>CM035839.1:107292898-108692898 GCA_020510985.1 Pholidichthys leucotaenia
AAGGTGTAGGGCAGTTTTGTATTGACAAGACACACCTGCCCAAACTGTAACACCACCACTACCAAAGGCTCGTCTGGTGACAACAGTGGCTGATGCATAGCACTCTCCTTGATGTCTCCAACATTGTTAGCGGCTATCATTTCTGCTCAACGTGAATCGACTTTCATCAGAGAACAGCACTGAGGCCCACTGCTCCCGTGTCCAGCGTAAATGCTTCCTAGCCCAGGTAAGACGATGACGCCTGTGCCTGGTGGTGTGGTCAGATATCCTTGCAGGTCGTCTAGTATGCAGACCACGCTGATGTAAATGGTTTTGAATGATCTGATGTGACACTTGGACGCCTCTCACCTTCGTTAAATGTGCCTGAAGTTAAGTGGCATTCATTATCCAGTTCCGCAGGGCACTGTTTACAATGAAGCGGTCATCAGCGTGTGATGTGGCCAAAGGATGTCCACTTCTATGCCTTTCTGTGACTCTTCCAGCCTCTCTATAGCTCTGTTGCAACCTGCTGATGATACTCTGTGACACTTTAAGCTCAGTAGCCACTTTCCTCTGAGAACATCCTGTTTGAAGTCTTGCAATGGTGAGGTACTGTTGACCAATTGTTAGGTGTCGTCTTGGTCTCATGATGTCAAAATGTGAACAACATGATGAAGACGACTGTTTAAATACCAATTCCAATTGAATCAGAAAATTTATTGGTCGATTCATGGATCAAACACTTGTTATGAATTATGTTGTTAAGCACCTTATTAGAGAACAGGAGATTATGCAAAAAGTACTGAAATATTGAGCAACTGGAAATGTGCATTCAAAAGGTTAGAGAAGGTCAAATTAATTCACCTGTAAAGGTTAATGGTGCATTTTAGGTGCATCCTGAAATTTCACCAGAAAGCTGAATATCCCTAACTTTTTGTGAGTAGTGAATATACACATCTAATTGTAGGTGTGTGTGTCTATATATACGTACGTATATTCTTTATCTCAGAAACTTTTTAGTTAAAATTTGTATATGAAATATGGTATTTTTACATGTTTTCCTAAGGTTTGTAACACCATAATCCCCAAAGATTTAGGAACAGTGGCTCTGTGCACTACATATTTCTAGCATACTGTTTAATTAATACAAATGTAACTTTAAATGAGAGACTTTGTAACAGCACCCCCAAAGGTCAATGATGCATCACTATATATAGTATAATCTTATAAATAGGCACGTATATATCTTAGATAGATAGATACAGTGGGGCAAAAAAGTATTTAGCCAACCACCAATTGTGCAAGTTCTCTAAAAGATGAGAGAGGTCTCCAATTTTCATCATAGGTATACCTCAACTATAAGAGACAAAATGAGAAAAAAAAATCCAGAAAATCACATTGAAGGATTTTTAATGACTTAATTGATAAATTCCTCGGTAAAATAAGTATTTGGTCAATAACAAAAGTTCATCTCAATACTTTGTTATATACCCTTTGCTGGCAATGACAGAGGTCAAAGGTTTTCTGTAAGTCTTCACAAGGTTTTCACACACTGCTGCTGATATTTTGGCCCATTCCTCCATGCAGATCTCCTCTAGAGCAGTGATGTTTTGGGGCTGTCACTGGGCAACACGGACTTTCAACTCCCTCCAAAGATTTTCTATGGGGTTGAGATCTGGAGACTGGCTAGGCCACTCCAGGACCTTGAAATGCTTCTTACGAAGCCACTCCTTCATTGCCCGGGCGGTGTGTTTGGGATCATTGTCATGCTGAAAGACCCAGCCACGTTTCATCTTCAATGCCCTTGCTGATGGAAGGAGATTTTCACTCAAAAATCTCACGATACATGGGCCCATTCATTCTTCCCTTTACACGGATCAGTCGTCCTGGTCCTTTGCAGAAAAACAGCCCCAAAGCATGATGTTTCCACTCCCATGCTTCACAGTAGGTATGGTGTTCTTTCTCCTCCAAACATGACAAGTTGAGTTTTTACAATAAAGTTCTATTTTGGTTTCATCTGACCATATGACATTCTCCCAATCCTCTTCTGGATCATCCAAATGCTCTCTAGCAAACTTCAGACGGGCCTGGACATGTACTGGCTTAAGCAGGGGGACACGTCTGGCACTGCAGGATTTGAGTCCCTGGCGGCGTAGTGTGTTACTGACGGTAGCCTTTGTTACTTTGGTCCCAGCTCTCTGCAGGTCATTCACTAGGTCCCCCCATGTGGTTCTGGGATTTTTGCTCACCGTTCTCGTGATCATTTTGACCCCACGGGGTGAGATCTTGCGTGGAGCCCCAGATCGAGGGAGATTATCAGTGGTCTTGTATGTCTTCCATTTTCTAATAATTGCTCCGACAGTTGATTTCTTCACACCAAGCTGCTTACCTATTGCAGATTCAGTCTTCCCAACCTGGTGCAGGTCTACAATTTTGTTTCTGGTGTCCTTTGACAGCTCTTTGGTCTTGGCCATAGTGGAGTTTGGAGTCTGACTGTTTGAGGTTGTGGACAGGTGTCTTTTATACTGATAACGAGTTCAAACAGGTGCCATTAATACAGGTAACGAGTGGAGGACAGAGGAGCCTCTTAAAGAAGAAGTTACAGGTCTGTGAGAGCCAGAAATCTTACTTGTTTGTAGGTGACCAAATAGTTATTTTACCGAGGAATTTACTAATTAATTCATTAAAAATCCTTCAATGTGATTTTCTGGATTTTTTTTTTCTCATTTTGTCTCTCATAGTTGAGGTATACCTATGATGAAAATTGGAGACCTCTCTCATCTTTTAAGTGGGAGAACTTGCACAATTGGTGGCTGAATAAATACTTTTTTTCCCCACTGTAGATATAGATAGATAGATGTACTTTATTGATCCCAAACTGGGAAATTACAGTGTAACAGCAGCATGACAGTTGACAGCCAAACAACAGAAACACACACATGACAGACAAAGGGATTACCCATGGAAAGTAAAAACTAACACGACTATAAAACCTATATACATCATAGCTTAATATATGATGACCCGTATAAACACATGAATCATCCCATTGCACAAAGAAGGACTATCAGGAGCAGAGTGAAAAGTGATGTACCAGTTAGTCTGTAAGGTGCAGTGTGGCAGCATAGCTATGATCAGAATACTACATCATAGTGAGTTACTGTCCAGTGAAATTGCATTTTCTCGATTAGCCAGCTGTAATACCAGTGTGAACAGCATGGTGGCGGAGTGGTTATCACTGCAGCAGCACAGCAACTCACCCTTGGCTGGGGGATCCTGGGTTCGATCCCAGCCCCCGACCAACAGTGATCTGTGTGGAGTTTGCATGTTCTCCCCGTGTCTGCGTGGGTCAACCGGAGTGGTGGCCTAGTTGGTAGAGCATCCGCCCCACAACTGGGAGGTTGTGGGTTCAAATCCTGGCCGGGTCATACCAAAGACCATATAAAAATGGTACTTTCCACCTTCTAGCTTGGTGCTCAGCATAATAGAATGGGGAAAGGAAAGTTAATGCATAGGGCTACCAGAGGACTGACCCCCCACTGTAGCTTTCACTACTCACAGTAGCTGTGTGGCCTAGGGTCAGTGAAACGGAGATAGGTGCCGCCCTATACACCACCTGGTGTGGAAGGGATTGACTCCCCGTGTCTGCGTGGGTTTACTCCGGGATTTCTCCGGTTTCCTCCCACATGCCCAAAAACATGCAAGTTAGGTTAATTGGCATCAAACTGGGTATTCTAAATTGTCCTTCGGTATGATTGTGAGAGTGAATGGTTGTCTCTCTGTGTTGGCCCTGCGATGGACTGGCGATCTGTCCAGGGTGTACCCTGCCTTTCGCCCAAAGATGCTGGGATAGGCTCCAGCCCCCCTGCGACCCGAAAAGGATTAAGTAGAAGAAGATGGATGGATGGATGGAATACCAGTGTGGTGATAGACTCTTTATTTCATCTGAAGATATCAAGAATTAGCGAGTGAAGTTTGGGGAAACGAAAACAGAAATGGCCCAAAGCTAAATTGCTATCCGCATCAGTTCGACTGCTTACAGTGGATGAGCAGACGAAAAAATAGACAAGCTGAAGTTGATTTATCTTCCCGATCAAAGATTTGCAATACTTACAGTCTATGGGGTGATAACATAACGATGGCTTCGTAAAGGACTCCCTCAGCACAGCTAGCAAGCTACTCACAGGACCCACAAAAAGTGCTCAACAGTTGTATGTATATAAACACTGACTTCTGTACTGGACAGTATTTAACTTGGTTGTAGAATTGTGTGAAATGACAATCTTATTCTTTTCTATATTATGCTCATTGTGGCACTTAGCAACAGTTAACTGGGTACATTCTGGAGGAACTATTTTTCTCTGCGGAGCAAAGTAACTAGTTTAACAAACAAATAAAATGTATTTTTTCCTGTATTGCTTTCAGTTAATAAACTGTGCTTGTGGAACTGTTGAGTAAAAGCAATATTACACTCAAGGTCATGCACTATCAATTAATATATCACTGCAGTGGAGTCTTCGGCCCTCCAGTTTGCATTTGGCCTGTGACCACATCACTGGAATGATATAGTATATTCATAAATCCCTCCTCACCTGTGATATTGCTTAATCCTGTTTGGAGTTTTGGATTTTTCACCAATTATTTAATTTTGTCACACACTCTGGTTATGTTTATCAACAAATTATCAACATAAAATGTGACACGCACTCAGCTGTGAAAAAAAAAGCACATCTTGGTATTAGAACTGGCGAGACAGATTTTTGATTTAAATGCCACGTTCTGGAATTTCCCCATTGTGGGACTAATAAAAGCTTATCTTATCTTATCTTATCTTTTTATCAGTTAAAAATTGTCTATTTTAACAAAGTTCTGATATATTATTCTACTTTTTAGGACCCTACTGTTTTTATTAATATTTATTATAATTAAAGCTTGAAATATGTAATAAATATGGTACGCATTGTTCCTGTACCACAGATACACTCCACTTATAATTTCAATTGAGGTCTTCAGTTGACAGATTCATATGACCACCAGGAGTACGAATGAAAGCCAATAACAAAAATGTCTGCCTGGAAGTTAGATGTAACTCTTTGTTAGAGAGTACGGCTTGATTGGATTAATAAAATCTTAAAACGTGAAAAGACCTCAATACTGGTCACATCCACCGGACGTAACATTCAGAGGAGTCAGTCATTTTCATGCAGCATTCATTATACTATCACACAATAGCATTTTGTAAAAAGGGGCCAAGCTCAAACCTAATTCTCACATAATGGCCCAAGTGACAACACAGTAATTCAGCCTTGGTACATGACCACTGGAGGTCTGTTACAGCTTTTCAGACCGCAAGAATGTTCCTTTTATGACTGTGTTTAATTAATTGCAGAGGAGGGGAAGGCACAAAGACAAAATGGCTTGGCTTTAATTGGCTTCACCGAACATTTTCATTACACAGAGGGTATATCTGTCTCCAGCAGTTCCAAAGACAAAACTTGGTCTTTTCAAGAATGATTATGGCTTTATGAGAGTGTGGCTGATTTTCTTTTTTGAACACGAAAATGATGGAAATATGTATGAAGAAATTTAATAGCTAGCTTCCTTTGCAAAGATGTGCAGTAGTATAAAGACAAATTTATTATTTTAGCTGTTTTATGTTATATGATTAACAAGTCTTAAAGTAATTGCACATACAGCCTTGCCCAAATAAACCAGAATTTCACTCCAACTTAGATTTTTTTGTAAACAAATCACAAGTGTCAACTGCCATCACTTTGTCACATTATGAGCAGGCTGAAGGAAGGTGCCTTGATGGCCCCCCCACACACACACACACTTTTTTATGCACATGCTCTAGGCTTTATCAGATATCCGTTTAATTTATTAGGTAAAGAAGCTTGGTGAATCTGCATTTCCAGAGGCATTGTGAGGGAATTTAGCATTCCATTAGCTGCTATATTTTACAGCTGTCATTCAGATTTACCTGTGGTTATGAGCAAATATGCTGCTGCTATTGTAAGCCTTATCCCAGAGCAATAAACTGTATGTTCATGCAAATTCGGAGGCGTTCAATGGTGATTATGATAAGTGCGGTAATCTCCTTATCTCATCGCAGTGTCTTTGGTTACTGAAATGTGCTATGAAATGCATCAATACACACAGAAATTGAGCAAAACTGCAACTAATGCCACAGTCTTTCTCCCTTATGTTCCCCTCTCACAACATTATGCTGATGGTGTGGAACTACAGCTACTACATCAATCACAAAGTTGGAATCTGCTAAAAGTGCAGTTACCAGTGGACTTATTTTTTCGCAGATGCAAAAGAAATCTGTAGGCCTTGTTTCACACTTGTTTTACCAGCTGGCTGCCTTATATTTCCATGCATGATCAATGATGACAACTGTCTGCGTGGTCCCTGGCCACTTTTCACCGGTCAGAAAAACCCTTTATCAAGAATTGGTTTGTTTATTAGTCAATTGTTGCAGCATGGAGAGTTACCGCATTTCTACCTAGTAACAAGCAAGCAATGATAATCATCAAAATTTTGTGACATTCAGATGCAAACTTCATATTTAAGAGCCCGCCAGTCAATGCTAGTTACACCCCGTATTGTTGTAACAGTAGCTGGTAATACATTTTATTTGCTAGGAAGGTGCATCCAAAACCCTGATGACCTTGCAATAAATTACACCTTTTCCTCGATATGATCAGATATCTGTTATATCATCAGTGCAAGGACATTGGCTACAATAGAAGCAGAGTGACAGACACAATAAATAACATTTAAGGACTCAGCATGTCACCTGTAAATACCCATAAATGCCATTACCTCACTTCATAGCATGTAGCCATAAACGAGTGATGAATAGAGTCTTCAGTCCATCGCCACAACAGGTTTCAAAAGAGCCCATTGATTTTGGATTTGAAAATGTGTGTTAGCACTGAGCACTTACAGCAACTTGCTGACAGTACAGCAAACACTCTCACAAAAGCTATTAGCGCCTTGTTAATGCTTTCAACGCCTTTTCACATAAGCCAAGGTCACATATTCTTCTCAGTTCTGTCACGTGTCACAAACAGTCTGAGATAAATGAAAATGAAAACATACGGAGATGAGGTGGGGGAGAACAGAAAAGTGTTGTGCTTAATTATGCCACATAATTCAATTTTGATTAATAATTAATGCCTCCTTTCCTAACTAAATATCTATAATTAATCAACAAGTCATAGCAAGAGAGTAAGCTAATTGGTTTGAAAACACAAACCTGAATACTTAATTCGTAGAGGAGGCTGACATCGCTAATTGCTGGAGTAATCAAAGCTCCACCCTTTGGGATTTGACGAAGAGATCGGTAAATGGGGGTTAGCGTGATCCTTCATAGCATTACCATGACAGCTCCATTTATATCCAGATGAATATCACAGATGACAAATACAGTAAATGGCAAAAGCCTTGCTGCATTAGGCTGTCTGAATGATAAACTCGACTGATTGAACCGTCCGAGGGGTTTCACTTAAGAGTAACTTGATGCTGTTTATTCAAGACTCATGCTATTAGTGTAATGTCTCTGTCAGCGCATGGACACCTGTATGTTCTAGTGAATGAGCAAAAAAGGGGCTTCCAAGGTTAAAGCCTTGGAGCTCCTTCAGCTCCTTCCCTCAAGACGGAGGTTCGCTGTCCCAAAAAGTAAAACCCAGCGCTACCAAAACAGCTTTGTTCCTGCTGCTGTCAAAGAACTGAACAAGTTGTAACAATATATTGCACATAATTTAGTTACCTATTTATTAACTCCATTTTATATTGACTTATTTTTGTAGGATTTTTATTTGGGTTCTAAATCTTTTATTGGATTTTAGACCTTTGAGTTTTTAACCTCTTTGACTAGGCTTTAACTTTTTAATATGATCCTTCTCTCTTATCTCTGGTTTTTCTCTCATCTCTTTGTCTTATATCCTGATTGATGGAACCTTGAGTATTTTTATCATGTTTATAGTCAGCTTCATGTGTGCCTGTGTTTGTGTTTATGGTAAATGTAATTGTGGTTTGTAAATATGGATGTCACCAGCCTGCAAAACAAATCTACCTACGGGTACAAGTAAAGGAACCTGAGCCTGAACTTGAAAGCAACCAAAAAGTGACAGAAATAGATTATCAGAGAAACGTCAGTGTTTGAGGAAAAAGTAAAAGTTACAAACATTTCTGAAAGTTATACCACAATGAATCAAATAAGAACAACCTCTCTCTTATACCTTGCAACTGGTTTTTTTTAATCCCATAAAAAAGTTGATAGATTTAAAAAAATGGTAATCCTCACATGAAATGCATGTATTGAAATAGCATGAAATTGAATAATATAACCCCCCCATATTTGTGTACTGGATGTGCTCATAAATTTTAATATTTTCTAACATCAAAAATAAAACAATAGGCAACAATCATATCTCTTTATTAAAAAAAACCCAACAGGTCATGTAATTATAACATTCAAATACGTAATGTTCTCAATCTCCGAATATGACCACATGTAATTGCATGATCCTCACTGTGGGACTAATAAAGGCTTATCTTATCTTATCTTATCCTATTTTATGTAAAATGCTGGCGATGTCATAGATTTTACTGCATTTCCCAATGTGTTCCTGTTTTAAAACCACTTAAATCCCTTTATGGAGAAACAGTTTTGTCATAAAGGTCCTTAAACAGTTGCTAGTATTCACTATTTGACGAACCATAAAGAACTTTAGCAGCATGTGTTTCAGCCGTTTGCAAATGTTTACAACTATTTTGCAAACATTTGCAACTGTTTGAGGAAAATACATTTATAGCATCTTCAAATTTTGTTTTGTGACAAGAAAAACTGTTTGGCAAATTAACTGTTTGCAAACTGTTTGGCAACCTATTATGAACCCTGACGAAACCCAAAAATCTGCTATACATTTGTCAGCATGTACATAAATATTCAGAGCCTTTGCCATGAAGCTCAGAATTGAGCTCAGGTGCATCCTGTTTCCACTGACCATCTTTGAGATGTTTCTACAGCTTAATTGGAGTCCACCTGTGGTAAATTCAGTTGATTGGACATGATTTGGAAAGGCACACACCTGTCAATATAAGGTCCCACAGTTGACAGTGCATGTCAGAGCACAAACCAAGCATGAAGTCAAAGGAATTGTCTGTAGACCTCCGAGACAGGATTTTCTCGAGGTACAAATCGGGGGAAGGGTACAGAAAAATTTCTGCTGCTTTGAAGGTCCCAATGAGCACATTGGCCTCCATCATCCGTAAATGAGAGAAGTTCAGAATCGCCAAGACCCTTCCGAGAGCTGGCTGGCCGTCTAAACTGAGCGATTGGGGAGAAGGGCCTTAGTCAGGGAAGTGACCAAGAACCCGATGGTCACTCTGTCAGAACTCCAGTGTTCCTCTGTGGAGAGAGGAGAACCTTCCAGAAGGACAACCATCTCTGCAGCAATCCACCAGTCAGGTCTGTATGGTAGAGTGGCCATACAGAAGCCAATCCTTAGTAAAAGGCACATGGCAGCTCGCCTGGAGTTTGCCAAAAGGCACCTGAAGGACTGTCAGACCATGAGAAACAAAATTCTCTGGTCTGATGAGACAAAGATTAAACTCTTTGGCATGAAGGCCAGGTGTCATGTTTGGAGGAAACCAGGCACCGCTTATCACCAGGCCAATATCATCCCTACAGTGAAGCATGGTGGAGGCAGCATCATGATGTGGGGATGTTTTTCAGTGGCAGGAACTGGAAGACTAGTCAGGATAGAGGGAAAGATGAATGCAGCAATGTACAGAGACATCCTGGATGAAAACCTGCTCCAGTGCACTCTTAACCTCAGACTGGGGCAACAGTTCATCTTTCAGCAGGACAGCAACCCTAAGCACACAGCCAAGATATCAAAGGAGTGGCTTCAGGACAACTCTGTGAATGTCCTTGAGTGGCCCAGCCAGAGCCCTGACTTTAATCCAATTGAACATCTCTAGACAGATCTGAAAATGGCACTGATGCTTCCCATCCAACATAATGGAGCTTGAGAGGTGCTGCAAAGAGAAATGGGCCAAACTGCCCAAAGATAGGTATGCCAAGCTTGTGGCATCATATTCAAAAAGACTTGAGGCTGTAATTGCTGCCAAAGGTGCATCAACAAATTATTGACAAAGGCTGTGAAAACTTATGTACATGTGATATCTTAGTTTTTTAGTTTTAGTTTTAATTTTTTTTTTTTTTTTTGTCTTTCGGCTGCTCCATTTCAAGGTTGCCACAGCATATCATCACCTTATATTGCGATGATCCGCATGTTGATTTGGCAAGGATTTTTATGCTGGATGCCCTTCCTGACACAACCTTGCCCATTTTATTCGGGTTTGGAACCGGCACAAGGAGTACACTAGCTTGTGCACCCCCTGTGGCTGGGTAACCAACATTTCCCTCCTCCCTTCCATTATTGCTGAGCACCAAGCTGGATGATAGGAAGTTCCATTTTTTTATATGGTCTTTGGCATGACTTGGCCGAGACTTGAACCCCAGCCTCCTGGTTGTGGGGCGGATGCTCAACCAGAGGCCACCATTCCGGTAGGTTTTTTTTTTAAAAATTTTTGATAAATTTCCAAAAATCTCAAAACTTTTTTTCATGTTGTCATTATGGGGTATTGTGTGTAGAATTTTGTGGAAAAAAAATGAATTTAATGCATTTTGGAATAAGGCTGTAACAGCAAAATGTAGAAAAAGTGAAGCGCTGTGAATACTTTCCAGATGCATTGTACGTAGCCTAGGCAGTGAGGGACAACGCGTGTTCAGAACCCTGGGCCCAGCGGACACCTACAGCAAATGTGTCGCCTTATTAGCCTGACATTTTGCGATGCCTCCGAGAGTGTGTTGGCACGAAGGATTAGGTTTTGCCAGTGCCGACAGGGAGCAGGTGAGATGACTCAGCAATTAGTCGCCAACCTCCACTGTCTGGCGAGTACATGCAGGTTTGCACAGCTAGAAGATGAGATGGTGCAGGACCAGCTTGCGGAGCACACCACCAACCCGCGGCTGCAGGAGAAGCTGTTAATGGGGCCAGATGACCTGCAGCTGGTGAAGGCAGTAGAGTTAGCGTTCCACTTGGAAGCCGCTGCCCAACTAACATCGCAGCTAGGAACTTCGAAACAACAGACTCTACTAGTTCATGCAGTTACTCCAGCAGAAGAGCCCATTGACACCGCAATCTTTTCAAGTGACGATGAAGTGAACACCATGGGACAACAGGACATCATGGGGCATCGAACGTGTGGTAACTGTGGTTCTCCTGCACACTGAATGCATGTGTGCTCCTGCCCGGCCAGAGGGCAGAGATGCCAGCACTGCAGTAAGCTCAACTATTTTGCCAAAGTGTGCTGTTCAACATGGTCAACGACAAGCTCGCCACCCAGCTCAATTGGACTGCCTTCACCAACTACCATTCATGCAGTGGACTCTAGCAATTTAGCGTACAAGTGGTGCACAGTGAGGCTCGATGATATCAGCCTGCCGTTACTACTGGACACTGCCGCTACGAGGTCACTGATGAGCTAGGTCACAGTGAAGAGGTTCTTCCCTTGGCATCCAATCAAGCCAGATGCGGTGGAGCTCTATGGATACGGGCACACCAGAATCAGCCTCGTAGGAACCATCATGCTAACAGTTTGCTACGGATTCAAAGTCCTCCAAGCATTTGCCTTCCAGATAGTGATGCATGACAACAACATCTTGGGGTGTGACTTTTTCAACGAATTGGGTTTCACCAATTACGATCACAAAGGACTTTGATTGACCGCTGATGACTGGAGCACGTTTCACCCAGACGTGGGTATAGCCGCTCCAAGCTTCACACCGCACGGAGAGCAAAACACGGACTCAACTCAGATCTTCGCCCGTCATAAGCCTCATGGAGCCAGCTGATGGAGCCAGGAGATAGAATCTGTGGCTAAGCAGGACTCCAGTGAATGACGCCAACCCGGAGCTTGTCCTGCCGCTGGCGAGAATGTCATGCCGCCACAACTGCAACCAGCATCAGGGATGAGTGAGCAGCAGCAGCACCGCAGGAAGCCCACCAGTGCTCACGGTGCTCCATTGGGTTCGGGTCTGCCGATTTGAATGCCCAGATGACCTGTAAATGCTTCTGTCACTGCCGATGCAGATCACCGCGCAGTTGAGGCCAGCCACCTTCCAGATGGCCAATGGTTTGAGATGGCACGCCAGCCGTCTGTGGAAGGTAAGAGCAGCAGCTGCCCTGGAACGAGACGTGACACTGGAACCAACCCAGCCAATGTGGGCCCCGGACTGGGACTTTGCTGACGAGCGAGTGATTCCAGCAAGATAGCACCCAGGTCCAGCGTGGCCAGCACCTCCAGGGCCATCCCCACCACGGGCTCACCAGAGACACCTGAGGCTGAACAGTTAAATGACTCTGTTTTAGTTAAAGATTTAAACAGAGACTTCCGGTCTGGACACCATGGTGATAGCAGCTTAACGCTGAAGCTCCAAGACCCCATCCGTGAAAATACCTTGAAAATCAGATTTAACGGATTTTTGGAAGAGTGAAAATCAAAAGACAGTCATTATGCCTAAAGGAAAACAGAAGAGATCGACATTTGCCAGGCCAAGACGCGCATCGGCCGGAGAATCTGACCTGGAGGATAATATCCACTCGGAAACAGAGGAGCTGAATGAGTCTAGCAATACGGTTAGCTTAAAAGCGATAATTCAAGAATTAAGAGAATTTCGCCGAGAGTGTTGGGCCGAATTTCGTGAAATTAAAGACGAAATAAAAAGGACAAACAACAGAGTGGACCAGGCTGAGGACTGAATCATGGAAGCAGAGGAAAGAATAAAAGGGCTGGAAGAAACCGTGCTGGAATTACTCAAACGACAGACAAGACTGGAGGCTAAGCTAACCGACTAAGAAGGAAGACTAAGAAGGGCCAACATAAGAATTCATGGTCTGAAAGAAGGAGTCGAGGACGGTTTCACCACAATGGCTGCATGCGTGGAATCCATACTGAGAGAGAAGTTGGAAATTCCCCAATCCACCGACTTGAAGATAGAAAAGGCGCACCGTTCATTAGCCCCAAGGCCATCGGCGGAAGCGCCCCCGCGATCGGTGGTGGTGAAGTTTTCCAACTTCAGAACAAAAGAAGAGGTTTTGAGACTGGCTTGGCAGAAAAAAGGATTTATGCACCAAGAAAGAAAAGTTTTTGTGGAGCACGACTACGCCCCGGACATCCTTAAAAAGCGTCGGGAATACAGCGACGCTAAAAAGGTACTAAGAGAGAAGAAACTGCACTTTCAAACTCCATTTCCGGCGAAGCTGCGGGTTTTTTACGGGGAAGAGACGTGTCTCTACAACTCGGCGGAAGAAGCAACCAGGGATATGGCGAGAAGAGGGCTCCCGGTAACGGTGTATAAACCCACAGCAGACCCGATCGAAAGAATCAAGGCTCAAACGTGGTGCACACAGAGACCCTCAAAATCCACGGGCCAGCAGCGGGAAACCCAGCGCCAGGGCTATAAGGAAAAACTGAACGCTTTCAGGAGGGAATAACGATATTTTTAGTCAATCTGCACATCCAACCCTCCTCCTACAAGGTAACAAACATTAAAGGAGATGCAGAATCAGCAAGTGGTAAAACATTTCATGGAACAGTCATAATATTAGAAACAAGTAGGTCTTTAAAAAAAAAAAAGAAAAAAAAAACTTGTTGAAATAGAAATGTGACAATGAACCACATGAACTCTCCACACTAACAAATACTGTATTAACGTGATTGTTTGCTGTGACGGTGGTGGGAGGTTGCGCACAATTTCATAGGGTATAGGCATAAAAAAAAAAAAAAAATCATTACAAGCTCGGATTGGGATCTGAAATTCACGTTAAAAACATGGGATAACTTACAGGGGTAAGAGAGGGCCCTCAACACGTAACAGAGTTTGAGGAATTTCCCTCAGAGCCAACGCACCAGCAAGGCTCTTCTAAGGTCGCTAAAAAGGCCTCAGTTCAGGAAGACCTTTTGACAGTTTTTTGTTTTAAAGTTTTTTATACTATGTTCTTAATGTTTTTTATGTTCTTAATGTTCTTTCAGTTTCTGAGTAGCATAAAAGAGGGCAACTACACTGTTATACTAAATAAGACAACACAATGGAGAAACAGGGTGTAACCAAAATAATCTCATATAATGTAAAAAGGATCCTGAATCCAGTTAAAAGATCCAAGATTCTTGGCAAAATGAAAAAAGACAAAGCAGGAATAATATTTTTACAGGAAACCCACCTAACAGACTTGGAGCACACTAAACTTAATAGACAAGGGTTTAAACTGATCTCTTCATCCTCATATAAGTCAGGGAGGAGGAGGGGGGTAGCGACATTGATCTCAACCAAAATTATGTTTGAAAAAAATTCAGAACACAAAGATAAAGAAGGGAGATTTAGCATGGTACTTGGTCGGCTAGAGGGAGAAGATATCACCCTGCTGAATGTATATGCACCTCCAGGGGCTAACTGGAAATTTTATAAAAATGTATTTGACCTAATGATAACTAAAGCCAAAGGTTTAGTGATATGTGGTGGAGACTTCAATGACATGTTTCAGGACCCAGGAGACAGACACTGACACGGGTAGATAGTGACAATAATCCCTTTATTGTAGAGTGAGAGTGTGTAGTGCGTGAGTGAGTGCAAGAATAGAGTTCTGGTCGCTGGAACTGAGCAGTCCGGATGGAGACCTGGCAACCCTGTAACACACAAGCAGATACAATTACCGCTGTTCAGCACTCGTGAGTAATTGTAGGTGAAGGGGCTTACTTGGGTGATCCACAGGTGGCGTCCTGCTGACTCCCAGTGGCCGTGCAATGTGGAGGTGAATGTGCTCGTGGCTGTGGTTGTGAATCCACCTGTTGCTGTGACGATGACAGTTCCTGTGATGATGACGGCAGTGATTCCACTGACCGTGACGATGACAGTTCTGATAGCGGTGTTGGCAGTGATTCCACTGATCGTGACGATGACAGTTCCGATGGTGGTGATGACAGAGATTCCACTGATCGTGGTGGTGACAGTTCCTGTAACTGAGACAATAGCAGCTCCTGCAGCAGAGGGGTAAGACGTACCCGTAGCAGAGGTGGTAGCGAGGAGCTACGTGGCAGAAGTGGCAACGCCCCGTCGACTGGGGAAGCTGGTCCGCCGCCTGGGAGGTCCACCTGTGCACAGGGGTAAAGGCAAGGAGTTGAGTAACAAACTGTTCTCTTACGTGACAGTTCCTGACGAGGCGTTCTTGACGAAGCTTGAGAACGAAGCTCTGGTTCATGCTCCGATGAGGAGGACAGATGACTCCGTGCCGGGCTGTCAGCAACACTGGCTTTTAACAGCCGCTGATTGGCACCTGTTGGTCTGTGCGCAGCTGGGACTGATGAAGCCAATGACGGCCCAGAGGCTGCCATGACAGTACTCCCCCCTCTAGCAGTGCCTCCAGGCACCTGCCCAATTCTACCTGGATTCGCCCTATGGAAGTCGCGGATCAGCTGTTTATCCAGGATCAACGCTGGGCGAATCCAAGAACGATCCTCCGGTCCAAAACCCTCCCAGTCCACCAAATACTGAAGACCACGACCTCGCCTGCGAACGTCCAGGATGGCAGTCACCCCCCAGGCCGGATGGCCATCAATCATCCTCGGGGGGGGCGGGGGCCGCGGGAGGCGGGCACAAGGGGTCAGAGATGTACGGTTTGACCTGGGAGACATGAAAGGTGGGGCAGATGCGCATCGAAGAGGGGAGAGACAGGCGCACAGACACAGGATTAATAATGCGAGTGATGGTGTAAGGACCAATGAAGCGCTTGGTAAGCTTACGCTTCTCAGCCGGTACACCAATATTCCGGGTAGACAACCAAACCTTCTGACCCACCTTGTAGTCCGGGGCGGGTCTCCTATGCCGGTTGGCCACCTGGATGTTGCGTTTTGTGGTCTTTAACAGGGCTTGACGGGCGATGAGCCAAACTCGCCGACAGCGCTTGATGTGGGCTTGGACCGAGGGAGCCGCTACCTCCCTCTCTTCCTCCGGGAACAGCGGTGGATCAAAACCAGATGACGCCTTGAAAGGGGAGACGCCCGTAGCCGTAGAGACCGTGGTGTTATGGGCGTACTCAATCCAAGGAAGATACTTGCTCCAGGAGGATGAGCAGGAGGAGATGACACAGCGTAATGCGGCCTCAAGCTCCTGGTTAGCCCGCTCACACTGGCCATTGCTCTGGGGATGATAACCAGAGGAGAGGCTGGCTGTGGCTCCCAGCGCCGCGCAGAAAGCCCTCCAGACCTGCAAGACAAACTGTGGTCCCCGGTCCGACACTATGTTGGCGGGGATGCCGTGGAGGCGGACCACATGTTGAACAAGGAGGTCCGCTGTTTCCTGGGCTGAAGGCAAACCCCGAAGAGGCACAAAATGGGCTGCCTTCGAGAAACAGTCCACAATGGTTAAAACTGTAGTGAAGTTATCCGAGGTGGGCAAACCAGTCACGAAATTCATAGCAACGTGGGACCAGGGGCGAGAAGGGACCGGCAACGGGTGTAACAGGCCCGCCGGGGGGGATGATGTCGTCTTCCTGGTGGCGCACTGAGCGCAAGCCCGAATGTAGCCTACAACGTCCTTCCGTAGCCCTGGCCACCAGAAGGTCCTTTGGAGAAGGTCCACAGTCCGGCCCACCCCTGGATGACAAGCCAACTTGGAGGCGTGACCCCACTCAATCACTTGGCCCCGAATGGCACGTGGAACAAACAGGCGGCCCGGGGGACCCCCCCCCCCCCCCCCGGGTCCGGCTCAGCCCTCTGAGCCCGGCGAACCGTCTTGCAGATACCCCAGGACAGAGCGCCCACGACGCAGGAGGGCGGCAGGATAGGAGTTTCCTGGTCCTCAGAGGATGGTGCGTCAAACTGCTGCGAGAGGGCCTCCGGCTTACCGTTCTTGCTTCCCGGCCGGTAAGTGATGGAAAAATTGAACCAACCGAAGAAGAGGGACCAACTAGCCTGGCGTGCATTCAGGCGCTTCGCCGTCCTGAGGTACTCCAGGTTACGATGATCAGTCCATACCACGAACGGCTGAGCAGCCCCCTCCAGCCAGTGTCTCCATTCCTCCAAAGCGAGCTTCACTGCCAGCAGCTCCCTGTCTCCTATGCTGTAATTTCTCTCTGCCGGGGATAGACGATGAGAGAAGTAAGCACACGGGCGAATCTTACCATCCTCGGGAGAGCGTTGGGTGAGTACCGCTCCTACCTCCGAGTCAGAGGTGTCCACTTCGTCCAAGCACTGCAGCTTCGGGTCCACCTGAGTTAGGACCCGGGCCGAAGCAAACTCCCTCTTCAGTTTCTCAAACGCTCCGGCTGCCTCCTCACTCCAGCAAAACGGGGTCTTAGAGGAGGTGAGCGCAGTCAGAGGGTGAGCAATATTACCAAAGTTGGGCACAAACCTCCTATAGAAATTAGCAAAACCCAAGAATCCTTGAAGCTGCTTCCTAGAGGTGGGTGCAGGCCAATCCACTACTGCCTTGACCTTGGCCGGGTCAGGGAGCACCTGGTTCCGGGCTATTATGAACCCTAGGAAGGAGGTTTGGTCAGTATGGAACTCACATTTCTCGACCTTGACGAACAGTTGATTCTCCAGGAGGCGCTGTAGTACCTTGCGGACATGCACCTGATGCTCTTCTAGTGTGCGAGAGAAGATCAGTATGTCGTCAAGATATACAAACACAAACGAGTTCAGGAAGTCCTGCAAAACGTCGTTTATTAAACGCTGCAAGACGGCCGGAGCGTTGGTTAACCCAAACGGCATTACAAGGTACTCAAAATGCCCGCTTGGGGTCCGGAAAGCCGTCTTCCACTCGTCACCTTCTCTTATGCGCACTAGGTGATAAGCATTCCTGAGGTCTAACTTAGCAAACCAGGATGCCCCCTGGAGGGAGTCAAAGGCAGTGTTCATCAGGGGCAGAGTGTATTTGTCTTTTACTGTTATTTCATTGAGACCCCGGAAGTCGATGCAGGGGCGTAATGAGCCGTCCTTCTTCCCGACGAAGAAGAACCCGGCTCCCACAGCCGAAGACGACGGGCGGATGATTCCAGAGGCCAGGGACTCCTTGATGTATGTGTCCATAGCCTCGCGCTCCGGGGCTGATAGGCTGTATAGGCGGCTAGCAGGAAGAGGGGCCCCAGCCTTCAGGTTAATTGCGCAGTCGTAAGGGTGATGGGGGGGTAGAGACAACGCCCGAGACTTGCTAAAAACTAACCCCAGGTCATGGTAAACCTCTGGTACCTTGGACAGGTTCGGTGGTGACGAATGAGGTGGAGGCACCTTGACCAACGGGGCGCACGCCGCAGATTGGAGACAGGCACTCAGGCAGAACGTACTCCACGCTGAAATGCTCCCTGCTTGCCAGTCAATGGTGGGGTTATGCAATCGAAGCCAGGGGTACCCCAGGATGACGGGCGAAGAAGAGACGGGCAGGACTAGGAACCTAATCTCCTCCCTGTGATTTCCTGACACAATTATAGAGACTGGGGCCGTCTGATGAGCGACGGTGGTCAGGGACGCCTTGGACAGGGTGATGAGTTTGACAGGAGGATCTAGAGTCTGACAGCTAAGGCCCATCCGGGTTGCCAGGTCTCTAGAAACAAAATTCTGCTCAGCTCCTGAGTCTATTAACGCCAATGTGGAGTGTTCTGTATGTGCATGGATCAGTCTGATGGGTAAACGGCAACTAGTAAGGGGTTCTTCTAAATTCTTGCCCGTGAATCCCCCTACTGCGATCCACGGGCCTTCCCTTTTAACTTACTGGGACACTCGAAAACCCCATGTGACCCTTTCCCACAGTAGAAACAAAGGCCCAGATCCCTGCGGCGCTGTCTCTCAGCTGCTGACACTTTAGACTGACCTACAACCATAGCCTCTTGATCCGGGGACTCCTCTGACGCGGGTAGAGCGAGAAGAAGAGAGTTAGTGACGCGAGGGCATGGTTTAACCGAACGGGAAGTAGCTCGCCGTTCAGCCGCCCGCTCCCTTAATCTGCTATCCAGGCTAACCGTTAGGGCAATCAAATCACGCAAGTTGTCCGGTTTATCCCGTGCTGCTAGTTCATCCTTCAACTCATCATTAAGACTGCGCAGGAAAAAACCACACAGTGATGGCTCCCCCCACCCAATCTCTGCGGCCAGGACCCGGAAGTCAATAGCGTAGTCAGCAGCTGATCTCTTTCCCTGCTGTAGCCTCAACAGCCGTTCTGTCAACACCTCACCCCTATCAGTATGATCAAACACGGACATGAATTCTGTCACAAACTCCTGGTAAGTCAGCATGGAGTAGCTTGGTTTAGCCATGATGGAATAAGCCCAATCTAAAGCTCTACCTGCCAACAAATTAATGACATAACCAATCCTGTTTGAGTCTAAGGCGAAATCTCCCGGAACACGGAGAAAAACTGATTCACATTGTAAGATGAATCCTCGGGCTTCCCAGAGTTTTCCGCTGAACCGGGCAGGCGTGGGAACAGGGGTGAGGCGAGGGGTCGATGAAGTGTTAGCTTGACCTGACGCTAAGCCCGCAGGGGCTGAGATATTTGCGGTCGGGGAGAACGTCTGGTGTCCTTCCAGACGATCCAGCGGACTGTTAATTAAAGTTAACTGATGGAGGATTACTGTCTGCTGGTGTGCTAACAAATCTACCCGAGCGCTAAGTGTGTTGAGTTTGCGTGACAGCGAACTGTCCGCTGGGTCAACCTGACGGAGTCGTACTGACATGTTTCAGGACCCAGGAGACAGACACTGACACGGGTAGATAGTGACAATAATCCCTTTATTGTAGAGTGAGAGTGTGTAGTGCGTGAGTGAGTGCAAGAATAGAGTTCTGGTCGCTGGAACTGAGCAGTCCGGATGGAGACCTGGCAACCCTGTAACACACAAGCAGATACAATTACCGCTGTTCAGCACTCGTGAGTAATTGTAGGTGAAGGGGCTTACTTGGGTGATCCACAGGTGGCGTCCTGCTGACTCCCAGCGGCCGTGCAATGTGGAGGTGAATGTGCTCGTGGCTGTGGTTGTGAATCCACCTGTTGCTGTGACGATGACAGTTCCTGTGATGATGACGGCAGTGATTCCACTGACCGTGACGATGACAGTTCTGATAGCGGTGTTGGCAGTGATTCCACTGATCGTGACGATGACAGTTCCGATGGTGGTGATGACAGAGATTCCACTGATCGTGGTGGTGACAGTTCCTGTAACTGAGACAATAGCAGCTCCTGCAGCAGAGGGGTAAGACGTACCCGTAGCAGAGGTGGTAGCGAGGAGCTACGTGGCAGAAGTGGCAACGCCCCGTCGGCTGGGGAAGCTGGTCCGCCGCCTGGGAGGTCCACCTGTGCACAGGGGTAAAGGCAAGGAGTTGAGTAACAAACTGTTCTCTTACGTGACAGTTCCTGACGAGGCGTTCTTGACGAAGCTTGAGAACGAAGCTCTGGTTCATGCTCCGATGAGGAGGACAGACGACTCCGTACCGGGCTGTCAGCAACACTGGCTTTTAACAGCCGCTGATTGGCACCTGTTGGTCTGTGCGCAGCTGGGACTGATGAAGCCAATGACGGCCCAGAGGCCGCCATGACATTCAATCTAAGACTGAATCCATACTGGGATGCATCAGGTAATTCTCCACATCAAAATAACACTCAAAGTAGAAAAACTCGGATGCTACTAAAAGAAATGGGAATCTATGACGTGTGGAGGGAACTCAACCCCAGTGTAAAAGATTATACATTTTACTCAGCACCACATTCATCATACTCAAGGATTGACTATTTTTTTATGTTTAATAGAGACATTGGAAGAGTAAAAACATGTAAAATAGGACTGATGGATCTCTCTGACCACAGTCTGATCTATATGGACTTAAATATCCCAAAATACACAAATAATACATTTTCTTGGAGGTTAAATTCAAATGTGCTGAAAGGACCACTGAAAGATGAATTGGAATCACATATTCTCAGATATTTGGAAGAAAATGATAATGGAAAAGTATCTCCTTTAATACTGTGGGACGCATGCAAAGCTGTAATAAGGGGAAAGATTATCACAAAACTGGCAACCCAAAAGAAACTGAGACAAGAAAAACTAATCACATTAGAGTCAGAACTTAAGAAACTAGAAAAAGAGCACAAAGACAACACTCATTCTAATGACTCGATCAAAATTAAGGAAATTAAAAAACAAATAAACGAGACCTACACAATAGAAATCCAGAAGAAACTTACATTTCTGAAACAAAAATACTATGAAACAGGTAGCAAATCGGCAAAATTACTAGCCTACAAATTGAGGAAACAACAAACAGAGACAGCAATCTACAAAATCAGAGACCCAGTATCAAAGGAAATAAAATTTAAGAATTCAGGAAATTCTTAAAAGCTTCGAGACTCACTACAAGAACTTATACTCCCTCAAAAAACACAAAAACGCATCCGAAGCCTTCCTAAATACATTAAATCTTCCCCAACTTACTGAGTCACAAAATAAAACACTACTGTCAGAAATACAACCTAAAGAATTAGAAAAAGCAATTATGAAACATAAAGCTAACAAATCCCCAGGAGCAGATGGCTATACAGCAGAGTGGTACAAAACCTTTAAACAGCAACTATCTCCTCTCCTCCTGAAAACATTTAATTATGTCCTCCACACAGGGGAAATCCCCCCCACCTGGAGAGAAGGGGTCATTGCAGTCATACCTAAACCTGAAAAGGATAAACTAGACTGCTCCAACTACAGACCAATCAGTGTGTTAAATCAGGACTATAAACTTTTTACCGCTATCCTTGCCAAAAGGTTAGAAAATATGCTGACAGACTTAATTCATTTAGACCAAACAGGTTTTATAAGACAAAGACAGACACAAGATAACATTAGACGCACTTTACACATAATTCATCATATAAAAAAATATAATTTAAATGCAGCCATATTGGGATTAGATGCTGAAAAACATTTGATTCGGTTGACTGGTCTTTCCTATATAGAATCTTATCCAGTTTCAGTTTTCATAATAACTTCATTAGAACTATCCAGGCATTATATTAAAAACCAACAGCTAAAATAAGGATTAACGGTAAATTATCATCATCTTTTGAACTGGAAAGAGGATGTCGTCAGGGCTGCCCCCTATCTCCACTGCTCTTTGCAATCTTCATAGAACCTCTGAGCCAATGGATAAGACAGAATCAAAAAATTCAAGGTATTACACTTGGTCAGAAGGAACATAAAATAGCACTCTTTGCCAATGACATTTTAATATACCTGGGGCAGCCGGACACCTCTTTTCCAGAACTAATCTCAGTTTTTTCAGAGTATGGAGAGTTATCGGGGTACGAATTAAACATGCATAAAACCCAAATTTTAGCATTCAACTATAACCCAAATCAATATTTACTAAGCAAGCTCAAAACTAACTGGGAGATGGAATCTATGAAATATCTGGGGGTCAATATCCCGAAACAACTCAACAAAATTATAACACTAAACTATGATCCACTGATGGCAAAAATAAAATCTGATCTAGCAAGATGGAATATGATACCATTCTTGGGTACTGCACAAAGAATTGAAGCAGTCAAAATGAATATGCTTCCACGTCTTCTATACCTTTTCCAAATAATACCGGTAGAACCTCCCAAAAAAACATGGCAAGAACTGGACAAAAGGATCTCAAGATTCATATGGCAGGGCAAGAGACCTAGAATCAGATATAGAACCCTACAGCTAAACAAAGACAAAGGTGGGCTCGCGCTGCCAAATATCAGGGACTATTTTAAAGCCGCACAAATTAAAACTTTAGTAGAGATATGTAACCCAGTCTACACTGCACAATGGAAGGAGATGGTATGCCAAATAACAAGTGACATTCCCCTACAGGCGATTATAGGGAACGATGCCTTACCTAAACTTTTGAATAACAGTAACCCGTGGATAGAGACCCCGCTAAAAATTTGGTTTAAGATAGTCAGAGAGAATCAAACTAAAGAACCCTATCGATTATTGCAATGGATTTCCTATGATCAGGACTTTACTCCTAATAAAACAGACACTAGATTTAAAAAGTGAAAAGAGAACGGACTGATAAAATATTACGATTTTTTTAAAGGGCAAACTTTAAGAAGTTTTGAAGATTTGAAAATACAAGGTCTAGTAAATCAAGATCTTTACAGGTTATTTCAGCTTAGACACCACATAAACAAAATACTTAAAAAGGAGGACTTGGAAAGGGCCCAGTCAGGTGTTCTGAAGGTTTTCTTAATGGCATATAAAGGGATCCCAGGGATCAGATACATTTCTAAAATATACCATGGTCTTCAAGACTTAAAAGGAGACAACACATCATATATAAAAGAGAGATGGGAAAAAGAGGGGAATTTCACTTTATAACTGGAAATATGGGAAAAGCTAAATAAACAACAATGGAAAAGTACTTCATCCCTGCAGTGGAGAGAATTTGGATGGAAAAATTTGGTAAGATTTTTCAGAACACCTGCACAAAACAAATTTACTCGTAAGGGGTTGAATTGTTGGCGCTTGTGTGGTGAAGAGACTGCAAATCATTTTCATGTGTTTTGGTCATGCCCAGTTATGCACCAATATTGGACCAATGTACAGACAATATTGGGGAAAATATTCAAAGTAACAGTTCCCTTTTCTTTTGTAACTTTGTATTTGGGTTTACTACTGGAATCACTGGAAAGACGAGGAGAAAAATACTTATTCACTGTTTTAATATTGGCAAGTAAAAAAGCTCTAACTGTGGTGCACATATGTAGTTTCACGGGCTCACATGTATATGACTGTTCATATGCTCTCATGTATATTCCTGTGTGCTTACTTTGGCTTCACGTCTGAAGAGGAACAAAAGGTCTGGACCTCCTAGGGAGATGAGGAGGATGTGAGTGTTGACCTTTGGATATGCAAAGAGATGGACATGAAGGATTTCCTGACCACCGAGGTTTGGGTGAAAGAGATAGGAACTGCAGGGGGGATGCATTGTGTTTGGGATTTAAAGACAATGGGATTTTGTGCTTTGATGTCAGAGGTATAAGACTGGCAGAGTTTGGGGGTTCTGCCTCTTTTCTGATTTGTATGTTGGAGAGTGTGTCGAGAATAAAATGGAACTTGAGAAATAACTCAGCCTCATCCTTTCCACACATCTCCACACTAATGACCTTAAGACGTATTATGGACGGTGACGATTCTCCGGCACCGGACTCATCAAGAGCCAGCCAGGCTAATGCAGCTACCACAGTCCAGCTACCTGATTTCTGGCAGCATAGCCCGCGCTCCTGGTTTAACGCAGTCGAGGCACAGTTCCATCTTCGGAGGGTTTCGGCAGACGCCACGAAATTCTACCATGTGATTGCAAAGCTGGACAGCCACACAGCCCAGCGAGTAGAGAGCCTGATTAACCACCCGCCAGACGATGACAAGTATGGCACATTGAAGGCTGCTCTCATCCGTTTTTTCACCCCCTCGCTGGGAGAGCGAGCAGAGAAGCTCCTGGCGTTGACTGAGGGCAAGGTCGACAGACCTGCAGACCTGATGGCGAAGATGCTGAGTTTGAGAGACTCCGAAGATGATGGTTTTATCTTCGCCCACCTTTTCCTCAGGACACTACCATCAGCGGTGAGAGTTGCCCTGGCCAGTTCACAGCTGCTGGCCCACCGAGACTACCACGAGCTGGGCAAGGAGGCGCAGCAACTCGTTGACGCCCATAGACGACACACGGCCACGACCGCAGCAGCGGAGCTGGGCGCAACATCCAGAGATGGCAGGGGGCCAGAGGCTGCAGCACCAGGCTCACCGACGACGGCAGCGGCGGAGGCCAGGAGACGTGGGGCGGACGACGTCCTTTGCTTTTACCATCGCCGTTTCGCCGAGAGGGCATGCAAGTGCATTCCACCGTGCCAGTTCAAGCGCTCGGGAAACGCCAAGACCGGGAGTCGGTAGCAGCTGCGGCTCTTGGTGAAGAGAACAAGCTGCTCTACCTGAGGGACGCGCATTCGGGGAGGAACTTCCTCGTGGACACAGGCTCCCAGCTGAGTTTCATCACACCTTCCTGCGCTGACCGGCTGGCGCCTTCCAGTGGCCCTGTGGTGTCAGCAGCGAACGGCTCGGCGATTAAGACCTTCGGGGAGAAGACCCTGTCTCTCTCTTTCCACGGCCGTACATTTGAGTGGACTTTTGTCATAGCGGCAGTCAATTTCAACATGTTAGGTGCTGATTTTTTGTGCTCACATGGTTTGTTGGTCGATCTTGTTAACAGACGCCTGGTTAATGCACTCTCTTTTTCCTCTATTCCCTGTACAGCGCGAGTGACTCCGCCAACAGCACAAGCCAACATCACAGCTGCAGGTGGTAAGTTTCACTCACTCCTCAATCAGTTTCCAGCACTCACGGTGCCAACGTTTTCGGCGACCGTGGCTAAACACGGGGTGGAGCATTTTATTACTACCACCGGGCCGCCCGTTTTTGCAAAAGATCGGCGCTTGGATTCAGCTAAACTGGCCATAGCGCGTGAGGAATTCGCCAACCTAGAAAAATTGGGCATCATCAGACATTCAAACAGTCCTTGGGCTTCACCGCTTCACATGGTTCCTAAAGCTGATGGCTCATGGCGGCCGTGCGGTGATTTTCGCAGGCTGAACAATGCTACAGCACACGACTGCTACCCAATCCCACATATCCAGGATTTTTCAGTTCATTTGGCGGGGACGCGCGTTTTTTCTAAGATAGACTTGGTGCGCGGTTATCATCAGGTCCCAGTCCACACTGAGGACATACCCAAAACAGCGGTAATAACTCCTTTCGGGCTTTTTGAGTTTTTGCGCATGCCGTTCGGGCTTAAAGGCGCAGCGCAGACTTTCCAACGCATGATGGACGCGGTGTTGCGCGATCTTCCTTTCGTGTTCGTCTACCTGGACGACATTTTAGTAGCCAGTGCGTCCGAAGTCGAACACGAAAACCACCTCACGGCAGTTTTCCGGAGGTTGGCAGAGCACGGGCTAATAATTAACCCAGCGAAGTGTCTGTTCGGGGTGGCGCAGATTGATTTTTTGGGGCATCGCGTCTCTCCCGAGGGTGCAGTTCCTCTTCCTGACAAGGTGCGCGCGGTGGCAAATTTTCCCCAGCCACAAACGGTCAAAGCGTTACAGGAGTTTTTGGGAATGGTAAATTTTTATAACCGTTTCCTTCCCCGCGCGGCGCAGCTCATGCAACCATTGTACGCTGCGCTTAAAAAACAAAAACCCGCAAATAAAATCGAATGGTCCCCCGAGCGGGAGAGCGCATTCTCTGAAGTCAAAACAGCCTTGGCAAACGCTGCGTTGTTAGCACACCCAGTCCCAATGGCCCGCATAGTGCTCACTACTGACGCATCAGAGGTGGCCATAGGGGCGGTTGTCGAACAGTATGTGGCTGGAGCCTGGCAGCCGCTCGCGTTTTTCAGCAGGACTTTGCGCGATAGTGAGCGGAAATACAGCGCATTCGACAGGGAGTTGTTAGCCCTCCATTTGGCTGTTCGTCACTTCCAGTTTTGGCTGGAGGGGCGCCGTTTCACCGCGTTCATTGACCACAAGCCGCTGACTTTTGCGATGGCCAAGATTTCAGAACCTTGGTCGGGCCGGCAGCAGAGACAGCTGGCCGCAATTTCGGAGTTCACTACCGATATCCAGCATGTAGCGGGCAAACTTAATGTGGTGGCAGACTGCCTCTCGCATGCTGTGGCTGCTCCAGCCCGCGTAGAGGTAGATTTCGCAGCTGTTGCCGCGGACCGGGGTAGCGACGCGGAAGTGCGCACGGCCCCAGTCCGCGTAGGGATAGATTGCGCAGCCATGGCAGCAGAGCAAGGTGGCGACGCAGACGTGCGCGCGCTCCAGTCTGGACCAACAGGGTTAAGGCTGGAGGACAGGGTGCTGCAAGACGGTATGCCCCCCCCAATCTGCGATGTTTCCACTGGGCGACCCCGTCCGGTGGTTCCGGCCTCGTGGCGCTGCCGCGTTTTTGACTTGGTTCATTCTCTGGCGCACCCGGGGGTGCGCGCTTCGATCAAAATGGGGGGGGGGAGAAATTTGTATGGCCGGGCCTGCGTAAACAGCCTGCATAGCTTGCCAGCGGTCCAAAGTGCATAGACACACGAGAGCTCCTTTGGAGCCGTTTCATATTCCAGCTAAAAGGTTTGATCATGTCCATGTGGACCTCGTAGGCCCCCTACCGCCCTCGCAGGGCTGCACACATCTTCTGACAATGGTCGACCGCACCACACGCTGGCCGGTAGTGGTTCCCCTTTCGTCAACTATAGCCGAGGAGGTGGCGCGCGCTTTTTTAACTGCTAGGGTAGCGCGTTTTGGAGTTCCGTCGGATATTACGTCTGACAGAGGCCCGCAATTTGTTTCCGAACTTTGGTCAGCGATGGCCCGCAGCCTGGGGGCAACGATCCACCGCACGACCGCGTATCACCCGCAGGCTAACGGGTTATGCGAACGTTTTCACAGGTCGCTGAAGGCGGCTCTCAGAGCATCGCTTACGGATGCAAATTGGGTTGACAAACTGCCATGGGTTTTATTGGGGTTGCGTTCTGCACCTAAAGAGGATTTAGACGCCTCCCCAGCGGAGCTAGTGTTTGCGCAGCCACTTCGGCTGCCTGGAGAATTTCTCCCTGACAACCCAGCGCCAGAGTTCTCCTCGGCTCAGCGTTTGCAGAATAGCAATGGCCCGAGTGCCCTATCCGGCCCCGTTCACCACAGTTTTCCGCGTGTTTTTGTGCCTAAAGCTTTAAAAAATGCGGAGTTTGTTTTTGTCAGGCATGATGCCCACCGCACAGCTCTGCGACCGCCATACGATGGACCATTCAGGGTGCTGGAAACAGGTGATAAGCATTTTTTGCTAGATTTGGGTGGCAGAAAGGAGATGATTGGCATAGACAGACTCAAACCTGCTTTTGTGATGGCTGACGAAACTGTGCAGTTGGCGAGAGCCCCGCGACGGGGTAGACCCCCTAGGGAGCATTCCCCAGTACACCCACAGAGATTGACTAACAGTTTTAATCCCCAGACAGCAGCTCCACAGCAGGAGGGCTGCCCCCCTCCCCTCTGGTAGAAGACTTCGGTCCATCCAGACTAAAACCTCCCGTCACATGAACAGCTTCTTCCCCTCTGCCATTAGACTGCTGAACACTAAGTGACTTATTGACTCTCGTGCACCATGTACAGCAGCTCAACCAGACTCATGTCAATCATCACTGTTTTCTTTCTGCATTACCGACTGCACTATATAGTTCTCCACAGTATCTGCTGCTGGCTAATATATATTTTAACTGTTGACCAGTATCACTTAATCTTATCCTACACTTTATTACATGTATAGTTTATTTCTCTTATCTTATCATGTTTAATGTTGCAGCATTGTACCGAGACAAATTCCTAGTTTGTGTACTACATGAACAATGGCAATAAACCTGATTCTGATTCTGATTCTGGAAGAGGTTAAGCCCGCCTGCAGCAGATACGGCAGACGGTTGAGACCAAGACAGCATGTGGACTGATGTGTGGTGATTTTATTATGACATGCAATCTGTGTTTGGTTGTTCCCTCTTAAATGTTTGGGGGGGGGGGGGGGTTATATGTGGTGCACATATGTAGTTCCACGGGCTCACATGTATATGACTGTTCATATGCTCTCATGTATATTCCTGTGTGCTTACTTTGGCTTCACGTCTGAAGGATTGACATGAAGGATTTCCTGACCACTGAGGTTTGGGTGAAAGAGATGGGAACTGCAGGGGGGATGCATTGTGTTTGGGATTTAAAGACAATGGGATTTTGTGCTTTGATGTCAAGGGTATAAAACTGGCAGAGTTTGGGGGGTTCTGCCTCTTTTCTGATTTGTATGTTGGAGAGTGTGTCGAGAATAAAATGGAACTTGAGAAATAACTCAGCCTCATCCTTTCCACACATCTCCACATAACAAAAAAATGGATGTTGAAAGACTGTCCTACACCTGAAGATTGGATTAACGTGATTCAGGACATTTATTCGATGGAAAAGTTGACATTTGCACTGAGACAGGACATGGATAGGTTCTTGAACTTTTGGCAACCCTGGAACGCATACGTGTCTTCCATCAGATCTAATCTTTGACAAATACCATTTCAATAATGGCACCTCTCTTTGCTCCAACGCTACTCAGATGCTCTTTTATTTTTCTGCTCTTTTGTTTTTTTTTTGTTTGTTTGTTTTTGTTCTTTTTTTAACTTCTCTTTTTCTTTCACTTAAAAAAAGGGTGTTGTAATATTTTTTTCCAATGTTGTCAAAAAACAAAAAAAGGGGGAATATGTGATGAAAATGTAAACAGTGCAATGCTGTAATGACATGTATACCCTTTACAAAAACTTAAAAAAAAAAAAGATTTAAACAGAGCATTGTTGATACAAGTGGCAGAACAACCCACCCCACTCAACCATCCAGGGTTTAACCGGCAGTCTACCCAATTGCCCAGATTCATATAATGGTTTAAAAGTAGTGGTTTTGGTATATGGAACCTGAAGTGATTTATGGTTTGGACTTAGAAGCTAGTTTACCGTATTGTGCTATTGACATCAGGCAAATATGTGCATTCAAAATACTAGTTAAACACTGGCAAACTAGTGTGCGATATGCCACAATCAAGGTACCCAGCTAAGGTTAACCATCACCAGTAGAGTTCTGGTTTTTCTTGGGGGCGGGGAATGTAAATGTGTCATATTGGAATACCACCATGCACGTCATGGACATGGGGACGCAGGCACATGTGACGTCACCATGCCGTGGGTATATAAGGGGTCTAATGGCGGGAGTCGCTCTCTTTAGCGCTCTGCCTTCCAACCTGTAACCTGCTATACCACACCTCTCCTATCTTGTTCCTACCTTGTTACACATGTTGTTAGCAGTTCAGTAAAAGCTAACCATCAACGCAGAGAACATGTCCGCTGGTCCCTTCATCCAGATATAACAAGCACAGCAAGAAGGTCACGGGATCAATTCCACCCCTGCCCATTGTGGGTGCAATCCCACCCCCTGACCATTGGTGACCCTTCTGTGTGGATTTTGCATGTTCTCCCCGTGTCTGCGTGGGTTTACCTTGAGTACTCCAGTTTCCTTCCACAGGCGTAAATCATGCAAGTTAGGTTAATTGGAGACTCTAAAGTGGCCCTAGGTGTGAATGTGTGCGTGTGAATGGTGAAGGGATTGGCACCGTACCTTGGCTGCCTCATCCATCCAGGTGGATGCCCTGAATTTCTGTCTGGGATTAATAAAAAAAAGTATAGTAACACAGTGTAAAAATCTAGCAGGAATAAAATACCATAAATGGAAATGAACCAGAGTTTAACACTAAACTCAGGAATGAAGCAAGATGTAACAACTGTGAGAAGGCAAATAGAAATCATTGTAAACTAACACCTCAGAATCAGAATCAGAATCAGAATCAGCTTTATTGCCAAGTATATTTACAAGTAAACACACAAGGAATTTGACTTGACATAAGACGCGCACGTTAGGCGCATCCAATGACGCGTCGCCATACAAGGCGCCTGTCAACAGTGGAGGTAAAGAGGGGGGAGGAGGGGGAGGAAAACACAATAGGAGAGAGAAAAAACATAGTAATCAGAATAAACGCTCATATGTGAGCCAAATTTTGACTACACAGAAAAAAACCCTCATGCATTAGCATACAATAGAATTCACAAGACACAAGAGAGCAGTGTACAGTATCTTTAATCAGTTCATGAATCAATGTGTGTGCGGTGTTGAGCAGTGTTGATGATAATAAGAGAGACCCAAGGACCCTTGGCAGAAGATGTTTTGTCTGTCTGGCGCCCAGTCTTATCTGGCGCTGCAGCTGGCTGTCCAAGGCCTTGTGCTCATGATTTTGAAAAAAACACAGACTGCAGACAGCCAGGAGGAATTTTCATGGGGAATAATAGTGCCAAATAGGACTGATCACAGAGAAGACTTGTATTTCTTCTGTAGATTCAGTACATTAATCCTTCATTGCGCAGCTTTGAATTCGTCGTGGAAAGACCTGAGCGAACCCATGATGTAATCCACCTTACGAGACAGTTCTCCAGTAGTCGCTATCATGGTCTTCTCCAGTTTCTCAATTTGTTGGATGCACCTCGCCTGGCCAGCATTTTGATAGGTTGAATCCATCTTCAGCAATTTGCGGTAAACCAAGACAATTCCTGTCCCAATCAGAATTATCCCAATCACCAAGATTACGAAGATAAACAGATCTTCAATATCTTCGATAGAAAGATTAGAGAGACACAGCATTTTCCATTTACCCGTGTCACATAGATAGCCCACTGGAGCCGTTCCAGCGGGGCAGACAGCTTCCCCCGGAGCACTTTTCCTTGTTGAAAAAATAGTGTCAATTGTGTTCAAAGCCCAGCTTATTAACTCCATAATTTCTTTTCGGCGGTCGCAGTTAGACGCAGGCAGACAACAGCAAGCTGGGATCTAGTAATAACAGGAGGGGAGGAAAAAATCAGCAGGAGAGAAGAAAAAAGCGTCTGCTCTCTTGGGAGGGCGGAAGTAGTAGTACCTAGTCCACATGTACATGGGAATTTTTAAAGACAGGGTTTTTCCTGTCTCCTTTTATTAAAAACCAGTCACGTCCACACACTACTTAAAAAAATCTGTCCGCATGAAGGTGCATAAATACCATTTTGATGCCTCGGTGCCTCAGTATAAAGGGTTAGTATCTGTAAATTTACGAATGCGATTAGAACGTCATGATTTGTAATTTAATTTCAGAAACTAATACAGGGATTAAAGTTCTGCATCACTCATATGGATTTCCATCAGTTAGAAAAAGAAGAAAAAATAAAAAGCTGCACATTCTGCATTAATGTATTTTTTTCTATCACAAAACTTCACACTTTCTAAAATTATTCAAAAATAAAAGCTCTATATAGTATTTCAATTATGAGAATGGCTTGTTTTTATGTGCTTTTATTATGAAAGGCCTCAACTGGATATACTTGTCTTAAAATGTCAGCTTTACAGCGAAAAGTTTTTCTGACAATTTGTACTTTAAACAAAGAGGATCAAAGAAGAAAAGATATTGGTTTTCTGACTGATGTAGAGGTGATCACTATATTTTTTAGGATGTTTGCAACCTTTTCCGTACTTTGCTTGGTAACCACTAGATAGCTAATACTGCTAATGGAGACGCAGATATCTATGATGGAGACTCCGGCAAAAGTTATGTGCAAAGTCTCTATCAAGTAATATACATTATACATTCTCTTGTTTTTGATTCATTAATGGCTATAAAAAGTCTACACACCCCTGTATTTTGGGCGCATGCGCACGCAGCGACCAGCAGCTTGGTGATATAGTGCGTGTGTGCGTGTGTGTGTTTTTTGTACTTTTTTACGTTTTTAGAAAATCCTCTGTGTCGTTTCTGCCCTGGACCGTTTGTGGAATATATGGCGAACAGCTCCCTAGTATCTGCAACATGGATTTCCTCTCATATCTCGCACTGCTGCTTTCTGTGTTCTGGCTCTTTGTCTCTGAGGTAAACGCGTTCGGCTCCATGACGAGCAGAATAGCGGGCAGAATACAATATTCCAGGGACGTGTTGCTGCGCTTTAACACAGCTGGTGCAGAGTCTCTGATTGCGCCCAAATTTCAGCTGCCGGACTTTATTTTGAGAGACGGTCACAGCGGTGAAAAAAGAAGCGGCAGGAGGAAGCGTGGAAGACGTGGAGGTGTGAAATTGCGCCTTAGGAGACGTCAGTTTGGTAACATTTCTCTTCCTTCGATCATTTTTGGGAATGCACAGTCTGTGAGAAACAAGGTGGAGGAAATTCAAGGCAATGTACGTTACCAGAAGGATTTTAAGAACTGCTGCGTCATGGCTTTCACTGAATCTTGGCTTACTGCGCATGATCGGGATGCAGACCTGTGGATTGACGGCTTTGGAGCTCCGCTGCGCTCGGATCGGCAGGAAGAGGTAACTGGGAAGCGTCAGGGGGGCGGAGTATGTTTATACATTAATAAGCAGTACTGCACATCTGTCACGGTCAGAGAGCGCATCTGTACACCCCATGTGGAGCTGCTGTCTGTGTCACTACGCCCCTTTTATTTGCCTCGAGAGTTTCCCCAACTTTTCATCACAACTGTGTACATTCATCCGAGGGCAGACGCTGACTCCGCCTCCAGCACCATCTCTGATGTGGTGCAGCGGCTGCAGTCAATTTCTCCAGAGGCGCCAAACTTCATTCTTGGGGATTTTAACCATGTTTCTTTAAAGAAGACACTTAAAAACTTTCATCAGTATGTCTCCTGCCCAACCAGGCGAAAAAAGACATTGGACCTGTGCTATGGATCCATAGAGAGGGCCTATAAATCACTCCCCCTTCCTCCTTTAGGATCATCAGATCACAACTGTGTTCATTTGCTGCCCACATATAAAACTGCTCTCAGAAGAGGCAAAGTGGAGACCAGAGACATTGATGTGTGGACAGAAGATTCAGAGCACAGCCTCCAGGAATGCTTTGACTGTACAGACTGGAAGATGTTCATAATGGCCTGCGGGGATGATTTGGACTCTCTGGCTGAGCTCACATGCTCATACATGGCTCACTGTCAAAATAAGTTTGTTCCACGTAAATGTGTCAAAATATACCCCAACAACAAACCATGGGTTACTAAATCAGTTAAATCCTGCTTACAGAGGAAAGCTCTTGCCTTTAAACAAGGGTCTGTTTCTGCGCTACAGGTTGCCACCAAGGAGCTGAAGGCCGAAATTTTAAGAGCAAAACAGAATTATAAATCAGAGTTGGAAAGCAAGATGGCAGCAAATAAACTTGGTTCAGCCTGGGCCAGTATGAAAACTATTGCAGGCCTTCAGAGCACAGAGCGCAGTAATCGTGTGTTTTTAGATGGTTTTAGTTCAGACACAGAGCTGGCTAATGCTCTTAATTGTTTTTATGGTCGTTTTGACTCCTTTGATTTTAGCACAGAAATCCAAGATTTGAAACAGAAACTCAAAGACAATCAGCACTTTAATATTGAGATGCAGGATGTTAAAAGGGAGTTCCGCGCTGTAAAAGTGAACAAAAGTCAGGGCCCTGATAATATATGTGGACGCCTGGTAAAGTCCTGTGCACATGAACTGAGTCCTATATTTCATTATATTTTCAATAAGTCCTTACAGACACAACATGTGCCTAAGATCTGGAAAGATGCCGTGGTTGTTCCCGTTCCAAAATCCAGCTGTCCTAAAACGGTAAACGACTTTAGACCAGTTGCTTTGACTTCAATTTTAATGAAAATTTTTGAAAAACTGGTCAGACGTGAGGTCCTAAGGCAGACTGAACATGCATTGGATCCTCTGCAGTTTGCCTATAGGCCTCACAGAGGAGTGGAGGATGCCACTGTTACTCTGTTTGACATGCTTTTTAAACATCTGGATTTTAATGGGACACATGCCAGGCTTTTATTTGTGGACTTTTCTTCTGCCTTTAATACAATCCAACCTCATATTTTAGTTGAAAGGCTCCTGCAACAATTTGATTTAAGCAATAATCTGGTGGGTTGGATTCTGGATTTCTTAACCAACAGGACGCAGAGAGTAAGGGTCAATGGCACATTGTCTGACCTAAAGTGCTCTTCTACTGGCTCTCCTCAGGGGTGTGTGTTGTCACCACTACTCTTCATCCTGTACACAAACATGTGTCGGAGCAGACATGACAACAGACACATTATAAAGTATGCTGATGACTCAGTCATTGTCAGTCTCCTCCAGGATGGTGAGAGTGGCCACGGCCCAGTAGTTGATGACTTTGTTCACTGGTGTGAGGATTCCTACCTGCAGCTGAATACAACAAAAACGAAAGATATGATTATTGACTTTAGGAGGAAAACTCCCAGGCACAAAGTCACCATACTAAAAGGCCAGACCACCGAATGTGTACAATCGTACAAATATCTTGGGACAATTATTGATAGTGGATTGAACTTTGAGGTGAACTGTGAAAGGGTGTGCAAAAAGGGTCAGCAAAATTTGCATTGTTTGAGGAAACTTGCACGCTTCCAAATTGACCGAACCATAATGACTATGTTCTATCGGGCTTTTATTGAATCTGATTTATCCTTTTCTTTAATGTCATGGTTTGGTCAGATAAAACTGAAACAGAGGAAATCCTTGGATCAGGTAGTCAGATGGTCCAGTCGTTTGCTTGGTGAGTCACAGCTGAGCCTGACATCCCTGTACACCAGACAAGTACAGAGGATGGCCGACTCGATTTTAAATGATGACTCCCACCCTTTGCACTGCAACTTTCAGCTTCTTCCCTCCAGACGGAGGTTTGCTGTCCCAAAAAGTAGAACCCAGCGCTACAAAAACAGCTTTGTCCCTGCTGCTGTCAAAGAGTTGAACAAGCTATAAAAATTATATTGTACATATTTTATATTTACCTATTTTGTAAGATGTGTGCCTGTGTTTGTGTCTATGTTGAATGTAATTAGTGGCTTGTAAATATGGATGTCACCAACTGCAAAACAAATCTACCTACGGGTACAAATAAAGTAACCTGAACCTGAACCTGAACCTGTTCAAATGCCAGGTTTTTGTGATGTAAAAAAATAGACCAAGATAAATCATTTCAAAACTTTTTTCACCATTAATGTGACCTATAACTTGTACAACCCAATTGAAAAACAAACTGAAATCTTTTAAGGAGAAAAATAAAAAATAAAAAACTTACAATAACCTGGTTGCATAAATATACACACCCTTAAACTAATACTTTGTTGCAGCACCTTTGGCTTTTATTACAGCACTCAGTCTTTTGGGGTAGGAGTCTATCAGTGTGGCACGTCTTGATGTGGCAATATTTGCCCAGTCTTCTTTGCAAAAATGCTCCAAATCTGTCATATTGCAAGGGCATCTCCTGTGCACAGCCCTCTTCAGATTACCTCATAGATGTTCGATCGGATTCAGGTCTGGACTCTGGCTGGGTCATTCCAAAACCTTAATCTTCTTCTGGTGAAGGCATTCTTTTGTTGATTTAGATGTGTGCTTTGGGTCATTGTCGTACTGAAAGATGAAGTTCTTCTTCATCTTCAGCTTTCTAGCAAAAGCCTTAAGGTTTTGTGCCAACACTGACTGGTATTTGGAACTGTTGATAATTCCCTCCAGCTTGACTAAGGCCCCAATTCCAGCTAAAGAAAAACAGCCCCAAAGCATGATGCTGCCACCACCATGCTTCACTGTAAGTATGGTGTTCTTTTGGTGATGAGCAGTTTTGTGTTTGTGCTAAATATACCTTTTGGAATTATGGCCGGGCGGCGCGGTGGCAGAGTGGTTAGCACTGCGGCAGCACAGCAACTCACCCTTGGCTGGGGGATCCTGGGTTTGATCCCAGCCCCCGACCAACAGTGATCTGTGTGGAGTTTGCATTTTCTCCCCGTGTCTGCATGGGTTTACTCTGGGATTTCTCCGGTTTCCTCCCACATGCCAAAAACATGCAAGTTAGGTTAATTGGCATCAAACTGGGCATTCTAAATTGTCCTTAGGTATGACTGTGAGAGTGAATGGTTGTGTGTCTCTCTGTGTTGGCCCTGCGATGGACTGGTGATCTGTCCAGGGTGTACCCTGCCTCTTGCCCAAAGATGCTGGGATAGGCTCCAGCCCCCCCGCGACCCGAAAAGGATTAAGCGGAAGAAGATGGATGGATGGATGGAATTATGGCCAAACAGTTCAACCTTGGTTTCACTGGACCATAACACATTCTTCCACATACGTTTGGGAGATTTCAAATGTGTTTTTGCAAAATGTAGCTGGGCTTGTATGTTTTTGTTCAAAAGATAAGTCTTCCATCTTGCCACCCTACCCCATGGCCCAGACATATGAAGAAGACGGGAGATTGTTGTCACATGTACTAAACAGCCAGTACTTGCCAGAAATTCCTGCAGCTCGTTCAATGTTGCTGTTGGTCTCTTCAGAATCAGAATCAGAATCAGAATCAGGTTTATTGCCATTGTTCATGTAGTACACAAACTAGGAATTTGTCTCGGTACAATGCTGCAACATTAAACATGATAAGATAAGAGAAATAAACTATACATGTAATAAAGTGTAGGATAAGATTAAGTGATACTGGTCAACAGTTAAAATATATATTAGCCAGCAGCAGATACTGTGGAGAACTATATAGTGCAGTCGGTAATGCAGGAAGAAAACAGTGATGATTGACATGAGTCTGGTTGAGCTGCTGTACATGGTGCACGAGAGTCACTTAGTGTTCAGCAGTCTAATGGCAGAGGGGAAGAAGCTGTTCATGTGACGGGAGGTTTTAGTCTGGATGGACCGAAGTCTTCTACCAGAGGGGAGGGGGGCAAACAGTACGTGACCAGGGTGTGAGGGATCGGCTATGATCCGGCCAGCACGCCTCCGGGTCCTGGAGATGTACAGATCCTGGAGAGATGGGAGCTTGCAGCCGATCACCTTCTCAGCAGTGCGCACGACGCGCTGCAGCCTTAGTCTGTCCCTGGCAGTGGCTCCTGCGTACCACACGGTTATGGAGGTGGTGAGGATGGACTCGATGATGGCTGTGTAGAACACTAACATCTTGGTGGGTAGCTTGAGCTTCCTCAGCTGCCGCAGGAAGAACATCCTCTGCTGGGCTTTTTTGATGAGTGAGCTGATGGTCAGCTCCCATTTGAGGTCCCTGGTGATGGTAGTGCCTAGGAAGCGGAAGGAATCAGCAGTGGTGATGGGAGAGCCTGAGAGGGTGAGGGGGGGCAGAGGAGTAGTGACTTTCCTGAAGTCTACAATCATCTCCACTGTCTTCAGAGCGTTCAGCTGCAGGTTGTTATTGCTGCACCAGGACGCCAGCTGGGCCACCTCTCTCCTGTAGGCGGACTCGTCGCCGTTGGAGATGAGCCCGATGAGGGTGGTGTCGTCCGCAAACTTGATCAACTTGACAGACTGGTGGCTGGAGGTGCAGGAGTTGGTGTAAAGGGAGAAGAGTAGGGGGGAAAGTACACAGCCCTGGGGTGATCCGGTGCTGATGCTAGTATAGTCTGAGACAGTCTTTCCCAGCCACACATGCTGCCTCCGGTCCGTCAGGAAGTCGATGATCCACCTGCAGAGGGAGTCAGGCACGTTGAGCAGGGACAGCTTGTCCCGGAGCAGAGCGGGGCGGATGGTGTTGAATGCGGAGCTGAAGTCCACAAACAGGATCCTGGCGTAGGTTCCCGGGGAGTCCAGGTGCTGCAGGATGGAGTGGAGGGCCAGGTTGACTGCATCGTCTACAGACCTGTTGGCTCGGTAGGCAAACTGCAGCGGGTCCAGGAGAGGGGTGGTGATGGACTTGAGGTGGGACAGGACCAGGCGCTCAAAGGACTTCATGACTACAGAGGTGAGCGCTACAGGTCTGTAGTCATTAAGTCCAGTGATCCGTGGCTTCTTGGGGACAGGGATGATGGTGGAGGATTTGAGGCAGGATGGCACGTGGCATAACTTAAGGGAGGTGTTAAAAATGTCTGTGAATACAGGAGCCAGCTGTTTCGCACAGAGTCTCAGGGTGGAGGGAGACACGCCGTCTGGGCCGGGGGCCTTGCGCGGGTTCAGTCTGGAGAACTGTTTGAGCACATCCTGCTCACTGATGATAAGGGGAGGGGGGGAGGAGGGGGGGTGCCTTAAATGAAGTAGGGAATGTGGAGGCTGTGGAGCTGGAGGGAGGGGGGGAGTTGGACACAGATGACGAGGTGTCAAAACGGGCATAGTGTTGGGACAGTCTCTGACAAAGGGCTTTGTCATCCTGACCTTTAGGAGCCTTAGGTCGATAGTTGGTGATTTGCCTCAGTCCTCTCCACACGGAAGCCGAATCATTAGCAGTGAACTGCTGCTGGAGTCTCTCTGAGTACACAGATTTAGCCCTCTTCAGCTCTCTGTTAAACCGGTATTTAACCTCCCTGTAGGGAGGCTCCCTCTTGGCAGCCTCCCTGACCAATTTTCTTCTTGTCTGCCACAACCTGGCTCAAGGCTGGACAAAAAGGAGACCGCACAGAGGTGCCAATTAATCAAATGTTTATTGAAAAAAAATAAGAGTGTCTGTAAATGTCAGTGGTGTGTGTATGTGTTGGATGCATGAAACAAGAAAACAAACAGTCACTAGCCAGCCCAGTGACTGCATGCCTCTGTCTAGAGCATACACGGCGGCAATCAGCAGCAACAAACCGCAACAGAAGCCCACAGGCAGAAAATGGTACGAACAGAAACCACCAATGCAGCCCCCACCAGGCGCACAAGGGACGGTACAGTGGGCAAAGCACAAATGCAGCAGAAAGGCAACTGACCTCCACGGAAGCCAAAAGCTACTGACAAATGTGCAGGTGTGGCTTAAATAGGGAACCCCTTGGCCAGGGGCGGTCCTCCACAGCTCCACTTACAACATAAGAAAAAGAGGCACACACAGGACTCCAGAAGGAGTGGGGCTGTAACATCGTCTTTTCATCAATTTCGGAGGGACGTCCAGCTCTTGGTAATGTCACTGTTGTGCCATATTTTCTCCACTTGATGATGACTGTCTTCACTGTGTTCCATGGTATATTTAATGCCTTAGAAATTCTTCTGTACCCTTCTACTGACTGATACCTTTGAACAATCAGATTCCTCTGATGCTTTGGAAGCTCTCTGTGGACCATGGCTTGTGCTATAAGATGTGACTACAAAAATGTCAGGAAAAGCCTACTAGAACAGCTGAACTTTATTTGGAGTTAATCAGAGGCACTTTTAATGGTGACAGGTGTGTGCTGACTCCCATTTAACATGAGTTTGAATATGATTGGTTAATTCTGAACACAGCCACATCCCCAGTTATAAGAGGGTGTAGCGTTGACCTTGGGTTCCAATCTATAAAATCATTCTTTGCTGAAGAAAAATTGTTTCAACTCAAAAGTCTGGTCATGAACTGCTTCTCTCACCCAAGGACCAGTGCTGGAACACTATCCATCAGCCATAAAGTGGAAGTTAATCCCTTCTCCAGGAAGGAACTCCCCAAATTGACAGATTTATGGTTGATATAATCCAGACTTGGGAGTCAAGATTCTCCAGTAAACAACCAGACAGTTTCACAGTGCCATCTGGTGGACGAATCAGGAATATTTATTTTTTTTTCTTTTTGCAGTGGAATTTATGCATTATGGACAAATAAATTAATTCATATTCTTTCTCTCAAGACAGTATCCACTACTGAAGACATGGTTGAAGTCTTGGGATGGACAATTGCGGTGTAATGTTTTTATTGATATAATTTAATGTGTTGCTTTATTTTCAGGAAGAAATTAATTTTTGCATACTTACTATCACAAATTAATTACAGTTACAATGTAGAGATAATGTTTGTTCCCTTATTATTGAGTAGAATAATCACTGTCTCCCATTCTACCCACGTTCACCCAGTATGTCACATGCCACACTAGAGACAATAAAACACTGGACTTATTCTACGCAAACACTAAGGAGGCGTACACCTCATCACAACTCCCCCCACTCGGGAGATCGGATCACAACTTGGTTCATCTCCTGCCGGTGTACAAACCCCTAGTGCACAGACAACCTCCGGTCATGCGCACAGTGAAGTTATGGTCTGAGGAGGCAATGGACGCTCTAAAGGACTGCTTTGAAACCACTGCCTGGGAGCAGCTCTGCGATCCACATGGTGAGGACATCGATGACCTCACTCACACCATCACGGACTACATCAGCTTCCGTGTGGACAACACCGTACCCACCAAGACCATACGGTGTTGCTCGAACAACAAACCCTGGATCAACCCTGAGATAAAAACACTTCTGAGAGAGAAGAAGAGGATCTTCAGGTCGGGGAACAGGGAGATGCTAAAGTCCGTACAGAGGGAGCTGAGAAGGAAGATCAGAGAAGGCAAGGACAGCTTCAGGAAGAAGATGGAGGACAAGCTGCACCAGAGCGACATCGGTGGGGTCTGGAGAAACCTTAAAACCATTATCTGGGCTCCAGAATACCTCCTCCCAGGCCACGGGGGGCAGGGAGTGGGCAAACAATCTGAACCTGTTTTTTAATAGGTTTGACCAAACGCCCTCCCCCCCCCCGACTGCACAACAATCACTGCTGCCTCTAAAGACTTCGAGTCCTGCTGCCCACACCCCACTCCACCAACACCCCCCCACTCCGAACACACAGCCCCCCAACATGACCCTCACTAAGACCCAGGTGAGGACGGAGCTGAGGAAGATCAAGGCGAGGAAGGCGTCGGGACCGGACGGCATCAGCGCAAAGCTCCTCAAGTCCTGTGCAGCTCAGCTGTGTGGGATTGTGGAGCTCATCTTCAACCTGAGCCTGAAGCTGGGGAGGGTACCACAGTTGTGGAAAACATCTTGTGTGGTACCTGTACCAAAGACTTCCCGCCCCAAAGACCTGAACAGCTACAGACCAGTGGCCCTGACGTCCCACTTGATGAAGACCCTGGAAAGACTGCTCCTTGCTCACCTCCGCCCCCTGGTGGGACCAGCGATGGATCCACTCCAGTTTGCCTACCAGCATGGCATTGGGGTGGAGGATGCAGTGATCTTCCTCCTTCACCGTTCTCTGTCCCACCTGGAGAAGCCTGGGAATGCAGTGAGGATCATGTTCTTTGACTTCTCCAGTGCTTTCAACACCATCCAACCGATGATTCTGAAGGACAAGCTGCTGTGCGCAGGGGTGGACCAGCACCTGTAATCATGGATCCTGGACTACCTCACTAACCGGCCACAGTTTGTGAGAACCTGGGACTGTGTGTCCGACACGATCATCGGTAGCACCCCCCCCCCCCCCCCCAGGGAAAGGTTTTGGCTCCCTTCCTGTTCACTCTTTATACTGCGGACTTCTCACACAACACAACACACTGCCATCTACAGAAGTTCTCTGATGACTCTGTGATCGTCGGCCTCATCTCCAACAGAGATGAAGCTGAGTACAGAGGACTTATCCAGGACTTGGTGGACTGGTGCCATCGGAACTGCCTCCAGATCAACGCGAGGAAAACTAAGGAGCTGGTGGTGGACAGCCGCAGGCAAGGACAACCCCTCACAGCACCACTAAACATACAGGGAACAGACATTGAGATGGTGACATCCTACAAGTACCTGGGTGTTCATTTGAACAATAAACTAGACTGGTCACACAATACCGACGCACTCTACAAGAAGGGACAGCGCAGGCTGTTCCTACTGAGGAGACTCAGGTCTTTTGGTGTACAAGGGGCGCTGCTGAAGACATTCTACGACACAGTGGTGGCATCAGCCATCACTTTTGGAGTGGTCTGCTGGGGCAGTGGCATTACAGCAGCCGATAGGAAGAGACTGAACAAACTGATCAAGAAAGCTAGCTCTGTCCTGGGGCAGCGCCCTGACCCAGTGGAGGAGATAGAAGAGAGAAGGATGGTGGCTAAACTGTCATCTCTGCTGGAGTCCAAGTCCCACCCTATGCAGGACATACTGAATGCACTGAGGAGCTCATTTAGCAGTAGACTACATCATCCTAGGTGCGCAACCGAGAGGTTTCGCAGGTCCTTCCTACCTACGGCTGTCAGACTGTATAACCTAAGCAGGGCTGCTAGCAGAGATGGCAAAAAAACGTGACGACCTAATAGTATTGAATGCAAAAGACGCAATAGACTTACACAATGGTCCCCTCCAGTATATACAACTGGGACAATATCGGTCGCTACAGAGGGTGACAATATGTATGGGTACATATTCATACTATGTAGGATAACTAAGTAGACGGTTATGCTGTTTATTCCATCTTGCTACAATGCTCCGCACTTTGTATATATATTTATGTGTATGTATGTATATCCACTGCTCTTATTTATATCTTCCGTATCTTCTTAATTATTGCTCTGAGTGTTGCTATCCCTGTGCTGTTGCAATCGTGGAATTTCCCCATTGTGGGACTAATAAAGGCTTATCTTATCTTAGAATATCTAAGTCACTAAAGTTTAAGGAATTTATGCTTTATTCAGCAATATATGTGTCTTAACTGTTTGATGTGCTCCATTGCACCGTCAGCCCCTAGTGGTCAAGGTTTTTTTTCAAGAAAATATTCAGTTCAGATGTCAGAGATTTCCAAAGCTGTAACTTGAAAGTGGTAAGAGATAATAGCTTACTGTCAATTAGAAAGATGTAGAATATGATCCAAAGTTTGAGACAGGAGTAAATTTTTTAGATTAGATTAGATTAGATTCAACTTTATTGTCATTACACATGTATGAATACAAGGTAACGAAACACAGTTTAGCATCCAATCAGAAGTGCAAAGGACAGCAGTGCAGTATATACGGTAATTAACAGTATGTGCAATTTAAGCAGATATATGCAAATATATGCAGCAGTGCAGAAAGTTAAGAGTACTGTTATGTGCAAATAATGTGCAATAAGTTAGATGTAGTTATGCAGTTATGTACAGGTGAGGATGGTAAGAGATGATGGTAAGAGAGTCAGCGGGGAACTAAGTTCAATAACGTGACAGCTGTTGGAAAGAAACTGTTCCTAAACCTGCTGGTTCTAGTCCGAAGGCTTCTGAAACGTCTTCTGGAGGGGAGAAGCTGGAACAGTCCATGAGCAGGATGGTTGGAGTCCCTAAGAATGCTGCGTGCCCGGCACAGACATCTTTTCCTGTAGACGTCCTCTATAACTGGAAGTGGAGTCCCTGTGATGCGTTGGGTGGTTTTCACCACCCGCTGCAGCGCCTTGTGGTCAGCGACAGAGCAGCTCCCATACCAGACTGTGATACAGTTGGTCAGGGTGCTCTCTATCACACAGCAGTAGAAGTTGCCCAGGATGTCAGTTGACAGATGGTTCTTCTTCAGTGTCCTCAAGAAGAAGAGGCGCTGATGGGCCTTCTTGATCAGGCTGGTGGTGTTAACTGACCAGGACAGGTCCTCCGAGATGTGGGTCCCCAGGAATTTGAAGCTGGGGACACGTTCAACAGCTATGCCATTGATATGGATGGGGTCAGGTGTCTCTTGCCTCTCCTTCCTGTAGTCCACTATGAGCTCCTTGGTTTTGCTGGTGTTAAAGAGCAGGTTATTGTCAGCGCACCAAGTAGCCAAGTGCTCAACCTCTGCCCTGTAATCTGACTCGTCGTTGTCCCTGATGAGTCCAATCACCGTGGTGTCATCTGCGAACTTTATGATGGAATTGGATCCATACATAGGCCTGCAGTCATGGGTGTAGAGGGAGTAGAGGAATGGGCTGAGCACACAGCCCTGTGGTACACCAGTGTTGAGTGTGATGACGGAAGAACGGTTGGGGCCTGACCTAACATGCTGGGGTCTGTTGGTCAGAAAATCCATGATCCAGTTGCAGGTGGAGGTACTGATTCCCAGGTCCCCAAGTTTAGTGAGCAACTTGGAGGGGATAACTGTGTTGAATGCTGAGCTGAAGTCAACAAACAGCATTCTTGCGTAGGTGTTCTTGTCATCCAGGTGTGAGAGTACATAGTGCAGCGCTGTAGAAACCGCATCCTCTGTACTCCTGTTGCTCCGGTAGGCGAACTGATGAGGGTCCAGTGTAGGGGGCAGGCCTTTTTTGAGCTGTGCCAAGACCAGTCGCTCAAAGCACTTCATGACTATGGGCGTCAGTGCCACAGGGCAATAGTCATTTAGGCACGATGGTGTTGAATGTTTCGGCACTGGTACTATTGAAGTGGTCTTGAAGCACGCTGGTACCACGGCCTGGGCCAGGGACAGATTGAAGATGTCTGTGAAGACCCCTGCCAGCTGCTCAGCGCATGCCCTCAGCACACGCCCAGGAATGCCATCAGGGCCAGCAGCCTTACGTACGTTGACATGACTCAGTGCGTTACGGACGTCGGTGTGGGTGAGTGTGAGGTGGTGGAGGTCATCAGAGGGTGGGAAATTGATGTTCTTTTCGTTGTTGTCCTTGTCAAAACGAGCATAGAAGTCATTTAGCTCATTGAGAAAGGGCACAGTCATGGCTATAGGTATGGAGTTGCTGGGCTTATAATCAGAGATAGCTTGAATGCCTTGTCACATACGTCGGGGGTCAGAGTCCCCAAAATGTTCCTCCACCTTCAGCTTGTAGCTGTGCTTGGCCTTCTTGATGCCCCTCTTCAGATCTGCCCTGGATGAACTGTAGGCCTGTGCATCACCAGATCTAAAGGCATTGTTACGTGCTTTTAGCAGAAGCTGCACTTCTCTGTTCATCCACGGCTTCTGATTTGGGTACGTGGTGATCTGTCTTGCCGTGGTGACACTGTCAATAGTGGTGTTGATATGGTCCAGGACTGAGTGGGTGTTAGAGTTGATGTTTATGTGGGAGCCACAGGTAGCCTGAGAGGTGAACATACTCCAGTCTGTGTTCCTAAACTTCTCCTGGAGTACAGAGTCAACCCCCTCTGGCCACACTTTGATGGTCCTCACTGATGGCTTCACCCGGTTGATGAGCGGTACATACTTGGGGGTAAGGAACAAGGATAAGTGATCAGACTGACCTAGGTGGGGGAGGGGAGTTGCTCTGTAGGCTCCCACAATATTGGTGTAGACATGGCCCAATGTTTTGTCCCCTCTTGTGTGACAGGAGACATGCTGGTAGAATTTAGGAAGCACTGGCTTGAGGTTAGAGTGGTTAAAATCACCCGCCACGATAAATGCTGCCTCTGGGTGTGCAGTTTGTTGTTTGCTAATAGCTGCATGCAGTTCTTTCATAGCAAGCTTAACATTAGCATCCGGAGAAATGTAAGCGGCTGTTATGATGGTACAAGTGAACTCGCGTGGCAGATAGAAAGGTCTACATTTAACCATGAGAAACTCCAGGTTAGCTGAGCAGTGTCTCTCAACAGTGACAGAGTTCGTGCACCAAGCCTTGTTAATATAAATGCACACTCCCCCCCCTCTTGTCTTACCGGAGTCAACTGCTGCTCTGTCTGCCCGGAGCGTGTGTAGGCTGGTTAGCTCGATAGCATTGTTGGGTATTCCACTGTGAAGCCATGTTTCCGTAAAAATCATGATATTGCAGTTCATAAGTCTCTTATTGTTGGTGATCCGAAGCCGTATCTCACTCATTTTGCTTGCCAGAGACCGTACATTAGCAAGGAAAATACTGGGTAGTGATAGCCGGTGCGGTGTTAGCGTTAGCTTAGCTCTTAGCCCACCGCGCTTACCCCTCCTTTGTTTACGATCTTTACGCCGCCTGCGAGCACTTCCGGTCGGCCGGGAAGCCTGCCGAGCGTCGGGAGTTCTCCAGAGCTCCGGGATGAGATGTAGATTCAGACGTAGGTTGCTGATAAAAAGGTCGTTATCGTTGCTTTGTAATCCAATATTCAAAAGCTCATCTCGGGTGTAAGATGTAAAAGCAGAGCTGTTCTGAACGAACATACCCGAAATGAGCAGAAATAACACTGCTAGTCCCCAGAATCTGGTAGGACGCTGATCCTCGCGTTGTGCATGCGCCGCCATCTTGCGTATAAATTTACACATCTAATTTGCATAATGCCATGGCAGCCATATCGAATTACATAACTTTAAGTCAAAAGTGGACTTTGGACATATTTATACAAAGTATGGTTTTGTTTTTTGTCACAGTTTGTTGTTTTGGGCATTTTGTTATCTTATCTTTAAAGTGTATGAACCAGAAAATCAGTTACAATGTAAACAAAGAAATTTGTCACTTACCGCTGGCCAGGCAGTGCATTTCATCCATTTTCATCCATCCTGGCTGTTATTTTGTCTTCTGTCGGTCATTTTCACTTTCTCTCCCACATCCAGAAACTGTTATGATTATTCCACCACAATTTTGCTTTTATTCCGCCGCAATTTATCTCATACAATGACTGGGAACTGCCGCAATTGTTCTGTCCAGTAACATGGTGCTGGGGGTCGATGGCAGGTGCAAATCAACCAGCTTCACCCACCCTCTGTTATAAGAAAATGTAGATATTTACCTTCATAAGCTAAATAATGTCTTTTTAGAATCATAGTTGGCAAATTTGGGAGCAAATGCCTCCTCCGTCTTGCGATCGATCAATATTTCTTTACAAACTCTTCTTCTCTGGTGTCCAGAAGTATGTATGTGGGTTATATGGGGGCCATTAGTCCTCCAAGGCAAGAAGAGTAAGTTATAGGTGTCTGCCACCCTGTGAGGTGCAATACTTTGTACAAATGGGGATTTATTACACAAAGACAATTTTGCACCACTGAATCCAAAAATGATATCCGTTTCTCTCGGTCAGGTCAGGTTTTTATGTTAAGTTGTAAGCAGTTGTACAGCAGTTGTACTGTAAATTGAATAGTAGACATTGATAAAGGTAAGTACATGTAAATTGAATGTTACATCATCATTGTTCAAAATTCAGAGAATTTCAAGAAATAAAAAAGAATTTTGCATCATATAAAGCGAAAATACACATGCATGTAAACAAAAACGTAAAACACATGTGGCCATAGTTCAAAAAGCTGACCTGATTGAGCAAAACCAATGGGATTTTTGGATTCAGCACATCAAAATTGTCCTAAATCAGCTAAAAAAAACTTAGACAATAATTTTGATGTTGACCAGTGTTATGGTTTAAAGCCATGTCACTTGATAGTTACAGAACTGTGACACAGGCACTCTACAATGCTACCTGTGCATGAAACAAGGCAGTCAAAAGGTTAAGGGGGCTCTCACTTCTCATATCAAATGTCTCTTCCCCTCCTCTCTCTGTCTGTGGGAGACCGCCACTTCAGAAATTTGAACTGACCAGTGGGCTCCCAAACCTATCTTCATTGCCTTTTTAGTCAGTTTATGACTTCTGTCAAACAAAGAAGCTCAAATGTAATTGGTTTAGCCCACCTGTCATGAAGTTTAGTACCATCCTGCCACACCCGAGAAAAACACCCAGAGCCTCCAATGCTCTGAATTTTTTTTTCTTGTCTTTGAAGTTTACTTTTTCTTATTTTAATCTTTTTCTTTAAATTACCGTGTAAGAAGATTTTGATTGGGTTTTTTTTAAGCTTAAACTAACTCATTTAAACCACCAACATCGGAAGAAATGGATTTGTGATGTGTTTTTGCCTCAGTTTGAAATTCTGATGGGACTTTGTGCAATAAACCAATTCCTTCTTCAGTGCATAAGAGAAGACCACAGCCAGCCTGCTGAAGAACCAGCCCTTTTGTGATCTCGGAAGTAGGCCATAACCATGGTAAGGAACCTGTCTGCCAGTCTTCCAACAAAACCCACGATGGTCCAGTTGAAACAGAATCCAGTGGACTGCCTGCTACCTATTGGGACACAATGATTCTGCTTGGCTGATGGTCTGTTGTTTAATTTAAACTTAATTCTTCAGAATATTCCTGGTATAAGTTCTTTAAACTTAATTTCATGCAAACCCCCATCAGAATTTCAGAATGCATTTTTTTCCTTTCATTAATTTACATTCTTTTCAGAGTAACAACATTTTTCCATTTTTATAAATAGTTTACTTGTCATTTTCTTCATAAAATTGCATCCACTTTTCTTGACCAATGCTATTTTATGATTTTCCAATTTCCAGTATATCACCAAGTTAAACTAGGGTTCTTTGGTTCCACAAATGTTTGATTCACAAGTAACTCAGTAATAGTCTATGGTGCCCATGATAAGATAAGATAAGATAAGCCTTTATTAGTCCCACAACGGGGAAATTCCAGGATTGCAACAGCACAGGGATAGCAACACTCAGAGCAACAATCAGAAGGCAAGAAAAAAAAAAAAACAAGCAAGCAAGAGCAGCTAATATACATATGTACATATTACTATAAAATATATATATACACACACACACACACACAGACACACAGTGCAGAGCATTGTAGCTGGATGGAATAAATATATGATACATGTTGAATTCTCTGTTTTAAAGTTATCCAAATATGTTAACCTATTCTGACATTTTTTATAAAACCATTGAAAGACATATAGGAGTTATTGTTTGATTTCATGCCCATCTTCCTGATTATCAGCAGACAAGAACTCACAAGTTTGTTTTTTTTTTGTTTTTTTTTTTAGACTGATTCATAACTGGTACAAATAAAGAATTGTTAATAAAATTGTCCATTATCTGGACTGGTGCCCTACAAGGATATGAGTGTAATGAAAATAAATCTTTATTCCTACTCACATTCATATTTGCATTAATACTTGTACCAACAATAAAACACCTATAAACCCATTAATCTAAATACACTACAGAGGGTGTGCATATTTATGCAACCAGGTTATTGTAAGTTTTTTATTTTTCCCCTTAAAAGATTTCAGTTTGTTTTTCAATTGGGTTGTAAAGGTTATAGGTCACATTAATAGGGGAAAATGTTTTGAAATGATTTGTCTTGGTCTCATTTTTTTACATCACAAAAACCTGGCATTTGAACAGGAGTGTGTAGACTTTTTATATTCACTGTATACAGTCATCTGAAAAAAATTAGGACACTCTTTGAAACTCTGTGTTTTTTTAAACATATTTTGACATATGGATATTTAATATCAATTTTAACAATACTGGGAGATTCAAGTAATATAACTAAACAATTAAAACTGAAGAAGAGACTTTTTAAAAATTTTCGGTAAAATGTAATTCTAAAAACATGCAATTTCTAACTCCTTGGTTCAACATAGAAACTCATAGCTTAAAACAGAAGACTCGTCAATTAGAAAGAAAATGGTGCTCCACTAATTTAGATTAAATCTATTTAGCTTGGAGAAATCATCTTTTAATTTATAAAAAATCTTTTAGAAAAGCTAGAATGAGTTATTATTCTGCATTAATAGAAGAGAACAAGAATAATCCCAGGTTTCTTTTCAGCACTGTATCCAGGCTGACAAAGAGTCAGGACTCTGTCAATCCTAGCATTCCCTTAGAGCTTACTAGTCAGGACTTTAATAACTTTTTCAATAATAAAATTTCATCTATCAGAGATAAAATCAGTCAGATTCTTCCCACCGTTAACTTAAATACAGTAACTACTACAACTCCTTCAATTGATATCTGTTTGGATGAGTTTACTCCAATTGACCTTTTAGAGTTAGACAAAATAATTTCCTCATCCAAGCCTTCAACTCGTCTTTTAGACCTTATTCCTACCAGGTTATTTGAAGAAGTCTTCCTATTTATTAATAGCTTTATTCTTCAAATAATCAATTCTTCATTAACTTTAGGCCTTTTACCACAGGGTTTTAAAACTGCTGTAATTAAACCCTTACTCAAAAAGCCAACACTGGATCTAGGAGTTTTAGCTAACTATAGACCAATCTCTAATCTGCCTTTCATTTCAAAAATCTTAGAAAGAGTTGTTGCTACGCAATTATTTGACCACTTGCAGGGAAATGGTTTATTTGAAGAGTTTCAATCTGGGTTTAGAATCCATCATAGTACTGAAACAGCCTTAGTGAAGGTCACTAATAACCTCCTGATCGCATCTGATAATGGACTTGTTTCTGTACTTGTCCTTTTAGATCTTAGTGCAGCTTTTGATACTATCGATCATAATATTCTACTTGATAGATCAGAAGACTATGTTGGACTTAATGGAACTTCATTGCAGTGGTTTAGATCTTATGTATCTGATAGGTTCCAGTTTGTTCATGTCAATAATGAGTTTTCTTTCAACTCAAAGATCAGTCATGGAGTTCCACAGGGATCTGCGCTAGGCCCTACTCTTTTTAGTTTATATATGCTTCCGTTAGGCAACATTATTAGAAAGCACTGTATACATTTTCATTGTTATGCAGATGACACACAATTATACCTGTCAATGAAGCCAGATGATAGTAATCAATTAGCCAAGTTAGAAGCCTGTCTTAAGGAAATCAAAGTTTGGATGACTTGTAATTTCCTGCTATTAAATTCAGATAAGACTGAAGTCATTCTTGTTGGTCCAAAAAACCTTAGAAATACCTTTCCAAATTAAACTTTTAGTTTCGATGCAGTTACTCTTTCTCTTAATAGCTCTGTGAGGAACCTTGGAGTTATTTTTGATAAAGATCTGTTTTTCAATTCACATATTAAATTCATTTCTAAGACTGCCTTCTATCATTTGTGTAATATTGCCAAGATTAGGAGCATCTTGTCTCAGAGTGATGCTGAGAAACTGATCCACGCTTTTGTTAGCTCTAGATTAGATTATTGTGACTCTTTATTATCAGGTTGTCCTAAAACATCTCTAAAAAGTCTTCAGTTGATCCAAAATGCTGCAGAAGAGTTTTAACAGGTACTAGAAAGAGAGATCATATCTCTCTGGTTCTGGCCTCCCTTCACTGGCTTCCCATAGAGTTTAGAATTAAGTTTAAAATCCTTCTTCTCACTTTCAAAGCTCTAAAGGATCAGGCCCCTTTTTATTTAAAAGATCTGATATTACCTTATTATTCTAATAGAGCACTATGCTCCCAAAATGCTGGATTACTTGTAATACCTAGAATCTCCAGAAGTACAATGGGGGGGCAGAGCCTTCAGTTATCAAACTCCTCTCTTGTGGAACCTGCTGCCAATCTGGATTCGGGAATCAGACTTGATCTCTGTTTTTAAGAATAGGGTTAAAACCTTCCTTTTTGATATAGCCTACAATTAGGGAGGGATCATTTGTCTCTGAACCCTCCCTTAGTTATGCTGCTAATAGGTTTAGACAGCCGGGGGACCTCCAATAATTGCACTGGGCTTCACTCCTTTCTTCACTCTCAATTATTTATTTATTATTTTTTTTTTGCTGGTCATTAACATCTGTTTGTTCTCTCCCATAGATTGAATCCCCATCGTGCTGTTTGCTCGCTACATGTCTGTTCTTTTCATCTTCTCTATCCCCTCACCCCCCCAGCCAGTCGCAGCAGATGACTGCCCCTCCCTGATCCTGGTTCTGATGGAGGTTTCCTCCTGTTAAAAGGGAGTTTTTCCTCTCCACCGTCGCCAAGCGCTTGCTCACAGGGGATCGCCTGATTGCTATGGTCTTTCTTTAATTGTGGGGGTCCCCCCTACAGTTGAAAGTGTTATGAGATGACTGTTGTTGTGAAATGGCGCTATATAAATAAAGTTTAATTGAATTGAATTGAATTGAATTTCTGGTGAGGAATAAATTAAGACACCCCCACATTTATTCCCTCTTAAAATGGCCAAAATCAAACACTGGTGCATCACATCAGGTGCACATGATGAGAACATTGTTACTCAGTATTTTGGAGGAGTCTTGTCCTATTTAAACCTTAAACATTTAGGGGCAGGTTTACTAACGTGCTGCGCCATCACAAAACCCTGCTTTGGCGTTAAAAAACTACTGTCAAGATTTACTAAAGGGCGCAGGGCATAGTTAGTGGTGGAAAGGCATGGACTATGTTAATTTGCGCCTGGCCTCATTGCATATGTATTTGTGGGAGTTGTCATGTCAAAGCGCAAATTTGAGGGAGGAGAGTATTTAAATGACTGGCGCAAGGTGATTTACTAAGATTTGCGGTTGTCAATTTTTTAATTGTGCCAGGATTTAACACCTCAAAAAAGCATGTCTTAATTCATCTGCGTCTAACATGACAAAACATGAAAACCACCTATATTATGCTCCTCCGAACTGGCTGTGCCTGTGTTGATGACCTGCTCCCTCAGGTGTGCACAATTTTGTGGTGCTCTTGGTGAATGAGTGGTCATTATTGATATGAAGTGATTGCATCTGTATTCACAATTTTGTGTGTTGTTAGTAGATCATTGGCCACTCCCACACCCTAAGGGAGTGGCCAAATATTGGCCCCTCTCTTAGGCGCTCTGTCTAATTTGTGCTGCCTTAGTAAATCTGCCCCTTAGTTTGGTGTGCTTCTGACTGTTGAAGTGAGAGGGAACACCATGGTGAGATCGAAAGAGCTGTCTGAGGCCATCAGAAAGAAGATTGTAGCAGCTTATAAGTCTGGTAAGGGATTTAAAAAGATCTCAAAAGAATTTGAAATCTGCTATTCCACTGCCCAAAAAATAGTCTACAAGTGGAGGACATTTATGTCAGAACATGGACTGGGCCCCAGTTCCTCAGTCTTATTTATTATTCATTCTCTTTGTCACCTGAACTTGGGGTTGCAGGCCATGTCCTCGCTTTGAGTTTGCATCTTAGGATTTTCTGCATTTATTATTATTTGTACTATTATTGTACTATTATTATTATACGGTGGTGTGAGAAGTGTTTGCCCCCTTCCTGATTTCTCATTTTTTTTGTATGTTTGTCATGCTTAAATGTTTCAAATTATCAAAGAAATTTAAATATTAGCCAAAGATAACACAAGTAAACTCAAAATGCAGTTTTTAATTGAAGTTGTTTATTGTTAAGGGTAAAAAAAAATCCAAACCTACATGGCCCTGTGTGAAAACGTGATTGCCCCCCTGTTAAAACATAAATTAACTGTGGTTTATCACATTTTTGAAAGCTGAGTTCAATTTTCTAGCCATTTCTAAAGCTTTGGGACTCCAGCGAACCACATTGAAAGCCATTATCCACAAATAGAAAAACATGGAACAGTGGTGAACCTTCCCAGGAGTGGCTGGCCGACTAAAGCCAAAAAACCACAGCCAAAGAAACTGCAGGCCTCACTTGCATAAGAAAGAGACTGGGCAAAAATGGCCTGCATGGCAGAGTTCCAAGACGAAAACCACTTCTGAGCAAAAAGGACATAAAGGCTCGTCTCAGTTTTGCCAGAAAACACCTTGATGATCCCCAAGACTTTTGGAAAAATACTGTGTGGACTGATGAGACAAAAGTTGAACTTTTTGGAAGGTGTGTGTCCCATTACATCTAGCGTAAAAGTAAGACAGCATTTCAGAAAAGGAACATCATACCAACAGTAAAATATGGTGGTGGTAGTGTGATGGTCTGGGGCTGTTTTGCTGCTTCAGGACATGGAAGACTTGCTGTGGTAAATGAAACCATGAATTCTGCTGTCTACCAAAAAATTCTGAAGGAGAATGTCCGGCCATCTGTTCGTGACCTCAAGCTGAAGCGCACTTGGGTTCTGTAGCAGGACAATGATCCAAAACACACCAGCAAGTCCACCTCTGAATGGCTTATGAAAAACAAAATGAAGACATTGGAGTGGCTTAATCAAAGTCCTGACCAGAATCTGATTGAAATGCTGTGGCATGACCTTAAAAGACGGTTCATGCTTGAAAACCCTCCAATGTGGCTGAATTACAACAATTCTGCAAAGATGAGTGGGCCAAAATTCCTCCACAGTGCTGTAAAAGACTCATTGCTAGTTTTCACAAATGCTTGATTGTAGTTGTTGCTGCTAAGGGTGGCCCAACCAGTTACTAGGTTTAGGGGCCAATAACTTTTTCACATAGGGCCATTTAGGTTTGGATTTTTTTTTCCCCTTAATCATAAACACCTTAATTTAAAAACTGCATTTTGCGTCTACTTATGCTATCTTTGTCTAATATTTAAATTAGATCACTGGACTCCTGCATTTGGTCCCGTCCCTGCAGTTGATGTTCTGGGGGCTTGGAGGGATGTTGCTGGTGGCTGGAGAGGAGCAGAAGGAGGAGAAGCCACAGCGAGCTGTCGTGAAATGTGGTTCGCACCGGCGTCAGCCTGGCTCTTCTTCTTCCACAGAGGCTCTCCAGACCTCCGTGTCCCCCTCCCTCTGTTCTACACCAGCACCGTGCCATCGTACTATTGGTCTTTGTTAGGCGAACCCCGTCATATCCCGGGAGGGATCAACTGACTCTTCAGTGGCAGCTAGTAGGTGGCTGACGCTGAACCCCCTCACCAGGAGGTTCAGCGTCAGCCACCTACCACTGCTCTACTCTCTCCACCCATGTCTGCTATCATTTCTGCTGCTGCTTCCATCCTCCCATCCTCACTTGGGTCTTCCTTCTCCTTTTTCGTAACTGTTCCTGGGTCTGGAGTCCAGAGGGATTGCCCAGTACCTGCTCCACATCGCTCCCTAGCACCAGTACCTGCTCCATGGTGCCTTCCAGCTCCAGTACCTGCTCCATGGTGCCTCCCAACTCCAGTACCTGCTCCACCGCGCCTCCCAACTCCAGTATCTGCTTCACCGCGCCTTCCAGCTCCAGTACCTGTGCCATGTAGACTCCCAGCTCCAGTACCTGCTCCACGGCACCTCGCAGCTCCTGTATCAGCTCCATGCTCCTCTGCTTCCTTGCCTGCCACCACACCTGCTGTTTGGACTGCAGCAGCAGAGTCACTGGAGTCCTCATTGGCAGTGGAGCAAGAGCTAAGGCAAGTCCTCTTCTTTGCATTTTTAACATCAGTCTTAGAAAAGTCTTGCCTAGCTCCTAATGGGGGGACCCGGTTGCAGCTACCATCTGTTCCTGGGCTCTTCCTGCCGAACTCCACTGCCACCAATTGTAGTGACCCAGGTGTTTTTTTTTTCTTCCCTGCCTGAGATGGCTGTTTCTGGGATGGATTCCGAGATGTTGGGGCTTGAGGACCTCCAGCCCTTGTTGTCTGGCTTCGCCAATGGTCGGCTCCTTCCGTATGCCCCGGAGGTCAGGGGACCTCCAGCCGTTGTCCCAGAGGTCAGGGGACCTCCAGCCATTGTCCCAGAGGTCAGGGGACCCCCAGCCATTGTCCCAAAGGTCTGGGAACCTCCAGCCATTGTCCCAGAGGTCAGGGGGCCTCCTTCGTGTGCATTCAGGTGCATTCAGGAGAATGCAGCCCCTGGTCCACCTGTCCCCTGGTCAGGTGGCCCAGAGACTCTGGTCGGCCACCTGATCTGCCCTGTACTCTGATTTGGGGTCTGGTGGACTCAGACAGACCCCCTGAACTATTTTTGTCATGGTCTTGTCTCCCTTTATCCTCTGTTCATATTCTGTGTGTCCTCCGTCTGTGGTTGTATGTGTAGCCCTGCCTGTCCTGCCACCTCTGTTTCCTCATATGTCAGCTGTCAGTCCTGATTGCTCTCCCCACCTGTGCCGTATTGTCTTGATTGCCCCCTTGGTTATTTAAGTTCTTTTCCACCTTTGTTCCGCTCGTGTTCCTTTAGTCATATGGCATGAACAACACACTTCATGTTCTTGTCTGCATCCTGCCTTGCCTAGCCTGTTTTTCCGTAGCTTTTGTTGCAGGTTCCGAGCCGCAGTTATTTTCTGTTTAGCCCTCGAGCTGTGTCAAGGTGACCAGCTCCTAATAAACTTTGTTAAAACTCACGTCCAGAGTTTGGGTCCAGTTTACCTCACCGTGACAATTCAAAACAACTGCCAACATACCCAGGTCTTGCCGTCCAAGCAAGTTCACCCCAAGAGCAGACCGCAAGATGCTAAAAGAAGCCTCCAGAAACCCTAAAATGTCATCACAGGACCTACAGCAGGCTTTTGTTACTGTTGATATGAAAGTGCATTCCTCTACAATCAGAAAGCGGCTGCACTAGTTTAACTTGCATGGGAGATGTGCAAGGAGGAAACGTTTGCTCTCTAAGAGAAACATGAAGGCCAGACTGAAGTTTGCCAGAGAGAACGTAGACAAAGACCAGGACTTCTGGAATAATGTTCTTTGGACAGATGAGTCTAAAATTGAATTATTTGGACACCAGAACAGAGGACATGTTTGGCATAGACCAAATACAGCATTCCAGGAAAAGAACCTCATACCAACTGTGAAGCATGGAGGTGGAAGTGTCATAGTTTGGGGATGCTTTGCTGCAGCAGGACCTGGCCAGCTCACCATCCTAGTATCCACCATGAATTCTACTGTGTATCAGAGGGTGCTTGAGGACCACATGAGACCATCTGTAAAAAAAATTAAAGCTGAAGCGGAACTGGACCCTGCAACATGACAATGACCCAAAACATACCAGTAAATCCACCAAGGACTGGCTAAAAACAAAGAAGTGGAGAGTCCTGGAATGGCCGAGTCAAGGCCCAGATCTTAATCCCAATGAGATGCTGTGGGGTGACTTGAAACGGGCTGTACATGCAAAAAAACCCTCAAACATCTCACAGTTGAAAGAAACCTACATTGAGGAGTGGGGAAAACTTTCCTCAGACCGATGTCAGAGACTGGTAGAAGGCTACAAGAAGTGTTTCACTGAAGTTATTTCAACCAAAGGGGGTAACACTAGCTATTAGGTGGTAGGGTGTCCTAAATTTTTCCTCAGTTAGAATACACATTTTTGTTGATATTTTTTGTTTAATAAGTAAAACAAGGTTAATTTTTGTTATTTACCTGCAAATAAATCACCTTCTTTTTCAGAGATAAATAAAAACAAGATTAGACATCAATATATGAACATTTCTTAATAAAGAACTAAATATTTAATGGTATGTCCGAATTTTTTCACCAGAGTGGTGGCCTAGTTAGTAGAGCATCTGCCTCATAACCGGGAAGTCGTGGGTTCAAATCCGAGCTGGATCATGCCAAAGACCTTATAAAAATGTTACTTTCCATCTTCTAGCTTGGTGCTCAGCATAATAGAATTGGGAAAGGAAAGTTAACGCACAGAGCTACCAGAGGACTGACCCCCCACTGTTGCTTTCACTATTTACAGTAGCTGTGTGGCCTAGGGTCAGTTAAATGGAGATAGGCGCTGCCCCATACATCACATGGAGTCCCACATGCTGTTGGGGGGACTAAGTTTTTCACATGACTGTATACTGTAACTTTAGGTCAGCAGCTAGTGCTTCTGCAGCCCACAAGAAGTTAGTTTTTTTGTTGACATTTATTTCAGTGTCTAATGGAGGGATGTTTAATCAGATTAATTTATTTACAGTTAGAATTGTGTTTCAGAGTTAGAATAACCAGTAAGCTGTCATTAGTTCACCAATCTAATTTTTTTCCAATTAAATACTTAGCACAGGGAATAGGCAGTGAACATGAATATATATTATGTCAATAGATATTAAGAAGTTGTTTTTGGAAGAAAAACAAATTGGTTTGAAAAGTATCTTCTAAATGAATTTAAATTGTAGCCTGTATTAAGATGTCATGAACTAAAGCTTTGAGATCACTACTGAAAGTAAGATGGATAATATTTTCAGATTTGAAAAGGTTGTTGAATGTGGAGCTGATAATTGAAAACTATACATCAAAAATAAATTAAAATCAAAACAATTTGCAAAATTGTCACCTTATACCTACACACTGAATAAATACAGTCATAGTCAGACATTTAGATACAGCCTTTAAAAAATCTGCACTTTCTAGCAAGACATTGGAACATATTTCTTTGTAAAATAAGCATTGTTTACATAAAGCTTCATATTTGTAACCCTATTTTTAAAATTCACACTTTTCTTAGGCGTTATAAAGACCAATAATGCTCTAAACACTATAACAATATTAAAATATATCACAGCTGTTACACTTTGACCCTACCTCTTGATTTGGAATTGAAATATTAAAGGGCCTATATCATGCAAAATCGACTTTTTTGAGCTTTTAAGCATGTTATAATGTTAATTCCTCATCAAAAACATCCCCAAAGTGGTATTTTGCTCCATTCACGCATCTCTGAGTATTCCTCCTCAACCCTGCTCTCTGAGCTGCTGCTCCGCCCTGTCCCTGATAATGACTGGGTCCTCACGTTCATACGTATGAACGTGGGTGAGCCGCCCACTCCAGGAAGTGCCTGTGCTGCCAGCACCGCCCCCAGGCTAACGCACACACCAACTTTCTCCACACAGCTAACGGAGCGGTGATTGGCAAAACTCTTTCACTTTAGCATTGACGCTGTGAAGAAGTAGTTCTTCTCGCACCTAATCTGCTCAGTGACAACAACTGTTTGCTTTTTTACGTAAGACAATGTCTTGTAAGTTTTCGTGGGCGGAACCCAGCGACACGCTGCAGCAGCCGGCTCAGGGGTTACGTCATGAAATGGGCGGCAGCCACAAGAAGGAGAGGTGGAGCCTCAGAGATCGAGGCATCTTACTTCCGGGTTGGAAAAGTAGCTCGTGAAAATAACTCATATTTCATAAGAAATTCATTCTCCAGTGTACCAAAGGTAATATACTATCACATACGTGCATATAGTTTACTCTGAAAGGCTTAAAATAGCATGATATAGGCCCTTTAAGATTAGCATAGTATTAATTAATGCCCACTTAAGTTGCATTTCTCAGGACTGCACCAAAGTTTCTTTGGTGTCAAAAACGTAGGTGAAATGGATAACATCTGGGTAATTCCTGCAAATTTGCAGGTGAAAGTTGTCATACTACATTTATGTATTGTCATCACACAAAAAGTCTGCTATCAATTCACACATGAATCTGGATAAAGATGCACCTAAAGAGTAGCATGACTTCAGACAAAAGAACAAACAGAGTTGAGTCTAAGAGCGTGATATCAGTTTGAAGTGAAAACTGATTTCAGGCATAGCTGACATGATGGATCACACGTCAAAGCTTTGCAAAGCAATGTGCCAAACTTTGCCAACAATCCCAGGACTGTTAATTTGGATCAACTGCTGTTACCTCTGTATTATTTTTATTAAGCCTGAATACACAATGAAGCTGGTGCTCAGAGTCTATGATAATTACAGGCACCTCCAGCCACCTCTTGCTGTGCTAAAATCATCCAACCTGAATAGCTCTCTTGTTTCCTTAACAACCTGCGACACAGGCTACCCACACCTTTTCATAGTTCTTTGTCAGACGAAATAATTTTCTGGGTTTTGAGGCCTAACATTTATGTTGCTGCTCCCCTTGAAATGACATTCTTTCTTTGTTAACTATTTTTATTTCAGTTTCTACTTTATATGAGCATCTATTTTTGCCTTTAAACAAGATTTATTACCTGCATGCATGTGACAATGAACTTGGCTGAAGATCTAAATTTTTTTTGTCTGTGATGATATGAGCACAGCTCTGAAGAGTGTGCAACCTTATAGGCTGTTCTCTGCTCAAGGGGAAAGTATGTGTGTATCTGCCATACTCTGTATATATATATATATATATATATATATATATATATATATATATATATATATATATATATATATATAGTATGTGGGAAAGTATGTGTGTATCTGCCATACTCTGTATATATATACTATATATATATATATATATATATATAGTATGTGGGAAAGTATGTGTGTATCTGCCATACTCTGTATATATATATATATATATATATATATATATATATAGCGTAGTATAATATCTGTGTGTCCGTGTCATATATATACATATGTATATATGTATATATGTATATATGTATATATGTATATATATATATATATATACACACTACCGTTCAAAAGTTTGGGGTCACCCAGACAATTATTTTGTGTTTTCCATGAAAAGTCACACTTATTTACCACCATGAGTTGTAAAATGAATAGAAAATATAGTCAAGACATTGACAAGGTTAGAAATAATGATTTGTATTTGAAATAATAATTTTTTCCTTCAAACTTTGCTTTCGTCAAAGAATCCTCCATTTGCAGCAATTACAGCATTGCAGACCTAACATGATTGCACAAGCGTTTTCTAATCATCCATTAGCCTTCTGACGCAATGAGCAAACACATTGTACCATTAGAACACTGGAGTGATAGTTGCTGGAAATGGGCCTCTATACACCTATGTAGATATTGCACCAAAAACCAGACATTTGCAGCTAGAATAGTCATTTACCACATTAGCAATGTATAGAGTGTATTTCTGATTAGTTTAAAGTTATCTTCTTTGAAAAAAAGTGCTTTTCTTTCAAAAATAAGGAAATTTCTAAGTGACCCCAAACTTTTGAACGGTAGTGTATATACACACAGTGGTGTGAAAAAAGTGTTTTCCCCCTTCCTGATTTCTCATTGTTTTGTATGTTTGTCACACTAAAATGTTTCAGATCATCAAACAAATTTAAATATTAGACAAAGATAACACAAGTAAACGCAAAATACAGTTTATAAATGAAGGTGTTTATTATTAAGGGTAAAAATAAATCCAAACCTACATGGCCGTGTGTGAAAAAGTGATTGCTCCCACCCCCATTAAAACATAAATTAACCTGTTGCACTTCGGTGTACCGCGGGCGGGCACGTCTCTGCGTCCTAGGACGCATGAGGGCGACCTAGTAAGCACACTGTGCGTCCTAGGAGGCACTGAAAAAAAACCCACCTGCATTTCCGTTCTTCCACTACAGACACAGCCGTGAACAGAAAGCCAAAGGAGTGCTTTGATTGGTTTAGATGTGATTGACCTCTCATTCGACTAATAAGAGCCTTGAATTGGGTTTCTGAAACCTTGAAGAACCAATGACTGAAAACCTAGCAAGAAGGACCCGCCTACCAACGGCTGCGAATGCAGCCAGCCAATTGAAGCACAGAAGTTCGAAAGCTGTTTTGTGTAAGGCTGGGTGACACACAGGCGTTCGCCAGTCTTTTTTTCTAACTACTGTTCTTATTTGTTTTGAAAAATTGTTCGCCAAAACCACAATCATGGAAGCGCAAAACCACAATAATGGAATTATGGTTTGACCGGGTCGCGAGACCAGAACCATGAGTCCGTAACAAGCAGACCAGCTTCATGTTCGTCTGACAGTGAGGAAGGGAAGTTCGCCAGCTACGATGCTGTTGTGAACAGGTAAGTGTTATAAGCTAAATTATTCTTTATCCCTGAAAACTGTAATGAAAAATGACTTTTGACCAATCGGTAAATTACAACTGTGCGTCATCGCCACATGACGGACCGCGGCGCACGAACCCGTGCACCGGGCGATGTCCGTCCTCTGTAGCGGGGGGGTGGGGACAACCTCCCCCCCCCCCACACACACACACAGCCCTGAGTGTCACCTTTCATTAGAGCCCAAGATGAAGCTTCTATATTGAATCATTCAAAAGTTACAGACGTTTTTCCAAACTGTGCCATTTGGCACAATTTGGCACAGTTCAAAAACGCCTGGGAACAACCTGAGAACAAAGCTGTGTAATATATTCATTTTTTGTGGTATTGTTACAAAATTTTGACCTCAGCTGGATAACACTTGGTTCTACATTTCTGTTGCATTTTCCAGCCCGGATCTGAAGCTTTGTGTTATTTGCAAGCATTTGTATCCAAAAAAACACCCAGGCGAAATTTATTTTCTTCAAGTTCACTATGTTTAGATGACTGTTACTCAGTGGCCGGAGCACTTAGAGAGATTATGACTGTTTTGCCAAAAAAATCAAAGTGTTTTCTTTTAAATGAGACCAACCCCATGAAGATGCTGCAAAGGGTTGAAGAACAGCTTTTGATTTACTTTGGGCATGTTATTTTTTGGCGTTTTTAGGGAAATTGACTGGAGTGCAAGGGGTTAACTGTGGTTTATCACATCTTTGAAAAGCTGAGTTCAATTCCTCTAGCCACACCCAGGCCTGATTACTGCCACACCTGTTCTCAATCAATAAATCACTTAAATAAGACCTGCCTTAAAAAATAAAGTAGACCAAACGATCCTCAAAAGCTAGACATCATGCTGAAATCCAAAGAAATTCAGGAACAAATGAGAAATAAAGTAATTGAGATTTATCAGTCTGGAAAATGTTACAAAGCCATTTCTAAAGCTTTGGGACTCCAGCGAACCACAGTGAGAGCCATTATCCACAAATGTTGAAAACATGGAACAGTGGTGAACCTTCCCAGGAGTGACCGGCAGACCAAAATTACCCCAAGAGTGCAGCGACGACTCATTCAAAAGGTCACAAAAGACCACAGCAACATCCAAAGAACTGTAGGCCTCACTTGCCTCAGTTAAGGTCAATGTTCATGACTCCACCATAAGAAGGATACTGGGCAAAAATTGCCTGCATGGGAGAGTTCCAAGACGAAAACCACTGCTAAGCAAAAATAACATAAAGGCTCGTCTCAGTTTTGCCAGAAAACATCTTGATGATCCCCAAGACTTTTGGGAAAATGCTCTGTGGACTAATGAGACAAAAGTTGAACTTTTTGGAAGGTGTGTGTCCCGTTACATCTGGCGTAAAAGTAACCCAGCATTTCAGAAAAGGAACATCATACCAACAGTAAAATATGGTGGTGGTAGTGTGATTGTCTGGGGCTGTTCTACTGCTTCAGGACCTGGAAGACTTGCTGTGGTAAATGGAACCATGAATTCTGCTGTCTACCAAAAAATTCTGAAGGAGAATGTCCGGCCATCTGTTTGTGACCTAAAGCTGAAGCGCACTTGGGTTCTGTAGCAGGACAATGATCCAAAACACACCAGCAAGTCCACCTCTGAATGGCTTATGAAAAACAAAATGAAGACTTTGGAGTGGCCTAGTCAAAGTCCTGACCTGAATCCCATTGAGGTGTTGTGGCATGACCTTCAAAAGGCGGTTCATGCGCAAAAACCCTCCAGTGTGGCTGAATTACAACAATTCTGCAAAGATGAGTGGGACAAAATTCCTCCACAGTGCTGTAAAAGACTCATTGCCAGTTATCACAAATGCTTGATTGCAGCTGTTGCTGCTAAGGGTGGCCCAACCAGTTATTAGGTTTAGGGGGGCAATCACTTTTTCACACACGGCCATGTAGGTTTGGATTTATTTTTACCCTTAATAATAAACACCTTCATTTAAAAGCTGCATTTTGTGTTTACTTGTGTTATCTTTGTCTAATATTTAAATTTGTTTGATGATCTGAAACATTTAAGTGTGACAAATATACAATAAAAAAGAGAAATCAGGAATGGGGCAAACACTTTTTCACACCACTGTATATAATATACAGAAGAGGCTAAAACCTGGAAATGAAGTTCGAAAAGTCTCAGTGTGAGATGCACGTGAGCTAGGGAATTAGAGATATTCTGTCATGGCTCCCGCAGGGCCATCGTTAAGTTCAGCTACACACAACACTTGCTGCCAATCTCCAGTGGGCTTTAAAAGCCAGATCTGCCTGTGACTCAGCACGGAGCCGTCTGTCAACCTCCATAGACACGTCTCGCGTCAACAGCCACGTCCTGGCTCATCGTCTGCATCCCAGACCTTCTCCTCGCTCACATAAGCTAAACAATTGACTCACCTTTGTCAGGTGTCTCCCCTGTGCACAGGTGGATCTCCCCGGCGGCGGTCCAGCCTCCATCATCGCTACAGGGTTTCACATTCACTTCCCCGCACAGAGTCAGACGCTGTCTCCCTGGCTGCAGCCCTCAAGGCCCACCTGAGCTCAACCATGACCACCTGCAAAGTAAGCTGTCATTACTATCACGCTCTTTGCTCAAGGACTGAGCTAACATTCCTGTTTTATCGTTATATGGTTGCCAGGCTGAATGGTGTCCTGCTCTTCCCCCAGCACGAGTCCTGCACTGCACACAAGATACACTGTACATATACGCACTCACACACAGACACGGTTAGCAATAAAAGGATAATTGTACTTCTCTCGAGTCTGTGTTTTGTCCCCTGGGTCCAGAATTATGTCAGTACTGCTCCGTCAGAGCGACCCAGCGGACAGCGTGCTAGCACGCCGTTTTAACAGCCTTGAGGCTCGAGGGGAGCAGCTAGCTTACCAACAAAGCGTTATCCTTAGCCAGCTAACACAAATCAACAGCCGGTTGGATCGTCTGGATGGACAGCGGACGTTTCCTCCGGCCTCTGGGACTCCGTCGGCTCCCGCTAGCTCCCCACCTAGCCAGGCTAGTGAGGTTCCCTCGGCCCGACTCACACTGGTCCCCACACCTGCTCACTTTAGCGGCAAGCTCAGTGAAGCCCGTGGGTTTATCTTGCAGTGTGAGACAGTTTTCCAGCGGGTACCAGGGGATTTTCCCGCGGACCATAGTAGGATAGGCTACGTGGCTTATTTGCTAGAGGGTAGAGTACTAGCTTGGGCCTATGCCATTATGGCTAAGCCTAGCTATGCTAGTCTAACTTACCAGCGGTTCATTGCTGATTTCCATGAGGTGTTTGACCACTCCGACCGGGATAGTGTGCTCATCACCCGGTTGTTAAATCTCCGACAGGGGGGTAGGTCCGTGGCAGACTGCGCTGTCGATTTCCGGGTAGTGGCCATTGAGGTCGGGTAGGAGGATGCCTCGCTCTGTAGCATTTTCGTTCAGAGCTTAAGCCCTAGCCTACGGGATGAGCTAGCCAGGTTAGACAAACCGGGGAGGCTCACTGAGCTGATCTCCCTAATTATTAATTTGGATAATAGGCTGAGGGAGCGGGCAGCCGAGCGAAGAGCTTTCGGTCGCTCGGGCACGCAGTTTTTCCGCTCCTCCCAGTCATCCCAGTTGGCCCTGCCTCCGCCTGAAGCTCTAGACGGGCAGGAGGATATGGTAGTTGGGCACTCCAAAATTCCCTTAGCCAAGAAGCAGCGCCATAGGGAGTTAGGGCTGTGCATGTATTGTGGTAGCAAAGAGCATGAGGTAGAGAGTTGCCCCGTTTGGCCAAAAAGAGGGGGTCCGTGTGTCGCAGTAGGGGGACTCACGGACACGTCTCAGCCTAATCCTCTCACCAAGTGCCTCGTGCCCATTAGATTCATCTACAAACAAACAGAATATGCCACACATGCACTGATTGACTCGGGGGCTGAGCAGAGTTTCATATCGGGGAACCTGGCAACCCGGTTAGGGCTTCCCTGCCATACTCTTCAGTCACCCCTTTGGCTCATCGCCCTGTCTAAGAACCCCCTGGCGATAGTCTCTCAACAGACCGCCCCAGTATCAGTGATTATGTCAGGAAACCATCGGGAGGACCTACGTCTGTTGGTGCTGCCCTCTTCTACGTCCCCGGTCATCTTGGGCTACTCTTGACTCCGAGTCCATAATCCATCATTTGATTGGCGGACTGGGAGTATTACTTTATGGAGCTCGTTTTGCCTCAGCGCGTGTCTCCTTAGCCCCCCACGCCCCTCCTCCTCCAGATTTGTCCAAGGTGCCACCTGAATACCATGACCTGGGGGCGGTGTTTAGTAAGTCGCAGGCGCTGTCACTTCCCCCCCCACCGCCCCTACGACTGTGCCATCAATCTCCGGGCTGGTGCCCCACTGCCACTGAGCCATCTCTACAGCCTGTCAGCTCCGGAGCGGGAGGCGATGGATGCTTATATTAAGGAGTTGCTCAGCTCAGGCATTATTCGTCCCTCTTCTTCGGCGGTGGGGGCGGGGTTCTTCTTCATAGGCAAGAAGGATGGCTCCCTGCGGCCATGTATTGACTTCAGGGGGCTTAACGACATAACGGTGAAGGACAAATACACCCTGCCTCTCATGGACACGGCCTTCGACTCCCTCCAGGGGGCCTCTTGGTTCACCAAGCTCGACCTTCGCAACGCTTACCATCTCATGCGAATCAAGGAGGAAGACGAATGGAAGACGGGATTTCGGACCCCAAACGGCCATTTCGAATATCTCGTAATGCCGTTTGGGTTGACCAAAGCGCCGGCCGTCTTCCAACGCCTCATAAACGCCGTTCTCCGGGACTTCCTGGGTGCCTTCGTCTTCGTCTACTTGGATGACATCCTCATCTTCTCACGATCACTGGATGAGCATTGGGTACACGTGAGACGGGTCCTCTAACGACTCCTGGAGAACAAGCTGTTTGTTAAAGCAGAGAAATGTGAGTTGCACACCAACAAGACTTCATTTCTCGGTTTCGTTATTTCCCATAACCAGGTTCTTCCTGACCCGGCGAAGGTCAAGGCGGTGGTGGAATCCCCCCCCCCCCCCATCAAGGAAGCAACTCTAGCAGTTCCTGGGGTTCGCCAATTTTTATCGCCGCTTTGTGCCCAAGTACAGCGTGATTGTTCTCCCCTAGACCCATCTCACGTCCCCCAAGGTGGCTTTCTGTTGGACGGAGGAGGCTGCAGCAGCGTTCGGCACCCTCAAGGGGGAGTTCTTGTCGTCCCGCGTTCTCATGCAGGTAGATCCATCCCTCCAGTGTTTGCTCGAGGTGGACGCATCTGATTCCGGGGTGGGGGCGGTGCTCTCCCAGCGCTCTCCAGCAGACGGGGTGGTCCGCCCCTGTGCTTTCTTCTCACACCGCCTATCCCCGGCTGAGAGGAACTACAGCATCGGCGACAGGGAGCTCTTGGCGGTGAAGCTTGCCCTGGAAGAATGGCGCCACTGGTTGGAGGGGGCTGCTCAACCTTTTGTGGTATGGACCGACCACAAGAACTTGGAATACCTGAGGACCGCCAAGCGACTGAGCTCCCGGCAGGCTTGTTGGTCCCTGTTCTTTGGGCGTTTTAATTTTACTATCACCTATCGCCCCGGGGCTAAGAATGCCAAGCCAGATGCCCAGATGCTCTCCAGGCAGTTCATGGCGGAGGTGACCGAGGACCAGGAACAGACCATCCTTCCCGCATCCTGTGTCGTCGGCGCCCTCTCGTGGGCCATCAGGGAGAAGGTCGTGAAGGCGCAGGAGGCTGAGCCCAATCCTGGAGGTGGACCCGCGGAGTGGCTGTTCATCTCCACATCAATTCAGGGTGAGGTGATTCAGTGGGCTCATGCCTCGAAATTTTCATGCCATCCAGGGGTGTCCTGCATGGTGGAGCTTCTCCAGAGATCGTTTTGGTGGCCGGGGCTGCGGAAGGATGCCACTGCCTACATCCGTGCCTGCGCTCAGTGCTCTGCCGGGAAGTCGTCCTCTTCTCCGCTGGCCGGGCTCCTTCACCCGCTGCCGGTTCCCAGCCGTCCCTGGTCCCATTTTGCTCTGGATTTTGTGACTGGCCTTCCACCTTCCAACCACTTCACCACGGTCCTCACCACCGTGGACCGGTTTTCTAAAGCTGCCCACTTCATCCCTCTCCGGGGACTGCCTACGGCATGGGAGACAGCGGATCTGCTAGTGCAGCACGTCATACACCTCCATGGGATCCCCACCAACGTTGTCTCTGATTGTGGGTCCCAATTCGTGTCCCAGGTCTGGAGGGCGTTCTGCAACCCACTGGGGTCGACTGTGAGCCTGTCATCCGGATACCACCCGCAGAGCAACGGGCAGTGCGAGCGGGCCAATCAGGAACTGGAGGCCGCTCTGCGCTGTGTCATCGCCTCCAGTCCGTCATCATGGAGTAGCCACCCCCCCGAATCGAGTATGCCCATAACTCGACGGTTTCCTCGGCGATCGGCATGTCCCCCTTCAGGGCCTCCTTAGGGTACAACCCTCCACTGTTCCCAGAGGAAGAGAAGGAGGTGGCGGTGCCTTCTGTCCACGCTCACGTGAGGCGCTGCCACCGGCTCTGGATTGCCACCCGCAGAGCTCTCCTTCACACCACAGAACGCAACACCAAGACGGCTAACCGCCGCAGGAGACCGGCACCCCAATACGAGGTGGGTCAACAGGTATGGCTATCAACACAGAATATTAATTTGAAGGCTGAAAAACGGAAGTTGGCCCAGAGCTTCATTGGCCCCTTCCCCATTACTCGCATTGTTAACCCTGTGGCTGTACGCCTAGCTCTCCCCCCCCTCCCGCCGCATCTGTCCGGCATTTCATGTCTCGCAGGTGAAGCCCGTCTGCGCCAGCCTTCTCTGCCCTCCTCCCAAGACTCCACCTCCACCAGTAGTGATTGATGGCAACCCGGCTTGGAGAGTCGATACCATCCAGGACGTTTGCCGCTGGGGTCGCGGCCTGCAGTACTTGGTGGACTGGGAGGGGTATGGCCCCGAGTGGAGGTCCTGGGTACGTCCATCATTCGTGCTTGATAAGCAACTCATCAGGGACTTCCACCGGACGCACCCCGGTAGGCTGGTTCAGGTGCCAGGAGGCACCTCTAGAGGGGGAAGTACTGTCATGGCTTCCACAGGGCCATCGTTAACTTCAGCTGCACGCACACCTGCTGCCAATCTCCAGCGGGCTTTAAAAGCCAGACCTGCCTGTGACTCAGCACGGAGCCGTCTGTCAACCTCCATAGACACGTCTCGCGTCAACAGCCACGTCCTGGCTCATTGTCTGCATCCCAGACCTTCTCCTCGTTCACGTAAGCTAAACAATTGACTCACCTTTGTCAGTCGTCTCCCCTGTGCACAGGTGGATCTTCCCGGCGGCGGTTCAGCCTCCATCATCACTACAGGGTTTCACACTCACTTACCCGCACAGAGTCAGATGCTGTCTCCCTGGCTGCAGCCCTCAAGGCCCACCTGAGCTCAACCACGACCACCTGCAAAGTAAGCTGTCATTACTATCACGCTCTTTGCCCAAGGACTGAGCTAACATTCCTGTTTTATCATTATAGGGTTGCCAGGCTGAACGGCGTCCTGCTCTTCTCCCAGCACGAGTCCCGCACTGCACACAACACACACTGTACATACATGCACTCACACACAGACACGGTTAGCAATAAAAGGATAATTGTACTTCTCTCGAGTCTGTGTTTTATCCCCTGGGTCCAGAATTATGTCATATTCTTGTAGAGAGTTTAGGGGACACTTCACTGATATCTCTCCATTGGCCTAAATTCTCAGTTGGGGCATTTTATGTGCTAAGCAGTGTCACCTTCAATACCTGGTAAAATGTCCAGTGTGAAATTCCATGTTGTAGCAAAGCTATAATGAACTAACAGTACTGTCTTTAATGCTGAGTGCTAAAATGTTATCTTGACTCTAAATACTGTCACAATTATATTTGTTTGTTCCAAATTGTTCATTATTTTTGTATTAGTAAATAGTGTTTTTTATGCCATTCAACTCTCCTTTGCCCCCCATTGTTTCAGCATATTCCAATTTTATTAGTTTTTTGTCATACCTAACTTTGGAAACAAGCTATTCAAAGAAAGGTTATAAATTGTAAATGGCATTCACTTATATAGCACTTTTTCCCATCTTTAGATGACCAAAGCACTTTACAGATCCTGCTATTCAGACAGGCACTGGCCTGACCCACAAGGAGCAACTGGGGGTTCAGTGTCGTGCTCAAGGACACTTCGACATGCAGACTACAGACAGAGTGGGAACTGAACCCCTCACCCTCCGATCAGTAGTCGGCCACACTATACCTGCGCCACAGCTGCCCTATGGGACATTTATAAAGTGTTTAACAACAGTGCCACCAGATTTCAAAACCACGTAGTTCCAAAACTCTTATGCTCACCACAGACAAATTCAAACATTGGCCTTAATCTGTGTATACTGTAGTGCATGCAGGTGACTGAGGTTCAAATTCCACTGTTCCTTGTTGTTGGCACCAGCATTCACTTCTATGTAACAGATTCACTTCTTTTAAACATTAAATGTGTTTGTGTGTGTATTATACATGTATGTATACTGTATTTATATTTTATCATTTATTAAACTTATAATTCACATTTATTTCTATTTTAACAAAAATAATAAAATAGCATTTTAAGCTGGAACATTTATACTGTATATCGGCATAAGATTATTAACAACAGAAAGGTAATTAATATAACAGCAGCATTAATATAACATTAAACTTTAGATTGATCATAAGAATAAATGTGATATGGACATTAATAGCAAATATCATCCAATAAACTTCATGAGTTTTTAAAATCAGTCAATAAATTGCAAAGAACAGTTTGAACTGTGTAAAAATCACAGGAAAAATAAATTTAACAACATGTAATTATGATTAATGAAATATCTCGGGCGAGAAATGCCAGCTGTATTATGCCTGAACATGACAAAACAAAACAAAAACATTTTTTTAGAAGTCCTGCATAATTAACAACTGTATCAGTACATCAAAATTGATACATTAAATATATACACCCAGCCCTACATGTAATTACAGTAGCAGGGTTTGCAACTAAACCTTCTTATTTAATAATGGGGAAAAGGTTAGGGTTCAGGTTAGAAAAGGGTGAGGGTCTATTTTCAACAGATTATACCTCTTACCCTCCCCTGGCTCACTTCATCCATCCTTAAGACATTTTTATCCCCCGCCGGTCGAAGCCCAAAGGAGTCCTAAAGGGGAATTATGTTATGTGTCTGTCCGTCTGTCCTACTTTTGTGAAATCAACTCCTCCTAGAGTTTTGTTCCGATTATTTTGAAACTTCGTAGCAGGGTTTGATATACACTGATGATACGCATATTGCAATTTGGTTCTGATTGGATGATTTTTGCAGGAGTTGTAGCCCTTGCCCTATGACCTCCTCACTCACTTCATAGACAGTAACTGTCTTGTGAAATCAACTCCTCCTACAGTTTAGTTCCAAATGTTTTGAAACTTAGCACCATGGTTTGTTATACTCTGATGATGTGCATATTGCAATTTCACATTCATTGGATGACCTTGACGTCAGAGGACAGATTTTCCCTAAATTTTCTAAACACAATAATCACTGAAAGAAATTATGTAAAATGGCTAATACACATCTTGGATGACTTACACCCTGACGTAACTATGGGTTTGGGGTCAAGGGATCAAAGGTTAAAGTTTAGAGGTAAAATTTTAGTTGCATTATGGTAAATGGTAAATGCTACATTTACTATTACTATAAAATGAGCAAAGCTAGGGCCACCAAACCTGGTATACAGGTTCACCTTGGGATTCTGATCTCTGACTATGGGTTTGGGGTCAAAGTCAATGTTAACATTCCCTATGCCTTATTACTGTAGAACAAGTAAAGCTAGGGTCACCAAACTTGGTACACAGGTTCACCCTGTGACCCTGAAGTGGTTTTGGGATTGGGAGGTCAAAGGTCAACATCAAAATGGCTTATAAACTATAGTTCAGCAACAAAAAAGCTAGGGTCACCAAACTTGCTATACAGGTTCACCTGGGGACTGACCTCTGACTATGGGTTTGGGGTCAAAAGGTCAAGGTTAGCATTCCTTATACTTTATTACTGTACAAGTAAAGCTAAGGCCACCAAATCTGGTACACAGGTTCACGTTAGGATTCTGACCTCTGACTATGGGTTTGGGGTCAGAAGGTCAAAGGTCAGGGTTAGCATTCAATTTGCACTATTACTGTAAAACGAGTAAAGTTAGGGTCGTCAAACTTGGTACACAGGTTCACCCTGTGACCCTGAAGTGTGACTATGGTTTTGGTATCGCATGGTCAAAGATCAACATCAAAATGGCTTATAAACTATATCTCAGCAACAAAGAAAGCTGGGGTCACCAAACCTGCTGCACAGGTTCACCTTCGGATCCTGACCTCTGACTATAGGTTTGGGGTGAAAAGGTCAAAAGTCAAGGTTAACATTCCTTATGCCTTATTACTGTACAATGAGTAAAGTTAAGTTCACCAAACTTGGTACACAGGTTCACCCTGTGACCCTCAAGTGTGACTATGGTTTTGTCATCACAAGGTCAAAGGTCAACATCAAAATGGCTTATAAACTATACCTTCTCCCTCCACTAGCCTTGTTCTACACCTTGGGCAAATGTTAGCACACCCTGGTCTCCCTTGGCCGGGGATACAGTCTGGTTTCTCAACTATCTCGCAGTCCTGCAAGTCAACTTGGCAGCAGTTCCAATAGCTCTGCAGTTCTGTTAGCCAACTCGACTACAGTTCTGGCTCAAACTCCCTAATAGCAGAACAGGCAGTAGATGGGCAGTAACTCTACTGGCTGCAAAAGCGGATGAGGGCTGCAACAAATGATGACTCCCAATCGTCTAGGTTCTCCTTGCCATTGGATACAAGTCCCCATCTTTGTCAAGCTATGTCTAGTGGCTGTTATGCAGCAGTCTCCACACTCAAAAAGATTCACACACAGGCGTTTTCCTAGATCAAACGTCCTGCGGCATTAAATGTCCTGGAGCAATCGAGGAGTGGCGACAGGAGCAGGAATGAATATCTGGAAGCTCCTAGTCATAAATCAGCATGTTAGGCGGTGAATACGTGATTCAGTTGTCTGAATGGTTGAGCATTTCGGCAGCTGTATTCACAACTAAGCAGCCCTATTTAGGAACCACTCTGCTTACCCTACATAGCTAGGGGAGGGGCTAGAAAATGTGCCTTAAACATAGTCCATCTCACAAACCTCTAGCTGGCATACCGTGGCTGGCAAAATCACCTTTCATGCAGTCAAAAACAAATACAAGTGCCTAATTTTTGGTACATGGAACATAAGAGCTCTAAAGGATAATAAGAGCAGTGAACCACCAGAACAACGTACTGCCATCATTACATGTGAACTGGCACGATTTAATATCGATATTGCTGCCCTTGCTGAAACAAGAAGAGCTGACGAATGACAGTTTAAAGAGGAAGGCCGTGGTCACACTTTCTTTTGGAAAGGCGCACCCAGTGAGGAGAGGAGATTGCATGGCATTGGTTTTGCCATCAGGAATGGCCTTCTGGAAGGTTTTAAATCCAGACTGGAACAATTCTAGGACACCATTCTCATCCAGAAAGGCCTTTAACTGAGAGTAAACTATTTTCTTTAATATTTTCAAAAGAAAAGGCAGATTTGAAATAGGCCTAAAATAAGCCAACACAGTCTGATCAAGACCAGGTTTCTTTATCAAAGGTTTTACTACTGCATGTTTAAAATGTGCAGGAACCACACTGGTAGGCAAACTGTTGTTTAAAATTGTTAAAACCGACTGACCTATACTAGATAAGACCTCTTTAAAAAAGCGAGGACGGAGAGCATCACAAGGGGAACCTGAGGGCTTAATATGACCAACCACATCCTCTAATTGCAACAGGGTCACAGACTCAAACTGATTTGAAGACAGCAGAGCAAGGGACAGAGACAGAGGGATCAGAGGCAGGAGCTGGGATGAGAGCCCTAATAGTGGTGACCTTATTAATAAAGACATGTAAAAAGTCATTGCACATTTCAGATGATGCTTCCATAATGACAGTCGGTGAAGCAGTAAAAACAGAGTCAGTGGTCCTAAATAACACACGTGGATTATGTCAGTTAGATGCAATAATATTAGACAGATGTTCCCTTTTAGCCTCTTTAACAGCACTCTGATAACGATGCCAACAGTCCTTTAAAATTTGACGAGATACCTGCAGCTAATCCTTCTTCCGCCTGCGCTCAGCTTTGCGGCATTCCTTTCTGACTGTCCGAGTTATGTTATTGAACCATGGCTCAAGTCTAGCTCTGACACGTGCCGAGCCGACTTGGCTTTCCCCGGCTCGGCCTCAATCTCTCTGTGGGTTTTGATTTACCATAGCCACTGCCTGACCGGCAGCTGTTAGTCAACCTCGGTGACCTGCTTTCCCCCACGCTGCTGACAGTCTGTCGGTCCAGCCATGCCCCCTCGCTCTTCCTCTGGTTCTATCAGCTGTTTCCCAGCCCCGGTAATTATCTTTTCCACACCTCGCCGAGGTGTGCTCAATTTGTGTGGCCAGCGGTGTTTGGATTTAAGCAGCTCTTTGCTAGACAAACACCGCTGGACCATTATACGGGTTACACGATCTTTTGTCGTTGTGTGCTTGTCATGTCTCGAAGGATTTATTGTTCGTGCCATGGGAGAAATTGGACTTTTTTGGACTGCTCCTGCCCGTGAGTAATTTGTTGAGTGTTTCTCGGTGCGGTCAGGTTCTACGCTGATAGCGGTTCTCCCTGCAGCTTTACTGTGACGCTCAGGCCTTTGCCCAGTTTGCTTCCCTGTGCCAGTAGAGCGTCCTGAAGTCTTCCTCGCTCTCCTGAGCGCTTGTGTGTTAATTGTGTTTTTCTGTGGCCACGGTACACAGTGGTCTGCCCACTGTTTGCTTCTGCGTCAGCCTTTTTGTGTACAAAATTACCTTCCTGTAAGTCTTTATTTTTTGTACTGTGTCACGTCAATAAATGTGTGTATGGTGAAACCCAGCGCGTAAATCCGTCCATCTTTCTCCTCCTCCACGCGCTGTGGAAAAGCGCACGGAGAGTTTATGACAGAATGGTCCAGCCAGCAAGAAGGATTTAGCAGGTCCACCCACACATCATTTTCCTTTATTCATTGTAAACTGTTTTTCTGTTCTGGACTAACCTGTGTTGGAGTTTGTCATGCCCCGGGCTCGCCGAGGCAAAGGAATGGCAGCGGGGTTCCCCACGTTGGAGGAGGAATGGGCTGCAGAGTTCAACCAGGACTTCGTAAATGATGCCCTCACTGCCCAGGGTCCTAAGAAGATGCTGGAAAACTTGGACGGAGCAGTAGGCATCTTGGAGGCGCATCCTGGGTTATGGAGCTACCCGTAGTATGCCGACCTGCTCTCCACAGTCTGCTTGCTCCAGTGTTCCTTCCCTGGTCTGGTATTCCTTGCGACGCCAAGACGGAGGTCCGTTTACCCGCAAACTGGCAGCCTCTGTGATGTTTCGCTCGACCCTCCACTCGCTCCAGCATGGTCTGCTCCGGAACACAAGAGACACCGTCATCCCGCAAGGAGACGCCAGGAAAAGCCTCCCTCTTCAGCAGCCGCCATTATTGTTTCAGCTGCGGTGAGGTCCACTGAATTCTCCCCGGCCCCGCCTACCTCCGTCGTCAGGGAGACGGCTCCTCCAATAGTCTGCAGAGGGGTCCATGTCATCGCTGGCACGGAGAGGGACGAGTGTCTGCTCTTTGCAGCTGTGGATGTCATCAACCAGGATGACAGGCAAGTATTTTTTCATTCTAAATCATTCATTAACATTGAATCTTGCCTGTCTCCCGAGGGAGAGGCCCAGTATCAGCAGTCCGCTAGGTCCTCTCCTCCAGCTACAACTAAGGATTGTTTCCTTCCCCTCCCCATGTCTCCTCCTTTAATTTCTGAGGGCCTGCTGGTCCAAGAACCGGGCCACCTGATGATAGAGGAGGTTGAGACCCTGGATGATCCTGCTCAGGGGCCCGCATGGAGGCGTTTCCTCACAGTCACACAGGCGAACGAGGAGTGGGCGAACCTGCTCGCCGTAGTCAACCGCCGGGCCGAGGAGGAGCGCCGCGAGAGGGAGGTCCGAGGACACGCTTCCCCGGCTGTGAGGGTTCCACCTCCTATGCCTGCTCAACCCCTGGATTCACCTTCGGACGAGGAGTGGGCGAACCTGCTCACGGCAGTCAACAGCTGGGTCGAGGAGGAGCATCAGAAGACCTGGACTGCAACCACCATCACGCCTGTTGCGGGGACTGCCGCAGCAGAGTCATCCCCCAGACCAGACCCCCAGCCGATTGGACCCGGACCATCATCGTCGACAACGTCGGAGTCCTGGACGGCGGTAGAGTTCGAGCACAGGCAAGTTATCTCTCCTGTAGTTCAATTGCCAGTGATTGAGAGATCTTGTCTGGCTTTTGGGGAGGAGAGTCGGGTGCAGCTCTCTGCCGCACCTGGGCTTCCCTCGCTGGGCTCTGCCGCTGCCGTTGACCCTAACCTTTCCTTCTCTCCCATGCCTGTCGAGCCCCTCACTAGGGTCACCGGAGAGGATCTGCCATCCCTGGGGTTGTCTACTGACGACGATGAGAGGTTGGCCGTCCCAGAGGAGGTCGACGGGGGCACAGCACCAGGTGCGACGATGGAGGCTATGCACCCCAAATCGCCGGAGTCCTGGATGGTGGTGGAGCCCGAGTTCAGGCAAGTGTGTTCCATTGTGTCAATTCCGCATATGTCAAAGTCACACTGCCTGACTCATGGCGAGGGGGGCCCGGGGCAGCTCGTAGTAGCCCTTGGGTGTGCCTCACTGGGCTCTGCCGCTACCGACGACTCTGACCCGGTCTCTTTTTCTCTCCCTTCGGGGTCGGATCCCTCTGCCAAGGTCACCAGAGAGCAGCTGACTTCGCCGCAGGCCGCCGAGGATCAGGATCCAGCACTGGGTGGCGTTAGGAGCACCACCTCCCTCACTGCGGAGGCCACCGCGGGAGCAAGGAGGCCCCCGATGGGGGTGACCGCTGGTGCAACAGCGCTCCAACCGGAGCCCATCACAGGTGCAGCCACGTTCCAGACAGGGACCATCGTGGGTGCAGCTCTGGCCCAATCGGAACCCACCGCGGGTGCTACAAGGCTCCTGCTGGAGTCCACCGTGGGTGCAGCAGAGCCAGCCTGGTTGGGGGCCATCGTGGGTGCAGCGGAGCCAGCCCAGTCGGGGTCCACCGTGGGTGCTGCAGAGTCGCCGCCGGAGGTCGGCGAGGGTCTGGCCCTGCCGAGGGAGGACGTCACTGCTTCAGCCACTCCTGCCAAGGTCGTCAGGGCTCACCCCATCGATTGCCTCCTCAGCCTGGTGTCTCTGCGGGTTGGCCCTCTCACCATGGGTGCAGCTTTGGCCCAATCGGGGTCCACCGTGGGTGCAGCTGAGCCTCAGCCGGAGGTCACCGCGGAAGTAACAAGGCTCCCGCTGGAGTCCATCGTGGGTGCAGTGGAGCCGGCCCGGTTGGGGGCCACCACAGGTGCAGCAGAGCCGACCCGGTTGGGGTCCACCATGGGTGCAGTTGTGGACCGCCCTGAGGACGCCGTGGTCCCCTTATCCCTGCCCAACGGCATGGAGGTCCCCTTTCCCCGGTCCTGTTACCCACCAGTGAGCCTTCTGGTGGGCAGGCCGCCTCCTGCTTCACCCCTTTGGTCCTGGTGGCTAAACTACGCTGGCTGGCCACCAGAACAATTGACTTCCCGGGTCAGGTGGCTCATGTTTTCGGCAGGCCACCGGATTCAGTCCACCGGACCTTCTGCTGGGCCTGGGACTCTGGGTGGCCTCCTGAGCCCCAAGGCCTGTGGACTTGGGAGGGTTAATTGTGGGCCCTGGGCAGGGCATTGTGTTCCCTCCTTCCTGTTCCCCCTACCACCCACCCGGGTTTGTGTTAGTTGTTGTTGTTGCAACTGTTGGGGGAGGGGTGTCTTCTTGATGTTACCTTGGGTGTCTGGGAATCCACCCCTTAAAGGGGGGGCCCTGTCACGAGCCGAGCCGGCTTGGCTTTCCCCAGCTCGGCCTCGATCTCTCTGTGGGTTTTGGTTTCACTGGTTATGTGCATTTTGTGTATTTCTGTACTTTTTCCATTACCATAGCCACTGCCTGACCGGCAGCTGTTAGTCAGCCTCGGTGACCTACTTTCTCCCACACTGCTGACAGTCTATCAGTTCAGCCACGCCCCCTCGCTCTCCCTCTGGTTCTATCAGCTGTTTCCCAGCCCTGGTGATTATCTTTCCTGCGCCTCGCCCAGGTGTGCCCAATTTGTGTGGCTAGCGGTGTTTGGACTTAAGCGGCTCTTCGCTAGACAAATGCCGCTGGACCATACGGGTTACACGATCTTTTGTCGTCATGTGCTTGCCATGTCTTGAAGGATTTATTGTTCATGCCGTGGGAGAAATTGGACTTTTTTGGACTGCTCCTGCCCGTGAGTAATTTGTTGAGTGTTTCTCGGTGCGGTCAGTTGCTATGCTGATAGCGTTTCTCCCTGCAGCTTTACTGCGACGCTCAGGCCTTTGCCCAGTTTGCTTCCCTGTGCCAGTAGAGCGTCCTGAAGTCTTCCTCGCTCTCCCGAGCGCATGTGTGTTAATTGTGTTTTTCTGTGGCCACGGTACACAGTGGTCTGCCCACTGTTCGCTTCTGCGTCAGCCTTTTTGTGTACAAAATTACCTTCCTGTAAGTCTTTATTTTTGTACTGTGTCACGTCAATAAATGTGTGTATGGTGAAACCCAGCGCGTAAATCCATCCATCCTTCTCCTCCTCCATGCGCTGTGGAAAAGTGCACGGAGAGTTTATGACAAGCTCTGGGCTGCTTAATTATTAATGGAGCCACAGAGTCCAGGGTGGCTTGGCAGGAGGAATTAAACCAGAAATTTAGCTCCTCCATATCAGAGAGAATGTCAGGGGGAGCACAGAGCTGGGTAAAAGCAGACGAAAACTGACCAGCAGTGGAGGGGTTAAAAATATGACAGCGCCATGTAGGAGTGCAAATTTCAACTTTGGTATGGGAGAAGGCAGCATCAAATAAAATCGGCATATGATCAGAGAACACATTCAGCACACATGGATATTAAAATCTCCAGCAATAAGGATTTGACTATACTTTAGCATAATTTCAGCCAGAAAATTGGTAAAGTAATTAATAAAATCCTTATTATATTTGGGGGGTTGGTAGATGACAGTGCACAGCACCAGGTAAGAGCAACCCACCTCAAATAATGTCATTTCAAAGCTGGAGAGAGAAGAGGATAAAAAGCACTGCTTACATTTAAGTCATTTTTTCTAAATAGTCGCCGTTCCTTCTCCTCAACCCAATGTCCACGGGGAGTTAAAATAAAAGCAACCAGCTGGTTAAAGTTCAGAAAAAGTGCTACAGTCACCAACACTCAACAAAATCTCACATATGCAGAGAAATTCCAGTGAACAGGAGATAAAGAAATCCCTGAGGATAAAAGTTTTATTTACCAGTGATCTGGTGTTTACCAGGCCAATTGCGCGTGAATATGCAGCGGCCTCTCCTCTCTTTGTGTTTTGTGCCATTTAGTGTTATTTAAATTACGCTTTAGTGTATATTCATGTGTTTAATGTACATATATGATGCTGCGCACAAGCTACAGTTGCCACAGCCTCCTGGAGATAAGGAATATGACCAAACATTACATCCTGGATCAGAGTGTTACAGAGGATCTCCATGGCCTGGGTCTTCTCCACCAGCAATCCACACCCCTGGACTCGACTGCCGTGTCTCATCCCAAATGGAGACGCCGTAGACGGTGTGAGCGGCAATAAAAGATAGGTAAATGTGGACTTATCCAAACAAAACTAACCGCTAGCCCACACAGACTGCTGATTCCTTCCCTCATTATGGCCAACGTACGCTCACTAGACAACAAAATAGACCACATACAGCTTCTGAGAACGACGCATCATGATGCGTGGAACTGCTGTGTTTTTATCTTTACAGAAACGTGGTTAAATGACAATATATGGGACTCCATTTATGCCATTCAGTTAACTGGGCTAAAATGCTACCACAGCGACAGAGTGTTCACGGAAGGAGGGAAAACCCGCGGTGGGGAGAAAAGGGCATGTGTGTGTGTACATCAGCGACGCCTGGTGTAGAGATGCAACTGTTGTACACAAACACTCTTCTCCGTTGGTGGAGTTTATGATCATCAAGTGCTGACTCTTTTACATTCTGAGAGATTTTCATCTGTACTACTAGCTGCCGTGTACGCCCCACCCACTGACACCGGAGAGAGGAGCAAAGCACTAAAAGAACTCTATCAGGCCATCAATGAGACACAAACAGCATATCCAGACGGATTCCTCATCACAGCAGGAGTCTTCAACCATGCAGATTTAAAGGCCCTCCTACCAAACCTACACCAACATGTAGACTTTCCAACAAGAGGAGACAATTTGTTGGACCTAGTGTACACAACTCACAAGAAAGCATACAGAGCCTCCCCCCTTCCCCCCGGGTCTTTCTGATCACGTCACCATCCTGTTAAGACCGGCATACAAACCCAGAGTAAAGACAATCAGACCAACAAAAAAGCAGGTACGTGTGTGGCCAGAGGGGGCCTCTGATGCTCTGAAAGACTGCTTCAGCACTACAGACTGAGACACTTTCAAGCACACAGCCACTCACAATGGACACACAAACCTAGAGGAGTACACTGAGATTGTTGTAGCATTCATAGCGAAATGCATTGATGATGTCACTAACTGCAAAACTATCATGCATGTTCGTGCTAACCAGAAGCCATGAATGACAGTAGAGGTCCGCAGGCTCCTGAGGGCTTGGGATGCAGCCTTCAGGGCTGGCGACACTGCAGGACTAACACCAGCTAGGGCCAGCTAGGGCCTACCTGTCCCGTGGCATCAAGGAGGCAAAACAACAGTACAGCAAGAAAATATCCGGACACTTCAGCAGCACCAGAGATGCACGTTCCCTCTGGCGTGGCATACAGACCCTCACCAACTACAAACCTCCACCTCAGACCTGTGCGAGTGACACCACACTGCTCAGCATCCTGAACGACTTCTTCGGTTGCTTTGAAGCACAAAACAGCACAGAAGACCACTCCTCCTCCAGACGAGCAGGCCATGAGTCTGGATCCGGCTAGCGTGAAGAGGACCTTCTGCAGGATCAACCCACGCAAGGCAGCTGGTCCAGACAACATACCAGGTTGCGTCCTGAAGGACTGTGCAGAGGAGCTCAAGAATGTCCTGGCCGACATCTTCAGCATCTACCTGACTCAAGCTGTTGTCCCCACATGTTTCAAAACTGCCACCATAATACCAGTCCCAAAGAAGCCCATCCCATCCAGCTACAATGATTATCGGCCCGTAGCACTGATCCCCATTATAATGAAGTGCTTCGAGCGGCTGGTCATGCAGAACATCAAGTCCATCCTGCCTCCCTCCCACAACCCATCTCAGTTTGCATACAGGTCAAACAGATCCACAGAAGATGTCATCGCTGCTGCTCTCCATCCAGCCCTCACCCACCTGGACCCAAAGAACTCCTACGTGCAAATGCTGTTCTTGGACTTCAGTTCAGCATTCAACACAATCATCCCCCAGCACCTGATACAAAAACTGAGACACTTGGGACTCAAAACCTCTCTCTGTAACTGGGCGCTGGACTTTCTCACAGGAAGGCCACAGAACGTGCGGGATGGCAGCAACGCCTCCCAGACCATCACACTGAGCACAGGGGCCCCACAAGGGTGCATGCTCATCCTGCTGCTCTTCACCCTGCTGACCCATGACTGCATACCAGCCTACAACACCAACCACATCATCAAGTTTGCGGATGACACGATGGTGGTGAGCCTCATCATCAACAATGACGAGGCCATCGACAGAAATGAGATGAGTCAACTTGTCCAGTGATGTAAAGACAAAAACCTCTTCCTGAACATGGGAAAAACCAAGAAGATTGTGGTTGACTTCAGGAGGGGTCACACACAGCACCCCCCTCTGATCATCGATGGTGCAGCTGTGGAGAGGGTGAGCAGTACACCAAATTCTTGGGGGTGCACAACTCCGAGGACCTCTCCTCGTCCAACAATACCACATCACTGGCCAAGAAGGCTCAAACTCATCTCCATTACCTCCGCAAACTGAGGAGAAGATGAGTCCCACCGTCCATCATGGGCTGCACGGTGGCGCAGTGGTTTAGCACTGTGGCAGCACAGTTTTACCCTCGGCCGGGGGATCGCGGGGATCATGAGATCGTGGGTTCGATCCCAGCCCCCGACCAACAGTGAGCTGTGTGGAGTTTGCATGTTCTCCCCGTGTTGCGTGGGTTTACTCCGGGATTTCTCCGGTTTCCTCCCGCATACCAAAAACATGTAGGTTTAGGGCGCTCACGCACGCAGTGACCAGCAGCCGGTGGCTTGTCACCAGACTGCAAACCAAGTCTACCTACGGGTACAAATAAGTAACAAAAAAAAAAAAAAAAAAAATCATGTGCTCTTTCTACCAGGGCACCATTGAGTGCATCCTCCTCCTGTGGTCTTGCCGGAGCTCTCCGGCAAGACCACAGGAGGAGGAGTCTGCTTCTACATTAACAGCAGCTGGTGCTCTGATGTAACTGTGATCTCCCAACATGGTTCTCCCACTCTGGAATATTTATTCATCAACTGCAAGCCATTTTATTCCCCGCGTGAGTTCGCTTCATTCATCCTGGCCGCTGTTTACATCCCGCCCGACGCGGACGTGCGCGAGGCTCAGCGCGCGCTCACGGATCACATTCAGCAAGTGGAGCGAACTTTTCCAGACTCTCTGGTTATTGTGGTTGGCGACTTTAACCAGAGCAACCTGAGCCACGAACTCCCCCGCTACAAACAGTTTATTAAATGCCCCACCAGAGGAGAGAACACGCTGGATCACTGTTACACTACAGTTAAGGATGCGTATCGCGCTGTTCCCCGCGCTGCGCTTGGACTATCTGATCATGTGATGGTCCACCTGATTCCCACATACAGACAGAGGCTGAAGCTCACAAAACCTGTTGTGTGCACTACGAGGAAATTGACCAGTGAAGCTGGGGAGAGGCTGCGCACGTGCTTGGAAATAACTGACTGGGGCATGTTTAAAGGAGCCACGCATGATCTGGATGAGTACATGGACACTGTGAACTCATATATCCACTTTTGTGAGGAGAGCATTCTTCCATCGCGCACCAGGGTGAGTTACTCCAACGACAAGCCCTGGTTCACAGCCAAGCTCAGACAGATCAGGAAGGAGAAGGAAGCAGCGTTGAAAAGTGGAGACAGGGACTGCTACAGGGAGGTCAAATACTGGTTTAGCAGAGAGTTGAGGAGAGCTAAATCTGTGTATTCTGAGAGACTCCAGCAACAGTTCACTGCTAACGACTCTGCTTCTGTGTGGAGAGGACTGAGGCAAATCACCAACTATCGGCCTCAAGCTTCTAAGGGTCAGGATGACAAAGCCCTTTGTCAAAGACTGTCCCAACACTATGCCCGTTTTGACACCTCGTCAGCTGTGTCCAACTCCCCCCTCCCCCCACGCCACTGCCTCCATGGTCCCCACTTCATCAAAGGTGCCCCCCCCTCCTCCCCCCTGCCCTTGTCATCAGTGAGCAGGACGTGCACAGACAGTTCTCCAGACTGAACCTGCGCAAGGCCCCCGGTCCGGACGGCGTGTCTCCCTCCACCCTGAGACACTGTGCGGAAGAGCTGACTCCTGTCTTCACAGACATTTTTAACACCTCCCTGAAGTTATGCCACGTGCCGACCTGCCTCAAAACCTCTACCATCGTCCCTGTCCCCAAGAAGCCACGGATCACTGGACTTAACGACTACAGACCTGTAGCGCTCACCTCTGTAGTCATGAAGTCCTTTGAGCGCCTGATCCTGCCCCACCTCAAGACCATCACCACTCCCCTCCTGGACCCGCTGCAGTTTGCCTACAGAGCCAACAGGTCTGTGGACGACGCAGTCAACCTGGCCCTCCACTCCATCCTGCAGCACCTGGACTCCCCGGGAACCTATGCCAGGATCCTGTTTGTGGACTTCAGCTCTGCATTCAATACCATCCGCCCCGCTCTGCTCCAGGACAAGCTGTCCCTGCTCAACGTGCCTGACTTCCTCTGCAGGTGGATCACCGACTTCCTGACGGACCGGAGCATGTGCGGCTGGGAAAGACTGTCTCAGACTCTGTTAGCATCAGCACCGGATCACCCCAGGGCTGTGTACTTTCCCCCCTGCTCTTCTCCCTGTACACCAACTCCTGCACCTCCAGCCTCCAGTCTGTCAAGCTGATCAAGTTTGCGGACGACACCACCCTCATCGGGCTCATCTCCAACGGCGACGAGTCCGCCTACAGGAGAGAGGTGGCCCAGCTGGCGTCCTGGTGCAGCCACAACAACCTGCAGCTGAACGCTCTGAAGACAGTGGAGATGATCGTGGACTTCAGAAAAGTCACAGCCCCTCTGCCCCCCCTTACCCTCACAGACTCTCCCATCACCACTACGGATTCCTTCCGCTTCCTGGGCACCACCATCACCCGGGACCTCAAGTGGGAGCCGACCATCAGCTCCCTCATCAAAAAGGCCCAGCAGAGGATGTTCTTCCTGCGGCAGCTGAGGAAGCTCAAGCTACCCACCAAGATGTTGGTGCAGTTCTACACAGCCATCATCGAGTCCATCCTCACCACCTCCATCACCGTGTGGTACGCAGGAGCCACTGCCAGGGACAGACTAAGACTGCAGCGCGTTGTGCGTGCTGCTGAGAAGGTGATCGGCTGCAAGCTCCCATCCCTCCAGGACCTGTACTTCTCCAGGACCCGGAGGCATGCAGGTCGGATCATAGCCGACCCTTCACACCCTGGACACGCACTGTTTGCCCCCCTCCCCTCAGGTAGAAGACTTCGGTCCATTCAGACTAAAACCTCCCGCTACATGAACAGCTTCTTCCCCTCTGCCATCAGACTGCTGAACACTAAGTGACTTATTAGACTCTCGTGCACTACGTACAGCAGCTCAACCGGACTCATGATAATTATCACTGTTTTCTTTTGCACTACCGTCTGCACTATGTGGAACTCCACAATATCTGCTGCTTGTTAATATATTTAATAATTGCATAGATTAGTATTACTCATTCATATTTTACATTTTATTGCATGCATAGTTTTCTATTTTTATCTTTAGTGCTACTCCATATTTAATGTTGCAGCATTGCACCGAGACAAATTCCTAGTTTGTGTACTACGTGAACAATGGCAATAAATCTCATTCTGATTCTGATTCTGATTCTGATCCTTACCAGCTGCATCATGGTGTAGTATGGAAGCTGCACTGCTTTCTGCTGGAAGATACTACAACGCACAGTGAAAGCAGCCAGCAAGATCATCGGTGCCCCTCTGCCCCCCTCTCAGACATCTACCTCACCCGCCTCACCCGCAGAGCCATCAATATCACAGACAGCATCTCCCACCCCTCAGACTCCCTCTTCAGCCCCCTGCCCTCAGGGTAAAGGTACCAGAGCCTCCGGGCCTGCACCACAAGACTGCTAAACAGCTTCGTTCATCAGGCCATCAGAACCCTGAACTCTGTTCACCCCCCCCCTCCCCTCGGACTGTAACGCACTCACCTATACAATAACTACCTCAGCTGTTGGCACAGAAAGACTGGCACACCAACAGTAATACATTTGCTACTGTATGTTTCTGCACTTTAACTGCAACCATTTGTACAAATGCCGTATCTGCTGCTGTCTGTCATTACAATACTGATCATGTGCAGTCCTATCTGTTACTATCTGCACCTACACTACTGCATTGAACTGCAACTATGGGTATTACATCTCTAGTTTTCTGTATATAGGATTGCTGGGTTTCATCATCGTTAATTGTTTATCTCAATTTGCACTATGGGAGGTCTGGGTCTGTCTTTTGTCGCCATTTGCACTACGGGTTGCATTACTGTACATAGTAGACTGCTGTTGTTGTGTTTTTTCCCCCCAGCCTTATTCCCTTTTCTTTTTTATATTGTGCACGTGACTGAAGAGAGAGAGAAATGCCATTTCAATTCTTCTGTATGTCCTGTACATATAGTAATATTGACAAATAAAATCTTTGAATCTTGAATCTTTGAATCAATCCTGACAGGAGCTGGGGCCTGTGGTGGAGTGGACTGGGAAGCCCGACACAGCGACCTCAGGTTCCAGAGGTTCACGCTACGCTGGCGGAACTAAGGAGAGCAAGGGTGGTGGAGCCGGAGTACCTGTTTGAAGCCGGCCACAGGTACCAGGCAGGCATCAATGGGATCCAGGGAGCACCGAGACACCAACAGACGAGAAATTAATCCATACTCTGAGAAACAGCAGCGCATGCCAGGGAGAGTTTTAGTTTCACCAGCCAACCACCGCGTTTACCTCAGTGATGGTGACATTTCCGCCGGGAAGGTGTAGCAGCCGGGACCCGGTGAAGGTGAGCTGGGATTCCCGATAGGAATGGGAGCAAAGCTTTCTGTCCACCATTCTCAAATATAATGAGGTTTTCAGCGGAGCTCTGAAAATCCAAGAGTCTGGTGGTCATAAATCGGCAGTGCTTTGATATGTAGCGTGCCATAGGTTAAAAACAACAAACATACAAACACAAATGTAAGTGACAGATGAGCAGCCACACACACTGGTGTCATCTTACCACTTGCCTATCAATCCTTGATACCTGTAGCAATACAATTGGCTTTCAAGAGCGCATTCACCAAGACTGGTTTGATGAGAATAACTCTGAAATATTTAGCATGATAGAGAGAAAGAGGGCGGACTTTCCGACCTGGCAAAGTAACCCATCTGATATCAGCAAAAAAGAGAAGTTCTCGAGAATAAAAACAGAAATGCAGAGAAAGATCAGCGAAATTAAGAATAATTGGTGGCGTATGAAAGCAGATGAGCTACGGCATTTCGCGGACATTGGTGCTTCTCGTGCCTTCTTTAGCACAACAACAGCCATTTACGGACCTTGTAGCCAGGGCCCTAACTTTCTGAAATCAAGTGATGGTTCTGAACTCCTGACAGATCGTGCTGCCATCAAACAGCGTTGAAGAGAGCATTTTCAAGACCTATTAAACCAGAACTCTGCTGCTGAAGAGGGGAAGTTTGACAAAACCCCACAACTGCCCATCATAGTAGAGTTAGCAGCTACTCTGACTCTAACTGAATTACAGAAAGCCATTAGTCAGAAGAAGAACAACAAAGCCACTGGACCCAATGGCAATCCTGCTGAAATATTTAATCACAGAGGCTGTGCCCTTACCTACCAGATGTATCTCCTGATATTAAAGATCTGGGAAAAGGAGGCGATCCCTGCAGTTTTCTGGGATGGACTTATTGTCACCCTTTTCAAGAAAGAAGACAAGACCATCTGCGAAAACTATTGAGGGATTTCCATTCTGCAATTGCAAGTAAAATACTTGCTAGGATTCTTGCAAGCCACCTTCTTCCTCTCTCCAAAAATATGCTTCCTGAATCACAATGTGGATTTCGACAGTCTAGAGGCACTGTTGATATGGTCTTTACTGCAAGACAGCTGCAGGAAAAATGCCAAGAACAAAATCTTCCGTTGTATATGGCTTTCATAGATTTCTCAAAACCTTTGACATGGTAAATTGTGAGGCACTGTGGACTGTACTGTCTAAAATCAGATGCGCTGTTAAATTCATCAGCATCATTTGGCTGCTACATGATGGCATGAAGGCTACTGTACTGACAGGAACTGGTTCTGAAAGTGATGCTTTTGACATTACTACTGGAGTCAAACAAGAATGTGTAATTGCGCCCATCTTGTTCTCAATCTTCATATCGGTGATCCTCCATTTAGTGAAAGAAACTTCCCGATGGCACCAGCATTGTCTAAAGAATGGACAGAAAGCTGTTTTGCCTTAGCAGACTGAAGGCGAAGACCAAGGTCTCTATAACCTCTGTGATGGAACTCCAGTGTGCTGATGACAACGTTGCGTGTGCTCTTTCTGCTGAAGATTTCCAGACCATCTTGAATGTTTTCACAGAAGCCTGTCAGTCTTGGCCTTAAGTTAAACATCAAGAAGTACTCTTTCAACCACCTCCAAAGGCAGTTAAGGAAGACCTTTGACTACAAATTAATAACACAGTTCTGGAAAATGTTTTGCACTTCCCATACCTTGGAAGTCACCTCTCTGTGACCACTGATATCGACGCAGAAGTGAAGCGTCGACAGCTGTGCCAGTGGCACCTTTGGACGTCTCAGGAAACAAATTTTCAAAAATAAGAGCCTTTGTTCTAATACCAAGATCCTTGTCTATAAAGCCGTCATTATCCCTACGCTGCTATATGCAAGCGAGACCTGGACAACCTACAGATGCCATCTGAAGTTTCTTGAGCAGTATAACCAGCACTGCCACCAAAAGATCTTAGGCATCAGCTAGCGAGACAAACAAACACATGTGAGCACCTTGGAGGAAGCCAATTATATGAGTATTGAGACAATGATTGTCCGCAATCAGCTGCGCTGGACAGGGCAGATAGTATGCATGCCCAATCATTGCCTGCCCAAGCAACTCCTTTATTCCCAGTTATATCTTGGGAAACGGACACAGGGTGGCCAACGCAAGTGATTCAAAGATAATCTTAAGGGTAATCTCAAGAGATGCGGTATTGATGTAGATGACTGGGAAAATCTCACCAGAGACCACCCGGTGTAGAGGCATACAGTTGCTGAAGGAACCAGCCATTACAAGGTAAGTATATGCCGGGATGCCATCAGGAAAAGAGAGAAAATGGAAAAAGCGTGAAGGCAGCACCAGCTCCTTTCTTCCACTGGATACTACGAAATGCCCAATATGCCAAAGGGCTTGTAAATCAAAGATTGGCCTTGTGAGCCACCTTCGAGTACATAACTAGGAAATAATCCTACTCGCTTGAGTGATACCAGATGATGATGATGATGATGATGACTTTGTTGTATATTCATGGATAATGGGTTTATCATAAGCTGGTTCTACCCCAGTAATTACATTGAAAAGTTGAAAACTGCTCTCTGTCAGTAAGTATTGGGATCTTCAAAGAAAATGGAGGCTGGGGATATTGCACTCGACTCAGAGTGCTATTGTTTCAATAGCATTCAGGATTGTCCCTGTGATCTTTAGCAAACTGCAGATGAGCGCCAGTGTTCTTTTTGGAGAGCAGTGGTTTTCTCCTTGCAATCCTGCCATGCACACCATTGTTGTTCAGTGTTCTGCTGATGGTGCACTCATGAACATTAACACTACCCAATGTGAGAGAGGCCTTTAGTTGCTTAGAATTTATCCTGGGGTCCTTTGTGACCTCGCCAACTGTTACACGCTTTGCTCTTGGAGTGATCTTAATTGGTCAACCACTCCTGGAGAGGGTAACAATAGTCTTAACTTTCCTTCATTTGTGCACAATCTGTCTTACTATGGATTGATGGAGTTCAAACTCTTTAGAGATGGTTCTGTAACCTTTTCCAGCCTGATGAGCATGAACAACTCTTTTTCTGAGGTCCTCAGAAATCTCCTTTATTTAAGATAAGATAAGATAAGATAAGCCTTTATTAGTCCCACAATGGGGAAATTCCAGGATTGCAACAGCACAGGGATAGCAACACTCAGAGCAACAATCAGAAGGCAAGAGAAAAAAACAAGAGCAGCAAGTATACATATGTACATATAAATATAAATATATATATATATATATATATATATATATATATATATATATATATATATATATATATATATATATATATAAACACAGTGCGGAGCATTGTAGCTAGATGGGATAGATATATAAATATATAAACACAGTGCGGAGCATTGTAGCTAGATGGGATAGATATATAAATATATAAACACAGTGCGGAGCATTGTAGCTGGATGGAATAAATATATGAGTATATAAACACAGTGCGGAGCATTGTAGCTAGATGGAATAGATATATGAATATATAAACACGCAGTGCGGAGCATTGTAGCTATGATACACTTCCACAAACATATGTTGACACTGACTGATCTTTAAATAAAAGATTGTTTAACTAAAACGGGCCCACTCACACCTGATTGTGTTCACATTGATTGAAAACACCTGACTCTAATTTCACCTTCAAATCACCTGCTAATCCTAGAGGTTCACAAACTTTTACCATTCAGAGATATGTAATATTTGATCATTTTCCTCAATAAATAAATGAAAAAGTATTGTTTGTTTCATTTATTTAACTGGGTTCTCTTTATCTACTTTTAGGATTTGAAAATCTGATGGTGTTCATATTTATGCAGAAATATAGAAAATTCTCAAGGGTTCACAAGTTTTCAGGCACCACAGTATTTATTTGCCATGTGCTTATGCCACTCATCTTTGACCAATATAGCTGTAGTTCATGTTGTTTATCAAATTTCAAATCAATTTAAAAAAAAGGAAAAGACGTTCCTTCCAAACATATGAAGCCCCACACTGGAAATATAATTCCTTAGTGGTTCCATACATAATTTACTTCACAGAGGTTTGGGGCAATACATATAAATCAAATACAAATATTTACTTACTGCAAAAGAATGCCATTCACATTGTTTGTGACAAACCTTACTGATAATCCACAAATCCACTCTTTATCCACCTAAATTCATTGAAATTCTAAGATTTAGTAGATTATTTCCCCATGCAATTTATTTATATAAGGAAAACTGGAAAATTACCAATAATTATCCAGAAGTTGTTCAAAAGAAGAGACAGCAAATATCACCTGAGAGGAACATTTTTATAGGAAAAACAAAAAGGCACAAACAAATGCTAAATACCATTGTCTGTAAAAGGAGTGGACCCATGGAATAACTGAAAATATTCAAATGTGTAATTCTTTAACGCAACTTGAAAAAACTGTACAGAAATGATTTAATTTTGCAATATTATGAAACACTGGTTTAAAGTAAAATGTTGGGTTGTATCAACATGAATTGATTCATGTAAATTTCTGACCTGTAGATTATTATAAGTAAATAGGGGTAGGCACCAAATAAGCTCTATAGCTTCAGCCTACACCCTTTCAGTTATTTTGTCTGTATTTTTTTCTCTTTTGCTTGTTGTGCTGTTTCCTGTGGATGAACCGAATAAACTGAACTGAACTAAACTGAACTGAACTGAAGAGTGGGAGGATGCATGGCAGAACATTGGTCTTCTTCAGTAGTTAGGTAAGAAGGCATGGCAAGGCAAGTTTATTTGTATTGCACATTTCATGTACAAGACAATTAAAGTGTTTTGCATAAAACCTTAAAGCATTACAGCAAGATGCAAAAGAAATAATAAGAATTTAAAAGCAAACTAAAAAAATAAAGAGAAACAGAAACAAGCTGTTCATAATTTTTATGGACAGGATTTCTAGCCGCAGCCAAGGAATGGAAGGTGTCATGTTTGGTAACCACAGGATCTCACCTCTGCTATTTGCAGATGATGTCATCCTGTTGGCTTCATTGAGCAATGACCTACAGATCTTACTGGGACAGTTTGCTGCTGAGTGTGAAGCGGCTGGGATGACAATCAGTTCCTCCAAGTCTGAGTCCATGGTTCTCAGCCGGAAAAGGGTGGATTGTCCTCTCCGGGTTGGGGACGAAGCGCCTGCCCCAAGTTTAGTTTAGTTTATTGGTTTATTTGTCAGGGACCATGTACAGAAAAAAAAAAACATTAAACAGAGTAAAGATGCTCTGAACAGATTACAGCATTCTCACTACTTTCCATCTGTAGTCCCTGAGGCAGGCAGGAAGATATTAAAAGAAAAACAGCACATATAGAAAACAATTCAGGTTGGATTTCAGAAACTGTTGACCCTGAAATAAGCAGGGAGTAAGTTTAAAAGTTAAAAAGATAAGAGAGAGTGGAGGAGTTTAAGTATCTCAGGGTCTTATTCACGAGTGAGGGGAGAATGGAGCGGGAGATTGACAGACGGATCGGAGCAGCATCTGCAGTGATGCGGATGTTGTACCCATCTGCCGTGGTGAAGAGGGAGCTGAGCTCTAAGGCAAAGCTGTTGATTTACTGCTCAATCTACGCTCCTACCCTCACCTATGGTCATGAGCTTTGGGTAATGACTGAAAGAATGACATCGTGGATACAAGCGGCTGAAAGAGCTTTCTCCGTAGGATTGCTGGACTCACTCGTAGAGATAGGGTGAGGAGCTCAGTCATCTGGAAGAGGCTCAGAGTAGAACTGCTGCTCCTCCACATTGAATGGAGCCAGCTTGAGGTGGTTTGGGCATCTGATCAGGATGCCTCCTTGACACCTCCCACTTGAAGTGTTTCGGGCATGTCCCACTGGGAGGAGACCTCGGGACAGACCCAGGACACGATGGAGAAACTGCGTCTTCTAGCTGTCCTGGGAATGTCTTGATATCCTCTCTGAAGAGCTGGAGCAGGTGGCTGGGGAGAGGGAAGTATGGGCTTCTCTGCTTGAACTGCTGCCTTCACAACCCGGACCTCCGGAAAAGCCGTAGAGGATGGATGGATGGAATCATGAATGGATGGATAGAAACAAGCTAAAACAGAATAAGACAGATAAAGTGCAAAAAATAAAAGTTACAGTGCATCATTGGAGCTTAACAAGTGTTCTACTGAAAGGCAGCAGCAAATAGGTTTTTAACCTCGATTTAAAGCAGCTGAGAGTTTCAGCAGCTCTGATGCTTTCTTGGTGTCTGTTCCACATGTGAGGAGCAAAAAAACTGAACACTGCCTTACCATGTTTGGTTCTAACTCTGGGCACAGATAATAGGCCTGACCCTGATGACCTGACGGCCATGGGTGGGTCATAATGGACCAGAAGATCTGAAATGTATTTTGGTCCTAAACCATTCAGAGCTTTATAGACCAGCAGCAGTATTTTGAAATCTATTCTTTGACAGACAGGAAACCAGTGTAAAGTTCTGAAGACTGGAGTTACATGATCTACTTTCTTGGTCTTAGTGAGAACTCGAGCAGCAGTGTTCTGAACTAACTGCAGCTGTCTGATGGACTTTTTAGGGAGACTTGTGAGGACAGCATTACAGTAGTCCATTTTTCTGAAGATAAATGCATGAACAAGTTTATCTATCCTGCTGAGACATCAGTCCTTTCATTCTTGCTATGTTCTCTAAGTGATAACAGGCTGACTGCACTACTGTCTTAATGTGGCTGTTATAATTCAGGTCTGAGTCTAGGATCAAACCCAGATTTCTAGCTTGGCTGATGGTTTTTAGCATCACTGATAGAAGCTGAGTGCTAACTTTGAGTCTTTCTTCTTTGGCTCCAAAAGCTATTATTTCCGCTTCGTCTTCATTTAACTGAAGAAAATTCTGGCACATACACTCTTTAATTTGATCAGTGCATTTGATCAGGGATTGACTTGGGCCATATTCTCCTGATGAGATATTTATGTAGATTTATGTATCATCTGCATAATTATGGTAATATATTTTGTTGTTTTTTATATATATAATTTGAGTGAGTGGAAGCATATAGATGTTGAAAAGTGAAGGTCCCAAAATGGAACCTTGCGGAATGCCACAGGTTACTTTTGTTCGCTCACATTTGTAATTACCTATAGTTCTATTTTTTTCAGTATGAACTGCTCTGATTTCTTAAATACTTTCTACACCGTGTTGAAAGAAACTTAAATTCCATTTGGCAGAAATATGTTCTGGAAAACAGCACACATAACTTTGGCTCCTGAAATGGGTATTACATGTAACCACTATCTTTTGCCATTATTCCTCCCTCAAGAAAAAAGCTATTGCAAAAAAATAATCTTTAGGAATCCCTCCTCTGTCATCAGCTCAGTAGGAGTCAGACTGTTTTCCTTCAAGCTGTCATTCTTGTTTTTTTTCTACTCGTGGAACACCACATGGGGGTTGAAGTGCTTATTCTGGTAATTGAGTTTAACTGTTGTACGGTAGCTCCACTGATGTTGGTGAACAAGTGTGACATGGGGCCTGGTCACCAACAGCCACAGATTGATCTGCCTGATCAATAGCCTGGTTGGGCCACATCCAGAATGTATAAAAGGGGTTTACCTCCATTTTTAATCAGGAGTGGTTTTTGAGTTTTGATTTGTGCAATTATATTCAACACATACTGTAATTAGCTAGGAAACCTAATAAATTAGGGGATTGGAAATAACATTTAAACAGCCTTTCTAAAGAATGTTTTAAATTGCTTTTCTTAAAGCAACTTAAGTTTTTCTCACACACCAGATCGATCTGTGTTGTTCTGTTTACAGCCTCTAACCTTCTATCAGAGCTGTGAAAGGTAGTTGATAAGAGGACAATATAAGAGGATGGTTTTACATTGCAATGCAACAGTGCTATAAGGTAACCATTAATCCATCCCTTCTCCCCTTCACACTCTACTTATTTGACCATTTCCCCATCACTGCCACCTTCAGGAGCATCAAATTACAAAATAAATAAATAAATAAATAAAATCGGGCTTTGTCACAGCTGAGGCCCATGCTCACTAAGTTGGCAGGCTTGGGCAGCGGGCAGCGTTTGAATGTGTCTGCTCTGATATTTCCCCTTTATCGCTCATGACCTGATAATGTGAACTCTGTAATGAAGCTATTGTGTGGCTGTCCAAAGCCATTGTCTTCCAGAGGCAACTTTCTCCTCTCCCTTGGACATGCGCTACCCACAGTGATGAGCACACCTGTAATGGCCACATCTCTGTCCTCCATCCGCGTATGCCTTATCACTGCTCTCAGTTTTTTTTCCTCAGTCCACGTATGCAGTTTATGTTTTCTTCCTATGCTCTTTCTCAGTTTATCTTTGTAATTAGGGTTGTATGATGAAAAACGCAAATAAATACCATTGCAGGCATCATCAAAAAATGTGACAAAAGGTTGCCAACTTTGTTTAGTGATTAATACTCTGTATTTATAAATCTGTACTAGGGCTGGGAATCATCACTAATTTTCAGAATTTATTAATTTCCAATTCAGAAGGTACTGATTTGATTCAGTTCCAGTTTGATTCAGTATCGATTCAGTCAGGGACTTTGCCATTATATTAACTATTTTCCTTGCATTCAAGAGACTCAGTCATGTAAATTGTGCCAGGAACACTAACTTAGTGAAATAAATATATGAATGTGAGAGTTCAGCCACACAAGGGACTTCCTCGAAATATCTTATGTTTTACAAATGAGCAGGCATTATATTAAAAGGATTGATCTTAGGATTTTGAGAATCAATATTCAAATAAAATCAATCTGATATAGATTCTTCAATATTTTGAACCCACCTCTAATAAGTATTTCATTTACTGTTTTCACATATAGTTGTGTGATCCTAATGCACCACTCCATTTGAGAGTATCAGAAGGAAGACTTTTAAGTCTGTTTTTCAAGAGGCACTTGAATCCTATAAGTAAGCACTGTTATAACCAGTTTTGCGACGGCCCTCTGCTATGCAGGGCCTGTTGTGGTGTTGGTGCGGGCCGTGCTTGTCTGTGTTTATGTGTGCAGGTCCTGTGGGCAGAGTTGTAATCCCAGTGCACCTGGCCAGTCACTGGGAGGGGTATAAAACGAGTCATCACTATGTCTCTGGGCTCCCCTCTACTGCTGCCATTCTGCGTTGCACTCTCTGCATGACTTGGTTGTCCAGCCCGGGCATTAGCTTTACTTTGCAGCGGACTTTTGGAGTCATACACATCTGTTGCATCCACACCTGAACTGAGTCCTGTGTTTCACTACATTTTTAATAAGTCCTTACAGACACAACATGTGCCTCAGGTCTGGAAAGATGCTGTGGTTGTCCCTGTTCCAAAATCCAGCTGTCCTAAAACAATAAATGATTTTAGACCAGTTGCCTTGACTTCAATTTTAATGAAAATTTTTGAAAAACTGGTCAGATTTGAGGTCCTAAAGCAGACTGAGCGTGTATTGGATCCTTTGCAGTTTGCCTACAGGCCTCAGAGAGGAGTGGAGGATGCCACTGTCACTCTGTTTAACATGCTTTTTAAACATCTGGATTTTAATGGGACACACGCCAGGCTTTTATTTGTGGACTTTTCTTCTGCTTTTAATGCAATCCAACCTCACATTTTAGTTGAAAGGCTCCTGCAACAATTTGATTTGAGTAATAATCTGATGGGTTGGATTCTGGATTTTTTTAACCAACAGGACACAGAGAGTAAGGGTCAACGGTACATTGTCTGACCAAAAGTGTTCTTCTACTGGCTCTCCTCAGGAGTGTGTGTTGTCACCACTACTCTTCATCCTGTACACAAACGTGTCAGAGCAGACATGACAACAGACACGTTATAAAGTATGCTGATGATTCAGTTGTTGTCAGTCTCCTTCAGGATGGTGAGAGCAGTCACGGCCCAGTAGTTGATGATTTTGTTCACTGGTGTGAGAATTCCTGCCTGCAGCTGAATATAATATAAAAACTAAAGATATGATTATTGACTTTAGAAGGAAAACTCCCAGGCACAAAGTCACTGTACTAAAAGGCCAGACCATTGAATGTGTGCAATCTTACAAATATCTTGGGACGATTATTGATAGTAATTTAAACTTTGAATGAGAACTGTGAAAGGGTGTGCAAAAAGGGTCAGCAACATTTGCATTGTTTAAGGAAACTCACACACTTTCAAATTGTCCGAACCATAATGACAGTGTTTTATCGGGCTTTCATTGAGTCTGTTTTACCCTTTTCTTTAGTGTCATGGTTTGGTCAGATAAAACTGAAACAGGAAATCCTTAGACCAAGTAGTTAGATGGTCCAGTCGTTTGCTTGGTGAGTCACAGCTGAGCCTGACATCCCTGTACACCAGACAGGTACAGAGGATTGCTACCTCCATTTTAAATGATGACTCCCACCCTTTGCACTGCCACTTTCAGCTTCTTCCCTCCAGACGGAGGTTTGTTGTCCCAAAATGTAAAACCCAGCTCTACAAAAACAGCTTTGTTCCTGCTGCTGTCAGTTGAACAAGATGTAGCAACATATTGCACATAATTTAGTTATCTATTTATGAATTTTATTTTATATTTATTTATTTTGTAGGTTTTTTTTATTTGGGTTTTAAATCTTTTATTGGGTTTTAGACTTTTATTGAGTTTTTAATCTCTTTGACCTAGTTTTTAACTTTTTTTAATATGACCCTTCTCTCTTATCTCTTTGTTTTTAATCTTATCTCTTTGTTTTATGTCCTGATTAGTGGAGCCTTGAGTACTTTTATCGTGTTTATAATCAGCTACATGTGTGCCTGTGTTTGTGTTCATGTTGAATGTAATTGTGGCTTGTAAATATGGATGTCACCTGACTGCAAAACAAATCTACCTACGGGTACAAATAAAATAACCTGAACCTGAATTTCACCCACATTAATTTTTTTGTCAATAAATTGCACTTTGGTTTGATTTAACCTTGCCTCTCCTTGTTTTTGTTGTGACTTTGAGCCGGTCGTGACAAAAGTGGGGGCTCATCCTATTTAAGGTGGTGAATATTTGAAAATAATATGAATGAATTTGTGCTGCTCACGCATCAAGTCTGTTAATTTTGGAGAGGTATTGGGTTCTAGTTACCAGGCTGTGACGTTTTTTTGGGTGCCATAAATTGTAAATGTGAAGTATATGATCCCTGGTAGGTAAAGTGGCATATTTCCTTTGCAATATGTCAGTTTGTTGTTTTTGTTGTGTTGCAGTAAACGTGATTTGAGCTTTGCTCGGGAGCACGCTGTGGTTGCGGGGAGGTTGCTATTTTATAGTTGCCTAACGGACTATCGGTATCTGGTGAACCCACCATCGGAACCGCATAAAGACTAGGGATGGAGTTATTTGACCGGTGAGTTTTGTCAGGCAGGTTTTAGTTTAGTGAGATCATGTACTTGCCCTGATATAGTTTGGTTTTGTGAGGCATCGTAAATATTGATTTTAATTTGTTGGCAGAGGTGTGTGTCTTTGTCAGTGATGACTGACGTAATAGCTGATTTTGTTAAAGCTCTGTCTGAAGAAATTTTAGACAAATGCACATGGTTAAGTTAAGGATCAGTGGGAATTTGGAAAGCTAGGCTTGTATGATTCCCATTTCTCTCCAGTGTCTATCCAATCTTACATTGAAGGTGACAGTAGTAGTAGTGTTTATGATGTGGTTTGGCAGACAATTCCAGACATTAACTATTCTTTGGGAGAAAAAGTTCTTCTGGATTTCTAGCTATTTATTCAATTGTTTCTTGAATAATTTGTGTTGGTGCCCTCTTGTTAGTCCAGATAATGATCTTACAAAGAATTTGCCTTCATCCAGCTTTTCCAGCCTGTGCAGGATCTTGTGGGCCATTATGAGGTCTCCACGGAGTCTTCGTTGCCTCATGGTGTCGAGGCTCAAATGTTTCAGGTGTTCTTCCTATGGCAGGGTCTTGATTTATAGCACTAGCTTTGTGGCACATCGTTGGACTCTTTCAATAATGTTGATGTCCTTCTGATAGAACGGGCACCAGGCCTGGATGCAATATTCCAGGTGAGGTTTAACATATGCCTTGTAGATTATCATGAAGCACTTGGAGTCCATGTGTTTAAAAGTACTTTTAATGAGTCTCAGGGCACACATAGCTTTTTTCGAAACCTGGATGCACTGGAGACTTGGTTTGGCGTCATGGGAGAATAAGACACCTAGGTCCTTATCATGACTAACTGATTCCAATTGCACTCCTCCAATTTCATACTGGTTCTGCTGATTTCTCCTGCCAAGATGCATACACTTGCATTTAGTTTCATTGAACGTCAACAACCATTTCTCTGACCAGGATTCTAGTGATGTCAAGTCAGCTTGTAACTGTATGGAATCTTCCATATTGTCTACTAACCTATATATCTTGGTATAATCAGCAAATAGCTTTGTTGTGGATTTAGTTATTTCAGATATGTCATTTACATAAATGAGAAAGAGCGTTGGTCCAACCACCAATCCCTGAGGGACACCACTCAGAACTCCAGTCCAACTTAAATCAGCTCCTCTAACAGAAACAAATTGCTTTCTGTTGGCTAAGAAATCTGTGATACATCTTTGTACCTTCCCTCTTATACCATAAGCTGCTAGCTTGCATACAAGCCTGTGGTGTGGAACCAAGTCAAAAGCCTTCTTATAGTCAAGGTATATGACATCAACACAGTGTCCTTCATCCAGTGCTCGTGTTATACCCACCAAGATCTCCAGAAGATTAGTCAGACAAGATATACCATTCATGAATCCATGTTGATCTTCAGTAATTAAACTGTTTGATTCCATGTGTTGCACAAGGGCATCCCGTACCAGCAATTCCATGGCTTGTAAGACTAATAGGCCTATAGTTTTCCACTCAGCTTCTCGAACTGTTCTTAAACATGGGGGATCCCTTGCCACTCTCCAATCTTCTGGAATCTTGCTGTTGTCTAAAGATATTCTAAAGATCTCATAGAGCGGTATGGCCAGTTGCCCTGCACACTTTTTCAAGACTGTAGAATGTACTTGATCTACTCCTGGTGCTTTGCCAGCCTTCATCTTCCTTAGTTTTTTCTCAATGTCCTGAATAGTGAATATCATGTCTAACAGATCGCGTTTCAGTACAGTTCTGTCTTCCAAAGTGGGGATGGTGCCATCACATTCCCTTGTGTAGACAGAGTGAAAAAGTATGCTGAGGACTTCAGAATCAGAATCAGCTTTATTGGCCAAGTATGCACAACACATACAAAGAATTTGACTTTGGCTAAAAACTTGCTCTCGTTGTTCAGGTGTAAGATTTAAATAAGATTTAAATAGGGATTCAATGACAACAGAGTATGTACAGTAAATTACAGTCTGTCCATGTTTCTATAAAAGGATGCAAATATATACAGGAATATATGCAGTTATTTACTCAGACTATCCACACTTTGCAGAAATATATGAAAAAATATACAGTCATACAGTATTTCAATGTGAACTCAGATTCAGTGATATAATGTGAATGAAGTAAAAAGCAGTGTGAGAGTTATGTGCAATGTAAGAATGGATGAAAAGTCATGAGTACAGTAACAGGTAGGACTAGGTGAATGTTAGGAGTTCATCAGAGTGATGGCTTGAGGAAAGAAACTGTTCCTGTGACGGGTGGTTTTGACCTTCAGTGATCTGTAACGTCGACCAGAAGATAGAAGTTAAGTTTGTGGCCGGGGTGTGACGGGTCAGCACAGATGTTTCCCGCCCGTTTCCTGGTTATGGACCGATATAAGTTCTCAATGGAGGGTAGGTTGGTACCAATGATCCTCTCCGCAAACTTAATGATCCACTGCAGTCTGGTCTTGTCCTGTTTAGTGGCAGATCCAAAGCAGACAGTGATGGAAAAGCAGAGGACAGATTGGATGATGGCGGTGTAGAAGACAACCAGCAGCTCCTGAGGCAAATCAAACTTCTTGAGCTGACGCAGAAAAAACAACCTCTGCTGGGCCTTTTTCCAGACAGTGTCTATATGGGAGGACCACTTCAGGTTCCGGGAGATTGTGGTACCCAGAAACTTGAAGGAGTCCACAGTGGACACTGTGCTGTTGAGGATGGTGAGTGGGGGGAATGAAGGAGGGTGTCGCCTGAAATCCACAGTCATCTCCACCGTTTTGGCTGGGTTTAAGTTCAAGATGGTTCTGGCCGCACCAGAGGATCAGCTGCTCCACCTCCCACCTGTATGCAGACTCATCACCATCCCGGATCAAATCGATGACTGTGGTGTCGTCCGCAAACTTCAGGAGCTTCACCGAAGGGTCCTCTGAAGTGCAGTCGTTGGAGTAGAGGGAGAAGAGCAGTGGGGAAAGGACACACCCTTGGGGGGGGCGCCAGTACTAATTTTTCGGGAGCTAGATGTAATTCTCCCTAGCTTCACCTGTTGCCACCTGTCAGTCAGAAAGATGGAGATCCACTGGCAGGTGGAGGGGGGCACCTTGAGCTGGAGGAGTTTCTGATGAAGAATGCCTGGGATGATGGTGTTGAACGCCGAGCTGAAGTCGACAAACATGGTTCCTGGCATACGTCCCTGGGGAGTCAAGGTGTTGCAGGATGTAGTGTAGTCCCATATTCACTGCATCATCCACTGACCTGTTTGACCGGTAGGCAAACTGCAGTGGGTCCATCAGGGGGCCTGTGACGACCTTCAGGTGGTTCAGCACCAATCTCTCCAAGGATTTCATGACCACAGAGGTCAAGGCAACAGGTCTGTAGTCGTTTAATCCTGTAACAAAGGGTTTCTTGGGAACTGGAATGATGATGGAGCGTTTGAAGCAGGAAGGCACTTCACACAGCTCCAGTGATCTATTAAAGATCCGGGTGAAGATGGGGGCCAACTCGTTGGAGCAGACTCTCAGGCAGGACGGAGACACACCATCAAGTCCTGCAGCCTTCTTGATCTTTTGTCTCTGAAAGACCCAGCGCACCTCCTCTTCACAGATCGTTAGTGCTGGTGGGAGGTCAGAGTGGAGGAGGGATGGAGTTCCTGGGGCTGCAGATAATCCTTTTGTGTGGGTGGGAGGTGAGAACTGTAGGTTCTTTTCAAACCTACAGTAAAAGCTGTTTAGGTCGTTAGCCAGCTGGAGGTTTTCCACAGGGTGGGGGGATGGTCTCCTGTAGTTGACGATATTCCGTAGGCCTCTCCAAACAGAAGCAGAGTTGTTCGGCAGCTTCCTAATCATTTGAGGTTAATGAACCGTGTAAGGGAAATATATGAAATTAATAAATAATAAATATGATCAGGTATGAATTATTTAATTTATATTGATGTATTGGAATCCGAGCTCAAATCTCATTTCATATACATCAGAAAAGTTAATAACACTCGTAAGGGGCACCAGCTTCTGTCTTTAAGAAGCAATTTAATCTTTAATTTCACTTTATACCTGTTTGATCACTCAATAAATTAATCAATAATCAGTCTCAAAAATTTTCCGTGAATTCGATACCTGGGCTTGAAACAGACTCAGAATAAAATAAATTCCCAACAACTTCTCTCATTTTTAAATATTTATTAAATGAAATGATTAACAGACATTGCAGTAATTTCATTAATCATAAAATCAATCTTGTAAATGATAGATTAACAATATCAATATTTTCGGAACCAGGGTTAACTTGAGAAACCAATTTCTATCAGTTTGAGTTAACAGATCATGGAAACAACGCAAATTTATGGAGAAAGTTTACTAATTATATGAAAAAGTCCTAAATTAATCTTAAGAAAATAAAAACGGAATTTTAATGAAAAGAAGAGTTATGTTAAGGGCTTCTTAATTTGCATCTGATTAGATATACAAATTATTACCGAACCTCAGAAGTTTATTCAGCAGTTGAATTAAAGTTTGCAGCTCACGTGATCCTCGGTCGACGATGGTTCTGTCGTTGTCCTCAGCCCAAGATTTCGTGGATGTTAGGGGAAATATCTGCCCGCAGATATTTCAGGGTCCACAGTTCGACCTTTAAATTCAAGCGGTCGAAGGACTGGATCTTGGCCGTATGACCCACAGTTGAAACTGGGTTAGATGACTTTTCTTCAGCGTGTGATGAACAGCCTTGATTCCTCAGCTGCACGTGACATGGGAACTGCGTCTTCTCAAGAGGCCTTCGATAATAATTAAAAGATATCTAATCCGATCTCAAATTAAAAAGGCTTCGGACTTTAGATAAAAATAATAGCTTCTGGTGGGTGCTTGGTCAAGAAAAATATTATAAAATAAAGTCAAGATTAAAGTTTACATTAAAATTAAACGGTGGTTTTACAGAAAGTTTAACAAAGAAAAAGTGATGAATAAAAATTGGAGTTTAACTCCGATTAAGAATTGAGCTCAAAGAAATAGGAATTCCTAGGCATTTAAGGGAAAAGGAAAAAGACATTAAAATACAACGTTACATAACAAATTACGAGTTATCTGCTCTGTGTTCAGAAAAGCGACACGTGGTCGAGTCCTCGTTCAGACGGTCCTCTGCTCCTCCCTGCTGTGTGTAGACAAAGGAGAAGATCAGAGAAAGGGAGCAGCCGGAAAGAAATCCGGGGAAAAAGTGAAGCAAAAGAGGGTCCGGAGCAAAAAAAGGGAGCAGCCGAAAAGCGATGACGAAAAGAGCCTGAAGCAGGGGTCTCTCTGCTATTTATGTTCCGCGGGCTTCCGGGATCTCAGCCAATGAGAGTCCTTCGTGGGCGGGCTCGATGAACCTTTAGTCCAATAACAGGCCTTGTCTGTGAGAGACCAATAGGATGAAGAAGCTGGGGTTCTATGAAGACTGGTGACACGTGATATCAGTCCACAGGAATACACAGTTTTAAATACATTAGAATGTACTGTTACACACTTATGTATAACTAAACTAACCTTAGTGTATCTTATAAGCAGTGCTTCTAAATCAACATGCAGGAATAAACATTCATTTAAACATTAACATGCATATATATAAAATCACAGATTAATGCATTTCACACATATTATTGATTTTCCACATCAAAAACATCAGAGTCCATCTGCATTTTCATAGTTCTGAAAAGAATGAAGGTTTAGAATTGAGTTTGTAATAATGTACTTTAAAGTTCACTGTTTAAATCCAGCATGTCCAGAGTTTAAGGAAATTAGCTGAGTCGTGGATCTGTGTAGGTTTTATGGGGGCAATAAAAGTGAAGCCGGACATTGGGGAAATTCCTTAGGTTGGTTTTAACAAAAGAAGGGGGATTTCAGCTGTGGCCTGGAGGAAGAAAATCCATTTCTTTGTGTTATTCCTGGATGAAACAAAAATGTCTTTAAGCAGAAGAATAATTGTTGCTGAGCCAAAGTGAGATGATGCTACAACCGTCTTCTGTAGTTAGTTGAGGAACAGCTGTCATAAGCACCCTTTTCAGGGCATTAATGAGGCACCAAATGCAGACAGTGAGTTTGCTTGTTTATTTACAGAAAACACAAAGTAATGAGCCAAGTGGGGCAAAACACATACACTAAACGTGAAACATAAATAAAGAGCACAAACACCTACATAAGAGAATAGCGAGGGCGGAACCTGACGCTATGGAATAAACACTTAAAAAATGATTGTAGCAAGGGCGAAACCTGACGCTGAAGTGAGACTGAAGCCGGACATTGAGACTCCAGTCTAAGGTTGACGAGATCACAGCAACGACTACGTCTAGCTAGCGATCTTAAATAGGGGACAGAACTCAAACTACAAACAGGTGTGGAGTAGACGTAATTACAAAGTGCTGACAGCCGTGACAGGTCATGAACAGATCTGACAGCAGGAAGTCCTGCCACGGTGCTGTCAAAATAAAAGCACAGACATAATAACGAAAACGGAATTAAATACACACATGGAAGAAAAGAAAAATAAACAGGACACCCGAGCCCGGTGCCAAACTGAACTCGGGATCACCACAGTACCCCTCACTCAAGGGGTGGATCCCCAGACACCCATGGTAACATCAAAAAAGAGAAGAGAATACCCCCCCCCCCCCGCCAAATGGCAACAACTACAAAAACTGACCCCCCCGGGGGGGGGGGGGGTGACAATCCAGGCCTGGAGGGAGAGACACAAGAAAGAAAGTACACAAAAAATGCCCAACAGCAAGATACAAGAAAATAGAAACCTTCAAAGATCAAATGAAAAACATCCACGACTTTGAAACAAAGATAGTGTGGCCAATATTAACATTACAAGTTCAAGATAAAGAAGTGGCGAAAAACTGACCACAAATACAAAGAGAGACCTTCCCAACAGAAATGTCCAAATGCAAATAAATCGCAGTCTGAGGATACACACAAAAAACCCCACAGGTACACTGCAACCGGGCAACAACAAAAACATGTATATGCACTTTCACTCACACATCAATGCCAGGAAAAAATCTCTTTTAAACAATATATGAGAGAAGAAAAAATAAACATGAATGCACCAACATGGGGAAAACCAGCAGGTAAAGCAAAAAAATAGTTCTGGTGGCCTATCGGCATCCAGACTCCAAATAAAGAGAAAATGTTCAGGCGGCCGACCGAAGTCCCAGCTCCGGTAATAAAGTCTCTCGGGTGGTCGGCCAGCGTCTTCAAGCCACCAGGACCGGAGGGGCGAACCCGGAGGCGGCTTTCCCACCGGGAGGCTCAGTGGCAGGAAGCTGGACTGGATGGAGGGGATCCCAACGGTGACTGGTGGAGGAGAGAAGGGGGAGGAAGGAGGGACCACAACAGAGTTGGGCAGTGGGGGATCAGCAGCTCCCACCACGGCCTCTGACAGGAGCCCTAAAACCCCCGTGGTGGACCCCAGCAGGGACAACGCTGCACCCTCGGTGGACTCCAATTGAGCCAGCACTGCACCCACAGTAGACTCCGATTGAGCCAGCGTTGCACCCATGGTGGACTCCGATTGAGCCAGCGCTGCACCCACTGTGGACTCTGATTGAGCCAGCGCTGCATCCACGGTGGACCCAACCCGAGGCGAGACCCAAATGATGGCCTCAGGCAGGGAAGAAAGAGCGCCCTGAATGACCTCCAGAGACAAACCCAGACCCTTGGGGACGTCCGACGAAGCTGGAACGTCTCCGGTGACCCTGGAAGAGGACTCGAGCACAGTAGAGAAACAAAAGGGGTCAGGGTCACCGGCAACAGCACAGCCCGGCGAGGCGAGCTCAAATGCAGCGGGCGGCTGCACCCGGCTCTCCTCCCCAAGAAACAGGCAAGATTGCTTCAATATAGAAAAGAGAAAGACAAAATAGAGCACTTGCCTGATCTCAAGCTCAGCTGCCGTCCAGGACTCCGGCGATCCAGGTGACGAAGTAGACACGGGCTCGGTCATCAGGAGGTTGATAGCAGGTTCCCACTCAGCTGCAGGGGCCACTGCAGCCGGCATGATGGCCTCGGCAGTCCTGGAACCCCCCAGCACAGTAATCCACACCGATGACTCTGTCAGTGCGGTGGCAGGAGGTCCATCACTCGCTAGGGCTGAGTTCAGCTCACTGGAGACCTGCTGTCAGCGCAGGCTCCAGATAGCTGGCAGTCCTCCTCCTCTGTCCATGATGTGGCTGCGGGGCTGGGACCTGGCTCACGAGGGCCACAGGCTCCTCCCTCATCCGGCGGTTTAACCCAGGCACTGGCAGACACTCAGGGGGTAAAGAAGGAGACACAGTGGCAGCAAGATCAATTTCAGTGGCTGCAGCAGGTGGTGGGAGCTCAGTGGACTGCATAAACTGAGCCCCCCCCCCCCCAGGAATCAGACAAGATAATTCATCACATTGTGGAAAAAATGAAAAAACACTTACACTTGCCTGTTTTTCTGGGGTTCGATGGTTCCTGCTGCAGACTCAGTTCCTCCCTCTCCCGTAGGAATGGTGATGGAGGACCCCTCGGCAAGACAAGGAGGAGCCGCCCCAACAGGATCGGTGACGGGCGGAGCCGGACAAGTCAAGTGTGCCAGATTACTTTGTTTCATCTGCTAAATAATGTGATATCTATCACCCTAAGTATGCCATGATTTGTCTCAGGTTTAAAACTAGTTTATAACTCTGATCGGAGCTATAGAATTAAAGAGAAATAATATTCCTCTTTTCATTAAATTCCATTTTTACTTTCTTAGAGTAACTCAGTTTCTTTTTCACATAATTAGATTTTTTTTTAAATAATTTTCTTCATAAAATTTGCGTCCAATTTTCTTCATATTTTTGTTACAGTTAATTCAGTCTCCCATTCTCATCACAGTCACAAGTTCATACTAAGGTTTTCTTGGTTCCACAAATGTGATTACACCCTGTTGCTCAATAATCAGTTACAAGTTGAATGTGATGCTTAATACTTGGTCATTTCACTTTACCAACAAATCCGTTGACTGTAATGCCATTTAATCTGAGTCTTATCATTAAAAGTGTAAACGATATATGGAAGTTTCTGTTGATTTCTTTTACTGTGTTTGTTTCTAAAGTCACCCAGTCAAATTCACGAATATTTGAGACTGATTGATTGAAGGTATAAAGATTAATTATTAATAAATTGTCCAAGCTTTTGGACTGGTGTCCCAAAAAGGAGTTTTTCCGGTGTGTGCGTGGACCCAAAATAAAAACCTCCGTTTCCACATACACCTCTAGATATAAATTAAATAATCTTTGTACATTATTATCAAATATTGCAACATATTTTAATGTGCCCCGTGTGAGGCTGGGTGAACTCTGAAACGGACACAAAAAAGAATATTAAGCCATAAACTGCTCCGTACTGTGTGTCTATATATATATATATACAGTATATATACAGTATATATATATATATATATATATATATATATATATATATATATATATATATACAGTATATATATATATATATATATATATATATATATATATATATATATATATATATATATATATATATATATATATATATATATATATTTATAGTAATATGCACATATGTATACTAGCTGCTCTTGTTTTTTCTTGCCTTCTGATTGTTGCTCTGAGTGTTGCTATCCCTGTGCTGTTGCAATCCTGGAATTTCCCCATTGTGGGACTAATAAAGGCTTATCTTATCTTAACTGTGTGTGGTTTGGTCAAACTGATCCCCTTTAAAAAAAAAATGGTGGAGTTTTCTTTGTGTGTGTGACTGTCCGCCTGCGCTCCAGGGGTCTGTCTCTGTGTCTTGCTGATCACGAGGGGGAGGGGGGGAATTTGGCTTACTTCCCCCATCCTGCTCAGTCATTTCTGTGTGTATTTAAATGCATGCTGGAAAGTTTCAAAAACGTTACCATACGCTGAATTAATTAAAATAAGGCCTGGAAAGATGGAAAGTGATGAAATCCTATCCTTTCTTTCATTAATTTAGCTCAATCGGCAAAATTCCCGATAAACTAAAGTAACCAGGTTTTTTTTCCCCTCATATGTGTAACGGTAAATGCCAATTTAAATCACGCTGGACACGCAGCCTGATAAAAGTTACTGGGAGGACATTGTTTTGACGTAACAGCGCTTAATTGTACCTGGAGTTAAAGTTGTAAGATTATTCTTGCATGAATAAAACCAGTTTTTTAGAAAGCTTGGGATCAGTCCGCCAAGGTCTCCACCTTTGACCGCCACCTAATCCACATAGCACCGGACCCCCATGATCCCTCCTGCAGGTGGTGAGCCCACTGGAGGGCGGACCCATGTAACTCCTTCGGGCTGAGCCTGGTCGGGTCCCATGGGCGGAAACCCGACCACCAGACGCTAGCCTTCGAGCCCCTCCCCAAGGCCTGGCTCCAGGGTGGGGCCCCGGTAACCCCATACTGGGCGGGGTACACTGAATCCTTGATATAGAATTTATCATGAGAGTCTGTTGGATCGTTCTTAGTCTAGCCCTTCACCCAGGACCAGTTTGTCTTGGGTGACCCTATCAGAGGCAAATTGCCCCGGACAACATAGCTCCTGGGATCACTGGGGCACGCAAACCCCACCACCACGATAAGGTGATGATCCATGAGGGATATATATAGGGATTTATATATATATATATATATATATATATATATATATATATAATTATTTATTTATTTTAAATGCTGCATTGTGTGATTTCTTCCTCAGGAAGCCCATTTCAGCTGAAGGATTCTAAGAAATGCTAATGCTTATTCAAGAGTGATCTTAAAGTAGTGTTAACTCTGTGCATGTTAGTAAAGGATTTCGTGATTCACTGAATAGCTACCAAAATTTTTCAAAATTAGGAAACCACATTAATCAATTAACACTTAAAAGCTTTAGGTGTTATTTAAAGTCATTGTGCTATTCTTGGTTCATGTTTCTTTCCACAGGAAAAGGAAAAAAGTCACCAATTCACTACCTTTCACCAGGATTCAAAAGAGGAACGTCAAAAAGTGAAAACACTGATTAGTCTGTAAATAAAAACTTTACAGATAACAATCAAACAAATCACCATTAGCTTTAATCCTAAGAAATCCTTGGTGAACAAAATACACAAAACAATTCGTTGTGTTTCCTAATCTAAATATTTAACATTTAAAAAGTTTTAAATGAGAATTTTCTTTAACAATAAAGACAAAGTCTTTAAAGCCTTAACTTGAAAAGAAAGTAGAAACTTATAACCTTAAACCTTTAAAACCTCTTGCACTCCGTTGTACCGCGGGCGGGCAAGTCTCTGTGTCCTAGAGGACATCGTGCGTCCTGTAGGACGCACGATGGAGCTGCGTAAGCTGCATTTCCGTTCTTCCACTGCAGACACAGCCACGAACAGATTAGATCATCTGATTGACCTCTCATTCGACTAATAAGAGCCTTGAATTGGGTTTCTGAAACCTTGAAGAACCAATGACTGAAAACCTAGCAAGAAGGACCCGCCTACCAATGCTGTGAATGCAGCGAGCCAATTGAAGCACAGAAGTTCGCAAGCTGTTTTTTGTAAGGCTGGATGAAGACAGACTGCTGCAGCAGATGAAAAAAGGACACGCAGAAAGAACCATCACAGACTCAGCAGCACGGAGACCACCCACAAGTGCAACCTGTGTGACAGCGACTGCCATTCGCGCATCAGCATGTTCGGCCACAGGCGGTGCTTATTTTGTTTTTGTTCCAGCAGAGTAGATGTTATGATTTTCTTCCATGGTCATCATAGACCGACGGAGGCCGACGACGAAGGCTAAGTGACACACACGCATTCGCCAGTCTTTTTTTAATTACTACTGTTATTTGTTTTGAAAAATCATTCGCCAAAAACCGCAATCATGAAAACGCAAAACCACAATAATGGAATTATGTTTTGATCGGGTCGCGAGACCAGAACCACGAGCGGACCAGCGTCACGTTCGTCTGACAATGAGGAAGAGAAGTTCGCCAGGACACTGCTGTGAAGAGGTAAGGTGTTATAAGCTAAATTATTCTTTATCCCTGAAAATTGTAATCAAAAATGACTTTTGGGACTTCCGGTTTTGGCGGCCATGTGAGAGGGACACGTATCACTCTGCTCTGCTCCTGGAGAAAAAAAAATCGGCAAATAACTCTCTCATTTGGGACAGAACGTATCCCAGCGTTTGGGCGAGGATATGTCGGTGAAGCCTAAGGCTGGAAAACCAGGTAGAGGAAAAAGCGAGCCGCCAAAACAGTCCAAATTAACGGACTTTCAGGTCTGTGACGCAGCAGATAAAGCTCCATATATGGCGGAGGAAGCTAGCAGCGGTGTGGTGACTGCGGGAAACGGCACAGGTGCAGTGCTAGCAGCCATTAGTTCAATGAGAGCAGACTTTTCCTCTAAATTTGATGGGATTATGGCAGCGTTGGAAGGAATGAGAAAGGAATTGGGTGACTGTGTAGAACGAATGGCGCAGGTGGAGCTTCGTGTCTCTAGTGCTGAGGATGACGTCACCGGTCTTCAATTAAAGGTGCGCACTTTGGAGAAAAAAAAAATGCCTGGAAGATAATGTCCTGGATTTGGAGTCCCGGTCGAGACGGAACAACTTGAGGCTGGTGGGTCTACCGGAGGAATCCGAAGGTCGGGACCTATGTTCCTTTTTGGAAAAGTGGATTCCGGAGGCGCTGGGCAGCGCGGAGCTGCAATCAGCAGTCGTTCTGGAAAGCGCACATCGTATCGGCCCACGGAGAAATAAGGGACCACCGAGGACCCTAATTATGAAGTTCCTCAGCAACAGAGACAGGATGAAGATATTCAACGCTGCGCGAGCTAAGGGAGAGATTAAACACCAGGACCAGCAGGTGCGGTTCTACCCAGATTTGGCCACAGGAATCCAACAATTGAGGAAGCAGTTTGATCCCGTACGTAAAGAGCTGCGCAACCTTGGGATTCGTCATGGTGTAATTTATCCTGCGAGACTGTTGACCACGTATGGGGGCAGAACACACATCTTCAAGACCCCAGAGGAGGCGCAGGAGTTCATCAAGAAGATCCAAGAAGAGACTGGTGGGAGCTAAGCATGAACAAAATATAAGGTAGAATATTTAAGCATTTGCACAGGCATCTGACTGATTTGAAGCAAATAGCAAGTTTACAAAATATAGATTGTATTATATATTTAAAAAAAACAAAAAAAACCTATGATGTACAAAGTTGCTAAAAATTTTGGAGTTAAGTTGGAAAACTACAGAAGAGAGTTAATGTTACGTCATTAAAAGCAGTAGAGTTAGGGTGATTAGGAGGATGAAGAAGGAGTGGCTTTGGCTGATCCTCGTGGGTGTGGAGCGGTCGATGGCTATATTGGGAGACGGAATTTTTCTTTTGATTTTGGGGGGATTACCACAAATGTGGGAAGGGGGAATTTGTTTGTGTGTAGTTTGTAGGATGAATGTTCAACCACTCATGTTTTTGCTTCTCTGTATGAGCATGTTTACACTGCAAGGTAATTCCAAACTCTCTATTGATCATAAACCAAAGCGTTAATCTTAATTTAACTTCATGGAATTGCAGAGGTCTACAGAATTTAAAAAAAAACTTAAACAAGTTATGAATAAAATAAAAGACATGGGTTCAAAAATTGTGTTTTTACAAGAAACTCATCTAATAGAGGAGGATGTAAAAAGAATTAGGAGTAGATGGCAAGGAAGTGTTTTCACCTCATCATTTTCATCCCGAGCCAGGGGAGTTATGACTCTCATACATAAATCAGTCCCATTTCAAGTGAAAAATGTAATTGGAGACAAATTTGTAAGATATTTAATCATTCAAGGATCTTTGTTATTAGAAAATATAAATTTGGTGAACTTATATGGTCCCAATATAGATGATCAAAAGTTCTTTGCTAATTTATTTCTTATCTTATCATCACTTACAGGGCAACATATAATAGCAGGGGATTTTAATTGTACATTGAATCCCGGTATAGATAGATCAACAGGACTGGACTGTACGCACAATGGATGTAGGATGACCATTAATCATTTTATGAAAGAATTGAGATTGCTAGATATATGGAGAGAAATGAAACCACAAGTTAAAGCCTACTCTTGTTATTCCAATACCTACAAGACATTCTCACGTATTGATTATTTTTTGATCTCCACAGAATTAAGGTTCAAGATTCAAAACTGCTTTTATGAGAACATCGTGATCTCTGATCATGCACCCTGCTGTCTAATATATGTAGATAAGAAATTGACAAACGAATTAGGTAGATGGCAATTTCAGCATAAATGGCTTCAGGATGAGGGATTTGTTAAGTATATAGAAAAAGAGATAGATGAGTTCTTTGACATCAATACTACACAAACATCAGCATGTGTAAAGTGGGAGGCTTTCAAAGCTTTTATTAGGGGACATATTATTAGTTATACAGGTTCAAAATCTAAGAAGACTCAAGAGGAGAGAGTCCAATTGGAACATAAAATAAAAATTCTTCAAGAAAAAGTGTATGCAGGAAGTGATCCAAGGTTGGAGAACGAATTACTGATTTTGAGAGCTGAATATGACAAAAAATCAGCGAATAGAGCTGCCTCGAGTCTTCTAAGATTGAAACAATCTTTTTATGAACAAGGTGAGAAATCAGGGAAATTATTGGCATGGCAGATTAAACAATTAGAATTTAAAACACCAATTACCAGTATTATAAGTAACGGACAGGTAGTTATAGATCCTTTAGAAATTAATAGAGCCTTTAGAGATTACTATGAAAAATTATATGATACCAAAAATGAATCTGACTTAACAAAACTAAATGGGTTTTTGAACGAACTATCTATACCGTGTATTTCAAATGAAAACAGGGAGATACTGGAGTCTAAAATTAGTCAAGAAGAAGTTGGGCTAGCCATTGATAATATGAAATCAGGAAAAAGTGCAGGACCAGATGGTCTTCCAGTTGACCTTTATAAAAAATTTAAGAATAAATTAATAAAACCTTTTTTGGAAATGGTTTTAGAAGCATTTCAAAATAGTAATTTACCATCATACATGAATAATGCTTTAATTATACTGTTGCCAAAACCAGGTAAACCCTCTAATAAATGTGAAAATATGAGACCAATAAGCCTATTAAATGCCGACCTTAAGATAATCTGTAAAATTTTAGCAAGACGAATACAAGAAATTTTACCAAATATTATTAATCGAGATCAGAATGGCTTTATAAAGGGAAGACAAGGCTTCCATAATGTAAGAAGACTATTTAATATTATCTATTCTAATAAAGAAGCACTGGATACAGCTCTCCTATCACTGGACGCCGAAAAGGCCTTTGATAGAGTCGAATGGCCCTTTCTTTTTGAAATCTTACAAAGGTTTGGACTTGGAAATAATTTCATAAAATGGGTTCAGATAATATACAATAATGCTACAGCAGAAATCCTAACAAATAGCGATATTTCAAAATCAATAAAAATCAATAGAGGATGTCGACAAGGCTGTCCACTTTCACCTTTACTGTTTACTATGGCAAATGAACCTTTAGCGATGGCGATACGTCTACATTCACAAATATATGGAATTAAAGTTGGACCAACAGAACGTAAAATCTCCCTGTATGCTGATGACATAATTTTGTTTATGTCGAATCTTAAAAAATCAATTCCGACCTTGTTGAATTTAATAAAGAATTTTGGGGAAATATCAGGATATAAAATAAATAAAACTAAATCTTCAATATTAATGCTAAATGAGACCCAGAGAAATTACCCAGCCCCTGAGGTAAATCAATTCAATGTTGTAAATCAGTTTAAATATTTAGGAATCCAAATTGTGCCTAAGCTAGAATCAGTCGCCAGTGTCAACTATGAAGCCTTAATGACAGAAATTAATGAGTTACTTAAGAGATGGATGTCACTACCAATGTCGATGATCGGGAGAATCAATATACTTAAAAGTAATATCTTACCTAAAATACTTTATTTATTTCAATACATTCCCTTACCACCACCTTTAGATTTATTCTCAAGAATTAAAAAAAAGTTAGTGGAATTTATATGGAACAACAGGAGGGCTAGATTACGTCTGTCTTTATTATATTTACCATTTGATCGTGGATGTCTGAAATGTCCAAATTTTATGTTGTATTATTGGTCGGCACAACTGAGGTCTATGACATATTATTTTTCATCAAATGATCTCCCTCACTGGACTGAAATGGAATCATACAATTTACCTTTACCTCTTCCCATATTCATATACTCAGATTCGGCAAAAAAGTTACAAAAACAAGTTAAAAATCCATTTGTAAAGCATATGATCAAAATATGGTGTGAAACTAAAAACTATTTAAAAGAACCACACTTATTGTCACAATTTAGCCCAATATGGGGTAATCAATATTTTAAACCAGGGAGAGCGGATGCTGTATTTAAAGTATGGAATTTAAAAGGGATTCAAAAGATTCAAGATTTATATCTGCCATGTGCAGATAACATAATGTCTTTTGAAGAGCTGAGGATCAAATTTAATCTTAATAGAACACATTTTTTTAACTATCTTCAACTTAGGAACTTAATTCGATCAAATCAAAATGGAGCTCTCACTCGACCTATTTACTCATCCTTGGAAAAAATGTTGATGAAAGATAGTAAAAGAAAGGGTATTATTTCAGAGTTTTATAACTCATTGACACTATCCTCAAGTGAAAACTCACAGAAAAGATTAAACTACTGGAAAGAAGATCTGCAAACTGAAATTTCAGAGGAACAATGGGAATTGGCTTGTACAGAAGTTCAAACCAAATCAATAAATGTACGTCTTAAATTGATACATTTTAAATGGTTAATGCGGATGTATGTTACACCGGAGGAGTTAAATAGATATAACAAAAACATACCAGATACGTGCACAAAATACTATCCTTCTTGCCTTGAGAGAGAGCAGTCGCATTTTTCTTCCCTCCTCCCCTGCCTTCCTGATCTATTCCCAGCTTTTGCAATGTTGCGTTTTTGTCTGTGTTTAGTCGCTCTTCTTCTGCTGAATCTTAATCTAAACGGAAATTATGGATTTGGAAGCGGCTTAAATGTGCTATTGTCACTATTTTCAACAAGAATTGGGCCAAGGGGGAGCCCAAGAATTGGAACCTACGAGAGACTCATGGACATTGGAATCCATGCGTCTATGGCAATATTATTGGCTATGATCTCAGGACTTCTATTTTTGGCTGTGGAGTTCCCTGATGCATCAGAAATTGAAGGAAGGTGAGAGAGCGGATCAAGCGGACCCAGCCAGCTCCTTCATCAAATTCGACCAGTTGGGGAGGGCACGAGTAGCGGCAAACGGTGAACTGAATGACAGTGATTCAGTGAAGGAATACATCTGAAAGCCCTGTGCTCTCTATGGAAAAACAGTTTAAGCCTGCATATATAATGGAAGCACAGAATTACACGGGTGAGGACAAAATTCTACTCTCTGAGTGCACTGTGCTGATTTGATTTGATTTGACCTTGTTTGCCCCGTGTTTACATTCCTCCTGACTGAGATTAGCGGAAGAACCGGCTCTTATGTCTACCCATACAATCAACAATCAGTTGTCGTCAGCGGATTGGACTCTCAAGGACAATGCCCATGTGCCTTCTGCAAGCAAGAGAGAAAGAGAGATAGACTCTGGACTTGATTATAAGTCACATGATTATAACATCTATCCACTGCCAGGAGGCACCCTCTGCTGCTCACTAACAACTGTTACATTTACACTACACAATGACATGCAAATATACACACACTGCTCTCCCTCCCTCTGCTGTGTGATTGTCCACTACTGCTAAATATGCATTGAGGTTTTTTTTTTGCCTGCAATCAAAATTTCGCTTACCCATTAAGCGTCAATTTGATAAAACATGTTTTTTTCTCTCGCCTATTGTGTCATATCATTTCTTTTCTTTTTTCTTTTCTTCTTTATGACTGGCGCCTAGCGGCTGCCCCGGCCTTGGATGCGCTCTGCAGAGCGTGCCCAAATGCCAAGTCACGTTTCGTTACCTTGTATTCATACATGTGTAATGACAATAAAGTTGAATCTCAATCTCAATCTCAAAATGCATGGAAAGTAAAGGAACCCTATTTCATTGTGTATGGGAATGTAGAATAATTAGAATGTTTTGGGAAGAGGTGAGGGTAACAATTGAAAAAATAATTTCAAAACAAATCATATTGAATCCTAAACTGTTTTTGTTGGGTCTGTACCCAGAAAAGCATAACTTTAATAAAAGTGAAAGAACATTCATAGACCTCAGTTTGCTTAATGCCAAAAAATGTATTGCACTACTGTGGAAAAAGACTCATAGACCAGATGTGACTCAGTGGTTAAGACAGATGTTAACAAATCTTCCATTAGAAAGAATAACATACATACTGAAATCAAAGGAAATTGTGTTTGAGAATATATGGAGACCTTTTATTGATTATGTAAAAAATTTAAACTTAACTCTTGAAGAAGAAGGTGAATGATGTGTGTGGACCTTGTAAATTCCAAACTGGTGAACATAATATGTATACTTATGTAATGGATTGTCTAGACTAAACAGAGGAGCATTGTTGAAGACTTGATTTTGTCGGTGGTTGTTGGTGCTTTTAGTGCATTTTTTTTTGTAGTACTTTAGTGTTAGTGTTTGATTGTGTGTGTCATGTTTGTTAAAAAAAAAGGTTCAATAAAGATATTGTGGGAAAAAAAAAGACTTTTGACAGATCGGTAAATTACAACTGTGCGGCGCACAAAGTCTGAAGTTTGTGCGCCGCGGTACACGGGTCGTGCGCCACGTCCAGACTGTGAACGCCGCCCCCCCCCCCCCGCTACTCTTCTGTAGCGAGGGGGGGGAGCCACGGTGACTGCGCCGCTGTCGCCACATCGCCACATGAATCTATTCCGTCGTGTAGCAATGGCCGATGTCCGTCCTCTGTAGCGAGGGGGGGGACAACCCCCCCCACACACACACACAGACACAGCCCTGAGTGTCACCTTTCATTAGAAAATGAAAGAAAATGAAGCTTCTACATTGAATCATTCAAAAGTTACAGACGTTTTTCCAAACTGTGCCATTTGGCACAATTTGGCACAGTTCCAAAATGCCTGGGAACTACCTGAGGAAAAGCTGTGTAATATATTCATTTTTTGTGGTATTGTTACAAAATTTTGACCTCAGCTGGATAACGCTTGGTTCTACATTTCTGTTGCATTTTCCTGCCTGGATCTGAAGCTGTGTGTTATTTGCAAGCATTTGTATCCCAAAAAACACCCAGGCGAAATTTATTTTCTTCAAGTTCAGTATGTTTAGATGACTGTTACTCAGTGGCCGGAGCACTTAGAGAGATTATGACTGTTTTGCCAAAAAATTCAAAGTGTTTTCTTTTAAATGAGACCAACCCCATGAAGATGCGGCAAAGGTTTGAAGAACAGCTTTCGATTTACTTTGGGCACGTTATTTTTTGGCCACGTACCAAAAGCCAGTTTAGAAAGCTTGGGATCAGTCCGCCAAGGTCTCCGCCTTTGACTGCCACCTAATCCACATAGCACCGGACTTCCATGATCCCTCCTGCAGGTGGTGAACCTACTGGAGGGCGGACCCATGTAACTCCTTCGGGCTGAGCCCGGCCGGGTCCCATGGGTGGAAACCCAGCCACCAGACGCTAGCCTTCGAGCCCCTCCCCCAGGCCTGGCTCCAGGGTGGGGCCCCGGTAACCCCATACCGGGCGGGGTACACTGAATCCTTGATATACAATTTATCATGAGAGTCTGTTGGATCGTTCTTCGTCTGGCCCTTCACCCAGGACCAGTTTGTCTTGGGAGACCCTATCAGAGGCAAATTGCCCCGGACAACATAGCTCCTGGGATCACTGGGGCACGCAAACCCCCCCCACCACGATAAGGTGACGATCCATGAGGGGGCCAAAAAGAGATCTGGCGAGAGATCGACAGACGGATTGGAGCAGCATCTGCAGTGATGCGGACGTTGTACCGGTCTGTTGTGGTGAAGAGGGAGCTTAGTTCTAAGGCAAAGCTGTCGATTTACCAGTCAATCTACGTTCCTACTCTCACCTATGGTCACGAGCTTTGGGTAATGACCGAAAGAACGAGATCGCGGATACAAGCGGCTGAAATGAGCTTTCTCCGTAGGATTGCTGGACTCACCCTCAGAGATAGGGTGAGGAGCTCAGTCATCCGGGAGAGGCTCAGAGTAGAACCGCTGCTCCTCCACATTGAAAGGAGTCAGTTGAGGTGGTATGGGCATCTGATTAGGATGCCTCCTGGACGCCTCCCACTTGAGGTGTTTCAGGCACGTCCCACTGGGAGGAGACCCCGGGGCAGACCCAGGACTCGGTGGAGAGACTATGTCTCCCAGCTAGTCTGGGAACGCCTTGGTATCCCCTCTGAAGAGCTGGAGCAGGTGGCTGGGGAGAGGGAAGTCTGGGCTTCTCTGCTTGAACTGCTGCCTCCGCGACCCGGACCTCCGGAAAAGCGGTAGAAGATGGATGGATGGATGGATGGACGTTATTTTTTGGCGTTTTTAGGGAAATTGACCGGAGTGCAAGAGGTTAAACCATTTAACCTTTTCTATTTTTTTGTTGTTCTTTTTTGTAAATAAAATCATTACTTCAAAGTGACATTCAACAAAAATTCCAAAGCTAGTTATTGATGAAAATTCCAATACTAGACTATGAAAATTGAAGAAGTCAATCCACACATTTTTTTTGTTTTGTTTTTGTGAAATACAAATCAAAATACAGTTTCAACAAACAAATAAATTGAAACATCTCTACTTTTCTAAACAATCCCAAAATTGTACCTTCCTTCTTACAAGCCTGTAAGTTGGAACAAGTTCTAAAGAAGAGCTTATAACTAACACTGTTATAAAATAACACTCAAAGTTAACCCTTGACTAATAAATTTAGCTATAATCAACAAGTTGATTTTTAAGCTAACAACAAACGGTAAAACATGGCAGGTCAACAGTCAACTGATCGATTTACCAAACTGGGCGACCTTCAAGCAACATTGCAAGGATGGACTTCTCATTTTATATCTAGCTTCACAACATGGGTCAAGAAAACACAGCCCGACGATCTGAAGCAACTCACTGAAGAACTTTTGGATGACTACACTGAAAAGCCACCAGAAGGAAGGGACCTCACCAGTGTGTTAGGTAAGTTTGCGCTAGCATTAGTTGCGAAATTAAAAGTAGCTGAGAACAAGCTAGAAAATCAACAATCAACAATCCTCTCTCTCCAAGAAGAGAACAACTCACTAAAGGAAAACCTGGACCAATCTCAAGATAAAAACGACAATACTCAAGCTCAACTTGATGACGCGTTACAAGATTTGGACCAGACAGAGTCAGGAAAGCGGCGGTTGACGCATGACAACCACTTGCTTTGCCAAGAGAACTGTGAACTTGAAGATGCCCTTCAGGACACGAAGAAGGAACTCAGAAGAGTTGAAGGTCAACTAGAAAATGTGAAGTGTGACTACAAAGAATGTCAACTGCTCCTGCAGGAAACGCATAAAGACTGGACTTCCTCCGCGCTCCCTCACCCGATTCCCGTTTCAAGTATGGACGATCGCGTGGACAGCGTGCGTGTGCCCCTTCAGACCACGACCTTGACAAGATTGCGCAACATCTTATGAAATTTGATCCAGGTCCTATGGGTTTACCTGATACCAAAGCCTGTTTACAAGACATTGATTACTACCTGCGCATGTACCCTGATGCTACGGTTGATGATCGCATCTATTTGATTAAACTAACATCTAACAGGTCGGTATCAAAATTTATAGATAGACAGCCGACAGACATCAGGACAGACTACATGCTACTCTGTGAAGCCATCTAAAAGGAATTCTCTGATGACTGCCTACAATCAGGGCTATCGGCAGCCCTGGCCATGAAGCAGGGTCGCTCAGAGCCTCTACAGGCCTACAACCAGCGACTCCTTCTTTCATATTTTGGATCTCAAAATACACCAGGGATGGAAGAAGACCACAATTTCAAGACCCTCTTCATCCAGAACCTCCGTCCCACTGTGAGTCACCACCTTGGAGTTACAGCTAACCCAAGGTCAAGCTCAATAAGTCAGCTGAGAGAATTTGCACATTGTGTTCCAAAAACAGCAACAAAGTCACAACAAGCACGCTGAGCCTGCCACAGTGCTAGCTATCAGTGCTGCATCTGACACCTTGGAATTGGAAGGAGCCTTTTGCTTTACTCCATCTCCTACACCACGGTTACATAAAAAACCGAGACACTTTTCCAACCGACCTCATCAAGGTCAAAATCAAACTACGTAAGTCTTCTGGATCTCACTCAGGACCAACTTTGCGAAAACCTGACTTGCGTCGTAGGCCATATCCACCAGATAGGTCGCGAGAACACAGTATGGACTCCCAGGATGACAGATGCCGATACGAGGACACGTGTAACCATGGCAAATGGTCTCCTCCACCTCATCACATGAGCTCAGAAGCAGAGACCAATCACAAACCTTGGAAGAAGAAAGAAACTCCTACTCTCAGTAGAGAAGATATAGAAGTTGTCAAACACCTCCTAGCGGAGATATGAAACAACAAAGAAAATGAAACTGCTGACATCCTAGCTATCACAGCTATGCCAACTCAGAACAAACGCTCTAAACAACGAAGAAAAGGCAAAAAGAAAATCCCTCTTACAAATGGAGAACAACCAAAGGACCCAATACAGTCCAGTGCTGTTATGGCAGCCCAACCACAAGTAAAAGACCACTCTTCTAAAAACATTTCACAAATCCAGGTCGAACCACCGGTTCCACAATTTCTGTGCAATTTAAACGAAATGAGGGTGGCGTGAAAATTCTATCTTCCACTGACCTTTGAAGACATGATGTGTCAGGATGCTCTTTTAAACACCGCTGCTGACATCACTGTTATGTCACACAACCTTTTTGACAAACTACTTGTAGCTACTAACCGCGTTCACAAGGATTTAAAACTGGAACCCTGTTCATTAGACGTTCGACCATATGCGCTCACTAAAACAACCCTGTTGGGTGTGTCACTGGTCAAAGTCTCCATTGGCCCCATGACCTTGACACATCCGGTTTATGTGTCCAAACTTGACTCCATTCCATTGCTTGTCAGCAAAGAGCTACTGAACCGCTTTGAGCCACTGATTGATTTTAAGAATCTCAAACTATGGGCTCAAACTCAACAACCTCACCCATTTGACCTATCAAGGACAACTGAATCACAGTGCTTGGTTCTTGACACTATGGACACCCCAAGTCTCACTCAACTAGCACTGTTGGAACAACTGAAACTGATTGAAAGCGACTGCAAAGACCAAGGTGAACACTGTCCTCAAGAAGTCAAAGGTCACCATCAAACACAAGGTCAAGCCAAGGAAGCGAATGACCTTGGGAACTCACTGGCCGAGCAGAAAGCTCCACTTGATACCTTTGACTTAACGTTGGTGTCACTTTCTGAATACCACCCACCCACCCCAAGGCCTGCATGGTCACTGGAGCCACATCAACCGGCTCTCTAGACCCTCGGCAATCTCAAGGTTATGCATCGGTGGACCCAACTTTTGTGAATACTAGGCGCGCATTTCCTCAAGCCCGTGACCCCGTGGTCCATAAAACCGTCAAACACCGGGTAGATCCGATCGTACACGCGCTCCCCGCGTCAAGTTTCTCTAATATGATGAAATCAGAAACACTTCCTGCAACGCAGCCTTCTCTGCAGCTATGCAATGGCACTCTTATTCCTGCTTCCGATGAACAATCATCGCCACCGCTCGTAGTTCCTTGAAACCAGAGGGGGGTGATGACTGCTAACGCCCATGACCTTCCAGCTGCAGGACACAGGAGTGTCCTAACAATGTACAATGCTCCCAAGGCCACACTTCAAAAACACTTTGACCGATCCATCAAACGACACAAAGCATACAAAGATCAAAAAGTTTCCAATGACAAACCTCAAGGTGGGGACAAGGTCTTCCACTACACATTTGTACCACAAACACAACAAATCAATCTACAGGCAGGGAAAATCGCTCCTAAATTCCTGCCTGGGTGGATGAATCCACACGTTGTCAACAACAAACTTTGGCCACTTAAGTACCACATCCAGGACCCCATTTTCAAATAGGCCCATCACAATCAGAGTAAACTTTACCAAATCCCCATGGGACTTGTCGGGTACAACACTGCCACAGTAAGTTCATAAACAAGATTAAAATCAGGCCTACGTCCAAGAAATAACCGTTAGCTAACTATTAGCCTCAGGTACACTCGGTCACATTTCTCCAAACCAATCAGTGATCTACACCAAAACTTCCAAAAGAAAAAGGGTAAATGAAAACTAGATTATCCCTTAAACTAATCTTAAAGGCCTCTGTAAAATCTAATCCATTTCAATCAACTTACTATTCTCAAATAGTACACACAAAACATCCAATACCATTAGTTTGAGCTAACAACATAAAAAAATTCCCACTAAAGATGATAAACTATCTAAGGTTTAGAGTTCAATCTCTAAAAGAAATTGTTCCACCTCTGAGAATAATTTTAATCTGCCACTCAGGTGTCTAAAGAAAAACCAACAAGAAGATTGAGATTAAAGTCACTCACTCCTATTTGTTTGCCAGGATGATGGTGCCCCTGTTTTGCCATTTAACCCTCCTCCTAGCAATCACACCTATGGTCACCCAGTCAGAACTGGGCAGAGCCAAGACAAAAAGTCAAATCAAATCAAATCAAATCAAACTTTATTGTCATATTGCTGTACATACAACTGTAGTGCAGGCAAGATGAAATTGCGTTTCTCTCGGCATCCATATAAATAGAAGCAGCATGATTTAAGACACACTCCCACATAGCTTCACCCCCCACCCCACCCCCCATCCATTCACACATCCCTGAGACATACTTGGGAAAAAAAAAAAACTAACTAACTATAATATACAATAATATACAAAATGTCCGTAGGTGCAGTAGTGTGTATGAGAGATTCCGGGTCAACTGTTCAGCATCCTGACAGCTTGTGGAAGGAAGCTGTTGATCAGTCTGGTGGTTCTGCCTCTGATGCTCTGGAATCGTTTACCAGATGGAAGAAGTTCAAAGTGTTTATGCAGAGGGTGAGAACGGTCCTTGACAATGTTCAGTGCCCTGCTCCTACAACGGTTCTGAAAAAGTTCTTGGACAGAGGGGAGGGAGACTCCAATTACCCTCTCAGCCCCCTTGACTATCCTCTGCAGGGCTTTTTTGTCTGACATACTGCAGCTGGAGTACCATGTAGCAATGCAGTACGTCAGAACACTCTCCACCACACCTCTGTAGAAGGTCCTGAGGATGCAGATGGGGAGAGAGGCCTGTTTGAGTTTCCTCAAGAAGTGCAGTGTCTGCTGAGCCCGCTTCCTGATCCCCAAGGAATTCTTGCTCCAGGTCAGGTCCTGCGAGATCTGCACTCCGAGGAACTTGATGTTCTCCACTCTCTCCACTAAACGGCCGCCGATGCTGAGGGGGACGTGCTCAGGCTGTGACCGTCGGAAGTCGATAATCATCTCCTTCGTTTTGTCCACGTTGAGCACCAGATTGTTCTCCCTGCACCAGCCCTCCAGGTCTCTCACTTCTTCCCTGTACATTGATTCCTCATCCCTCTGAATAAGTCCCACCACCGTGGTGTCGTCTGCAAACTTAATAATCTGGTTCCCCTCGTGTCTGGATACACAGTCATGTGTTAGAAGTGTAAACAACAGTGGACTGAGTACACAGCCTTGAGGGGATCCGGTGCTCAGCGTGACAGAGTTGGAGATGTTGTTTCCAACCCAGACAGACTGAGGTCTCTCAGTCAGGAAATCCAGGATCCAGAGACATGTGGCGGTGTTCAGACCGAGAAGGAGTAATTTCTCCATCAGTCTCTGGGGAATAATGGTGTTGAATGCTGAACTGAAATCAATGTACAGGAGTCTGGCGTAGGTGTCTTTCTGGTCCAGGTGGGTGATGACAGAGTGTAGGGTGGTGACTATAGCATCCTCCGTGGAGCGGTTTGAACGATATGCAAATTGGAGCGGGTTGTGTGATGCAGGGAGGCAGGCTGTAATGTGTGGTTTGACAAGCCGTTCAAAACACTTCATCACAATTGGTGTCAGTGCAACAGGACGATAGTCATTCAAACAGGACACAACTGGTTTCTTTGCCACCGGTACAATGATAGAGGTCTTGAAGCATCTGGGAACGATGGCCTGACTCAGGGAGATGTTATAAATGTCAGTCAGGACATCCGCCAACTCGCTCGCGCAGTCTCGGAGCACACGTCCCGGAATGTTGTCCAGACCTGCAGCTTTGCGTGGGTTGACTATGGTTAGGGTCCTGTGTGTGTCCGCTGTGTTGATGGTAAAAGCTGGTCCGACCGATGGTGGGGGTGGGCCAGCCCTCCCTCTGATTGTCGAGTTTGATGCTTCAAAACGTGCAAAGAAGTCGTTAAGCCTGTCTGGAAGCGAAGCGTCGTCATCATCGACCCCCTGCCTAGACTTATAGCCCATCAGTGTCCAAACTCCCTGCCACATCTGCTTGGTGTTCCTAGTGTCACAGAGGTGTCCCTGGAATTTCTCCGCATAGGCACGCTTTGCCACCTTAATTCCCTTTGAGAGCGCAGACCTGGCTGAGCGGAGGGCGATCCTGTCCTTCGCTCTGAAGGCTGCATCTCTGGCTGTAAGCAGCGAGCGCACCTCTGCAGTCATCCAGGGCTTATGGTTACCCCGCATAGTGATGGTCTTCACTGTAGTGACATCCTCTGTGCACTTCGCGATGTAGCTGGTGACTGTATCAGCATACTCCTCCACATCTGTCTTGTCTTCCTGGGAGGCTGCTATTTTGAAAACCTCCCAGTCTGTGTGCAGAAAACAGTCTTTCAGTGCAGAGGTTGCACTCTCTGGCCAAATTCTAATTTGTTTCACTGCTGGCCTGCTGCGCTTCAATAAAGGTTTGTAAGCAGGCAGCAGCATCACGGACATGTGATCAGAAAGGCCGAGATGGGGGCGGGGTATCGCCTTATATGCATCTGTGTTTGTGTACACTAAGTCCAACATATTCTCTCCTCTGGTCTTAAAGTCTACACATTGTTTAAACTTGGGGAGCACAGTCTTTAGGCTGGTGAGGTTAAAATCCCCCGCAACCACCACAAAACTGTCCGGGTGTGAAGTTTGGATTTCACTAATCGCATTGTGCAGTACCCCGAGTGCCTTCTTAGCATTAGCTTTAGCATTAGGGCTCGGCGCTATGTAAACACCAGCTACATACACGTTGCTGAATTCCCTCGGCAAATAATGTGGCCGACAATTTACAATAAGGAACTCCGCCAACGGAGAGCAGTGTTTAGACACTAACGTGGCATTGACGCACCACTTCTTGTTAACATAGATGCATAGCCCACCCTCCCGGCTCTTACCGGAGCTCGCCGTTTCCCTGTCGGCACGGAACATTGCCATATCTTCCAGTTGAATGGCCTCGTCAGGAATGTTGCCGTGGAGCCATGTCTCCATGAAAACAAACACACAGCAGTCTCTCCACTCTCTCCGGGTTTCTCTCAGCAGACGCAGCTCGTCCAGCTTGTTTTCGAAGGAGTGGACGTTAGAGAGAAGAAGCGACGGTACCGCTGGTCTGGAGGGGTTAGCCTTTAGCCTAGCATGGATCCCGGCCCTTTTTCCACGCTTTTGCTTGCGTTCGCTCCGCTTACGCCTCCTCCTCTCTCCGGTAGCTTCCAGCGGGGACTCCGCCAGAATTCCATGCTGGCGTAGAATGTCCAAATCACAACCGATCGCCACGAATCTTGCAGCGTGCAGTACCTTGATGTTTAATAAGGTCTCACGGTTGTAAGTTTTACAGAATGTACGTCTGGGAAGATCAAAACACTCAAAACTCTCACACTCGCTGATGCCAAGAGGGGCCGCTGCGTCCGTGTGCGCTGCCGCCATCTTATGTAAACAATCAACAATCCTTACGTGTATTCTCAGTAACAGCCTCAGCATTAGGGCCTCTCGTTAGCCTTGGCACGTCCACTGTTAACTCGGTCAACACCGCTACACTGAAACACCAGGTAGTTGAACCACAAACCATTACCAAAACTTTGCAAGATACTGTGTTGGTTTTGAATGTTTGCTCCGAAGCTTCAGTCAAACTCAACAAGGTCTTGAACTTGTTGCTCTTCGTGTTAAAGGTTGACTATGCCCACACACAGCTGGTGTTTATGTTACTCCCAGAGGTAGCTAGAAACATTAGCTTTTCAGTTAACACTTTAGCAATGAGCCTGTTTTCACCTCATCTTACCCCTTTTTCAGTGATCACAAATTTACTCCTCGTTGCCATTCAAAGAACAATGATGACATCCCCTGTTCGCTCAGTTTTCCAGAATAAAGGCCTCGAACACCCTATGACTCGTACATCTGTGGAACCATGGTTTAGTCCAGCTAAACTAATTCAATTTGAACCTCCTTGAGTTAAATCAATATTGCTTCGCCTAAACCTCTACCTCAGATATAAGCAATAATTTTTTTTGTACTTTTCTTTTTGACCTTTACTCCTATAATTTTTGAGTTTATATGCATGCTTATATACAAACATATTTATATTCCTTGCACTCTTTTTTGATTTTTGTGCACATTCAAACTATTTTAAAACAATTTTAATTGCTGCTTTATGGTAAACCAAAACATTTACCTCAGGAATGTAAAAACTACATACTTTTTATTTTGCACTTTAGTACCCATAATTGTCTTTTTGTACTTTTGTAACCAGAATTTTTGAGTCTTTACAGGCATACACAGTATTTCAGTACTTTTAGAACAATTTTACAATTTTTATTTTTGTCCAGATTCAAATTATATTTGAAAATTCCTAGAAGTTTTTCCAGTAAACCAAATTCAAAGATCTATACTCAGGAATAGATACTGTTTGCAAGCTTAGGGATTATGGACATCAGAACCATTAGCTCAGCAGTTGGATCAAGAGTCGCCAATTGGAATCAGCTGCCAAGGATGTGTACCAACAATGACCGAAGCTCACCATTGATACAAAGGGGGGTTATATAGCATCATTCCCTTTGGCTCTAATCTATACAATTACTCTTCACCTTAAAGAAATTGTTTCACCCAAAAAAGTCTGGTCAAGAACTGTTTCCTTCATCTAAGGACCACCAGTTGAAACACATTCCATAGTAAAAGGTACGATAAGGATCCCATCTCATGCAAGGAATGGATTAGTTTGTCATCATAAATAACTGGAACTCCCTCCCAATCAGACAGTTTTATGCTTTAACAATCGTTTGAGACATATCCTAGACTCCTCGAGTGTATTCCAAGTCACTAGGAATTATCCACAGCTCAACATTACCCCCTGGTGGACAACTACAGAATATGTTTGCATTACTTCTGTAGCTGCTGGACTGTTTGGTTTTGACTGAACATTAACTATCTCTTCAAGTTTTCATTCCTCAGGATAATTCTAAGGACATTATTTGAAGAGATGACTGCCTCTGTGTTGGACAATGATGGGTTTGAAATGTTTCATTAATCATTCATTTTAAATGTGATTGCATGTTTGAAAAATGCTTAAATGAGCCTTATTCTAATGCATGTTAACCCTTTAACTGCCAAATTCGCCATATGGCGCCTGGGGAAACCCAAGGCAACTCAAGGCCCCCCCAGTGGTCAAGAGTGGTAAAAAAATTTGTCAATAAAATAGTTCAGGTTTCTAAAGCTATAACTTAAAAGTTACAAGAGATAATGGCTTACTGTCAATTAGAAAAATGTAGAATATGATCTAAAGTTTCAGATAGGAATAAATTTACGCATCTAATTTGTATAATGTCGCAGCAGCTATATAAATTACATAACTCAGTCAAAAGTGGACTTTGGACACATTTACATAAAGAATGGTCTGGGTTTTTTTACGCCGATTTGTCTACAGGGGTATATTTTTATCTAATCTTCAAAGTATATGATCCAGAAAATCAATAAAATGTAAAAAAAACAAACAAACATATTTCTCTCTTACCTGTTACTGGGAGGAGGGCTCGTCCACCCACATGACCGGTCCGTTTTCGTCCATCGTAGCCGATGTTTCTGTGTTTGCTCAGCCATTTACACTGTGTACCACATCTACAAAATCTTATGATTACCCCACATGAATTTCGTTTGTATTACATGGCTATTTTTTCTGTTTGGTGCATTATTCCTGTGGGAATCCATGCCGCCCATGGGCGCCGCCATCTTGATACGGGGAGCTCAGTTTTTTGTTGCATCGACCTTGATGTAACACGTTTACTTAGTAATTTACACCTGTGTACCACATCTACAAGCTCTTATGATTATCCCACATGAATTTCATTTGTATTACGTGCCTATTTTTCCCATTTCATGCAGTTTCCGTCATCATCGCTGTCGCGATGACCAAATACGGCAACATACACATTGGTGTGTGAGCTCAAAGTGGAAAAAGGAAGAAGAAGAATGAGGATTTCTCCTTCTTTGCAATATTCCATGTCAGCCATGATTCCTTCGGCGCGTGTCTTCCACCTTCTAAACAGTCAGATCAATAGAGATTAGTACAAATTCTCAGTATAGCTGGGGGACGTCAATAAGTTGACACGTGTAGTTGCGGCGCTGTGCCACTGGGGACGCGTGACCCATCCATTTAATCTGGGCAGTTAAAGGCTTAATTATAGAAAGACAAGTTTATAAAAGTGCATGCTCACTGAATATTGGCCATGAATCACTGAAGTTAGCTTAGACTTTATACATAAGTATATAAAGTGATTTTTTTTTAATAATCAAGATGTGTTTAGCCTCTTGGAAAAGCTTACTCAAGTCATCTGACTGGCTCAGCCAATCACCAGCCAGTCTCTGTTGGGCAATGGTCCCTTTCATTTTATTGGTTGGTTACAGACAAAGGACTGTTTTCTTATTGGACCAGAGTTCATTCAAACCCCCACGATGGAAGACCATTGGTTCCCTTTCATGTCTGTCAAGCTGTTCCCATGGAAACTTACTCAATTTAAAGGAGGACTGTATCAGTTCAGTAGGAAGAGAGAAGGAGAGTTGTCTTGTGGAAGTTTGTGTGTGTCCTGCTTAATGCTTCTTCCTTTAAATGTCTGGGAAATACTTTTTCTTCCGTCTTTTGAGCTCAAACTTCTCTTATATGGAGTAAAACTCCATGTTCACAGACGTTTTTCTATTTTATTCTGTTAAACTTTTCCTTATTGATTTTTTGTAACTCACCGTGTGTTTTAAAGTGGACTGATAATGATTTCTGAACTTCTTCCCTTGAGACTGCCTCACCTCTGTCCCACGACGTCAGAAGAACTTGGATTTCATGGCTTGAATTTTTTTAATTAATCTTGTCTCTCCAATCCTGTGACCCCAATCAGACGTTGAGCTATCTCCATTATGAATATTGGACCCAGGAAATGGCACTGAAAAATTCTCAGGTTGTCCAACATGGCATGTTACGCAGCCAACAGTCTCTTATCATCGTCGCCTGATCTCAGCTCCTGACTGCTTGACTTGGAAGAAATATCTGCTGGCAGATATTCTCTGGTATAATCTTCAAATAAAGGTTCAGCTAAGGATCCCGCTGGAAAGCCAACGCAAAAGTCAAGTGAGCCAGACTACTTTGTTTCATCTGTTAAATAATGCGATGTCTATCGCCTTAAGTATGCCATGATTTGTATCAGGTTTAAAACTAGTTCATAACTCTGATCGGAGCTATAGAATTAAAGAGAAATAATATTCCTCTTTTCATTAAATTCCGTTTTTACTTTCTTAGAGTAACTCAGAATTTCTTTTTCACATAACTAGGTTTTTTTTAAATAATTTTCTTCATAAAGTTTGCGTCCAATTTTCTTCATATTTTTGTTACAGTTAATTCAGTCTCCCATTTTCATCACAGTCACAAGTTCATACTAAGGTTTTCTTGGTTCCACAAATGTGATTACACTCTGTTGCTCAATAATCAGTTACAAGTTGAATGTGATGCTTAATACTTGGTCATTTCACCTCACCAACAAATCCGTTGAATGTAATGTCATTTAATCTGAGTCTTATCATTAAAAGTGTAAATGATATATGGAAGTTTCTGTTGATTTCTTTTACTGTGTTTGTTTCTAAAATCACCCAGTCAAATTCACGAATATTTGAGACTGACTGATTGAAGGTATAAAGATTATTAATAAATTGTCCAAGCTTTTGAACTGGTGCCCCAAAAACGAGTTTTTCCGGTGTGTGCGCGAACTCAAAGTAAAAACCTTCATTTCCACATACACCTCTAGATATAAATTAAATAATCTTTGTACCTTATAATTAAATATTGCTACAGAATAGCAGGTGAACGTGTGTGGGTGGATGATTTGCTGCCGCCTCCCCTTGTTGTTTCACCCGTACCTTTGGTAAGTAGGCAGCCTTATATACAAGAGGTAAAATTCCCCAAAGTTTTACAGCATGCGCAGTCACACGTGCTATGATGCTCACTGCTGGAGAAAATGTGGTTGTACCTGGTGAAATAAAAGATGGTGGTTCACATGTGTGGAGTTTTTCTTTATCAGATTCGGCACTGTCAGCTTCTAAGGAGGAACTGATAGCTGCGCAGTAGGCTGATGGTAGTTTAAAAAAATCTGTTTGAGTAGGTGTTTCCCGTGAATGAAGAATCCAGTAACTCCCGTGGATATTTTATACTGGATTTGTTGCTTGCTAGAAAATGGGTACCTCATGGTGAGAGTTTTGTGGGTGAACCTGTGTATCAGATCGTCTTGTCTGAAAAATTTCACCAGTTTGTGTTAAAGCTGGCTCATGATGATTCTGGTCACTGGGGCATCATAAAGACCTATGATTGTGTCTTGTGGCATTTCTTTTTGCTGCGGATGAAAAGAGATGTGGCTGCATACTGTATATCAGAACTTCTCACACTTGTCAGTTAATGGGTAAACCCAACCAGCATGTGGCACCAGCTCCACTCTGTCCCATTCCAGCTGTTAGCCAGCCATTCCAACATTTAATCATTGATTGTGTGGGACCATTGCCTTGGTCTAAATCTGGCTCAAATGATCTTCTTACTGTTATGTGCCAAAGCACGCGTTATCCCACCGCATATCCTTTGCCCACAATAACTACTAAATATGTAGTGTGTGCTGTCTCCCAATTTATATCGATCTTTGGTATTCCAAAAATAATTCAATCTGACCAAGGTTCAAATTTCTCCTCTCATCTTTTTGCGCAGGTTTTGAAGCAGTTGCAGATAAAACACAACAAAGCATCTGCCTATCATGCAGAGAGTCAAGGTGCTTTGGAGCACTTCCATCAGACTTTGAAGTCACTGCTCCGTGCCTACTGTGTTGAGATAGGGGAAAACTGGGAGGAAGGGTTGCCATGGTTAATGTTGGCAACTAGGGAGGTTTCGCAGGAAAGCACGGGTTTTAGTGTGAATGACAGTTTTTGGCCATAAGGTAAGGGGACTGATGACCTTGTTGTATGACCAGTGGCGAGGAGCAGAACCACCGCAGACTCTCATTGATTATGTTAATGGTTTTAGACATAGATTGCGGCAGCTGGGGAGTTGGCAAAACAAAATTTGGCTTCTGTTCAAAATAAAATGAAAAAGCTTTTTGACAGGTGTGTGGAGTGCCGAGTTTTTGAGGTCGGGGACCAAATGTTGCTTTGTTGCCTGTTGTAAGTTCTCCATTTGAGGCTAAGCTTTTGGGTCCACACAAAGTAATTAAAAAGCTCTCTGAACAGAATTATGTCATTGCCACTCCTGAGCATAGGAAAAATATCCAGCTGTCCCATGTAAATTTGCTAAAACCATACTATTGTCATGAAGGTTCTGATTCTCCCACTGAGAAACCATATGTCGCGTGCCCGGTGTGGAGCATGTCTGCGGTATCTGTTCCACAGTCTGTAGGGGCTGATGTAGTGGAAGGTGGAAGTGGTGCAGTGGAAGAACCTTCTGGAAGGTTCTCCTCTCTTCACAGAGCAAGGCTGGAGCTCTGACAGAGTGACCATCGGGTTCTTGGTCACCTCTCTAACTAAGTCCCTTCTCCCCCAATCGCTCAGTTTATATGGCCGGCCACCTCTAGGAAGAGTCCTGGTGGTTCTGAACTTCTTCCATTTACGGATGATGGAGGCAATTGTGCTCATCGGAACCTTCAAAGCAGCAGAAATTTTTCTGTACCCTTCCCCCGATTTGTGCCTTGAGACAATCCTGTCTCAGAGGTCTACAGACAATTCCTTTGACTTCATGCTTGGTTTGCGCTCTGACATGCACTGTCAACTGTGGGACCTTATATAGACATGTGTGTGCCTTTCCAAATCATGTCCAATCAACTGATTTTACCACAGGTGGACTCAAATTAAGCTGTAGAAACATCTCAAAGATGATCAGTGGAAACGGGATGCACCTGAGATCACTTTTGAACTTCATGGCAAAAGCTGTGAATACTTATGTACATGTGATTTCTTAGTTTCTTTATTTTTAATAAATTTGCAAAAATCTAAAAAAAAAAACCCAAACAACTTTTTTCACGTTGTCATTATTGGGTATTGTGTATAGAATTTTGAGGGAAAAATGAATTTTATCCCTTTTGGAATAAGGCTGTAACATAACAAAATGTGGAAAAAGTGAAGCACGGCAAATACTTCCTGGATGCACTGTAATTTACTAATTAAGCATCTCATTGAATTTAGCTGCTATCTTTGATTTGGCAGATTACCACTCAGTAGTATATACGTAGTTACCACACATAATATTAATGTTTCTGATATCTTGTCGTAAGTAGCAGGATAATTTTCATTTTATTTCATATTTTTGGTATACTTTATTAATCCCAGAGGGAAATACATTTTATGTATTTCTTTGAGAAATCTTAAAATAAGAACATGTATTGTACTTTGTACTATTTGAGTCTTTTTCTTTTGTGTGAAAGAAAGGTAAAATAATTGATTTCCTATTTTAATAAACTCTGGATTTTATCTGATGGTGCTTTTGTTGCACTGTATACTTTTTCACATCTTATTACACTCTGAACTCAGAGTGCAAAGTAAGTACTGTACTGTATATGATAAACCTGATTTGCATTCATGTCTAACACACCTGTCTGAACTCACTGTTTAAATATCATATTCTGCTACATTCTCATAGAGGAATTCAGAGATATTTTTCTTTACCCATAAATAAAATAACACAGGCGCATGGATGAGTGTATGACTGCCTTCTTTCATTTTTCATTTCCTTATGTAAACATTGCCGTGTTAGAGGAATATTTTTTTTTCTTGGATGCAAGAGTAAATTTTCTTTCATGCCAAGAATTCCTGAAACTCATACCAAGAGTGACACACTTTCAGCGTGCTCACAGACAGTGAGAGCTAAACAGTGAAGACACCTTTGATGAAACAAGCAAAACAAAAAAAAAAGCCTTTGATGTAGTGTGAGTTTATGAGGCTGATTCCAACTGCTTTGTGCTCCTCAAGGCCGTCCTCCTATGACTTCTCCCACCAAATTAGAAATGGCACCTGTACACCTCCCTTATTCTTAAACAATCAGTACTTGCCGTTTCTTGCTTGTTTGTCTCCTACACTTCCACATAACTAATTTGTTCTATTATATACAGCTCACCGTGGGGGTTGTGCAGAACAGCGGTATGTCAAGAAGGTACTTTACTAAAGCAGTAAAAAGACTGAACTGTTTATTATCTAACTGACTGAATCCACATACGTATTTTAGATACAGTGTCAGCACTGAAGCATATTGATATTCTTTGTGTTATACAAGGAAAGATATGCGACAGTCTCTATTTAACCTCTTGGAAAGGATCAAATAAGTACTGAGCTATATAATTTCAACGTTACAACATAAAAATGCTCTTTTATATACTTTATATTTTCTATTTTAGTTTATTAGTTTTAGGTGTGCAACTTGCAACATTTTAATATATATTCAATTAATATTTATGTGTACTTTAGGTGACAAAAATTAGGATTTCTTGTAGTCATGAAATGCTTAAAGACACACTTCCAAAAACGGTTTTTTTTATTAACATGTCTGTAACAGTTTATGACTCACATTTTTATGTCTCACAAGACATACAGTATCAAGAGCTAAATCACTCAACTGTGTCATGTCTGTTATTTTTTTGCTGTGAAAATTCAGTTAAATTCCTCCCCTTGGAAAAAGGCAAGTTTAGACTGAGATGTTATAGTTACAGTGGGGCAAAAAAGTATTTAGTCAGCCACCAATTGTGCAAGTTCTCCCACTTAAAAGATGAGAGAGGTCTCCAATTTTCATCATAGGTATACCTCAACTATGAGAGACAAAATGAGGAGAAAAAAAAAATCCAGAAAATCACACTGAAGGATTTTTAATGAATTAATTGGTAAATTCCTTGGTAAGATAAGTATTTGGTCACCTACAAACAATCAAGATTTCTGGCTCTCACGGACCTGTAACTTCTTCTTTAAGAGGCTCCTCTGTCCTCCACTCGTTACCTGTATTAATGGCACCTGTTTGAACTCATTATCAGTATAAAAGACACCTGTCCACAACCTCAAACAGTCAGACTCCAAACTCCACTATGGCCAAGACCAAAGAGCTGTCAAAGAACACCAGAAACAAAATTGTAGACCTGCACCAGGCTGGGAAGACTGAATCTGCAATAGGTAAACAGCTTGGTGTGAAGAAATCAACTGTCGGAGCAATTATTAGAAAATGGAAGACATACAAGACCACTGATAATCTCCTTCGATCTGGGGCTCCATGCAAGATCTCACCCCGTGAGGTCAAAATGATCACGAGAACGGTGAGCAAAAATCCCAGAACCACACGGGGGGACCTAGTGAATGACCTGAAGAGAGCTGGGACCAAAGTAACAAAGGCTACATCAGTAACACACTACGCCGCCAGGGACTCAAATCCTGCAGTGCCAGACGTGTCCCCCTGCTTAAGCCAGTACATGTCCAGGCCCGTCTGAAGTTTGCTAGAGAGCATTTGGATGATCCAGAAGAGGATTGGGAGAATGTCATATGGTCAGATGAAACCAAAATAGAACTTTTTGGTAAAAACTCAACTTGTCGTGTTTGAAGGAGAAAGAACACCATACCTACTGTGAAGCATGGGGGTGGAAACATCATACTTTGGGTCTGTTTTTCTGCAAAGGGACCAGGACGACTGATCCGTGTAAAGGAAAGAATGAATGGGGCCATGTATCGTGAGATTTTGAGTGAAAACCTCCTTCCATCAGCAAGGGCATTGAAGATGAAACATGGCTGGGTCTTTCAGCATGACAATGATCCCAAACACACTGCCCGGGCAATGAAGGAGTGGCTTCGTAAGAAGCATTTCAAGGTCCTGGAGTGGCCTAGCCAGTCTCTAGATCTCAACCCCATAGAAAATCTTTGGAGGCAGTTGAAAGTCCGTGTTGCCCAGTGACAGCCCCAAAGCATCACTGCTCTAGAGGAGATCTGCATGGAGGAATGGGCCAAAATACCAGCAACAGTGTGTGAAAACCTTGTGAAGATTTACAGAAAACGTTTGACCTCTGTCATTGCCAACAAAAGGTATATAACAAAGTATTGAGATGAACTTTTGTTATTGACCAAATACTTATTTTACCGAGGAATTTACCAATTAATTCATTAAAAATCCTTCAATGTGATTTTCTGGATTTTTTTTTTCTCAATTTGTCTCTCATAGTTGAGGTATACCTAACTAACTAACTAACTAACCTGCACTTATATAGCGCTTTTCTAGTCACAAAGACCACTCAAAGCGCTTTCATTAATACTAACCCTCTATTCTAAGGGCCTATAGGAAACAAATATCTAGGGACAATTTAGAACAGCCAATTAACCTAACATGCATGTTTTTGGCATGTGGGAGGAAACCGGAGAAATCCCGGAGTAAACCCACGCAACACGGGGAGAACATGCAAACTCCACACAGATCACTGTTGGTCGGGGGCTGGGATCGAACCCACGATCCCACCATCCCCACAATCCCCCGGCCAAGGGTAAACTGTGCTGCCGCAGTGCTAACCACTGCGCCACCGTGCAGCCCTATGTGTATACCTATGATGAAAATTGGAGACCTCTCTCATCTTTTAAGTGGGAGAACTTGCACAATTGGTGGCTGACTAAATACTTTTTTTCCTCACTGTATGTTATTGTAACAGGTGACCCAATCAGGACTAAGCACTGGCTGTTCAAATTTGCCAGCTTGCAGGCTTCTGTGTCCTGGTGGGCAGGATATGGGTGGACCTAAATAGATCCTGGCGTTTGAAGGAGAAAAGATCAAAAATTTTCACAAGCAACTGTAAGACAATGAAAGGTTTTTTGTGGAAAAAGGGCATATCATTTTAGACAACGTAGATTTTTTAAGGGGATTTATGTCCACTTGAGTGCATCTTTAAGATAAGATAATCACCTCAAAAAGCAGGATTTACTGATTGTCAAAATGTGACAACATTCCGATGTTGCTGACATTCAGAATGTGCAGATTACCATGTAAACAGGTATATCCCCATTTCTGCTGCACATGTTAACACATTATTCAAAATATTCCTTTATCCAAAATATGGACCTTAATTACAACTATTTGTGCATTTGAAATGGACTTTGGACTGTGTCTCTTCTAAATGAAACATTACAGCAAAAGGTTCAGTTTTTAAAAACCGTGGTGGGGGTATGCAGTCACTCTTGTTTTATGTTAGTACTAGTGCATTGCCCGTAGAATGCAAGTATTCCTGTCTGAAACAGGTGTCCCAATTAGGCTTTACAGGCCCAAATGTAGGCTGTGTTTGAAAGTGGAATACAAAGAGGTGTAGACTATATGTCGGCAATCACACATTAGACTTTAACAAATGCATATAAAAAGGACTAAATTGCACTAAGATTTATTTGATTGTGTGAATATTAATTACAGAATACCTAATTATTGAAAATGAATGGGACATCTAATATTAGCGGCTGTTTCAGATCCCTTGCTCATTTGTTTGTCAGATCACTTATTTGTCTGATCTTTTATCACTTATATTCATAATAGTGTATCTTGCACTTTGGGGAATGGGAGTTGTTCAGTCATCATTATAATTATTTTAGTTTCAGTGATGGAGTTCAGTGTAATAGTGAATTTCTTCTGTGTATCATCAATAAACTCATGCAGTACTATAACAGGACATGTTTACAAATATTTGAGACCCACTGTAGTGCATCAGTTTATATTTTAGGAATATTTTGTAATTAAAAGGTTTTTACCTCCGCCAAGGAGGTTATGTGATCATCGGCGTTGGTTTGTCTGTCTGTCTGTTTGTTTGTTAGCAAGATAACTCAAAAAGTTATGGACGGATTTTCATGAAATTTTCACAGACTGTCAGAAATGGGGTATCCTACAGATGATTACATTTTGGTGGTGATCCGGATCACCGTCGAGAAGAAAGCCGTCATTACGGAAAATGCCATTTTCGTCAATAACTACTGAACCACTAATTCTATCATTGTGAATCCAATTGCTAGTCATATGTTTTCATGGTCAAGGAATCTGAAAACGTACACACAAACACTGTATGGGGGGAACTGTGGCGCTAAACCGCCATTACGGACAATGCGATTTTCGTGAATAACTACTCAACCACTAATCCTATCATTGTGAATCCAATTGCTAGTCATATGTTTTCATGGTCAAGGAATCTGAAAACATACGCACAAACACTGTATGGGGGGAACTGTGGCGCTTGGCGGAGGTCTGCGCTGTCCGAGTGCTTTTCTAGTTTTAAAACTGTGATCAACCAAATTAACTACAAAACACCCAACATCAAAAAAGTACATCTATTATTATACACAGCAGAAGGACCAGTTTGACTGCAACCGCTGCTCATTTGTCAGTAAATATCTAACTAAAAATGATTTATTTCATTATTTGGGTGTTTCTGTGTCCTGCGTTTGGTCGTTAAGTCATTCCGGCCATTCCGCTCCACAATCATGGCGATATTAAGTTTTTAATTTTTAGATACTCACGTGGGAGGGGGGATTTGCGGTCCTGCAAAATATAGTGGTATCACACGGGTGAAGCAGAAGAGGGTACTCCCGTCTACTACTGACTGGGCAGGGTGGGCATGCCTCCCCACGAAGGTGGTCCGCCCGGTTGGGCTGCTGCTGCTCCTGTCATGTTCTGTGTTGATTTGTCAGACCTGGTCCCCGCTGACGCTCTGCCCAGTCTGCTTGCGCACCTCATGTTCTCCACATATGCCGAATTATCTTTCAGACCTATGCAATCACGGCAACTTTATGGTATAATTTTTTAAGCATATTATTTTTATTATATATATATTATATAATAAATGTGGCACATATGTTGGGTTCATATTTTCCACAAATGTATTATTGTATGTGTATTGAGTGCTTCACGTCTCACGGGACAAAGAAGGTCTGGATCGGCAGAGATCTGCAGGAGATAACGAGGAGGTGTGAGATTTGGCCTTTTGTCTCAGAGAAGATGCCCCAGAAGGATTTCCGGATCATTGAAGGATGAGAGACAATGGTGACAGATCAAAGAGTTGCATTGTGACTGGGATTAAGTACCATGTGACTGTATGTTTGCTAAAGCACCATGTGACTTAGGTTTCGATGCTCCAGGAGTATAAAAGTGTGATGTTACATTGATCAGCCTCTTTTTCTTGTTGAGAGGTTGATAGAGCATGTGTTCTGACAATAAAGCTGAACCTGAGAAATAAACTCAGTCTCATCCTTGAGCACATCCTCTACATATATATATATATTATTACCAGAGTGGTGGCTCAGTTGCACCGGAGTGGTGGCTCAGTTGGTAGAGCATCCGCCCCACACCCGGGAGGCAGGGGTTCAAATCCCGGTTGGTCATGCCGAAGACCATATAAAAGCGGAACTTCCTGCTTGGTGCTCAGCAATAATGGAGTAGAGGAGGGAAATCTGTGGCGGCGCCTTGCATGGCAGCGGCCCTTCTGATTCTACTATGGGGTGTGTGTGATTTACACTGTAGATAGGATAAAGCACAATCTCGTTCTACTGTACATGTATGGTTGAATGACAATAAAGGGTGATTTTAAATTTTTTTCTAGTCAAATTTGTCATTTTTCACTTCCTTGTTTCGTCCAGGGAACACTGTGGTGACTGACAGGTCGTGATGCCACGTATTATCCAATCAGCATGGCCGTGATGCCGCGTATTATCCAATCAGCACGGAGTCAATCCGAAACCTGGCGCACACTTCTTGAAGCCAGGGCATGAAGAGACACAGAGCAGTGACAGAGTGGTGGCTAAACTTTTATTGATAAGTTATATATTTTGACTGAGCGACTCCATATTTCGGGATACACACCCTCGTAACCTCAGCAAAGCACTTTTATTGATAAAAAATGATATATTTTGACTGAGCGACTCCATATTTGGGGATGCACACCCTCGTAACCTCAGCAAAGCATGTTTAAAATCTTAGGCCAATCTGACAAACGGTTCAAGAGATATGCGTGGAACAGACACACAGATACACACACACAGAGAGCGATATGCTGCATTTACCAGTCACATGACCATAAAAGGAGTTGTTCAGAACTTACGGTATGAATTTATTGACGATAGACTATAAACTACACATATAAACTAAAACAATTATAATGATGACTGAACAACTTCCATTCCCCAAAGTGCAAGATACACTTATGAATATAACTCATAAAAGATCACACAAAGTCTGAGAAACAAACAAGGGTTCTTAAACAGTCGCTAATATTGGATGTCCCATTCATTTTCAATAATTTTGTAATTAATATTCACACATCAAATAAGTCTTTGTGCTGTTCAGTTCTTTTTATATTTATCAAAGTCTAACGTGTGAGTGCCTACGTATAGGCTACATCTCTTTGTATTCCACTTTCAAACATAGCCTACATCGAGGGCCAGTAAGACCTAATTGGGCTACCTGTTTTAAGACAAGAAAACTTGCTTTCTACGGGCATGCACTAGTATATACAATATAAACACTAGATAGGACATGGCTAATCAACAGGCTAGTCACGTTTCATATACATGGCTTGCTTTATGATTATAATAAATACAACAAACAACTGTTTGTGTATCCTTTTACCATAATGCTGTAGGTGCTGTCAACCATTATAATTAGCTACAGAACTAATATAATTAATTAGAATTACGTACCTACAGAATATGGTGCTCCTGTTTGACATGAAATTATCAACGATGTTCTATCAAGTGTATGTACATCTATGTTATTGGCCACCGGTGTCTCATCGACCAACTACTCAGATGTAAATATGATTATTTCAAAAATTTAAAAAAAGTATTTTTTCATCAACATGCTATATTTTTGAAGAACATAAATCTTTTAATTCTACATCTTTCTCCACAATTTAATTTTTTAAATTTGTTTTCATGAAAATACCATCTAGTGCACCTTTAATGCTTTGGATTTATATTTTGTATGCTTCAGTGTAATCAGCAACTGTGCTAAATATACATACAGTATATGACAATCATAACTGCTGCTAGAGTAAATATACAGTTTTTGCTACTTATTATTTTTACGGTCTCCAAAATGCCTCTACTTACAGTAGGTCTTTCTCCTTTGCACTGGTGTTTGATAATGCATCACTCTATTCTGAAATGTGGCTAATCATTCATCTTGTCTGGTAATATCTTTGCATACACTAATGCTCTAAGCTGTGATACGAATTGCTCAGTGTTAGTACATTGTTGTTTACTGCCATAGAGCTGCAAAGCAATTCAATATATTGCACACAGTGTAGAAGCATTTTGTATTTTTCAGGTGTGCCTGCTTATGATGAAGCCACTACAGAAGTCTCATACTATCAGGAAACAGCTGTCCAGCTCTAATCTTTTTATGAGCGATATGCTGTTTTTAATGAAAGCCCTCGCAGCTCTCCACAATCAGCTGGCCATATCAGAGCTTATATTTCATCCTGCTATTGTGATGTCATCACCGGGCACAGGCATAATACATAATTCCCTGTGTTATGACAAACTGTGGCCTCGGGCCAGAGAGGTATATGAACGCTTTTGGGCCCATGTCAAGTCCATGCCATTTGTGCTGGAATAATCGCTCTCGGCTTGTTGTTGGATCATATGAAATAAGGGCTGGCATCAAACAACAAATAGGTCAGGGCTATTTGAATAAAAAAGTGAGGAAGTCAAATGAATGGCTTTACAGCTTTGGATGCCTGTATTCTCTCCTCACCCTTTCTCTGCTCCACTCCTTCCTTCTCACTCACATGCACTCCTGTAGGCTCACACTTTACATGGTTCTCAAAATAGCCAACATAGTACAGCACCAGTGATGAGGGTAGCGGCACAGCTTGCTTTTTACTAATGTGGACACTAATTTTAGACATTGTGCCCGTGTTATTATAGAATAGTTTTTCAATGTATAAAAGTCATTTGCAAAGTATCAGAAGAATTGTTAGTAGCCTACTGCAGTTCTTCTACGTTAATAAGTGCTTACATTAATATGCTGATGTTACCAATGTACAGGTGCATCTCAATAAATTACAATATCATCAAAAAGTAAATGTATTTCAGTAATTCAGTTCAAAAAGTGAAACTCATATATAAATTAATTATGCACAGAATAATATATTTCAAGCATTTATTTCTTTTAATTTTAATGATTTTGGCTACAGCTAATGAACATCCAAAAATCAGTTTCTCAAAAAATTAGAATATTACATAAGACCAATAAGAAAAATTGATTTTTAATAGAAATGTTGGCCGACTGAAAAGTATGTCCATGTACACACTCATTACTTGGTTGGGGCTCCTTTTGCATGAATTGCTGCATCAATGTCGTGTAGCATGGAACTTTGATAGTGGATTTAAGCTCGTCTGCATTGTGGGGTTTGGTGTCTCTCATCTCCCTCTTGACAATACTCCATAGATTTTCAATGGGGCTAAGGCCAAGAGAGTTTGCTGGCCAGTCAAGCACAGTGATACCATGGTCATTAGACCAGGTTTTGGTATTTTTGGCAGTGTTGGCAGGTGCCAAACCCTGCTAGAAATGAAATCGGCATCTCCATAAAGCTTGACAGCAGAGAGAAGCATGAAATGCTTTAAAATTTCCTACATGGCTGCACTGACTTTGGACTTGATGACACACAGTGGACCAACATCAGCAGATGGCATGGCTCCTCTAATCAGGTGCCAAGTCTTGTCATGTGGAAATCAAGGTCCCAGAGTTTGGAGGAAGAGTGGAGAGGCATAGAATCCAAGTTGCTTAAGGTCCAGTGTGAAGTCTCCACAGTCACTGATGATTTGGTGAACCATGTCATCTGCTGGTGTTGGTCCACTGTGTTTTATCAAGAGCACTTTATGTGTCCCACTGCTGGCAAGCTTTATGGAGATGCTGATTTCATTTTCCAGGAGGACTTGGCACCTGTGGACACTGCCAAAAGTACCAGTATCTGATGTAACTGACCATGGTATCACTGTGCTTCATTGGCCAGAAAACTTACCTGACCTAAACCCCATACAGAATCTATGGGGTATTGTCAAGAGGAAGGTGAGACACCAGACCTAACAATACAGACGAGCTAAAACCCACTGTCAAAGCAACCTGGCCTTCCATGACACTTCAGCAGTGTCACAGGTCGATTGCCTTCATGCTACACCACTGTGATGCAGTAATTCATGCAAAAGGAGCCGCGACCAAGTAATAAGTGTGTACATGGACATACTTTTCAGTCGGCCAACATTTCTATTAAAAATCCATTTTTTAAAATTAATTTTATGCAATGTTGCAGTGTTCCTCTCTCAACTACGGATAATGTTTCATCTGGCTGAAGCAGCCAACATGGACAATAGATTCCGGTCAGAGAATCAGAGCTGGAGTTCCACTTTAGTCAACTTTATTAAAAACAGTGTCACAACTGGCAGGTAACAGACCAACAGAGTATTACAGCGCTGAATATGGTACATGAGTCCATACTATGCGTGCAGTGATGGGAGAGTACATGGAGGTAGAGGTGGTGTGGACGCACGTGTCCAGTGTGCCTGAGGTATGTGTGTGTGGTTTCTAGTGGAGAGGAGAGAGAGAATTAGCACACAGAAGTATGTCTCATAGTACACATATGCACTAAAACATATCATAGCTCTCAGTATAACAGCATAAACAAATGCAAAGAACATGCTCCAACATACTATGTGTTAGCTAAGAGCTACTACAGTGATCCCTCGCTACTTCGCGCTTCACCTTTCGCGCCCTCAGTGCATCGCGGATTTTTCAAAAATATTCATCAAAAATTCAAAATTGAGAAATAATGGGCGGGCACTAGCAGAAGGCAGGGAGACTACATTACAACATCAGGTATCAACACGGAGAGCCCGCACAACTCAAAATCCACCTCTCTGTTCGCTGTTCTCGTGTTGGCTCGGCTCGGGAATCTCGCAAGCTGATTGGCCGAGACGTTTCACCCCGCAAGCTGATTGGCCGAGACGTTTTACCCAGCTTCTCTCCCTGCCGAGCGCCCACCCAGCGAAGGAAGACTGCATTCATTGCTCTTTATCGCTCGTGTTGCTTGGTCTCGCCGCGTGGAACTTTTTGCTGTTCTCTTGTGCCATTTTGTGCGAAATAGTCTTCTCGTCGAGCCACTACGCCGCCTCCTGCAGCTTCTCCAGCTCTATCGGAAGCTGCCCTCGACGATCCTGCGCCTCTAGCACCTGACGATGAGGCGTCACCTGAGGAGCAGTAAAGCTCTCATTAACCTGTGCAGTAAATCATCTTCATCTTGAGTTACGTATCTTGTTATAAGAATAAAAGAGTTCTAAAAACATATTTATGTACACTTTATTTACATCTACGTATGTATGTACATTTACACACACACGTATCATATGAGAGAGAGAGTGAGAGAATGAACGTACCTATTATTTATGGGTGACGTCATTAGGGGTGACGCTACTTCGCGGTTTTTCACTTTTCGCGGTCGGTTCTGGAACCCATTAACCGCGATAAGTGAGGGATCACTGTATACAACTCCAAAGGTAACTAACCATAGTTAGCACAGCTAGCTTTGCGATTAGCTTAGCATCGCGATTAGCTTAGCATAGCAATTAGCATAAGCTAGCAAACAATTTACACTGTGCATTTCAACTCACAGCTTCACCAGGATAAACTTACAATACAAATTTTTCTAAGGTGATCTAAAGGCACTCATTTGGTGCATTAATGTGCATAACATCCACAATAATACTCACTTTTCTGGCATGAATGCACACTCAACCACAAACACTAGAGCAGTAGCAGCGCATCAGTCAGAAGAGTACTGATAGGAACAGAAAATCCGAACATTAGTTCCGCCCCTCCCCACAGTCTTTATGACACAGCCGCCCCTAATTGTCCGACAGGAGAGTTGCACCTCAACCAGAAAAAACTGTCCGGGTTACCACTAGTATCCTCCTCCAACTGAGGAAGCGGTATCAGTCTGAACACTGGATGAGTATAGGTCTTATCCCTTGCCTTCACCGTTGCACTGTGCACCCGGCCATCTGACCCAGGGAAAGTCTCTGTTACAGTACCAACAGGCCAGAGTGCTCGGGGCAGTTGTGGATCAACAATGAGGACCACTTAGCCCACAGCGAGTCCCTTACCAGCGGTCCTCCACTTCTGGCGAGCTTGTAAGGTGGGCAGGTAGTGGCGGATGAATGAAGACCAGAAGTTGTCAGCCATCACCTGACTATGTCGCCAGTGTCGGCTGCCCAGCAGGTTGCCGCTGTCGTAGAGGGCCTGGGGAAGCGTTGAGTTTCTGCGGCCCATCAGTAGCATATTTGGTGTTACTGAGTCAAGGTCGGCCACGTCTGTTGAGACATAACCAAGAGGTTTAGAGTTCAGTATGCCCTCCACCTCTAGGAGAAGGGTCTGCAGGACAGGCTCAGGGACTGATTGTTCTCGAAGGATGACTCTCAGTGCTGTTTTCACCGACTTCACTTCACGTTCCCACGTCCCTCCAAAGTGAGGAGCAGCTGGTGGATTGAACCAGAACTGGATCTTCTCCTCAGCAAGTAGCTTCTGCAGCTGAGGGGTCATCTTATCGAAAGCCTCTTGAAGCTCACGACTTCCACCAGTGAAGTTGGTCCCATTGTCACACAATACTTCGAAAGGTTTGCCTCTCCGAGCAATGAAACAACGTAAGGAGAGCAGGAAGGCATCTGAGTTGAGGTTCTCAAGAAGGTCTAGGTGCACACATCTTGTTGTCATGCACTTGCAGAGGATCCCCCACCTCTTTTCCTGGTGACGTCCAATCTTCACCAAGAACGGGCCAAAGCAGTCCACTCCTACTGAGCAGAATAGAGGTTTGTAGATACGTAGTCTTGAGGAGGGCAGATCCGCCATTCTGGGTCCTTGAGGCTTAGCCCGCCAGAGCTGACAATCTCTTCAGGTGTGCTGGTGCTTCCAAACAGCTTCTCAACCTCAGAGGACCTAGTCCTGGCGACGAATTTCAGCCAGCACATGCTCAACACCTGGGTGATGGAGCCTTTCATCACAGTCTTTAATCAACAGCTTAGTTACTGGATGCTCTGGGTCAAGGACAATTGGATGGAGTGCCTCCACATCCATCTCTGCTGCACGACGAAGTCTTCCTCCTACAAGAAGGACTCAGGTAACTTCATCATACTCTGGTGCTAGGGAGCTCAGATGGCTGTCAGAAGGGATAGGCTGGCTCGCCCTTAAGGCCTTTACCTCCAGTGGAAATGAGTCTGCCTGTGCCTGAGCTAACAGCATATTCTCAGCAGTGATGTAGTCAGAGGTGTTACATTCTACAATGGTATCAGGAGTGGCTGCCCCGTGAAGGGACCTCGCAGTAGTTCTGGTGAGCTCTCTCCAGGTGTTGAACTGCTTGAAGTCAGGCAACAGCTTACTGCTGGCTACTGTAGTGTTACCAATGAAGGCTCACCATTTAAGCTCACCGAGGTCTGGTTCAACATGGGTGAAGGGCATAACTGGCCCTGGTCATGGGTCTTTGATAGGAAATCCGGTCCCATTCTCCACTGATAGGGTTGGATTAGTGCAGTCAGAGGAAGACCTCAGGTGATGTGGTCTGCTGGATTCTGGGCTGATTCGACATACCTCCAGTTGGACACGTCAGTCAGTGATTGGCTCTCCGCCACTCTCGTCCCGACGAAGACCTTATAGCGGCAAGACTCTGACTTCAACCAATGCAGGCCTGTAGTGGAGTCTGACCAGCAGATGACATAGCTCATGGGAAAGGTTAGTTCAGCCTGGATCAGCTTGACGAGTTATGCACTTGTCAGTGCTGCACTCAACTCTAAGCATGGCATTGAGAGGCATTTCTTGGGCTCCATGCAAGATCTGGCAAGGACAAAGGCTGTGTAAACATCACCTTTGTCATCAGTGGTGTGCAAGTAAGCGACAGAGCCGTACGCCCTCTCTGATGCATCGCAGAAGACGTGGAGCTCTCTGGTAGCAGTTATCGTGTCGATGCAGGCGGGAGTATAGGGTCTAGGGAACTGTATTTAAGGTAAATGTTGGAGTTCTTGTTCCCAAGTGAGCCACCGATCCCACACACTCTGGGGTTCAATCAGGTCATCCTAGCCAAGGTTCTGCTTCAAGAGGTCTTGGATGAGAATCTTGGCCCTGGTGGTAAAGGGCAGGATGAACCCCAGGGGGTCATGCTGACGTGCAAGGGTTCTGTACAGGTTCCTCAGTGTAGGCTGAAGAGGCTCTGAGGCACGGTGCTCATATCCCAGCATGTCACTGAGGCAACTCCACTGGAGACCTAATGTCAGTTCCTCAAGGTCAGTACCGGTTTGGGCTAACCACAGTTTGGTGTTGACAGATTTGGCTTCTTGTGGGAGGTGCTTCATCACAGAAGGTAGATTGCTTGCCTATTGTCTGATTTCGAAACCCCCTTCTGCCAGCAGCTGTCTCAAGCCATCCACCACAGCCCTGGCATCAGCAGGATCTGGAGTGCTGTGGAGGCAACTGTCGACGTAGAAGGCTTGTTCTACAACCTTAGCCAGATGTGGGGTGCCAGCTCCACAATGTAGCGCTTGATGCTGGAGTGCGTAGATGGCACAGCAAGGGCTACAGGTTGTGCTGAACGGGAGCACTTGCCATTTGTAGATAGATGGTTCTGCCTCCCGCTGCACATTCCTTCACAGGAAACGTAAGAGTGGTTGATGTCCGGACAGCAGGCATATCTGGTGGAACATACTCTTTATGTCTCCGCTAATTGCGACTGCGTGCTGGCGGAGTCTCAAGAGGACACCAAGCAACGATGGCCCCAATGCTGGCCCGGGCAGAAGCTGATCATTAAGAGACTGACCTTTGTACTGGAATGAACAGTTGAATACAATTCTGTCCTTTCCATTGTGATGAACAAGGTGGTGGGGAATATATCATGACTTTGCCATCTTAAGAGCCTCCTCTGGTGGGACTTTGGATATATACCCAGCTGACTCCAACTTGTCGATTTCATGGCAGTAGGTCTGGGCTCTAGCTGGATCTCAAGCTAACCTAGACTTGGCAGTGCTGCATCTTTAGGCGCATGGAGTATGACGACTGGAGAGCGCCTAAGGAGGGGGGGCTGCATAGCGCTGCACACCGTCTGTGCCGACTCTGACTGTAGCCATTTGCAGCAGTGTATGGGCTTGTTGGTCTTGCTTGCATCTGGTTACAGTCTTCTCACAGTATGGCAGTGTGTCAATCCGCCACAAGCACTGCACGTGTTGGGAGTAACTCTACATTGGGTGATGTAGTGGTGATATGTAGGCACTGCTGCTTACCCCATGATGTCTGCAGGGGGGACAATGGACCCTGAAGTGACCAGCCGAATCGTGTGCAGACTGTGATGGGTCCACCTGGTGGGCCTTGGCGAACAGGCTGAGTGGGAATGATCAAGTGAGGCATGTCAGATCCTATAAGTTGCAGTGGCTGCACATGGTCCACGGGGAATAGCGGGAGACCCTTTACGTGGTGGTAAGTGCTCTGGAGTGCAGCCATAGGGTAGTTGTGCTCTGCCAGACTCAATCCATCAGCCGAGAATGCATTAGAGATGTGATGCCTCTCACTGGGTTTGGTGAGAGGTGATACTTCAAAGGAGACATTCATTCCCTTTAGCTGCTGTATGGTTTGGTGGACAGTCTGCAGTGGAAGGATTTCAGGGGTCCCTTGAATCTGGAGGCGTTGTATGACAGGTGAGAGAACAATACTCCATTCTGATCCATTGTCCAGAATCATGTGAGTTTCCATAGCCTGACTGCCATTGCGGATGAGGACCTTTACCACCTTTAACATGACTCTCTGGGAACGGTTTGGATGATCAAGGTAAACTCTGGAGGCTGGTGAGCTCAACATTAGGACTGTGTTAGCCGCACCGTTAACTGAGTCATGTAATACTGTGAGATGAGTCTCTTTGCAGATCTTGCAGGGACGTTTCAGGTTGCAGCTGTCTGTAGCATCATTACGGCTGCTCTTCCGGCACCGCTTGCCCTCCTTTATCCATTTGATGATCTGGCTGGTTGTGAGCTTCTTGAAGTTCTCACAGGAGTTAAGGTAGTGATCTTTATTGTCACAGTATGGGCAATAGGGCTTTAACTTGGAGGGGGACTTGGCGAAAGCAGGCTCAGATGCAGGGGCTTTGTTATCCAGGGTAAGAAAGACGGGTGTTGACCTTTCCTTATGATGAGGGGGGCCACGGTCCTTCTTAAAGGTTTTGGGGGTGTCAGATGCAAACAGGGCAGCGACACGAGATGCAATCCTCTTTGCCTGTGATTTAACTTGTAGCTAGGTAGCCAGGTCAGGTAGGGTGTAGGTTCTATCTGTACCTGACTGTAGAATTCCTCGTTTGAGACAGTACTCGACAAAGCTATCTCTGTAGCTGGGGGGTATTTTGAGAAGTAGTCTGTTGACGTGGGAGCCACACATCAGTTCATAGCTGTTCTGACCCTCCAAGGTTCGCAGCATGCCAACTAATGATTGGACAGATAGGGCGAAGGACTCAAAGCATCACCTATCTTCAGGGGCGGAGCATTTAGGATGGCGCCCAGTTCCAACTGGACCAGCTGACATTTTTGGCCATATTTTTCCTGCGAGGCCTGCAGTGCCGTAGTGTAGGGGTGAGAATGGTGCATGTAAGCCTTTGCTAGCTGTAGGGAGCCAGGTATCTTCAGGTGGCTGAGCAGCCATCTGGCTGTGGCTATTCAGTGAATTGTCCAAGGGCATTTTAAGAAGGGCAAAGTCACTTTCCCGTCCACTCTCAAATACTGGCAGTGAGAGCCATGGGATGCTGTAAGCGGAGGCGATGAACAGATCTGCTCTGAGTTGTGGTGAAGGACCAGGATGGGGAACATCTGCCACTGGGAAGGCTTGAGTATTATAGGGAATGGCATCTGTCCTTGTGGGCCCCAGGTGAGTGGCTGATGAGGGCTGGAATGGCACTGGTCATTGTTGAGGAGGCCTGCCGCATTGTAGGATGCAGAGGGAGGTGGCCATCATTGGATGCGACTGGATAGACTACTGATGGTGGCGCTGTGAACTGTGGCAGTGATGCTGGAGTGGGAGGCTGCACTGCAGGAGGGTTTGAAGGTTGTAATATGATGGAAGTAGTAGGCGTTACCACTGGGTAAGGTGCAGCAGGAGCTAGCAGTGAAGCTGGGTCTGTAGGGGGCACCATTTGAGGGAGCCCTGCAGGAGGTGGTGATGATGCTGGTCCAAAGTGACTACCGCCAAACTGCCACCGTGACTGCTGTGGCAGTGACTACCGCCACCGTGCTGGGCTGCACGGTGGCGCAGTGGTTTAGCACTGTGGCAGCACAGTTTTACCCTCGGCCGGGGGACCGCGGGGATCATGAGATCGTGGGTTCGATCCCAGCCCCCGACCAACAGTGAGCTGTGTGGAGTTTGCATGTTCTCCCCGTGTTGCGCGGGTTTACTCCGGGATTTCTCCGGTTTCCTCCCGCACAACAAAAACATGTAGGTTTAGGGCGCTCGCGCATGCAGCGACCAGCAGCTGGTGGCTTGTCACCAGACTGCAAACCAAGTCTACCTACGGGTACAAATAAGTAACAAAAAAAAAAAAAAAAAAAAAAAAGAGGGTCTGCATCATTAGGCTACTGGCAGAGGTTGACACTACAGTGGGGGGTACAGGAGTTGGTGCTGCTGAGCAGACTGGGGGATGTATATTAGAGCTGGTGTAGAATACTGTTGCGGCAGAAGGCTGAATAGTTAGGTGTACAAAACTCACTGGAGATGACGGGGGCTCAGGATTGTCTGTGACAGTGTCAGTTGTGAGCATGGATGTAACTAGCTTAGCTAACTGCAAATCAGTCTCAGCCTGTATCAGGTGGTGCTGCATCTCCAGCCGTTTAGTTAGCTCCTCTTTGGCTTGGAGTTCCTCCTCCTGTTCTTGCTGCGTTGCTCTCACCTGTGCCTGCAGCTGTTGGTATTCATAAGTCTGCTAGTGAATCCTCTTTCAGTTGTTTTCCTCCAGTATTGCAGTCTGAATAGGGAAAAGGGCATCAGCTGGATAACACCCAATGGAATGGAGGGACCGCCTGCCGGATTGTGAACTATGGCTGGATGCACAGCTGGAGGATTTCCTCCAGTCACTTCTCTGCCTTTCTTTGGTGCAGGTAGAAGCTGTTGGAGGTTGTGCTCCTGGGGGGTGATAACCAACTTCATAGCCTGCTAGATGGGGTGGAAGACGGTTCATTCTCTGAGGTCTGTCATATGCCCCCTCTGTGCCTATTACTGCGTTATCCATGTTGTATTAACCTTGCTTCAATCCGGCTCGAAGGACCAAAAATGTGTTGCAGTGTTCCTCACTCAACTACAGATAAGGTTTCATCTGGCTGAAGCGGCCAACATGGATAATAGATTCCGGTCAGAAAATCAGAGCTGGAGTTCCACTTTAGTCAACTTTATTAAACAGTGTCAAAACTGGCAGGTAACAGACCAACAGGGTATTACAGCGCCAAATATGGTACATGAGTCCATACTATGGGTGCAGTGATGGGACAGTACATGGTGGTAGAGGTGATGTGGACGCACGTGTCCAGTGTGCTTGAGGTATGTGTGTGTGTGGTTTCTAGTGGAGAGGAGAGAGAGGAGAATTAGCACACATTAGTATGTCTCTCACAGTACACATATGCACTAAAACATATCATAGCTCACAGTATAACAGCATAAACAATTGCAAAGAACATGCTACAACCTACTATGTGTTAGCTAAGAGCTACTATACAACTCCAAAGGTAACTATCCATAGTTAGCACAGCTAGCTTAGCGATTAACTTAGCATCGCGATTAGCTTAACATAGCGATTAGCATAAGCTAGCAAACAATTTACACTGTGCATTTCAACTCACAGCTTCACCAGGATAAACTTACAATACAAATTCTTCTAAGGTGATCTAAAGACACTCATTTGGTGCATTAATGTGACTATCATCCACAATAATACTCACTTTTCTGGCATGAACACACATTCAACCACAAACACTAGAGCAGTAGCAGCACATCACTCAAAAGGGTAGTGATAGCAACAGAAGATCCGAACATTAGTTCCGCCCCTCCCCACAGTCTTTATGACATCCATTCATTCATTCATCTTCTTCCGCTTAATCCTTTTCGGGTTGCCCGGGGGGGGGGGGGGGCTGGAGCCTATCCCAGCATCTTTGGGCGAGAGGCAGGGTGCACCCTGGACAGATCGCCAGTCCATCGCAGAGCCAACACAGAGAGACAGACAACCATTCACTCTCACAGTCATACATAAGGACAATTTAGAATGCCCAGTTTGATGCCAATTAACCTAACTTGCATGTTTTTGGCATGTGGGAGGAAACCGGAGAAATCCCAGAGTAAACCCATGCAGACACGGGGAGAACATGCAAACTCCACACAGATCACTGTTGGTCGGGGGCTGGGATCGAACCCAGGATCCCCCAGCCAAGGGTGAGTTGCTGTGCTGCCGCAGTGCTAACCACTCCACACCGCGCCACCCCTTTATGACATGTAATATTCTAATATTCTAGATATACGTAAGGAGTTCGCCAGCACCTCGGATGCAGTCCAAGGACAGATAATTTTTTCAAACATGAGGAGTTGTTTAGAACTCCTTCTACAAAGATATAGAGTGATGATAATCAAGTCAGTGGCGGTAATGCACCTGTACGCTGGTTACCAACCGCCAATCAAATCTAGATGAAGAAGAAGACATGTAATATTCTAATTTTCTGAGAAACCGAATTTTGGGTTTTCATGATCTATAAGCCATAATCACCAAAATTAAAAGAAATAAATGCTTGAAGTATATCACTCTGTGTGTGTTGAATCCATATAATAAATGAGTTTCACTTTGTGAACTGAATTGCTGAAATAATTAACTTTTTGATGATATTCTAATTTATTGAGGTGCACCTGTACATGTACTGTATGCAGTTTAAAAGGACAATGTTGACAATAATGCATCAGATGGATGTTACTTAAAATACTGTATAATAAAAATTTTATATGTTGCATGTATTGCTTTTTTCTTGATGGCTGCCATTACCTTGATTTGACTTGATTACCACTTAGGGCCCTTTACACAGACAGAGATCATTGTGTGACCACTGAGAGATCAAAAATTGACCTTGAATGAATGAATCTTTATTTCAGATAGATTAAAAGTAAAGATTAAAAGAAACAGAATAATCTAACAAAGGGGAAAAAAGAAAAAAAAATCCAACAAGGTCAAATTAAACAATAACTCCTCTGATTATACAGTTCAACATAAGTTATCCGAAATGGGTGATTGCTGAAGCCGCAGCTTATATTGCCCACCCATATTCCATCCAAGAATTCAAAAGAAAAACAAAACAAGAGCGATTACAATTCGGAACAAAGCTAAGACAAAATGTGACAAAAAAACTAAGTAACAACACAACACAGACTGGATATGACAATCCTTATGTGATTTTACATGTCATCTTGTATATACTGTATGTTTGGAGTATTTCTTGTCACGCCGCGCCATTCATCAGCGGCGCCACCTGCTCACGCACCTGCTACTCGTCAGCGGCGAAGGATAAAAGCCGCCTCGCCCTGAGCGTCGGCCTGAAGCCGTAGACTTCGTTTCCTTTGCATGGACTTCTACCACATCCTCTTCAGCATCCTCTTTACCGGTAAGAAGTTCACTTACCTCATCTCTCCAGTCTGCTCCCCTGTGCACAGGTGGATTCCTCGGCGGCGGACAATCCCGTCCCTCGTCTCTCCTCGCTGCTGCACCGAGCCCTGCAGGTGGCTGTCTCCCGGGCTTCCATCCTTGAAGCGCCAGTCATCTGCCCAAACAAGTAAGCTTCTCTCCCTCGCCTATTCTCCTCCCGTGTTGGTGTGTACTCATCACCCTGTGTCTGATTTCTCCCATAGGGTTGCCGGCTGAACGGTCTCCTGCCTCTGGGTCCGAAGCAGACGCCCCCACCAACACATTAACATTCTGCAGACACGCACCCAAACATCCCTGTTGTTAATAAACAGTTTGAACTACTCTGAGCCTGTGTGTGTGCGTCTCCTGAGCCGAACGTTATGTCAGTACGGCTTCAGCAGAGCGGCTCGGCGGACGGCGGGCTCGCACACCGGTTTACCATCCTCGAGGCTCGGGTGGATCAGATTGTTTATCAGCAACAGGTGGTTCTTAACCAATTATTAGAACTGACTAACCGATTGAACCGCTTGGACCCCCAACAGCCGTTCCTCCCGACTCGCCAGGGTGGCGCGGCTCCTGCTGTTCCAGCGGCCGTCCAGCCGGCTCCAGTGGCACCGGTTCGGCTCACGCCGATTCCGACCCCCGCCCGCTTTAGCGGTAAGCTCGGCGGAGCGCGGGGGTTTATTATGCAGTGTGAGTCCGTGTTCCACCGTGTGCCCGGAGATTTTCCCTCGGATCACAGCCGAATTGGTTACATAGGGAATCTTCTGGAGGGGCGTGCGTTAACTTGGACCTACGCCGTAATGGCGAGGCCCAGTTATGCCACCCTCACCTATGACCAATTCGTGAGGCGCTTTCTGGAGGTCTTTGACCACTCACAAACCGAAACGGTCCAGGTCGATCGGCTTCTCGCTCTCCAGCAGGGAAGCCGGTCGGCAGCGGACTACGCGGTCGACTTCCGGGTAGCGGCGGAGGAATTGGGCTGGGAGGAACGCTCCCTCTGTGGCCTGTTCCTCCGCAGCCTCAATAGTGATCTGAGGGATGAACTGGCTGGTCGGGATATCCCTGGGACGCTAGCGGAGCTGACGTCCTTAGCGATAAGTTTGGATAACAGGCTGCGCGAGCGCTCCTCGGGGCGGAGGTCTTCTTCTTCTCGCCCTCGTGGAGCCTCGCCGCACCTGTTCCAAGCTCGCCCCCTGGCGGCGCCGCCAGCATCGCGCCCCGAGGAGTCGGAGCCGATGGTGACGGGCTGGACTAAACTTTCCCCTGTGGAGAAACAACGCCGCCGTGAGTTGGGCCTCTGCATGTATTGCGGAGGCGACCAACACACCGTGGAGTGTTGCCCACGGAAAGCCAGTCGGTGGGGTCCGCGAGTCACTGTTGGAAGCCTCGCGGATGTCAATCGGTTAGGATCACTGACTCAATTGAAGCTGCCCATCCGTTTCTGCCATAACCCTACTGGGCACCTCACCCACGCACTGGTGGATTCGGGCGCAGAAGGCAGCTTCATTTCACAAAGCCTGGCAACCCGATTGGGCATCCGCTGCCAGGCACTCAATACTCCCATCTCCCTAATCCACCTCTCCCGTGCCACCCTCGGGAGAGTGACACATCAAACTGTTCCCCTACCGGTCATCATCTCGGGAAACCACCGGGAGGAAATGACCTTTTACGTCCTTCCCAACTCTGTGTCGCCCGTCATCCTGGGGTATCCCTGGCTCCGCCTTCACAATCCGGTCCTGGATTGGAAATCAGCTGGGATCTCGGCATGGAGTACGTTCTGTATGGGCACCTGCCTTCAGTCCGCTGCCTGCTCTCCGTCCGCTCCTCCCCCTGCGACGGACGCTGCACCCCCGGACCTGTCTCTGGTGCCCCCAGAATTTCACGACCTGGGTATGGTGTTCAGCAAAGCGAAAGCTATGTCTCTTCCCCCTCATCGGCCCTATGACTGCGCCATCAACCTCCGCCAGGGGGCTCCCTTACCTTCTGGTCGCCTTTATAGCCTGTCTGCGCCGGAGAAGGAGACGATGAACGCCTACCTGAAGGAATCTTTAAGTGCTGGGATTATCCGCCCATCATCGTCACCCGTGGGGGCAGGGTTCTTCTTCGTGGGGAAAAAGGATGGGTCCCTCCGCCCTTGTATCGACTACCGGGCCCTCAATAATATCACGGAGAAGGACCGTTACACCCTGCCTCTCATGGACACTGCTTTCCACTCCCTCCAGGGGGCGACCTGGTTCACCAAGCTGGACCTACGCAGCGCTTACCACCTCGTCCGGATCCGGGAGGGAGATGAGTGGAAAACGGCCTTCCGTACCCCGAACGGCCACTTTGAATATCTGGTGATGCCGTTCGGGTTGACCAACGCTCCTGCAGTCTTCCAGCGCCTCATAAATGACGTCCTCCGGGACTTCATTGGCCTTTTTGTGTTCGTCTACCTGGACGATATTCTCATCTTCTCCAAGTCCAGGGATGAGCACCAGGTCCACGTGAGGCGGGTCCTCCAAAGGCTGCTGGAGAACCGTCTGTACGTTAAGGCAGAAAAGTGTGAATTTTACGCCAGGAGCACGTCCTTCCTGGGGTTCATCATCGCCCACGATAGGGTGCTCCCCGACCCAGAGAAGGTAAAGGCGGTGGTGGAATGGCCCACACCTGCATCCCGGAAACAGGTGCAGCAATTTGTTGGCTTCGCCAATTTCTACCGCCGCTTTGTCCCCAACTTCAGTGCCATCGTGGGACCACTGACCCGCCTCACGTCCCCGAAGGTCCCGTTCCGGTGGACCGAAGAGGTCGCTGCCGCCTTTGAGGCGCTGAAGGCGGAATTCTCCTCCTCCCGGGTCCTTCGCCAGGTCGACCCCGCGCTGCAGTGCATTGTAGAGGTAGACGCCTCGGACACGGGAGTGGGAGCAGTGCTGTCCCAGCGGTCACCGGACGATGGCGCCAAGCAACCGTGCGCCTTCTTCTCCCGGCGCTTGTCCCCGGCGGAGAGAAACTACGATGTGGGGGACAGAGAGCTCTTGGCCATCAAGCTCGCCCTGCAGGAGTGGCGCCACTGGTTGGAGGGGGCAAGCCTGCCGTTTGTGGTCCTCACGGACCACAAGAACTTGGAATACTTACGATCTGCCAAGCGCCTGAACGCCCGCCAGGCGCGCTGGTCCCTGTTCTTCGCCAGGTTCCAATTTTCCATCACCTTCAGGCCTGGCTCTAAGAACGTCCTGCCTGACGCCCTCTCCAGGCAGTTCGCCCCCGTGGAGTCGGAGGAGGCGCCCCACTCCATCCTGCCCAGGTCGTGCGTCGTGGGAGCCATCTCGTGGGACATTGAGAGCAAGATCCGGAAGGCACAGCAGGTGGAACCTGACCCTGGCGGCGGACCGGAGGGGAGGCTGTTCGTGCCATCCGCGGTCCGAGGAGAGGTCATCCACTGGCTCCACACCTCCAAGCTCACCTGTCACCCTGGCACCTCCCGGATGATAGATCTCCTCCAACGGTCCTTTTGGTGGCCAGGCCTGCGGAGGGATGCAGCCCGCTACGCCCGGGCTTGCCCAATCTGTGCCACCTGCAAATCGGGAAATGCCCCTCCAGCGGGTCTGCTCCAGCCCCTGCCCGTCCCTGGCAGGCCCTGGTCGCACATCGCTCTGGATTTCGTCACCGGACTCCCCATCTCCAACTCCTATGACACCATCCTGACCATCGTGGACCGCTTCTCCAAGGCCGTGCACTTCATCCCCCTGCGAGGCCTCCCTACTGCCCTGGAGACGGCGGACCTCCTCGTCCAACACGTGGTCAGGCTGCATGGGATTCCGGTGGACGTGGTCTCGGACCGGGGCCCCCAGTTTTCATCTGAGGTTTGGAGGTCATTCTGCAACGCCATCGGAGCCAAGGTGAGCCTCTCCTCCGGCCATCACCCCCAATCCAACGGGCAGTGTGAGAGGACCAACCAGGAGCTGGAGGCTGCGCTCCGCTGTGTGTCCAGATCCAAACCCGCGTCCTGGAGCAACCATCTTGCCTGGGTTGAATATGCCCACAACACCGCTCGCTCTTCTGCTACAGGGATGTCCCCCTTCAAAGCGTCCCTGGGTTACGACCCCCCGCTGTTTCCGGAGCAGGAGAGTGAGGTAACTGTCCCGTCAGTTAGGGCCCATCTCAGGCAGTTCCGCTCCACCTGGGCTGCCGCGCGCCATGCGCTATTACGCACAGCGGAGCGCAACAGGACTGTGGCGGACCGGCGTAGGAGACCTGCCCCGGCGTACAGAGTTGGGCAGCTTGTTTACATTTCCACCCAGGACGTCACTCTAAAAGGCGAGAGGAGAAAGCTGGCACAGCGCTTCATGGGTCCCTACCCCATCACCCGGATCATCAACCCGGTGGCTGTGCGCGTGGCTATTCCCCCCTCCCTCCGCATTCATCCTACTTTCCACGTGTCGAAGGTGAAACTGGCGGTTTCTGACCCCCTTTGCCCTCCTCCTGCAGCGCAACCCGCGCCCCGGATGATTGGTGGCCATCCGGCCTGGTCCGCTTCCTCCATCCTGGACTCCCGGCGCCGGGGTCGTGGGTTGCAATACTTGGTGGACTGGGAGGGCTATGGGCCCGAGCATCGACAGTGGGTGCCCCCGTCGTTTGTGTTGGACCCATCGCTCATCGCGGACTTCCACCGAGCGCACCCGGATAAGCCATCGCCAGGAGGCGCTGCTAGAGGGGGGAGTACTGTCACGCCGCGCCATTCATCAGCGGCGCCACCTGCTCACGCACCTGCTACTCGTCAGCGGCGAAGGATAAAAGCCGCCTCGCCCTGAGCGTCGGCCTGAAGCCGTAGACTTCGTTTCCTTTGCATGGACTTCTACCACATCCTCTTCAGCATCCTCTTTACCGGTAAGAAGTTCACTTACCTCATCTCTCCAGTCTGCTCCCCTGTGCACAGGTGGATTCCTCGGCGGCGGACAATCCCGTCCCTCGTCTCTCCTCGCTGCTGCACCGAGCCCTGCAGGTGGCTGTCTCCCGGGCTTCCATCCTTGAAGCGCCAGTCATCTGCCCAAACAAGTAAGCTTCTCTCCCTCGCCTATTCTCCTCCCGTGTTGGTGTGTACTCATCACCCTGTGTCTGATTTCTCCCATAGGGTTGCCGGCTGAACGGTCTCCTGCCTCTGGGTCCGAAGCAGACGCCCCCACCAACACATTAACATTCTGCAGACACGCACCCAAACATCCCTGTTGTTAATAAACAGTTTGAACTACTCTGAGCCTGTGTGTGTGCGTCTCCTGAGCCGAACGTTATGTCATTTCTTCCTTTAGTTTTTGTTTAAATTGTCCAAGCGTTGTACATGATTTTAATTCAGGTCCAAAATTGTTCCATAATCTGACTCCTTGCACTGAAACACAGTGTTGCTTGGTGGTAGTTCTCACTGAAGGTTTTTGAAATATACATGTTCCTCTGAAATGATATTGTTTCTCCCTTATTTGGAACAACTTTTGGATATTTGCGGGAAGTGATAGATTCTTCACTTTAAACATTATTACTGCAGTTTTAAAGTCAACCAGATCTTTCAACTTGAGAGCTTTTAATTTAAGAAAAAGTGGGTTTGTTTGTTCCCTGTAAGCAGCTTTGTTATTATTCTAATAGCTCTCTTCTGAAGCATAAAGACTGGATATATGTTTGTTTTATATGTATTTCCCCATACTTCAGTACAATATGTCATGTATGGGAGTATTAATGAATGATGCAAAGTATATAGTGTGGGTTGATTCAGCAAATATTTCACTCTGTGTAGTATTGCAATTGATTTAGATATTTTACCTTTAATATAATTAATATGTGACTTTCAACACAGTTTATTATCAATTATTACTCCAAGAAATTTAGTTTCGGATACCCTTTCAATCTCTACACCATTAACACTGAGTTTAGATACTAAGTTGTTGTGATGGTTGTTAAAAACTATAAATTTTGTCTTACTTAAATTGAGCGTTAATTTGTTTGAATCAAACCACAGTTTAAGCTTTCCTAATTCCTTTCTGAGTGTATCCAAAAGTTGTTCCAAATTGCTTCCACTGCATAATAGATTAGTGTCATCGGAAAACAATATTAAATCCATTTTTTCTGAAACTTTACATATATCATTTATATACATATTGAATAACAGTGGCCCCAAAACTGAACCCTGTGGGACTCCACAAGTAACCTTCAGTAACTGTGAGTTTTTGTTACCAACACATACATACTGATATCTATTCTTTAAGTAACTACATAACCAGGACAGTGCTACCCCCCTAATACCACAATTTTGTAGTTTCTTTAATAATAAATTATGATTCACTGTATCAAATGCTTTTTTAAGATCCAGGAACACCCCAACTGAGTACTCTTTATTTTCAACGGCAGTTGATATTTTTTCCATAAATTCCATTAGAGCAAATGCAATTGTCCTCTTGTGTCTGAACCCATATTGCTGCTCACACAGTAAATTATTCTTCATTATGAAGTTGTCAGTTCTCCATCCATCCATCCATCGTCTACCGCTTTTCCGGAGGTCCGGGTCGCGGAGGCAGCAGTTCAAGCAGAGAAGCCCAGACTTCCCTCTCCCCAGCCACCTGCTCCAGCTCTTCAGAGGGGATACCAAGGCGTTCCCAGACTAGCTGGGAGACATAGTCTCTCCACCGAGTCCTGGGTCTGCCCCGGGGTCTCCTCCCAGTGGGACGTGCCTGAAACACCTCAAGTGGGAGGCGTCCAGGAGGCATCCTAATCAGATGCCCATACCACCTCAACTGACTCCTTTCAATGTGGAGGAGCAGCGGTTCTACTCTGAGCCTCTCCCGGATGACTGAGCTCCTCACCCTATCTCTGAGGGTGAGTCCAGCAATCCTACGGAGAAAGCTCATTTCAGCCGCTTGTATCCGCGATCTCGTTCTTTCGGTCATTACCCAAAGCTCGTGACCATAGGTGAGAGTAGGAACGTAGATTGACTGGTAAATCGACAGCTTTGCCTTAGAACTAAGCTCCCTCTTCACCACAACAGACCGGTACAACGTCCGCATCACTGCAGATGCTGCTCCAATCCGTCTGTCGATCTCTCGCTCCATTTTCCCCTCACTCATGAACAAGACCCCAAGATACTTAAACTCCTCCACTTGGGGCAGGAGCCTGTCCCCAACCCGGAGAGGACAATCCACCTTTTTCCGGCTGAGGACCATGGACTCGGACTTGGAGGTGCTGATTCTCATCCCAGCCGCTTCACACTCAGCGGCAAACCGTCCCAGCAAGAGCTGTAGGTCATTGCTGGATGAAGCCAACAGGACAACATCATCTGCAAACAACAGAGATGAGATCCTGTGGTCACCAAGCATGACACCCTCCATTCCCTGGCTGCGCCTAGAAATCCTGTCCATAAAAATTATGAACAGGACCGGTGACAAAGGGCAGCCCTGGCGGAGTCCAACTCTCACTGGGAATGACTCCGACCGAGTGTTGGCAATGCGAACTAAACTCTCACAACGGTCGTACAGAGACCGAATAGCTCGTAACAACAAGCCCGATACCCCATACTCCCGAAGCACCCCCCACAAAAATCCACGAGGGACGCGGTCAAATGCCTTCTCCAAGTCCACAAAACACATGTAAACTGGTTGGGCAAACTCCCACGAACCCTCAAGAATTCTCGAGAGGGTAAAGAGCTGGTCCGATGTGCCACGGCCAGGACGAAAACCACATTGCTCCTCCTGAATCCGAGGTTCGACCAACGGCCGGACTCTCCTCTCCAATACCTTGGCATAGACCTTCCCAGGGAGGCTGAGGAGTGTGATCCCTCTAAAGTTGGAGCACACCCTCCGGTCCCCTTTTTTGAAGAGAGGAACCACCACCCCGGTTTGCCATGCCAAAGGCACTGCCCCCGACCTCCACGCAATGTTGCAGAGGCGTGTCAACCATGACAACCCAACAACATCCAGGGCCTTGAGGTACTCGGGGCGAATCTCGTCCACCCCCGGGGCCCGGCCACCAAGGAGATTTTTAACCACCTTGGCGACCTCAGCCCCTGTGATAGGCGAGTCATCCCCCTCGTCCCCAAACCCTGCTTCCTCTGTGGAAGGCGTATCAGTGGGATTGAGGAGATCCTCGAAGTATTCCTTCCACCGCCCGACGATATCCCCAGTTGAAGTCAACAGTGTCCCATCCGCACCATACACAGTGTGGACGGGGAGCTGCTTTCCCCTCCTGAGCCGCCGAACAGTTTGCCAGAATCTCTTTGAAGCCGACCGAAAGTCTTGTTCCATGGCCTCACCGAACTCCTCCCATACCCGGGTTTTTGCTTCAGCAACCACCCGAGCTGCACTCCGCTTGGCCTGCCGGTACACCTCAGCTGCTTCGGGAGTCCCACAAGCCAACCAAGCTTGATAGGACTCCTTCTTCAGCTTAATGGCCCCCCTCACCACTGGTGTCCACCACTTGGTTCGGGGGTTGCCACCACGAGATGCACCGACCACCTTCTGCCCCTCATGGATCGTCACCTTATCGTGGTGGGGGGGTTTGCGTGCCCCAGTGATCCCAGGAGCTATGTTGTCTGGGGCAATTTGCCTCTGATAGGGTCTCCCAAGACAAACTGGTCCTGGGTGAAGGGCCAGACGAAGAACGATCCAACAGACTCTCATGATAAATTGTATATCAAGGATTCAGTGTACCCCGCCCGGTATGGGGTTACCGGGGCCCCACCCTGGAGCCAGGCCTGGGGGAGGGGCTCGAAGGCTAGCGTCTGGTGGCCGGGTTTCCACCCATGGGACCCGGCCGGGCTCAGCCCGAAGGAGTTACATGGGTCCGCCCTCCAGTAGGTTCACCACCTGCAGGAGGGATCATGGAAGTCCGGTGCTATGTGGATTAGGTGGCAGTCAAAGGCGGAGACCTTGGCGGACTGATCCCAAGCTTTCTAAACTGGCTAGTTGTCAGTTCTCTCACAGAATATTTTTTCAAGTATCTTGGAAAATTGCGGCAATAGTGAAATTGGTCTATAGTGTGAAAGTTCCCCTCTGTCACCCGTCTTGTATATTGGAATTACTTTAGCTATTTTCATTGCATTGGGAAATATACCTGTTTGGAGAGACAGGTTACAAATATACGTCAGTGGTTTCACTAAGCATTCAATAATAGTTTTGACTAAGAGCATGTCAATACCATTACAGTCCGTAGATGTTTTACTTTTAAACGATTTAACAATTTCAATGACCTCGCTCTCGTCTGTGTTCTTTATGGAAATGGAGTCTTTTATACAGTAGCAGTGTTTTTGCTTATTGTATCACCCGTAGGTGCCATAATGGGTATTTCTCGAGCCAAATTAGGACCAATGTTAACAAAAAAGTTATTAAATTCATCTGCAGGCGAAACTGCATTCACACTCTGAGTCGTTTTATTATTTTTTGAAAAATTGGTTGGGTAGCTTGTATTTCTGTTTTTATTTCCAAGAATATCGTTAAGTATTGTCCATGTATTTTTAATATTGTCTCTGTTTTTCTCCAGTTCCTTACTGTAATAGTCTCTTTTACTACATCTCATTATATATGTTAACTTATTTTTGTATGTTTTATACCGCTGCTCTGCTTCTTTTATCCTTTTCTTTAGAAAAGCTTTATATAATGAATTTTTCTTTTTATACGCCTTTTGTAATCTTTTGGTTAACCATGGCTTATCGACAAATTTATGTTTAAGCTTTTTCTTTACTAATGAACAATTTTTTTCATAAAGAGTGGTTGCAATGTTTATAAATGTGTCATAGGCTTCATTTACATCTGATACATAGACTTTTGTCCAGTCTTGCTTCAGCAAGTCTTCTTTAAAAGAACTGATTGCATTTTGTGATTTGTATCTGAAAGATTTTAAAATTTTTTCTGTATTGGCCCCCTTTGTGGCCATGGATAAGTGCAAAGATTGGCAAATGGTCACTTATATCATTTATCAATAATCCACTTTCTATTTTCTTATCAATAATATTAGAAAACAGGTTGTCAATAAGTGTAGCAGTGTGAACTGTGATTCTACTGGGATGTGTTATTGTGGGATATAGACTCATACTGTACACAGAATTCATGAACTCTGTAATTACATTTTGTTGAAATGGATTTAGTAAATCAATATTGAAATCTCCACAAATTACAGCCATTTTCTTACTAGTAATATTATTGTACAGCTCGACTAACTTACCTCTGAATGTTTCAATGCAAGTTCCCGGCATTCTATATATACAACTTATAATTAGATTAGATTTTTTGTTTTATCTTGGTCGATCTCAACAGAAACATATTCCAAAATCCCTGGTAGTGCAAAGGACATTCCATTTACAAGCTTACACCTATACAGGCCATCAATATACAGTGCAACACCACCACCATTTTTTTGAGATCTGTTAATATGAAACATCTGATATCCCTCTATTGTCATCAGGGGAGCCTGCTCTTCATTAAGCCAAGTTTCAGAGACTGCGATAGCTGTAAATTTTCTGTCTAGCTGTTTTAAATAGTCCTGAATCTGTGGAAAGTTTTTGTTAAAGGGGACCTGTGGTGGTCGTGAAAAAAAAGATATTATATTGAGCCCCTGTCTCACATTCTAGTTCAAGTTTAAGTTCAAGTTCAAGTTCAAAGCATCCATCCATCCATCCATCTTCTACCGCTTTTCTGGAGGTCCGGGTCGCGGAGGCAGCAGTTCAAGCAGAGAAGCCCAGACTTCCCTCTCCCCAGCCACCTGCTCCAGCTCTTCAGAGGGGATACCAAGGCGTTCCCAGACTAGCTGGGAGACATAGTCTCTCCACCGAGTCCTGGGTCTGCCCCGGGGTCTCCTCCCAGTGGGACGTGCCTGAAACACCTCAAGTGGGAGGCGTCCAGGAGGCATCCTAATCAGATGCCCATACCACCTCAACTGACTCCTTTCAATGTGGAGGAGCAGCGGTTCTACTCTGAGCCTCTCCCGGATGACTGAGCTCCTCACCCTATCTCTGAGGGTGAGTCCAGCAATCCTACGGAGAAAGCTCATTTCAGCCGCTTGTATCCGCGATCTCGTTCTTTCGGTTCAAAGTTCAAAGCAATGCGATATAAATCCATTGCTGATGTGCTGGTTCAGCTATGTCAGCAAAACATGGGCGCAGCCATACTAGCGGCTACATGGCCTGCCAGGACGCTTCCTGTGACGTAGTGTCGTGGATACCGCGATCTGGATCAATATTGGCTGAGCCTGGAGTGCCCAGCTGAGCAGTGGCTTTCGGGATATTCAAATTCAAATTCAAACATTTATTTCAAACTCAGGGTTCATATTAAATGCAAAACTAAAACGAGTAGAAAATAAATAAATAAATGCTTAAATTCAGCGGGTCGTCTCGTCTGATCTGAGGTCGTAACGGCCGCCAGACGGCCGATGATTCGGCGCTGGGCTCTTCCCTCGCCGCTAAAAGTATATACAGATCAGCAGACACGGCGCTCTTGTAACAACAAAAACATACAATGCGATATGGATATCGCAACATGGCGGAATGTAAAGCCTTTGGATGTCTCAATAATAAGCGAAAAAACAAAGATAAACACTTCTTTTGTGTACCCAAACCCAGCTTACCTTGTTGGAAGATCGTAGCGGAAAAGTGGTTGCGCGATCTCGGAACAGGACACAGACGTTTCCTTTCAGACGAAATTGCGTTGTGTGTGAGGACCACTTCGTCACTTTCACCCTCAGAAGACCTTTCTGGCTCAAACCTGTAGCCATGTTGACCGAATTCTTCCACAGAGTCTGACAATTCAGCCATAATAGAATAAAAACACTCACAAAAGCACCCTAGTCGCTCATACAGGCGGAGTATTGACTTTTCAGTAGCAACGTGGTGACGTCACATCCGCATGTGTCATGGCTGCGCGCATAGTTTTCATTGGCTGGCCATGCCTGCGGTCGTATTTGCATATTTCTCTGGTGGTATATGGCTGGCAATAATTATTTAACCAAATAACGAATACTTTGCCTAATGTTTTCAAGTTGAATGCGTTTAGACAACCACCACAGGTCCCCTTTAAGACTTCTGCTGTTGAAGTGTATTATTGATAGTTTACCATCTAGTTACACTTGACTTTTGAATTGCTTTTCAGTGTAATATTCACAATGATTATGAATATTATTGAAAAAGTGGTTATCAGGATCAATATCATTCTCCATCTCTTGTAGTTTATGTTCAGCATAATGGCATATTATCAGAGTTTGAATTTCCTCACTCTGTGTCAAATGACTTCCTCCAGCTGGGGATAATTGATGTCTACTCAAGTCAGTCATAAGTTTTTTTGTTTGTTTTGTTTAGTTTTTTTTTTAAAGTACATTGACCTGGTATGTCACAAAAGAACTATTCTTGCCGTGTGTGTGTATATGGATTACCATAGTCTCTTAATTTTCTTAATCAGTGTTCATCTATATTTATTTAAGTCAGTAAGCTCTCTGATTATTATGGTCTTCGCTTCCTCAGGTGTTCCATTTAGTTTGATCCAAACTCTACAATTTCTTGTCCATGTTGCCTGTATCTTATTTCGTCTTTTCAGCATCCGTGCTTGCCATGCTATTTCAGCATTAGTCTTTGTTAAATGTTCATTTAGGTAAACTTCTGTTCCCCATAGCTTTCTGGCCTGCCTCAGTATGTCATTCTTTACCCTTCTGTTCACAAAGCACATCACAATTGATTTCTTTGTTTTATTATCTTTTCTGGGTAAAGCATGACAGGCTGAAATTGCATTTGCTTCAACCTTTATATTTCTACTTTCAAGGAACTGAAGCACCTGGTTTTCCAGGGAGACTGATTCACTCAGGGGAGCCTCCTCACCTCTCATTCCTGCTGTAGCATGAGCGTATGATTGATATTTAATGTCTAATCCACTTATAATTAGATCATCCATACGAGAACATTGTTCAAGATCCTTGACACGTCAATCCAAGTCTGCAATTTTTTTGTCTTTTTCCTTAATTGTTAATTTTAATTCTCGGACTTCTTCCATTAGCCCTAATAGTTTAACCTGTTGACTAGCCACTTTGGTCAGTTCTTCTGACAAGAAGTTCAGAGATTTTTTGATCTCTTCCATTTCCTCCTTCTTTGGTGGCATTTTTACTGACCTGTTGATAGTAAAACAATCTCTGCTGGTGTCGCTGGTATCCGATCTGACCGACCTCAAATCCAGCTGGGCCTCAGCTAGCCTCCTCCGCTGCTAGTCCCGCTGCTTACCGCCGCTGCAATTGAGTTCCTGTCCAGCCGGGGTACAGGCAGCTCCTCCACCGAGTCCTGCCGCCCACCGCCGCTGTAGTTGAGCTCCGATCCTGTTCCTGTCCAGCTGGGGTCCTGGTAGATCCTCCGCTGAGCTCTGCCACCTACCGCCGTCTTCCTCAGTAGTTCCTCCGCTGAGCCCCGCCACTGTAGCTGGGCTCCGATTCCAGCTCTTATCCAGCTGGGGCCCTGGCTACTCCTCCACTGGTCCCCGTCTCCTACCACCGCTGTACTTGAACTCCGATCCGGCTCCCATCCAACTGTTGCCTCAGTTAGTTCCTCCGGCGAGCCCCAATCACCGGGGACAGAGTCGCTTCTTTGTATCGGTGTTAGGTGCTACGACTAGCTATGGCATTAGCTATAGCGATAGCGTTAGCTTAGCAAATGCTTCAGATAAAGTGTAGCAGTGAACCACGAAAAGAAACGCTAATCAGTTTACTCACGAATGAGAGCAGTCCCAAAAAGTCCAATTCTCACAGCGAGCGCAAAATAATTCTTAAAAACAGAGATCGAGTACCAGCACACGTGTGGGCACCCAGCACAAGACACCACATACCACCATTCATTCACCTTCTCTCTCAACGAGCTCTTAAAGCCTCTAAAAAGCATTTTCTGTATAATTGGGAGACTGAGGGTTGAGTGATCAAGAACAGCTCAACAATCTCATCATGATATTATGCACTGTGCCACTCTGCTGTAATGCTCATGTCCTCCATGTATACTGAATACTCATTTTTCTCTGTTTTGATTTGTTTTTATTGATTGTTTTTATTGATTTCATTTTTCATTTTTTTTTTACCTCTGTTTGTTGTTATTAGTTTTTATTTACTGTTACCTTGGTATTCGCCTCGCCTAAAAGTCCGTTCAGACGCACGAGTAGCTGTTTTTGGCTAGCTGGCGGACTGTTCATCTCAGCGCCTGGAACTCCATGGCTCCTTCTCCGTCATGTACCCGCTGTTTATCGCTCCTCAATAAGGTCTCTGAGCTGGAAACAAGGCTCTCCAACCTTTACAAGATTTGGGAGGCTGAAGACCACATCGACACTATCATTCTCGGGCGATCATCGGCTCCGGCTACTGCCTCGCAGCTGGCGGAAACTGCTACTTACTTGGGTGAGCTCAGCGCGTCTCCACCTACTTCCACACCTGCTCCAGCCTCCGCAGCCTCCGCAGACATCCATGACCTTAGCAACAAACACTGGTTTTGTCTCGGAGCTAAACCAAAAGCTTCGCTTGGTCCCTCTCATCCTCCATCCGCACCCTGGACCTTGGTTCGACCAGCTAATAACCATCGTCGATCGACCAGAAAAGGCCCCGCCTCTTCTCTTCCCATGTCCTTGGATAACAGATTTGATATCCTTTCCCTGGAGGAGTTTCCCCACCTGGACACTGGCCGCCCACCTGCGGACGCCCCTTGTCCTCCCTCCTTTCCTTCAGCGGTGGCTCATGTCCGCAAACCCCGGATAAAGACCACCCAGGGTGTGTCAAATTACACACCTGCTCCAGATAGAAGAAAAGAGTGCATCTCCCCGCCTTCGCAACAACATCATCCTCTTCACAATTCCTCGCCACATCAGAAACCACTGACATTAACCCCCCAGACGAAGCTGGTAATTGGTGACTTGATCGTGAGGAACGTCAGAAGCAGGTACTGTGTTACTCGATGTTTTTCCCGGGGCTAGAGTCTCTGATATTGAGGCTCTTATCCCTGACCTGCTGAATGAATTCCCTCACGTACAAACTGTCATTGTGCATGTGGGATGCAATAACATCCCAGATGAAGCGTCTGAGATTTAAAAAGTGACTTCAGGAGCCTTCTGTCCACTCTTATGAACTGTGGCAGACGTGCGCTCATCTCTGGGCCTTTGGCACCTCTCAGACGAGGCTGTAATCGTTTTAGCAGAACTCTCAGTCTTAATTCTTGGCTGTGTTTTACTTGTCCTATTTTTGACATTGGTTTTGTTGACAATTTTAACTTATTTTGGAACCGCCCATCACTTATGAGGCCTGATGGCATCCACCCAAATAGACTTGGTGCACATGTTTTAAGAGACAATCTTTTACATTCCATTCGGTGTTTTTTGGTACAGTGACTGGGACCTTGCGTGTTTACCCGCTCTGAAGCTTCTGGGTTTGCTAAACTGCCCTTTTTTGGTTCTGTTCCCATGTATTGTATCAATCCCATTAACTCAGGTGGTCTTTACTGTTTGGACCAGCCTTTGATTTATAATCCTTCAGAGATTGAGTCTGTCTCCCATTGCCCTAAATATTGTAACCCAGGACAAATACAACACAACCTGAAAAACGCACGCACTTCTGCAGCTCCTCCTCATCCACCACCTTTCAACTTTGCCCCTGTCTCCTCCCTTAGAGAACCTTTTTCCTCTCCCTCTAAAGTTAATAAAAAAGTTAAAAAAAATAGAATGCATAAACTTCCCAGATTGATTAAACAAAATGTTGGTAAAATTCTGATCCAGCCTCAAGTCCCTAAAATTAATAAAATTAATAAAATTAATAATTTGGCCTCTGTTCCTCCTCAAAGTTTAAAAATTAAATGTGGTTTATCAAACATTAGGTCTCTATCTTCCAAGTCTCTTCTGGTCCGTGATCTATTAATCGATCACCAGATTGATCTATTATCTCTCACAGAGACCTGGCTCGGGCAAGATGATTATGTTGGTCTGAATGAATCAACTCCCTCTGGGTGTTTAAACTGTCATAGCCCCAGAGGTTCTGGTCGTGGTGATGGAGTGGCGGCAATTTTCCATTCTAAATTACTAGTTAATGTTAAGCAGAAATTACGTTTTAATTCCTTTCAAGGTTTGGTCCTCAGTGTGGGGCCTGTTGGCAATCTTGGCTTGAACCCAATTCTCTTTGCCATAGTTTATCGTCCTCCCACAGCCTATTCAGAGTTTCTATCGGAATTTGCAGAATTTTTAGCTGATTTAGTGCTGAAAACTGATAGAATAATTATTGTAGGGGACTTTAATATACATGTTGATGTTGAGAGTGACTGTCTTAGTAAGGCATTCAATTCAATTTTAGACTCAATGGGGTTTTCCCAAAAAGTAAAAAATTCTACCTTCTATTTCCACCATACATTGGACCTTGTTTTGACTTATAGTGTAGATATCGAAAATCTGGTAGTGTTTCCTCATAATCCTGTACTATCTGACCATTGTCTGTTAATTTTTGATTTCATTATCTCTGATCACTTATTTCCCAAAGAAAAATACTACTACAGCAGATATCTTTCTGATGACGTTGTTGCTAAATTTTTGCAGATTGTCTCCTCTATGCCATGGGTCAACACAACAGAAATACCAGAAATAAATGATGGAGAGTCTGCTCCATTCGTGATTGATAGCATGGTTGATGGTGTTACTGCCTCTCTGCATCGGACTCTAGATTTGGTAGCCCCTTTAAAAAAGAAAAAGTCTAACCAGAGATTTCTTACCCCTTGGTTTAACTCAGAAACTCGTGGCTTAAAACAGAAAACTCGTCAATTGGAAAGGAAATGGCGTTCAACTAATTCAGATGAATTCTACTTAGCGTGGAGAAATCATTTCTTAATCTATAAAAAAATCTCTTAGAAAAGCTAGATCAAGCTATTATTCTGCATTAATAGAAGCAAACAAGAATAACCCCAGGTTTCTCTTCAACACTATAGCCAGGCTTACAAAGAGCCAGGACTCGGTCAATCCTCGCATCCCTCCTGAGCTTTCTAGTCAGGACTTTCTGAACTATTTCAATCTTAAAATTTTATCTATCAGAGATGAAATCAGTCAGATTCTTCCTACCATAAACTCTAGTACATTAACTACTGCAACTCCCTCAATTGATATCTGCTTAGACAAGTTTACTCCAATCGACCTCTTAGAGTTGGATAAAATAATTTCCTCATCTAAGCCTTCATCTTGCCTTCTGGACCCTATTCCTTCCAGGTTATTTAAAATTATCTTCCCAATTATTGGTAGCCGTCTTCTTCTTATAATTAATTCTTCTTTAACTCTGGGTTATGTTCCACTGGCTTTTAAAACTGCTGTAATTAAACCCTTACTTAAAAAAACGATGCTCGATCCTGGAGTTTTGGCCAATTATCGACCAATCTCTAATTTGCCTTTCATTTCAAAAATCTTGGAAAGAGTTGTTGCTGTGCAATTATCTAACCATTTGCAGGGAGTTGGTTTGTTTGAGGTGTTTCAACCTGGGGTCAGAGCTCATCACAGCACTGAAACTGCCTTAGTGAAGGTCTCTAATGACCTCCTGACTGCATCTGATAATGGACTTGTCTCTGTTCTTGTTCTTTTAGATCTCAGTGCAGCCTTTGACACTATCGATCATGCCATTCTACTTGATAGACTGGAACACTTTGTTGGACTCAGTGGAACTCCATTGCAGTGGTTTAGATCTTATTTTTCTGATAGATTTCAGCTTGTCCATGTCAATGATGGATTTTCTTCCAGCTCAGTCACGGAGTTCCACAGGGATCTGTGTTGGGCCCTACTCTTTTTAGTCTATATATGCTCCCGTTGGGCAATATCATCAGAAAGCACTGTATACATTTTCACTGTTATGCAGATGACACACAACTATACCTGTCAATGAAGCCCGATGATTGTGATCAGTTGGCCAAGTTTTTTTTTTTTTTTTTTTTCTCTCGGCGCCACACCAGTCGGCTGCCTTTTGCAACAGCGGCTCGATTCCGAGTCTTTTTCCCTTCCTCTCTCTTTTGATCCGTCTTTTTTTTTTCACCCCACTTATATCACGGACACACAGATCGTCCTAAATGTTTCCTGAGCCGGTGGACGGAGCCACTGTTTATAGCAGGATACGATACAGCAGAGAACAGCTGCTAGCATTCAACCGCCACCCGGTCCCATTGGAAAAACTCGACATACCGAGAGAACTGAGGCGAAAACGCCGCGGCTGCCGGGCTGGAGTAAGGCGGAGGACAAAAAATATAAGGTACAGACCCTCCCTTCCATCTGTTGTCATGGGAAATGTACGGTCGATACTGGGAAAGTTAGATGAGCTAGCGGCTATCTCCCGTTATGATAGCACATACCGGGAGTGCTCTCTCCTTTTGTTTACTGAGACGTGGCTAACTGAACTAGCAGCAGATGCTAACATTGAGCTGGAGGGTTTTCACATGATACGAGCTGACCGAACACCAGACAGTGGCAAGGCTAGGGGCGGTGGAGTGATAATGTATGTTAACAACAACTGGTGCAGACCGGGACATATCACTGTTAAACAACGACACTGCAGCAAAGACATTGAGTTGCTAGCTGTTAGCATGAGGCCTACATATCTCCCGAGAGAACACTCACACGTGATCTGCATTGTTGTTTATGCAAATCCGACGGCGAACGCTGGGACAGCACGTGACGTCATCCATTCAGTAACCAGCAGGCTGCAGACAGAACACCCAGATGCTCTTCTCCTCATCTCAGGCGATTTCAACCATGTTTCACTGTCTCCCATTCTACCCACGTTCACCCAGTATGTCACATGCCACACTAGAGACAATAAAACACTGGATTTATTCTACGCAAACACTAAGGAGGCGTACACCTCATCACAACTCCCCCCACTCGGGAGATCGGATCACAACTTGGTTCATCTCCGGCCGGTGTACAAACCCCTAGTGCACAGACAACCTCCGGCCATGCACACTGTGGAGTTATGGTCTGAGGAGACAATGGACACCCTAAAGGGCTGTTTTGAAGCCACCGCCTGGAAGCAGCTCTGCGATCCACATGGTGAGGACATCGATGGCCTCATTCACACCTTCACGGGCTACCTCAGCTTCTGTGTGGACAAATCCGTTCCCACCAAGACCATACGGCGTCACTCAAACAACAAACCCTGGATCAACCCTGAGATAAAAACACTTCTGAGAGAGAAGAAGAGGATCTTCAGGTCAGGGAACAGGGAGATGCTGAAGTCCGTACAGAGGGAGCTGAGGAGAAAGATTAGAGAAGGCAAGGACAGCTTCAGGAAGAAGATGGAGGACAAGCTGCAACAGAGCGACATCAGCGGGGTCTGGAGAAACCTCAAAACCATCTCGGGGCTCCAGAATACCTCCCCCCAGGCCACAGGGGGCAGGGAGTGGGCGAACAACCTGAATCTGTTTTTCAATAGATTTGACCAACCGCCCTCCCCCCTGACTGCACAACAACCACTGCTGCCTCTAAAGAAATCAAGTCCTGCTGCCCACTCCCCACTCCACCAACACCCCCCCACTCCCAACACACAGCCCCCCATCCTGACCCTGACCAGGACCCAGGTGAGGACGGAGCTGAGGAAGATCAAGGCGAGGAAGGCGCCGGGACCGGACGGCATCAGCGCAAAGCTCCTCAAGTCCTGTGCAGACCAGCTGTGTGGGATTGTGACGTATATCTTCAACATGAGCCTGAAACTGGGGAGGGTACCACAGCTGTGGAAAACATCTTGTGTGGTACCTGTACCAAAAACTTCCCACCCCAAAGACCTGAACAGCTACAGACCGGTGGCCTTGACGTCCCACTTGATGAAGACCCTGGAGAGACTGCTCCTTGCTCACCTCCGCCCCCTGGTGGAACCAGCGATGGATCCACTCCAGTTCGCCTACCAGCATGGCATTGGGGTGGAGGATGCGGTGATCTTCCTCCTTCACCGTTCTCTGTCCCACCTGGAGAAGCCCGGGAATATGGTGAGGATCATGTTCTTTGACTTCTCCAGTGCTTTCAACACCATCCAACCGATGATCCTGAAGGACAAGCTGCTGCGCGCAGGGGTGGACCAGCACCTGTCATCATGGATCCTGGACTACCTCACGAACCGGCCTCAGTTTGTGAGAACCCGGGACTGTGTGTCCGACACGATCATCAGTAGCACGGGGGCCCCCCAGGGAACGGTGCTGGCTCCCTTCCTGTTCACTCTTTATACTGCGGACTTCTCACACAACACAACACACTGCCATCTACAGAAGTTCTCTGATGACTCTGCGATCGTTGGCCTCATCTCCAATGGAGATGAAGCTGAGTACAGAGGGCTTATCCAGGACTTCGTGGACTGGTGCCATCGGAACTGCCTCCAGATCAACGCGAGGAAAACTAAGGAGCTGGTGGTGGACTGCCGCAGGCATGGGCAGCCCCTCACAGTACCAGTAAATATACAGGGAACAGACATCGAGATGGTGACATCCTATAAGTACCTGGGTATTCATCTGAACAATAAACTAGACTGGTCACACAATACTGATGCACTCTACAAGAAGGGACAGCGCAGACTGTTCCTGCTGAGGAGACTCAGGTCTTTTGGTGTACAAGGGGCGCTGCTGAAGTCATTCTATGACACGGTGGTGGCATCAGCCATCACTTTTGGAGTGGTCTGCTGGGGCAGTGGCATTACTGCAGCCGATAGGAAGAGACTGAACAAACTGATTAAGAAAGCTAGCTCTGTCCTGGGGCAGCGCCTTGATCCGATGGAGGAGATAGGAGAGAGAAGGACGGTGGCTAAACTGTCATCTCTGCTGGAGTCCGAGTTCCACCCTATGCAGGACATACTGAATGCACTGAGGAGCTCATTTAGCAGCAGACTACATCATCCCAGGTGCACAACCGAGAGGTTTCGTAGGTCCTTCCTACCAACGGCTGTCAGACTGTACAACCTAAGCAGGGCTGCTCGCAGAGATAGCAAAAAGACGTAACAAACTAATAGTTTTTTGAATGCAAAAGATGCAATAGACTTACACAATGGTCCCCTCCGGCATACAACTAGGAACTTACCGGTCGCTATGGAGGGTGAGAATATGTATGGGCACATAATCATACCATGTAGGATAACTAAGTAGACGGTTATGCTGTTTCATTCCATCTAGCAACAATGCTCTGCACTGTGTGTGTTTATATATTTACATATTTATTCCATCTAGCTACAATGCTCAGCACTGGGTGTGTTTATATATTTATATATCTACATATTATTCCATCTAGCTACATTGCTCCGCACAGTGTGTGTTTATATACTTGCATATTTATTCCACCTAGCTGCAATGCTCCGTACTGTGGGTGTTTATATATTTACATATTTATTCCATCTAGCTACAATGCTCTGCACTGTGTGTTCATATATTCATATATTTATTCCATCCAGCTACAATGCTCTGCACTGTGTGTCTGTGTGTGTGTGTATATATATATATATTTTATAGTAATACGTACATATGTATATTAGCTGCTCTTGCTTGCTTGTTTTTTTTTTTTTTTTTTTTTTCTTGCCTTCTGATTGTTGCTCTGAGTGTTGCTATCCCTGTGCTGTTGCAATCCTGGAATTTCCCCGTTGTGGGACTAATAAAGGCTTATCTTATCTTATCTTATCTTAAGTTAGATCAAAGCTTGGATGACTTGTAATTTTTTACTATTGAACTCTGATAAGACTGAAGTCATTTTTTTTGGCCCAAAACATCTTAGAAATTCCTTTTCAGATTATGCCCTTAATTTAGATGCTGCCACTCTCACTCTGAACAGTTGTGTGAGGAACCTTGGAGTTATTTTTGATCAGGATTTGTCCTTTAATTCACATATTAAAACTGTTTCTAGGACTGCCTTCTATCATCTGCGCAATATTGCCAAGATCAGGAGCATCTTTTCTCTGAATGATGCTGAAAAACTGATTCACGCCTTTGTCAGCTCTCGATTAGATTATTGTAATTCGCTATTATCTGGTTGTCCTAAAGTATCGTTAAAAAATCTTCAGTTGATTCAAAATGCTGCTGCTAGAGTTTTAACTGGTTGTAGAAAAAGAGATCATATTTCCCAGGTTCTGTCCTCCCTCCATTGGCTTCCCATAGAATTGTACAGTAGGGATAATGATTTATTGTCCAAAATATGTCTTTTCTTCCCCAGTATCCCTATACATTTTGCCAACTTGGTCTGGATGTGACTGATGTGAGGTTTTCAGCAGATTTTATTGTCTAGCGTCACCCCCAGAAATGTATTTTCCTGTACTATTTCAATTCTGGTATCATCTATCATTACCATGATTTCATGATATTTCCAAACAACGTAATCTTTGTTTTGTTTTGTTTTTTCAGATTTAGAGATAATTTATTTTTGTTGAATCACTGCGTTAACCTTTTCATTTCTGTTGTGACCACCTCTAAAACCTGCTCAAAATTCTCACCAGTGCAAAGGATATTTGTGTCATCCACAAACAAAATAAATTTCAAAATGGCATATGTCATTTATATATAAGATAAAGAGTTTGGGTCCCAAACCTGACCCCTGGGGCACACCACAAGTGATGTCCATGAATGGTGATTTGTGCTCACCTCTTTGCACAAATTGTTGTCTGTTACTTCAATAACTTTCCACCCAACTCAATCTGACTCTTCTTATCCCATACCTTTCCAATTTCCTCAGGAAAATTCTATGATCAGTGGTGTCAAAAGCTTTCTTTAAATCTATAAAAACTCCTACAGCAAACTTTTTTTAATCTATACAACTAGTGATTTCTTCTATGAGTTCAATCAGTGCTAAAGATGTAGATTTGTCCGCTCTAAAACCATACTGACTGTCTGTAAGGAGGTTATGTTTTTCAATGAAATTATCCAGTCTTTTAGTGAAAATTTTTTCAAGTGTTTTGGAGAATTGTGAAAGTAACGAGACCGGCCTGTAATTTGTGAAATGATGACTGTCTCTTGTTTTGTATAGTGGTATTACTTTTGCTATTTTCATTTTGTTTGGAAATTTACCAGTTTGAAATGACAGGTTACAGATGTGGGTGAGTGGTTTAACAATTCCTTCAATTACTTTTTTCACTATTGTCATGTTAATTTCATTCAAGTCAGTTGACTTTTTGTTCTTAAATATACTTACAGTCTCGATAATTTCCTTTTCAGTTACTGCACCCAAAAAGATTGTTTGGATTTCTGTCTTCTGTTTCATTTACAGGCCCACTATCGTTTGTTTCTGGTGTCACTATTGTTTTTGCTAATTCTGGACCAATGTTTACAAAGAATTTATTAAAACCACTAACCACATCCTCCATATTATTTATCAAATTGGCATTTTCAATAAAATATTCTGGATAATTAGCATTCTTTGATTGGTTACTAATAATCCCATTTAGCACTTGCCATATTCCTCTTAAGTTATTTTTATTATCCTCTAATATTCTGTTGTGGTATTCTTTCTTACAAGTCCTCATTATATTAGTTTGTTTTTATATCTTTTATATTTGATCTTGGCCTCTACTGTTCTACACTTAATGAATTGTTTATATAATATATTCTTCTTTTTACATGATTTAATAGCCCCTTGGTGACCAATGGAATATTTTTGCTTTTTTGTCCATCACTGTATTGTTTTATCCACCTTATTCCTGAGGGCGCTGCTGTAGAAACGATTATGGGCACAACTTCCGGTATCAGCTGAAGTGGTGTTAAATCAATCAGCAAGAGTGGAGTAGTGGGGCATTTAAAATAGCATTTTTAAAAGTGTTTTAAATTCATTTTAATGTATAGTCCACATACCTGTTTTGCAGTCAAGTGGCAACTAATTTCAGCACTTGTAGTTTTTGTATTTTTGAATGTTTTTTCATGTTCTGGTACTTGCTGCTTGCTGCTGTTCATAGTGTGAGACTCCTAAACCTCAGTTAAATCTGTGCTGGCTTCAACAGCAATGCATAGATCATGCACTGAAAACTAAAAAGGACTGTTGGTGTGATCAATGGTACAGACACAGGACAAACACAACACAGTCCCTCTAGGATTTCGCGATGTTGTGATTGTGCCAATTCACGTGAAATCAACCAATCAGCGCAACTGTTGAGCGACCTTGCAACTTTGTCCAATCACTGCAACTTTCCCGCAATTTTGGCCAATCCTCGTCAGCTTCCGTCAATTTCACCAATCAAATTTATCTCTGACTGGCGCGAAAACGTTCAGTCTAACCAATCAAATGCATCGCTGCACCGCTTTCATTTCCGGAACACATCAGCAAACAGAGTGTGAGATTTAAAAAAAACCCACTCACCCACAAGGTTTCCAACACCGTCCCATCCTCCGTCTCCCCCAGCCTGCTCGTGGACGTCTCACCACATCTCCATCCTGACCGTGTGTACGAAGCACTGGGTTTGTGTTGAAAAACGTCCGCCTGCCCCAAAAGCACCCCACTGCAGGAGTGCGCGTAAGGAGAAAGGCCATAAAACTATTAACGTTTTACACATCTTTAGAGGTAAAATCATTACTACATCTGGTCAGTGAGCTTTTAAGCTGTCAATCTCCAGTCTGGATGGACAGATGGACGCCCCCCCCCTTTCCTGTTAATGAAAGATGTCTGTTAAGACCGACGTGCAGCAGGAAGACAGGTAGGAAGGTACAGGAAAGAGAGAACATTCTCTATAAATTTTTTTTTTCAGAAAAACACAGACTCCTATAGACAATACAGTCTAACAGAATAAATCATTTATTTTTTCCTCTCTGCTTGGTACCGAGTGGTTGGGGACTGTAGGGAGTTTTCAAATGAAGGTGCCACCAATAATTTCCAAATCTCTACTCTTTAACATGTATTCAATGCAATTTAGTGGTTATAATGGATATTGTGTTAATGTTTGTATTTTTTTTTTGATTTTGTATACTTTATTGATCCCCTGTGGCACGCATATATGCACATATGTATATCACTGTATGATTCATACGTATACCACCTTAGGCTTCACATCTGAGACGGAACAAAGGACTGAGCCGCTTCGGAGATAACACGAGGATGTGAAAGTTTAGTCTTTGGCATGCAAAGAGACAGCCTTGGGGGATTTCGCCCAGCGGCCAGAGACTGAAGGTGGGGGGTGTTAAGATCGGGAGGAAGATACATTGTCACTGGGGATTAAGTACAATGTGACTGTGTGCTTTGATGTCCTGGGTATAAAAGGGGCAGATGTTGGGGGATTCTTTCTCTTTCTGTTTTTGGATGATGTTGGAGAATGTGAATAAACCTGACTTGTGAAATAAACTCAGCCTCGTCCTTCCACACTCTCCACACTGGTGACCCTAAGACGTATCATGAGCGGAAGAAATTCCCCCGAGCCGGACTCGTCAGGAGCCAGCCAGGCGAACGCAGCCACAGTCAAGCTACCAGACTTCTGGCAAGACAACCCGTGCTCCTGGTTCCACTTGGTCGAAGCACAGTTCGCCCTCCGGGGGATAACGGCAGATGACACAAAATTCTACCACGTCATTGCCTAGCTCGACAACCGCACGGCTCGACATGTGCAGAGCCTGTTGGATCGCCCACCGGCCAACGACAGATACGGCGGGTTGAAGGCTGCGCTCACCTGAACAACGAGAGCAAGTTTTTAGCCAAAGTCAAATTCCTTGTATGTGTTGTGCATACTTGGCCAATAAAGCTGATTCTGATTCTGATTCTGATTCTGATTCTGATTCTGATCCAGCGTTTCACTCCCTCAGTCCAGGAGAGAGCAGAGAGGCTACTGGCTCTGAACGACTTGGGAGAGAGCACACCCGTCGACCTGATGGAGGACATGCTGAGGCTGAGGGACTCAGACGACGACGACTTCCTTTTCACCCACATTTTCCTGAGAACCCTACCGTCGGCCACGAGAGCGACCCTGGCCGGTTCACCGTTGTTGGCCCAGCGGGCCCAGCGGTTCACCGTTGTTGACTTCCGCGCGCTGGCCCAGGAGGCACAGTGGATTCTCAACGCCAGCAGACAGTGCGCGACCACTGCAGCAGCGACGGAACTCGGCGCGACAGCCGGAGATGGCAGGGGGCCAGAGGCGGCAGTAGCAGACCCACCGACAACGGCGGCAGCGAGGGCCAAGGATCACGGAGGAGACGACCTCTGTTTCTACCATCGCCGCTTCGCAGAGAGGGCACGCAAGTGTGTACCACCGTGCCAGTTCAAGAGCTTGGGAAACGCCAAAGCCGGGGGTCGGTAGCAGCCACGGCCCTCGGGGAAGAAAACAAGCTGCTCTACTTGACGGATGCGCGTTCGGGGAAGCAATTCCTCGTGGACACAGGCTCCCAAGTGAGTTTCATCATGCCCACCTATGCTGACCGGCTGGCGGGCCCCGGAAGTCACGGAGCATCAGCAGCGAACGGCTCGAGGATTAAGACCTTCGGTGAGAAGACTCTGCTTCTGTCCCTACACAGCCGTACATTTGAGTGGACTTTTGTTATAGCTGCAGTGAGCTTCAATATGTTAGGGGCTGATTCTCTGTGCTCACATGGTTTGTTGGTTGATCTTGCTAATAGGCGCCTGGTTAATGCACTTTCTTTTTATTCTATTCCCTGTGCAGCCCGAGTGACCCCGCCCACAGCACAAGCCAACGTCGCAACAGCAAGCGGTAAGTTCCACACACTACTCACTCAGTTCCCAGCACTCACGGTTCCCACATTTTCAGCAGCTGTCGCTAAACACGGGGTGGAACATTTTATCACTACCACTGGACCGCCTGTTTTTGCAAAAGCTCGGCGCTTGGATGCAGCTAAACTGACCATAGCACACGAGGAGTTCGCCAGCCTGGAAAAGTTGGGCATCATCAGACGTTCGAAAAGCCCATGGGCTTCACCGCTTCACATGGTCTCGAAAGCTGATGGCTCGTGGCGACCGTGCGGAGATTTCCGCAGGTTGAACAATGCTACAGCGCACGACCGCTACCCAATCCCGCATATCCAAGATTTTTCAGTTCATTTAGCGGGGGCGCGCGTTTTTTCTAAGATAGACTTGGTACATGGTTACCACCAGGTCCCAGTGCGCGCTGAGGACATACCCAAAACAGCGGTAATAACTCCGTTCGGGCTATTCGAGTTGTTGCGCATGCCGTTTGGGCTTAAGGGCGCGGCGCAGACGTTCCAACGCATGATGGACGCGGTGTTGCGCGATCTCCCCTTCGTGTTTGTCTACCTGGACGACATATTGGTAGCCAGCGCGTCCGAAGACGAACACGAAAACCACCTCACGGCAGTTTTCCGGAGGTTGGGAGAACACGGGTTAATAATCAACCGAGCGAAGTGTCAGTTCGGGGTGACGCAGATTGATTTTTTGGGGCATCGCGTCTCTCCAGAAGGAGCTGTTCCTCTGCCTGACAAAGTGTGCGCAGTAACAAATTTTCCCCAGCTACAAACGGTCAAAGCATTACAGGAGTTTTTGGGAATGGTGAACTTTTATAACCGTTTCCTCCCTCGCGCAGCGCAGCTCATGCAACCATTGTATGCCGCGCTTGAAAAACAAAAACCTACAAATAAAATCGAATGGTCTCCGGAGCGAGAGCGAGCATTCTCGGAGTTCAAAACAGCCCTGGCAAACGCTGCGTTGTTGGCACATCCAGACCCAACGGCCCGCATAGCGCTCACCACTGACGCATCAGATGTGGCCATAGGGGCGGTCGTGGAGCAACATGTAGCCGGGGCTTGGCAGCCGCTCACCTTTTTCAGCAGGACTTTGCGCGATAGCGAGCGAAAATACAGCGCATTCGACAGGGAGTTGTTAGCTTTCCACTTGGCCATTCGCCACTTCCAGTTCTGGCTGGAGGGGCGCCGTTTCACCGCGTTCGTTGACCACAAGCCGCTGACCTTCGCGATGGCCAAAGTTTCAGAACCGTGGTTGGGCCGGCAGCAGAGGCAGCTGGCTGCAATCTCAGAGTTTACTACCGATATTCAGCACGTAGCGGGTAAACTTAATGTAGTGACAGACTGTCTCTCGCGTGCCGTAGCGGCTCCAGTCCACGTAGGGATAGATTACGCAGCCATGGCCGCGGAGCAGGCTAGCGACGCGGAACTGCGCGTGGCCACAGTCCGCGTAGGGATAGATTATGCAGCCATGGCCGCGGATCAGGTTAGCGACGCGGACGTGCACGAGCTCCAGTCTGGACCAACAGGGTTAAGGCTGGAGAACAGGGTGCTGCAAGATGATATGCCTCCCCTAATCTGCGATGTCTCCACGGGACGACCGCGCCCGGTGGTACCGACCGCATGGCGCCGCCGCGTTTTTGACTCGATTCATTCTCTGGCACACCCGGGGGTGCGCACGTCGGTCAAAATGGTAGGAGAAAAATTTGTATGGCCGAGCCTTCGCAAACAAGTTAGAGAATGGGCAGCAGCCTGCATGGCTTGCCAACGAGCCAAAGTACACAAGCACACGAGAGCTCCCTTGGAGCCGTTTCACATCCCGGCTAAGAGGTTCAATCACGTTCACATGGACCTCGTAGGCCCCCTCCCGCCTTCGCAGGGTTGCACACACCTTCTGACAATGGTAGACCGCACCACGCGCTGGCTGGAAGTGGTCCCACTGTCATCAACCACAGCCGAGGAGGTGGCGCGCGCGTTTTTAACGGCATGGGTAGCGCGCTTTGGAGTCCCGTTGGACATTACGTCCGACAGGGGTCCTCAATTTGTTTCTGAACTTTGGTCAGTGATGGCCCGCAGCCTGGGGGTAACGATCCACCGCACTACCGCGTACAACCCGCGGGCTAATGGGTTATGCGAACGTTTTCATAGGTCATTGAAGGCGGCCCTCAGAGCGTCGCTCACGGATGCAAATTGGGTGGACAGGCTACCATGGGTTTTATTGGGATTGCGTTCTGCACCTAAAGAGGATTTAGAAGCCTCCCCGGTTGAGTTAGTTTTTGCGCAGCCACTCCGGCTACCCGGGGAATTTCTCCCAGATAATCCTGCACCAGAATGCTCCCCGGCTCAGCGGTTGCAGAGTGGCACGGAAGCGGGCATGCTGCCCGGCCCTGTTCACCACACTTTTCCGTGCGTTTTTGTGCCTAAGGCTCTAAAAAATGCGGAGTTTGTTTTTGTCAGACACGATGCCCATCGCCCCCTGTTGCGGCCACCTTATGATGGACCATTTAGAGTGCTGGAAACAGGGGATAAGCATTTTTTGCTAGATTTGGGGGGCAGGAAAGAAAAGATTGGCATAAACAGACTCAAACCCGCTTTTGTGTTGGCCGACGAGGATGTGCTGTTGGCTACGGCTCCTTGGCGTGGCAGACCCCTTAAGGAGCATTCACCAGAACACCCACAGGGATTGACTAACAGTTCTCATCCTCAGACAGCAGCTCCCCAGCAGGAGGGCGCCGCGAAAGTGGTAAAGCCCGCTTACAGCAGATATGGGAGGAGATTGAGGCCCAAGCGACACGTGGACTGATGTGTAATAATTTTACCATGACTTGCAGACTGCTATTACGTTGTTCCATCTTAGACGTTTGGGAGGGGTCATGTGGCACGCATATATGCACATATGTATATCACTGTATGATTCATACGTATACCACCTTAGGCTTCACATCTGAGACGGAACAAAGGACTGAGCCGCTTCGGAGATAACACGAGGATGTGAAAGTTCAGTCTTTGGCATGCAAAGAGACAGCCTTGGGGGATTTCGCCCAGCGGCCAGAGACTGAAGGTGGGGGGTGTTAAGATCGGGAGGAAGATACATTGTCACTGGGGATTAAGTACAATGTGACTGTGTGCTTTGATGTCCTGGGTATAAAAGGGGCAGATGTTGGGGGATTCTTTCTCTTTCTGTTTTTGGATGATGTTGGAGAATGTGAATAAACCTGACTTGTGAAATAAACTCAGCCTTGTCCTTCCACACTCTCCACACCCCAAAGGGGAAATTCAGGGCATCCACCTGGATGGATGAAGCAGCCACGATACGGCGCTATCCCTTAACCATTCACACACACATTCACACCTAGGGCCACTTTAGAGTCTCCAATTAACCCAACCTGCATGTTTTTGGCCTGTGGGAGGAAACCGGAGAATTCCCGGAGTAAACCCACGCAGATATGGGGAGAACATGCAAACTCCACACAGATCACTGTTGGTCAGGGGCTGGGATCAAACCAGGGATCCCATGGCCAAGGGAGAGTTGCTGTGCTGGCGCAGTGCTAACCACTGCGCCACCACACCGCTGTTACACAAAAGAGTTTTTTTCTGTATAGCAGAAGTTTCTGCTTAATTTACATATCACTGTAATCAGAAATTTTTGACAATGCTGTGCTTTTCCTGTGTTGTTATATAAAATATCACTGCAATAAACTGGAAAAAAACATCTGCTTTAAAATTTGTAATTCTTACCACAACTTTTAGAACAGAAAACGCTCTAAAAGCATTGCAGATTTTATCACAACTTTTTAAAAAAAAACTCTCGCGAATTCAGGCTTTTTGGGCCGCAACAATAATAAAAACATCCTGTGAAATCCTGGAGGGACTGACAACAGCATCAGGTATGTTTTCACTTGTATGCATGTCACAGATCTGACATTTATATATGCCACCAGATGCAAGGCTGCATGAAGTAAAAGAATAAATAAAAAAATCGTAACAGTTTACTTCCTGAGGCTTAACGATTTAAGAAAGATATCAAATAGTTTTGCTGTTTTGTTTTTTTTTTGCATTCATTGCACTGCATTGTAATGATATGGACTTAATATTCGCCGCTTTAGCATGCATTAATTTTTAAATGATTACGAAGAATAGAATTTAAATAGATCAATAAAATTTTGAGCAATTGACAGAAAAGGTCTGTACATGTTAAGTTAAATAACAAGGATTCACGGCATGACAGCAGTATGAGCATTTTAATTTCAGGGTAAAACAGACAGCTGCTTACCCCGACATTAAAACACCCACGCATGGTGTTGTGGTTCTTGTGGTTCTGACTAGATTCTACGTCTGCTGTAAGGTAAATCTGATTATGTCCAACATATGTTAACAAAATGCAACTGACTTTATTGCAGTGGAAACATTGCTATACTGTATCTCAGAGCTTTTATTTGTTTACAGCCTTAGCATTTTAGCAGCGAAGCTAACTAACAGAGCTACTGTCTGCCAGGCCACTTTTTAAGGTCATCTTTCTATCTCTCGATAGTCGTGGTAAGTGGTTTGATTATATTACTCTTTTTGAGGTGCAAAAGGCCGTGTTCCCGCATTTTTGATGCCAAAGTCATTTTTAACAAGGAAAAGTGTCCCATTTCAGTGACAACCCCACTTTCTAAACTAGTACCAGAAGTTGTGCAAATAATTCATGCAAGGCATCAAGGGGGCTAGGAATAAGGTGGAAAGGACAGTTTTTGTTGTACAATGATTGAAATATTTGTAAAAATTCATCATATACTTTATTTATATCTTTTTCGTCATGCATTAATAACTCCTTTGGCAGTAAATACATAGTTTCTTCAGTTCTTATTCTTTTATATTTAATATTTTTGGTATACTTATTCTTCCTATAATCACACTGATAGACAACAAAAATCGGCAGGTGGTCACTGATATCGTTTAATAAAAGCCCACTCACGATATTATTTTCCATAATGTTTGTGAATATGTTATTTATTAGTGTGGCACTGTGTGACGTAATTCTGCTAGGTCTGGTAATTGTTGGATATAAGCTCATACTGTACACTGTGTTGATAAATTCTTCTGTCATGCTATGTTGTTTTGAGTTCATAAGATCTTTATTGAAATCCCCACAGATGAACATAACTTTATGAGTAAGTTTTGCATACATTTTTTGCACCCAGTCCTTAAATAAGTCAGTGTTTGATCCAGGTGTTCTATATACACAGCTCACTACTATATTCTTCATATTGTCCAAACAGATTTCTATTGCAATACATTCAAATAAATCATCTACTGTCACTGACAAATTTTCAACAACCTTGTATTGCAAGCTCTTGTCAACATAAATTGCAACTCCTCCTCCTTTTTTCACTTTTCTATTCATACAATTTAATTCATAGCCATCCATTGTAAAGTCCACTCCTTTCTCTTCACTGTGCCCCTTCTCTGATATTGCCACTATATTGAATGGCTCTTTAAACTGATGTAAATAATCTTTAATGTTATTAAAGTTGGCATAGAGACTTCTGCTGTTGAAGTGGATCATTGATATATTAAAATCAGATATGACCATTGTGTTAAACTGTTCATCTGTGTAGTAACTACAGTTATTATTGATGGAGGTAAATAAGTTATTGTCGGGGTCTATGTTATATTTCACGTCCTGTGGGTTGTGATCTGTATATTCAAAAACTTTCATTTCCTGTTGTTCCTGTTTGTTGATCTTTTGTTTCATGTAGTTATATGTCCTGTTGCAGATGAGTATGATCCTTCAGTGTCCTACAGTTGTCTTTTGTTGCTGTCAACTCCGGTTCATAATGTTCATTGATATTTGTCCAGTTCCATAATATTTCGGATGTTAATGACTTTGGCTTCTTCAGGTGATCCATTTAATTTGATGTATAATTTACAGTTCAATGTTTTTACCTCCTCGACCAGGTCCAGAATATTTTTCTGCTGCAGCCTAACAACAGAAACCTCTTCAGCCAAGAAGTCAAGTGACCTTTTAATATCGTCCACCTCCTGCTGAGCTTTCTTAGGACCCATGATCCCAGATGATTTATGTTGACTAAATGGCTAACTGAACAGCTGTTTAGCTAGCTGAGTGGTGGGCCGCTCAACTCCACTCCTGTTTTCCCAGTCCGTAAATGCGGTTATCGGCATCTTAAGTCAGGCAGGGGTCGAAATGAGGATGTCCAGTCCGTAATCCAAACTCAGTTATCAGAAGCCAGAACAGTAGTCAGAAACCGAGTACCAAAACACAGAAATCTACCGATTGACAGCACGTTGACAGTAGGTTGACAGCAGGTTGAAATGAAATGAAATGAAATGAAATAGTTATATCTGTTATTCACTGCCAGGAAAACAAAACACTTTTCGACCTTACATATATAAAAATATTTTAAACATATCAATTTTTATTTGGGAATAACAAATCAACAGTATTAGCTTTAGTACATGTATATGTACAGTCATGTGGAAAAATTAGGACACCCTGTATAAGCTTGTGTTTTTTTTAACATATTTGGACATGTGGATATTTAATATCAATGTTAAAAATACTGGGAGATTCAGGTAATACAACTAAACAATTAAAAATGAATTGAAGACCTTTTTCAAACTTTCTGTAAAATGTAATTCTAAACAGATAGTGAGGAATAAATTAGGACACCCTCATCTTTTTAGGACACCCCCACATTCATTCCCACTTACAATGGCTAAAATCAATTTTAAAAACATGCAAATAAAAACATAAACAAGGTTAGGCATAGATATGTGAACATTTCTTAATAAAGAACTGAATATTTAAAGGGGTGTCCTAATTTTTTCACATGACTGTATGTACAGTGCATCTGGAAAATATTCACAGTGCTTCATTTTTTCCACATTTTGTTATGTTACAGTCTTATTGCAAAATCGATTAAATTCATTTTTTTCCTCAAAGTTCTACACACAATACCCCATAATTACAACATGAAAAAAGTTTTTTTTAAGATTTTTGCAAATTTAATAAAAATAAAAAAACTAAGAAATCACATGTACAGTATATAAGTATTACAGCCTTTGCCATGAAGCTCAACATTGAGCTCAGGTGCATCCTGTTTCCATTGATCATCCATGAGATGTTTCTACAGCTTAATTGGAGTCCACCTGTGGTAAATTCAGTTGATTGGACATGATTTGGAAAGGTACACACCTGTCTATATAAGGTTACACAGTTGATAGTGCATGTCAGAGCACAAACCAAGAATGAAGTCAAAGGAATTGTCTGTAGACCTCCGAGACAGGATTGTCTCAAGGCACAAATCTGGGGAAGTGTACAGAAAAATTTCTTCTGCTTTCAAGGTTCCAATAAGCACAATGGCCTCCATCATCCATAAATGGAAGAAGTTCAGAACCACCAGGAGTCTTCCTAGGGCTGGCTGGCTGTCAAAACTGAACGATCGGGGAGAAGGGCCTTAGTCAGGGAGATGACCAAGAACCTGACTGTCACTCTGTCGGAGCTCCAGCGTTCCTCTGTGGAGAGAGGTGAACCTTCCAGAAGGACAACCATTTCTGCAGCAATCCACCACTCAGACCTGTATGGTAGAGTGGCCAGATGAAAGCCACTCCTTAGTAATAGGCACATGGCAGCTCACCTGGAGTTTGTCAAAAGGCACCTGAAGGACTCTCAGACCATGAGAAACAAAATTCTCTGGTCTGATGAGACAAAGATTAAACTCTTTGGCATGAATGCCAGGTGTCATGTTTGGATGAAATCAGGAACCGCTCATCACCAGGCAAATACCATCCCTACAGTGACGCATGGTGGTGGCAGCATCATGCTGTGAGGATATTTTTCAGTAGCATCAACTGGGAGACTAGACAGGATAGAAGGAAAGATGAATGCAGTAATGTACAGGGACATCATGGATGAAAACCTGCTCCAGAGTGCTCCTGACCTCAGACTGGGGCGACAGTTCATTTTTCAGCAAGACAGCAACCCTAAGCACACAGCCAAAATATCAAAGGAGTGGCTTCAGGACAACTCTGTGAACGTCCTTGAGTGGCCCAGCCAGAGCCCAGACTTGAATCCAATTGAACATCTCTGGAGAGATCTGAAAATGGCTGTGCACTGACGCTTCTCCTCCAACCTGATGGAGCTTGAGAGGTGCTGCAAAAAGGAATGGGCGAAACTGCCCAAAGATAGGTGTGCCAAGCTTGTGACATCATACTCAAAAAGACCTGAGACTGTAATTGCTGCCAAAGGTGCATCAACGAAGTATTGAGCAAAAGCTGTGAATACTTATGTACATGTGATTACTTAATTTTTTTATTTTTAATAAATTTGCAAAAATCTCAAAAAACTTCTTTCATGTTGTCATTATGGGGTATTGTGTATAGAATTTTGAGGGGAAAAAATGAATTTAATCCATTTTGAACTAAGGCTGTAACATAATAAAATGTGGAAAAAGTGAAGCACTGTGAATACTTTATGGATGCACTGTAATAGTCTCACAACTATTGTTTTATTAAATAAAATGAAATTTAATCTTGCTAATCTTCACATTCTGAACCTACTGCTTAAAAGACAGAGTGATGAAGGCTCCTTGGTGCTGTTTTTTCCAATGAGATGGCTCCACCCATCGCTGCCTCTCTCAGCCCCCAAAATCTTTATCTGCTACATGATGCATGAAAGCACACTGTCTTCCCATACAACTTTACATGACCCCTGACCCCATCTGCACAGATGCAATATGACCTAGCTGCTTCCATCCATTTTGGCCTGTGTAGTGGATTCAATGAATTTTTATCATGCTGTATGTGTATGTCACCCGGTTTGGCTCCTTCTTTTGATCTCCATCGCCACCAATGTGTCTTGGAAATACATCACTCTGAGATGTTGTGCCTCTGTAGTCTTTCATTCCATTTTAGCATTTTGTACTCTGGAATCTGAAGTGAGATCTGCACAGTAGGTAGTAAATATTATTTTTTTGTTTTTGTTTTGTTTTCCAGCTGGTTTGTGACAGGCAGATTTCCAACTAGGCAGAATAATGTAGGTACTGTAGCTATTAAATGTTTTCCTTAACAAATTTTGGACATCTCAGCTGTCATTTATTAGGACCTTGACATAGTTATATCCAACAATTTTTCTGTCCTGCTGGTTTAGAGGCTCAGTTGCTGATAACACACACTTTTAAAAAGTTGAATATTGAGGCTTTAATATAATTCATGTTGGCAACAATTTGCTCTCTGCCTCAGCATGCAGCTTGCTAAATGCAAATGGTGATTTTAAGGGACCATGCTTGAATGATGCTTTCTTGAACTGTCACTCAGTCTGCACCATTGAGAGAAGCTTGTGTTTTCATCTACCTTATTCAGTGACTTTTTTTTTGTTTCCTTCAGAAGGATCTCAAATTGTCAGTGCCAGGCAGCAACTATATGTTCCCCAGAGGGAGCCCAAATATCCAGGGAATCAGGCGTCATTTAGCCTGTAAGAGCCTTTTTCTTTCCCTGACACTCTGTATTGCTTTTTATTTCCCCCTCTCTTCTACTCTCTCTATCTTCTCTGCCTCCCAGCTGTACAAACATTCAGTCTCATTAGGTGGTCTCATTCATTCTTCCTTCAGCCTTCCTCACTTCCCAGCCCACTGTTGTGATGAGTTTTTAATCTTTTTTTGTACTTTATTGGACACTGATGTGCAGTGTATATATAGTTTGGAGCTGTATCTGTGATTATTTCCAAGCTTGATGAATATAATCATTTAGTTTGTTGTTCAGCCTCTAATCCATCAAGTGTCAGGAAGTGAATTACCACAAATGACAGTGTAAAATCTGAATGTATTCAGGCGTATGGAGCAGCTTAGATTTACTCTATGACCACAAGCTATCTTCTTATTCTGTTTTGTTTTTTTAAATTTATTTTTGTTATTATTTTTTTATGGAAGCAGTTTCCCTCTTTACACTGCTTTTTCTTTATTTTTCATCTCTTAAATTTATATTTTATACTAAGATGCCTTTACTAAATCTTATTATACCCCATGCAACAAAGTCGCCAGGGGTTTGGTCCATCTGTCTGTCCATCCGTTTGACATTTTATGTTGCCTGCACTCTAGCTTCTACATTTCTGACCAGATTGATGTCAAATTTCGACAGAAGTTTTAATGGGGTCATTGACTAAAAATTGTGTTTTTGCAGGTTTCAGCCATCTGGTCACCTAATTATCAAAAAAAAAAAAAAATCAAACCGCTCATTTCTCTTAAAAACAAACAACCTTTATATCGTTTTTCACTCTAAAAGACAAAATTGACTGTTCTGGATTTGCCACGGGATGTCACTTACATAGTCAACCCAATTCAGCACGTCCTTGGTACCCACCTGCTGCTCTATTATTGGCCAGCCTACTGTAGCTGTCAGTCATGTGGACAACAATAAGCTAACAACTTAGCTTACCAAGCAAGGTTTATGTTGTTGTTTTCTTTAGATTTCAGTCACCCTAATAGACATCCCCATTTCCATCTGCTTCACTAATCCAATCTCAACAATATAGCTTGTTCCATTCTGGCTTATTTTGCTGTATTTTTGCCATTATGCTACACTGAGCTCTGTTAACATTAACTTGGCTAGGCAGGCGGTCGGCTCTGGTCACGTGACCGACAGGCCACTTAGCATTAGCTTAACTGTCGATCTGGTCAGTTTGGATTGCAATTTTCTATAAATGATATTCACCTCCACTGGAATCCTTGTTCATCTACCAACACTTGACCATATACAGCGTGGAAAATAAGTATTGAACACATCAACATTTTTTTCATTAAACATATTTCTGGTGGAGCTATTGACCTGAGATTTTCACCAGATATCAGTAACAACCCAAGTAATCCATACATATAAAGAACTGTGTTCCAAAAACAAGTTGTATTTAATAAAGTGGAATGACACAGGGATTAAGTATTGAACACATGAAGAAAAAGCAGTGCAAAAAGGCATAGAAGGCCAAAAAAAGTCAGCTGAAATCCATCAGAATTTAGGAAGCCATCCCATCCCCCATCAGTACAAATTAATTTCAGCTGGTTAAGTCCTGACTGATAGCCTTTAAAAAGGTCTGCGAATATCAGATTGTCACACCAAAAAGAACTCATAATGGGTAGAAGCAAAGAGCTCTCTCTAGACCTTCACAACCTTATTCTTGCAAAAATTAATAATGGCATTGGTTACAGGTGCATTTCTAAACTGCTGAATGTCCCAGTGAGCACTGTTGGAGCCATCATTTGGAAGTAGAAAGAACATCATTTTACCATAAACCCGCCACAACCAGGAGCTCCTCGCAAGATTTCTGAAGAGGAGTCAAAATAATTATCCGAAGAGTTGTCCAGGAGTCAAAGACCACTTGTGGAGAGCTCCAGAAAGACCTGGAGTTAGCAGGTACTGCTGTTTCAAAGAAAACAATAAGTAGTGCACTCAACTGACATGGGCTCTATGCCCACTCACCTTGCAAGACTCCATTACTGAAGAAAAAGCATGTTGAAGCTCATTTAAAGTTTGCTGCGCAACATTTGGGCAAGCCAGTAAAATACTGGGAGAATATAGTCTGGTCAGATGAGACCAAAATTGAACTTTTTGGATCCCATTAACACAGCATGTTTGGAGAAGAAATGGCACTGCACATCAGCCCTAAAACACCACACCAACAGTGAAGTTTGAAGGTGGGAACATCAGGGTGTGGGGTTGTTTTTCAGTACATGTACAGGCAGACGTGATATAACTGAAGGAAAGATGAATAGACAAATGTACAGAGACATTCTTGATAAGAATCTGTTGCCATCTGCCAAGAGGGTGAAGATGAAATGAGGGTGAACATTTCAGCAAGACAATGATCCAATCACACAGCCAAGAAAACTCTCAACTGGCTCCAGAGAAGGAAAATAAAGCTGCTAGAATGGCCAAGCCAGTCATCTGACCTGAATCCAATTGAAAATCTATGGAATGAACGAGTTTATAGAAGACACCCGCAGAACCTTCAAGATTTGAAGACAGTTTGTGTGGAAGTATGGGCTAAAACAATAAGGAATAAGGCTTTTTCCATCCATATTCCTTTTTATATATTGCGCACACCACTGAAGAGAGAGAAACAGCATTTCAATTCTCCTTTATGTCCTGTACGTATAGTAGTATTGACAAAATCTCTGAATCTTTGAATCTTGAATCTAAAATCACTACCTAACACCAGCTAGCTGCTCACGTCAACTAGCTGCCTTGAAGCTAGCAGTTTATCTATTCATATGAATGTTTCTATACTTACTGTAGTTCTTGGACCATTCATATCCTGTCGACCATTGAAACCACACACTGCTCTTAACCAGTGATGCATTGTTTCATTCATTCTTTAAGACAAACGTTAGTTGGCTCACGGGTAACAGGTCAAGTCAGCCCTGACGCAGTCAGCCTGGGATCCCCAGTGGCACAAATCGAGGACCTCCACAAAGCTTTTCAGAAGAATTTTCTTGGTGACCAATAATTGTAAGGAGTTTTATAGAAATTCTCTGCCCATGCAATAAAAGGTCCAACCCATATTCTGCTCAGGATACATCTGAGCTAAAAGCTAGGAGCTAGTAAGTTAATGTTAACGATGACAGTGTGAGAGGGAAGACAGAATTGAATCCAGTCAGAAGATTTAAAGGTATATACAGGTACATCTCAATAAATTAAAATATCATTGAAAAGTTAACTTATTTCGGTAATTCAATTCAAAAAGTGAAACTCATATATGCTGTTCGTCCGTCATTCTCAACAATGTCCAAGGACATCACAGGGAAGAGGAATGGGTGTGGCGTGTCCGACTGTGGCTGATCAGTCTGATGCAGGCAAGGAAGGCTCTGCCGCAGGTCGGGCTCAGGTGGTCTGTGCGAGCAGAAGATACAGGGGTTGCTCTGGACTTGCGAAGCTCACGTTTTCTCTGGGCCTTGGCAATCCTGTTCAGCTTGAAGGAGGCATCATCTTTGCTGGTATGGCTACTCCAGTCTGGTTGGTCTAGCACTAGGGTCTCCCAAGTGTCAGGACTGATGTCAAAGCTCTTCAGGGAGGCCTGACAAGTGTCTTTGTAGTGCTTCTTCTGACCACCTTGTGAGCGCTTGCCCTCTGCTAGTTCGCCATAGAACAGTCTCTTTGGTAGGTGTGAGTCAGGCATATGAACAAGGTGGCCAGCCCACCTAATCTGGGCTCTCTTGAGCAGAGTGTGGATGCTGGGCAGCTCAGCTCGGGAGAGGACTGCTGTGCCAGGGATTTTGTCCTGCCAGGTCATCTTCAGGAGCTTTCTGAGGCAGTTCAGGTAGAAACGATTTAGCTTTCTGGCATGGTGCTCGTAGACTGTCCAGGTCTCGCAGGCGTACAGTAGGAAAGGCAGGACAACTGCCTTGTACGCCTTCAGTTTTGTGGTCAGCTTGATGCCTCTCCTTTCTCACACTGTTGCATGTAGCCATCCGAATGCTGAGCTTGCCTTGGCAATGCGCGAATCAACCTCATCATCGATGTTAACAGACCTGGAGAGTGTGCTGCTGAGGTATGTGAACTAGCTTTGAGGGTCTCCCTGTTGACAGTGATGGCTGGTTCCACGTAAGTCTTCTGCGGCGCGGGTTGGTGCAGGACCTCGGTTTTCTTCGTACTGACTGTGAGCCCAAAGGTGTTGCAAGCAGTGGAGAAGCAGTCCATGCTCTGCTGCATCTGGGCCTCTGTAGAGGCGTTGAGTGCGCAGTCATCTGAGAACAGGAAGTCATGCACTGAGTCCCCTTCCATCTTGGTTTTGGCTTGGAGCCTCTGCAGGTTGAAGACCCTGCTGTCCATCCTGTACCTGATCCTGATGGCACTTTCTTCATCATCACAGAAGGCATCAGACAGCATGGCTGTGAACATCATGTTGAAAAGTGTGGGTGCGAGTACACAGCCCTGCTTGACCCCGTTGGTGACTGGGAAAGCTTCGGAGGAGTCTCCATTGTCCAGTATTTGAGCAAGCATGCTGTCGTGGAACTGGCGCACCATGCTGATGAACTTGTCCGGGCAGCCAAACTTCGCCATGATCTTCCACAGCCCCTCACGACTGATAGTATCAAAAACCTTGGTTAGATCTACAAATGTTGTGTAGAGGTCCCTGTTCTGCTCTTGATACTTCTCCTGAAGTTGGCGTGTGGTAAAGATCATGTCAGCTGTTCCACGACCCTCTATGAAGCCACACTGGCTCTCCGGCAGGTGACCACCTTTCATGTGCTTAATGAAGCATTTGAGAAGGACTCTTGCGAGGATCTTGCTGGCGATGGCAAGGAGAGAGATTCCACGGTGGTTGTCGTAGGACTGTCTGTTTCCTTTTCTCTTGTAGAGATGGATAATGGAAGCATCCTTGAGCTTCTGGGGAATAACTTCCTGCTGCCACATGGTCTGAAAGAGTTTGTGAGTTTCTGTATTAGAACTGGTACTCCTGTCTTGTAGATTTCTCTTCTCTTCCGCCCTCCAAAGAGAGCAGTCGCATTTTTTCTCTGCTCCCACTCCTCTCCCTCCCTAACTGACTGGATCCCAGCTTGCTATTGTCTGTGTCTGCGTGTCTCTCTACTGCTGATTCATCCAACGAAAATTATGGATTTAATAAGCTGGGCTTTGAACGCAATCGACACTGTGTTTTCAACGAGGAAATCAGGCCCGGGGGAGCCTATTTGTCCCACAGGGACTGCTGCTGTGGGTTACATTAAGGATACAAGCAATTGGAAACTCTTGTGTCTGTGTGATCTTTCTATTGAAGATATTGAAGATTTATATCTATTCGGAGCAATGGTCACCGGAATTCTACTGATCGGCCTTGGGATTGTTCTGGTGCACCGCAAATTGAAGAAGATGGACAGAGCTTATCAAAAAGCAGACCCGGCGAAGCTCTCCCATCAATTCGACCAACTGGGCAGGACTCTGACAGCGGCCAATGGAGAACTGAACAGGAAAATGGATTACATCATGATTACGCTGAGAGCTGTTCATGACTCGATTTCAAAGTCTGGCAGTGATGGATCTGGAGCACTGAATCCGTAAGAGAATGGAAAGTTTTTTCTCTGAAGTCAGTGCTATTCGACCTGTTTTCAGCACCCTCAGCACTCTGTCCTCCTGATGATCAACAGTATAATTGTTTTCATAACATTGGCGGACAGTATCTGACTCTCATGGACAGCTGTCTGGCTCAGACTACTCCATCTGCCGTGCTCAAGGACACGTGCCTTTGCCTTAGACACTAGTCATAACATCTGCTGAGAGAGAGACTATTGCTGTTCTCCTAACTGATTTACACTGATTGCAACCAACACACATACAGCTGACCCATTTATAGTGATGAAGACATATTCCTTCACTGCTCTCTCTGTGTCATTGTGTGGATTCTATTGTCTGTTAATTGTGCATTGAGAGTTTTTTTCTTGTAATCACAATATCGGTCATATAAATGAACTTTATTTTGATAAACAATGCTTTTTTCTCTTTCCTATTGTGTCCCCTCCCCCACTCCCCCGCCTTCTATTCCCCTCCTGCTGACAGGTGCCTCCATGGCTTGCCGCGTCATTGGGAATGTCATCTATGATGTTTCCATTGTCAAGTCAAATTCCTCGTATATTTACCTGTTTATTTACTTGTAAATGTGCTTGGCAATAAACTTATTCTGATTCTGATTCTGATTCAGCTGGGATGGAGTCAGAGCCTGGTGCTTTGCCGTTCAAAAGGAGTTTGATCACTTTTTGGACTTCTGATTCCGTTGGAGGTTCTGCCAGAGACATGTTCACCTCTACTTGGAGCATGCGAGTGATGGCTTCTGCATTGATGGATGAAAGTCTGTTCAGGACACTGCTGAAATGTTCTGCCCATCTTTCCAGGATTGCGTTCTTGTCGGTGAGGAGAGTGGACCCATCAGCACTGAGCAGTGGTGATGTTCCACAAGATTGAGGCCCGTAGATGGTCTTAAGGGCATCATAGAAGCGTTTGAAGTTGTTGCTGTCAGCGTACTGTTGGATTTCACCTGCCTTTTTGCTGAGCCAGAAGTCCTGCATGTTATGGCCTGAGTGCCGATTCCATCTGCACTCAGGTTGTCCAGGATTTTCTCTGTTTTATCCCATTTCAAGCCTTGTTATTGTGGCCTTCGTCAGGGTTCTTATTTTGACAGCGTCACGACGGGACTTCCGGCTGTCAAAACTGAGTCGCATTGTGACAGCTGTTTGTCATTTCATTTAATTACATTCCCCTTTTCTGATTGGTTCTGAGTTATCATTTAAGGGAGCAACTGAGGCTTACTCCTCACTGCGACCTACACAACAATACGGGCTCCTCCGTGTACGTGACTGGAGCCCCTATCCCTGACTCCAGTCTCCTTTTTGATTCTTCGCTCTCTGTGCTGACCTGTCAGATATTGGGTGGGGTTATGTTCCCTCTAGTGGTGGTTTGCATTACTGCACCTTTAATTGTAGCTACTTCCTGTTTCCTATATAAACCCTTTCTTTGTTCAATCTGCCATGATGAAAGCAATGTGAAAATGTGCTCGCCAGAAATTTGGTTGTACTAACCTAGGAGTGGAACCAACAGTAAGTTAATGCTGAAAATTGTTGTAATACTTGTTTAAGATGACTATAGTTTGGAATATGATGTTAAAAACGCTAAATTTAAGCTATAAAAAGATCGCGATTAAAAGGTGTTAATGGCTAATTGTTTGCAATGGTACTTAGCTAACTGCTGAGTCATTTAGCCCTTTGTTAGCCCAAGTTATATTGTGTTGTAATGGTGCTTCGTGTGAAAGCTAGTTAGCTATTCATTTGGCTATGCTTACCTGCTTACTTAGCTGTGTAGCCGTCCTCTGTAAAATAAAAATGTGTTAGTATAATTTCGTAATACTTACCTGATTTAACTTACCTTAACTTTGTAATAAGAGAAACTGTTTATATACAGAGTGTTGTATTATTATTTCTTATGTAACATTCTGTACTATGTATATTTCATTGTGTTTCAGTTTTACAAAAAACAACAAGACAAAAAAAAAAAGAAAGAAAAAAGACAAGACAAAAACGATTTCAGTAAATCAGTCAACCTGGAATCAGCCTGCTGTCTTTATTGTTCGCTATCTGTCTACAATACCCAGCCGTATTACCAGGACAGAATACTCTCTGTAAGTGTTATTCCTCCTCAGAGTCTTTGATCTTGTGTCTTAGCCTTTGTTCGTGTTTTTGCCCCACATGGCTGTTTATTTTGTCATTGTGTCTTTTGTTAATAAAACATGCAAACTCACTGGTTGGCCTATAGTGTCTCAATGATGCCCCGCAAGGGACATCCATGACACTGCATCTCTCTGAGCTTTGCCTGCACCTTTCCTTTGATGGAGTTGAAGGTTGCCTTCTTAGAGGAAGATCTGCTGTCTTGCTGGTACGCTTTGTGGGTTTCATGCTTCTTGTCAAACAACTTTTGGATGTCCTCATCACTTTCATCGAACCAGTCTTGGTGTTTGTGCGTGTTCTGGCCCAGATGAGTGAATGAGGTGTTGTACACCATGTCTCTGAAAGCTGCTCAGTCTTCTTCTGCTCCGTATTCCCCGAGGTCGAGCTGACTAAGCTTGCTGTCCAGGTCCTCACTGAGGTTCTATCATACAGAGTGCTGTTCCAGCTTGCTGACATTGAGTCGCTTGTTTGCCTTTTTCCCCTGTGGACGCCGTTTGGGCTGGATGTGCATGTTGAGCTTTGAGAGAATGAGTCTGTGATCCGTCCAGCAGTCTGCGCCACACATTGCCTTCGTCACTCTAACGTCCTGCCTGTCTCTCCTTCTCACAATGATGTAATTGATCAGATACCAATGCTTGCTGTGTGGATGCATCCAGGAGGTCTTGTTGCGATTTGGCAAGCGGTAGACGATATTCGTGATCAGAAGGTCATGAGAGGCGCACATCTTCAACAGGAGAAGACTGTTGCTGTTGCGCTTACCAAATCCATTTCTCCAAAGGACTTGCTCCCATGTCTGGTAGTCTGTACCAACTCTGGCATTAAAGTCTCTAAGAACAATGAGTTAGTTCTCCTTTGGTCCGCCTTCAATGAGAGTCTCTAAGTCCTTGTAAAATTTGTCTTTGATCTCATCTGTGTTTGTCATGGTGGGGGCATATGGACTGAATGTGGCATGGCGTTTTCCTCAGAGGGGAAGCCGCAGGGTCATGAGGCGGTTGTTGGTTCCTTTGGGGAGGCTGGTAAGCTTGCTGATCAGATTGGATTTGATTGTGAAACCCACTCCTGCTTCACGGCATTCTTTACTGCCTTGGCCGCTCCAGAAAAAGGTGGAGCCGGCTTTGACTTCTGTCAGCTGACCTTCGCCTGCAAACCTGGTCTCGCTCAGAGCTGCGATGTGGATGTTGTACCTGCTGAGATCTCTTGCAACAAGTGCTGTCCGTCTCTCAGGTCTGTCTGCTTTAGAGCTGTCCATGAGCGTTTGTACATTCCAGGTGCCAATGGTGAGTGATGTCACCTTAGTTGATTTCTTTTGAGAATTTTGACCTCGAGGGTGGGATCCCCGCCAGCCGTGGCTTGCTGGCCAGGGTGTAGCGAAGCAGACTATGTTTAGGGCACCTTTTCTAGCCCCTTCCTCAGGCCATGGAGGTGAGCAGAGCGAATCCTTAAGAGGGCTGCTCAGACACCCAGGGGGCTGCTGAACTCCACTGCTGCTTTGGTCCAGTAGTGAGCAACCCTATGCCCTAAGCCTCCTGTGTGTGGGATTGTGGCTACAGCTTCCAGTGTATCCACACTTGCTGCTTCGTCACTTGCCCATCACCACAGGACTTGGGGGGGGGGGGGGGGTGATGTCTTTACTTGTGCGTGAATTTGATTTAAGTAAGGGAGAGTTGTGCAGGGTCGTCAGCCTCACTCTCTCATGCCAGCCTATCTGGATCCAGTGGTAAGACATAGTCAAGATGGCTGGAGATAAGTTAGGATGCAGTGGATGTCCAGCAATGTCCTACGTGTCTCAATGTGCCCCAGCTGTGCTCCACAATGCTTTGCTGGGTCTGCCCTTCTGCCCATTGAGCTAATCTGGTGGTTTCCTCTGCACAGTCCACCGGGTCCAGTCTACGCATGCGTAGGTAGACAAGCCCTACCTCACCGAGTGTTTCAAACCCGTCTGCTACCCTCACCTGGTTTCGCCCGCCAGTCGAAGTGGTTTACCGGGGTGTGGCCGCTGTTGCATGCAAACAGCTACTTAGTGCCACAGGTGAGATTTGAGTGCCAAGTGGGAACCAAAGCAGACTGACCACCCGGAGGTGCGACTGTTGCCCCGTCAGAGGTACTATCCCTCCCTGACACTCCATACACCCCATATATTCATATATAGTAGATTCATTCCACACAGAGTGATGTATTTCAAGTTCTTACTTTATTAATTTTGATGATTATGGCTTATAGCTAATGAAAACTCTAAATTCAGTTTTTCAAAAAATTTGAATATTACATAAGCTCAATTTAAAAAATAGATTTTCAATAGAAATGTTGGCCGACTGAAAAGTATGTCCATGTATTGTTCACGCTTAATTATTAGTCAGGGGTCCTTTTGCAGGTGCCAAGTCCTGCTGGAAAATGAAATCAGCATCTCTGTAAAGCTTGTCAGCGGAGGGAAGTGTGAAGTGGTCCAGAATTTCCTGGTAGACAGCTGTACTGACTTTGGATAAAACACAGTGGACTAACATTAGCAGATGGCATGGCTCCCCAGATCAGGTGCCAAGTCCTGCCATTTGGCAAGTAGGATAGCCAGAAGGAAGCCTTAAAAATGGAATAAACTGTAAAAAGTGTGATCACGCTTGATTTACAGAAAAATTAAGATTAAAGAAGAAAATCATGGCTTGGTTGGCTTTAGAAAAGATAAAAATTGAAGCCTACTTACACTAGTCATGAATTGCTAGAGAAGGTGATGAAGTTTTAACGAAAAATCCCAAAAGTATCAAAGTTCAGGTAGTTAAAGCATGCTAGAAAAAGGGAAAGCTTCAAGTGTTACCTTCAGTCAGATAAGAGCTGGATTAGAGGCCTTCAGGCCTCTGAGGGGAGAGAGAGAGGGCCGATGACCTCTCTCCTCAGAAAACAGCAGCAGCAAAAAAAAAAAAAAAAAAGAATTCTGGGTAGAGACATGTGATAGAGGTACTGGCCCTTACCCCTAGGGCGGTCCTGAGGGGTCAGCCAATCAGGGCTTTGCATGACTATCTCACTGCCCCTTTGGTAAACTCGCTCGTCCCAGTGGGAAGTGAAATGTTCAGACACTTATCACAAACTAGTCACACATTATCAAAATACTTCCATCTGAATTTTATAATCTATGAGGGTTCATAAGTAAGAAAAGCATGCATAAATAAAATATTTATGACAACAGATAATGGAGCAACGTTGTAAGCACATTTAGGAAGTGTTTAGAATAAATTCCTGTTCTGCAGGAGTTTTAGTGCCATGGTCGTAAAATAATATCTCAGTGGGGGAGTTTGTTTCCTGCTTCTCTCTTCTCCATGTCAGAGATCTGTGTTGAAAGGAAGGAATAGAGGGGGCAGGGGTGCTGCATATGGTCCCCCATCACAGCTGGATCCTATTGGAGGTGATGAAACTGGGCAGAGGTTAGACAGTTCGTTCATACATGAAGCAAAGCTCCAATTTAAGTGTTCAGTCCAACTTGAGTCTGCTACACATTGATGATTTCATTTTCAGCAGGACTTGGCAGTTTTTTAAGTTGACCTTACTATATGTAATCTGTTGGGTTTTTTTTTTAAATTCAATTCATAAAATGAAACTCATATTTTATATAGATTCAGTACAGACAGAGTGATATATTTCAAGTTTTTATTTCTTTTTATTTTGATGGTTATGGCTTGCAGCTCATGAAAACCCAAAAATCAGTTTCTCAAAAAATTAGAATATTGCATATTTTTATTAGAAATGTTGGCCGACTAAAAGTATTTCCATGCACACACTCAATACTTGGTCAGGGCTCCTTTTGCAAGAATTAATACTGCATCACTGTGGCATGGCATGGAAGGTGATCAGACTGTGTTATTGCTGAGGTGTTATGAAGGCCCAGGTGGCTTTGATAGCGGCCTTCAGCTCATCTGCATTGTTGGGTCTGTTGTCTCTCATCTCCCTGTTGACGATACTTCATAGATTCTGTATGGGGTTTAGGTCAGGAGAGTTTGCTGGCCAGTAAAATATGGTGATACCATGGGCATTAAACCAGGCTTTGGTACTTTTGGCAGCAGTGTGGGCAGGTGCCAAGTCATGCTGGAAAATGAAATCAGCACCTCCATAAACTTTGTCAGCAGAGGGAAGCATGAAGTGCCCTAAAATGTCCTGGCAGGCAGCTGCATTGACTTTGGACTTGATAAAACACAGAGGACTAACACCAGCAGATGACATGGCTCCCCAAATCAGGTGCCAAGTCCTGTCACTTGGAAATCAAGGCCCCAGAGTCTGGAGGAAGAATGACCAGGCACAGAATCTAAGTTGCTTGAGGTCCAGTGTGACGTTTCCACAGTCAATGATGATACAGTATGTGGAGCCATGTCATCTCGTCAGCTCGCTAATATATTTAAAAACTGCTTTGACTAGTATTACTCATTCTTATTCTACACTTTATTGCATGTATATATACAGTATATATATATATATTTTTTTTATTTCTTTATTTTATCATGTTTAATGTTGCAGCACTGCACCGAGACAAATTCCTAGTTTGTGTACTACATGAACAATGGCAATAAATCTGATTCTGATTCTGATTCTGATCTGCTGGTGTTTTTCCACTGTGTTTAATCAAGTCCAATGTCAGTGCAGCCATCTAACAGGAAATTTTAGAGCACTCCATGCTTCCCTCTGCTGACAAGCTTTATGGAGATGCTGATTTCATTTTCCAGCAGGACTTGGCACCTGACCACACTGCCAAAAGTACCAAAACCTGGTTTAATGACCATGGTATCACTGTGCTTGATTAGCCAGCAAACTCTCCTGACCTAAATCCCATAGAGAATCTATGGTGTATTATCAAGAGAAAGGTGAAATACACCAGACCCAATAATGCAGACGAGCTGAAGGCCACTATCAAAGCAACCTGGGCTTCCATAACACCTCAGCAGTAACAGGGTGATCGCCTCCATGCCATGCAATAATAATAAAAATCAATTTTTTAAAATTAATTTTATGTAATATTCTAATTTTTTGAGAAACTGAATTTGGGATTTTCATGAGCTATAAGCCATAACCATCAAAATTAAAAGAAATAAACACTTGAAATATATCACTCTGTGTGTAATGAATCTATATAATATAGGAGTTTCACTTTTTGAACTGAATTATAGAAACAAATCAACTTTTAGATGACATTCTAATTTATTGAGATGCACCTGTATAAACCATAATCATCGGAATTAAAAGAAATAAACACTTGAAATATATCACTCTGTGTGTAATGAATCCAAGCAATAATTGAGTTTCACTTTTTAAATTGAATTACTGAAATTAATTAACTTTTCAATGATATTCTAATTTATTCAGATGCACCTGTACACACAATCAGACCGTTTTCAGAAAGACTGAATACATTCAAAAAAACAAATTTGCTGCAGTAATTAAATAATTAAAGAACATTTTAACAAAATATGTCAAACATTTCAATATGACTTATGAGCTGTTAAAATTTAGGAAAAAAATGCAGTCAATGACCCCTTTAACTCATCAATACCATGGACACGTCTAATGAGGGGGTTTTGATGTCAAGACTACAGCTTCTACATTTCTGATTGGATTCTCTTCAAATTTATACATTTAATGAGGGCGTCCATTTTGGGGAGGGGGGGCCTTGTACTGTTTCACTCTATTTTATGTTGTCACAAGTATAGCTTCTACATTTCTGATCTGATTAACTTCCTATTTATTAAGCTTTGGCTCGAATGAGTGGTTCACATTTTGGGTAAGTTGAACTTATTTTTTCTTGGCCATGTTATGTTGATTACAATTCTCCTTAGGGGTCACTGGAATGCAGAGGTGATATGCAGGGGGTATATGATCTTGCTCACTAAGGTTCTTTCATTCTCACAGTATGTATCTCTGTCATTTAAAAGATTCTGTTTATAGAAATGTACAGTAAATAAAGGAAAACTTTTGAAGAGCAGCAATTTGACAGAATCATCTGTATTAGTAGAATTTCTGTTACTTTAATTTGCCCCTAAACTTTTGGGGCATTTGTGGTTTCATGGCATGGTCCTGCTTTCTTATCCTTTTAATCAGATTTCTCAATATGGGGGTTTTATGAAAAAATCTTGGTAGAATATGCAGCTTTCTCAGTCTAAAATTCTAGAGCATTATTTCAGCACCACCTTCAGCAGAAGATGAGACAGTCATATTGGGCTGTTTGCTCTCTTGTACAATTCACAGCCATTCTGGTTTGGGAGTGAAACCATTTATATCCTTGCATGTGGGCCCCAAACAGATACATTGTTTAACTGTCACAGATGACAGGGATAAGGACAAAATAATGTAGTATAGTGTTGTGTGTGCATGTCTCAGTAACTGTGTCGTACTTACAGCGGGGAGAATAAGTACTGAACACGTCAACAATTTTCTCATTAAACATATTTCTGATAGAGCCATTGACCTGAGATTTTCACCAATATCAGTAACAACCCAAGTAATCCTTACATACAAAGAAATCAAGGCAACTGTGTTCACAAAACAAGTTATATTTAATAAAGTGGAATGGCACAGGGAATAAGTATTGAACACATGAAGAAAAAGAGGTGCTAAAAGGCATAGAAAGCCAAGAAACCAGCTTAAATCCAACAGAATTTAGGAAGCCACCCCATCCCTCATTGGTGCATATTCATTTCAGCTGGGTAAGTTTAACTTAGTTTATCTGTTTATTGGTTTACTACACTTCCTCTAGGTGGCATTGTTGCCACCTAGAGGAATCAGAATCAGAATCAGAATCAGAATCAGAATCAGATTTATTGCCATTGTTCATTTAGTACACAAACTAGGAATTTGTCTCGGTGCCATGCTGCAACATTAAAAACATGATGAGATAAAGAGATAAACTAAAAAACTAAAGGACTAAAAACATGCAATAAGTGTAGAAAAATAAGTAATAATAATAATAATAATAATAATAGTAATAATGAGTAATACTAGTCAAGGCAGTTTTAAATAAATTAGCAAGTAGCAGATAATATGGGGTACCACAGTGCAGTTGATAATGCAACAGAAAAACAGTGATGAATGTCATGAGTCTGGTTGAGCTGCTGTACATAGTGCACGAGAGTCAATAAGTCACTTAATGTTCAGCAGTCTGATGGCAGAGGGGAAAAAGCTATTCATGTGCCGGGAGGTTTTAGTCTGAATGGACCGAAGTCTTCTACCTGAGGGTAGGGGGGCAAACAGTACGTGGCCAGGGTGTGAAGGATCGGCTATGATCCGGCCAGCACGCCTCTGGGTCCTGGAGCTGTACTGGTCCTGGAGAGATGGGAGCTTGCAGCCGATCACCTTCTCAGCAGTGCGCACGACGCGCTGCAGCCTTAGTCTGTCCCTGGCAGTGGCTCCTGCGTACCACACGGTTATGGAGGAGGTGAGGATGGACTCGATGATGGCCGTGTAGAACTGCACTAACATCTTGGTGGGTAGCTTGAGCTTCCTCAGCTGCCGCAGAAAGAACATCCTCTGCTGGGCCTTTTTGATGAGGGAGCTGATGGTTGGCTCCCATTTGAGGTCCCGGGTGATGGTGGTGCCCAAGAAGCGGAAGGAATCTGCAATGGTGATGGGAGAGCCTGTGATGGTGAGGGGGGGCAGGGGGGTTGTGACTTTCCTGAAGTCCACAATCATCTCCGCTGTCTTCAGAGCGTTCAGCTGCAGGTTGTTGTGGCTGCACCAGGACACCAGCTGGGCCACCTCTTTCCTGTAGACGGACTCGTCGCCGTTGGAGATGAGCCCGATGAGGGTGGTGTCGTCCGCAAACTTAATCAGCTTAACAGACTGGTGGGAGGAGGTGCAGGAGTTGGTATAAAGGGAGAAGAGTAGGGGGGAAAGTACACAGCCCTGGGGTGATCCAATGCTGATGCTAACAGAGTCCGAGACAGACTTCCCCAGCCGCACATGCTGCCTCCGGTCCGTCAGGAAGTCGGTGATCCACCTGCAGAGGGAGTCAGGCACATCGAGCAGGGACAGCTCGATGTGCTTGAAGTCCTTGTTATTCTGGTATTTTGTTCAGAAGTTAAGTACACAAAAGTCTTAAGGGGTGGGGGTGCAGAACTATGGATAATTTTAAAAACCAACTGTATGATTGCATACATGATCATATTTTCAAAGCTTAACATCTTGTATTTGGCAAGTATACCACAATGGTGACACTGTCATGTCTTCTTATCCAGAATTTTGATGGATTGTTTATATAGGGATTCCAAGAGTTTCAGTCGTACTGTTGGCTTGTGACCAGCATGAGATGCAACAGGAGAAATGTATCAAAATCATGGCATTCAGAAAGGTTTTTGATCCTTTAAGAGTAAGTGAGTTTCTGAGGCATTGAAAGTTTGCAAGGTTATATTTCAGAGTGCGGCTCATCCATTTTATGTGCTTTTTAAAGCTGAGCATGGGATCTAATGTAATGCTCAAATACTTAAACTCTGTTATATTTTCTATATTTGCTCCATTTACAGTTATACTCAGATAGTGCGTATGATTTTGTTTGTTGGTAAAATACATGGAAGCTGTTTTCCCTACGTTCAGAGTGAGGCATGATTGATTAAGCCATTTTGACACTTTCTCCATTGCTATCATTAACTTTTCAACCGCTTATTTGGCATCCTTCCCATGTGTGTGGTTGACCGTGTCATCTGTATACATCTGAATTTTCATGTCATTTTCACATACTGATGATAAATCATTAATATACAAAGTAAACAGCAGTGGGCCTAAAATTGAACCTTGTGGTACTCCCATGGTGCATGCCTTTGATTGGGATACAGTATTGTTTATGCGTACTTACTAGGAGCGACCAGATAGATATGGTTTTAACCAGCTAAGGGTATTCATGGACAGTTCACATCCTAATAGTTTTGAAAGAAGGGCTGAGTGATTGATCGTTTCAAAGGCTTTACATAAGTCTTAAAAGATTGCTTCTACCACCTCCCCTTTGTCCAGATTTCTTTAATCATTTCAATAAAGTAACAACATGCAGTCTCCACTGAGTGGTTCGGCCTGAAACCAAACTGCATGGGATGAAGTAGCTGGGCAGATTTGAGATGATCTATCAGTTGTTTTATTACCACCTTTTCAATGGCTCTTGACAAAACGGGAAATATCGGCCTATAATTACTTATTTTCTGTTTGTCTCTGGCTGTGTGTATGGGGGTTACAATGGCAGGTTTTAATGCATCAGGGAAGATATGTTGATGTATTGATAGATTTAGTAATTCTGCAACTGGAATTATTAAAGCATGCTTTTTTCAAGAATACAGTGTCTAGTCCATGAATATCCTTAGCTCTGGAACTTGATAGAGATGATAAAATTTTGTTAAGCTTTACCTCATTTGTGGGTTTAAGGTTTAGACCAGTTTCATGATTTATTTTAATTTGGTGCAAGTATGCTTGGGTAAAATTCAGACCCAGTTCTTGTACCGATTTGATAAAATACTCATTAAAATTGCTGGCTATAACTAAGCTATCTGAGTGAAGTTTTTCATTCAAATTGAGTTATATGACTTCACTTTTTTGTTGTTCCCTTTTGCATTTTTGATTATGTCTAAGAAGAAATTTGCTTTTGCTTTGTGGAGCTGCATGGTGACTTCATTTCTGAGACTTTAAAAACCAGTTTATCTGTACTTAAATCAGTTTTTAGCCATTTTTTAAGAGCTAAAGCCCTTTTTTCATGAGATTCCATAATTTTTCAGTTAGCCAAGGTAGATCCTGTTTTCTCTTGTGCTTAGATAGTGTTGCTATTTTATATTTTGAGATAATTTTATTGATTGTTGACATTGTGATGGCATGGGTGGGGGATTGTCCACCCAGAGAAGGCAGCTGGGATAAGGGAGAACAATGGACCTGAGGAGGAAGTGCCACCTGGAGGGCTCGGACGGGACAGTATGGACTATGCACCCCCTGAGGAGAGGAGGAACCAGTGGAGCCACTGGAAGAGAGAAGGGTGTGAGCAGCGGTGCCAGCGTTATGTTATGTTAATATGCCACACAGGTCTTTGTTCCAAACAATGTATTATGGTCGGAAGTCCTGGGTCTCAATGCATGGAATTAAAGGCATAAAAGAGGAATGCGCAGAGACCGGGGACCGGGAGCGCTTTTTACTGTACTGTATGTTGGACAAGGAATAAAGTTCATGCGTCGTTCAGCTCGTTGCCTCGCCTGCTTCCTTCCTCCACAACATCATGTTTTCGCATGTCTGTTCACAATTTGTATCACACTTTATTTCATTCCACTTTCCGTGCTGTAATTCATTTTCAAATGATTCTATGTTTTTCTTTGGTATGTATGAGATATATTTTCCACCATCTGTAGACTTTTTGTATCATGATTTTGACCATTTGCGTACTACTAAAGTGAGATTATGGTCAGTCATGCCAGTAATTAGATTGTATTTTTTTGTTATGCGGTCAGGTTTGTTTGTAAAAATCAAATCAAGGAGAGTTTGCACAGTACCTTGGCATGATTTACAGTTTGAAATATTTTTGTAGATTGTTGTTTTTCAGTCACAGTTTTTATCCCATACCCATCCTGTTTTGTAACAGTCTTAGCAGGCTTATGCAGTTTGAGTCTTGTTGCAATAATTTTTCCTGTGCCGATGTCACTGGCATCCCAGCTGACTCCAATGATGCCATTCCCCTTTGGATGGGCCGCTGCCGCTCCGGCATTTGGGGATACATTTCCTGAGGTGTCTTTGGGAATTTGACTGATGTCAGCCTCCTCTGGATGGGCCACTGTTGCATCGGTGTCCAGAGACGCCAGGACGATGTCAACAGCCAGCCGCTGGGCCACGAATTGTCAACACGGCTCGGCCCGGCAAACATCCATTGCCGAAAGAGCCACCGCTGCATCAGCATCCGGGAGAAAAGGGCCAAAACTGACATCCAGCCGCCGGGCTCCAAACCATTGACAGGGCTTGATTTGATAGACACGCCTCGCTGGAAGAGCCACTGCTGTACTGGCGCCCAGGGAGACCAGATTGGCACCATCACCTCGCTGTTGGGCCACGATTCGCCTGGCAGGCTCACCCTGTCAGGTAAGCCACTGGAGCACCAATATCCCAAGTGCCCGGGTCAGTACCAACCTCCGATCGCCAGACGCCGTGCTGTTGGCGTGGGTCTGCCAAAACAGTTGCTGTTGCTGTACTGGTTTTGAAGGGACCATGTGCTGTGGATTCCATTTTAAACAGTTTAGCTGTGGCTGCCGAATTAGCCACTTTAGCTGCCATGCTAGCTGCAGGGACAGGTTGGCCAAATTAGCTGAAATTGTTGTTCTGGCTGTAGTATCCAGGTTTTTCAGTTTAGCTGTGGTTGTTCAGCTAGCTGTGTAGGCCAGGTTGACCAGTTTAGCAGCGGTTGTTAGGCTAGCCACGTCAGCCCAACCGGGCTTCCATTGTCCAAAGGCCGTGTGGGCCTGGGTTCGCCTCCACATCTCCTGCTAATAATATCATAGCTGCTTGGTAGATAGACCCCAAAGCTGTACTTCCCGGGCTTACTTGTACCCGTTTTGCAGGAAGCACCCAGGTACAGCCATTGTCCAGAAATGTGGAGTACAGCAGATGTTGTTGATGACTGACCATACCATTGTGGTTCTCACTTGTGAGGCGCCGCCGCATTGATAGTAAAAGTAGACAGACAGTTAAAACAGCACCAACTATCCAGTGTTCCGGTGGTACTGGAGTTTGTTTTGTGACTAAAATAGATCTAAAAGGTGCAGGTTGAGGAGATTTAAAAGGTTTAAAAGGAGATTTAAGTGAAGCACATGCAGAGCCTTCCAGTCTGCATGTGCATACAGTGACCATCTTATTCACTCAGTAAGTATGTCAGTTCTGACTGACATGTAAGTATGACAGTCCTGATTAATAGCCTTTTAAAAGGTCTGTGAATATTAGATTGTCACAACACAAAGAACTCATGATGGGTAGAAGCAAAGAGCTCTCTCTAGACCTTTGCAACCTTATTGTTGCAAAATATATTGATGGCATTGGTTACAGGCACATTTCTAAACTGCTGAATGTTCCAGTGAGCACTGCTGGAGCCATCATCTGGAAGTGGAAAGAACATCATTTTACCATAAACCGGCTAAGACCAGGTGCTCCTCGCAAGATTTCTGACAGAGGAGTCAAAAGAATGATCAGAAGCATTATCCAAGATCCAAAGACCACTCGTGGAGTGCTCCAGAAAGACCTAGAGTTAACAGGAACTGCTGTTTCAAAGAAAACAATAAGTATTGCACTCAACCGGCATGGGCTCTATGCCCGCTCACCTAAAAAGATTCCATTGCTAAAGAAAAAGCGTGTTGAAGCTTGTTTAAAGTTTGCTGCGCAACATTTGGGCAAGCCAGTAAAATACTGGGAGAATATAGTCTGGTCAGATGAGACCAAAATTGAACTTTTTGGATGCTACAGCACACAGCATGTTTGGAGGAGAAATGGCACTGTACATCAGCCCAAAAACACCACACCAGCAGTGAAGTTTGGAGGTTGGAGCATCAGGGTGTGGAATTGTTTTTCAGCATATGGTAAAGGCAGACTTCATATAATTGAAAGAATGCATGAATGGACAAATGTACAGAGACATTCTTGATAAGAACCTGTTGCCATCTGCCAAGATGCTGCAGATGAAACGAGGGTGGACATTTCAGCAAGGCAATGATCCCAAACAGACAGCCAAGGAAACTCTCAACTGGCTCCAGAGAAGGAAAATAAAGCTGCTAGAATGGCCCAGTCAGTCACCTGACCTGAATCCAATTGAAAATCTATGGAACGAACTAAAGATCGGAGTTCATAGAAGACACCCACGGGACCTTCAAGATTTGTAGACAGTTTGTATGGAAGAATGGGCTAAAAACACTGCTGAGCAATGCCTGCGCCTAGTTTCTCCATACAGGAGGTGTCTAGAAACTGTTATTACCAACAAAGGCTTTTCTACTAAATATTAAATGAATTTCACATAGCATGTTCAGTACTTATTCCATGTGTCATTCTACTTTATTAAAAATAACGTGTTTTGTGAACACAGTTGCCTTGTTTTCCTTGCATGTATGGATTACTTGGGTTGTTACTGATATCTGGTGAGAATCTCAGGTCAATGGCTCCATCAGAAATATGTTTAATGAGAAAAATGTTGATGTGTTAAATACTTAATTTTCCCCACTGTATGAGAATGACTGCACAGAGTACTACATATAAGCTATAAAGGACTGTGTAATATGTCACTGTCCAGCAGTGCTACATACATAATGAGCCCCGGGTCAATAAAGATTTAAAGAAGGATCATTGTTGTTTGTGCTCATGCAGGGCACTTTGCACAGAAGAATGCAGAAACAATAATAATGACTTTTGATTCACAGAGATGTTCCTCTTATAAAAAAATTGTTAGATTGGTTTTAGTGTGACTAATTCTCTTTGCAAATAAGCTGACAAACACAAAGGATGTGTCGATGTACTTTAATGAGGATTTTTAGAGACTGTTATTGACAAAGGTGCATCAACTGCTTGTGCTTAATTCGCCACAAGGATGTCAGGTTTAGCTTCACTCTAATGTACATGAGTACTGAAATTGTTGCTTCTGTACTTTGGTATTCTTCCTTGTACATGAGTGGGTATATTTATCGGATATCATTAAAACTCAGCTATTGATATCCACAACGAACCCTTTGTTTACTAGAACCTTAAAGTAAGATATTTGATGTCTCTGCATATCTTTTTCCCCAGACATAACTGCTTATATAACAGATTCATAAGTTGCTCATATAAGGGTGTGTGAGAGGGAAAAGCAACAGCTGCCAGGATGTGATGACTCAATTTCTTGACAGCCCTGACCCTGAGCAGTTTTTTTTTTTTTTTTGGTGGGGGGGGAACGCTGATGGAGATACTGGCTGATGAGGAGCTGCAACTGCCTATTAATTGAAGATAAGGTACGTGGGAAGAAGGGCTTTAACAAATTGTCTTTGCTATCAAAAATATAGTAATGTGTAAAAAAAAAGAACAAGGACAACCTGAGACAATTATTTAGGCAACAAAATAAGTAATTCTCAGGCTTTCTTATTTCCTTCTGTCATATATTCATCTGAAAGTTTTAACAAGTCCTCCAACTAATACACTTAATGACAGAGTCAAATCATGCCTTCCCCATGTCACTAAAACATTTGATATCAACACTTCGTCAGCAAATCCAGCTGAGGTGGGTGTAGGATGGTGTAGGGCAGTGATCCCCAACCACTTGGTCGCAACCCAGTAGTGGGTCATGGTGACTTGGTACTGGGTTGCAGAGAGATGCAGAGATTTTTTTTTTTCTTTTCCTCTGCATTGACTATCGAAGTGTATTATTTAGAAAATTTATCGGATATTGTCATCCACCTGACTTTCTTTCTGCATGGTCTTGACACTTAACTATTTCAGTAGCTAGCAATAAAACTATCTAGCCAAAATGAACAAAAAAAGTCATCAGTAGAGAATTTGAGCATTACTTAACGACCACAAAAGACTCACCGACTGTGAAGGAGTCTATTCATGACCCTTTTGTGAGTATGGCACATTGAAGATGAGTGTGTGATTTGTTTTAATTTTGATCTATTCTATTCATCTTAACACTCCCACCCCCACTAGGCAGCGAAAATTTTTTATATGTTAGTGGTCCGTGAAGCAAAAAAGGGTGTGGACCAGTAGTGTAGCACACCCAAAATAGTACTTCCATCCAAGTGACCGAGGTTCAAAATTTGCTGTTGCGCTTCATGTACTTCCTAGTTGCCAGTTCACTTCTTTTACTCATTAATTGCAAATTTATCAATGATTGAAATTATAATGACAGTTTAGGTTTGCCACTACAACTTCTTGGTTAAGGTTAGGTTTAAACTAAAGCCCCTGTCACACCTTGACCATTTAGGCAGCGTATCCCGACGTATGAAAAATTTGGAGAATATGCTGGTGTACGTCCATTAAGTTATGGGTAAGTTTTGTATAAGTTAAAAGCACGCTGAAGCATGCTGGTATATGTCATTGTACAGTGAGATCTTTGAAAAATTTTCAGCATGCTGAAAAGTTTTCGACCTATTCAGCGCATGGCTCATACCTGGATACGCGCATACGTGGGGTATAAGTTATACACATGTAAGTTATACAATCGTTCACACACGTTACTTGTAAGTTACTCATAAATCGAAATACATCAAGATAATATCAAGCATACCCAAAACTTATTTCTAACGTATGAGCAATGCTCTTTGAACCTATGTGTAACTTACTGAACAGGTTTCTAGCTTACAGCTACCATATAATGGTGTATTTGCAGCGTTGGTTCACAGGAGGAACCCGTCAGTACTCCATGGTGAGCAGATGTCCGTGTCAAACTGGTACTTGTTCTTCTATTCAGACAAAGGAAAGAGATGTTTCATACCTTGACATATATCGACTGGGTGACAGCTTTACTAATTAAGAGCTGACTTGGCACTTTCCTTGTATCCCAACTTGCAGGTGTGCTCTGACTGTTTTGTAAGATGTTTGTAGAAATAATTGACTAATAATATTGTTGAAGAGTCTGTGATGTTCTGTGGACATTTTCACAGATCCACCTGCGCTCTGTTCTGATCAGTTCAGCTGCTGCCTGCAGCGCATACACGCAGAAAGAGCTAAACACACATTCTTGTTCCTGTAACAGGACCTGTCGGGGACTGTCAGAGCCAATTTAAGTGTAACACTTTCAAGCTACAGGATGTTATAAAGATCCAAAGCACTGCTTAACCCTCCTTGCCATGTTTTTGTCTTTAACTGCAGCCTGTACCATCAGCTGATATGCCAAAATGTCAGAACACTGGAAGAGGTGGATCCCCGAAGCACAGAGATCAGCTGTTTTCCCATTAGCTGTTATTGGATGATAAATCCCACTTCCTGTGCAATGGTGGCCGGCCCTGTTGCTCTCCCTTGGCTGTGGCTCTCTGCTGTTTTTGGGTCCACACCGGCAAAAGCATACTCCATGCATTGTCTTGGGATTTTTTTTCACTTTATTGAAAATATTTTTTTTTTTATCTCCATCAGTTTGCATGCCTTTGTCATAACTGTTGAGCCAGGTTGTGACAACTGTCATCTGATGTTCGTGACGTGTCAATTCAGCTGTTTTATGGGTGACCAACCTGACAGATTTGACAGCTTTGCCAGGTCGGTCGCGCCTCCCGCTATGCAATGGTCTTTGGAGGGGAGAATCATCTCGGTTGAACAGAGATGATCTCTCGCACACCGAGGATTCATGGATCAGGAGGTGACGGCAGTTTGGCATGACCACGCTATACATAAATTAGGATAAGCTATACATATATACATAAATTAGATTATCGTTGCTCATAAGTTGTGAATGCTGGAAACACACTAAGTATCCATTGGTATAAGTTATTTATAAGTTAGTGAAACATTCTTTGTAAGTTACTAATGTGTTATGTATATGTCCAGCTTGTTATGGATATACGATGCATATGCCCAAACGTATGCCAGCCTTTTAGAGGAATTTTGATATGTCGGCAAACGCTTCCTAAATCGTCAAGGTGTGACAGGGCCTTAAGGGAACTGATGGTCTATTTTTAACACATTACACCTCCCTCTATCCACCATCTCTATTCATGTAGTTAATTTTCTCAACCACTAGAGGTTGCCTTTTTCAAGCATGTAAACACAGGGCATCATTTCTTCTGGTAAAATGGTGGTTTTCTCTTCAAGGCTCAAACGGTTGGGTGTACTTACGAAAACAAAAAAGTTTGTTTCAAGTCAACCAAAGTCTGCTTCTTTTGAAAAATGTGATCCCTCCCAACCAGGATTGAGGCAAGCCATGGCCCTCCTAGAAAGACTGGCTTCAGCCCTGGCTTATTTCTCATATGCAAACACACATACAGATATGATATGTATTTCCAACATTTAAGCCCAGCCGCGCTAAAAACTGTGAGTGCAAGACAACCAGGAATGTGATGAGATTAAAAATAGATCCTTAAAGCCTATTTAAAAATCTTATTTTAAATGATTGCTTATATATTATACTATACTACACTAGGAGCAAAAATAAATTGAATCATCAAATAATATAGGATTTTTTTTTTGCCTGTGTGCCTTGTTTGTAACATAAGTTAGACTCCAGAGGAGCCGTTTCAAGGTCACACAATGGACATAGTAGTGTCCTCCACAGCTTATCTCCAGCTCAATCCCTGTATCGCATCTGACACAGAGAAAATAACCGCATTCTGTGTACAGTACAACACACTCTGCAATCAAGTCCTTATGAGATACAGATAACCCCGGAAACCACAGGTAACACGCAAACAAATCACAAGAAGTTCACTTTATCAGCAGCCAAGGGAGACCTGGCAACCTGTCTTCTTGCTATTGTTAATCGTTCTTTCCCTCACTCTCCCGCCTCCATCTGTCTTTCTCCCTTTTCTTCCTCCCATGATCTCTCTTCCTCTCTCTCTTCCTTCCATTTCTACTTTCCTCCTCTCCCTCACTCTTTTCTTGAAGCCCACAATTTAATAACCTCAAGTGCTGTCAGAGGAGGCATTGAAAAATGGCTTCTATAAAACATAACGGCCTTAATCAGAGTACGCCGAGGATTCTCCCTGCTGCTGCTGCTGCTGATCCCCCCTCCTCCTCCCCCAATCCCCGCCTCTAATGAATTAATGTTGAAATATGCAGGGGCTCAGTAGTCATTAGATGTGCACCGTGAGACGTGATTTAAGATGGCTGCCTTTATGTGTCTGCCAGGGAAGATGGAGCGGGACGGGCCTGGCTGGACAGTGATTGTCTTGACTGACTGAGCCAAGAATGCTTTAGGAACACTCTTTGTTGAGGGTGATGGGTTACCACTGAAGTATTTCTACCAGCTATTGTTGTTTCAAATTTTGTGATCCTTTTCTTTCTTTTCTTTTTTTTTTTTTTTTGGAGCAAAATAAAAAGGAGTTTGAGCACTTCAGATCTCAGGCGTATTCACTGTGCATGAATATGACCCTGTATCAAACGGACAGAGTGATGCATGCCGGGCAGGGGATTTATATTCATTATCCACTGGAGCAGTGTAGCAACAGAGCAACATTCAGTGACTGTATGTATTTACAGTGGTGCTTGAAAGCTTGTGTACCTGAATTTTCTGCATTTCCAAATAAATATGTCCTAAAACATCATCAGATTTTCACACAAGTCTTAAAAGTGGATAAAGAGAACCCAGTTCAATAAATGAGACCCCCCACAAAACTTTTCCATTTTTTTATTGAGGAAAATGATCCAATATTACATATCGGTGAGAGGCAAAAGTTTGTGACCCTCTAGGATTAGCAGGTAATTTGAAGGTGAAATTAGAGTCAGGTGTTTTCAATCAATGGGATGACAATCAGGTGTGAGTGGGCATCCTGTTTTATTTAAACAGTCTTTTATTTAAAGATCTATCAAAGTGTCAACACATGTTAGAGGAAGTGTATCATGGCAAGAACCAAAGAGATTTCTGAGGACCTCAGAAAAAGGGTTGTTGATGTTCATCAGGCTGGAAAAGGTTACAAATCCATCTTTAAACAGTTTGGTCTCATTAATCCACAGTAAGACAGATTGTGCACAAATGGAGGAAATTTAAGACCGTTGTTACCCTCTCCAAGAGAGGACGACCAACTAAGATCACTCCAAAAGCAAGGCGTGTAATAGTCAGCAAGATTACAAAGGACCCCAGGGTGAATTCAAAGCAGCAGAAGGCCTCTCTCACGTTGGCTAATGTTAATGTTCATTAGGTCATATTTGTGCAGAAATGCTAAAGGGTTCACAAACTTTCAAGCACCATCATACACTACGCCCATAATGCATGGGGCAGCAACCCTGACCTGTAATGTTATGGTCTGATGGTAGGGCTAAACTGTGATGCCACTGGTCCATAGCTGAGCTGTATTGTCATGGTAAACTGATTAGCTTAATGTGCATGTGTGTGTTCACAACATTACAGAGAATGTTGTAGAGATTTTTTTTTTCAGTGCTGGCATGTGGATGTGTCTCGGTAGAAAAAGTACAGGTGTTGGAAATAATAAAAAAAAATGATTGCTCACCAGAATGCACAATCTGAGAATGGAAAAAGCCACATATACACCTGTTACAGCTGCTGTGTTCTATTCTCAATGTCTTCTGTGTTTTTGTAAAACACACCCCTGCTTTTTGGAGATTGTAGCTTCTGCGGAGCAGACTGTAAAATAAGTGATTTGTTGTTGTTCAATAAAATCTTCATCTCCTTCACCAACCGTGCTGTAAGAACAACTGAATATGTGTTCCTGTGTCAAATTAACAGCTGCACAGTTGGGGAAAACACTTTTATTGTGACAGCGCAGCATTGATGCAATCCTCAGCCACAAAGAGAATGACCAATGTGTGAGGATTATCCACTACTATAAAAGTTGGACAAAAACATTGTAGAATGCATAACTGAAGATCCAATCCAATCCACAGATGGGCATACAGTCTAGCTATTGTGATGCTGTCCATTGGTTTTAGACTACAGTAATACGAAGCAATGAGCTTGACAATTTAGCCATCCATCCATCCATCCATCAGTTTTTTGCAGTCTATTCAGGTTGAGGTTCCTTGTGAGAAATTACACAATTAATGACTGCTGATATGTGTATGAACTTTTTTCTATCTTTAACTTTGCCCTGTGGTTGTGTTCTTTGGATCTTGGCATTAACATTATTGCAAAAACAAATAAATACAATTTTCATTTTTATAAAGTGCCACTTCATATTCTACCTTGGTAAGTTAGTGTGGCTGAAAAGTTCACCGGCTGACCATGATGCATTCATTGGTCAAATCTGACCAATGTGCTTTATTTTTCAACATAGTCTCCCCCTTTGGTCCTATGAACTTCTCACAGCCCCCCTCATAGACTATACCTGCGTAAGTTGTTCAGGTATAACAGAGGCCAGCAGAAGTATGATGTGTCACTTTTTTATGTCATGGGTTTATGGGATTATGTCATGGGTCAGTCCCTCCGTCCATCCATCTGTCTGTCCTACTTTTGTAAAATCAACTCCTCCTACAGTTTTGGTCCGATTGTTTTGAAACTTTGTACCATGGTTTGATATACACCGAGGATGCGCATATTACTGTTTGGTTCTGATCGGATGATTTTTGCAGGAATTATAGCCCCTGACCTCTGACCTCATGTTTCACCTCACTTCATAGACAGTAACTGTCGTGTGAAATCAGCTCCTCCTGCAGTTTTGTTCCAAATGTTTTGAAGCTTGGTACCATGGGTTGATATACTCTGATGATGCGCATATTGCAGTTTGACTCTCATCGGATGACCTTGAGGTCAAAGGTCAGATTTTTCCCTAAATCTTATAAACACAACAACTACTGAAAGAAATGATGTAAGCTTTTTAAATACATTAGTTAAGATAAGATAAGATAAGCCTTTATTACTCCCACAATGTGGAAATTTCAAGATTACAACAGCGAAGGGATAGCAGCACTCAGAGCAATAGTAAACAAGATAATAGGAACTGGTTAGTCAAAGCAGTAAATGAATATACATATGGACACAGATATATACACAGTGCAGGAGCATTGCAGCTAGATGGAATAAATGGCATTACTTTTTGTTAAATTACCCTGGAGAATATGAATATGTACCCAGACAGTATATTTCGCATTTGAATCAACAGTGTTGTTGCCACCCTCAATGATTGTTATCGTCCTAGTTGTGTATTGGAGGGGACGATCTCTATTGTTCAAAGTTGTTACGTTTAGTACATTTAATACGACCTCTACGAGCAGCCCTGGTTACTGTAGGTTATAAAGTCTGACAGCTGTAGGTAGGAAAGACCTGGCAAACCTCTCCATCGTGCACCTAGGATGGCACAGCCTACCGCTAAATGAGCTCCTAAGTGCGCTCAGCATGTCCTGCATGGGGTGGGACTCGGGCTCCAGCAGAGATGACAGCTTAGCCACCATCCTCCTCTCTCTTATCTCCTCCACTGGGTTGAGGCATCACCAGAGCTAGCTTTTTTGATCAGCCTCTTCAGTCTCTTCCTGTTGACTGACAGACCACTCCAAATGTGATGGCTGATGCCACCGCCAAATCATAGAAGGTCTTCAGGAGTGCCTCTTGCACTCCAAAAGACCTGAGTCTCCTCAGGAGGAACAGCCTGCACTGCCCCTTCTTGTAGAGCGTGTTGGTGTTGTGTGACCAGTCCAGTTTATTGTTTAGGTACTTGTAAGTTGTCACCATCTCAATTTCTGTTCCCTGGATGCTTATCAGTGCTGTGGGGGGGGGGGGGGGGTCCTTGCCTGCCGCAGTCAACCATCAGTTCCTTAGTTTTCCTCACATTGATCTAGAGGCAGTTCCGTAGGCACCAGTCCACAAAGTCCAGGATAAGTCCTCTGTACTCTGCATCATCCCCATCAGAGATGAGGCCAACGATCACAGTCGTCAGAGAACTTCTGTAGATGGCAATGTGGTGTGTTGTGTGAAAAGTCAGCAGTGTATAGGGTGAACAGGAAGGGAGCCAGGCCTGTTCCCTGGGGGCCCCCCGTGCTGCAGATGATGGTATCAGGTATGAGGTAGTCCAGGATCCACAATGGCAGGTGCTGGTCCACCCCTGTGCACAGCAGCTTATCCCTCAGGATCACTGGTTGGATGGTGTTGAAACCACTCAAAGAACATGATCCACACAGTGCTCCCAGGCTTCTCCAGGTGGGACAGAGAACGATGTAGGAGGAAGCTCACTGCATCTTCCACCCTGATGCCATGCTGGTAGGCAAACTGAAGTGGATCCATCACTGGTCCCACCAGGGGACAAAGGTGGGCGAGGAGCAGCCTCTCCAGGGTCTTCATTAGGTGTGATGTGAGGGCCACTGGTCTGTAGCTGTTCAGGTCTTTGGGGCGCGGGGTCTTCGGTACGGGTAGCACACGGAATGTTTTCCACAGCTGTGGTACCTTCCCCAGCTTCAGGCTCAAACTGAAGATGTGCTCCATGATCCCACAACTGGTCTGCACAGGACTTGAGGAGCCTCAAACTGATACTGTCCGGACTTGCAGACTTCCTCGCCTTGATCTTCTTCAGCTCAACTCTCACCTGGGTCTTAGTGAGAGTCAGGTTGGGGCAGGGGGTTTGTGTGCTGGGAGGGGGGTGTTGGGTCTGTGGGGGGAAAGACAGCGGGTGATGTATGAGGGTGGGGGGGGAGGGGGAGGGCCATGGACAGTGGGACTAAATGAAGGTGGAGGCAGCAGTGGTTGGTGGGCAGGCGGAGAAGAGGGTGATTGGTCAAACCTGTTAAAAACAGGTTCAGGTTGTTCACCCATTCCCTACCCCCCGTGGCCTGGGAGGAGGTATTCTGGTGCCCAGAGATGGTTTTGAGGCTTCTCCAGATGCCGCTGATGTCACTCTGCTGCAGCTTGTCCTCCATCTTCTTCCTGTAGCTGTCCTTCCCCTCTCTGATCTTCTTCCCTAGCTCCCTCTGTACGGACTTCAGCTCCTCTTTTTTTCCTGACCTGAAGATCCTTTTCTTCTCCTTCAACAGTGACTTTATCTCAGGGCTGATCCAGGGTTTGTTGTTTGAGAAACACCGTATGGTCGTGGTGGGTACAGTGTTCTCTACACAGAAGTTAATGTAGTCTATGATGGTGTGTGTGAAGCTGTCAATATCCTCACCATGTGGATCACAAAGCTGGTACCACACAGTGGATTCAGAACAGTCCTTCAGAGCGTCCTCTTTCTCCTCAGACCATATTTTCACTGTGCAGGTAACAGGAGGTTGTCTGTGTGACAGGAGTTTGTACACAGGCAGGAGGTGAACCAAGTTGTAATCAGATTTTCCGAGGGGCGGGGGGGGGGGGGCAGTGGTGATGGGCTGTAAGACTCCTTGGTGTTTGCATAAAATAAATCCAGTATTTTATGGTCTCTGGTGTGGCACGTGACATACTGGGTGAAAGTGGGCAGAATGGAGGACAGGGAAGTATGGTTAAAATCACCAGAGATGAGCTGGAGACCATTTAGGTACTGTGTCTGCAGCCTGCTGGTGACTGAGTGGATGACGTCACACGCTGCCTCAGTGCTTGCGGGGGTGGTGGGGTGGTGTGTGTACATAAATAACAATCGCGATGACATATGAGAACTCTCTGGTGAGACATGCCGGTCACATGCTAACAGCTAGCAACTCAGTGTCCTTGCTACAGTGTTGTCCTTTAATTGTGATTGCCCAGGATTACACCATCTGTTACTCACATACATTATCAGCCCCCCCACCTCTGCTGTTCTCACTATCTGGTGTCCGATCTGCCCGTATTAAGTGGAAACTGTCCAGTCCGATGTTAGCATCTGTTGTTCTTTCTGTTAGCCAACACAGTAAACAACATAATGCTAATCTCTCTGAAGATGCTCTCATACTGGGACACAGCTGCCAGTTCGTCCATCTTGTTAAGCAGCGATCTCACATTTCCCATAATAATGGATGGCAAGACTGGTCTGACCTTATTCTCCTCGTGTGTCACTTCACTCCAGAACGACATCCATGTTGTTTTTGCCTGATTTCTCGTGGGATATTGGGTCTCTGCGTTAGCACCGTGGAGCAGCCCAATACTAACAGCTGATTCCTACTGTAAACAATGGCTGCTCCACTCACCAGGTCAGTAGTCATTGTCGATATGAGCAGAAAGATGGCTAATATCAATGCCAGTTCGGCAGTATATGTGTCCTTGGCATCCGCAATGGATGCAGGGTAAAAGGATCAGAAAGTTGTGGCAAAGAAAAAAATGGATAGTAAATAAAGAAAATGAGAAAGAGACTCAGAACTGAGCCGCTGCTGCTGCAAAGGGCTGCCGACTCGTGTGGCCTCGGAAGTGATTAATTGTATCTAATTCACATTTTGGACGACATACACCCTCACCTAACAATTGATTTGGGGTCAAGGGGTCAGACGTCAAAGTTAACATTCCATTTGCACTATGGTAAATGGTTAATGCCACATTTACTATTATTATAAAATGAGTAAAGCTAAGGCTTTGGGATCACAAGATCAAAGGTCAACATCAAAATGGCTTTCAAACTATATCTCAACAACAAAGAAAGCTAGGGTCACCAAACTTGGTACACAGGTTTACCTTGGGATCCTGACATCTGACTATGACATCTGACTATGAGTTTGGGGTCAAAAGGTCAAAGTTAACATTCACTATGTCTTATTACTGTACAATAAGTAAAGTTAGGGCTGCCAAACTTGGTGCACAGGCTGACCCTGTAACCCTGAAATGTGACTATGGTTTTGGGATCACAAGGTCAAAGGTTTTTTAGTTTTAGTTTAATTTATTCACACACACATCACACATTATCAGCAATATCAGCAGCATGAATTATAGTATACAGTATGCTTTTTTCCACATTGATTAAGAGTGTGAAAGGGTCACTCGGAAGAAGCTATTTAAAGCTTTTCGTAGGGGCCCAGTTTCTACAATAAAGTGATAATGAATTAGATATTGACCAGATGTCTTTTGTGTACAGCAACATACAAACAAACATATAGCAGACATATACTAATACATAATCCCAGCATTTGTTTACATTAAATTAGTAGGTAAGGTCAAAATACATTGGCAAGTTATTAAATACTAGTGGAGTAACATCAATAAATAAAGCAGAAATAACAATGGGGTGAAGAAGAATGGGTGGAAGAAGGTCGCACAGAGTTCAGGAAGGAATTGATACAGGTTCTGGGTGGTAGGGAAGAATTACCAGATGACTGGGAAAGTACAGCAAAAGTATTGAGGGAAATGTGTAGAAAGGTATGTAGTGTATCCAGTGGACAGAGGAAGGAAGACAAGGAGACTTGGTGGTAGCATGAGGAGATACAGGAAAGTATCCAAAGGAAGAGGTTAGCAAAGAAAAAAATGGGATAGTCAGGGAGTTGAAGAAAGTAGACAGGAGTATTTGGAACCTAGGCACGTGGCTAAGAGAGAGGTGGCAAAGGATAAGGCATATAGTGAGTTGTATGAGAAACTGGACATTAAGGAAGGAGAAAAGGACTTGTATCGACTGGCTAGACTGAGAGGTCAAGCTGGAAAGGGTGTACAGCAGGTTAGGCTGATTAAGGACAGAAATGGTAATGTACTAACAAATGACGAGAGTGTTGAGAAGGTGGAAAGAGTTCTCTGAAGAGCTGATGAATGAAGAAAATGAGAGAGAGGAGGATGGATGAAGGAAAGATGGTGAACAAGGAAGTCCCAAGGATTAGTAAGGCGGAAGTGTGGGCACCTTTGAAGAGGATGAAGAATGGAAAGGCGATTGGTCCAGATGACATACCTATGGAGGTATGGAGATGTTTAGGAGAGATGGCAGTGGACTTTTTAACCAGATTGTTTAACACAATCTTGGAGAGTGAGATGATGCCTGATGAGTGGAGAAGAAGTGTTTTGGTACCAATTTTCAAGAACAAAGGTGATGCTCAGAGCTGGTGTAACTACAGAGGCATAAAGTTGATCAGCCACAGTATGAAGATATGGGAAAGACTTGTTGAAGCCAGGTTAAGAGGAGAGCTGACAGTCAGTGAGTAGTAGTATGGTTTCATGCTAAGAACGAGTACTACAGATGCAATGTTTGCTCGAAGAATGCTGATGGAGAAGTATAGAGAAGGTCAGAAGGAGTTCCACTGTGTCTTTGTGGATCTAGAGAAAGCATATTATAGGTGCCAAGAGAGGAAGTGTGGTATTGTATGAGAAAGTCAGGAGTGGCAGAGAAGTATGTGAGGGTGGTGCAGGACATGTATGAGGACAGCGAGATGGTGGTGAGGTGCGCTGTAAGAGTGATGGATGGATTCAATGTGGGGGAGGGATTTCATCAGGGATCGGCTCTGAGCCCCTGGTTTGCCATGGTGATGGACAGGCTGACAGACGAGGTCAGGCAGGAGTGTCCGTGGACCATGATGCTTGCAGACAACATTGTGATCTGCAGTGAGAGTAGGGAGCAGGTGGAAAAGAACCTGGAGAGGTGGAGATATGCTCTGGAGAGAAGAGGAATGAATTTCAGTAGAAGCAAGACAGAATACAAGGGTGTGAATGAGAAGGAGGCAGGTGCAACGGTGAAGATGGAAGGAGTATTGGTAGTCAAAGTAGATAAGTTTAAATACCTGGGGTCAACCATCCAAAGCAATGGAAAATGTACAAGAGAGGTGAAGAAGAGAGTGCAGGCAGGGTGGAGTGGGTGGAGATGATGTCAGGGGCGATTTGTGACAGAAAAGTAGCAGGAAGAGTGAAAGGGAAGATTTACAAGATGGTAGTGAGACCTGCTGTGATGTATGATTTGGAGACGGTGGCGCTGACAAAAAGACAGGAGGTGGAGCTGGAGGTGGCAAAGTTGAAGATGCTAAGATTTTCATTGGGAGTGGCTAGGAAGGATAGGAAGGACAAGATTAGAAATGAGTACATCAGAGGGACAGCCCAGGTTGAGCAGTTTGGAGGCAAGGTAAGAAAGGCAAGGCTGAGATGGTTGGGACATGTGCAGAGGAGGGATAGTGGATATATTGGACAAAGGATGTTGAAGATGGAGCTGTCAGGCAGGAGGAAAAGAGGAAGACCACAGAGAAGATTCATGGATGTAGTGAAGGAGGACATGGAGAGGGTTGGTGTTACAGAGGAAGATGCAAGGGATAGGGTGAGATGGACACATGATTCGCTGTGGCAACCCCTAAAGAGAGCAGCTGAAAGAAGAAGAACAACAATGGGGTGACAACTCATCAGTAAGCAAGTTTTGTGTAACAATAGTGGATTAATTATATAATGATAGGAGTTGCATTTTATTTTTTTTCTTGAAGATGGAGATGGAAGGTGACATTTTTAGATTCTTATCAAGCTCATTCCAAATCTGCAGTCCTCTGCACACAATATGACAGCTGGTAGATTTTAGTCTTTGTTTTTTTTTTTCCCAGTAATTTTTTTTTTTTTAAATTCCTGGTGGTATATGTAGGTGTGCATGGGAAGGAAGGTTGGAATGAGTTCACATAATTTATAGTTGAGTTTGTGGACAACCTGATACATTATACAGGCATTCTAAGATAAGATAAGATAAGCCTTTATTAGTCCCACAACGGGGAAATTCCAGGATTGCAACAGCACAGGGATAGCAACACTCAGAGCAACAATCAGAAGGCAAGAAAAAAAAAAAAAAAACAAGCAAGCAAGAGCAGCTAATATACATATGTACATATTACTATAAAATATATATATACACACACACACACAGACACACAGTGCAGAGCATTGTAGCTGGATGGAATAAATATATGAATATATGAACACACAGTGCAGAGCATTGTAGCTAGATGGAATAAATATGTAAATATATAAACACCCACAGTACGGAGCATTGCAGCTAGGTGGAATAAATATGCAAGTATATAAACACACACAGTGCGGAGCAATGTAGCTAGATGGAATAATATGTAGATATATAAAAACACAGTGCGGAGCATTGTAGCTAGATGGAATAAATATATAGATATATAAATATAAACACACCCAGTGCTGAGCATTGTAGCTAGATGGAATAAATATGTAAATATATAAACACACACAGTGCAGAGCATTGTTGCTAGGTGGGATGAAACAGCATAACCGTCTATTTAGTTATCCTACATGGTATGATTATGTGCCCATACATATTCTCACCCTCCATAGCGACCGGTATGTTCCTAGTTGTATGCCGGAGAGGACCATTGTGTAAGTCTATTGCATCTTTTGCATTCAAAAAAACTATTAGTTTGTTACGTCTTTTTGCTATCTCTGCGAGCAGCCCTGCTTAGGTTGTACAGTCTGACAGCCGTTGGTAGGAAGGACCTACGAAACCTCTCGGTTGTGCACCTGGGATGATGTAGTCTGCTGCTAAATGAGCTCCTCAGTGCATCCAGTATGTCCTGCATAGGGTGGAACTCGGACTCCAGCAGAGATGACAGTTTAGCCACCGTCCTTCTCTCTCCTATCTCCTCCATCGGATCAAGGCGCTGCCCCAGGACAGAGCTAGCTTTCTTAATCAGTTTGTTCAGTCTCTTCCTATCGGCTGCAGTAATGCCACTGCCCCAGCAGACCACTCCAAAAGTGATGGCTGATGCCACCACCGTGTCATAGAATGATTTCAGCAGCGCCCCTTGTACACCAAAAGACCTGAGTCTCCTCAGCAGGAACAGCCTGCGCTGTCCCTTCTTGTAGAGTGCGTCAGTATTGTGTGACCAGTCTAGTTTATTGTTCAGATGAATACCCAGGTACTTATAGGATGTCACCATCTCGATGTCTGTTCCCTGTATATTTACTGGTGCTGTGAGGGGCTGCCCATGCCTGCGGCAGTCCACCACCAGCTCCTTAGTTTTCCTCGCGTTGATCTGGAGGCAGTTCTGATGGCACCAGTCCACAAAGTCCTGGATAAGCCCTCTGTACTCAGCTTCATCTCCGTTGGAGATGAGACCAACGATCGCAGAGTCATCAGAGAACTTCTGTAGATGGCAATGTGTTGTGTTGTGTGAGAAATCCGCAGTATAAAGAGTGAACAGGAAGGGAGCCAGCACCGTTCCCTGGGGGGCCCCCGTGCTACTGATGATCGTGTCGGAAACACAGTCCCGGGTTCTCACAAACTGAGGCCGGTTCGTGAGGTAGTCCAGGATCCATGATGACAGGTGCTGGTCCACCCCTGCGCGCAGCAGCTTGTCCTTCAGGATCATCGGTTGGATGGTGTTGAAAGCACTGGAGAAGTCAAAGAACATGATCCTCACCATATTCCCGGGCTTCTCCAGGTGGGACAGAGAACGGTGAAGGAGGAAGATCACCGCATCCTCCACCCCAATGCCATGCTGGTAGGCGAACTGGAGTGGATCCATCGCTGGTTCCACCAGGGGGCGGAGATGAGCAAGGAGCAGTCTCTCCAGGGTCTTCATCAAGTGGGACGTCAAGGCCACCGGTCTGTAGCTGTTCAGGTCTTTGGGGTGGGAAGTTTTTGGTACAGGTACCACACAAGATGTTTTCCACAGCTGTGGTACCCTCCCCAGTTTCAGGCTCATGTTGAACATATGAATGAATTGAATGAATGAATGAATGAATTTATTTATTTCGGATAGTACATTACAGGTTAAAAGAAACTGTATAATATAACAACAAGGTCAAATTAGACAAAGACTCCTTCTACTATACAATTCCACGTGAGTTATCCGAAATGGGTGATGGCTGAAGCCGCAGCTTATATTGCCCACCCATATTCCATCCAAGAATTCAAAGGAGGAAAAAGAGAAAACAAGACAAGAGCGATTACAATTTAAAACAAGGCTAAGACAAAATATGACTGAGAGAAAAAGAAAACTGAGCTAGTCTAAGTTAAGCGGTTACTATTCAAAAACAAATCTAAGACATAGTGTCACAGAGAAAAAAGAAAAACTAAGCTATAACACAACACAGGCTGGAAATGTCAATCCTTATGTGAGTTTACATGTCGTCTTGTAAATATGTTTGGAGTATTTCTTCCTTTAGTTTTTGTTTAAATTGTCCAAGCTTTGTACATGATTTTAATTCAGGTCCAAAATCGTTCCATAATCTGACACCTTGCACTGAAATACAGTGTTGCTTGGTAGTTGTTCTCACTGTAGGCTTTTGAAATATACATGTTCCTCTGAAGTGATATCGTTTCTCCCTTGTTTGGAACAACTTTTGGATATTTGCGGGCAGTGATAGATTCTTCACTTTGAACATTATTATTGCGGTTTTAAAGTCGATCAGATCTTTCAACTTGAGAGTTTTTTGTTTAAGAAAAAGTGGGTTTGTTGGTTCCCTGTAAGCTGCTTTGTTGATTATTCTAATAGCTCTCTTTTGAAGCATAAAGAGTGGATATATGTTTGTTTTATATGTATTTCCCCATACTTCATTACAATATGTCATGTATGGGAGTATTAATGAATGATACAAGGTGTATAGTGTGGGTTGATTCAGCAAATTTTTCACTCTGTGTAATATTGCAATTGATTTGGATACTTTACCTTTTATATAATTAATATGTGGCTTCCAACACAGTTTGTTATCAATTATTACTCCAAGGAATTTAGTTTCGGATACCCTTTCAATCTCTACACCATTTACACTGAGTTTGGGTACTGGGTAGTTGTGATGGTTGTTAAAGACTATAAATTTTGTCTTGCTTAAATTGAGCGTTAATTTGTTTGAATCAAACCACAGTTTCAGCTTTCCTAATTCCTTTCCGAGTGTATCCAGAAGTTGTTCCAAGTTGTTTCCACTGCATAGCAGGTTAGTGTCATCAGCAAACAATATTAAGTCCATTTTTTCTGAAACTTTACATATATCATTTATATACATATTGAATAATAATGGTCCCAAAACTGAACCCTGTGGGACTCCACAGGTGACCTTCAGTAGCTCTGAGTTTTTGTTGTTAACACATACAAACTGATATCTATTCTTTAAGTAACTTCTTAACCAGGACAGTGCTACCCCTCTGATACCACAATTTTGTAGTTTCTTTAATAATAGATTGTGATCTACTGTATCAAATGCTTTTTTAAGATCCAGGAATACTCCAACTGAATACTCTTTATTTTCAATGGCTGTTGATATTTTTTCTGTAAATTCCATTAAGGCATATGCTGTTGTCCTTTTGTGTCTGAACCCATATTGCTGCTCACACAATAAATCATTCTTCAGTATGAAGTTGTCAATTCTCTCATAGAATATTTTTTCAAGTATCTTGGAAAATTGCGGTAATAGTGAAATTGGTCTGTAGTTGGAGAGTTCCCCTCTGTCGCCTGTCTTGTAAATCGGAATTACTTTAGCTATTTTCATTGCATTGGGAAATATACCTGATTGGAGAGACAGGTTACAGATATACGTCAGTGGTTTCACTATGCATTCGATAACAGTTTTGACTAGTAGCATATCAATACCATCGCAGTCAGTAGATGTTTTACTTTTGAACGATTTAACAATTTCAATGACCTCTCTTTCGTCTGTGTTCTTTATGAAGATGGTGTCTTTTACAGCAGTGTTATTGCATATTGAATCACCTGTTGGCACCGTAGTGGGTATTTCTCGGGCCAGTTTAGGTCCAATGTTAACAAAAAAATTATTAAATTCATCTGCAGGTGAAGCTATATTCACATTCGGAGTCGATTTATTATTTTTTGGAGTGTTAGTTGGGTAGCTGGTATTTCTGCTTTTATTTCCAAGGATACTGTTGATTATTGTCCATGTATTTTTAATATTGTCTTTGTTTTTTTCCAGTTCTTTACTGTAATAGTCTCTTTTACTACATCTTATTATATATGTTAACTTATTTTTGTATGTTTTATACCGCTGCTCTGCTTCTTTTGTCCTTTTCTTTATGAAAGCTTTATATAATAAATTTTTCTTTTTACACGCCTTTTGTAGTCCTTTGGTTAGCCATGGTTTGTCAGTAAATTTGTGTTTAAGCTTTTTTTTAACTAATGGGCAGTTTTTTTCATAAAGAGTGGTTACAATGTTTGTAAATGTGTCATAGGCTTCATTTACATCTGATACATAGACTTCTGTCCAGTCTTGCTTCAGCAAGTCCTCTTTAAAAGAACTGATTGCGTTTGGTGATTTGTGTCTGAACGATTTTGAGATTTTTTCTGGGTTGGGCCCCGTGTGGCCATGGATAAGTGCAAAGATTGGCAAGTGGTCGCTTATATCATTTATCAATAATCCACTTTCTATTTTCTTGTCGAGAACATTGACAAACAGGTTGTCAATAAGTGTAGCAGAGTGAGCTGTGATTCTACTGGGATGTGTTATTGTGGGATATAGACTCATGCTGTACATAGAGTTCATGAACTCTGTAACTACATTTTGTTGATGTGGATTAAGTAGGTCAATATTGAAATCTCCACAAATTGCTACCATTTTCTTACTAGTAATATTATTGTACAGCTCGACTAATTTATCTCTGAATGTCTCAATGCAAGTTCCCGGCGTTCTGTATATGCAGCTTATGATTAGATTTTTTGTTTTGTCTAGGTCAATCTCAACAGTAACACATTCCAGAATCCCTGGTAGTGCTGAGGACATTTCATTTACAAGCTTACATCTATATAGGTCATCAATATACAGTGCAACACCACCACCCTTTTTTTGAGATCTGTTAATGTTAAACATCTGATATCCCTCTATTGCCATCAGGGGAGCCTGGTCTGCATTAAGCCAGGTTTCAGAGACTGCTATAGCTGTGAATTTTCTGTTTAGCTGTTTTAAATAGTCCTGAATCTGTGAGAAGTTTTTGTTAAGACTTCTGCTATTGAAGTGTATTATTGACAGTTTACCATCTAATTGCACTTGACTTTTGAATTGCTTTTCAGTGTAATATTCACAGTGGTTATGAATATTATTGAAAAAGTGGTTATCAGGATCAATATCATTCTCCATCTCTTGTGGTTTATGTTCAGCATAGTGGCATATTTTTAGAGTTTGAGTTTCCTCACTCTGTGTTTCATAGTCAGTGTTCATCTGTATTTATCTAAGTCAGTAGCATCTCTGATCATTATACTTTTTGCTTGCTCAGGTGTTCCATTTAGTTTAATCCAAATTCTACAATTTCTTGTCCAGGTTGACTGTATCTTATTATGTTTCTTTAGCATCCGTGCCTGCCGTGCTAATTCAGCGTTTTTTTTTTGTCAGGTGTTCATTTAGGTAAACTTGAGTTTCCTTTAGTTTTTTGGCCTGCCTCAGTATGTCATTTTTCACCCTCCTGTTCACAAAGCGCATCACAATTGATTTCTTTGTTTTGTTATCTTTCTTCGGTAAAGCATAACAGGCTGAGATCGCATTGGCTTCTACCTTAATGTCTTTATCATTAAGGAACTGAAGCACTTGGTTTTCTAAGGACATTGATTCACTTATGGAAGCATGTTCACCACTCAGTCCTGTAGCGGCATGGGCGTAGGACTGATATCTGATGTCTAGTCCACTTATAACTATGTCATCAATGCGAGAACCTTGTTCAAGATCCTCAACGCGTTGCTCCAAAAGACGCCCGTGTTGCTCCAGGTCCATAATTTTTTTGTCTTTTTCTTTTATTATTGAATGTAGGGCTTGTACCTCCTGTATTAGGTCTAATATTTTGTCCTGCTGGCTAGTCACTTTGGCCAGTTCATCTAACACAAAGTTCAGAGTTTTTTTAATTTCTTCCATTTCCTCTTTTTTGGGTGGCATTTTACTGACCTGTGGATAGAAATAAGCAGAGAATCCGGCTAGGCCTCAACTAGCTCGGTCACTACTGGACCCGCCGCTCCTGCGCAGCTTCTCCGCCGAGTGACGCTGCTCAGCTCCGCAGATCACCGCCGTCTATCGCCGGCGCCTGCCTCCGTCTACCTGGCCAGTTATGTCGTGCACCGCCGGCGCAGCCGGAATCCACCGATCACAGCCACTCGTCGCCGTCTGGCTAGGCGGCTCCTCCGCTGGGCCCCGTCTAGGCCCCGTCACCGACCGCCGTCAGTCTGGTCGTTCCTATACGTCACAATCCCACACAGCTGGTCTGCACAGGACTTGAGGAGCTTTGCGCTGATGCCGTCCGGTCCCGACGCCTTCCTCGCCTTGATCTTCCTCAGCTCCGTCCTCACCTGGGTCTTGGTCAGGGTCAGGATGGGGGGCTGTGTGTTGGGAGTGGGGGGGGGGGTGTCGGTGGAGTGGGGAGTGGGCAGCAGGACTTGATTTCTTAGAGGCAGCAGTGGTTGTTGTGCAGACAGGGGGGAGGGCGGTTGGTCAAATCTATTGAAAAACAGATTCAGGTTGTTCGCCCACTCCCTGCCCCCCGTGGCCTGGGGGGAGGTATTCTGGAGCCCCGAGATGGTTTTGAGGTTTCTCCAGACCCCGCTGATGTCGCTCTGTTGCAGCTTGTCCTCCATCTTCTTCCTGAAGCTGTCCTTGCCTTCTCTGATCTTTCTCCTCAGCTCCCTCTGTACGGACTTCAGCATCTCCCTGTTCCCCGACCTGAAGATCCTCTTCTTCTCTCTCAGAAGTGTTTTTATCTCAGGGTTGATCCAGGGTTTGTTGTTTGAGTGACGCCGTATGGTCTTGGTGGGAACGGATTTGTCCACACAGAAGCTGAGGTAGCCCGTGAAGGTGTGAATGAGGCCATCGATGTCCTCACCATGTGGATCGCAGAGCTGCTTCCAGGCAGTGGCTTCAGAACAGTCCTTTAGAGTGTCCATTGTCTCCTCAGACCATAACTCCACAGTGTGCATGGCCGGAGGTTGTCTGTGCACTAGGGGTTTGTACACCGGTCGGAGATGAACCAAGTTGTGATCCGATCTCCCAAGTGGGGGGAGTTGTGATGAGGTGTACGCCTCCTTAGTGTTTGCGTAGAATAAATCCAGTGTTTTATTGTCTCTAGTGTGGCATGTGACATACTGGGTGAAAGTAGGCAGAATGGGAGACAGTGAAACGTGGTTGAAATCGCCTGAGATGAGGAGAAGAGCATCTGGGTGTTCTGTCTGCAGCCTGCTGGTTACTGAATGGATGACGTCACGCGCTGTCCCAGCGTTCGCCGTCGGATTTGCATAAACAACAATGCAGATCACGTGTGAGTGTTCTCTCGGGAGATATGTAGGCCTCATGCTAACAGCTAGCAACTCAATGTCTTTGCTGCAGTGTCGTTGTTTAACAGTGATATGTCCCGGTCTGCACCAGTTGTTGTTAACATACATTATCACTCCACCGCCCCTAGTTTTGCCACTCTCTGGTGTTCGGTCAGCTCGTATCATGTGAAAACCCTCCAGCTCAATGTTAGCATCTGCTGCTAGTTCAGTTAGGCACGTCTCAGTAAACAAAAGGAGAGAGCACTCCCGGTAAGTGCTATCATAACGGGAGATAGCCGCTAGCTCATCTAACTTTCCCAGTATCGACCGTACATTTCCCATGACAACAGATGGAAGGGAGGGTCTGTACCTTATATTTTTTGTCCTCCGCCTTACTCCAGCCCGGCAGCCGCGACGCTTTCGCCTCAATTCTCTCGGTATGTCGAGTTTTTCCAGTGGGACCGGGTGGCGGTTAAATGCTAGCAGCTCTTCCCTGTTGTATCGTATCCTGCTATAAACAGTGGCTCCGTCCACCGACTCAGGAGACATTTGGGACGATCTGTGTGTCCGTGATATAAGTGGGGTGAAAAAAAAAGTGATCAAAAGAGAGAGGAAGGGAAAAAAAACTCGGAATCGAGCCGCTGTTGCAAAAGGCAGCCTACTGGTGTGGCGCCGAGAGGATGATGATGATTCTGGAAGTAATTATACTCAGCAAGACATAGAAGAACAATGGAAAAGATGACTAGTAGGAGAATTATTTTCAGACCATGATAAGGCATGTATAACTTTCTTTTGGAGAATTTCTAGCTTTTTTCGGTGAGTTGGAAATGTCCTCCACCATACAATACTGCAATAATGTAATTGAGGCCCACATAAAGTTTTATATAGAGTGAGAAGTGCTGAAAGTGGAAGAAAATGTCTCACTTTAAAAACCGAAGCAGCATATTTAGCCAGTTTTTTGGTGAGATTGTCGATATGACATTTGAAATTGAGAAATTCATCGATGAGGACTCCCAGGAATTTTGTAGAGCTGACGCTTGTAGGGTTCTATCCATTGATTTGGGGGCAAAATTGCTTGGTGTCTGGCTTTTTGTTGGAACGGAATACAATATAATTTGTTTTACTGATATTAATAAAAAGTCTGTTACACTGAAACCAGGTGTTTATTTTCATAAGCTCACTATTTATTATCTGTTCAAGTTCATTTGGATTCTGGTGAGCAAAAAATAAATTATTGTCATCAGCAAACAATACTTTATGTAGTAAAGATGAGGAGTTAACAATGTCATTTATGTACAAAATGAAGAGAACTAGTCCCAAGATGGAACCCTGGGGGACCACATGATCGATGGATTTATATGATGATTTGTGGATATTTATATAAACATACTGAAGTCTTCCAAACAGATAACAAATAAACCAGTCTAATGCTAGGCCTCTGATACCATAATGATGCAATTTATTAATTAGGATATCAATGTTAATGGTATCAAATGCTTTTGATAGGTCTAGTAAAATGCCAATAGATCTCTATAGATCACCAGGAAAGTTGTCGAAAGCTGAATATTTGATTGCACAATGATCTCCCAAACATTTACACAGAAATGGCTTTAGAGATCTCTTTCAACTGCATCACTGATTTTTTTTTTTTTTTCAGTTAGATCGAGTATTGCCGTATAGGTAGTGTGTTTCTTTCTGAAGCCATATTGAGATGGGACAATAATGTTAAGCTTGTCAAGGTAACTGGTCAATCTGTTATAAACTACTCTTTCCAAAACCTTGGAGAGAGTAGGTAAAAGGGATACTGGACAATAATTATTCAAATCATTCTTATCACTGGAGTTGTAGATTGGTATAACTTGTGCTATTTTTACTATTTGTGGCACTACTCTGGAGAATAGCGACAGATTAATGCAGTAGGTAAGAGGTTCCAATATTACATTCAAAATTTTGCTGGAAATTTCATCAGCTCCATCAGAGTTCAAATTCCTCATGTCCTTAATGATTTTCCAGACTTCCTCGCAATCAGTTGGCTTCAGGAAGCAAGAGCTCAGGTAGTTTCCTGATAAATAATGTTTGAAAAAGGCACCCTGGGGTTGGTTGAATTTATTAGATAAATTTTCTCCAATGGAGACAAAGAAATTATTAAATTTATCAGCGAGAGTGGCATTACTGGTGAGATTACTAACTGCATTATTGTTAGGAAGTATGGGTTTTTTTTGGTCCCTGTTTAGAACCTTGGTCAACATCAAAATGGCTTCTAAGCTATATCTCAACAACAAAGAAAGCTAAGGCCACCAAACATAGTACACAGGCTCACCTTGGGATCCTGACCTCTGACTATGGGTTTGGGGTCAACAAGTCAAAGGTCATGGTTAACATTCACTATGTCTTATTATTGTACAACAAGTAAAGTTAGGGCCACCAAACTTGGTACACATGTTCACCCTGTGACTCTGAAGTGTGAGTGTGGTTTTGGGAGCGCAAGGTCATAGGTCAACATCTAAATGGCTTCGAAACTATATCTCAACAACAAAGAAAGCTAGGGCCACCAAACCTGGTACACAGATTCACCTTGGGATCCTGACCTCTGACTATGCGTTTGGGGTAAAAAGGTGAAAGGTCAAGGTTGACATTCCTTATGCCTTATTACTGTACAATGAGTAAATTTAAGATCACCAAGCTTGGTACACAGGTTCACCCTGAATTGTGACTGTGGTTTTGGGACCACAAGGTCAAAGGTCAACATCAAATTGCCTTATAAAGTATATCTCAACAACAAAGAAAGTTAGTGTCACCAAACCCGGTACACAGGTTCACTCTGAGACCATGACCACTGACTACAGGTTTGGGGTCATAAGGTCAAAGGTCAAGGTTGGCACTCCCTATGATCTCTTACTATAGAACATATAAAGCTCTCTAGGGTCCCCATACTTGCTACCAGGATCCCAGGTTCACCTTGGGATCCTGATCTAAAACAATGGGTTGTATTTATTGTTATATATTCGTGGATGATGGGCTTATCATAATTTGGTTTTGCCGCAGTAATTATATTGAAAATTTGAAAACTGCTCTCTGTCAGTAAGTATTGGGATCTTCAAAGAAAACGGAGGTGGGGTTATTGCCCTCACCTCAGAGTGCTCTTTTTTATTGTTTTGTTATCCAGCTTCTATTTACAGCTTCCTTTGTTTCATGGTAAAAACCACTCCAGTAGTAGGGTCAAGCACTTATTCAAAAATGGTATATTTTTGTATCTTCTTTGCCATGTTTTCATCCTCAAACAAATTTAGGGTCAGCCAAACTACTTCAGCTATAAACTGTACATGCCGGCTGCCCATGAGGTGCTAATAAAGCCAATTGGTAAAAAAAAATTGGGTCAGGTTTTCAGGGGCTCTGTCTGTACCTTAGTCTTGATACATGTATAATTATTTAGTTTTAGTGGCTTTGTACCTTTACATCAGGGTTGCCAAACTAATTTTAGTTCAGGGGCCATATACAGCCCAATTTCAGCCCAATGGACCGTGCCAGTAGAATAATAACATGATAACCTAAATAATCCATCCATCCATCCATCCATCCATCCATCCATCCATCCATCTTTTTCCGCTTAATCCTTTTTGGGTCGCGGGGGAATTTCTTTCTTCGTTTTAGTGCAAAGACATACAAGTGCATTATGAAATGTTTACATTTAATGAATAATTTTCTTTACAAAACATACTTTGAGCAACCTGAATTTTTAAAAGAAAGATAAGCACAATTTCAACTATGTTATGCCTCAGTTAATTATTTACATATGTGCATTACAACTTACACATCACAGTGGATCTAAAGAGGCACAAAATATTAAGTCACAGGCATCTGGAAATCAAAAATATCATATTTCATTTTATGATTAAAAACAACTTTGTCAAGGTGTAGAAATTATTTTAAATTTACACACATTTTGACAGCTTTCATCAATCCTAAACACCTGACCTCATCACACCTTACAAACTAAAGTGGGAGCTGTTAAGGAAGAAGCTTAAATTATCCCCCTGACTTTTAAATGTGTAACATTTATACATAAAAATACACAAAAGTTGTGAAGAATAGGGCATGCACATTGCTGCCATCTGCTGTTTAGTTCTGGGTCTCAGTGTTGTGTTATGTCTCCTACTCTTTAAACAGTGTACAAATTGGAAATAACAATTGCTTTATTGAAAAATGGCAGTCTATGTCTTCTATGTTTTTCACACTTTGCAAATTCATCCCACATGCCAGTTTGGACCCTTTGGCTTGTCAGTTTTGGCCCATGGGCCATGTGTTTGACATCCCTGTTTTAAATACTGGAGGACCATTTTAGTACTACACTGAGGACAATTTCCCTGCCTTTAGGTTAATTTCTTTTTCTCCCCCTTTTCTCTTGAGTCACCTCAAGCATTCAGGTCAGTTTTCATTCTGTAATAAATACAGAAGCTTGCTGTTTTCCTCAGTCATTATTCATCAGTCATGAAAGCCAGTCTCAACAAAGCTGAGAAGTCAAGCTTAGCTTCACTTTGTCCAATGTCAGTGATTCCGAGGTGAGCCGTTATTCCGTTGGGAAGTGTTGATCTGACCTGCATGTGCTCCTAACACTGGTAGCAGTGTTATGGCCTCTTCTTTAAAGTTAGGGTAAAACTGGCTTCAGCAAACAGCTTATAAATGGCTATCTAATGTGTGAATATATTCAGATTACACACAGCAGTATTCTAAATATATGTAATAGTTTCATAATTATTTGCAGTTTTTATGTCGGAGTACTAACGGCATATCACAAGATAAGAGGAGGCATAAATTGGAAAGAGTAGCTGAGTGAGAAGGGAAATGAGTCAGGTGGAAAAATATAATATGTGTGTACGGAATTGAATATATGCATATATTTTATTTTCCCTTACTTGTGTTTGATAGATATCTTCTGTTTGTGTGTGTCAGCCATTTTCAGGTTATTTGAGACAAGACATTAACTGATTAGCGTTCTAGCTCACCCCTGCCTCACAATGAATGTAGGTTTAAAAAGTTAATCTTGTTCGTATCATTTTCCTAATATAGTAACTGCAATAATAAATTCATATTGTTATATGCTCTGGATGAGAGAACTAAACATGCAGGCTTTTAGTCACACATCTCACCAGTGTGCACTACAGAATTCATGAAATGCAGAATACTTCAGTACAAGCATTACCATCAAACGCTCTTCAGACACATATTAAAAAATCAGCATCAAAGTGAAGATGCTGTAACTTTTTATGAACATTTTTTGACAATGTTTCATTACTGTTGGGCAGGTCTATAATCTATTTCCTTTGAGATTTCCTTCTGAAGTCAAGATCACACAATTATGAGAGTTCTCATTCTGACGGCGGGGCGGAAATTAATTAATAAATAAACACTGCATTTTTACATTCATCAACACGCAGTAAGAATAGCTCTAATTATCACAGGTGAATTAGCACTTTCATTTTTGTGTCAAAAAATTAATTGTATCCCTTAACAGCAATTCCCAGGGGAAGTTAAAGAAGAGAATGGGTAAGGTAAGGAAAAAAAAAAAACAATGTGGACCACCAGGAGTGCTAATTGCTGCTTTCAAAGCCTTGCATCACTGTTACCGTCTTTCCGCTAGACTGTGTGGTGTCCCACAGAGAAATGCTGCAGGTAGAGCCATGTTACAAATACACGGATGTCAAGACTTGATCTGCAAGACCTGGCAGGGAGATCCTCTTTATCTTCATTTAACCAGGCAAGCTGACCGAGAATCTGCTGTATTTAAAGAACAATAGGTTAAGTTAAAAGGTAAAGGAAGGTAGGATCTAAGGCTTAAAAGCTAGCTATGTGTGGTAATGTCCCTGTAACTTTCTACAAGTTTATACATTACATGCACTGTCTGTTTATGAATAAATGTATTAATCTGATGTGGAAGACAGGTATGTACAGTTACATCATACATTTAGAAAGCTAATTGTGATCATGTGCTTCATTAAAGATTTTTTTTAAAATTTTTCCCAACTGATTAATTTTTAAGTTATCTACAAGATGTTTCAGATTGCTCTGTCCAGGGTGTACCCTGCCTCTCGCCCAAAGATGCTGGGATAGGCTCCAGCCCCCCCGCGACCCGAAAAGGATTAAGCGGAAGAAGATGGATGGATGGATGGATGTTTCAGATTGCCCGACAAAAAAGGAGGCCCCAAAACCTTAGTGACATGCAAAAACCATAAGACCTAAAATCCCTCACTAAAATCACACAAGGCAGGAAAAGGAATTTTATGAGTTTAAATACCAAGTAATGTTACAAGATTTACAGAAAAATGACACATGATACACAAATGACTAATCAAATGGAGTTGGGACTATATACAGTGGTGTGAAAAAGTGTTTGCCCACTTCCTGATTTCTCATTTTTTTGTATGTTTGTCACACTTAAACATTTCAAATCATCAAGCAAATTTAAATATTAGACAAAGATTACACAAGTAAACACAAAATACAATTTTTAAATGAAGGTGTTTATTATTAAGGGGAAAAAATCTAAACCTACATGGCCCTTTGTGAAAAAGTGATTGCCCCCTAAACCTAATAACTGGTTGGGCCACCCTTAGCAGCAACAACTGAATCAAGCATTTGTGATAACTGGCAATGAGTCTTTTACAGCGCTTTGGAGGAATTTTATCTCACTCATCTTTGCAGAATTGTTGTAATTCAGCCACATTGGAGAGTTTTCGAGCATGAACCACCTTTTTAAGGTCATGCCACAGCATTTCAATCAGATTCAGGTCAGGACTTTGACTAGGCCACTCCAAAGTCTTCATTTTATTTTTCTTAAGCCATTCAGAAGTAGACTTTCAGGTGTGTTTTGGATCATTGTCCTGCTGCAGAACCCAAGTGCACTTCAACTTGAGGTCACAAACAGAGGGCCGGACATTCTCCTTCAGGATTTTTTGGTAGACAGCAGAATTCATGGTTCCATTTACCACAGCAAGTCTTCCAGGTCCTGAAGCAGCAAAACAGCCCCAGACCATCACACTACCACCACCATATTTTACTGTTGGTATGATGTTCCTTTTCTGAAATGCTGTGTTATTTTTTATGCCAGATGTAATGGGACACACAACTTCCAAACAGTTCAACTTTTGTCTCGTCAGTCAACAGAGTATTTTCCCAAAAGTCTTGGGGATCATCAAGATGTTTTCTGGCCAAACTGATACAAGCCTTTATGTTCTTTTTGCTCAACAGCGGTTTTTGTCTTGGAACTCTGCCATGGAGGCCATTTTTGCTCAGTCTCTTTCTTATGGTGGAGTCATGAACACTGACCTTAACTGAGGCAAGTGAGGCCTGCAGTTCTGTGGATGTACTCTTGGGGTAATTTTGGTCAGCCGGACACTCCTGGGAAGGTTCACCAATGTTCCGTGTTTTCACCATTTGTGGATAATGGCTCTCACTGTGGTTCGCTGGAGTCCCAAAACTTTAGAAATGGCTTTATAACCTTTTCCAGACTGATAGATCTCAATTACTTTGTTTCTCATTTGTTCCTGAATTTCTTTGGATGTCTAGCTTTTAAGGATCTTTTGGTCTACTTCATTTTGTCAGGCAGGTCCTATTTAAGTGATTTCTTGATTGAGAACAGATGTGGCAGTAATCAGGTCTGGGCGTGGCTAGAGAAATTGAACTCAGTTTTCCAAAGATGTGATAAACCACAGTTAGTTTATGGTTTAACGGGGGAGATCACTTATTCACACAGGGCCATGTAGGTTTGGAATTTTTTTTTACCCTTAATAATAAACACCTTCATTTAAAAACTGTATTTTGTGCTTGCTTGTGTTATCTTTGTCTAATATTTAAATTTGTTTGATGATCTTAAACATTTAAGTGTGACAAACATACAAAAAAATGAGAAATCAGCAAGTGGGCAAACACTTTTTCACACCACTGTAAAATAAGGGACACTGTTTCCAGGTGTAAAGAGTGAAACCACAGTGGAACTTTTTGAACAGTGATGCATCCATCCATCCATCCATCAATCCATCTTCTTCCGCTTAATCCTTTTCGGGTCGCGGGGGGGCTGGAGCCTATCCCAGCATCTTTGGGCGAGAGGCAGGGTACACCCTGGACAGATCGCCAGTCCATCACAGGGCCAACACAGAGAGACAGACAACCATTCACTCTCACAGTCATACCTAAGGACAATTTAGAATCCCCAGTTTGGTGCCAGTTAACCTAACTTGCATGTTTTTGGCATGTGGGAGGAAACTGGAGAAATCCCGGAGTAAACCCACGCAGACACGGGGAGAACATGCAAACTCCACACAGATCACTGTTGGTCGGGGGCTGGGATCGAACCCAGGATCCCCCGGCCATGGTGAGTTGCTGTGCTGCCGCAGTGCTAACCACTCTGCCACCGTGCTGCCCAGTGGTTAGCATTGTTACCTCACAGCTAGAAGGTTACTGGTTTGAATCCCCAAATTGGCAGGGTAGGAGCCATTCTGTGTAAAGTTTGCATGATCTTCCTGTGCTTCAGTAGATTTGCTCTATAAGCTCCAAAGACATTCATGTCAGGTTTTAAAAAGGTCCTATGTCTGTCTCTGTTAAACTGATAAAATAGAGGGTTAATCCAATGTTGTTAAGTAGTTTGAATGGTCGGTTAGAAAAGCACTACATGCAGTCTATGAAATGGCAAAGAGACACTTCCTCATGATGTTGATGCTGATGGTGAGGATGGTGATGATGACGATGATAATATGGTCCACAATAAAGTGAAAGTCAACAAAACAATGTGTGTTTACCTTGTGAAGTGGCTTCCAAATGAGTTTTCAGTTCCTCCATTTTTGTTATTTGTTCCTGTCCTTATTACATTAGGAAGGCAACAGCAACAAACAGTCATCTTGAATTCTTCACAGCTGTTCATCGTAGTTTGTATACAATAATTTTTTTTATTTTTATTTTGTAAACTTTATTGATCCTCAGAGGGAAATTCAGGGCATCCATGGGGATGGGTGAGGCAGCCACGGTGCGGTGCCAATCCCTTCACCATTCACACACGCATTCACACCTAGGGCCACTTAAGATTCTCCATTTAAGCTAACTTGCATGTTTTTGGCCTGTGGGAGGAATCCGGAGTACCCGAGGTAGACCCACAGAACATGGGGAGAACATGCAAACTCCACACAAAAGGGTCACTGATGGTCAAGGAATGGGATCGAATCCATGACCTTCTTGCTGTGCTGCCACAGTGCTAACCACTGCACCCACCAGGCAAATCAGTATTCGGTAAATCAATGTTTTTCAGTGGGAGTTTCTCCAAAACATTCAAGGTTTCATGGAAAATTTTCTAATTACACTTCTTAATTGGTCAAAAAATTTGCTAATAATTTGCTATTGTTGTGTAAGCAATGATGGGCACCCATGCACAACAACGGCAAATTATTTGATATTTTTGAACCAATTAAGAAGTGAAATTAGACGACGTCCCATGGATCTCTGAATGTTCTGGGTAATGCTGGTTGAAAAACACCGCAATAAACAATAATAAATGGTAATCAGTGCAGTCAAAGGTAATGCAATAATTTGTGGTAGCACAAACCCACCCTGGTGTGATGTAAATTTCATTCCATTCCACAAAGGGTGAGAGCAACCCAAATGTTGTTACTGCGTAAAGTACACAAACAATCCACACTGAACTTCTGCCAGTCTTTACATTGAAATGAGTACCTTTTTGTTCTTTCTCCTCATTTTATTTAATTCTGAACATTCAAAACAGTTTGCTGGAACATTGCTGTCAACTACTATATGAATATATTGGACCGAAGATTACATTTAATGCATGTGTATGAAACACAGCTGTGAGGCACATAGTTTCAGTGCCTGAAACTACTTTGAACAGTGCTGTGTGTGTGTGACCGCCATCCACAGCCAGCATGTTTGTGTGGCACCATGAATCCAGCCTTAATGCACCTGTCATGATCGGGGCACAGCTAGGGTGCATCCTTTATGTTCATTTCAGTCTTTGCTTTTCCACAGTATTATTATTATTTGGGGTGTATGGGGTGTCAGGGAGGGATAGTACCTCTGACGGGGCAACAGCCGCACCTCCGGGTGGTCCGCTTTGGTTCCGACTTGGCACTCAACTCTCACCTGTGGCTCCAAGTAGCTGTTTGCATGCAACAGCGGTCACACCCCGGTAAACTGCTTCGACTGGCCTGCGAAACCAGGTGAGGGTAGCCGACGGGTTTGAAACCCTTGGTGAGGTAGGACTTGTCTACCTACGCATGCGTAGACTGGACCAGGCAGACTATGTGGAGGAAACCACCAGATTGGTTCAACTGGCAGGAAAGCAGACCAAGCAAAGTGTTGTGGAGCACAGCTAGGGCACAGTGAGACATGTAGGACACTGCTGGCCATCCACTGCATCCTAACCTTTCTCCAGCCGACTTGACTACGTCTTGCCACTGGATCCAGATAGACCGGGATGAGAGAGTGAGGCTGATGACCCTGCGCAACTCTCCTTCACTTAAATCAAATTCACGTGTAAGTCAAGACATTACCCACCACAATTTCCTTCTCATTCCCCCCCCCCCCCCGCAACTCCTGTGGCGATGGGCAAGTGACGAAGCAGCAGGTGCGGATACACTGGAAGCTGTAGCCACAATCCCACACACAGGCGGCCCAGGGCATAGGGTCGCTCTCTACTGGACCGAAGCAGCAGTGGAGTTTGGCAGCCCCCTGGGTGTCTGAGCAGCCCTCTTTAGGATTCGCTCTGCTCACCTCCATGGCCTGAGGAAGGGGCTAGAAAAGGTGGCCTAAACATAGCCTGCTTTGCAACGCCATGGCCAGCAAGCCGGGGCTGATGGGGATCCCACCCTAGCAGTCGAAATTCTCAGAGGAAATCAACTAAGCTGACATCACTCACCATTTGGCACTTGGAATGTGTGGACGCTCATGGACAGCTCCAAAGCAAACAGACCTGAAAGACAAACAGTACTTATCACAAGAGAACTCAGCAGGTACAAAATCCACATTGCAGCTCTGAGCGAGACCAGGTTTGCAGACGAAGGTCAGCTGACAGAAGTCAAAGCCGGCTACACCTTTTCCTCGAGCGGCCGAGGCAGCGAAGAACGCCATGAAGTCGGAGTGGGTTTTGCGATGACATCCAATCTGATCAGCAAGCTTACCAGCCTCCCCAAAGGAACCAACGACCGCCTCATGACCCTGCAGTTCCTCCTCCGAGGAAAATGCCATGCCACATTCATCAGTGCATATGTCCCCACCATGACAAACCCAGATGAGATCAAAGACAAGTTTTATGAGGACTTTGAGACTCTCATTGAAGGTGTACCGAAAGAGGCAAACTCATTGTTCTTGGAGACTTTAACGCCAGAGTTGGTACAGACTACCAGACATGGGAGGGAGTCCTTTGGAGAAATGGAATTGGTAAGCGCAACAGCAACGGTCTTCTCCTGTTGAATCCACACAGGAAGCATTGGCATCTGATCGATTACATCAATGTGAGAAGGAGAGACAGGCAGAATGTTAGAGTGACAAAGGCGATGTGTGGCGCAGACTGCTGGACAGATCACAGACTCATTCTCTCAAAGCTCAACATGCACATCCAGCCCAAACGGCATCCACAGGGGGAAAAAGGCAAACAAGTGACTCAATGTCAGCAAGCTGAAACAGCACTCTGTGTGACAGAACCTCAGGGAGGACCTGGACAGAAAGCTTAGTCAGCTCGACCTCGGGGTGTATGGAGCAGAAGAAGATTGGGCAGCTTTCAGAGGCATGGTGTACAACACCTCACTCACTCATCTGGGCAAGAACACATACAAACACCAAGACTGGTCCGATGAAAATGATGAGGACATCCAAAAGCTGCTTGATGAGAAGCGTGAAGCCCACAGAGCGTACCAGCAAGGCAGCAGATCTGCCTCTAAGAAGGCAACCTTCAACTTTATCAAAGGAAAGGTGCAGGCAAAGCTCAGAGAGATGCAGGACTTCTGGCTCAGCAAAAAGGCAGATGAAATACAGCAGTATGCTGACAGCAACAACTCCAAACACTTCAATGATGCCCTTAAGACCATCTACGGGCCTCAATCTTGTGGAACATCACCACTGCTCAGTGCTGATGGGTTCACTCTCCTCACTGACAAGAACGCAATCCTGGAAAGATGGGCAGAACATTTCAGCAGTGTCCTGAACAGACCTTCGTCCATCAATGCAGAAGCCATCACTCGCATGCTCCAAGTAGAGGTGAACACGTCTCTGGCAGAACTTCCAACAGAACTCCAAAAAGCAATCAAACTCCTTTCGAACAGCAAAGCACCAGGCTCTGACTCCATCCCAGCTGAAATCTACAAGGCAGGAGGACCAGTTCTAATACAGAAACTCACTGAGCTCTTTCAGACAATGAGGCAGCATGAAGTTATCCCCCAGAAGCTCAAGGACACCTCCATTGTCCATCTCTACAAGAGAAAAGGAAAGGATTATAATTTAATAATATAATAAGGCAGTCCTGCAACAACCACCGTGGGATCTCTCTCCTCACCATCGCTGGCAAGATCCTCGCAAGAGTCCTTCTTAACTGCCTCATTCAGCACATGGAAGGCGGTCACCTCCCGGAGAGCCAGTGTGGCTTCAGAAAGGGTCGTGGAACTGCTGACATGATCTTCACTGCACGCCAACTTCAGGAGAAATGTCAAGAGCAGAACAGGGACCTCTACACAACATTTGTAGATCTGACCAAGGCTTTTGATACCATCAGTTGTGAGGGGCTGTGGAAGATCATGCCAAAGTTCGGCTGCCCAGACAAGTTCATCAGCATGGTGCGCAGTTCCACAATGGTATGCTTGCTCGAGTATTGGACGATGGAGACTCCTCCAAAGCTTTCCCAGTTATCATTGGGGTCATGCAGGGCTGTGTACTCATGTCCACACTTTTCAGCATGATGTTCACAGCCATGCTGTCTGATGCCTTCTGCAACAATGAAGAAAGCGCCATCAGGATCAGGTACAGGATGGACGGCAGGCTCTTCAACCTGCGTAGACTCCAAGCCAAAACCAAGGCAGCAAGGGACTCAGTACGCGACTTCCTGTTCGCAGACGACTGCGCACGCAACGCCACTACAGAGGCTCAGATGCAGCAGAGCATGAACCGCTTCTCCACTGCTTGCGACAACTTTGGGCTCACAATCAGTACGAAGAAAACCAAGGTCCTGCACCAACCCGCACCACAGAAGACTTATGTGGAACCAGCTATCATTGTCATCGGGGAGACCCTCAAGGCTGTCGATAAGTTCACGTACCTCGGCAGCACACTCTCCAGGTCTGGTCTCCGGGCAGCACGGTGGTGCAGTGGTTAGCACTGTTGCCTTACAGCTAGAAGGTTCCTGGTTCGAATCCCCAGGCTGGCAGGGGTTGGAACCTTTCTGTGTGGAGTTTGCATGTTCTCCCTGTGCTGCGTGGGTTTACTCCGGGGGCTCCGGTTTCCTCCCACAATCCAAAGACATGCATGTTAGGTTAATTGGCTGTTCTAAATTGTCCCTAGATATCTGTTTCCTACAGGCCCTTAGAATAGAGGGTTAGTATTAGTGAAAGCGCTTTGAATGGTCTTTGTGACTAGAAAAGCGCTATGTATATGTATTTACCTTTTTCTGTTCTCGTGGCAAAAAAATCTGACCAGTACATCAGGGAATGTTCTGACGCAAGTCTCGCGGGATTTAACTTGACACAGTTTGGTCTGCTTGAATTTTTGCCTGTGTGAAAGGGGACCAAACCAAGGAGACAATGATACAAAGTAACAAACTTGTCAACTGATTCAGACCAAATTAAACAAATTTAGGTGGGAAAATACCCTGTGTCTTTTGGTTGTCTTTTGTATTTGGTTATATATTATGATCCCAGTTTATTTTTACCATTTGGTGTTATTATCCTTTGTCTTTAATCATGTTGTGTCATCCCATCTGTCCTCATTGTCCTCATTTTAGTCTTGTATGCATATTTGCCTAGTGTTCTCAGAGACAAGTCATCACGTTTCTATGCTGTGTACCCTGCCAAGTCTTAGTCTATGTCTATGTTCTCAGTCCACATAAGTTTGCCTGCTCTGTTTGCCATGTTTAGTTTAATGTTAGCCATGCCAAGTTCAGTTCTCAGCCCACGCGCTGCCTTTTGTTTTCCTGACGTTTATGTTGATAAATTATCATTTTTGCACTTGATCCTGGCTGCGCCCTGAGTCTTACTTCAACCCTCATCTGCTGTGAAGCAGAACATGACAGCACCACCTCATTTCACGCTGTTTTTTTTCTGTTTTTTTCTTTTCTGTTTTTTCTTTTGTTTTTGATGCCTGATTAATATGCATGCAAATGCATACTTTTAACCTTTTTTTAACTGAACTTTTAGCTTTACATCTACATCATAACAGATAGAAAATGTGTGATTAAAATGTGAATAATCAACCATTAACTATGAACATTATGTGATTAATCATGATTTTTAAAAAAATAATCAACTGAATGAACTAATAGTAATACAAAGCATTTATCTACAACACATAAAAATACAATTCTGTAGAGGTTAAAATAATTGTAATATTTTTGAATCATCAGTAGTGTATATTTTCTGTTTTAATATCTGTCAAACTTGCTTCCCGTTTCTGTCAGCTGTTTTTCCATGAATCTCTTATTTTTCTTCGCCGTTAATTTCAGATATATTCCTTTTGCTGGGATTCATTTGATGAACACCACTTTATAAGATAAGATAAGATAAGATAAGCCTTTATTAGTCCCACACTGGGGAAATTCCAGGATTGCAACAGCACAGGGATAGCAACACTCAGAGCAATGATTTAGAAGATAAGAAAATAAGAGCAGTGAATATACATATGTGTGGGCGACACACATTGTGGGCTCACGTTTCCACAGAGACAGGACTGCATGTGTATTGAGGGTGTCATGTCTGCAAGGACAAAGGACTCGAATCTGCAGAAGATAACAAGGAGGTGTGAGATTTGTCTCTTTGTCCCACAGAAGATGCCCCGGAGAGATTTCCAGTTCATCAGGAAATGAGAGACAATGGTGAAGATTCAAAGGGATGCTTTGTGACTGTATGTTTACTGAAAACACCATGTGACTTGAATTCTGATGCTGGAAACATATAAAAGGGTGATGAGATATGATTCTTTCTCTTTCCTGCTTTGAGAATGCTAGAAGCTGTGTTCTGTCAATAAAGCTGGTTTACGACTAAACTCAGCCTCATCATTTGAGCACATCTTCTACATATGTACACATAAATATATATATATATATATATATATATATATATATATACAGTATATATACTGTATATATATATATATATATATATATACACAGTGCGGAGCATTGTAGCTGGATGGACTAAACAGCATAACCGTCTATTTAGTTACCCTACATGGTATGAATATGTACCCATACATATTGTCACCCTCCATAGCGACTGATATTGTCCTAGTTGTATACTGGAGGGGACCATTTGTGTAAGTCTGTTGCATCTTTTGCATTCAATACTATTAGGTCGTCACGTTTTTTGCTATCTCTGCGAGCAGCCCTGCTTAGGTTATACAGTCTGACAGCCATAGGTAGGAAGGACCTGCGAAACCTCTCGGTCGCGCATCTAGGATGATGTAGTCTACTGCTAACTGAGCTCCTCAGTGTGTTCAATATGTCCTGCATAGGGTGGGACTCGGACTCCAGCAGAGATGACAGTTTAGCCACCATCCTTCTCTCTCCTATCTCCTCCACTGGGCCAAGGCGCTGCCCCAGGACAGAGCTAGCTTTCTTGATTAGTTTGTTCAGTCTCTTCCTATCGGCTGCTGTAATGCTGTTGCCCCAGCAGACCACTCCAAAAGTGATGGCTGATGCCACCATCGTGTTGTAGAATGTCTTCAAGAGCACCCCTTGTACACCAAAAGACCTCAGCCTCCTCAGTAGGAACAGCCTGCGCTGTCCCTTCTTGTAGAGTGCATCAGTATTGTGTGACCAGTCTAGTTTATTGTTCAGATGAACACCAAGGTACTTGTAGGATGTCATCATCTCAATGTCTGTTCCCTGGATGTTCACTGGTGCTGTGAGGGGTTGTCCTTGCCTGCGGCAGTCCACCACCAGCTCCTTAGTTTTCCTCGCGTTGATCTGGAGGCAGTTCCAATCGCACCAGTCCACAAAGTCCTGGATAAGTCCTCTGTACTCAGCTTCATCTCTGTTGGAGATAAGGCCGATGATCGCAGAGTCGTCAGAGAACTTCTGTAGATGGCAGTGTGTTGTGTTGTGTGAGAAGTTTGCAGTAAAAAGGGGTATACATATAGGCGGAAGAAGTAACTTGATTTCCAAATTGATCTCTGCACGTGTAAATAAATAGAATGAACTGACATTTTGGTATTTATTTTTTGTATTGATAATTGTCAGCAATTATAATCATTAAGTCAATAATAATCAGAAGTTTTTTTTCCCCCCTTCTGATCAAGTAACGACAATAAGTGGTACAGAGAGGGTGTCACGAATGGCCCCTTGGGGCAAAGAGACGAGACCCATGGGCCAACTGTGAGTTGGGGCAATTTATTACAGAAACAACAAAAAAGTTCAACAAGTGCTCAAAAATACAAAAATACAATGAGGGACAAAGAATTACGAGAATACACGCCAGAGCGAGGTAGGACTCTGGTGGAGATAAGGAGAATGTCCAACAATCAAGACAGCAGCCATGACAGAATGAAAATAAGACCCTTAAATAAGGATCAAAACCCATTAACATGATGAACCACAGGTGTGGGTACCTGAACGGGTAGGAGAAAGCGAAGATGTATAATTGGGATCAGCTGCGGCAATGAGAGGGAGGCGAACCAAAACTGACTGCTGACAGGGCACGCCCACACAAGCTTCATGTCCCTGACAGCTGTCAACAGTTAAAGAAAAATACTGGGGATATACAGAATGAAATAACATACTAAATGAATATAAATAAATACAGAATAAAAATATGACACTAACACAAATAGGAAAATGGCAAGCAAAACAAAAAACACATAAACCCAAAAGGCATGAGATGCAACAGATGAGTGATTAGACAAAAGAAGTCATGAGACCGAGTGTGGCGGAAAACTCCAACACTCGGGTCATGACAGAGCCCTCTCTCCAGAGGTGGATCCCAGACACCTCAGGGTAGCATCAAAAGAAAAAGAAAAAACCTGCTCCCACCCCCCAGCAAGGCACAACAATAATTCACCCAGGGTGGGTTGTGGGGGGAACAGGCCAGGAGGGAATGAAACAAAACCCCTGTCAGGACCCAAACCAGTCAGACCCTCAACCCCCCAAAACTCCCTGGACCGAGGAGCTGAACAGTTCGGGCGAGTGACAAAAGTCCCAGGTCCACCAGATAGTGTGACAGTACAAGTCAGGTGGCCTCCCAGAAAGCATGGACCACCCAACTCTGCAGTACAGTCTGTCGGGTGGCCTTCCAGAGTTTTTCAGCAACCTGAGCAGAAGAAGTGGTCCAGGAGGCGGCCGCCCAACTGGAAGGGCGAATAATGAGCAGGTGAGGGGAGTTGAGGGAACCATGATGACGTCAAGTAGTGGAGGATGAACCATGATGGCGTCTGGCAGCGGAGGAGGAACCACAAATGAGTATGGCAGAGAGGGAGAGGGGACCATGACGGTGTCTGGCAAAGGAGGAGGGAGCTCGATGCCCTTGGTCAGGCCAGCAGCACCCTCGGTGATCCCGGATTGGGACAAGGCTGCACCCACAGTTGCTCCGGGCTGGACTGAAGCTGCACCCGCGGTGGCGCCAGGCTGGAGCGGAGCCGCACCCTCAGTGGCTCCGTGCTGGAGTGGAGCCGCACCCTCGGTGGACCCGGACTGGGCCATGGCTACACCCTCGGTGGACCCGGACTGGACCAAGACTGCACCCTCAGTGGACCTGGACTGGGCCACGACTACACCCACGGTGGCCCCCGGGCTGGGGTGTAACGCCCATAGCGGCCCCCCACTGGAGCGCAGCACCCAAGGTGGACTCAAGCTGGGGAGTAGCACCCACGACAGCCCCCGACTGGGACACAGCACCGATGGAGACCCGGACAGGAGAGGAGCTGCACCCACGGAGGACCCGGACTGGGCCAAAGCTGCACCCACAGAGTTTCCCGGGCTGGGACAGAGCAGCCACAACGACCTCAGTGGGGGGAGCTGGACCCACGACGACCTCAGGCAGCGAGCCTAGACCCACGGAGACATCTGGCCCAGGTGGATCTTCCCCAGCGACCCTGGGAGAAGGCTCAGAAAAAACAGGCAGCGGAACAAGGTCAGGGTCATCGGCAGTGGCGGAGCCTGGTGAGGTGAGCTCAGGCGCAGCTGACGGCTGCACCCATCTCCCCTCACCAAGAGCCAGACAAGACCTCTCCAAAACAGATATGAGGAAAACAAAGGAGAGGACTTGCCTGAGCTCGAGCTCCACCGCCGTCCAGGACTCCGTCAATCTAGGCAATGGTTCTCTGGGGTCGGCCCTCTGGAGTTCCAGCTCCGACTTTGCTGCAGCGGCCCCTGCAGCAGGCATGGTGGTTGGTGCAGTCTCTGTGCCCCCAGGCAAAGTGACCCATGCTGGTGGCTCATCCGGTGTGGAAGCTGGGGGTTGGCTCATTGCTGGCACTTGAACCAGGTCCTCCAGGGCCATGGGCTCCTCCAACATCCGGCAATTGAGTTCTGGGGCCGGTGCACACTCAGGGGTGCGAGGAGGAGACACAGAGTGGGCAGGTGAGAAATTGATAGCTGCAGCAGGTGGTGAAAGTTCAGGGGACTGCACACCCTGAGCCTCACTACCGGGAATCAGACAAGGCATATCATTATAAAATGAAGGGGAATGAAATGACACTTGCCTGTGTTCCCGGGTTGTGATGTTTTCTGCTGCAGCTGTTGTGTAGTCATCCCTCTCTGTGTCTACGGTGGAAGCGAGCCCCTCAGAGGATCATGGAGGAGCTGCCCCTGCAGGCACGGAGACGGGCGGAGCCGGAGGAGAAATGGCCAAACCCTCAGCAGCGGGAAAGAACGCTGCTGCAGCTGCGGGAAAAATAGGTGCTGGCAAGGCAGCCAGAAGGGAAGATGACAAAGAAAGCACTGCTGCGGCAGTCTTCTCCCTCGGTGAAGGAGGGGCTGCTGACTGGGAGGCGGAGGCATTTTTCCGGCGGCCCGGAGCAAGATGATGGCGTCTCGCAGCTGGCGATGCAGGAGCTGGAGGCGAAGCTGGCGAGCAGGGAGGGGTGAAGGATGTCTGCCATGGAGGGCATCTCCGTATTGGTTTCGGCTCGCCTGGAGACGGCCCCATCGTCAGCCCGGGAAATGATCATTGCAGCACAGACACTGTGGACAACAGTTCTGCATATTGGGCATATTTCACAGACTGGGGTGTGCCTCCAAGATTCCCACCGCTCCATTCAAACTCTCCCAGGTTTCTTTTGGTCCACGGGCAGCGAGAGCTTCTTCCACAAAACTTTGGATAAATTCAGCAGCCCACTCCCCCTGCAGGCTCGGGGACCCTGCTGCTGATCTCCCTTTATTAGATGGAGACCGACATGCCGGGGACATGATTGCTCCAAAGACAGGTGAGAGAAACACAAAAGGGCAAAAAATCCACAAACTCACAGCAGCTGGGTCTCTACTGGCCGCTGTCTACTGTCACGAATGGCCCCTCGGGGCAGAGAGATGAAACCCACATGTCAACTGTGAGTTTGGGCAATTTATTACAGAAACAACAAAAAAGTTCAACAAGTGCTCAAAAACACAAAAATACAATGAGGGAGAAAAACTTACGAGAATACATACCAGAGCGAGGTAGGACTCTGGCGGAGATAAGGAGAATGTCCAACATTCAAGACAGCGGCCATGACAGAATGAAAATAAGGCCCTTAAATAAGGATCGAAACCCATTAACATGATGAACCACAGGTGTGGGTATCTGAACGGGTAGGAGAAAGCAAAGATGTATAATTGGGATCAGCTGCGGCAATGAGAGGGAGGCTAGCCAAAACTGACTGCTGACAGGGCACGCCTACACAAGCTTCATGTCCCTGACAGCTGTCAACAGTAAGAGAAAAACACTGGGGATATACAGAATGAAATAACATACTGAATGAATATAAATAAACACAGAATAAAAATATGACACTAACACAAACAGGAAAATGGCAAGCAAAACAAAAAACACATAAACCCAAAAGGCATGAGATGCAATAGATGAGTGATTAGACAGAAGAAGTCATGAGACCGAGTGTGGCAGAAATCTCCAGCACTCGGGTCATGACAGAGGGAAGTTGAAGCTCTACCACTGAGTAATGTGAGCATTTTTAACATAAATATTGCAGAGAATGAAAAATGACAGATGAAGACTGAAAAACTTTTTAACAAAATGGGGCAGGCTCACTCACTCTTTCATGTCTCGGTGTATACTGGTGCATTTGAGTGACAGAATGGCTGAGTGGACATGCCCTATGTGGGCGCCTTTAACTGTTTTCCTTTTTGTGTGTTAATGTCTGAGTGACTATCCTTGTACCTGCGCTGTGACTGAATGACAGAATGAGTGAGAGATCTCATGCATATACTCTGCGTGTGTGAGCGTACGTGTGTGTGGTCAACCCACTCGTGAATACCGCTGCATTAGCTAGGCCATTAGCGCATTTAGCTGTCTGTAATGCCCGAGTGTTAGTGACACGTTTGGGTCCCCTTTCCACTTAGGCATGGCTTTTGACAGACGGGACTGACATGCCAGGTGGCAGTAATACCGCTATATGGCAGCAAGCTCTTTTCTTGTTGATGTAAAATCCCATGAAAAGGCCACTTTCTCTGTGGCTTATTTATATTGTCCAAGATTTTTTTTTTTTTGTTACTTATTTGTACCCGTAGGTAGATTTGGTTTGCAGTCTGGTGACAAGCCACCGGCTGCTGGTCGCTGCGTGCGCGAGCGCCCTAAACCTACATGCTTTTGGTATGCGGGAGGAAACCGGAGAAATCCCGGAGTAAACCCACGCAACACGGGGAGAACATGCAAACTCCACACAGCTCACTGTTGGTCGGGGGCTGGGATCGAACCCACGATCTCATGATCCCCGCGATCCCCCAGCCGAGGGTAAAACTGTGCTGCCACAGTGCTAAACCACTGTGCCACCATGCAGCCCGGGTGCATTTTTTCCCCCAGATTGGGGGAAAAAATGAAGCCATGTAGTTGAGCAATGAGTTACAATGAACCTTTGCATTGATGATGATTTTAAAATAATCCAGCATCTACCATCATTGAGCTTTGAATTTCTCAGTAGACACACAGAACATAACAGTAGTCCCTAACATAAATTTGCTATTATTATTATGGTCAGCAGTATTTGATTTTTTGGTAGAAATATACTCTAGTTGGGATATTTTAAAAATAAATATTTTTTAGGAGGACAAAGTACAAATTGCAAATGTACATTGGCTACAAATACTATGATGTAGTGGTGCTACACTATATACGGTAGATAATAATCAATGTTGGCACTGACAAGCTTCAAAAGGGGAATGGTCAAACATAAGGGAAGGTAAAAGGGCAAATGTGTACAAGATATTTTTAATTGTTATAAAATACACAGTCTCCTTTGACTTTGACATTATTCTCTGTCTTTCTGGATTTTTTAAATTTTAATGTGTTGCAATTTTGTAAAAAACTAACTTCAGTAACCAGGGCAACCTTTACCTTTAGTAGCTGTCAGTCACAATTTAAGACAGATGTAAAAGAAACATTATATAATCCTGACACCTAACATTTTAAAATAGAACTGCAATCCATATTCCAAACAGTGGAGAAGGTTGACTCCCTCCTCTCCTTCTCTCAGTTGCACAGGTTGTTATGCTGAGGATAGTGCACTCAAATGGCAGTTATGCATACACTGGCAAACAACAATGACTTCTACGCAGTAAGTTGTTCTTTTTAGGTCGTGTAGAAATCATCTCATCGCTTGCCTTTTGCCTCTTGCATCTTGCTTGTTTCCATGACTGCAGCACGGTGTATCTTCTCCTGCAGAAGTTTGCCAGTGTCTTATCTGACAACTCAGGGGGTCAAAGTTTAAATGGCTGTGATTCAATAAATGTAGATCAACTCAAAACAAAAACAAACCTTTCCGTGATGGTTATGAAGTTGTACAAGTCTGGGCAGCAACGTTGTAGCTGTTGAAGTCATTTTTGAGGACTAAATTTTTAATTACTCTCTGATGACATCTCATGGATATTTTTGTTTTTCACCTATCCATCCATCTTCTTCCGCTTATCCAGGTCACAGTCTAAGCAGAGAAGGCCAGACTGCCACCCAGTTCACATGACACCATCGTCCCTCCTGTATGTGATGAGCCCACTGGTGGGCAGACCCATGTGGCTGCCTCAGGCTGAGGCCAGCCGAGCCCAGTGGACAGAAACCCATTTGCCAGGTGATTGCCCTTGAGCCCCAGTAACCCCAAAACAGGTGGGGTGCACTGGATCCTTGTTTTAACTTCATCATAGCGATCTACTAGACCGCTCTTGATCTGGCCCTTCACCCAGGATCAGCTCGCCTCGGGAAACCCTACCAGAGGCAAGTTGCCCCCAACAACATAGCTCCTGAGATCATTATGGCAAGCAAGCAACAAGGTTGCAATCCATGGAGGAGTATTTATATGTTTTCATACATAAAGTATGTTACTGATGTCCTTTAAATTTAAATTTGTTTTAAATGTATGCAGGTAACATGCACTCTGAAATTGTTAGAACTAAATTAACACTGAAAAGTGTCTACATATGTGTCCACTCTTTATAGCCAGGTTCCTCAAATGATGGACCCTGGTCCGCATCCAGAGCCAGAGGGTCTTGTGTCCGGATCCCAAAGCCTTTTGATACCATTTGAAGAAAAAACCCACACCTGTCTCGTTTTGATAGAATGAAAAAACAAAACGAAACATCAAATTAGGGCAAAATGCCCAGTGAAGGCAAACAAGGATGAGGAGTCACACCGTGCACCCCACTCCGAGAAAGAAGGCGGTCATGACCACTGCTGGCGAGTGGAGAACCACAACCTGGAAAGGGAGCCCACATTCCGCCTTTGATAATCAGGGCCCCCGTCTGCTCCACACCACGGCACCACACTCCACGGACCAGCGATCCAAACATGACGCAAAAATGAAAGCCAGGGAGCCACGGTCAGACAGTGGTAGGGTTGCTTCCAGCTTTCGTTAGAAGTCTGATATTTATGTTATAAATTCGGTGTGTTTTTGACTGAAGGACTACGGTATTTATTTAGTTTACTTCACCTTTATTTAATATATTCGCTTCTCTGTGCTCACCAACTTTGCTGCGCTGGCTGTGTGTGACTGAATCAGCATTGTGTCTGTGCATACACAGCCGCCTGACTGCTAACACCAACTTGGCGTTGCTGCCACTGTAGCTCAAAGAGCACGCTCATTGCCCATGTGTGGCCGCATCCATCACCAGTGCATCAGGTTCCGCTAACTGCCGCTGAAAGTCGCTGCATTCACCCAGCTACTCCCACAGCAGGACAGCCTGGTGACATAGACATAAATCAAGGGGGTCCAGTGGGGTCAATTTTTTCTTTAAAATTTGCAGCTTTTCTCATTAATTTTCTACATTTATTTGTAAATGTAAGACTTTTTTCTTGTAAATTTGCCACTTTTCCCTCATAAATCTGCTGTTTTTGCATCTTAAATCTGCAATTATTCTCTCTTAAATTTGTAACCTTTTTCTATTATGAGTTTTTTCTTGCAATTTTACAGATTTTTTTTTTTCTCATGAATTTTCAACTTTTCTTTTTATTAAACCTGACTTTTTGTAAATTTGCAACTGTTTCTTGCAAATTTCCAATTTTCTTTCTCATAAATTTATGACTTTTTTTCTTGTAAATTTGCAGCTTTTTCCCCATAAGCGTATGTACATTGTTTCTCATAAATTTGTGACTGCCTACAATAATACTTACGGTGTCCCCTCAAGGTTCACTCTGGAGGAGAATGTTCCGTTTGTTGTCCCTCCCAACATGGAAGTGAGTTATCCACCCATGCAGCATGTTGGCGCTGCTCCGGACCTCCGGCCCACTGGAAAAAACAAATGCGGACCCCTGGCAGAAGCATTCGAGGACCTCTGCATTACAGCATTCAATTTAACACTCTAAGTTACACAGCGAAATTGCCAGTGTTAAATTTTTTTTATTTTTTTTTTTTGTTACTTATTTGTACCCGTAGGTAGACTTGGTTTGCAGTCTGGTGACAAGCCACCGGCTGCTGGTCGCTGCGTGCGCGAGCGCCCTAAACCTACATGTTTTTGGTATGCGGGAGGAAACCGGAGAAATCCCGGAGTAAACCCACGCAACACGGGGAGAACATGCAAACTCCACACAGCTCACTGTTGGTCGGGGGCTGGAATCGAACCCACGATCTCATGATCCCCGTGATCCCCGGCCAAGGGTAAAACTGTGCTGCCACAGTGCTAAACCACTGCGCCACCGTGCAGCCCAAATTAACTCTCAGACTATTAAATCCAACATCGGAAAAGAGTGAACACATATACATAGATAGTGTTGTAGTCAATTCTGCCAAGACCACTGTGTATGTAGGTTTTGGTCATGGTATTGGTCTCGGCTTGGTCTTGGTCTTGGGAAATTCTGGTCTTGATAAGGTCCTGACGAGTTCTCGACTACAACACTATAGACACTTTTCATTGCTCATCTGACACCGGCAATTTTGTTGTTTATGTTCACACAAGAAAGTTCAAGTAAGAACACTCCATATACATATCTTATATGCAACTTAACCTATTGCTGAATTCTATGACCACTGAGAGACTCTGCAGTTATAGCACATACGGTAAAGAATTGAGTCACGTCTGTATTGGGTATTATATATAAAAAAAAAAACAACATACATTTTCCCCAGTCTCCTCCAGTGACCCACTGACCACATGCTGTCACCCTTACTGTCAGATTAATTTGTAAGTATACAGTAAAAAGCCGAGTGTGGGTGATGTGAAGTGCTCTGCAGTCTTCGCTCAATATACTACACTCTGCCAGTTCACCATAAAGAGGCCATTTGATGGGCTAAGTTTGGACACAAGAGCCTAATGGCGGCATTAAAGAGAAGACCTGAGAGAATGGATGGCTGGACATCACTCACTTTAATCACCTTTTTCATTATTCAGTGGATGGGTGCCACCTGGTTTTACATGAAGGGTGTCAAAGGGAGGCTGAAGAGGAGTGAGACATTCAAACGAGGAGCAGTGGAGAGTCAGAAACATTTTTATTTTCAGCAGAGGCGGGGACACATTTGTCTTTCTCAGCAACTCTGTGTATGTATTGTGTGTGTGTGTGTGTGTGCGCACGCGTTTTGAAAGATAGGAAATAAAAGAAATAGATTGTATCTGTGTTAGTCCAATTCATCTTTAGGAATGAGGTCATTTTTTAATCTCATTCACTGGAGATTGCATCATTATGATGAAAATCCAAAGAAACTTTGCTCGCAGTGGTCAGAAGGTGCAGCAGTAATATAATCTTTTACTTCAGCTCTGCTTTGCTTTGTGTTTCTGCAGGTGTAAACCTCTGAATCTGGGTCTAAATCACAACCAGTTTTCTTTAAAACATAAGAAAATATAGAGATTAAGTTAATATTTCATTACATTCATTCTGATATGAAAAATGGGGGAGATTCAGACACATTTTATGTGTTTATCTGAGTCAGTGTGTATGTATAGGTGTGTAGATGATAAGGTAAAAGAGAGCTGCTGGTTTGTGCCACATTCAGGCTATACTGTGTACCTCCTTACGTTGTGTTGTGTTGAGCTGTACTTGACAGTGAGTTGCACCCAAACTTTGATGGACTTTCTTATTCATTCTTATGATTCATTGATGTGCTCTTATGGAGAATAAGCATTTTAGGATGGATATTAGTGAACAAAGCACATGTGTAAAAGTTTCCAATCTTGTGTCTTTCAAATTATAGTTATCAGCCTACTCTAAAATCAATTTTATGTGTGAGAAGCACGGTTGTTTATTTGTCAGCAACATCACTCAATAACCTATTGTCATTTTCTTGTATATTATATTGCTACTTGGTCACATTCATCAGCATCATGGACACCTTCAATTCAATTCAACTTTGTTTATATAGCGCCATTTCACAACAACAGTCATCTCATAGCACTTTCAACTGTAGGGGGAACCCCCACAATAGCAGAAAGACCCCAGCAATCAGGCGATCCCCTGTGAGCAAGCACTTGGTGACGGTGGAGAGGAAAAACTCCCTTTTAACAGGAAGAAGCCTCCAGCAGAACCAGGCTCAGGGAGGGGCAGTCATCTGCTGCGACTGGCTGGGGGGATAGAGATAGAGATAGATAGTGAGGGGATAGAGAAGATGAAAAGAACAGACATGTAGAGAGCAAACAGCACACTGGGGACCTTGTTCTTTTTCTTTTGTCTGCTCCCTTTAGGGGTCACCAAAGCAGATCATCTGCCTCCATCTCACCTTGCATCTTCTTGCACCTTTCTCTGTAACACCAACCTTCTCCATGTCCTCCTTCACTACATCCATGAATCTTCTCTGTGGTCTTCCTCCTTTCATCGTGCTTGGCAGCTCCATCTTCAGCATCCCTTGTCCAATATATCCACCATCTCTCCTCTGCACATGTCCAAACCATCTCAGCCTTCTCTCTCTTACTTTGTCTCCAAACCACTCAATCTGAGCTGTCCCTCTGATATACTCATTTCTAATCCTGTCCCTCTTAGTCACCCCCAATGAGAATGTTAACATCTTCAACTCTACCACCTCCAGCGCTGCCTTCTGTCATTTTGTCAGTGTCACTGTCTCCAAACCATACATCATAGCAGGTCTCACTACCATCTTGTAAATCTTCACTTTCACTCGAGCTGCTATTTTTCTGTCACAGATCACCCCTGACACTTGTGTCTACCCTGCCTGCACTCTCTTCTTCACCTCTCTCATGCATTTTCCATTGCTTTGGATGATTGACCACAGGTATTTAAATTCATCTACCTTCACTACTTCTGCTCCTTCCATCTTCACCATTACACATGCTTCCCTCTCATTCACACTCATGTAGTCTGACTTCCTTTGACTAACTTTCATTTCCCTTCTCTCCAGAGCATACCGCCGCCTCTCCAGGTTCTCTTCCACCTGCTCCCTACTCTCACTACAGATCACGTTGTCTACAAACATCATAGTCCATGAAGACTCCTGCTTGATCTCATCTGTCAGTTTGTCCATCACCATGGCAAACAAGAAGGGACTCTGAGCTAATCCTTGATGTAACCCCACCCCCATCTTGAATCCATCTGTCAGTCCCATAGCGCACCTCACCACTGTCTTGCTGTCTTCATACATGTCCTGCAGCACCCTCACATACTTCTCTGCAACTCCTGACTTTCTCATACAGTACCACCCTTCCTCTCTTGATACCCTATCATATGCTTTCTCTAGAACCACAAAGACACAGTGCAACTCCTTCTAACCTTCTCTATACTTCTCCATCAGCATTCTTAAAGCAAACATTGCATCTGTAGTACTCTTCCTTGGCATGAAACCATACTGCTGCCGCTGAAAAAAGTGAAAAAAAAAACCCTCTTGTGCTCAATCTTCAACCAACAGTAGCCCAATTCCCACCAGCACCCTGTCGGCTAATAGCATCGGTGGCAGTCGTTGTTAACCTTGACTCGACCGATCCAGTATAAAAGTCTCATTCTCCATGATCCGCATGTTTGATTTGGCAAAGGTTTAACATCGGATGCCCATCCTGACACAACCCACCCCATTTACCTGGGCTTGGAACCGGCACTAGGAGTACACTAGTTTGTGCACCCCCTGTGACTGGGTTATCAGTATCAGCACCACGGACATATGGGACCCTGTTACAATGGTCTAGTCTAAATTGTGATGTCAAAAGTGCCAACATCATTTACTGGCATGTCCAAGTTCATTTTGCTTTTATGATGGTAGAAAAAAAAGATTTTGTCCTGGTGAAAATATTCTCCTAACTCTTAATTATTTACAGTTGTGTTTTGGGCATTGTTAGAAAAACTCTAAGTTAAGTGCCAAGTTGAATAACGAGAGGAGAAAAATCAGGTACAAGCAAAAATGGTTGTTTTAATCTGTTTGACCAAAGAGATGACACACAGTCACCACTTACCACCTGAGTGATGAGCAAATGTGCAACGATCACAGATCTGGCTCTCCTTTTTAAGCTGCACACAAGGTCTTTTCAGCACGAGATAAGTTTCCCATGACGCGTTTATCTACATACTGCATAGCTTGAACACAAGGTCTTCACATGTCTAAAACATTCTAATCACAGAGTACATTCTTCTTGGCACCCCTGAAGGCCTAAGCATGATGAAGCATATCACATCACATTCTTGTATGACAAATACAGAAGAAAAATAAAGATGAAATAAAAAAACACCATTATTCTTTCAGGCATAACATGCAATAAACCAACTGGAAGCTTATCACCTCACCTTTAAAGGTCATATTGATAACATTTTCATGAAAACAAATTATTTTCTAAAAACAATATATCCACACAACTTTTAGAAAGGTAGACAATGAAAATCTGTTTTCTTTAAATAAATATAGTTGTGAAATAATTATGTTTAAACATTTTATGGGTTCAAAATGATCATAGTATTTACCTTTGAGCAGTGTAAGAATCTCAAAACCAATAGCATAACCAGGTTGATATCACAAGTCATCATTAGTCAGGAGGGTCATGGGTTGCCAGATACTATGAACTGTGTCAGATACCTGTGACTTGTAGATATTTGTCTCAACCTGACAACCAGTACAATATTATAGTGGGGCAAGAGTGAGTTCAACACCTACTGACCAGCAGGTAACAATGTCATCTTTATGCCTTTCAAAGGCAGGTGATCTATGGGGGATTCCTGCTATACTGGCACACTTATGTGCCCTCCCCTCTCAGACATCCCCACTTGCTGCTCACAGTCTATTTCCCAGCTGTGAACAGTTGGGTAATTAGGTTACCTGCCTGCTCAGCCCATACCTGCTGCTCATTTGTTTGTCCAGGTATTTAAGCTTTTCAAACTCACTGTTTCACTGCGGCAGCATTGCATTGTCATGCAGTGTTTGGAATTGCATGGACTTTACCCCTCCGTGTATCTCCTCTTCTTCTCCAGAGCTAACCCAGCTCTGGAGTGCCTCTTTAAATAAGTCATTCTTGTTTGCATTTTTTGTACTGTCTGCACAGTTTTGGATTTTTTGTTAATAAATGTCACTACTGCAGTTCAGCATCTGGGTCTGTCTTTCTGCCCAGGAGGGGCCATTCATGACAGACGCATTACCGTGGGAGGGAAGATCAATTTTCCTCCTTGGAAATGGTCACACACAAAGTCAAAATGCACAAGAACATCATTTATGGGAAAACCGCTGTTCTACCTAAGCCTTTCAATGTGAAGCAGGCCTGAGATGAAGTAGCGGTGAATGTGTCTTTGTGTACCCCTGTGCCCACCTGCACATTTTTTCAAACATGCTGCTTACTGTATATAGCAATTGATAACGTGCCACTGACTTAAGCGATGATGTTTGCTAGTCAAAAGCACAATGTTACTACACTTCAATAAACTAGCAATGTGCCTACTTTGCACTCAGTCACACCCATTTTAAAATATGCCACTCTTTCTATTACAAAGATGTTATTTGGACCAGAAGGGTGAAAAGTGTAAAAATAGGCAATACACCACCAGAAATCATTAGCACCACTGACTAAAGGTGTAAAGTTTGGCACAAATTTACACTTTAGGTTGCTGTATTAGAGTCCATGGTGCCCACTGCCGTAGGACCTGTGAAGCTTTGGGTTTATATACTCAAATGCATATACCTACAGTACATCAGACTGGTCCCATGCCCAGTGCATCATAATATTTTGCTGTTTGCTTAGAGCTTTGGCTTGATATAGTGAAACACCAGGCTGTGGCATTAGTTACATAGTCAAAAAGTATCACATGACAACATGGAGGGTCACAGCTGTAGAGGGGTGAGTTCATGCAAACCCACTATTTTTCACTAATCCTAACCAGGCAGTTTTAGTACCTAACATTTAATGAAGCTTTTCTTTAATGCCTAATCAAAATGAACTGTTGAACAGCTTTGTTTTCAAAATAAACACAAATTTAACTCACCTTTACCATCAATGGAGCTGGGGAAAGAGTATTGTAGTGACTATGCTGGGCCACTAGAGGTGGCAGTGTGACTTTTTTACAGCACACGGATGACTTCCTGTTGCAGTCGATTAGGGCTAGGCGATATATCGAATATATTCATTGTATTGGTACATTTGGCCGCCCGCAATACATAAATCATTATCTCGTGGATACTTGAATATTTATCACATTAAAATGAGCTGCTGCTGCTGTGAGACAGGTTTGTCTGCAGCTTGGCAGCTGAAGTCTGAAAGCGGAAGCTCTCTAGCTCACTGCGGCTGCCTCGCCCCCTACATGCTCACAGAGAAATCTAAACTGCAGCGAGCCGAGATGAACAGAACAGAATAAACGTAGGCTCACCTTAAGCACAGGAAACAGGGTGGGGGGGTAAACATTTCAAGTCTGAACTCTGCATGCTCATTTGCTAAGTGAACAAACTTAGCAAACAAACTTTCAAAATAAGAGCTCCTATCCAGTCTTGCAAACCTTCAAAATAATAGAGTGGCTCGCCAAATAAACAACTGATGGAATGTAGACACATTTTTTAAAAAAAGCAATAAATTATACTTCTGTCACTTATTAGACTGCCAAGTATTGACTATGTGTGGTAAACTGAAACATTTCTGCCCATGTGGATACACTTGATTATTTGATAATGTGAGTTCTGTTAAACACAGGAAAAAAAGACATTTGGCTCAGTACTGTTGTGTAGAATTTTTTCTGACATAAGTTTTCATTTTATTATTCAGCTTTTTCATAAGTTAAATTTTTTTTTTTTTTTTTTTTTTTTTTTTTTTGTTACTTATTTGTACCCGTAGGTAGACTTGGTTTGCAGTCTGGTGACAAGCCACCGGCTGCTGGTCGCTGCGTGCGCGAGCGCCCTAAACCTACATGTTTTTTTGGTGTGTGGGAGGAAACCGGAGAAATCCCGGAGTAAACCCACGCAACACGGGGAGAACATGCAAACTCCACACAGCTCACTGTTGGTCGGGGGCTGGGATCGAACCCACGATCTCATGATCCCCGCGGTCCCCCGGCCGAGGGTAAAACTGTGCTGCCACAGTGCTAAACCACTGCGCCACCGTGCAAATGAATATATACATAAATTTCTAATAAAATGTAAGTAAAACTAAATTTTAAAGCATGAACCAGGGAATGTAAAGGAGGAGGCAAATCGACTAATCACAGCTCTTGCAGTTTACATTGCTGCAATGCATAGTTACATTTCTGCAAGTAGTGGGGTACAATATAGCTACTGCATTGGGTACGCAATTGTTTTGACACAGAAGCATAAGGGGGCGTCTCCACCAAACGTGTTTTTTTCTGCTGTGAGCGACTATTTTCTATTCATTCTCTCTATATTTTCTCGACTTTTAATTTGACACTATTTCCAAATAAGGCCTTGTTTTCAAAATAAACACAGATTTTAACTCACTTTTGCTATCAATGCAGCAGCGAAAAAAAGCTGTTTTAATAACTATTCCTACCCACTAGAAGTGACAGTGTAACTTTTTTACAACAAACCCCATGCTACCAGGCCATAGGCACCGAGGCATCAGCACCTTGGTGCTTCCATTTCATTCATTCTTTAAAGGGGTCATTGACTGCACTTTTTCCACATTTTAACAGCTCATTCATGTCTTAATAAAGTACTTGTGACATATTTTGTTCACATTGCCTTTCATTTTTTAATTATTGAAGCAAATTTGTTTTTTATTTTTCTTGGCTTTCTTGAAATGCTCTGATTTAAAGCCTGTCACTTTAAGAAACATCCTTCAGCTGTTCAACTCTGTCCTCCCTCTTACATTAGTTGCCATTAGCTGAGTAGGTTCTAGCTGGCTCCTTCTAGCTTGGATGAGCAGCACTGGTTCACCAATCCGCAGTTGTTTGTGCATCTCGCGTCATCCTGGCCAACCCCCAACAACCTCGCCAAGACACCACATTAAATCAACAGCACTCCGCACTCCACCGATTGCCGCAACCCGAGGCCACAGGCTGAGCCACGGAATCTCAAAGGGCAATGTCTCGCTCTGCGGTACTCCGCTCCTCTTCCACGGCCAGCCGGGGAATGCCCCATCATGAAGCAGCTCTGCTGGCTCTCAGCTCCCTGTGACTGGCATGCCGGTGCCAGTGTTCTATAATTCTGTGCTGCTTATCGAGACATGCTACCCTGCGTCTTTGCGCATGCGCCTGCGTCTTTGGGTCAGAGCGACATAACGCACATTATGGACCGTGGACTGGTGGACCAGGTGGTAACAGTGATGGTTATCAGGGTGACTAAGATCTGAAGAAAATAACAATATAAGCTCAGTTTGAGCTTCCTGTTACGAGTGTTAGCTTGGGGCTGATAGCTCAGGGGCTAATAGGCTACCTTTAGAACCACTTTCATATACATGAGAGAGAGCTACGCCGGCCAATAATACAGCAGTGGGCTGGTCTCAAGGATGGCAGTGGGTTGGTTTCTTCTAGACATGAAGTATAAAAGTTCCACAAAAAAGTCAAAAATGTTTCTGGTATTTCTTGGAGAGAAAAACGAGATAAAGGCTGTGTGTCTCTTTAAGAAAATTAACTGTTTTGAAAATTTTTGGCTCATTAGGTAACCAGCAGACTCATTTCAGACAGTTAAAACCTACAAACACACCATTTTTCAGTCAATAACCACTTTAAGACAGACGCTCACGGCTCAGGCATAATGGGTTGGCTCGGCCACTGGCCACTCTGAGGTCGGCATTGGGATGCTTGGTGCCTGGAGTGGTGAACCTCTTACAATAGTCCTTACATTTGCTGGCGACCGAGAAAAGTCTTTTTAACAATTTTAAATGAATTCTCTGCTTGGCCCTTACTCCTGTATCCCATGGAGCAGCAGAGAGCGGCAAACACTGGTCACTACCCAAGTGGCTCTGTTGGGGCTTGCGGGGGACCGCACCACAGCTTGCTGACATGTCCCTGCAGCAAGAAAAACTGCCCACAACCATGAAAGCTGCTGGCTAACCATGGCACAACCCTTCAGGAACCCCGAAGGAACCCCCCAAATCCAATGCTCACCAGCACCCGCCTCCCACCGCCACTCCACAAGACACTACACTTAAAGATCCCAGAGTCGACTATGCAGGGTGACTTGACTTGTATTCAGCTCAAGATACATCCGAGCCAGCCCTGCCGATCTGAGATAAAGGCTAGGAGGTACCTAGCTAATGGCAAAGTGACGTAAGCGGGAGGGTGGAGTTGAACACAAAGACAATCAGCACTTTAATATTGAGATGCAGGATGTTAAAAGGGAGTTCTGCGCTGTAAAAGTGAACAAAAGTCAGGGCCCTGATAATATATGTGGGCGCCTGGTAAAGTCCTGTGCACATGAACTGAGTCCTATATTTCATTACATTTTCAATAAGTCCTTACAGACACAACATGTGCCTAAGATCTGGAAAGATGCCGTGGTTGTTCCCGTTCCAAAATCCAGCTGTCCTAAAACGGTAAATGACTTTAGACCAGTTGCTTTGACTTCAATTTTAATGAAAATTTTTGAAAAACTGGTCAGATGTGAGGTCCTAAGGCAGACTGAACATGCATTGGATCCCCTGCAGTTTGCCTATAGGCCTCACAGAGGAGTGGAGGATGCCACTGTCACTATGCTTAACATGCTTTTTAAACATCTGGATTTTAATGGGACACATGCCAGGCTTTTATTTGTGGACTTTTCTTCTGCCTTTAATACAATCCATCCTCATATTTTAGTTGAAAGGCTCCTGCAACAATTTGATTTGAGCAATAATCTGGTGGGTTGGATTCTGGATTTCTTAACCAACAGGACGCAGAGAGTAAGGGTCAATGGCACATTGTCTGACCTAAAGTGCTCTTCTACTGGCTCTCCTCAGGGGTGTGTGTTGTCACCACTACTCTTCATCCTGTACACAAACATGTGTCGGAGCAGACATGACAACAGACACATTATAAAGTATGCTGATGACTCAGTCATTGTCAGTCTCCTTCAGGATGGTGAGAGTGGCCATGGCCCAGTAGTTGATGACTTTGTTCACTGGTGTGAGGATTCCTACCTGCAGCTGAATACAACAAAAACGAAAGATATGATTATTGACTTTAGGAGGAAAACGCCCAGGCACAAAGTCACCATACTAAAAGGCCAGACCACCGAATGTGTACAATCGTACAAATATCTTGGGACAATTATTGATAGTAAATTAAACTTTGAAGTGAACTGTGAAAGGGTGTGCAAAAAGGGTCAGCAAAATTTGCATTGTTTGAGGAAACTGGCACACTTCCAAATTGACCGAACCATAATGACTATGTTTTATCAGGCTTTTATTGAATCTGTTTTATCCTTTTCTTTAATGTCATGGTTTGGTCAGATAAAACTGAAACAGAGGAAATCCTTGAATCAGGTAGTTAGATGGTCCAGTCGTTTGCTTGGTGAGTCACAGCTGAGCCTGACATCCCTGTACACCAGACAAGTACAGAGGATGGCTGACTCGATTTTAAATGATGACTCCCACCCTTTGCACTGCAACTTTCAGCTTCTTCCCTCCAGACGGAGGTTTGCTGTCCCAAAAAGCAAAACCCAGCGCTACAAAAACAGCTTTATCCCTGCTGCTGTCAAAGAGTTGAACAAGCTATAAAATATATTGTACATATTTTATATTTACTTATTTTGTATGATGTGTGCCTGTGTTTGTGTCTATGTTGAATGTAATTAGTGGCTTGTAAATATGGATGTCACCAGACTGCAAAACAAATCTACCTACGGGTACAAATAAAGTAACCTGAACCTGAACCTGAACCTGAATAGATCAAGAATTTTTCTTAAAGTGACAACATTAAAATGAAGGGTTTTCAGAAAGGCTGGAAAAGTTTTTAAAAAATGCTGCAGTAATTAAATGACTGAATAAATTTTTAACAAAATGTGTCACAAACATCTCATTAAGACATGTGAGCTGTTAAAATGTGAAAATATCGTGCAACGGGAAGCTCGGTCGCTCAGTGGCTAGCACAGTGGCAGCACAGTAAGAAGGTCATGGAATCGATTCCACCCCTGACCATTGGTGACCCTTCTGTGTGGAGTTTGCATGTTCTCCCCGTGTCTGCGTGGGTTTACCCCGGGAACTCTGGTTTCCTCCCACAGACCAAAAACATGCAGTTAGGTTAATTGGAGCCTCTAAAGTGGCCCTAGGTTTGAATGTGTGTGTGTGAATTGTGAAGGGATTGGCGCCGTACCGTGATTGCTTCATCCATCCAGGTGGATGCCCTGAATTTCCCTCTGGGGATGAATAAAGTATACAAAATACAAAAAAAATACAATCAGTGACCCCTTTACAAATGGGTGGTAAGCTGGTGTTTGAAAGCTGTGACTAAAAGGCAAATACAGTATTATTCAATTCAATTCAAATAACCTTATTATTATGCGAGGAACTTTATTTGTTGAAAAAGCATCAGTGCAAACACATCTCATCCACATACACAAAAATGCAGCAAAATACACGCGCAAGCCATACAACATAAAAACATACATAGAATATAAAAACATACAATAGATGGGATAAAACTACATATTAAAAGGATTAAAAATAATAGTAAATATGATAATGAATGAGTGAGTGAGTCAACTGTTGGGGAGTCTAAGGGAAGTGGGTACAAAGCTCAACATTGCTCTATTGGTCTGGAAGGTGAGTAATCTGTATCTGTGGTCTGAAGTTAAAAGAGTGTATTGGTTGTGGAATGTGTGAGTGGAGTCTGAAGCTATTTGTGTTCCTTTTATTTTAGTTTTTCTGTTGTAAATGATAGTGATTTGTTCCTGTTCTTGTCCGATTATCTTGCTGCTCAATGTGAGGATCTTATGTATTGGTTTGCAATGGATGTTGGGCAGTGCGCCGAACCAGGTTGTGATGTTGAAAGTGATTATGGATTCAATAAAACATTTGTAAAAGGCTGTTAATACTGACTGATGCACCTGGAGTCTGCAGAGTTTCCTTAAAAAAGGGTATTGCTGGCATTTAGAGAAAATAATTTGCGTGTTCTGTTGAAAGGTGAGTCTGCTATCAGTCATGGTCCCAAGATACATATATGACTCCACTCTTTCTATTTGTTGATTGTTTACTGACAGAGTGGGATGATAGAAGGTGTTTTGTGGAAATCAGCAACCATTTCTTTCGTTTCTGAGGTACTGAGATCCAGGTAGTTAAGCTTGCACCATTCTATGAATGTGTTCATTTCAGCCTGAAGTAAGTGTTGTGAGTTGACGGTGTCCATAATCACAAGGTCATCAGAATATTTAATGTATGTTATGTCCGGGTGTATGCTCCTACAGTCATTTGTGTATAGTGTGTAAAGAACCGGTGATATTACAGAACACTATGGAACTCCTGTGGAGATTGTCATGGATAAGTCAATGTGACCATTGACTCTGACCCTCTGTGGCTGGTCAGATACGAATGAGAGGATCCAAAGGACCAGGTGGGGATTGACATCCATGTCTAATAGTTTTTGGCCCATCAGATAGGCTTGCACAGTATTATTATGCCCCCAGAATGAGAATACTTTGAATGCAGCTTTGAAGAACCACAGAAACATCATTATTGATGAGAGATTGTAGGTTGGGACGGTGGTAGTGTAAATTACGGGTGAGTCAAAGAATAGTTTGTGCCCTGCGTCATTTGACTTGGACTGAATGTCTAGAATACCAAACCTTATTAACTTAAAGAAACATTGTCAAAAATTATGTAAAAATGACTTCAGCTAATTTTATCACCCATGCTGATGGTAAGCTTTTTGAATTTACTGTTTTTGATGGCATGAAGCACAAGCCCAGCCTAAACATTAGAACTTTGGTAAAGGTCAGGATAAACAAAAGGTAACGCATGCCTATAGGATGATCCACACCCTCACATCTTAATGCAGTCCTACCGTCCACTTTTCACAGACACACACCACAGAAGAGATAAGAGAGAGAATAAGCTGTCAGCAGGCCGAGTTCACCAGTCCCCTCTATATTCCTCACATTACTACAGAAGGAACAATGTGTCTGCGGTGGCAGGTGGCCATAGTTCATAATGTGCTGATGCTGACCAAGTGTCAGTTTGATCCATGGGATCGGTGAGTGGGACGGGGCTGTGGCTCCTGAATCCTTAAGCAAGCAACTGTGTGGTACTCCTGTGGGGACGGTCGGAGACATGATACAGATGAGACCGGCAACTATCTGCCTAATGGCAGACAGACACAAGGCAGAGAGGGGAGGAAAGAAAGATGAAGGAGGAGGAAGACAGCAGGCTGGACAGATGAAGGGTTGAATATCACATTTGAAAAAGGCACAAAGGCGTATCCTCCACTTGTCACTTCACCTTATTTGTCATCAGGAGCAAGCAACTCTAAAACTACTGCACTGTATCTGTCCTGCAAATAGTAAATGTTTGCAAGCCATTCTGTTTAAGGTCAGCCATAAGAGTTGATGTTGTGTGTTTGAATGGACTACAGAGATTGCACGAGACTTGCCTCATAAAATAATGCCTCAGTTTTGTAGTCAAAAGTAAATGGGGTCCTCAGCACTGTCAGCTAGTAATGAGGCTGTTCATTAAAGATTTCCCCTTGCTTATTTCCTGTTGACTGAGAAGAACAAAACTTGGCACAGTTATTATATTAGCATCTGGGCAACATGTGAGCTGTGAACCAGGGTGTAGTCTTGTAGGAAGCAGACACTGTGGTCAGCATGCCACGCCTCAGAGCTTTGATGGCCTTCCGCAATTTTAGAAGCAGTGCAGCGTAGTAAGTCCTGGCAATTATGGTACCCTTTGCAGGAACTCCTTTATCAATACTCCATGCTGGTCCCAAAAGGACGTGAGCATGACCTTATGTGCTGAGGGTTGGACACGTGCCTTCTTTAGAAGTGGTGACACATAATGCTTCCATTGCTTCAACTGGGCTTTAGTCACTGAATCATAGTGATGGACACATGTTTTGTCCTATGTGATTAGTCTGTTGAAGGAGTCCTCCTGGCACATGGCCAAAAGAGCCTGGGAGCATGTGACTCATTCCTGCTTACGGACAAGGTTTCTCCACGGGGAATCTATCGTGCAGACAACTTCAGCATGTGCAAATGGCCATGTGTCATGAAATGAGCCGGGTTTTTCGGGCTCGGTTGTGACTTGCGGTGGCTCAGGTTGCTTGTGTATTATGTCATCCTTTGTGTTTTGATGGTGTTTATGTCCTTTTAGTTATTTTGCTGTGCCTGCAGCCACTGCTGTGGTCGGCAGCTGCCATGCAGCCTCTTGACCTACTTTCGGGCTGCATGCTCTGACAGCTTGTCGATCGGGCCACACTCCCTCTCTCTCCTGACAGTCAGCTGGTGCCGATTACCTTGTCACGCTCGCCCAGGTGTACCTAATTGTTTTGGCCAGCAATGCTTGTACTTAAATGGCCTGTTACCAGTCAAGCATTGCTGGACCATTGCATTGTCACCTGTGCTGCCTACTGTGCTGTAAGTCTGCTGTTATCATCAGCATTTTCCCGACGTGTTAGCCACTCTGCGTTTGCCATAGTTCCATGCACCCTTGAAGCAATGTCGGCTCTGGGGCGCAATCGTGGCTAACACGTTTCTCTTCAATCATTCGCTGGGCAATCCCGGCCCCTGAACACCAGCAGTAAGTGTTTTCTCTGTTTTTGTACGTCCTCACCTTTTTGGGAATTATCTGTCTCTATTTTAATAAATGTGTTGTGGTGTAACCTGGTGCGTAAATCCATTCTTTCACCTCACTCCACGGTGCACTGCGTAAAAGCACCGGAGGAATCATAACAGCCATGGATGATTTTTTTTTCTCCACAGACCCCACACTGATCTTGATATCAAGGCCTAGTTCGCAAATGGTTATGCTGTGATCCTCCAACACCGTGGACGCCACTTTCCAGATGGTGTCTTCATCAATGACGCACTGTTTTCACCCAGGAATGGATGTCGTTTCCACACTTGAACTGTTGATGCCAGTGTTTGACTCCATCATATGATGGGTCATCCTCCCTACAAGTCTTTTTCATCCCACTGAAGGTCTGCCATCTACAGTAGTGCAGCCTCTCAAGTACAGGAACCTGATGACTGCTCTTCATTCAGCTGGCCCCATTATCACACCTTGCTCCACCTTAGCACCTGTAAAAGATAAACTTTTAGGAATTCAGAGCTGCACATTACCATGTGACCGATAGAGATATGTATTATTGTACATGTGCAGTTTCACCCTCCTACAATAACTGGAAGTGGGTCAGGGGAAATGTTTAATAGGCAGGCCTTATACTGTATACACACTCTTTCATTGTGCAAAATTATTTTCATAGGGAATTATTAAGGCCTAGTTTTTGCAGTGTCTTTAATGAGCAGCCATTTTCTTTGTGAATCTTTATGGATGCTGTTTGCCTTGGTCAGTTAGCAATGGGGAAAAATATGTGCTTACATGTGGATTATTTTTCCTAACAAGTCCAAGGGCAGATTTTGACATGTTGTCAATAAGGTGTTATTGAACATATTTTGAAATAAAGAGATTGCGAACTAGTAGTATTTATAAAGTGTTTGCTCTCTGGGCCTCACACTGTTATGCAACAGAATTTATTAGACACACTAACTTACTTAAGGATGACAGAAGAAATTGAAAGACATAATCATCACTACAGGCCATGGATGCTTGCATCGCATATTTGTGTTTACTTTGGTTGCCTTTACACCCCCTGTTTATTACTCCATTATATCCGGTCCTAAGCCCAGTTGAAAAAAAAAAAGAGAGAGAAAGTAAAGTGAAAATGAAATAAATGAGCACAAGGACGACAGTCATGACAAGATCCTACAGTGATGGACCCAAGAAACAAAAATGCTTGATGTACCAGATGGCACTGGAGAAACAAAGTTTAAGGTCCACGCCTATGTTGTACAGATAAAAGTAGTGATGCTTGAAGGAAATTCTTTTCAGTTTCATTTCTCCAAGTTTCCAGAAATCTGGGATTTCTGTCCTTAGCAAATTGGACTTATGTAATATTTAACTGTATTGTGTTCCTTGGTGATTAATTTACATGAGTATCGCAGCTGTGGTTCCAGACAGATGTGCAATGCCATTAATTTGAACAATAGCTTGAAATGTTGAATGGGCGCCTACTGGTAAAATCTGTTTTCATCTATGTCCAAGGGATAATATATACCATTTTTTTCAGTTGTTCAGACTTTTTGAGTCATGGCAGGATTCGAAATGCACCCAAACACGTTAGTATTGTAGAAGATGATTTTTAGAGACCCTAGCGAGTTAGGCAGACAGACGTACTTTTTAGTGCTAACACAAATGTACAAAACTTGGGGGGGGCATAGTCAGGACACGGTTGTTTACACACACACACACACACACACACACACACACACACACACACACACACACACACACACACACACACACACAAAACTCATACTCCTTAAGGCTGGGTTTGCAGTGAGCAATGAGCTGAGTGAGCATGATCAAAGCAACAAAGCACAGCTGAAGAGATGCACACATCTTGAGCAAAAAGAGCATAATTCACACACACACACACACACACACACACTGACAGAGCTACTTTATCAGTCCCAGGATCTGACTCAACAGCATTTACATATTCAACAAACTGTCACATCCACAAATGCACACTGGAGCACTGGGCATTTGTTTGAAATAGATTAATATATTAAGTGATGCATGAAGTATGTACGGAGTGACAAAATATTCATTGTTTAGATGATTCATTGTCATCTAAACAGTGCACATGATAAGCCAATACCGTCTATGACTGTGGATCTAATAAAATGTTCGCTCAGCACAGCTTGCGCTTGTGACTTTTAATTCAAAATTTCAATAGTTGGTCAATGAACCAGTAATGAACAACAGTTTTAGTTAATCAATGTTGGGAAGGTCAGATGGTAAAACAAAAAAAATAAAAGTGGGCTATTAAGATTTTTTTTTCTCTGAGGTTTTAACCGTACTAGAGTTTACCCTGATCAACATCCCTGACCTCAGCTCATCGCCACTGGTTTCACACTCGCTCCTCTTTCATTTCCTCCCCCCTCCCTTCCTCTCTTTTGGTCTTGCTTTGCGATTTATTGCAAGGGGCAGGCAGACAGCAGAGAAACCTCCCTGTATGGAACGATCTGTCATCTCAACATTATCAGCCAAACACACCGCCTTCCATATTGTGCTACAAGGGCTTGGGCAAATTGCTATTTTTATGGGACATGATAAAGGAAATGCTACCTTATGTTCACATTTTTTACTGCCCGATGTTGGAGTAAGACATGCAATGATTCACTATATTGGAAACTAGTTTGTGCAGTCTGTTATGTGCGTATGTGTTGGCCGCCAGGCGGCTAGGTAGGAACAGACGAAAACAAGAGTAGGGTTGTAAAATTGTCAGCCATTAGACAGTTCTACAGAGGTTTGATTCAATGGATCCTGTCGTGTCAGTCTTAACAGCAACGAGGCACATGGGTCTTGCACGGCTGGTTTTAATTAAAGGAAAAATCAAGAGTGATAGATTAATCTCATTTACAAATGGCAACACTAGTGTGTTCAGATTGCTTAATCTGAGTTTTAAAAAGAGCTCACATATATATATAAATTATTTTCTCTCTCCTCTGGCATATATCAGCAAGCCCAAAAGCCAGAAAAGGGTAAAAGTGCAAAATAAATTGATGACTGAAGAGAGGGCAAAAAGTGAATGTGAAGGCAGCAACAAACCTATTACCATGTTCTGTGGGCAAGATGAGTGCATGTTGACTTCATCTGTCTGCTCTTTTTCTCCTCACTTCTGCTGTCTTTTCCTCTCTTTCAATCCTTCGCTCCTCGAGCCCTCGGCGTGCCTGACAGCCAACGCTGCACCAAACTGACAGGCCCTCAAACCGTGGCCAAGAAAGCAAGCGTTAATTAAGTCATTGCCGGACTGTAATTTCCTTGAGAAGTAAAAAAAAATTTCTTCACACGCGAAAAGGTTACCAAGACCTTTTCTGTGTCAAAATTACCATGCGTCATGAATATTAATGCGCTTAATGAAGACAACCTTTGGTTCATCAAGAATGTTCCAGTAGCAGGTGCCAAGCTGATAAACTCGTTCAGTGAAGGCTGTTTTTCCCCCTCCACTTTCTCTCTTTTTTTTCCAGTTTTATGTCAGATCCTTGGAGAGTCAGTTATTTAAATCAACATCTTCCCATCAGAATTTACTGGCTTAAAACACATGCACATTACACACACCTCTAACACATTTTCTTTTATTCACTTCTCCTGTCCTTGGGTTTATATCAAGCCTGCTGACTTTAAATTGTTTTTTCACAAAATGTTTCAGGTTTTACTGTTCAGACACATCCATTATTTTACCTTTTTTTAACATTTGTTTATCTTTTTACTTCTTAAGTTCAGTCAAACAGTTAACAATATAACTATATCCTGTTTTGACAAACAGTGTCATGAGTCAGACCGGGGTTAGACTCATTCGCAGAGCTGCCAGAACGATCACTCAGACTCCAATAAAAGTTTCACAATTTTATTGAAAAAACACAACAGAAAATAAAGTGCAAAAACTAAAGAAAATGAAACACAAGAACACCAACTTAAATTTCCAGATAAGACAGGTGCCCCCTGGAGCGCACGTAGCCTACAGGAGAGAGTAGACAGAGATGATGAGGGACAGATTCTCCGAAGGGAGAATAATGCAGGAAAGCGCACTTACAGTTTGAGCAGTGGAGCCCAGCAGGGAACTCCAACAAGGGCTGGGGACAGGTGGAAGGCAGGAGTGGAACGGTTCCTGGTTTCCCGGAGCGGCAAACCAGGAACAGGAGGGGAGGGGGAGCATGCTCGCCAGACCATCACAAACAGACCGGCCTGTTATGTCCAAATAACATGAGACAGGAGCCTCTCTCAATTGAACACTGAACTCCTTTTATTAACGTGAACAACAGAATATATACACCAGCCGTAGCCCGTCTGACGTCATTACCCCAATCTCCTCGGTCAGGCTACAGCAAGCCCCGAGAGTCAAATCCTACACATAACACCCCCCCACAAAGTCAAAGAACCCCCCCCCCCAAAAAAAGAGAAAAAACAAACAAAGTATTTTCTCCCCCTTGTATATATATAACACTAAATAGGCAAAACTCAGCCAACCAAATGAGCGTCTGGGTAGACTACCAGAACGCCCCATCGTGTTGGGGCGGATTATTCTGCTGCTCAGTCCCAACACGCACTATCTATTGCTGTCCTCAATACATAGTCCTCCAGGTACCTGGGCCTCTGACGGACTCTAGCTGGGCGTCACCTAGGCAGGGACTCTGCACCAGGCACCGTCAGCCATGCCTGTGAGTTTTCGCCACCCCAGTCCCGCCAGTCCCACCTCACATCAGGCTGTCTCGTCATAGCTCTAGTCCCCTGTTCCAGTGGTGACTTTCTGAGTCTGCTGGAGTGCCACCATGACCCATCTGCTAGCTTGAATGTGTCCTGGCCCCGTTGCCTCGTGATTCGTAGGGGCCCTGTCCAGAGCGGCTGCAGCTTATGTGTGCGGTTAAGGTGTCTAATCCAAACTCGGTCTGACACCCTCAGTCCATGGGTTCTCACCCTGTGCTTCCTGTCAAATCGTCGCTTCATTTTATGCTGTTGCACAGCGATCCGGTCCTGTGTAGAGTCCATATTCCTTGGAGAGTGAGTCATGGGTGGCCTCAGTCGATCCAAAGGTAGAAGCAGTTCACGTCCCAGCATGAGAGCCGCTGGGGAGCATCCTGTCGTAGCATGGGCTGTTGCCCTGTAGTGAAGCAGTGTACTCTGGAGGTCGTCCGAAAATGTGAAGCTGTCCACCAAATGGGCTCTCAGTCCGTTTTTCAGAGTTTTGTTAAAACGTTCAACGCCCCCGTTGGCCCAGGGATGGTAGAACGCGGTTTCAATGTGTTCCACACCCCTACCATTCAAGAACTCTTCAAACGCCCCAGAGGTGAACTGCGGGCCATTGTCAGTCGTGATTGCATTCGGGACCCCCTGCCTGCCCCCCACCTGATGAGAGGAAACCCGTAACCACATCCGCTGTGACTGAGTTAGTGGGTAACACCTCTGGCCACTTTGAGAGCAAGTCGTAAGCCACGAGCAGGAACCGACTGTTCGGGGCTGCTGCATGCAGCTCGCCACAAATATCCAACTGTATCTGTTTCCAAGGGCCATCCAGGTAAGGCAGCAGCCGCAGGGATGGAGGGGGTGGTCCGCCAGTATTCCCGCTCTCCAAACATGGAACACAGTTTTTCACCATAGCTTCAATGTCCTTATCAATACCCAGCCACCAAACAGAATCCCTGCAGTGCTGTTTTACCCTGACCATGCCCTGGTGGCCCTCGTGGAGACACCGGGATTAGCGTGCAGTGCCCCCTCGCCACACACGTCATTCCAACAGCTCAGTTCATCTTTAAACCGGTGGAAGGGTGCCAGCCCGTCCTAAACCTTTGCGTACCAACCCTCTCTAATCACCGATGGCAGTTGTGACAGCATGGAATCTCGTTCCGACTCCGCCCGAAGTTCCTGGGGGGATACTAGAGCCCGGAGAACCCTGTGTAGCGTATTAATCAGATTCGTCTCTGTTGGATCATCATCATCATCGTCGTCCGATTATATGGAGTTGGCCGTGGCGCGTGTAACCCAGCTGAGAAAATTACCCCTTTTTTTTCTCAGATGTTAATTGTATTAATACAATTGTGTGATTTTATTTTGAAAAACGGTTATTTTGGGAAGAGGAAGTGTGATCCTCGTTATCCAAGTTTTAAATTCCAGTTTCATGGTCACGTTGGGTGATCTGGGTCTTTTCATTTGTTAAGAGCGATATTAGCCCCGCCTTCTGAGCAGAGTGCCGAGGCGCTGTGCTGGTTTGTCGGTCTTTTGCGATCTGAGAGCAGACGAGAGAGGCTGTGGACGATCTGTGTGGAGATCTGTGGGTCTTGGTGAGTTTAATTTAGAAAGATGCTATAAATGGATCTAAACACTCTCCAAACGCTAATTTGAAACCTTTATTATCCTAAGTTGACGGGAGCACGAGTTTGAGAGGCATTGTGGCTGTGTCCTTTTGCTGTGTTCACACTGATACCTCATCTTGGTGAGTGAAAACCAAACAATACATGCTAATGTTCCGTCGTCGGCCTCCGTCGGTCTATGATGACCATGGAAGAGAATCCTAAACGTCTACTCTGCTGGAACAGCACCGCCTGTGGCTGAACAGGCCGATGCGCACCGGTGTTCTACCTTCCAGCGTTGGGCGTTGGTAGGATTCAAGCCTGGGAAGGAAGATATGGAGGACAAGATGTACCCATGCAGCATGTCCCCCCTCTCCACGTCACTGAGGAATCCAAAGGAACAGCAAGGCTGCTATAGTTTGACACCAGCGCCGTCGCAGGAGCTGCCAGAACGATGTTGAGCACAACAGAGAACTGCCTTAGAGACTCCGACTCCGGATTTTTCCTCAGGGTTGACTCCCGAAGCCTTTCCCCTGACCGGGTGTGCCGCAAGGCAGCGGAGGTTTGAAATCAGGGTTTACCTTCCCCTAGATGGGCTACCTTCCCAGGTTGACAAGCCACCATCTACCCGAAGCATCTGGTTTTAAGGCGCCAGAGATCCGCCCTCGCCCCTTCTCCTATTAGTAAAAGCAGTTCCGCCGGGCTTAGAGACTAAACCACACCGGCAGGCTAGGAGTTGGACTTGGTTGTCAGAGGCTTTTCGAGACGCACGCCGTAGGGAGCATTTTGTGAGCACTGGGAGCTTAACCCCAGTGCCGCTCCTGGCTATGACAACCTTGGAACCATGCTAATGCTAATGTTAGCGTTATGCTAATGCTAATCGCGAGTGGATTTTTTCTGTTTAAAAGCAACGGAAAAGGCTATTTTTGTGTCTGTATGGTTTTCCTAAATGTGATTTCAGTTCCCAACAGTATGCTGAAGTACTTTTAGTTCTTATGCACTATTTCTGTCGAATGTAATGTGTAGTTTGATGCTAAAAGCACATTGTGTTGGTCTCCTATGTAAATTCATAGGTTATGCTAAACCCAGTAGCTCAGACAAGGTTTTACTGATTTAAAAGGGAATATTGGAAGTAATGGGACGGTATATTCCCTGGTTATGTGATAGATTAATTGTATTTCATTTCATGATTTACAAAGACAAGGTTAAAAGGGATTAATCATAATTTCATGGTTAAATGATGTAGAGATAAAAAGGGAAATTCATTTAATTGGTTACATGAGAAAAAAAGTATTTCATGTACTACCAGAGAGATTTTGACAAAAGAAAACATGCATGTAAGGTGTGAAATGTGAATTGTAAGATCTTACTATATTACTGGATTGTAATAATAGTAATATGAGAGAAGAATTTAAACACTAAGCTATAGTGTTATATAAGAAGAGATTGGAAAACGAATTACTCTAGCTGTAAACAATAATATCATTATTGTTGTGCAGGCTAGGGTTTTTTTGGTTACCGATCAAGAACCTTCTGGATCCTGGATTCTCTCCGAATGGAGATGGCGAGCCTGACCCGAGACTGAACCGAGACTGAACCGAGATCTGACCAAGATCTCGACTGAAGAACATCCTTCCTCTCTCCAGTGCACAAAATTCGAAGTGGTAGCGACTCAAGCCGCCGCTTTAAAAGAGGAAAAGAAACCTGAGTCTGGAGATACAAGATATCTTGACTGGTCAAACGACTAAACCAAAAGGACAAACAAACACTGAGCTCAGTAGGACATTTTTGGGGTTTTATTTCATGCCGGCCATTGTTATATTTGTATAGTTGTAAATTGTTTGTATATATTGTTCTCTTTATCTCTACAAATAACAACCATTATTGCTCATTTCTTGCCTCCAGCTATTTCATTCCACACTCATTTTAATTCCCGTAACCCTTACGAATCTAGCAACTGGTTTACACTTAATAATTTCCCTTACCTAATTAACATAAGGCAAGGGTTACAATAAGAAGTGGCGAGCCCAGCCAGGAGCCTTTTTCTTCTCTCCCTTACGTTATTTCAAGCCTATAACGTACCCAAAATGGATATTGTTGAACGTGAATCTGTGAAAATTCCAAATGCAGTGATAGTGAGTGAAATCACTGGAGATGAGCAACTTGATGAAGTGACTGAGTTTTTGAAACGGTATGGATCGATTTCAGGAGTCATAAAAGTAGCAGATAGTAAGTCTGAGTTTTCCCAGAGTGCTGTTTTTGAGTATCACTTGGGTATTGCTCTTGAAGCTCTTGACCCATTGCCATGTACTCATGTATCTGATAGTGGAGCCAGCTATATGATACAATCTCTTGCCAGTGTTTATACGCACCGTGTAGGGAGCGATATGACCAAGTTATATCTCACTGACATTAAAAACCTAGCGAAGATGAGTGGCAGAGATTTTGCAGATGTCCTGAAAGACATGATGTCACAGATTTCTGAGGCAATCAAAGAATCTGAAAATGATCAATCAGAGCAAGTTAAGTTACCTGATAACTTACCTGAAGCTTTCTTGGATGAACCTCAACCTCAGCCTTCTGCAGCTGAGTCCAGTATTCAAGGTGCACAACCAACAAACCAGTCAAATCATACTGCGAGCACCCCAGCTCGAAGTATGCCCACCATTTCTGCACATGATTTAAATCCCCCAGAAGTGCAACGTGTGGTAGTTGAGCACATTGTAAAAAGGGAAGATTTTTCCGTGCAGCCGTTTTCACAAAAGCTCAGAGCTTTTTCTGGCAAAGACCTCCGACCAACTTATAAGCTAGATTATGATACTTGGCGCTCCAGTGTAGAATTAATCTTGACTGATCCTGCTATGTCCAAATTGCAACAATCCCACGTGCAAACTGTGCAATGCAGTTCAGGTGAAAATGAGAACAATATCACGTTAAACTCACTTCAAGAACTCTCAAAACAAGTTGCAGAAATTCAAACGCAACTAGTAAAACTAATTGCAGAACCAAAAGCTCAAAACTCAAAAAGTACACTCAGTACAAAGCCAAAAGAGAAACGAAAGTCGGAGGTTCGAAGATGATCAGATACCGTCGTAGTTCCGACCATAAATGATACCAAATGGAGACAATACTGAAAATGATCACATTACAACTCAACCAATACTGACGATGGACAGTCTTGGTTACACATGCAATGGTACGTGCATGATATTTAGCGCGGGAGGGTGTAACCCAGCTGAGAAAATGACCCCTTTTTTCCTCAGATGTCCATCCATCCATCCATCCATCTTCTACCGCTTTTCCGGAGGTCCGGGTCGCGGAGGCAGCAGTTCAAGCAGAGAAGCCCCGACTTCCCTCTCCCCAGCCACCTGCTCCAGCTCTTCAGAGGGGATACCAAGGCGTTCCCAGACCAGCTGGGAGACATAGTCTCTCCACTGAGTCCTGGGTCTGCCCCGGGGTCTCCTCCCAGAGGGACGTGCCTGAAACACCTCAAGTGGGAGGCGTCCAGGAGGCATCCTAATCAGATGCCCATACCACCTCAACTGACTCCTTTCAATGTGGAGGCGCAGCGGTTCTACTCTGAGCCTCTCCCGGATAACTGAGCTCCTCACCCTATCTCTGAGGGTGAGTCCAGCAATCCTACGGAGAAAGCTCATTTCAGCCGCTTGTATCCGCGATCTTGTTCTTTCGGTCATTACCCAAAGCTTGTGACCATAGGTGAGAGTAGGAACGTAGATTGACTGGTAAATCGACAGCTTTGCCTTAGAACTAAGCTCCCTCTTCACCACAACAGACCGGTACAATGTCCGCATCACTGCAGATGCTGCTCCAATCCGTCTGTCGATCTCTCGCTCCATTTTCCCCTCACTCGTGAACAAGACCCCAAGATACTTAAACTCCTCCACTTGGGGCAGGAGCCTGTCCCCAACCCAGAGAGGACAATCCACCTTTTTCCGGCTGAGGACCATAGACTCGGACTTGGAGGTGCTGATTCTCATCCCAGCCGCTTCACACTCAGCGGCAAACCGTCCCAGCAAGAGCTGTAGGTCATTGCTGGATGAAGCCAACAGGACAACATCATCTGCAAACAATAGAGATGAGATCCTGTGGTCACCAAGCATGACACCCTCCATTCCCTGACTGTGCCTAGAAATCCTGTCCATAAAAATTATGAACAGGATCGGTGACAAAGGGCAGCCCTGGCGGAGTCCAACTCTCACTGGGAATGACTCCGACCGAGTGTTGGCAATACGAACCAAACTCTCACAATGGTCGTACAGAGACCGAATAGCTCGTAACAACAAGCCCGATACCCCATACTCCCGAAGCACCCCCCCACAAAAATCCATAAGGGACGCGGTCAAATGCCTTCTCCAAGTCCACAAAACACATGTAAACTGGTTGGGGAAACTCCCACGAACCCTCAAGAATTCTCGAGAAGGTAAAGAGCTGGTCCGATGTGCCACGGCCAGGACGAAAACCACATTGCTCCTCCTGAATCCGAGGTTCGACTAACGGCCGGACTCTCCTCTCCAGTACCTTGGCATAGACCTTCCCAGGGAGGCTGAGGAGTGTGATCCCTCTAAAGTTGGAGCACACCCTCCAGTCCCCTTTTTTGAAGAGAGGAACCACCACCCCGGTTTGCCATGCCAAAGGCACTGCCCCCAACCTCCACGCAATGTTGCAGAGGCGTGTCAACCATGACAACCCAACAACATCCAGGGCTTTGAGGTACTCAGGGCGAATCTCGTCCACCCCCGGGGCCCAGCCACCAAGGAGATTTTTAACCACCTTGGCGACCTCAGCCCCTGTGATAGGCGAGTCATCCCCCTCGTCCCCAAACCCTGCTTCCTCTGTGGAAGGCGTATCAGTGGGATTGAGGAGATTCTCGAAGTATTCCTTCCACCGCCCGATGATATCCCCAGTCGAAGTCAACAGTGTCCCATCCGCACCATACACAGTGTGGACGGGGAGCTGCTTTCCCCTCCTGAGCCGCCGGACAGTTTGCCAGAATCTCTTTGAGGCCGACCGAAAGTCTTGTTCCATGGCCTCACCAAACTCCTCCCATACCCGGGTTTTTGCTTCAGCAACCACCCGAGCTGCACTCCGCTTGGCCTGCCGGTACACCTCAGCTGCTTCGGGAGTCCCACAAGCCAACCAAGCTTGATAGGACCAGCCCGAAGGAGTTACATGGGTCCGCCCTCCAGTGGGCTCACCACCTGCAGGAGGGATCATGGGGGTCCGGTGCTATGTGGATTAGGTGGCGGTCAAAGGCGGAGACCTTGGCGGACTGATCCCAAGCTTTCTAAACTGGCTTTCTAAACTGGCTCTGTTCTCAGATGTCAATTGTATTAATACAATTGTGTGATTTTATTTTGAAAAACGGTTATTTTGGGAAGAGGAAGTGTGATCCTCGTTATCCAACTTTTAAATTCCCGTTTCATGGTCACGTTGGGTGATCTGGGTCTTTTCATTTGTTAAGAGCAATATTAGTCCCGCCTTCCGAGCAGAGTGCCGAGGCGCTCTGCTGGTTTGTCGGTCTTTTGCGATCTGAGAGCAGACGAGAGAGGCTGTGGACGATCTGTGTGGAGACCTGTGGGTCTTGGTGAGTTTAATTTAGAAAGATGCTATAAATGGATCTAAACACTCTCCAAATGCTAATTTGAAATCTTTATTATCCTAAGTTGACGGGAGCACGAGCTTGAGAGGCATTGTGGCTGTGTCCTTTTGCTGTGTTCACACTGATACCTCATCTTGGTGAGTGAAAACCAAACAATACATGCTAATGTTAGCGTTATGCTAATGCTAATCGCGAGTGGATTTTTTCTGTTTAAAAGCAATGGAAAAGGCTATTTTTGTGTCTGTATGGTTTTCCTAAATGTGATTTCAGTTCCCAACAGTATGCTGAAGTACTTTTAGTTCTTATGCACTATTTCTGTTGAATGTACTACTAACTAACTAACTAACCTGCACTTATATAGCGCTTTTCTAGTCACAAAGACCACTCAAAGCGCTTTCATTAATACTAACCCTCTATTCTAAGGGCCTATAGGAAACAGATATCTAGGGACAATTTAGAACAGCCAATTAACCTAACATGCATGTTTTTGGCATGTGGGAGGAAACCGGAGAAATCCCGGAGTAAACCCACGCAACACGGGGAGAACATGCAAACTCCACACAGATCACTGTTGGTCGGGGGCTGGGATCGAACCCACAATCCCACAATCCCCCGGCCAAGGGTAAACTGTGCTGCCGCAGTGCTAACCACTGCGCCACCGTGCAGCCCACGGTGCACGCCACCGTGCAGCCCAATGTAATGTGTAGTTTGATGCTAAAAGCACATTGTGTTGGTCTCCTATGTGAATTCATAGGTTATGCTAAACCCAGTAGCTCAGACAGGGTTTTACTGATTTAAAAGGGAATATTGGAAGTAATGGGACAGTATATTCCCTGGTTATATGATAGATTAATTGTATTTCATTTCATGATTTACAAAGACAAGGTTAAAAGGGATTAATCATAATTTCATGGTTAAATTTTTAAAAAAATTTTCCGGTTCCGGTTCCGCTGGACCGGCAGCGCCACACGAGTCGGCTGCCTGTTGCAACAGCCTTTTTTTTTTATCTTCCTTCTTCTTTCTACACCTTTCACTCTGTATATATATCACGGACGCACGGATCGCCCCGGGGATCTCCCGGGTCGGCGGACGGAGCCACGGTTTGCAGCGGGAGACGTTACAGCGGGGAGGAGCTAGTGCTAGCTAGCACTTGGCCGCCACCCGGTGCTAATGGGAAACTCAACATACCGGGAGCTGTAGCGAAAACGAAGCGGGTGCCGGGCTGGAGTTTAGACGGCGTGAAAGAAATATAAGACAGAATAATAAAGAGCGATGGCAAGAACCAAGCAGACCGCCCGTAAAATCTACTGGAGGAAGAAGCCCCCCAGGAGGCAGCTAGCCACAGGGCTGCTCGGAGAGGCGCTCTGGCCACCGGCAGAGTGAAGAGGCCTCGCCGTCACAGGTCCGTGGCTCTGAGAGAGATCCGTCGCTACCAGAAATCCACGGAGCTGCTCATCCGTAAGCTGCCCGTCCAGCGCCTGGTGAGGGAGATCGCTCAGGACTTCAAGACCGTCCTGCGTTTCCTGAGTTTCGCCGTCATGGCTCTGCAGGAGACCAGCGAGACCCACCTGGTGGTCTCTTCTTCGCTAAGGGGGTCACCATCATGCCCAAAGACTTCCAGCTGGCCCGCTGCATCCGCAGAGAGAGAGCTTAGACTTTCTGCTGCACATCCACCAGCCATAATGCTCTGCACTGTGTGTCTATATACAGTATATACATTTATAGTAATATGGACATATGTTTACTAGATGTTGTTTTTTCTTGCCTTCTGATTGTTGCTCTGAGTGTTGCTATCCCTATGCTGTTGCAATCCTGGAATTTCCCCATTGTGGGACTAATAAAGGCTTATCTTATCTTATCTTAAATGATGTAGAGATAAAAAGGGAAATTCATTTAATTGGTTACATGAGAAAAAAAGTATTTCATGTACTACCAGGGAGATTTTGAGAAAAGAAAACATGCATGTAAGGTGTGAAGTGTGAATTGTAAGATCTTATTATATTACTGGATTGTAATAATAGTAATATGAGAGAAGAATTTAAACACTAAGCTATAGTGTTATATAAGAAGAGATTGGAAAACGAAGTACTCTAGCTGTAAACAATAATATCATTATTGTTGTGCAGGCTAGGGTTTTTTTGGTTGCCAATCAAGAACCTTCTGGATCCTGGATTCTCTCCGAATGGAGATGGCGAGCCTGACCCGAGACTAAACCGAGACTGAACCGAGATCTGACCAAGATCTCGATTGAAGAACATCCTTCCTCTCTCCAGTGCACAAAATTCGAAGTGGTAGCAACTCAAGCCGACGCTTTAAAAGAGGAAAAGAAACCTGAGTCTGGAGATACAAGATATCTTGACTGGTCAAACGACTAAACCAAAAGGACAAACAAACACTGAGCTCAGTAGGACATTTTTGGGGTTTTATTTCATGCCGGCCGTTGTTATATTTGTATAGTTGTAAATTGTTTGTATATATTGTTCTCTTTAGCTCTACAAATAACAACCATTATTACTCATTTCTTGCCTCCAGCTATTTCATTCCACACTCATTTTAATTCCCTATTGTAACCCTTACGAACCTAGCAATTGGTCTACACTTAATAATTTCCCTTACCTAATTAACATAAGGCAAGGGTTACATGCGGGACAGGAGATCCGCCACTATAGGGCCTTTTCCATTAGCCCCGCTTAGCCCCGATTTGAAAACACGACTCGTCTCACAACGACTCGTTTCGGCCACGATTGTGTTTCGACATTACTGCTGACACGCCTGCAGTGGGTGGGATTTCTTGAACAGCAAGGCGGCGCCACACTCTCGTGACGTGAAGCGCGCGACCCAAGCAAACATAACATGGCTGCTCTACAAGGCGACTCCTCGGTTTGTGGCTTTTTTCGCCGTAAATACCAAAAAGGACCACCAGATAAGGGTACAGGCAGTGAGACGAAACACTCTGGAATAGTTCTGCAGCTTCTGGGAGAGCCGAAGACATGAGGATACAAACTAGGTCATATATGACGGTAAGCTAATGGTTGCTAATGCTAGTTTGCTGTAAGTACGTCATGCTACACTGTAATGTCTGCAAGTTAGGTACTAAAATATGTATGCTGTGTGTGTGTTTCAGATGGTTCTGTTGTTGGGAAATTAGCCTGTCACTGATGTCAGCACAGCTTCACCAACGATCAGTGGTTATAGAGCTTAAGAATGTCTGTAGAAACATTTATTTCCTGTACAACAAATTGCTCTGCTCTGCGTGAAAATCATGGAGAGACTGTTGAGACATCATGGACGTACCTGCTTCTGCAGCAGAGTCTGAGGTGGTGTCATAGAAAAAAATGATCAGCTGACACAACTTGATCGCCAGGTTAATAACTATATTAGCCACAAAATATATATTCAAAAAGTAAACAGTACTGAGTTACGTATAATAAGATATATTTGACAGTTATGATGTATTTTAGGCCAAAACAAACTTGATCTAGGATTAAAGGCAATTAAAATAATGCAGTCACAAGGTTACATGGAAAATACTTGATTTACTAGTTACACGTACTGTAGAAATATATATTCTCTGCATCAACAACGTACTATACATGCATTCATGTAGTATTGCACTGGGAATTGCACTGACAGTAAACCTGTGAAGTTTTTGCAGATGTCTCTTTTTTTTATATGTGAAGGTTACCACCATGTGGCACAAATTAAATACTGAAAGACTGGAAAAGCTGTCTAAGAACAATCCAGCAGTTTGAGAAATCACTTTTGGTTTTGTGTAAATCTGTCAATAGAATTATGAACCATAAAGCAGTTTGTGTTAAAATGTTAAATCCCATTAAACCTAATCAGGGAGCTTCCAATCATGTGTCATGGGGGGCCAAGACCCTGCAGGTTCTCTCTTCTACCCAGTCTCTTCAGCAGGTGTTGTCACTGATCAGTCAGTGGAAGAAGTTCAGTGGAATCTGCTGTTGAAGACACTGGTTGGAGGTAAAGCCTGCAGGGTCTTGGCCCTCCATGGCACATGATTGGACACCCCTGCCCAAACCCATTATGATGAAGAGCAGATGCTAGTATGGCCCAGAATTCCTCCATATACATCCAACAATACAGTCTTCAGTTAATAAAATAATTGTTTTGGTTACTTTTTTCTTAAAAATGAGCCATTATTTTCAAGGTCACCGATAAATCCTTTGTACAGTTTATTCTTTTCCCACCGGCGTCTTAAAAGACAAAATGGAAAATCATGATGCAAACACATAAGTCACTAAATTGTTTATTACAATCAGCAGCAAATTCCAGATTATTCAGAATGTGCAAAATTCAAACTGTAAAAAAGAATAAAAAAAACTGGAATGGGTCACACATGGCTGCCACGCTCCCTCACTGAGAAGCAACTGGATTGGCCCCTCATGCTGGTCCAGCAGATCTTCAGCCTGCATCTCTGTAAATAGTGAGGCAAGGTCCAGTTGTGGTGGACAGTTTCCCTCTTGCCTAGACAAAAGACAAATGGGTGGTGGTTAATTAAAGCAAGTGTAAAACATATTTGGGAAATACACTTGTTGCTAAAAGCCAGTGGTGGAATGTGAATTAATGAATGAATCTTTATTTCGGATTGATTAAAGGTAAAGATTAAAAGAAAATAGAATAATATAACAAAGGGGAAAAAATCTAACAAGGTCAAATTAAACAATAACTCCTCTGATTATACAGTTCAGCATAGGTTATCTGAAATGGGTGATGGCTGAAGCCGCAGCTTATATTGCCCACCATATTCCATCCAAGAATTCAAAAGAAAAACAAAACAGGAAGGATTACAATTTGAATGACACAATAAAGTACTTCGTTGTTGTATTTAACCACAATTTTCATGTAGCTGTGCTTCACTAGATTTTACAAGGGCTGGGTTACATTTAAAATCATCTGCTTTTACTGTGGCTTCAGCAATCAGAATGAATTAATACATTCACTTGAATGTAATATAGTGTAGAGAATGTGCTCAAGGATGAGGCTAAGTTTATTTCTCAGGTTCAGCTTTATTGTCAGAACACATACTCTAGCAATCTCTCAACAAGAAAAGAGACTGATCCATGAAACATCACACTCTTATACTCCTGGAGCATCGAAACCTAAGTCACATGGTGCTTTAGCAAACATACAGTCACATGGTACTTAATCCCAGTCACAATGCAAATCTTTGGTCTTTCACCATTGTCTGTTATTCTTCGATGATCCGGAAATCCCTCTGGGGCATCTTCTCTGAGACAAAGGCCAAATCTCACACCTCCTCGTTATCTCCTGCAGACCTCTGCAGATCCAGACCTTCTTTGTCCCGCGAGACGTGAAGCACCCAATACACATACAGCAATACATTTGTGGAAAATATGAACCCAACATATGTGCCATATAACCCCCCACCAAACGTCTACTAAGGGACAACACATAATCAGAGATGCATGACAGAAAACTTTACCATCCATCCATCCATCCATCTTCTACCGCTTAATCCTTTCGGGTCGCGGGGGGGCTGGAGCCTATCCCAGTATCTTTGGGCGAGAGGCAGGGTACACCCTGGACAGATCGCCAGTCCATCACAGGGCCAACACAGAGAGACAGACAACCATTCACTCTCGCATCCATACCTAAGGACAATTTGGAATCCCCAGTTTTGATGCCAATTAACCTAACTTGCATGTTTTTGGCATGTGGGAGGAAACCGGAGTGCCCGGAGTAAACCCACGCAGATACGGGGAGAACATGCAAACTCCACACAGAAGGGTCACCGATGGTCTGGGGGTGGGATCGAACCCACGATGGTCAAGGGTGGAATCGATCCCATGACCTTCTTGCTGTGCTGCCACTGTGCTAACCACTGCACCACCGTGCTGCCAGAAAACTTTACCACATATCAAAAATCAATCCACCAATTGCCTAGGTCTTAACCTCCTGCCATATCTGCTGTAAGCCGGCTTGGTTCCTTCTGCAGTGTCTTCCTGCACCTGTGGATCAGAACTGTTAGCACATCTCTGTGGGGGCTCTGAAGAATGCCTTCTCGGCGACCTGCCACGGTGGGGGGCCCTCGCCAACTGCACGTGTTCATCAGCCAGAACAAAAGCGGGTTTGAGTCTGTTTATGCAAATCAACTCCTTTCTGCCTCCTAAATCTAGCAAAAAATGCTTCTCCCCTGTTTCCAACACTCTGAAAGGCCCGTCATAAGGCGGCCGCAAACCTGGGCATTGAGCATCATGTCTAACAAAAACAAACTCCACATTTTTTAAAGCCTTCGGCACAAAAACGCGTGGAAAGCTGTGATGAACTGGGCCCGGAAGGGTGTTTGATCCCGTGCCGCTCTGCAACAGCTGAGCGGGGGGACAATTTGGCGCAGGATTGTCGGGAAGGAATTCCCCTGGCAAACGGAGTGGTTGTGCAAAAACTAATTCAGCTGGGGAGGCCTGCAAATCCTCCTTAGGTGCAGAACGCAACCCCAATAAAACCCATGGAAGTTTATCCACCCAATTTGTATCCGTAAGAGACGCTCTGAGGGCTGCTTTCAATGACCTATGAAAGCGTTCGCACAAACCGTTAGCCTGGGGGTTATACGCGGTAGTGCGGTGAATCTTCACCCCTAGGCTGTGGGCCATCGATGACCAGAGTTCGGAAACAAATTGGGGACCTCTGTCGGACGTTATGTCCGACGGAACTCCAAAACGCGCAAGCCAAGCTGTTAAAAACACGCGTGCAACTTCTTCTGCTGTAGTTGACGCCAGAGGAACCACTTCCGGCCAACGCGTGGTGCGGTCTACCATCGTCAAAAGGTGTGTGCACCCCTGCGACAACGGAAGAGGACCCACCAAGTCAACATGCACATGATCAAAACGCTTAGCCGGAATGTGAAAAGGCTCCAAAGGAGCTCTAGTGTGCTTGTGTATTTTGGCTCGCTGACACGCTACGCAGGCTGCTGCCCATTCCTTGACCTGTTTGCGCAACCCGGGCTAAACAAATTTCTCCCCCACCATCTTAATCGATGCGCGCACCTCCGGGTGCGCCAGAGAATGGATCGAGTCAAAAACGCGGCGGTGCCACGCAGCTGGAACCACGGGGCGAGGCCGCCCCATGGAGACATCGCAAATTAGGGGGGGCATACCTATTTGCTGCACCCTGTGCTCCAGCCTTAACCCTGTTGGTCCAGACTGGAGCGTGTGCACATCCGCGTTGCTAACCTGCTCCGCGGCCATGGCTGCATAATCTAAACCCACGTGGACCGGGGCTGCGTGCGCTTCCGCACCACAACCCTGGCCCGCGGCCACGGCTGCCGAGTCTGCCCCCACGGGGCCTGGCGCTGCTACAGCATGTGAAAGACAGTCTGCCACTACATTATGTTTGCCCGCGAGATGCTGAATATCGGTGGTGAACTCCGATATCGCGGCCAGCTGTCTTTGCTGCCGGCCCGACCAAGGCTCTGAAATCTTGGCCATCGCAAACATTAGCGGCTTGTGGTCCACAAACGCGGTGAAACGGCGCCCCTCCAGCCAGAACTGGAAATGGCGGATGGCCAAATGCAGGGCCAAAAGCTCCCTGTCGAACGCGCTGTATTTTCGCTCGTTATCGCGCAAGGTTTTGCTGAAAAATGCGAGCGGCTGCCAGCTCCCTGCTACAAACTGTTCAACAACCGCCCCCACCGCTAAATCGGAAGCGTCCGTGGTGAGCACCATGCGGGCTGTTGGCACTGGGTGTGCCAACAAAACCGCGTTTGCCAGGGCTGATTTGACTTGAGAGAATGCGCACTCCCGCTCCGGAGACCATTCGATTTTACTTGTGGGTTTTTGCTTCTTCAGTGCCGCGTACAATGGTTGCATGAGCTGCGCTGCGCTTGGGAGGAAACGGTTATAAAAATGAACCATTCCCAAAAATTCCTGCAATGCTTTGACCGTCTGAGGTTGGGGAAAGTTTGTTATTGCGCGTACTTTATCTGGCAGAGAGACCGCTCCTTCTGGTGAAACGCGCTGCCCCAAAAAATCAATTTGCGCCACCCCAAACTGACACTTCGCTGGGTTAATTATTAACCCGTGCTCTGCCAGCCTCCGAAAAACCGCTGTGAGGTGGCTTTCATGTTCATCTTCGGACGTGCTGGCTACCAAAATGTCATCCAAGTAGACGAACACGAAAGGGAGGTCGCGTAAAACTGCATCCATCATGCGCTGGATAGTCTGCGCGGCACCCTTGAGTCCAAACGGCATGCGCAAAAACTCGAAAAGCCCAAAAGGAGTTATTACCGCTGTTTTGGGTATATCCTGAACGCACACTGGGACTTGATGGTACCCGCGCACCAAATCTATTTTAGAAAAAATGCGCGCCCCCGCCAAATGAACCAAAAAATCTTGGATGTGCGGAATCGGGTAGCGGTCGTGTGCTGAAGCGTTATTCAACCTGCGGAAATCACCGCAAGGCCGCCACGAGCCATCAGCCTTTGGGACCATGTGTAGCGGTGAAGCCCAGGGGCTTTTAGAGCGTCTAATGATGCCCAGCTTTTTCAGGTTGGCGAATTCCTCGCGCGCTATGGCCAGTTTAGCTGAGTCCAAGCACCGAGCCTTTGCAAAAACGGGGGGCCCGGTGGTAGTGCTAAAATGTTCCACCCCATGTTTAGCCACTGACGCCGAAAACGTTGGGACTGTGAGTGCTGGGAACTGAGTAAGTAGTGCTTGGAACTTACCACCCGCAGCTGTGAAGTTGGCCTGTGCAGTAGGCAGGACCGTCCGGGCTGTGCAGGAAATAGAGTGGAAAGACAGTGCATTAACTAGACGTCTATTAGCAAGATCAACCAATAAACCATGCAAGCACAAAAAATCAGCACCTAACATGTTAAAACTGACTGCCGCTATGATGAAAGTCCATTCGAATGCCCGGCCGTGAAAAGACAGGGGGAGGGTCTTCTCCCCGAAGGTTTTGATCGTCGAGCCATTCGCCGCTGACACCAGGGGTCCGCTGGAAGGCGCCAGCCGGTCAGCGTAGGAAGGTGTGATGAAACTCAGCTGGGAGCCTGTTTCCACAAGGAACTGCCTCCCTGATCGCGCGTCCGTCAGGTAGAGCAGCTTGTTCTTCACGCCGAGAGCCGCAGCTGCTACTGACTCCCGGTCCTGGCGTTTCCCGAGCACTTGATCTGGCACGGTGGAATGCACTTGCGTGCCCTCTCGGCGAAACGGCGATGGTAAAAGCAGAGGGCGTCGCCCGCTCCGTGTCTCCTGGCCTCCGCCGCTGCTGACGTCAGCGAATCTGGTGCTGCACCCTTAGGCCCCCTGCCGTCTCCAGGCGTTGCGCTCAGCTCCGCTGCTGCCGTCGTGGCCGTGTGTCGCCTATGGGCGTCGACGAGTCACTGCGCCTCCTGGCCCAGCTCGTGGTAATCTCGGTGGGCCAGCAGCTGTGAACTGGCCAGGGTAACTCTCACCGCTGACGGTAGCGTCCTGAGGAAAAGATGGGCATTGTCTCTTATTCTTCGATGATCCGGAAATCCCTCTGGGGCATCTTCTCTGAGAAAAAGGCCAAATCTCACACCTCCTCGTTATCTCCTGCAAACCTCTGCAGATCCAGACCTTCTTTGTCCCGCGAGACGTGAAGCACCCAATACACATACAGCAATACATTTGTGGAAAATATGAACCCAACATATGTGCCACAATAGTACTTTAACTGATGGTGTGAATCACTGAGTGTGGAGTCGCTCAGTCAAAATATGAAGTTTTTATCAGTAAAAGTTCGTCTTGTCTGTAAAAGTGTCTCTTCTTGCCCTGGCTTCATGTGTGGGCGGTGTTTTGTACTAGTATTGCTAAAATATAAAAGGAAGCACTACAATGGGTCTCAAATATTTGTAATGTGTGCTGTTACTGCATGAGTTTATTGATGATAGACTATAAACTACACATATAAAGTAAATTATATTGACAACTGAACATCTCACATTCGCCAAAACATACAGTTATGAACATAACTCACAAAGGATCACACAAGTGATCTGACAAAAAAATAAATACATTAACAAGCAGTTTATTTTACAGTTGATGTGCCATATTCACACAATCAAATAAATCTCAGTTCAGTCCCTTTTATATTAAGTGGAAATTGTGCTACTTTGGTTTTGACACTTTACCTATAAAAGCAAAGGATTTCAGTACTTTCCACAGTGGCGAGGTAGGTTGTGGGGAGGCTGATTTCCTCCTGCCTAGACGAACGACAGAAATTGATGGTGGTTAGTTTCAAGCAAGTTCAATACATATACAGGCACATCTCAAAAATTAGAATACCATGAAAAAATTCAATATTTTTGTCACTCATTTCAGAAAGTGAAACCCATATATAGATTCATTACAGGGACAGTGATATATTGAAAGTGTTTATTTTAATATTGATGATTACGGCTACAGCCCATATTAAACAACACCTCAGCGGCCAACATTTATATTTAAAAACTATTTTTTAAAGTTAATTTTATGTAATATTCCAATTTTTTGCAAATAGAATTTGGGGTTTTCAGGGGCTGTAAGCCGTAATCAGCAAAATTAAAATAAATAAACGCTTCAAATATATCACTGTCTGTGTAATGAATCTATATAATATATGGATTTCTCTTTCTGAAATGAGTGACAAAAAATATAGAAGTTTTTCATGACATTCTAATTCTGGGAGATGTAACTGTATTAGGAAAATACACCTGTGAAATTCAGTGATGGGATGTGACAAAAATGCTTCGTTTCCCTGACAAGCACTGCAGGATCCACAGAATAGGTGTGTGGGTCTATTCTGACGCTTTAGAAAATTATATGAATGACTTTATAAATCACTGGTTTGAAAAAGCAATTTTAATATGACGAGATTTCGGCTCCTGTGGTCCATTTCACCAGTATTACAGTATAAACAGGGAGGCTAGCCCCTGGCATGTGGAAACACATTCTAGCATTAAATTGCACACAATTTAATGCGCACCACCAAACTGCAATACAAAACACAAACCAGGACTTTAACCAGGATTAACATATTTCATCGTTTTGCTCTCACAAGCGAATATTTAGGAGAAAACAAGCGCGAATCAGCAGTTGGTACTAGCTAGCTACTAGCAAAAAAATCATTAGCTAAAACGAGTTAGCCAGCACAGAACAGCGCTGTATGGCTCCAAAAAAGTGAGCTTACCACCAACAGGATAAATAAGCAAACAGATGCACATTATTACCAATCACTCACCATTGACATAATGTCGGCCCAGGAAACACGCACGCAGGCTCAGGTAGATTTGACAGCTTTATTAAACAACAAGGTGAGTGTATGGATGCGTGTGTGAGTGATTAGTGTGTGATGCGGGTGGGGGATGCAAGCCAGGACAGAGCAGCACGTCGTGCGGCCAGACAACCCTATGGGAGAGAGGAGAAAAGGGGTTAGCTAGGCAACCACACGGGAACGTGATCTAGAGCTGTGCTTAATTGCAGAGATGAGGTGGCTGGCGTTGGCAGGTCACAAGCCTGGGAGACAACGTCCTGCTGTGCGTCCGGGCGAAGCAGTGAGGCAGAGGAGCGGCGGGACGATGGAGGGTAAGTCCGCCGCCAGGTTATCCACCTGTGAACAGGGGAGGCTGATAGAAGAAGGTGAGCAGATAATAATGACAGCTTACGTGTCCTTTAGCGTAGATCAGCAGGCCTGATGAGGAGGAAGCTGCTGGGAGATATCGATGTTGGGAGACAGACGGCTCCAGCCTGCAGCTCAGGGCAGGATGGAATAAATAGCGGCACACTAACGAGACGCAGGTGTGCGCGCAGCTGAGGTGGAAGCCTGTGAGCTGCGGGTGATGACAACCATCGATGGTTCTCTCACGTTCGTCTTCAGCTTGTCCACAGTCCGGTTTCTATGCTGGGCAGCCATCTGTATAGGTCCGGGTCACTCCTCACTGTGGATCTGCCACCAAGCAGAGAAAACTCCGCACCTCTTCGTTGGACCACGGTGTAGAGTTCCGCAAAACCTACAACGCTGTCTGTATTAATATCGTATTTACTCCGTGACCGAGTTAGTCCATGAAATATTGTAAATGGCGGTCGTGTAGATTCATCAGAAGAGGTCGCTTTTGTGATGTTACGACCTGACCAATCAGCGGCGACCAGTCTGTTGACGTCACATCACGGCCCGACTCAGCTCGGTTGTACCCTGCCCTCGATCAGGTACGAAAATAACGCCTGCTAACCGGTGCTGGGGCTTATGGAAAATGCTCAAACGCGGGCTGAGTGGTGCCGTGTTGGGCTAAGCGGGGCTAAAGGAAAAGGCCCTTATGTTATCCTTACCAGGGGTGAACTGGGTGGTAAAATTGTAGGCCCTTAGCCGCTCCATCCACCTGTGGATCCGCAAAGGTCTGTGTCCTGAACTGGACATCTCCAGTAATGTCGTCAGTGCTTGGTGGTCTGTCTTTAGAGTGAAATGGCACCCATAGAGGTAGATATGCCACCGTTCACACACCCAGACACAAACGAGCGCCTCTCTCTCACCCACGGCATACTTTTGTTCAGCTGCTGAGAGAGACCTCGATGCAAATGCCACCAGGTGCTCCGTGCTGTCCTGCACCTGGGACGCATCACAGGTCACAATGGTAGGCCGTTTTGGATCAAAATGTTCCAGCACCAGAGGGGAAGTGAGTCGACGCTTCAGCTTAGTGACCGCTGCTGAACAGGCAGGGGTCCATTGCCACGGCGCATCCTGCTTCAACGATCCCCAGAGGGGCACAATCGTTTCCGAGTAGTGGGGAATAAAACGTCCATAAAAGTTTACAATACCTAGAAATGAGGAAATCTGTGCAGGTGTCGATGGTTCTGGGAGGTGCAGGACAGCCTCCACGTTCGAATGCAGGGGCCACAGCACCCCCCCCCCATCAACCGGAACCCCACAAACTCAATGGAGTCCGCTGCAAAAATATACTTTTCCTTGTTCAAGGTGACTCCATGTTCCTATAGCACCGTCAGCACCCATTCCAACCGATCATCGTGTTCTTTATGCGACGTGCCATGTACCACGATGTCATCAAGGTATGCCACCACACCCTTGAGGCCGGCCAGAATTGTGGACATTATTTTCTGGAAACAGCTGGGTGCTGAACTCAGACCAAACGGCATGCGGGTGTACCTGAACACACCCATGTGGGTCACGAACGCTGTCAGATTCCTGATGGCTAGGTGGAGGGGCACCTGCAGGTAACCCTGGCGAAGGTCCAGCTTCGTGAACACTTGTGAACCGCTGAATGTTGCAGTAAGTTCCTCCATTGTTGGAAGCGGATACTTGTCTGGGACGATCGCCTTATTTACCATTCTGAGATCGATACATGGATGGATACCACCTGATTTTTTTCTTGGCCACCATGATATTTGATATCCAGGGTGACGCATCCACTCTCTCAATGACGCCTGCTTCCAGCAGTTTGGTCATCTCCACCGTGACATCATCCCGTAGGGCGAGGGGAAGCCGCCGTAGCAGTTGAATTTTCGGCATCACATTTGGGTCTATGAGCGGGCGGTGGCGAAACGTGCAAATGCATTCCAGGCCTCTGAACAGTGCCGGCCAGCAGACATGCCATTCGGGGTATACTGTCAGTACCGTTGAGCCTTCTGGGTCCTTGATGGAAAATCCCAATTCACCCAGCAGATCTATCCCTAGCAGGTCCATCCCCTGGTGCGAGATTTGGAAGGTGAACATAGGGACCATCTTCAACCCACATTTCACTGAAAAGTCGACTGTGCCCGCCATTTCAATCTCAGCATGGCCGTATCTAAACATTCTCACCATACCAGCATTGATGGTTTTATTTGGGAAAAAGTCTCTTCAAAGTAGCCATACTTAGAATGGAACTGCCGGCCCCTGAGTGTACCATGAGCGACATGTCGACTCCGTTGAGTTTTAGCACGTACCATTTCAATGGCCTCTTCTTTGCGTGTGTCACACACACGTGTCATTTTTCTGGGCTCTGCTGTGATTTAGCAGTAATAGTGTAGGCCCTCTCCCGCATCCCAGTCCGCTGCCTCCTGGGGGTCTGTCCCGGAGGATTAGCCACCTTGCTAATGGCTGTGCTTAGTGGGGAAATTTGAGAAGCTACACTCCCTTTAGTGAACGCTGGCAAACTCCGCTGAACTGTGGACTCACTCTGCCTTATCAGTTCAAACACGTTTTCCAGCGATAGAGTATCTTTAGTTAACCTTAGCTTGCTCTTCAGCCACACGTTGTTAGTACCGTGGGCTAGCTTATCCTGGACCAGCTCCTCCTCGATAGGCCCGAAGGCGCATTCTCTTGCTAGGTTGCATAGCTCTGTAATAAAGGACTGAGTGGACTCGCCCGTTCACTCTTGGCGGTCAAAAAACAAATACCTCCACACCATGATGGTGGAATGATCTCCGAAAAAACAGTCCATCAATTCCAAACCGTCTTTCTGCGAGCCATTGCCACACAGCCTGAAAACTATCCACTGGCCCTCCTCACCGAGGTAGTGGACCATCAGGCTCCTCCATCTCTCCTCATCAGCGCCACTCAGACCGGCCGCAGCCACATACACATCGAACATCTCCCTCCAGTAGGCCCACAGTATAGCTGGTGTGCCCAGAGACTGCAAAAACGGAGGTGGTTGTTTGATACACGCCCCCACTTTAATCCTCGTCACCATATGTTATGTCGAAATAACATGAGGCGGGAGCCTCTCTCAACTGAACACTGAACTCCTATTATTAACATGAACAACAGAATATATACACCAGCCATAGCCCGCCTGACGTTATTACCCCAACCCCCTCGGCCAGGCTAAGGCAAGCCTCGAGAGTCAAATCCCATATATAACATGGCCTTTACTGTCGTCCTCAGATGTTTTAAGAGTTCAGTAAAATCATAACAAACTTGAATTTAGATGTATTAAAGGTTTTTTTTCAGGTATATCTCAGGTGTACTGATTGAGACAAACTTATGTTTTCTTTCTTTACATTGTGTTGAAGTGGAGTTGTTAATCAGTATTACCTTGCCAAAAAAACATCTGTAAAGTTACTATACTCACACTGCACGTTTATCCTTTTTTCATTGCCCGAAATCCTCACAACCCACCGACCTATAGCATTCTTGCACACATGGTACTTTTGCATGCTTTATGTACTTTATGTGCCTTACGTACTATGTAGGCTCAGTTGCAGGCTAATTGACAATCAAAACAGCTACGTAGGATACAATGGATAATGGACGTTTCCTTAAGTTTTGTGCTATATAAAAAACATCATCTTCACACCTCAAAATTAGTATATACAGCTTTTTTTTCTGACTGATTAAGGGATAAGGGGGGATAAGGACCTATACTTATATAGAGCTTTTCTAGTCTCAAAGACCACTCAAAGTGCTTCATTAATACTAACCCTCTATTCTAAGGGCCTATAGGAGACAGATATCTAGGGACAATTTAGAACAACCAATTAACCTAACATGCATGTCTTTGGATTGTGGGAGGAAACCGGAGCCCCTGGAGTAAATCCACGCAGCACAGGGAGAACATGCAAACTCTACACAGAAAGGTTCCTACCCCTGCCAGCCTGGGGATTTGAACCTGGAACCTTCTAGCTGTAAGGCAACAGTGCTAACCACTGCACCGAGGCAGCACGGGCCCAGTTACAGACGGCAATCCTTAGGTGACCACTGACACATCAAAAATTGACCTGATCTCTCAACGATCTCCTAAAGCCTTTTCTGTATAAATGTTTGGGAGATCTTTGTAAGATTTTCATAGCAATTTATAGAGATCTTTGAAAGATCCCTGGGATCACAGATCACTGGGAGACCAGGGGCCTCATGTATAAAGGGTACTTGCGCACAAAAACATGGCGTACGTCCTTTTCCACAGAAAATTTAAGATGTATGAAGAATGAAATGACTGTGGAAATATGCGCAGCCCCACGCCAACTTCATGGCTGGCGTGCGTACGTTTCTACTGTTATTGGTTCAATGGCGACACTTAGAGGTGATGTTGGGAGACTGATAATGACATGAAAATTATTGTACACACCAGAGACACATGATGAACAAACATCCAAGTGTGCGCAATTAGATGAGTGGATATAAAAGCAAGCACAAAGAAGTGCAGAAAAATGCCTCTAACAACGATGGCGTTAGCATTATTAGAGGATATTGCAAATCACGCAGTAAGAAGAGAAAGGGTATTTAGAGACAGAAGATTTTCTGGCTCAAGATGATGACTGGCTTGTCAGCTGGTTTAGGTTTCCATGGGCAATTTTTGTGGAACTGTGGTCAGAGCTATGCCTGCTCTTGGCGAGAAGCCATGTGCTTCTCGTCCCAGTGCAGGTGCTGACAACTCTGAGGTTTCTGGCAACAGGGGCATTCCAGAGGGAGCTGGCAGACCAATTGGGAATTTCCCAGTCAACCCTGAGCCGAGCTATGCCAGCTATGTGGGATGACATTATACAGCTGTCACCCAGGTACATCATATTCCCATACAATGCAGTTGAACATGCCAACATCAAAGCGCAATTTGCAGCGAGATCCAGTATTCTCAATGATTCTAATGAACAGCATTGTTGGGAACAAACTACAAGCTGGCACTGTGTGGATGGGTGGGTTCTTGGTGAGTAAATTCATGTAATTGCCCTAATAACTAGAAAAGCACTCGGAGAGCGCAGACCTCCGCCAAGCGCCACAGTTCCCCCCCTACAGTGTTTGTGTGTACGTTTTCAGATTCCTTGACCATGAAAACATATGACTAGCAATTGGATTGACAATGATAGGATTAGTTGTTCAGTAGTTATTCACGAAAATGACATTTTCCGTAATGGCGGCCACAGTTCCCCCCATACAGTGTTTGTGTGTACGTTTTCAGATTCCTTGACCACGAAAACATATGACTAGCAATTGGATTGACAATGATTCAATTCAACTTTATTTATATAGCGCCATTTCACAACAACAGTCATCTCATAGCACTATCAACTGTAGGGGGGAACCCCCACAGTTGCAGAAAGACCCCAGCAATCAGGCGATCCCCTGTGAGCAAGCACTTGGCGACGGTGGAGAGGAAAAACTCCCTTTTAACAGGAAGAAACCTCCAGCAGAACCAGGCTCAGGGAGGGGCAGTCATCTGCTGCGACTGGCTGGGGGGTGAGGGGATAGAGAAGAAGAAAAGAACAGACATGTAGAGAGCAAACAGCACGATGGGGACTCAATCTATGGGAGAGAACAAACAGATGTTAATGACCAGCAAAAAAAAAAATATTTCATAGAGAGTGAGGAAAGGAGTGAGGCCCAGTGCATTACTGGAGGTCCCCCGGCTGACTAAACCTATTAGCAGCATAACTAAGGGAGGGTTCAGAAACACATGATCCCTCCCTAATTGTAGGCTATATCAAAAAGGTAGGTTTTAGCCCTATTCTTAAAAACAGAGATCGAGTCTGACTCCCGAATCCAGATTGGCAGCTGATTCCACAGGAGAGGAGCTTGATAACTGAAGGCTCTGCCTCCCATTGTACTTTTGGAGATTCTAGGTATTACAAGTAATCCTGCATTTTGGGAGTGTAGTGCTCTGTTAGGATAATACGGTAGTATCAGATCTTTTAAATAAAAAGGAGCCTGATTGTTTAGAGCTTTGTAAGTAAGAAGAAGGATTTTAAACTTAATTCTAAACTCTATGGGAAGCCAATGAAGGGAGGCCAGAACCGGAGAGATATGATCTCTCTTTCTAGTACCTGTTAAAACTCTTGCTGCAGCATTTTGGATCAGCTGAAGACTTTTTAAAGATGTTTTAGGACAGCCTGATAATAAAGAATTACAATAATCTAATCTCGAGCTAACAAAAGCGTGGATCAGTTTCTCAGCATCACTCTGAGACAAGATGCTCCTAATCTTGGCAATATTACGCAAATGATAGAAGGCAGTCTTAGAAACAAATTTAATATGTGAGTTGAAGGACAAATCCTGATCAAAAATAACTCCAAGGTTCCTCACAGAGCTATTAAGAGAAAGAGTAACCACATCCAAACTGAAAGTTTGATTTGGAAAGGAATTTCTAAGGTTTTTTGGACCAACAAGAATGACTTCAGTCTTATCTGAATTTAATAGCAGGAAATTACAAGTCATCCAAGCTTTGATTTCCTTAAGACAGGCTTCTAACTTGGCTAATTGATTACTATCATCTGGCTTCATTGACAGGTATAATTGTGTGTCATCTGCATAACAATGAAAATGTATACAGTGCTTTCTAATAATGTTGCCTAACGGAAGCATATATAAACTAAAAAGAGTAGGGCCTAGCACAGATCCCTGTGGAACTCCATGACTAAGCTTTGAGTTGAAAGAAAACTCATTATTTACATGAACAAACTGGAAACTATCAGATAAATATGATCTAAACCATTGCAACGAAGTTCCATTAAGTCCAACATAGTGTTCTAATCTATCAAGTAGAATATTATGATTGATAGTATCAAAAGCTGCACTAAGGTCTAAAAGGACAAGTACAGAAACTAGTCCATTATCAGATGCAATGAGGAGGTCGTTAGTGACCTTCGCTAAGGCTGTTTCAGTACTATGATGGATTCTAAACCCAGATTGAAACTCTTCAAGTAAACCATTTCCCTGCAGGTGGTCAAATAATTGCGTAGCAACAACTCTTTCTAAGATTTTTGAAATGAAAGGAGATTAGAGATTGGTCTATAGTTAGCTAAAGCTCCTGGATCTAGCGTTGGCTTTTTGAGTAAGGGTTTAATTACAGCCATTTTAAAAGCCTGCGGTACATGGCCTAAAGTTAATGAAGAATTGATTATATGAAGAATAAAGCTACCAATAAGTGGGAAGACTTCTTTAAATAACCTGGTAGGAATAGGGTCTAAAAGACAAGTTGAAGGTTTGGATGAGGAAACTATTTTGTCTAACTCACAAAGGTCGATTGGAGTAAACTCATCAAGACAGACATCAATAGAAGGAGTTGTAGTAGTTACAGTATTTAAGTTAACTGTGGGAAGAATCTGATTGATTTTATCTCTGATGGATGAAATTTTATTATTGAAAAAGTTCATAAAGTCCTGACTAGTAAGCTCTAAGGGAATGCTAGGATTGACAGAGTCCTGACTCTTTGTCAACCTGGCTACAGTACTGAAAAGAAACCTGGGATTATTCTTGTTCTCTTCTATTAATGCAGAGTAATAACTCGTTCTAGCTTTTCTAAGAGATTTTTTATAAATTAAAAGATGATTTCTCCAAGCTAAATAGATTTCATCTAAATTAGTAGAGCGCCATTTTCTTTCTAATTGACGAGTCTTCTGTTTTAAGGTACGAGTTTCTGTGTTGAACCAAGGAGTTAGAAATCTCTGATTAGACTTTTTCTTTTTTAAGGGGGGCACCAAGTCTAGAGTCTGATGCAGAGAAGCTGAAACACTATCCACCATGTTATCAATTACAGAAGGAGCAAGCTGTCTATAGCTTATTTCCGTTGTGTTGACACATGGCATAGAGGAAACAATCTGCATAAATTTGGAAACAGCATCATCTGAGAGGCATCTACGGTAATAATATTTTTCTTTAGGAGCCAAATAGTCAGAAATAGTAAAATCAAAGGTTAACAGACAATGGTCTGACAGTACAGGGTTATGAGGAGACACTACAAGATTTTCTATTTCTATGCCATATGTCAAAACAAGGTCCAATGTATGGTGGAGGTAATGAGTAGAATTTCCTACTTTCTGAGAAAACCCAATGGAATCTAATATTGAATTGAATGCCACATTAAGGCAGTCACTATCTACATCCACATGTATATTAAAGTCCCCTACTATAATTATTCTATCAGATTTCAGCACTAAATCAGCTAAGAAATCAGCAAATTCGGATAAAAATTCTGAGTAGGTTGATGGGGGACGATAAACTATGGAAAATAAAATTGGGTTTAACCTAAAATTGCTAAAGTGCCCAATACTGAGGACCAGGCCCTCAAAGGAATTATAACATGTTTTTTGCTTTACATTAACTAGTAATTTGGAATGGTAAATTGTTGCTACTCCTCCTCCACGACCAGAACTTCTGGGATTTTGACAGTTTAAATAACCAGAGGGAGTTGATTCATTTAAACCAACATAATCCTCTTGTCCTAACCAAGTCTCTGTAAGGGAAATTAAATCAATCTGATGATCAATTAACAAATCATGGACTAACAGAGACTTGGGAGTTAGAGACCTAATATTTAATAAACCACATTTAATTTTTAAATTATGAGGAGGAACAGAGGCCAAATCATTCAATTTAGAGGCTTTATGTTTAATTTGAGTTTTACCAATATTTTGCTTTATCACTTTGGGATGCTTATACATTATATTTTTATTCACTTTGGAGGGAGCAGACAACGATTCTCTGATGGGGAAGACAGGGGCTAAGCTGAGGGGTGGCAGATGAAGAGGAGCTGCAGAGAGGCGTGTAAGACTGCGACTCTGCTTCCTGGTCCCAACTCTGAGTAGTCATGGTTTTGGAAATTTGGATAAAAAAGATGCCAGATTGTTAGATAAATGAGAAGCACCATCCAAAGTGGGATGAATGCTGTCTCGTCTCATAAGACCAGGTTTTCCCCCAAAACAGCTCCAATTGTCAATGTAGCCCACGTCATTTTTAGGACACCACACAGACAGCCAGCGGTTCAAGGATGACGAGCGGCTAAACATGTCATCACTGGTCAGATTGGGGAGGGGCCCAGAGAATACTACAGTGGCAGACATCGTTTTTGCAAAGTCACACACTGATTCTATATTAAGTTTCGTGACTTCCGACTGCCGGAGACGGATGTCATTAATGCCGGCGTGAATAACAATTGTGGAATATTTACAGTTACTTTTAGCCAGCATTTTCAAATTTGACTCGATGTCGCCTGCTCTGGCCCCAGGAATGCATTGGACTATGGCCGCTGGAGTCTCTAGGTTCACGTTTCTGACTACAGAGTCGCCAATGATCAGAGTTTTTTCCTCAGCGGGTGTGTCGCTGAGCGGGGAAAAACGATTAGAAACGTGAACAGGTTGGTGGTGAACCGGGGCTTTGCGACTAGGCTTCCTTCTCACCGTCACCCACCCAGTCTCCTCGCTGCTGAGGAGAGTTGAGGGACCGCTGACAGTGGGACCTAAGCTAGCTAGCTCCGCTGCAGCTAATGGGCGTCCGTCAAGATTAACTGGCGCAGACGGTGTTTCAATGCAGCGGAGCCGGGATTCCAAATCAGACAACCTCGCTTCGAGCGCCTCAAAAAGACAACATTTATTACATTTACCGTTATCGCTAAAAGAGGCAGAGGTGTAGCTAAACATCTGACAGAGAGAGCACACCAGAGGAGGAGAGGAAAGAGAGCTAGTAGCCATAGCTAGTGGCTAGAGAGCAAACCACAAAGCAAACCACACAGGCAGACAGCAAAACAGGAAGTGATGATACGTTACCACAATGATAGGCTTAGTGGTATGATAGGATTAGTGGTTCAGTAGTTATTCACGAAAATGGCATTTTCCGTAATGGCGGCCACAGTTCCCCCCATACAGTGTTTGTGTGTACGTTTTGAGATTCCTTGACCATGAAAACATATGACTAGCAATTGGATTGACAATGATAGGATTAGTGGTTCAGTGGTTATTCACGAAAATGGCATTTTCCGTAATGGCGGCCACAGTTCCCCCCATACAGTGTTTGTGTGTACGTTTTGAGATTCCTTGACCATGAAAACATGTGACTAGCAATTGGATTGACAATGATAGGATTAGTGGTTGAGTAGTTATTCACGAAAATGACATTTTCCGTAGTGACGGCCACAGTTCCGGCCATACAGTGTTTGTGTGTACGTTTTCAGATTCCTTGACCACAAAAACATATGACTAGCAATTGGATTGACAATGATAGGATTAGTGGTTCAGTAGTTATTCACGAAAATGGCATTTTCCGTAATGGCGGCCACAGTTCCCCCCATACAGTGTTTGTGTGTACGTTTTGAGATTCCTTGACCATGAAAACATATGACTAGCAATTGGATTGACAATGATAGGATTAGCGGTTCAGTGGTTATTCACGAAAATGACATTTTCTGTAATGGCGGCCACAGTTCCCCCCATACAGTGTTTGTGTGTATGTTTTGAGATTCCTTGACCATGAAAACATATGGCTAGCAATTGGATTGACAATGATAGGATTAGTGGTTCAGTAGCTATTCACGAAAATGGCATTTTCCGTAATGGCAGTTTTCTTCTGGACGGTGATCCGGATCATCCCCAAAATTTAATCACTTCTTCCTTGTACCATTTCCAGCAATGCCTGAAAGTTTCATCGAAATCCGTCCAAAACTTTTTGAGTTATCTTGCTAACCAACAGACAGACAGACAAACCCCGGCAAAAACATAACGTCCTGGCAGAGGTAATAACCCACCTCATGTGCAATACGCCTGTGCACCCCAAATATCACCCTGTCTTCAAGGCTTCATTACAAGTCAGTGGGTTGAGTAAGTGACTTTCTTTTTTTGCTTATTAAACTACAGTTTCACAGCATTCTACCAAGCCTCCAATTGCCTCTATGTGTACAGTAGTTATGTCAATAAACACACACGTAAAGTTTGAAATGCAACAATCTTACCCTTTCCCCAGTGCACTTCATTCATTTACAATAGTAGTGTGTGTAATCCATGTAAGTTGTATATAACTATAAAGGATGAAATTTGCATTTTGGACGTGAAATATGTACTTGTCAAGTCTAATATGGTCTGCTTTCAACTGACAGGTGACTCTGGCTACCCACTAAATAGGTTCATATTATCTTCTTTTTCATGACTGTTTTCCTTTAATTCAATCAGTCTATCCGCCCGGCTGGTCACAAATCACAGCGATCAGCTGACGCTTCTGAGGGTGACTGCAGACGTCAGTTGAAACATGTCAAGGTAAAATAAACATCTGCTCATCCCTGTCTGAATAAAGGAAAACAATAAACTAATCTTATAGGGCTGTGAGCAAGCTATTGAGTTACCTGTATCCGGCGCTAATGCCAGAGGACAGCGTGCCAAACAAAACATTTTTACATGCCTCTACCTCATTCAGGAGTGCCTCCAACTCATAGTCCGTGAAATTCCATTAAACGATTCCTGTAGTGAATTTTAATCAAAAGCTATTTCAAAGGATCAAATATGATGCTAGTGGTTCCTTCCAGTAATTTTGGTCATGATTCCTGCTCAAATATGTGTGGATTTCAAGTCACTGCTCTCTCAGTCAGTCATGGTCAGTGACATCTTGCCTCCGTCATGGCCACTTTCAGCATGGTAGTGACACACAGTCGTCGCTTTGTGTGACTGAGTGGACTGCAGTACAGCAGTCAACAAAGTTTTAGCATCAGAATTGTATTAAGTTTTTACAACCATGTACAAGCAAATCTACCCATATATAATTAAATGAAATAAAATTCTAGTATATCAAGATTTATTCAACATGTTCTGAAGTTACTTGACTTGGAACTTACCTGTTCGTCAGGTCTTCTTCAGCTGCCGGTCCCCGGAGGTAACTGCAGATCATGTCAATGATGGCCATTTCCAAGGATGGTTTGTGCAGTATATATTTGTGCAAATTTTGCACCGTTTTCAACTTGGATTTCGACCCACTGAGCATCTGCTGAATGCATTTACTCATCCACGGTAAACACGTTACTCTTCTGTGGTAAAACCGGAAACAACGAGTGTAAGTCACTTCTGGCCAACGATGGCTGCTCCCCATTGGTTTTGACCGAGTGGTTTTCATGGGATAAAATTATTCAGTATATTGACTCTAGGGGGTTATTTTTACTGAATAAACATATTTTTGGTTTATAAGTAATACCTAAAGCAGTATCAATGTTGTTATAATGACCAGTACAGGTTTCCTTTAAAGTGCTGATGACACGTTTTTGACTTCCTCTAATTTTCAACACATAATACAATATGACGAAATAGGTTGGTCTGTGCAGTTCTAAGTCAAACAGGCTTTTTTCACGTGAATATCTGACATTTTCATGAGCGCCACATCACCCATTGCGTCAGTGGCTGGAAAACCCCCTGGCCATGTTGTAACATCATCGACGGAACACAGCGCTCGGCTGCCCTTTGTACACACAGGATGGAAGTGGTTGAAAACATCGACAATGGTTCCAGCACATGTAGTCTGGAATTGGTTTGTGTTGTCCAATCTTCAGCATGGTGGTGCAGTGGTTAGCACTGTTGCCTTACAGCTTGAAGGTTCCAGGTTCAAATCCCCAGGCTGGCAGGGGTTGGAACCTTTCTGTGTGGAATTTGCATGTTCTCCCTGTGCTGCGTGGATTTACTCCAGGGGCTCCGGTTTCCTCCCACAATCCAAAGACATGCATCTTAGGTTAACTGGTTGTTCTAAATTGTCCCTAGATATCTGTCTCCTATAGGCCCTTAGAATAGAGGGTTAGTACTAGTGAAAGTGCTTTGAGTGGTCTTTGTGACTAGAAAAGTGCTATATAAGTGCAGTTAGTTAGTTAGTTAGATGATTATAGTTCCAAAGAATGGGATGATAATGAAGAATCTGGGGGCATCAAACTGTATAGGTTTGAGCCGTGCCAAGAGGGCATTGTGCCTAGCAAGTCAGACACAGTGACAGTCAGCTGTTCACGTTTGTGTGCATCATCTGCTGTGTTGTCAGCGAGCCAATATTGCCAACACTATCACGACGTGTTAGCCACTCCACACAGCCGTGGTTCTGTTGCACCCCTTGTAGCAATGTCGGCTCTGGGGCACAAACGGGGTTAACACGTCTCCTCTCCATGTTCGCTGGGCGATGTCAGCCCCGAACGCCTACTCTTTGTGTTTCTGTGTATTTTTGTAAGTCTTCACCTTTTGGGATCAGTCTTTATGTTCAATACATGTGCTGTGATGAATCCTACACGTAAATCCTCGTGTAAATCCTCGTTATTTACGTGTAAATCCTTCCTCTCCGTGTGCTCTTGTGCAGGGCATGGAGAGGGAGTATGAAATTACAAGGATTTACATGCAGGGTTCACCACAGCACATTTAATATAGAATGACAGACAATTCCCAAAAAGGTGAAGACGTACAAAAAACACAAACACACTTACTGATGGCATTCAGGGGCCGGCATCGCCCAGAGAACGAATGAGAGGAGACGTGTTAGCCACAGGTGCGCCCCAGAGCCAACATCGCTTCAAGGACGCACAAGAACCATGGCGAACATTGAGTGACTAACACATCATGAGAGTGCTGAAAATACTGGCAGACAAACAGCACAGATGACTGGCAAACGGCCACGAAGTACACACACTGCTGGTGATGGTGTGATGAGAAGCACCTGGGCGAGGACCAGGAAATATAATCAGCGGGAGGGGAATCAGCTGGAGATAATGACAAAGGAGACGTGGCCAGACCGGCGAGAGTCAGCATGCGATCAGAGAAAGTAGGTCAAAGCTGCGCATAAATCCATTAATCCTTCCCCTCCTCGTGCGCTCCTACCTCATAAAAGTGCACAAGGAGGCTTATGACAGTTGTAGCTGAAGCGTGTGATGTGGTCTTTCATGCCTGCTGTTTATCTAAGCCTGCGACACAACGCGAAGGCACAGTCGTAAAATTAAAACAAGAAACCAGAGAAACTGTGAGCTACAAAGCTGCTGTCATTCCAGTCAACAACACCGGAGTCCATTCTGTCACTTATGTCATAGGGGTGCCGCCCTTAATTCGGTGGGCAGCACCACAGTCCAGTCAGCGGCTGCGTTTTTTTGATGATAACTAGTTTATGCAGGTGCAGTTGTAAATCATCGACAATGACTTTTGGATTTACACAACATCCTAAAAAATGTCAAAAACGTGTCATCAGCACTTTAAATCCATTATTTTTGATCGTGGGTACAGGAGAATCAAACGTACAGGGCTTGTATATATGTATTTGCATATCTATTAGCATGTAATTGCATATTTAAATGGGGGCGTGTCAAGGGAGGAACCCGGTATTTCCTCACGTGCGTTCCATTTCAAGCAGACTGGGATGTACAATTGAAATGTGCTTTGATTCCTGCGTACGCACTGTTTCAAACATCTGGATTTTTTTTTTATTTATTTTTTTTTTTGCTTACAGCTTTTTCTTGATTTGAATGTACATCATCTTTCAGTAGGAAATCCACGCAAGTCTTTGTACATGAGGCCCCAGGAGAGATCGCTGAGGGATCATTAAGAGTTTGTACCTCTTTGGTCGCCAAATATATATACACTACTCACAAAAAGTTTGGGATATTTGGCTTCCGGGTGAAATTTGAGGATGCACCTAAGATGCACTATAACCTTTACAGGTGAACTTCATTTGATCTTCTCTATCCTTTTGAATGCACATGTCCAACTCTTCAGTGTTTCAGTACTTTTTGCATAACTTGCTGTTCTCTAACAAGGTTCAGTTAGAATTGGTATTTAAACAGTCCTCTTCATCATGCTGTTCACATTTTGACATCATGAGACCAAGACGATGCCTAACAATTGATCAACAGTACCTTGCCATTGCAAGGCTTCAAACAAGAAGTTCTCAGAGGGAAGTGGCCACTGAGCTTAAAGTGTCACAGAGTGTCATCAGCAGGTTGCAACAGAGATGCAGAGAGACTGAAATAGTCACAGAAAGGCATAGCAGTGGACATCCTTTGGCCACATCCCATGCTGATGACCGCTTCATTGTGAACAGTGCCCTGTGGAACTGAATGATAAATGCCACTCAACTCCAGGCACATTTAAGGGAGGTGAGAGGCACCCAAGTATCACGTCAGACCATTCAAAACCATTTCCATCAGTGTGGTCTGCGTGCTAGATGACCTGCAAGGGTACCTGACCACACCACCAGGCACAGGCATCAGCGTCTTGCATGTGTTGGAGACGTCAAGGAGAGCGCTATGCACCAGCCACTGTTGTCACCAGACAAGCCTTTGGTGGTGGTGTTACAGTCTGGACAGGTTCTAGTCTCTCTAGTCAATACAGAACTGCCCTACACGTTGTGAATGGTACAGGGACAAGCTGATACTAACCGAATAACTGGAATGGTGGCTCAGTTGGTAGAGCATCCGCCCCACACCCGGGAGGCAGGGGTTCAAATCCCGGCCGGGTCATGCAGAAGACCATATAAAAGTGGAACTTCCTACCATCCAGCTTGGTGCTCAGCAATAATGGAATGAAGGAGGGAAATCTGTGGCTGTGCCTTGCATGGCAACGGCCCCTCTGATTCTATATATGGGGTGTGTGTGATTAACACTGTAGATGGGAGAAACACAATTCCATTCTACTGTACATGATTGGTTGAATGACAATAAAGGGTAATTTAATTTAATTACATCATTAATCCAGTCATTGTGCCCCTGCATGAACAACACGGGCCTAATTTCATCTTCATGGACTACAGTTCTCTAGCTCATCAAGGTCACATCATTAGGGAACAGCTGCTGGAGGCTGGGGTACCTCACATGGAGTAGCCTACACTTTCTCCAGACCTGAATCCTATAGAAAACCTATGGGATCTGCTGAGTCACCATGTAGAGGCTCGTAACCCTGCACCCCGCAAACTCAATGTCCTGAGGGCCGCCCTTCAAGAAGAGTGGAATGCCATACAATAAACTGACTTGTGAACAGCGTGAGATGTCATTGTCAATCTGTAATTGATGTTCAAGGGCACATGACAAGTTATTGAGACACTGAGATTTTTTGTTGTGTACAGTATACCCACCATCAGGGCTTGACATTAACTTATTTGCTCACCGACCACTGTAGGTAGTGATTTTCCAAAGTTACTAGCCACTCAGCCTTTTAACTAGCCACAATTTTGTGGTTGGAAAATTATGTTTAATATGATCAAATTTGATTATTGCATGCTTATACATACATAAAAATAGCAAGTGAAACACTGTTTAATTATTAACAGCAGTAAATACTGTAACGCAGTTGAGAAAAAAAATATTTGCAATACGAGAGTGAAGTACAGGTAGATTTGGAGTCTGTCCCATTGCTCATTTGTACCTCTTCCCCTTTGCCTACTCCCACCCCTTGGTCCTTGAAATCAAACGCCAAGGGGTAGGGGTTGAAAATGACCTCTATGAACTGGGACACCTCTTCAAGGCTACACAGTGTCATTAGTAATTGCTGATGGATTTAATCTAAATGGACACTTGTAGAGGATGCCTTTCACAGACGAGACTGGATTTATTTCTCAGGATTGGTTTATTGAAAGGTTACATCCTCTAGCAATCTCAGAATCTCGAAAAGAGAGAGAACAATCGTCTTTCACAGTTCTTATACTCTCCCCAAGTCATACACCCCCAACCCCACAGTCCTTCAGCAAACATACAGCCCCCAAGACTCCTTGGCGTCCCCATTGTCTCTTATCCTTCTAGCCTCCGGGGCTCCTGCTGGGACATTCTCTCCAACTTCCCACCTCCTGCAGGACCAACTTCACACCTCCTGTAGGTCTCTGCAGGGTCAGGTCCTCTCTGTCCATTAAGACGTGAAGCCTCCAAAATATGCACCGTCATGCTTACTAGGTATATGTGGGAAATATGGATACAATATATGCGCCCTAAATATGCGCCATACACTACCTGTTTTCACCTGGGAAAAAAGAACAAAAAGAAAACTGATGAGGAAAAAATCTCATCTTAAGGAGAAAAATGTCTCAAATTTACCTGAATAATTCTAATCAGTAGAAAAAAGTCAGAAATTTACAAGAAAGAAAGCTATAAATTCAGAGAAAAACTTGGACCCCTGGTGGGCCATTTTTGGCCCGCTGGCCATGTGTTTGACACCCCTGGACCAGCACATTAAAAATACATAATTAGATAGCTGCAAATCACAGATATCATAGATAATCACAGATAAACAAAAGTTCACCTCAGAAGAAGCTTCATTTGCTCTTAACAGCAACATAAAGTTTAGTCACTTTTTCTCTCTGTCATACGAAAACTTAAATTTGCACAATTGTGAACTGTAAACGGCAACTTCTTGCTCTAAAAATAATCATATTTAACCACAGAGGTGGGAGATGATAATGGGGGGGGAGGAGCAGAGGTTATTCTCACCGCAGGAACAACAGGAGATCAGGGGCAGTTGTTTCCATGATTTGATCACTGAGAGCGGCTGCTGTCTGTTCATCGCTGTTTCTCAACTGGAAAGAAAATGAGCCAACCTGTGGAGCCAGACTCCCGGGCTGCAGCTGGCTAACAGTGGACCAATGAGAATACACTGTGTGTGCACAGATGGTGCTTATGGGAGTTGTAGTTTTGTAGTCTCACTTTGCGATAGGTTTATTATTTAGATGTCATTTGAGAAAACTACAACTCACCAAAGTGGCTAGTGGGAGTCACTGTCTTGCACGCCACAGCCAAAATATAACCGCCTGGGGCGGGTGTTAATGTCAAACCCTGCCCACCACTGTTGTTGGATTTTCTTTCAATAAATTGTTCGAGATGAGGAAATCACCATTGCATGCTTCCACTTAAATGCCCTACTTTCATGATATAATATCACTGTACCGTGAACTTTTTACATTTTCTATAAATTTCAACCAAAAGGCAAATACTATCCCTAACTTTTGTGAGTAGTGTATATATACAGTGATCTCTCAGCAATAATCAAGATCGCTCAATGACCTTCCAGTGATCTCCACTGTTGAGAGATTTTTGACCTTGTCAAAAACAATCTCACAATGATCTCCAAATGGAAGTGATCTCTCAGTGATCTTTAAATGATTTCTCAATGAGCACTCAACTCTGTCATCACTCTTCCAGTGATATCTTAGTTAGTATCATAAGGAGATCGATGATAATGATATTTTGTCTAATTTCACTTCTTAATTCTTCTTAAGGGGTTGAAGAACAGCTTTGAATTTAGTTTGGGTATGTTTTTTCACATGCTTCGAAGGGAAATGGGCTGGAATGCTAAAGGGTTAATTGGTCCAAAAAATTGCAAATAACTTGCCATTGTTGTGCACTGGTGCCTGCAGTGGCTCCTCCATGTCAGCAGGTGGGAGAATTAATGCAATCCCTCCTATTCTTCTTTCTCTCCTCAATGGAAAAAGGGTTCCGTGGCTCAAAAAAGGTTAAAAAAAAAACAAAAAAAAACACTGTTATACAGTATTGCTGGCACTGTATTGGAACAATGATGGAATGAGGAAAACATAATGCTAATCAATCATTTCCAGATGTCATAGTTTCCCTAGTCATAACCATTTTTTTAACCATTGGATCATTGTGTGTGTCCATCGTGTGAGTTCCTTTACCCCATCTCTCAGACATATTCCTACTTTACCTTCTCCTAAGATGGCCCAAACTGGATAAAAAAAAAGGACCAGAAAATGCAAGAGAAAACCATCGCAATCAGGAAATGTTGAAATTGTGTGTTTAAAATGGTGGTAGTTCGTTTGGTTTGATATGTGCAAGAAACTGAAAGACAAATTAATGTGTTGCTAGACTTCTTTGTGCTGCAGCTTAAGACAGTGCAGTTTTCCTATGGGATAATGGAGTCAGAAGAGAAGGAGCAGATTACTGCTCCATTATTTATAGCTACAATTTGTTAGCACTTTTACTGTAATTTTTCTGCAGAAAATGCTGAACATGGCACTACTGCAGTGCATCCAATTCAAATGCTTTCAACTTTTGTTTTGCCTGCCTCTTGGTTGGGTTAGACTGCCCTTACTCTGAACTACGTGGCACAAGAACAACTTCAAAACGAAACAAACAGCATTCATTTGTGAATGTTTTATTTTCTGAAGATAAATCTTTACAGCCTCCCATGTGCCATTGAGTAGTCATATACATATTTATATATGGCTTTACACTGTGAATTTTTTTTTTTTTTAATGTCAGTGACTTATAAATAGTAATGGCATGGCTACATTTTCCTGAGCAAGAAGTCACCAAGTGTCATCGTTGAGCGTTTGATCTCTTGGCGGTGTGGAGGAGTTGCCCCTGTACTCCTCCTCCTCCTCCTCCTCTTCCTCTGCCACACCGCTGCCTGTTATTTCTGTTGTGTAATTGAGATGCAGAAACATTGACAGAACTCATTTACTGCGATGGAGAACTGTGTAATGTGGAAGGGAACACAGATTATTACATTAACCCCCCCCCCCCACACACACACACACACACACACACACAATGGCAAACAGACACACATGCTGGTAAAAGAGAATGTAATTTGGCACCACATTTGAAGAGCTTCTTAAATTGTTCCGTGACGATTTGTACTTGCGGTCTCGTGTAGCCTCAAAGGAGAAATGTGAACAGGAGTATGAACTGACTGGATGAGTCCTTCCATGCTTTCACAGCATTATTATAGGAATCACATGAAAGAAATGTTGGTGAGCTCCTTCGCCAATCAAAGTTTTAGAAATTATTACAACTATCTTAAGGAGATGCCGTATCTGATTCAAAATACTAAAACATTGCTTAAATCTAGTTTTTGTCCTTTTACTTTTCCCCTCATCAGGACAAAGAAGGTGGTCCATCCTCTTGAGACAAAGGACCTCACACTCATGCATGTGGACACACTCTGAAACGCACACAATTGTAGGCACACACAGACACACAAGAGCACCGAGGTCTGCTGTCATACACCTCTCATTAATTCCTACCTGTCAGCCAGCTCCCCCTACCGTATCGGCCCCCCGAAAGGTGACAGCTTTCCAATGACTGACAAAGGCTCTTTAGGTGATACAGAAGATCCCTAGCAACCGCTGGCTTCTGTAAAGTGCCCCTCAAATGTCACTTTTGCTGCTCTGAGACGTGCATACTCACACACACACCCCCACACACACACAGAGTATTTTTAAAACAGAGGCCCGCTCTCAAGTCTTCAACCATCTTTGACATCCCGAGGCTATGGATGTCACAGAGGCCTCAGCTCTTAAAGCTTTTAACATCCGAGCGAGATGGCGTTGTTTGACAGCGCTATTGGTGGATGCTATTGTTGCGTGTCGTTTTCTCCCCCAAGTGCATGGGATTTGCTTGTTTTTTCTGTTGTAAGAGGCAGATAAGGAAGAGCGAGAAACAGAACCAAACTTTCCCACTGTGTCCATTCAGCTGTCATGAGTTGAGTGGCAATGGCGAGCAATATTGGTGTCGGCTCGCACTAGTTGGGAAGGGGTCAAGTACCGAGAAACGTTGACTTCTTGTATTGACGTCATTCAGCTGTCGAGACCGATTCCATGGCAGGGCAGCACCTGTTTCTAGTGTTGTCTGCATTGTAGAGTTGATAATACCAGGCTGAGACAAGTAAAATATTTGACTTAGCACCCGAGACAGTAGGAGAAAGACAAGACTAATTTTGTCACTGCACAATAGGTGACAGAATGTAGTCATGATAAAAGTGACGTTCTATCTTAGTCTAACATAGTGTTAAACAATGTAGTTTTAGCCCTGAATATCACCACAGACATATGATATGAAAATGGACCTTGTTATTGGAATGGACAGTGGCTGCACTGTTTTTATTATAGATTAGAATTTTTTAAGAACTAGTAACCTCCATCTCACAAGATTACCACACAAGTGTAGTTGTTCATGTCCTTACAGTGATATACAATATTTGATGCTCATTGTCCCACTAGTTTCTAAAGTTTTGCTATAAAGCCTGAAGTTTATTGTTTATTATTAATTGGTACCTATTAGCTTCTGCATTAGTGATTACTAATCTTCCTGGAGACCACAAAGGAAAACCCTCTAATTTCACAAAATTCTATTACCAAAAAAAGGACACTAATAGAATCATAGAAAACAAAACAACAGTAAATAATTAGCTATTATAATTAAGCAATATTACATGAGAGTGAGTGCAGCATCAATGAACACAGTAGCTACGGTGATTGGGCATAGGCCCGAAAGCAGTTGTTATGTTTATGATACCGCATGACCTCAAGCACAATATTGCTTTCATTCAACAGTTCGACAAGGAACAGTTCCGCTGCTCGAACCTTGGAGTCAGGAGGAGCAATGTGGTTTTTGTCCCGGCCGTGGCACATTGGACCAACTCTTTACCCTCTCAAGAGTCCTCGAGGGATCATGGGAGTTTGCACAACCAGTCCACATGTGTTTTGTGGACTTGAAGAAAGCATTCGACTGCATCCCTCGTGGTCTCTTGTGGGAGGTGCTGCAGGAGTATGGGGTATCGGGCTTGTTGTTACGAGCTACCTGGTCCCTATACAACTATTGCAAGAGTTTGGTTCACATTACCAACACCCAGTCAGACTTGTTTCCAGTGAGAGTTGGACTCTGCCAGGGCTGCCCTTTGTCACCAATCCTGTTCATAATTTTTATGGACAGGATTTCTAGGCACAGCCAAGGAATGGAAGGTGTCATGTTCGGTGACCACAGGATCTCATCTCTGCTGTTTGCAGATGATGTCATCCTGTTGGCTTCATTGAGCAATGACCTACAGTTGTTGCTGGGACGGTTTGCTACTGAATGTGAAGCAGCTGGGATGAGAATCAGCACCTCCAAGTCTGAGTCCATGGTCCTCAATCAGAAAAGGGTGGATTGCCCTCTCCGAGTTGGGGATAGGCTCCTGCCCCAAGTGGAGGAGTTTAAGTATCTCGGAGTCTCATTCACGAGTAAGGGGAAAATGGAGCGAGATCTGATATCATGTATGGATTCCTCCTGTGAACCAACACTGCAAATACACTACCGTTCAAAAGTTTGGGGTCACCCAGAGAATTTTTGTGTTTTCCATGAAAAGTCACACTTTTATTTACCACCATGAGTTGTAAAATGAATAGAAAATATAGTCAAGACATTGACAAGGTTAGAGATAATGATTTGTATTTGAAATAATAATTTTTTCCTTCAAACTTTGCTTTCGTCAAAGAATCTTCCATTTGCAGCAATTACAGCATTGCAGACCTAACATGATTGCACAAGGGTTTTCCAATCATCCATTAGCCTTCTGACGCAATGAGCAAACACATTGTACCATTAGACCACTGGAGTGATAGATGCTGGAAATGGGGCTCTATACACCTATGTAGATATTGCACCAAAAACCAGACATTTGCAGCTAGAATAGTCATTTACCACATTAGTAATGTATAGAGTGTATTTCTGATTAGTTTAAAGTTATCTTCATTGAAAAAAAGTGCTTTTCTTTCAAAAATAAGGAAATTTGTAAGTGACCCCAAACTTTTGAATGGTAGTGTATGTCATTATAGGGTAGCTATAAGTTAGAAACCCGTTTAGTAAGTTACACATAGGTTCAAGTAACACCCATATGTACCCATATGTTAGAAATAAATTTGGGGTATTCTAGATATTTATCTTGATGTATTTCGACTTATGAGTAACTTATGAGTTGCTTACAAGTAACATGTGTGAATGAATACATAACTTACCTACAACTTATGCCCCACTTATGCGGGATGTTTTAGCCATACATTGACTATGTTGAATATTTTCAGTATTGAATATTTTCAGCATGCTGAAAATTTTCAGAGGAGCTCAGCATACAACGCCATATGCCAGTGTGCTTCAGTGTGCTCTTAACTTATCCAGAACTTACCCATAACTGATTCGACATAGACCAGCGTATTCTCCAAGTGTTTCATACGTTTGGCAAACGCTGCCTAAATCGTCTAGGTGTGACAGTGCCTTAGGAATGAAACCACATTTGAGTTGCACAAAGACATGAAAATTGAAATTTTAAGGGAAAAACAGAACTATAAACTAAATCTGGAAAACAAAATGGCTGCAAACAATTTGGGCTCAGCCTGGTCAAGTATGAAAGCCATTGCAGGCCTCAGTAATGGGAACAATCGAAGCATTGTCACTTTAGAGGGCTTTGACAGGGATTCTGAACTTGCAAATGTACTTAATTGTTTTTATGGTAGATTTGATACTTTTGATTTTAGCAGAGAAATACAAGAAATGAGTCATAAATTAGCAGACTATCACAGTTTTACTATCAAAGAGGATGATATTGTAAAGGCTTTCTCTACAGCAAAAGCAAGTAAGAGCCATGGACCTGATAATATTTGTGGCCAAATGCTTAAATCCTGCACTCAGGAATTATGCCCAATATTTCACCACATTTTTAATAAATCCCTACAAACTCAGCACATCACCAAATGTTGGAAGGATTTGATTTTTTTTTTTATTTTATTTTTTTTTGCTGTAGTTGTTTCATTCCCAAGACAAACTGCCCTGAAATCCTGAATGATTTTAGACCTATTGCACTAACATCCATTGTGATGAAAATTTTTCAGAAACTGGTGAGGTCTGAAATCTTAATAAAAGAGTCTGATATTGATCTCCTGCAGTTTGCCTATAGGCCACACAGAGGAGTTGAAGACGCCACAGTCACTCTGACAAACATGACTTTTAAACATTTTGAAGGCAAAGGAACACATGCTCGGCTTTTATTTATTGATTTTACATCTGCTTTTAATACAATTCAACCCCACATTTTAACAGAAGGGCTTTTAGAACAATTTGACTTAAGTAATAATCTTGTGGGCTGGATTTTAAATGTTTTTAACTAATAGGACACAAAGAGTGCAAGTCAATGGAACATTGTTTGACCAGCTCTGTTATTCCATTGGTTTCCCTCAAGGTTGCGTGTTGTCCCCTCTCCTGTTCATCCTATACACGAACATGTGTCGAAGCAGCAGGACAGACAGATTTGTTCTGAAACTTGCGGATGATTCTGTTATTGTAAGCTACTTCAAAAAAAAAAAAAAATGAAATGAGCCACTGTCCAGTCACCCAGGACTTTGTTGAATAGTGTGACAGGTCCTTCCTGTGGTTGAACATGTCTAAAACCAAAGATATGCATATTGATTTTAGAAAACAACCACAGGCTCAGGAATACACTGTTCTAAAGGGTCAGATAGTGGAGTATGTGGAAAGATACAAAGACCTCTGTACAATTATTGACAGTAAGCTGACTTTTGAACCAAACTGTGAAGCGGTGTATAAAAAGAGAAACCAGCATTTATACTGCTTAAGGATACTGTTCTCTCTCCACACTGATAAAACACTGTTGACCCATTTTTATCATTCTTTTATTGCGTCAATTTTATCTTTTAGCTTGGTGTACTGGTTCAGCAATCAATCAAAAACAAAAGCTACCTGAACCTAATTGTGAGGTGGGCTAGTAAGCTGATTGGAGAGCCACAGGTTACCCCAGAATCCCTGCACACCAGATAGCTACAGAGGATGGCTGGTTTTTTATTGTATTGAAAGATGGCTCCCACCCACTACACAGTGAATTCCAGCTTCTCCCATCAGGCTGCAGGTACAAACTGCCAGGCTCCAGAACCAAGCAATACAAAGATTGCTTTGTTCCTGCAGCCATCAGAATGATTAACAAACTGCAGTGGTTATTTATGGTTTTTAAGATAATGTATTCATTGACTGTATAGCTTTTATCTCTTTTTCTTGTTTTTTATCCCTGTATTTTTAGTCCAACAGCATTGAAGTCACTTTATATTTTAAGTTACGTTAATCCCTTCCACAGCATGTGGGACACAATGTGGTGGCGGCTGTCTCCGTATCACTGACCCTAGGCCACACAGCTACTGTAAGCAGTGAAAGCTACAGTGGGGGGGTCAGTTCTCTGGTACCTCTGCGCGTTAACTTTCCGGATGCTCTACCAACTAGGCCACCACTTTACTGTACTTTATAGTTTACTGTCACTTAATCATGTGCTCTATGATGTTGTATGTGTGTGTTGTGGAGAAAACCAAATCCACTGCAAACCAAATCTACCCTCGGGTATTAATAAAGTGATCTTGACCTTGAGTTTATGTAATTAAAAGGTCTCTATCTGACAAAAAATCAGTACTAAAAAGTGTTCAAAAGGGAGCAGGAAGAAGCTCAAGCTTATCTTGTCTTGCCCCTTATACTGCCTACGTTTTCATTATCAAAATCGTAACATAAATATATATTCATTATGTGTGTGTGTGTGTGTGTGTGTGTGTGTGTGTGTGTGTGTGTGTGTGTGTGTGTGTGTGTGTGTGTGTGTGTGTGCATCGTCAAAGACAATCATTCATTGCATTTTTTTCCTTTATACCTCTTTGTCATTTTTTTGTACCCATCGAGAATTGTTTTCTCATATTTATTTTTGAATTGTGTGACATTTTTACTTTGTTTAGTTTCTTTATTTAGTTCATTCCACAAGGTCACCCCACAGACTGAAATGCACATGCTTTTTAAGTGTGGTGTGGACACACGGCTGTTTTAAATTAAGATTTCCTCTCAGTTTATACCTTCCCTCTATTCTTGAATAAATTTTGAATATTGCTTTAGAATTATATTATTTCTTGCTTTAAACATCACCTGTACAAGTTTACATTTCACCAAATCCATGAATTTCATAACTTATGATTTTAAAAACTGTGAATCTGTATGTTCCTGGTACCCAACATGACATGTAATCCTGACTGCTCTTTTCTGCACTGTGCATATTCTTTGTAAGGTGCACTTGTAAGTGTTACCCCAGACTTCCACACAGTATTTTAAATATGACAATAACAGTGTGCTAGACAAAGTGTGCAGAGTTCTATGATTCAGGATGTGCCTTGTTTTGCCTTGTTTAAGGTGGGTGACTAGGTTTCAGTGACACTGGTGCCATAGCTAAAGTCCATGTGGGCAAACACAGATGGGTGTAACATGGAAGCTGTGGACAAACCCACACGGAACCCATAAGAAAGCCCAGGTTTAACCAATAGTGGGGACCACATGGACATGCTGACTGGGTTGGTATTTCAGATGGTACTAGGATTATAGTCAAGACCAGACCAAGATCACAGTGTCCCAAAACTAGACAAGACCAAGACAATAAGGGCTCAAAACCACATCAAGACCAAGACCTACATATACAGGGGTCTTGGTCTCGATTGTGTCTCTGCCTGGCTTGGTCTTGACTCGGTCTCAGCCCCTAAAGTCTTGGTCTTTCTACACTCTGGTCTCGGTTTGGTCTTGACTACAACACTAGATTGTACAGCAGCAGGTGCATTTCTTTCCCTTTTAACTTTGAAACAATGACAAACACATACCATAGGCATTATCACTGGTATGAGCACTTGCTTTTTTAATTTCTTCTAAAAGATGTTGGTATTGCTCACAACCAGCATATTTTTTATGATTTGTTAGAGAAAAAAAAAAGGCTGCAGGAGAATCACGAGGAAATCGTTTTTGGGTTTTTTTTTAAGTTGAGAGATCAGTTTGCTGGAAAAGTCAAACCACTGTAGGAGAAGAAAGTGAAACCAAAGTTCCTAAACTCTCAATCGGAACACTGATTTTGCAGTTATGTATTTGAACAATAAGTTTGTAAAACATTTTAAGCTTCATATTGTTAATTTAATACATAAAATAATAAAGTAGCACAGTTGTTTGCGTTTCTGTCACAAAATTATGTTGCATCAACAGTTTCCTTCATTAAAACAAACTTTTAAACTAAAATGTCAGAGCATCATTTTTTCTGAATTGTAGTTTAATAACTGATCTATAAATTGTATGATAAAAAAGTTGCACGTCACAATGGCTTTTAACATCAAGCAAGAGGCTATAAAACACCTAGATTTAAAACATGAAAGAGTTTCATAGTGATGCAGATAAGTCAGGCATCAGCTGTGAATGTGTGAGAGAATGAATGAGGAAGAGTTTGAGTTTATCAAATTAACAAATCTTACACACTGTGACTGAAATGAAAATCACAACAGGATACCGCTGCTTACAGAACAAAAGCATTTCCCTGTACAGTACATGTTTCACTAAACTAAACTGGACACTTTTGCAGATGGAAAAATGTCTTCATTCAGAGGGAATAGCATGATGCGGCTTACTTTACAAACACCAATGGTTGAAAAATATTAAGATCCAACCAAAGCACAGTTTTGGGATCTCTTCTCTGTTGTATATTTAGTCAGCTGCTCAAATGTAACATTGCTAACAAATAATATGTGAAATATCAAGCTACTGTTAAAGTAATACATGCAAATAAAATACTGTCTCATCATTTTAAATGTTAATGAAGATTAAAATTTCAGTTCTTCAACAGCTCAAGCAAGTTTTAATTCTCACAGTTTTACTCTTTAAGTACCAATTTTAGTTAAGGCAAATTAGTAAAAGCAGGTGATGCTATTATGAAAAAAGTGCCCCAGAAAGCAATTATCAAAAGAAATGGAGCAAAAATGATTTCACATTCTTATGCATGCAGAGGATGTCATGAAGGTACAAATTTACCCCATCAGTAAACCAGATGATTGCATTAGCAAAACCACAACCACAATGTGACAGGAGCACAGTGCAAACAGCCGCTTTCTTCAGTGACTTACCTGAATTTGTCATGTGGTTGTGTGTCTGAGTGTGCATTTGGAAGACACATTTGAAAGTTAGGGTTTTCCTGCATCCAGAAGGTTTGTTCTTTTGGTTGCAAAAAGAGTGAACTCTTGACATTTTTTTTAAAACTGTTTAGCTCTTGAATGGTTGGTTGAAAATAAGTATTACAACATACGCATCATTTATTTTTTCATTGTATTTGTAACTGTTCTTCAGATAATTCTGAGCTTTGGATTAAATAAAATTGATCTTTGAACCTTGTTACAAGAGGGTAATGGTGATTCCCCCAGCTTTGCAATATTCATGTCCGAAGCAGTATTACCCTTTAAGAATTAGAAAAAAAATGTTGAGAATATATATCTCAGGGTTCCCTGCAGAAATTAATTATGTAACCTATTGTAGCATACCTCAAAAGTTCATGGAGCATGAAAAACTTAATATGCATGGCCTTCACCTTTACAGGCTCATAAAATTGTAGAGTTGTGCTTAATTTTTTTTACTATGTGACAGAAATAATTTAAGACCGGCATATGTTAATAACACTCTGCATGGGGGAGATGTTAAAAAGTTGGGTTTGATGTTCACTTACACACTCACAGAAAGGTCAATAATACTTTTTAATACAATTCTAATTATTATATTCATCTTCTCAGTCGTCACCTTTAAAATGGATTTTGTGGGTAGCACTGGCAATGTTCTTTAAAAAAAAATCCCATGGTATGTGTGTCTGTGTAAAATACATTGTCATTATCAAGAAGAGGCTATGTGAAATATGTAAGCTTCCACGATAGCTAAATATCAAGTGTCATGCATAAAAGAAATGAAGTTAGAAATTGAATTAATTTGTATACGTACATTCTTTTGAATCTCTGAGTTTCGAGATCAAGACATCAGGTATAATGCATTTTATAATCTCAACCAAAAGAAATCAACCAGAATTGTTATCATTTATTTATGACACAGAGCCTTATAGTTCAAGTGGTTTTAAACAGTGTCCATTGTTTTGATCATAATTTTGATCATAGTTTAAAAGCAGTTTGAAACCAAAGTTACTTATTGTTCAGAACTATTTACACCATTACAAACATGCTCTCAATTTAAAAGAAAGCAAAATGAAATGGCTGTGGTTCCACAAAGTTAAACTGTATTTCACCAAAAGAACCATCGTCTTCCTTAAGTTGGGTACTGCAGTAAGGCAATCACTCCATTCCTGGCCCCATCTCGTTTCCAGGTGTCAATTGCCACCATTTTATCAAAGGTTCTTCTGTGTCTCACTAGATCTAGAAATATTTCTTTGAGTGTGGTAGGTGACAGACTGGATCGTGGCACAAGCAAGATACTGGTACTATTCTGTCACTGTATAGAGTGGGGTTGTTAGCAGGAGCTCAAACTGGGAATAATGGTGGAGCAACCTGCAAAACAGTTTTTAATTCCTGAACTTTTCCAGTGAAAATACAAAGAACTAACTAGTGAGAAGCAGTAAAGAAAAACTGCAAAATGAGATGAAAAAAAGGAAAAGATCTTGTGATGAATGAAGCTGTTGCTTACACCATAAAAACCCCCATCCTGACATGGTTACGCATAATGAACCCAGGTGCTGAGACAGAGAAGAGACCAGTTTTTAGGATGCAAGGATAAGTATTTTGTGTGTATTACTGAAGGTGGAGCAGTTGCAAGTGTTCCTGTTGGAGGAGAAGGGGAGATGGTAAGAATGGTTTTGGTATTGTTTAATGATCTGTCACTCTTGCTTTTGGGTGCAGTGTGAGGATGGAGAAAAACCAGCGAGGAGGTAGGTTTATCTTTTTCAGGAAGAAAAGAGGTCTTGGACTTGATGGGGCCCAGGCCTAGGACTTACCTCTTGAGCTCACATCTTGAGCTGACCCAGTCAGCTCTTATAATGGTGTGGGTGATCAGGAGCAGGTGAGTGATGAGACGCAGCTGCAATCAATCAGGAAAAGTTAAGCTGGATTTATGCACCTGCATCACGTCGACACCAATACCAACGTCTGTTGGCAATTGATCAGAAATTTTTTCTTGTGTGTTGGGTGAAATGCTTTGTTCCGTTGCCAAAATGGGTTTCAGGTGATGTGTATAGTGATTTGTGTTCATCATGTGTTTTTGTTTATGAAATAGTGATGGACAAGAGCAGATTGTGATGGAGGTGGAGCTAAATGTGAAGAAAAAGCAATTTTTAATGCGATGATTGCACAGTGAAAATGGTATTCACTTATATAGTGCTCTTTACTCATTTCTTGATGACCAAAGCATTTTACAGATCCTGCTATCCACCCATTCACTCACACACTGATGGCAGCAGAGCTGCCATGCAAGGCACTGGCCTGACCCACCAGGAGCAACTGGGGGTTCAGTGTCTTGCTCAAGGACACCTCAACATACAGACTGCAGACAGAGCGGGAATTGAACCCCTGACCCTCTGGTCAGTAGTTGGCCACACTACACCTGCGCCACAGCCACCCCCAAAAACAGAAGTCGGAGAAAACAGTGCGTGTGACCTCCGCCACTGCTGTTACTTGCAATCTGTGTAATTACTGGGGTCATGATGAGCCACAAAATGCTCTGTATGTGTTTACTTCCTCAAAATTCTTTTGAATGTGGACCGCTGTTTAACCGACTTGCTTTGCAAGTTGTGCCACCGTGAACAGGCAGAGCAAAGCAGCGGCGAGAACCAGGAAATGTGAAGGAGGAGACAAAGTGGACCAATCACAGCTCTTATGTTTGCATCGCCAATATGCACCTTGGGCGACGTAATAGGAGCGCACGTTGACACCGTCATAACTGTGTCAGGTTGATGCGGGTGCATAACTTGCACTTTAGGCTGCAGGTGTGTGTGTGTGTGGGGTGTGTGTGTGTGTGTGTGTGTGGGTGTGTTTATCAATGTCAGCACACATTATTACTATTAGATATTATTATTTAACTATTAGATATACTCCAAGAAGTTTGAAAGAATAATTCCAACAATGATTATACTGTTTTGCTTTGGAAAACTTTCTAAATTCTTGATACTGATCATTTTCAAATTAGTGGGTGGAAACATTCATCCATCCAAGTATTTCTACCTGTTGTTTGTCAGCCACTAAAGTGAAGGGTCACATTGCATGAAGCAGCTGACACAGAGGGAAGTCTGGGACAGGACAGCCAAGCATTCCACTTTGGGCCAGTTTAGAGTCGCCACTTAACCTATCATGCATGTCTTTGGAATGTGGGAGGAAGCTGGAATACCCAGAGAGAACATGCAAACCTCTCACAGAGAAGTCCTAGCTAACCCCCAGAAATGAACCCAGGACGTTGTAGCTGTGATGGCACAGTGCTATCTACTGTGTTACCCATTGTAATGATGTTTTACATTTTTGTACTATAGACATTTCTCTTTTGTTACGCTTATTAAAGTGAATCACAAGTGTTTTTTTATTAAGATCTCTTGCATCACTTGAGGCTTTACCTTAAATGTGATATCTGTTGCATAAATGAAAATGATTATTCTATTTTTCAACATTAATGCTAATCCAAGACCTTTTGTTCACGACAGGCTGAATCAGTGGAATTATCCATCCATCCATCCATCTTCTACTGCTTTTCCGGAGGTCTAGGTCACGGAGGCAGCAACTCAAGCAGAGAAGCCCAAACTTCCCTCTCCCTGGCCACCTGCTCCGGCTCTTCAGAGAGGACACCAAGACATTCCCAGGCCAACTGGGAGATGTAGTCTCTCCAGCGTGTCCTGGGTCTACCCCGGGGTCTCTTCCCAGTCGGAACTGCTCAGGAGTGGAACTCCTCAGCAGAGTTACACTCAACCAAAAAGTTTGAAATAAGTACCTCTACTGAAGATGCACTGACAATGTATGCTTTTTCCTGTGCTGTACTTGAACAAATTGAGATTCAAAGTGGAAGACGGCTGTCATTGACATAGTTTCAGTGACCCATAAAGCAGACACGACTCAAGGCAGATGCAATTAACCATTTATTGATAAAGTGTGCGTGAGTGTATGCGTGTATGCAGGGTTGTGTAGTGTAGTGTAGTGTAATCAGGAGTTCCAGCTGGGTCCGGCAGAGCACCATACGACCTGGCAACTCTGGGAAGAGACAGAAGGCGTTAATGACAGTTTAAGTCCGATAGGAACTTTGGTGGAATTGTGCTTACTGTTGGAGGTGGTGGAGAGTAGTCCAGGTAAGCACTGAAGCTGCAGCCAGGAGGATAGTGCCCGCAGGTGGCCGGTGAGCTGGATGCTGGTGAGGGGGGCAGATAATCCGCTGCCAGGGAGAGAGAGGTCCGCCACCATGGATCTCCGCCTGTGCACAGGGGAAGCTGACAGGGTGAGAAGGAATCGTGGTGGCTTACTTGATAGTTGGTGGTCCAGAAGGCGCAGGCCCGGACTGAGGGAAACGATGGTTTGGAAGCCGACGTGGAAACAGACAACAAGGCTGGGAAGCTCGAAGGCTGGCGTAGCAGGTTTCTAGGTAGAGAACCAGACGACTCCGCACCGAGCACTGGACCTGATGGAATAAATAGGCAGAGGGAGATGGCAGGCAGGTGCGCACACAGGTGTGACAGATTGGCGGCCATGACAGTCATCAAGATCTCAGTTGGTGGGACGATGATAATAGATCTGAATTTTTCTCTGCTAAGAGTGCATGGGTTCCAAAATCAGTAGCATGTAGAAACATGATATATTAGCGTCTGGTCAGAAATTCCCTCCATGACTCAGAGACCAAAAATGAAGGCATTGCATCTATAAGTGGCACGACACTAAAAAGTTTTACCTTTTCACAAATATCTCAAGAATAACTGGGCCTAGGCTCAAATTTTTTTTCATCATTCTATTTTCTGAAATCTTCCATAGCTTTTCTCCACTGGTCTTATAGTCTAAAATGAAGTTTTCAGGTTCAGGTTCAGGTTACTTTATTTGTCAGGTGACATCCATATTTACAAACCACAATTACATTCAACATGAACACAAACACAGGCACACATGAGGCTGACTATAAACATGATAAAAGTACTCAAGGCTCCACCAATCAGGACATAAGACAAAGAGATGAGAGAAAAAACAAGGAGATAAGAGAGAAGGGTCATATAATAATAATAATCACCCTTTATTGACATTCTATCCATACAGCCAATCATGTACAGTAGAATGAAATTGTGTTTCTCCTATCTACAGTGTTAACCACACACACATAGAATCAGAAGGGTCGCTGCCATGCAAGGCGTCGCCACAAATTTCCCTCCTCCATTCCATTATTGTTGAGCACCAAGATGGATGGCAGGAAGTTCCGCTTTTATATGGTCTTCGGCATGACCCGGCCTGGATTTGAACCCCTGCCTCCCGGGTGTGGGGCAGATGCTCTACCAACTGAGCCACCACTCCGGTATATTAAAAAGTTAAAGACTGGTCAAAGATGTTAAAAACTCAAAAGTCTAAAACCCAATAAAAGATTTAGAACCCCAATAAAAAACCTACAAAATAAGTAAATATAAGATCGAATTAATAAATAGGTAACTAAATTATGAGCAATATATTGTTACATCTTGTTCAACTCTTTAACAGCAGCAGGAATAAAGCTGTTTTTGTAGCGCTGGGTTTTACTTTTTGGGACAGCAAACCTCCGTCTTGAGGGAAGAAGCTGGAAGTTGCAGTGCAAAGGGTGGGAGTCATCATTTAAAATGGAGGTAGCAATTCTCTGTACCTGTCTGGTGTACAGGGATGTCAGGCTCAGCTGTGACTCACCAAGCAAGCGACTGGACCATCTAACAACCTGATCCAAGGATTTCCTGTTTCAGTTTTGTCTGACCAAACCATGACACTAAAGAAAAGGATAAAGCAGATTCAATAAAAGCCCGATAAAACATTGTCATTATGGTTCGGTCAGTTTGGAAGCATGCAAGTTTCCTTAAACAATGCAAATGTTGCTGACTCTTTTTGCACACCCTTTTTGCAGTTCTCTTCAAAGTTTAAATTACTATCAATAAACCTCCCAAGATATTTGTAGGATTGTACACATTCAGTGGTCTGGCCTTTTAGTACAGTGGCTTTGTGCCTGGGAGTTTTCCTCCTAACGTCAATAATCATATCTTTAGTTTTTGTCGTATTCAGCTGCAGGTAGGAATCCTCACACCAGTGAACAAAATCATCAACTACTGGGCTGTGGCCACTCTCACCATTCTAGAGGAGACTGACAACAACTGAATCATCAGCATACTTTATAATGTGTCTGTTGTCATGTCTGCTCCGACACATGTTTGTGTACAGGATGAAGAGTAGTGGTGACAACACACACCCCTGAGGAGAGCCAGTAGAAGAACACTTTTGGTCAGACAATGTACCATTGACCCTTACTCTCTGTGTCCTGTTGGTTAAAAAATCCAGAATCCAACCCACCAGATTATTACTCATATCAAATTGCTGCAGGAGCCTTTCAACTAAAATATGAGGTTGGATTTGTCACGACCTGAACTATCTTTGCTCTGCGTTCAGGTTGTCCAGTTCGCTCCTGCTCCGGGGTAGTCCGTGCCGGGTCTTCCATGGCCCGCTCTTTGACAGCGCCCAGCTGATTGCCAGCTGTCTAGTTCAGCTGCGCTGGGACAGCTGTCTCCTATCTCCAATCTCCTCCTCCATTTAAGCGAGCAGCCGAGAGTCACTCGTCGCTGCGACCTCGCTTTGGAAAGACTCATCTTGTGTTTCCACGACTGTTAGCTCCTCCGCCCAGCTGCAGTTCGCCGTTACCTCGGCGTCTTCCCCAGTGTTAGTGCTGCGACTCGGCGAGTATTTTTTCCCTCGCCGCCCCTCTAGCCTTTCTCCCTGGGTGGTATGTACCTTTGGTTCTGTGTGTGTTTTAGCCCCACGTGGCTCTTTATTTTGCTGTTCGTTATTTAGTGTAGTGTGTGTGTTTTGTTTTAATAAATTACGCCAACTCACTGGTCGCCCTCGAATCTCTTTCCTGGCTCGTGAGAGCCAGAGTTATGTCAGTAGGTCGCAGCCATACTGAGACGGCCGCGACCGTGAGTTTGCCATAAGGACTCGACGCTCTCTTTTTCCTTCCTCTGGGCGTAGGCAAGCCTGTATCATGTCTCCCTCCAGGAGACGCATGCGGCACCCAGGCCACGATCTCTCGGAGGCTCTGGACCTTGTGGACGGAACGTTGTTCACCACGGACCTCTACGATGCCCCCAGCGAGATACGCTGGCGCCTGGAGCTCGCCGAGGGAATGCTTAACAGCTTTTCTCGCTACTTCCTTCTCCCCGAGGTTAAGGCGAGGAGGGCAGACATCTCTGTGGCCTGGGAAAGACTCCGTAGGCTGGAGGAGAACTCCGGCAGGAAACCGAGGACAGGACGCCATCGCTCCTCGCTTCGGAATCCCGCTCCTCCCGCCGATCCAGTCCAGGAGTTCGCCTCACCCAGGGGTGATCCCCAGGATAGAGTGACGTCAACCGGGTTTCCCCCGGAGAAGATGAGAGTGACAGCGATGCGCATTGCGGATCGAGTGGCAGCCGCTTCTTCCGCCGCCGTTCCCCCCGTAGCCATGAAGAACGTGATTGCGGCGGTCAGGCTGGTCGAGAAGAACCCAGAGCTGAACAATTATCCGGAATCCGCTGACCTGTTGGCTTCGCTCACCGCGCAGGAGCGGCGTTTTCCCGACCTCACGTTCAGAAGACGTCGCTCCCAAATTCCCCACTCATCTCAGCGAGAGTCCTGTCCGGATCCCGCTCCAGGAAACCACACGAATTCTGCCTCCCAGCCTGCTGTAGCTCCCGTGTCTTGCCGAAGAAGTGAATCAGCTGCTCCCGCTCCTGGGCCCGCTCTCCCCGCTGTCCCGTCAGCTTTGGGCCCCCAGCTCTCCTCAGCTGTTTCACCCCCCTCTTCGTCATTCACTCCGGCTGCTGGGAGGAGCGCAAATTCATCCCCAGGTGTTCCAGGTCCCGATCTGGTGCGGGTAGCACCACCTCATCTGTCCGGGGGGTCCCCCACTTCTATCCGGTTGGGAGAAGAGAGACTCAAGCCTCTTGTAGCGGGTTCCACCGGTCCTCTGGGAATCAGGCAAGTGTCCTTTCATTCTCCTCCCATTGTGAGTGAATTGCCTTGTTTGATTCCTGGGGGAGGAGTTCAGGGTTCACAGTCCCCTGAGCTCTCTCCTCCCGCTGCAAAAACTGAATATGAACCTGCGTCCTCTGTGTCTCTTCCCCTTGAGTGTGCCCCGGTGCCAGGTGTACACCGCTGCGCGAGGAGGAGGCGGCCTGCGGCCCTGGAGGGTTTTGCCCCAGCCCCGCAGCCACGTTATGGGCAGAGGAGAAGGTCGAACTGCCTGTTGGAGCCAGCGCCGACGATTAAGCGTCCCCGGGTCTCCACGGAGGAATGGTTCGGCCCAGCAGAGTCCAGATCTCCTGCCCCCACGCCAGGTGGGCTGTCGACGCGGTTTTCGGCGTTTGGAGGTCGTTTGACTGTGGAAACCATCATGCCGGCTGCGGAGCCATTCGCAGTCGAGTTGGAGCCGGAGGATGGAGTCCTGCACGCTGAGCCCGGAGCATCGAAGTCCTGGATGGCGGTAGAACCCGAGATCAGGCAAGTGCTCTATTTTGTTTTTCTCTTCTCTATTCTGGAGCATTATTGCCTGTCTCTCGGGGGGGCGGGCCGGGTGCAGCCGTCTACTGCGCTCGAGCCTGTTCCGCCGGGCTCTGCCGCTGCCGGTGATCCTGATCCCGGTTCCTTTTGTCCCTCTGAGCCTCTCCCCAGGGTCATCGGAGACGAACCTGCTCTGGGTGCCATCTCGGAGGTTCCGGTTCCCTGCACGGTGTTCGCCTCAGACGCTGCGCCCGGAGGTGCTGTCTCGGTCCAGCTGGAGTCCACCGGGAGTGCTGTCTCGGTCCAGCTGGGGTCCACCGGGAGTGTTTTGCCGGTCCAGCTGGGGTCCACCGGGAGTGTTTTGCCGGTCCAGCTGGGGTCCACCGGGGGTGCTGCGCCGGCCCAGCTGGGGTCCACCGGGGGTGCTGCGCCGGCCCGTTCGGGGTCCACCGGGGGTGCTGCGCCGGCCCGTTCGGGGTCCACCGGGGGTGCTGCGCCGGCCCGTTCGGGGTCCACCGGGGGTGCTGCGCCGGCCCGTTCGGGGTCTACCGGGGGTGCTGCGCCGGTCCGGGTAACGGTTAGCGTGGGAGCTGGAGGATTGTGTTCGCCTGACGTCTGGCTGACTTCGCCCCTTGCCTCCATCATTTCTTCTCCTGCCGCTGTTGGGGTTCCTCTCACCCGGGCCAGTTTCCCCCTACCCTTGTTGCCATTAGATGGCAGGCTAACTTTGCCCCTGGCCTCCATCTCTTCTCCCCCTACTACTGTGGGGGGTTTTCTCACCTGGGTCAGTTTCCTCCTGCCTTTTCCCTCTGGGAGGAAGCTGCACCAAGACTTCTCCCTCAGCTCTCCGTGGTCTGAGGTCACGGGACGACCGCCTGGGAAGCCATCTGGCTGGTTCGGTGATCTGGGTCGGCCTCCGGAGAAACTGTGTCTCCTAGCCTGGGACTCGGGTAGACCACCCGAACTGGTGCTGTGGTTCCTGGCCTGGTGGAGTTCGGGCCGCCCGCCGGACAAGCTGTCATCGCCTGCCTCACTCCACCTGCTGTCATTTCTGACAGACTGACTAACTGTTCATAGCCTTGTGTTTTGTATGCTTCCATTATTTAATTTCATTCGGGACATCAAGGAACTTACTGTGTTAGAGTCCTTATTGGGATGTCATTTCTACCGAGAATTTTTCTTTGGGCAATTTTCTGTGTTTTGTGATCCCAGTATGGTCTTATTCTAATTTCTCCTTTGAGTAGCATTTGCTTCACATTGCCTGGCCTCATTCTGAGTAGTCTTGTTTTTTTTTTTTTCTGTATTTATGCCCTCCTCCTGACTGTTTTGTGACTTCCGTTGTGTTAATACGTGATTGAGGAGTTGGTTTTTTGTATCTTTATGCCAGTTTGCGGCCTCAGGCTCTATTTTTGGGTCTTAGGCCCGAATTACTTCCATATATTCTGTTTTGGTCGGGGTTTACTTGTGTAAGTCTACTTCAACCTGATGTTCATCAGAGTTTTATAGTTTTCGGTCCTTCAGGACATGAGTTTTTGTCTTGTCCTCGCCCTAAGTTGTTGTGAGCTTTTTTCTTCCCATGACTGTATCGCTGTGCCCTTGTATCTTGTTCTTGTCGTTTCTCCCCACCTCCTGTGGTCCTGCACAGACCGTCTGGCGTCTGCAGAGGAGGGGGTGATGGTTTTTTCTTGGGGTTAGGATTATTATGGTATCTGACCCTATGCTGTGTCTAGGTTTTTTTTCTTCCCTGCCTCCTTTTTCTGGTTCCCCCCTTTCTCCCAGATCTGGCCCCCACCGCCCTCCCTGGTCTTCCCTCGGGGGGGGGGGGGGGGGGGGTTAGGCCGCTCCAGGAGGCGCGGCTCGGGGGAGGAGTACTGTCACGACCTGAACTATCTTTGCTCTGCGTTCAGGTTGTCCAGTTCGCTCCTGCTCCGGGGTAGTCCGTGCCGGGTCTTCCATGGCCCGCTCTTTGACAGCGCCCAGCTGATTGCCAGCTGTCTAGTTCAGCTGCGCTGGGACAGCTGTCTCCTATCTCCAATCTCCTCCTCCATTTAAGCGAGCAGCCGAGAGTCACTCGTCGCTGCGACCTCGCTTTGGAAAGACTCATCTTGTGTTTCCACGACTGTTAGCTCCTCCGCCCAGCTGCAGTTCGCCGTTACCTCGGCGTCTTCCCCAGTGTTAGTGCTGCGACTCGGCGAGTATTTTTTCCCTCGCCGCCCCTCTAGCCTTTCTCCCTGGGTGGTATGTACCTTTGGTTCTGTGTGTGTTTTAGCCCCACGTGGCTCTTTATTTTGCTGTTCGTTATTTAGTGTAGTGTGTGTGTTTTGTTTTAATAAATTACGCCAACTCACTGGTCGCCCTCGAATCTCTTTCCTGGCTCGTGAGAGCCAGAGTTATGACAGGATTGTGTTAAAGCCGGAAGAAAAGTCCACAAATAAAAGTCTGGCGTGTGTTCCATTAAAATCCAGATGTTTAAAAAGCATGTTAAAAAGAATGACAGTGGCATCCTCCACTCCTCTGTGAGGCCTATAGGCAAACTGCAAAGGATCCAGTGCATGCTCAGTCTGCTTTAGGACCTCAAATCTGACCAGTTTTTCAAAAATTTTCATTAAAATTGAAGTCAAAGCAACTGGTCTAAAATCATCTACCATTTTAGGACAGCTAGATTTTGGAATGGGGACAACCACAGCATCTTTTCAGATCTTAGGCACATGTTGTGTCTGTAAGGATTTATTGAAAATGTAGTGAAATACAGGACTCAGTTCATGTGCACAGGACTTTACCAAGCGCCCACGTACAGACGTGGACAAAATTGTTGGTACCCCTCTGTTAATGAAAGAAAAACCCACAATGGTCACAGAAATAACTTGAATCTGACAAAAGCGGTAATAAAAAAAAATTCTATGAAAATTAACCAATGAAAATCAGACAATGCTTTTGAAGTGTGGTTCAACAGAATTATTTTAAAAAACAAACTCATGAAACAGGCCTGGACAAAAATGATGGTACCCCTAGAAAAGATTGAAAATAATGTGACCATAGGGACATGTTCAACCAAGATGTGTCCTCTAATTAACATCACAGGTGTCTACAAACTTGTAATCAGTCAGTCGGCCTATTTAAAGGGTGACAAGTAGTCACTGTGCTGTTTGTTGACGTGGTGTGTACCACACTAAACATGGACCTGAGGAAGCAAAGGAGAGAGTTGTCTCAGGAGATTAGAAAGAAAATTATACACAAGCATGTTAAAGGTAAAGGCTATAAGACCATCTCCAAGCAGCTTGATGTTCCTGTGACTACAGTTGCACATATTATTCAGAAATTTAAGATCCACGGGACTGTAGCCAACCTCCCTGGACGTGGCCGCAGGAGGAGACGGATAATACGAATGGTAACAAAACAGCCCAGAACAACCTCTAAACACATTCATGGTGAACTCCAAGGTCAAGGTACATCAGTGTCAGATCGCACCATCCGTCGTTATTTGAGCCAAAGTGGACTTCGTGGGAGACGACCAAGGAGGACACCACTGTTGAAAACAAATCATAAAAAAGCCAGACTGGAATTTGCCAAACTGCATGTTGACAAGCCACAAAACTTCTGGGAGAATGTCCTATGGACAGACGAGACAAAACTGGAACTTTTTGGCAAGGCACATCAGCTCTATGTTCACAGACGCAAAAATGAAGCATACCAAGAAAAGAACACTGTCCCTACTTTGAAACATGGAGGAGGTTCTGTTATGTTCTGGGGCTGCTTTGCTGCATCTGGCACAGGGTGTCTTGAATCTGTGCAGGGTACAATGAAATCTCAAGACTATCAAGGTATTCTAGAGAGAAATGTGCTGCCCATTGACATAATGCACGGCTCAGGAGACACACACGCAGGCTCAGGGTAGATTTAATAGCTTTATTAACAACAGAGTGTGTGACTGCGTGTCTGTAGAATAAGGATGTGTTGGTGGTGGCGTCTGTGTCAGGCACGGGGGCAGGAAGCTGTTCAGCCAGACAACCCTATGGGAGGAAGCAGAGGGAGAAGGGTAACGGGCACCACACCAACACAGAGGATTATTACAGTCTTGCTGGCTTACTTGGTTAGGACAGGTGGCTGGCGTCGACAAGGGTGGAGCCCGGGAGACAGCGACCTGGAGTGCCTGTAGAAGCAGCGCGGAGGCAGCGGCGAGATGAGGAAGTCCGCCACCGGGGAGTCCACCTGTGCACAGGGGAGAAGGCTGGAGGAAAGGAGGTAAGGGGAGCTTACCCAGATTGTTTTGCTAGTAGGCGAGAGTACCGTTGTAGCAAGCGATGCCGAAGTAGAGAGACGGCTTCAGGCCGAAGCCCAGGGCAGAGTGGATTAAATACCTCGCCGCTGACGAGAAGCAGGTGTGCGCGCAACTGCCGCCGCTGATGAGCGGCGAGTCATGACAGTACTCCTCCCTCTAGCAGCGCTTCCTGGCAATGGTTTCTCTGGGTGCGCTCGATGGAACTCAGCGATGAGAGACCGGTCCAACACCAGCGAGGAAGGCACCCATTGTCTCCATTCGGGTCCATAGCCCTCCCAGTCCACCAAATACTGCAACCCGCGACCCCGGCGCCGGGAGTCCAAGATGTCAGAGACAGTCCAGGCTGGGTGGCCACCAATCATCCGGGGAGCGGGATGCGCTGCAGGTGGAGGGCAGAGGGGGTCAGAGACCACCGGTTTCACCTTGGAGACGTGGAAGGTGGGATGGATGCGGAGGGAGGAGGGAATAGCCACACGCACAGCCACCGGGTTGATAATTTTTGTAATGGGAAATGGGCCGATGAACCGTTGGGCCAGCTTCCTCCTCTCACCCTTTAGGTTAACGTCCTGTGTGGATACCCAGACTTGCTGTCCCACCTGGTAGGCAGGGGCTGGTCTCCTGTGCCGGTCCGCCGTGGATTTGTTGCGCTCCGCCGTGCGTAAAAGCGCATTGCGCGCCGTAGTCCAAAAAGAGCGGCACTGCCTGAGGTGTGCCTGGGCTGAGGGAACCGCCAATTCGCCCTCCTGCGCGGGGAATAGAGGTGGATTGTAACCCAGGGATGCCTTGAAGGGAGACATCCCGGTGGCAGAAGAGCGGGAGGTGTTGTGGGCGTACTCCACCCAGGCGAGGTGTGAGCTCCAGGACGCGGGCTTAGATGTGGTGATGCAGCGGAGCGCAGCCTCCAGCTCCTGATTGGTCCGTTCACACTGCCCTTTGGATTGGGGGTGATGGCCAGAGGTGAGGCTTACTTTGGCTCCCAGGGCGTTGCAAAAGGATCTCCAGACGTCCGAAGAGAACTGGGGACCACGATCGGAGACCACGTCGACCGGTATTCCGTGCAGTCTGACCACGTGCTGAACGAGGAGGTCCGCTGTCTCCAAGGCTGAGGGGAGTCCACGTAGGGGCACAAAGTGGGCGGCCTTGGAGAAACGGTCAATGATGGTCAGAACTGTGTCGAAGTTGTTGGAGACAGGAAGGCCGGTGACAAAGTCTAGGGCGATGTGCGACCAGGGCCTGCCAGGGATGGGCAGGGGCTGGAGCAGACCCGCAGGGGGAGCGTTACCTGACTTACTGGTGGCGCAGACGGGGCAGGCCCGGGCGTAGCGGGCGGCATCCTTCCGCGGACCTGGCCACCAAAAGGATTGCTGGAGGAGGTCGATCATCCGGGAAGCTCCAGGATGGCAGGTGAGCTTAGAGGTATGGAGCCAGTGGATAATGTCCCCCCGGACAGCAGATGGCACGAAGAGCCTCCCCTCCGGTCCGCCGCCAGGGTCCAGTTCCGACTCCTGCGCCCTCCGGATCTTATCCTCTATGTCCCAGGAAACAGCCCCCACGACGCACGACCTGGGCAGGATGGTGTGAACGGCATCTTCCGTGGCCTCCGGGGCAAATTGCCTGGAGAGAGCGTCGGGCAGGCCGTTCTTGGAGCCAGGCCTGTAGGTGATGTTAAATTTGAACCTTGCAAAGAACAGGGACCAGCGCGCCTGGCGGGCGTTCAGACGCTTGGCAGATCTTAGATATTCCAAGTTCTTGTGGTCAGTAAGGACCACGAATGGCAAGGCGGCCCCCTCCAGCCAGTGGCGCCACTCCTGAAGCGCAAACTTGATGGCCAGAAGCTCTCTGTCCCCCACGTCATAATTACGCTCCGCCGGGGACAAGCGCCGAGAGAAGAAGGCGCAGGGTCGCTTGACTCCGTTGGCTGGAGACCGCTGGGACAGCACCACCCACACCCCCGTGTCCGAAGCGTCCACCTCCACTATGCACTGCAGCGCGGGATCAACCTGGCTGAGGACCCGGGAGGAGGAAAACTCCGTCTTCAGCGCCTGGAAGGCCGTTGCGGCCTCTTCAGTCCACCGGAATGGGGTCTTAGGAGAGGTGAGGCAGGTCAGAGGACCGATGATGGCTCCAAAGTTTGGGACGAAGCGGCGGTAGAAATTGGCGAACCTGACAAACTGCTGAACCTGTTTCCTAGAGGTTGGTGTGGGCCAATCCACCACCGCTTTAATCTTCGCTGGGTCTGGGAGCACCTGGTCATGGGAGATGACGAACCCCAGGAAGGAAGTAGTCTTGGCGTAGAACTCACACTTCTCCGCCTTGACATATAGACGATTCTCCAACAGCCTCTGCAAGACCCGCCTCACGTGGACCCGGTGCTCATCCCTGGATCTGGAGAAGATGAGGATATCGTCCAGGTAGACGAACACGAACAGGCCGATGAAATCCCGGAGGACATCATTAATGAGGCACTGGAAGACGGCTGGAGTGTTGGTCAACCCAAACGGCATAACTAGATATTCAAAATGACCGTTAGGGGTACGGAAGGCTGTCTTCCATTCATCTCCCTCCCGGATCCGGACGAGGTGGTAAGCGCTGCGGAGATCCAGCTTGGTAAACCAGGTCGCCCCCTGGAGGGAGTGGAAGGCGGTGTCCATGAGGGGCAGGGTGTAACGGTCCTTCTCCGTGATGTCATTGAGAGCGCGGTAATCTATGCAAGGACGAAGGGAGCCGTCCTTCTTTCCCACGAAGAAGAACCCTGCGCCTAATGGTGAGGAAGATGGTCGGATAATCCCAGCGCTGAGCGACTCCTTCAAGTAGGTGTTCATGGCCTCCTTCTCTGGCGCAGACAGGCTGTTGCGACGTCCCGAGGGTAGGGGCGCCCCCTGGCGGATGTTAATGGCACAGTCGTAGGGCCGGTGAGGAGGAAGAGACATCGCCTTGGACTTGCTGAAGACCGCACCCAGGTCGTGGAACTCTGAGGGCACCAGGGTGAGATCCGGGGGCGCGGTGTCCTTAGCTGTGGGAGGTGAGGACGGGGCACAGGCAGCGGATTGGAGACAGGTGCCCATACAGAAGGTGCTCCAAGCAGACACTTTACCGGTCTTCCAGTCCAAGACGGGATTGTGGAGGCGGAGCCAAGGGTATCCGAGAATGACAGGTGAAACCGAGGTGGGCAGGACGTAGAAGGAGATATCCTCCCGGTGGTTTCCAGAGATGATTACCGGAATAGGGGATGTCCGGTGGGTCACTTTTCCCAGTGAGACACGGGACAGGTTAACTAGGGCGAGAGGAGGATCGAGGGGGTGACAACGGATGCCCAATCAGGTTGCCAGGCTCTGTGAAATAAAGCTACCCTCCGCGCCTGAATCCACCAGTGCATGCGTGAGGTGCCCTGTGAGATTGTGACAAAAACGGATGGGCAGTGTCAAATGTGTGAGGGGATTTAACCGATTAGCATCCGCGAGGCCCCCTACAGTGACTCGCGGACCTCCTCGTTTGGCTTCTCCGGACAATGCTCCACCGTGTGCTGGCTGCCCCCACAATACATGCAAAGGCCCAGATCACGGCGGCGTTGTTTCTCCGCCAGGGGGAGCTTTGTCCGGCCCGTCACCATTGGTTCTGACTCCTCGGAGACCTCCGGCGGCGGTAACGCCAGGTGGCGAGCTTGGGGTAGGCGCGCTGAGGCGCCCCGCGAGCGAGAAGAGTACTTCCGCTCTGAAGCGTGCTCGCGCAGCCTGTTATCCAAGCTGATGGCAAGGGAGATCAGCTCCGCTGAAGTCTCCGGGACATCCCGGCCGGCCAGCTCATCCCTCAGACCAGAGTTAAGGCTGCGGAGGAAGATGCCGCAGAGCACACGCTCTTCCCAGCCAACTTCCTCCGCGGTAACCCGGAAGTCGATCGCGTATTCGGCTGCCAATCGGCTCCCCTGTTGGAGGCCGAGAAGGCGGTCGACCTGGACACTGTCCAAATGCGAGTGATCGAACACTTCCAGGAATTGTCGCACGAATTGGCCATAGGTGAGGGTGGCGTAGCTGGGCCTCGCCATGATGGCATAAGCCCAGGTAAGTGCTCGACCCTCCAGGAGGTTACCTACATAGCCAGTCCTACTGTGGTCTGAGGGAAAGTCTCCGGGAACGCGATGGAACACAGACTCACACTGCATGATAAAACCCCGAGCTCCACCAAGCTTGCCGTTAAAGCGAGCGGGAGTGGGGATTGGTGTGAGCCGTGCCGGCGCACCCGGAGCAGGCTGGACAGCCGCCGGAGCAGCGGAGGCTGCGCCACCCAGACGAGCCGAGGGGAACGGCTGCTGGGGGTCCAAGCGGTCTAATCGGTTAGTTATTACTGACAATTGATTTAATATCACCTGTTGTTGGTGGGCTATTAGATCCACCCGAGCCTTGAGGGTGGAAAGATGGCGTGCGAGCGCGCTGTCTGCCGAGCCGCTCTGCTGAAGCCGTACTGACATAATGCACGGCTCAGGAGACACACACGCAGGCTCAGGGTAGATTTAATAGCTTTATTAACAACAGGGTGTGTGACTGCGTGTCTGTAGAATAAGGATGTGTTGGTGGTGGCGTCTGCGTCAGGCACGGGGGCAGGAAGCCGTTCAGCCGGACAACCCTATGGGAGGAAGCAGAGGGAGAAGGGTAACAGGCACCACACCAACACAGAGGATTATTACAGTCTTGCTGGCTTACTTGGTTAGGACAGGTGGCTGGTGTCGACAAGGGCGGAGCCCGGGAGACAGCGACCTGGAGTGCCTGTAGCAGCAGCGCGGAGGCAGCGGCGAGATGAGGAAGTCCGCCGCCGGGGAGTCCACCTGTGCACAGGGGAGAAGGCTGGAGGAAAGGAGGTAAGGGGAGCTTACCCAGATTGTTTTGCTAGTAGGCGAGAGTACCATTGTAGCAAGCAATGCCGAAGTAGAGAGACGGCTTCAGGCCGAAGCCCAGGGCAGAGTGGATTAAATACCTCGCCGCTGACGAGAAGCAGGTGTGCGCGCAGCTGGCGCCGCTGATGAACGGCGAGTCATGACACCCATTGTCAGACAGCTTGGTCTCAGTCGCAGGTCATGGATCTTGCAACAGGATAATGACCCAAAACACACAGCTAAAAACACCCAAGAATGGCTAAGAGCCAAACACTGAACTATTCTAAAGTGGCCTTCTATGAGCCCTGATCTAAATCCTATTGAACATCTGTGGAAGGAGCTGAAACATGCCGTGTGGAGAAGGCACCCTTCAAACCTGAGACAACTGGAGCAGTTTGCTCATGAGGAGTGAGCCAAAATACTCGCTGAGAGGTGCAGAAGTCTCATTGACAGTTACAGAAATTGTTTGATTGCAGTGATTGCCTCAAAAGGTTGTGCAACAAAATATTAAGTTAAGGGTACCATCATTTTTGTCCAGGCCTGTTTCAAGAGTTTGTTTTTTAAAATAATTCTGTTGAACTACAATTCAAAAGCATTGCCTGATTTTCATTGGTTAATTTTCATAGAATTTTTATTTATTACCACTTTTGTCAGATTCAAGTTATTTCTGTGACCATTGTGGGTTTTTCTTTCATTAACAGAGGGGTACCAACAATTTTGTCCACATCTGTATATTATCAGGGCCCTGACTTTTGTTCACTTTTACAGCACAGAACGCCCTTTTAACATCCTGCACCTCAATATTAAAGTGCTGATTGTCTTTGAGTTTCTGTTTCAAATCTTGGGTTTCTGTGCTAAAATCAAAGGAATCAAAACGACCATAAAAACAATTAAGAGCATTAGCTAGCTCTGTGTCTGAATTAAAACCATGCACTATGCTTTCAAAAAGGTGCAAGTGAAGTCAAAATGAACTCCTCCAAGGCCATTCATCATCAAGCAGATATCATCTACAGACCTTAATGATGAAAAAAATCATCCAAAAATTATCATCCAAATTTGATGAAGCTTCACACTCGTAATCACAAGTGTTCTTCAGCAAAACACCAAATGGCATGAAATTATGTTAATGTTCCAAAAATTGTGTTCATGAAATTTCTACCAGCATTTGTGTCTTGTCCATGGAACATTTAGTTAGTGTGTGAGAAAGTTAGTGTGTAACTCAAGGCAGTTGTGTGGGGTAGGTGTTAAGATGGCTGTCATGCTGAAGACTGGGGTTTCAATTCTACTGGCAAAGTATTGTTTGTCTGTAGTGCAGCACACCTCTTGTGTGTATTTGAAAACAATGTGTACTACACATTTTGTCTTAAATGCTCCTGAGATTCCCTCTCAATCAAACATTTATAATGTGAGAAAGCAAACGTGTGTTCAGACCAAATGCAAACGTTCTTCAAAAATTCTGCAGCTGCTTTCTACCTACTTTGGAAATCCCAAAAATGCTGCCATGTTTGCATCCTTATTCAGCAGGGCACACACCTACCATGCTTCTGATGCTATAACCTTTTTTTGGTACATGGACTCAGGGATTCCTATAACGTTAAGCTGTTTTAGTGGGGAAACTTTCTAAATTATTAATACATAAGTTCAGGAGAATAATTAGAGTCATTTACCCTAAATTGAGAAGTATACAGATAATCTTAAGATACAGACATGTTGTGTTTATTCCTGGGGCATGAGTGTGCATGATTTTCTCAATTCAGTATAACACACTAGGTTATGTATTCAATGAGCTACTTAACACTGTACCTTGCGAACCCAACGGAGCACAAATACACCCCAACCACAATTGTTCCCTTTTCTTTTATGTTCCTGGGCTTGAATCAGGGTTTCTTCGCTGATAAACCAGTGGCATGACACCCAACACCCTGTCCATGTATCAATTAAGACTATTAGGTTTTACTCCAGTTTGCAGAGGTTTTTTGTCCCTGCACATACTGTACCTGAAAAAGTGCTAAAGTTCAGTCATTGCTATTAAAGGGTCATAACAAAACTTCTATTTGAAAGACTTGTTTGAATGTACAAGACATAAGACTTTTTCTCAATTCTAACTCAAGGTATCTCATTTACACAGTAGTCTTACACACCTACAGTCTATCATGTTGAAATAAATCCAACTGATATTGATCAGTTTTAAATTAGTAAAAAAAAAAAAAAAAACATTCTTACATACATTCACACAATGAAGCATTTCTGCAAATGTTATTACAACCACTGAAGCGGAGGGTCACACTGCACAAAGCAGCTGACATGGAGTTGAGTCCGGGATGGGACAGACATGTATAGACAAACAACCATTCACACCTAGGGCCAATTTAGAGTCTCCAATTAGCCTATCATGCATGTCTTTGGAATGTGGGAGGAAGCCGGAGCACCTGGGGAGAACACACACACACACACACACAGGGAGAACATGCAAACTCCTCACATGAGAGTCCCAGGTAACTGCTGGAATCGAACCCAGGATCTTCTACATGTGATGGCACAGTGCTAACCACTACACCACTGTGCTGCCCATTACACAGTAACGTTTTAAGTGTTTTACTTTTTTGGACCATGGACATTTTTTTACTTTTATTAAAATGAATCACAAGTATTTTGTTTTTAAGGTCTCTTGTGTCACTTGAGGCTTTACTTTAAATTCGATATCTGTTACCGATATATTAATGCAAGAGTTTTAGTTCACTGCAGACTGGATAAGAGGAACTACTCAGCAGATTCACACACACCCAAAACATTTTAAATAAGTACCTCATATGAAGATGCACTCTGTATGGTTTTTGCTCATACTGTACTTGAACAAATAGTGATTCAAGGGGAAGAAGACTGTTGTAAGGGGCACATCAAGAGACAACTCTCATGTTACACTGCGATCATCTCTGTAAACTGATTCTGCAAATATATCACGCTGGTACCCAATGACTTTTCCTCCATTTCTAATCAATCTTAAACCATTCAGGTTTGTAAAATGTCTGACTTGGCAACACGATCTCACTAAAAACATACTTAATGAATGTTTTCCACCCCCTCAAAAACATGCATTTATATGTTAAAAAAACAAAAAACAAACTTGATACGGAATAGAAACCGACTATATATGAAGTAAGACCTTCACTCGCTGGGCACATGCAAATTCAACTGTCCTCTGTCATTCTGCACACACACACAAAAAGAATGTGCTGTATTCACTACACATGAGCAAAACAGCATCTGTTTTAACAAGCTCTTACACTTAATCAGTTGGTGGTGAGTGGTTAGCTACCTATAAGTTTAACCAACAGGTCATGAATTCAAATCCCTCACTGAGGATTTTATTTTTCATTTTTCACTCTAGTAAGACTAGGAAAAGGTTAGGATTAGGTGTCATCTCCTCTAATGGTTAACATTAAGAAAAATGTTTGGGTTAGGTGTCACCTCTCATGGTTAAAGAGAAAAAGAAAGTGGCAGACAAGCATTTTGTGCCAGCAGGCATGTTTCTTAAAGGTGTAAATGCCATGTCTCCACTGCATGTGAAAAATATTTTTTCCATATCTATGCACATTTTTTCAGAGTGGAAGGTTGTGCAGCTGTGTGTTTTTTGGAGAAACTGGGCTGGAGAACAAAACAGGAACTCTGTCAGCCAAAGTATTGCAAGAAACCACTGTGGATGACTTGTAGTTGCTTGGTTTTCTGGCTCCTTATTTCTGATGCCACCAGAGTGGTGGCCTAGGTGGGAGAGCATCAAGTCCTGCCTGGTTCATACCAAAGACCAGATAAAAATGGTACTTCCTGCCTTCTAGCTTGGTGCTCTGCATAATAAAATGGAGGGAAGAAAGTTGGTTACCCAGCCACAGGTTGCTCCTTGGGCCAGTCCCAAGCCTGGACAAATGGGCAGGGTTGTGTCAGAAAGGCCATCTGAAATAAAAATTCTTGCCAAGTCGACATGCTACATCATGATATCAGGCAATGATATGCTGCGATGATCTCGAAAGAAGATTTCTTATGCCATTACTTTATTTTGGAGGGACCTGATTATCTGAGTCAACATGCTTTTCCGGGTTGCGTGGAGCATCATCTGCTAAGTGGTGCACCAGTTGCAAGCAGCAGTCGTGGCTGTTTTCCTCCTTCTTCTTGGTGGGCTGCCCGGTTTGGTTTAGTGTGCTTGCCATTACTCCATTGGCTACTAATGCCACTATTTTGAGTCACACCATAAGGTGTCCACTGGCTACAGCGTCCACGTTTTTTTGTTCCATGAAAACAAAACAGGCGTTAGGAACAGAAGCAGTCCATACAGCCTTTGAAAACTGAAAGCTGTCGGAGTGTGAGTGTGTGCGTGCGTGCGTGTGTGTGTGTGTGTGTGTGTGTGTGTGTGTGACCCCAGGAGCATAACACAGCCTTCTCACAAGATGTGCAGGATGTGGGTCAGTAAAACCAAACCATCATCTCACATATTAAAGACGGAAATGTAAGCATCATAAGTCACTGTAATCCTTTTGACTTTGCACTTAGCTCTGTTTATGTAACACAGTTTCACTGAAAAAAAGAAAAAGGAATCAAAGAAATGTCAAAGAAAACAATCCTGATTTACGTAGATCCACAAATGCTGTTGAAATCATTATAGTATGTATGCTAGACCAGTAGGTCACAGTTTTGTTTTAGGTTTGCTTATTTTTTGTTCTTTTACAGGAAAACTCCATGCCTGTATGGATCCCCCTCTGAAGATTTTTTTAAGTGAATGAACAACAAGAATGTGTAAGTCAAAAAATGTGTTAGTCTGAGCCAGTGGGAGTACAAAAAAAATCAAAATTCCTTGTCTTGGTTAGTCTTCTAACTTTTATGAGAGAAGAACCCCAAGTAAAGCCAGCAAGAAAAAAAATGACTGGGAATGCTAGAGAAATGGAGGGAAATCTGCATTTCAAGCATTTTTCGATTAATATGTCTGAGAATGAGGGACAGCGGAGGCGGTGGCTGTGCTGAATGGTAACTTTACTGAAAGAAAGCTAGTAGCACGTGTTACATACGAATAAGCTAGCAAGTTAGTTGTAACAGGGTACAGGGTGGTGTGTTACTAGAGGTGGAGTGCCAAAGAGAGCAGTCTCCTGCCATCAGTCCCCTAATACAGGCATGGCGTGATTACATCATCCATGCCCGTGCTATCACGTCCGTGCTACTCACTGTTAATATGGGAATATCTAACATAATAGTGTACTAAATAATCACTATGCAGTTTGTCCGAAACCTAATTAAATCACCCTTTATTGTCATTCAACCATACATGTACAGTAGAACAAAATTGTGTTTTTCCTATCTACAGTGTTAATCACACACACCCTATATGTAGAATCAGAGGGCCGCTGCCATAGATTTCTCTCCTCCATTCCATTATTGCTGAGCACCAAGCTGGACGGCAGGAAGTTCAATTTTTATATGGTCTTTGGCATGACCCGGCTGGGATTTGAACCTCTGCCTTCCAGGTGTGTGGCAGATGCTCTACCAACTGAGCCACCACTTCAGTAACCTAAGCCCAAAGTCCACTTTTGAATAGTGTAATTGCTCTGTGCTGTGGTTAAGGGTGGCTGAATCTTTCTCCGTTGGCCCAACTGGGAGAGGTGTGCTTCTGCATGGAGCAGTTTCTATGGTACAAGAACGCATACGTATGGGTACACTACATCATGTATAAACATGTATAATTGGTCCACCATTCCTCCCAACAATCATTTTAAACAGTGGTGGTGATGTGAGAGAGCATGCCAGAACAGTGACTCAATATAAGCGACAAAGTCAGTAAATTTAAAATGTTTACTGTGTTGTTTGGCATTATGCTAACTGAGACTTTGCTTCTTTTTAACAAAAGAACACTTCCTGATAATGTAAAGCCATCCACGTGTTGTATTACAACGTGATGACAGATCTACAAGAGGTAGGAGAGCTCAGGTCCAGCTGGGCCAGAAGCAATGTGAGTGGATGATAACAGGGGACATGAGGAGGGGGACAATCATGGTTTGACGTGGCATGAGGCAGCTGACCCCAGGGAGTGTGTGCTCTTAGTTGCTGCATGTTTACAACACCTCAGTGTCCCCTCGTTCTTTTATAGGTGCCACAGATCTGATATACAGTAGCAGGGAGGGCAAAATATGTCATACGTCACTGCAGTATTTGACCCGCGATAGTTCAGCTATGCTGTTTGTACAAGAACGAACTAAAGTGGACATGGAGGAGTGGTTAATTTCCCCTCAATACACACACAGACACATACATACAATGGGCAAAATAAGTATTGAACATATCAACACTTTTCTTATTAAACATATTTCTGATGGAGCTATTGACCTGAAATTTTCACCAGATATCAGTAACAACCCAAGTAATTCATACACTACCGTTCAAAAGTTTGGGGTCACCCAGACAATTATTTTGTGTTTTCCACGAAAAGTCACACTTATTTACCACCATGAGTTGTAAAATGAATAGAAAATATAGTCAAGACATTGACAAGGTTAGAAATAATGATTTGTATTTGAAATCATAATTTTTTCCATTACTCACTCTTATTCTACACTTTATTGCATGTATAGTTTATTTCTTTTATTTTATCATGTTTAATGTTGCAGCATTGCACCGAGACAAATTCCTAGTTTGTGTACTACATGAACAATGGCAATAAATCTGATTCTGATTCTGATACTCAACCTGCTCAAAGGAAGGTCAGTTTTATAGCTTCTCTAACCAGCTAAACTGTTTTCAGCTGTGCTAACATGATTGCACAAGGGTTTTCTAATCATCCATTAGCCTTCTAACACAATGAGCAAACACATTGTACCATTACAACACTGGAGTGATAGTTGCTGGAAATGGGCCTCTATACACCTATCTAGATATTGCACCAAAAACCAGACATTTGCATCTAGAATAGTCATTTACCACATTAGCAATGTATATTAGATATTAGAGTGTATTTCTGATTAGTTTAAAGTTATCTTCATTGAAAAAAACAGTGCTTTTCTTTCAAAAATAAGGAAATTTCTAAGTGACCCCAAACTTTTGAACGGTAGTGTACATACAAAGAAATCAAGGCAACTGTGCTCACAAAACAAGTTAAATTTAATAAAGTGGAATGACACAGAGAATGAGTATTGAACACATGAAGAAAAAGTGGTGAAAAAAGGCATAGAAAGCCAAGAAACCAGCTGAAATCCATTAGAATTTAGGAAGCCATCCCGTCCCCCATCAGTGCAAATTAATTTCAGCTGGTTAAGTCCTTACCAATAGCTTTTAAAAAGGTATGTAAATATCAGATTGTCACACCACAAAGAACTCATTATGGGTAGAAGCAAAGAGCTCTCTCGAGACCTTTGCAACCTTATTGTTACAAAACATACTGATGGCATTGGTTACAGGTGCATTTCTAAACTGCTGAATGTTCCAGTGAGCACTGTTGGAGCCATCATTCAGAAATGGAAAGAACATCATTTTACCATAAACCGGCCATGACCAAGAGTTCCTCTCAAGATTTCTAACAGAGGAGTCACAAGAATTATCAGAATGGCTATCCAAGAGCCAAAGACCACTCGTGGAGAACTCCAGAAAGACCTGGAGTTAGCAAGTACTGCTGTTTCAAAGAAAACAATAAGTAATGCACTCAACCGGCATGGACTCTATGCCCCCTCACCTCGCAAGACTCCATTGCTGAAGAGAAAGCATGTTGAAGCTCGTTTAAAGTTTGCTGCACATCATTTGGGCAAGCCAATAAAATACTGGAAGAATATAGTCTGGACAGATGAGACCAAAATTGAACTGTCTGGATGCCACAACACACAGCATGTTTGGAGGAGAAATGGCACTGCACATCCCATCATGCTGTGGGGGTGTTTTTCAGCACATGGTACAGGCAGACTTCATATAATTGAAGGAAAGATGAATGGACAAATGTACAGAGACATCCTTGATAAGAACCTGTTGCCATCTGCCAAAATGCTGAAGATGAAACAAGGGTGGGAATTTCAGCAAGACAATGATCCCAAACACACAGCCAAGGAAACTCTCAACTGGCTCCAGAGAAGGAAAATAAATCTGTTAGAATGGCCCAGTCAGTCACCTGACCTGAATCCAATTGAAAATGCAAGACTGGCACGGAGCCGTCTGTCTCCCTGGCTACGCGAAGCTCTACGCTCACCGTCCAGCCTAACATTCAGCCCTTGTCATCCCTGCCGTGCCGGCTTCTTCCTGGAAGGATGCTCCTCTATCTCCAAGTAAGCTCTTCATTCTACTGACCTGTTCAGTGTTGTCCCCTGTGCACAGGCGGAACTCCCAGGCGGCAGAATCCTTTCCTCCAGGCGGCGGACAACCTCTCACCAACCTCTCACCAACCTCTCACCTTCACACCGTCTCTCGTCAGCAGCACTGGGGGGCAGACGCTGTCCTTCGGGATTGCCTCCAGGCCGACCTCCATTCTCCACCACAGCTGTAACAGTAAGCCTCAGTCAATCCACCAATACACCCCTGTGTTGAACTGTGCTAACACGTGCCTCTGCTCTGTCCTCAGTTGCCAGATTGCACGGTGTTCTGCTCACTCCCTGCTGTCACAAGTCTACGGATCCACACACTTACATCCACATTTACTTTGCACTCATGCATCCACACACAAACATTATCTCAATAAAGATTATTAAATCTACTCTTGAGCGTGTGTCTGTTCCCTGGGTCTGTGCATTATGTCAGTACGTCTCTGTCAGAACGACCCAGCGAGCAGCGCGCTAATGCGGCAAGTAAACAACTTAGAAGCTCGAGTAGATCAAATTACTTACCAGCAACAAGTTATTCTTAATCAGCTTGTCCAAATTAACAGCCGACTGGATCGCCTGGCCGGACAGCAGGCGTTTCCTCTGGCTTCAAGGAACGCTCTGGCACCCGTTAGCTCTCCACTTAGCCAGGCTAGTCAGGTTCCCTCGGTCCGACTCACACCGGTCCCCACACCCACCCGATTTAATGGTAAACTGGGGGAGGCCCGGGGTTTTCTTCTCCAGTGTGAGATAGTTTTTCAGCGGGTTCCTGGGGATTTTCCAACCGATCACAGCTGTATTGGGTATGTAGCTAATTTACTGGAGGGGCGGGCTCTTGCATGGGCCTACGCAGTCATAGCTAGACCTAGCTACGCTAACCTTACCTATTCTCAGTTTGTTAGCGAGTTTAACGAGGTGTTTGACCACTCCGACGGGGATAATGTGCTCACCACCCGGCTGCTAAATCTTCAACAGGGGGGCAGGTCCGTAGCGGACTATGCTGTCGATTTCCAGGTGGTAGCAGTGGAGGTGGGGTGGGAGGATGCCTCGTTATGTAGCATCTTTGCTAGGAGTCTGAGCCCAAGTCTGCGGGATGAACTAGCCCGCTTAGAGAGGCCGGAGAGGCTAAAAGAGCCAATTTCCTTAGCTATTAATTTAGACAACAGGTTGAGGGAGCGGGCAGCCGAGCGGAAGGCGTCCGGACGCTCGGGCGCCCAGTTTCACCACTCTTCTCAGCTCCCTTTACTGGCCTTGCCTTTGGCAGAGGCAGCTGAGGAATCAGAGCCTATGGTAATTGGACGAACTAAACCATCTTTGGAAGAAAGACAGCGCCGTAGGGAGCTTGGTCTGTGTATGTACTGTGGTAGTGAGGAACATGACATTTCGTCCTGCCCTGTGCGGCCAAAAGGGGAAGCCCGTGCATCACAGTAGAGGGTCTCATGGGCTCACCTCTGTTAAATCCCCTCACTAAGTGTCTTTTACCCATTAGGTTCATGCACAATCATACAGAACACTGCACACACACCTTGGTGGGCTCGGGAGCTGAGCAGAATTTCATCTTGGGGGAACTGGCAACCCGGTTGAGGCTTCCTGCCATTCTCTGGAGACACCCTTGAGGCTTGTTACTCTATCTAATACCCCACTGACGGTGGTGCACAAGCAGACTGCCCCTACCCCTGTCATCATTTCTGGGAACCATCAGGAGGACCTGAGCCTTTTTTTCCTGCCGGTCGCTGCCTCCCCAGTTATTCTGGGTTATCCCTGGCTCCGGCTCCATAACCCCTCCATTGATTGGCACACCGGTAAGATAGATACCTGGAGCCCTTTTTGTTTAAGTGCTTGTCTGCAGTCTGCTGCCTGTTCACCCTCCAAGCCCTTGGCTACCCCCGTCACCCACCCCTCCCGATCTCAGTCACCGTGTATCGACTTCCGTGCCCTGAATGACATCACCGTCAAGGATAAGTACACCCTCCCTCTGATGGACTCTATTTTGACTCCCTCCAGGGGGCCTCCTACTTCACCAAGCTGGACCTCTGCAATGCGTACCATCTGGTGCGGATCAGGGAGGGAGATGAATGGAAGACGGGCTTCCGGACTCCAAGCGGCCACTTCGAGTATCTGGTGATGCTGTTTGGACTGACCAACGCTCCGGCCGTCTTCCAGCGCCTAATTAACGATGTTCTACGTGATTTCCTGGGGTCGTTCGTCTTCATGTACCTCGACGACATCCTGATCTTCTCCCTATCATTGGAGGAGCACCAAGTACATGTGAGGTGGGTTCTGCAACGACTCCTGGAGAATAAATTGTACGTGAAGGCCGAGAAATGTGAGTTTCACACCTCTAAAACATCATTTCTTGGTTTCATCATTTCTCATAACCAGATCATCCCGGATCCCAGCAAGGTGAAGGCGGTAGTGGAATGCCCCCCCCCCCTTCTAGGAAGCAGCTTCAACAGTTCCTGGGGTTCGCTAATTTCTACCAAAGCTTCATCAACAACTACAGCGTCATTGCTCTTCCCCTGACCCGCCTCACCTCCCTCAAGAGGGCTTTCGGGTGGACTGAGGAGGTTGCTGCCGCGTTTTCCACCCTTAAGGAGCGGTTCTTATCCTCCCCCATCCTGACGCAGGTGGACCCCGCTCTTCAGTGTCTGGTGGAGGTGGACGCTTCGGACTCAGGGGTAGGGGCTGTGCTTTCCCAATGTTCTCCGGTGGATGGAGTCGTCCGGCCTTCTGCGTTCTTTTCTAGTCGGTTATCACCGACAGAGAGGAACTATGACATCGGCGACAGGGAGCTACTGGCTGTGAAACTCGCGCTGGACGAGTGGCGCCACTGGTTGGAGGAGGCCGCCCAGCCGTTTGTCATCTGGACAGACCATAAGAACTTGGAGTACCTGAGGACAGCCAAACGTCTTAACGGTCGACAGGCCCGCTGGTCCCTGCTCTTCGGACGCTTTAACTTTACCATCACCTACTGGCCCGGGTTGAAGAACACCAAGCCAGACACCCTTTCCAGACAGTTCGCTCCTGACACGACGGAGGCGCCCGAGCAGCCCATCCTCCCGTCATCTTGCATCGTGGGCGCTCTCTCGTGGGACGTGAAGGAGAAGGTCTTGAGGGTGCAGGAGGCCAAACCGGACCCGGGTGTGGGGCCAGCAGGTAAATTGTATGTTCCTTCTTCTGTCCGGGGGGAGGTGATTCACTGGGCCCACTCCTCCAGGCTTGCTTGTCACCCGGGGGGGTCCCGCACGATCAGGATTCTTCAGAGGTCATTTTGGTGGCCATCCCTCCTGAAGGACGTCGCCAACTACGTCCGCGCCTGTCCTCAGTGTGCTACGGGTAAGACGCCATCCTCTCCTCCCGCGGGGTTGCTCCACCCCTTTCCTACTCCCAGCATACCCTGGTCAAACATTTCACTGGACTTTGTTACTGGTCTCCCTCCATCTAACCATCACACAGTTGTTCTCACCATAGTGGACCGTTTCTCCAAGGCCGCCCACTTCGTCCCCCTGCAGGGGCTGCCCACAGCTAAGGAGACAGCGGATCTGCTTGTGCATCACGTAGTGAGGCTACAAGGGATTCGTTATGACATCGTCTACGACCGGGGTCCCCAGTTTGTGTCTCGTGTGTGGAAATCGTTCTGTAATGCTCTGGGAGCCACGGTGATCCTGTCCTCTGGCTACAACCCACAGAGCAATGGACAGTGCGAGGGGGCCAACCAAGAACTGAAGGCTGTGCTTCGCTGCATCATCTCCTCCAACCCTGCATCATGGAGCATGCATCTCCCTTGGATCGAGTATGCCCACAACTCCACAGTGTCGTCAGCAATCGGCATGTCGCCTTTTGAAGCCTCCTTGCATTACAATCCCCCACTTTTTCCCGAGGAGAAGGGGGACATACCTTCTGTCCGGATCCACCTGAAATGCTGTCGACGGATTTGGAGGACGGTCCGAGCGGCACTCCAACGCACGGCGGAGCGTAACTCCAGGGTGGCTAATCACCGCAGGAGACCAGCCCCACCCTACCAGGTGGGTCAACAGGTCTGGTTGTCCACATAACATATTAACCCCTTGCACTCTGGTCAATTTCCCTAAAAACGCCTAAAAATAACGTACCCAAAGTAAATCAAAAGTGGTTCTTCAACCCTTTGCAGCATCTTCATGGGGTTGGTCTCATTTAAAAGAAAACACTTTGAATTTTTTGGCAAAACAGTCATAATCTCTCTAAGTGCTCCTGCCACTGAGTAACAGTCATCTAAACATACTGAACTTGAAGAAAATAAAGTTTGCCTGGGTGTTTTTTTTGGATACAAATGCTTGCAAATAACACACAGCTGTCAGATACGGGCTGGAAAATGCAACAGAAATGTAGAACCAAGTGTTATCCAGCTGAGGTCAAAATTTTGTAACAATACCACAAAAAATGGTATATAAAATATTACACAACTTTTTTTTGTCAGGTTGTTCCCAGGCGTTTTTGAACTGTGCCAAATTGTGCCAAATGGCACAGTTTGGAAAAACGTCTATAACTTTTGAATGATTCAATATAGAAGCTTGATCTTGGGCTCTAATGAAAGGTGACACTCAGGGCTGTGTGTGTGTGTGTGGGGGGGGGGGTTGTTTATTCATTCATTCATGAATGAATGAACAAACAAGCCCCCACACACAAAGAAGCATGCCATGTAAAAAATGTGTGGCTTTTTTTTTTTACAAGAAAAAATAACCTACAGTGCAATAAAAATTATACTAAAATATCTGCAATGTAGAGGATAACAACCCCCCCCCCCCAATACAGAGGACCGTGCGCCGCGGTCCGTCATGTGGCGATGACGCACAGTTGTACTAAAATATCTGCAATGTAGAGGATAACAACTCCCCCCCCCCCACTACAGAGGAGTAGCGGGGGTGGGGGACCGTTCTCGGCTCACGGTCCGGTCCGTGCGCTGCGGTCTGTCATGTGGCGATGACGCACAGTTGTAATTTACCGATCGGTCAAAAGTCATTTTGATTACAATTTTCAGGGATAAAGAATAATTTAGCTTATAACACTTACCTGTCCACAACAGCAGTGTCGCTTGCGAACATCTGTTCCTCGTTGTCAGACGAACATGACGCTAGTCCGCTTGTTACGACTCGTGGTTCTGGTCACGCGACCCGGTCAAACCATGATTCCATTATTGCGGTTTTGCACTTCCATGATTGCAGTTTTGGCAAACGATTTTTCAAAACAAATAACAACAGTAGTAAGAAAAAAAGACTGGCGAACGCTACCGTTACACACAGCGGCTTACACAAAACAGATTTTACGCACGGGACGCACGCTTTCAATTGTCGAACTTCTCTGCTTCAATTGGCTCGCTGTATTTGCAGCCATTGGTAGGCAGGTCCTTCTTGCTAGGTTTTCAGTGATTGGTTCTTCAAGGTTTCAGAAACCCAATTCAAGGCTCTTATTAGTCGAATGAGAGGTCAATCAAATCTAAACCAATCAAAGCACTCCTTTGGCTTTCTGTTCGTGGCTGTGTCTGTAGTGGAAGAATGGAAAGTATGTGCGTCAGTGTGCGTCCTAGTGCGCACGAGGGCTCACTAGGACGCAGAGACATGACCGCCCGCGGTATCCCGGAGTGCAAGAGGTTAACCTCAAGGCTGAGAATAGGAAGCTGTCTCAGTGTTTCATTGGGCCTTTTCCTATCAAGCAAATTATTAACCCGGTGGCTGTGCGCCTGACTCTCCCTCCCTCCTTCCCTCCGCATCTGTCCTACGTTTCGTGTGTCACAGATCAAACCTGTCTTCTCCAGCCCTCTCTGTCCCCCTCCCAGGTCTCCACCTCCACCAGTGGTGATCGACGGCGACCCGGCGTGGAGGGTCAACGCCATCCTGGATGTCCGCCGCTGGGGTAACGGCCTGCAGTATCTGGTGGACTGGGAGGGGTATGGCCCCGAGTGGCGCTCCTGGGTGCGTCCATCCTTCATGTTGGATAGTCAGCTCATCAAGGATTTCCATCGGACGCACCCAGGTAGGTTGGATGAGGTGCCGAGAGGCACCTCTCGGGGTGGGGTACTGTGATGACCCACTCTCTGCCATTATCTGCCACAGCTGCACGCACACCTGCCACCCATCACTCACGGGCTATATAACCTGCTCTGCCTGCAAGACTGGCACGGAGCCGTCTGTCTCCCTGGCTACGCGAAGCTCTACGCTCACTGTCCAGCCTAACATTCAGCCCTTTTCATCCCTGCCGTGCCAGCTTCTTCCTGGAAGGATGCTCCTCTATCTCCAAGTAAGCTCTTCATTCTACTGACCTGTTCAGCGTTGTCCCCTGTGCACAGGCGGAACTCTCAGGCAGCAGAATCCTTTCCTCCAGGCGGCGGGCTACACCAACCTCTCACCTTCACACCGTCTCTCGTCAGCAGCGCTGGGGGGCAGACGCTGTCCTTCGGGATTGCCTCCAGGCCGACCTCCTTTCTCCACCACAGCTCTAACAGTAAGCCTCAGTCAATCCACCAATACACCCTGTGACGATGGGATGTCACCACTATATGTTTGGTTATATTGTGATTATGTTGTATCAGTAATGTTGTAATGTTGTATGATTGTTGGTTAAGATGCACATAATGGTTTATGATCTGTCTTTGTTTAATTTGAATGCCCTTAGGAGATAATTGTATGGTTAAGTATTTTGGGTAAAATAATGGATGATAAGTTATTTCACATACCTTTGCCAACATGCTTCCTGTGCGTGTCCAGGCAAAAGACTCCGTTAGGAGTTGAGGGCCTTTTATAGGACACCAGCAGGAAGGAAACATCTATGAAAAGTTAGAGGGGTAGTTTAATATTTATAAATAAGGGTTTTGAAATATTTATTGAATTATTTATATTGCTGTTTATTGTATGTTATTTATATTTGTATTGTATATAGTTGGGGAAACTATTTATGTACTTTTAGAAGTTACTGGGTATGTGTAAATGATGGAAGATTTATTGTTTTACCTGGGATTATGGTAGGGGCTAATCAGCCCTAATTATCTCTGTTAGTATAAAACAGGTGTGATGATTGTGACCTAGAGATCGGATCAGGATAATTGAGAGATGAGTTAATCAGAATCGCCAAGGAGAATCAGAATCCAGATCATCAGAATGAAAGGAGATCATCAGAAGGATCAGAGTCATCATCGGCGATTATTGTTGTTGAAACAGAGCTTGAAGGATTGTATCGGATGTCTGGAACTATCTATCTGTAAGATTATTGAGAATAAAAACTGGACTAATTGAAAATTGAAAGTTGGCCTCGCCTCGCTGTTTCCTTCGTTCACATTTGGTGTCAGAAGTGGGATTGTTATTCGACGTCGTGGCGTTTGGTGGACGGTGGGACTCATGGCGAGAAGAAAAGTGAGGCAAGAGGAGCAGTCTGACCTGGACGCAGGTATGGCGGTTGAGGACCCGGGAGTCAGCGGACTGGGCGAGCTCGAGGAGCTAACGGGCCTGGTGAAATCTCTGGTGCGTTCACTGGCTCTCAGGGATCGCCAGATGGAGGAAGAAGCCGCTCTTCAGGAGCAAAAGTGGCAGGCTGTAGAGAATCACATTTGTCGGATGGAGTCGCAGGTTGCGGAACTGAGAGAGGACTATGGGAGCCGGGCTGAGCGTAGTGGTGACGTTGGCGCTTCGAGGGAGGATCCTAGGGTGACGGCCAGTCGGGTCGGCCCGCGAGAGGATGATTTGCCGCTGCAGGTGCAGCCAAGGAGGCCACGAACGCATCACGAGCCCAGGCTGAATCCTCTCTCTCCCGAGGATGACATCAGGCATTACCTGGCGACGTTCGAGAGGATCGCTACAGTCTGCCGCTGGCGTGAGGAAGAGTGGGCTATTCATCTGGCTCCTCTGCTTGCAGGTGGGACGTGGAGCGCATATGTTCTGATGAACATTGCAGACATGGATAATTATGGAAAATTGAAAGAGGCAATTTTTGAATAAATGTGAAGTCACATCCGACACCTATGGGAGGAGGTTTCAGTCCCTGGACGTTTATGAGGATGAAACCCCTCGTGAATTATATGTACGTCTGAAAGACCTATTTTGTAGATGGATGAAACCAGAGACCTTAACAGACATTATGGAACAATTAGTTTTGGAACGGTTTTTGCGCATGGTGAGCCTGGAGCTGGGAGTCTGGATGCAAGAGCGGGACCCGAAGACTGCAGAGGACGCTGCGCGTCTGGCGGAGGTTTTTCTGTCGGCCAACAGGAGAACTGCCCTCGGTCGTGACAGCTCTTTCACCTCTTTCAGGAATAAGTTTAATGAGGGTGAAAGGGGTGGTCCAGCTCAAGTTAGACATTTCAACTCCAGACAGTTTTTAAATGGCAGACATAATAGAAAGGGTATGTCTTGCTATGAAATGGGCAATAGGGTCCCTTAAGTATTATTTACTAGGGCGTCATTTTGTATTGGAGACAGATCATCGGGCCCTACAGTGGTTGGACAGAATGAAGGATATAAATAGTCGTCTCACAGGGTGGTATGTGTCCCTCCAACCTTATAGTTTTACTGTTCGGTATGTGGCAGGGAAAACCAACCTGGTAGCTGATAGCCTCTCACGAATACATGACTCATAAGAGTACTGTATTCTCGGGAAAGGGGGGAGGAAATGTGACGATGGGATGTCACCACTATATGTCTGGTTATATTGTGATTATGTTGTATCAGTATTGTTGTAATGTTGTATGATTGTTGGTTAAGATGCACATAATGGTTTATGATCTGTCTTTGTTTAATTTGAATGCCCTTAGGAGATAATTGTATGGTTAAGTATTTTGGGTAAAATAATGGATGATAAGTTATTTCACATACCTTTGCCAACATGCTTCCTGTGCGTGTCCAGGCAAAAGACTCCATTAGGAGTTGAGGGCCTTTTATAGACACCAGCAGGAAAGAAACATCTATGAAAAGTTAGAGGGGTAGTTTAATATTTGTAAATAAGGGTTTTGAAATATTTATTGAATTATTTATATTGTTATTTATTGTGTGTTATTTATATTTGTATTGTATATAGTTGGGGAAACTATTTATGTACTTTTAGAAGTTACTGGGTATGTGTAAACGATGGAAAATTTATTGTTTTACCTGGGATTATGGTAGGGGCTAATCAGCCCTAATTATCTCTGTTAGTATAAAACAGGTGTGATGATTGTGACCTAGAGATCGGATCAGGATAATTGAGAGATGAGTTAATCAGAATCACCAAGGAGAATCAGAATCCAGATCATCAGAATGAAAGGAGATGATCAGAAGGATCAGAGTCATCATCTGCGATTATTGTTGTTGAAACAGAGCTTGAAGGATTGTGTCGGATGTCTGGAACTATCTATCAGTAAGATTATTGAAATAAAATGGAAAATTGGAATTGAAGATTTTCGCCTCCTACTTGCCATCGTCTCGTTCACACACCCCTGTGTTGAACTGTGCTAACACCATGCCTCTGCTCTGTCCTCAGGGTTGCCAGATTGCACGGCGTTCTGCTCACTCCCTGCTGTCACAAGTTTACGGATCCACACACTTACATCCACATTTACGTTGCACTCACACATCCACATACAAACATTATCTCAATAAAGATTATTGAATTTACTCTTGAGCGTGTGTCTTTTCTCTGGGTCTGTGTATTATGTCAAAGATCAGAGTTCATAGAAGACACCCAAGGAACCTTCAAGGTTTGAAGACAGTTTGTGTGGAAGAATGGGCTAAAATCACTTCTGAACAATGCCTGCACCTAGTTTCTCCATACAGGAGGCGTCTGGAAGCTGTTATTACCAACAAATGCTTTATTTATTTATTTATTTTTTCCGGTTCCGGTTCCGCCGGACCGGTGGCGCCACACGAGTTGGCTGCCTGTTGCAACTGCCTTTTTCTTATCTTCCTTCTTCTTTCTACACCTTTCACTCTATATATATATCACGGACACACAGATCGCCCCAAGGGTCTCCCGAGTCGGCGGACAGAGCCACTGTTTGCAGCGGGGACGATACAGCAGGGAAGAGCTAGCTAGCTGGCTAGCTAGCTCCAACTGCCACCCTGTGCTAACGGAGAAGCTCGACATGCCGAGGAACTGTGGCGAAAACTACGCGGGTGCCGGGCTGGAGTTTAGGTGGTGTGCAAGAAATATAAGACAGAATAATAAAGAGCGATGGCAAGAACCAAGCAGGCCGCCCGTAAATCTACTGGAGGAAAAAGCCCCCCAGGAAGTAGCTAGCCACCAAGGCTGCTCGAAAAAAGCGCTCCGGCCACCGGCGGAGTGAAGAAGCCTCACCGTTACAGGCCTGGTACCGTGGCTCTGAGAGAGATCCGTCGCTACCAGAAATCTACAGAGCTGCTCATCCGTAGGCTGCCCTTCCAGCGCCTGGTGAGGGAGATCGCTCAGGACTTCAAGACCGACCTGCGCTTCCAGAGCTCCGCCGTCATGGCTCTGCAGGAGGCCAGCGAGGCCTACCTGGTGGGTCTCTTTGTGGACACCAACCTGTGCGCCATCCACACCAAGAGGGTCACCACCATCATGCCCAAAGACATCCAGCTGGCCCGCCGCATCCGCGGAGGGAGAGAGAGCTTAGACTTTCTGCTGCACATTCACCAACCACAATGCTCCGCACTGTGTGTCTATATATATGTATATATATATATATATATATATATATATATATATATATATATATATATATACTGTATATATATATATATATATATATATATATATATATATATATATATATATATATATATATATATATATATATATATATATATATACTGTATATATATATATATATATATATATATATATATATATATATATATATATATATATATATATATATATATATATATTTATAGTAATATGTACACATGTATACTAGCTGTTCTTGTTTTTTTCTTGCCTTCTGATTGTTGCTCTGAGTGTTGCTATCCCTGTGCTGTTGCAATCCTGGAATTTCCCCATTGTGGGACTAATAAAGGCTTATCTTATCTTATCTTATCTTATCTTATCTTATATTAAATGAATTTCACCAAGCGTGTTCAATATTTATTCCCTGTGTCATTCCACTTTATTAAATATAACTTGTTTTGTGAACACAGTTGCCTTGACTTCTTTGTATGTATGGATTACTTGGGTTGTTACTGATATCTGGTGAAAATCTCAGGTCAGTGGCTCCATCAGAAATATGTTTAATGAGAAAAATGTTGACATGTTCAATACTTATTTTCCCCGTTGTACATTAGATAGACTGATCAAGTCTAGGCTTTGCATGCTCTCAGACAAGGGCAGGTCTCCGGGAGTCCTGCATATTACTTAATGAGGCCACTATGACAACCCAGCAGACTGGTAAGGCCAAGCCCTATAGTGTGTCAGAGAGGTGGGAAGATGATGTATCACTCTGAAGCGTCAATTTTTACTGGGGTAAGCGTATCAATTTAAATATCAAGAATATCCATGCCAGCACTGGCATTGGTTTTTGGATCAATAACTGATAACTAGTTCATGGACTTGATACTGTCATGAGCCGAGAGCTGGAGGTCTCCGCCAGACTCGGTCTCATGACTTTCTCCATTTTATTTACTTATTTGTTGCATTTTATGCCTTATGGGTTGTATGTATTCATGTTCTGCTTGCCATTTTCCTGTTTGTGTTAGAAACTTTTATTTTTTATTTATTTATATTTTCATTTTTGCTATATGTGGGTTGTTATTTTATTCTTTATATCTTTAGTATTACTCTTTTACTGGCTGACAGCTGTCAGGGGCATGAAGCTTCATGTGGGCGTTGCCCTATTAGCTGTCAGTCTTGGCTTTCTCTCACTACCCCAGCTGATCCACATTGTGTATCATTGCCTTCTCCTGCCCATTCAATACCCACACCTGTCATTTATAATGTAAATGAGTTTTGAACCCTATTTAAGGGCTTTATTTTTGTTCCTTTGTTGCCACTGAATTGGTTATTCTCCCTCGTCTCTGCCAGAGCCCCGTCTAGCTCTGGTGCGCAACTCTTGTAAGTTTTCCTCTCCCATTGGTATTTTGAGCACTTTGTTCAACATTACGTTTGTTGTTATGCAATAAAGGTCACAAACTCACAGTTGGTGCATGGGTCCATTGCTGTCTGCCCCGAAGGGCGATTCATGACAGATACTTTTTTTCAGGTTCTCTCTCCTAGATTTGGTACCTACTACATTGCTTCCATTTCAACTAAAAGTGGACATCTAAGGGCATACACAGCTTTGCTCCTCCTGTTTTCCTTCCCATCTCTGCCCTGCTATCACATGACTCAGCAAGGTCCTGCTGCTGACTGCTGAGACACCTGTAGCTGCAGTGAGTGAGTGACAGAAAGCGTCATAGGCACAGAGGTGTTGTATTAGATATTTAACTCTGTAAATGAAAATATTGCAGATTGCAGTGTGTATAGGGAGACTGAGACTGTGGCAACACTATACCCCTTCATTTAAGCATATCAAAAACCATGAAAAGCAGAACTCCAAGTGTCTAAAGAGGCAGAGAAGAAAGGGAATCTCACATCCACAGAAAGATCCACACCCCCACAGACACAGAGACAGAAATCACTGCAAAGTCCATTCATGCAAGCAAAGAATGTTCAGTTAGCTTACATGAGTAATATTTTAGTTATGACTGTTTGATATTAGTTAATATTAATTTTTGAATTGTAACTGGTCATCATAGTTACTATGACATACATTAGCTGACTCATATAGACCATATTCATACATTTAAATATATTTAATCCAGTGAAATGTGCAAAATTAATTATTTGATTTAAAGTGAAAAGGATGTGCCTCAAACCTGAAATATGAAATTGACTGAATATATTAAACATTTAGCGTTAACTGTGTACTCAAACTGAAAAAAGTATTAAAGATTCATTCTCCAGTAATAATTTTATGCATTTTATTTTTAAAGAGGCCAGGGAAGTGCAATAAGAGGGACATATACAGTGGGGAAAAAAGTATTTAGTCAGCCACCAATTGTGCAAGTTCTCCCACTTAAAAGATGAGAGAGGTCTCCAATTTTCATCATAGGTATACTTCAACTATGAGAGACAAAATGAGAAAAAAAAATCCAGAAAATCACATTGAAGGATTTTTAATGAATTAATTGGTAAATTCCTCAGTAAAATAAGTATTTGGTCACCTACAAACAAGCAAGATTTCTGGCTCTCACAGACCTGTAACTTCTTCTTTAAGAGGCTCCTCTGTCCTCCACTCGTTACCTGTATTAATGGCACCTGTTTGAACTCATTATCAGTATAAAAGACACCTGTCCACAACCTCAAACAGTCAGACTCCAAACTCCACTATGGCCAAGACCAAAGAGCTGTCAAAGGACACCAGAAACAAAATTGTAGACCTGCCCCAGGCTGGGAAGACTGAATCTGCAATAGGTAAGCAGCTTGGTGTGAAGAAATCAACTGTGGGAGCAATTATTAGAAAATGGAAGACATACAAGACCACTGATAATCTCCCTCGATCTGGGGCTCCATGCAAGATCTCACCCCGTGGGGTCAAAATTATCACGAGAACGGTGAGCAAAAATCCCAGAACCACACGGGGGGGCCTAGTGAATGACCTGCAGAGAGCTGGGACCAAAGTAACAAAGGCTACATCAGAAACACACTACGCCGCCAGGGACTCAAATCCTGCAGTGCCAGACGTGTCCCCCTGCTTAAGCCAGTACATGTCCAGGCCCGTCTGAAGTTTGCTAGAGAGCATTTGGATGATCCAGAAGAGGATTGGGAGAATGTCATATGGTCAGATGAAACCAAAATAGAACTTTTTTGTTAAAACTCAACTTGTCGTGTTTGGAGGAGAAAGAACACCATACCTACAGTGAAGCATGGGGGTGGAAACATCATACTTTGGGGCTGTTTTTCTGCAAAGGGACCAGGACGACTGATCCATGTAAAGGAAAGAATGAATGGGGCCATGTATCGTGAGATTTTGAGTGAAAACCTCCTTCCACCAGCAAGGGCATTGAAGATGAAACATGGCTGGGTCTTTCAGCATGACAATGATCCCAAAAACACCGCCCGGGCAACGAAGGAGTGGCTTTGTAAGAAGCATTTCAAGGTCCTGGAGTGGCCTAGCCAGTCTCCAGATCTCAACCCCATAGAAAATCTTTGGAGGGAGATGAAAGTCTGTGCTGCCCAGCGACAGCCCCAAAACATCATTGCTCTAGAGGAGATCTGCATGGAGGAATGGGCCAAAATACCAGCAACAGTGTGTGAAAACCTTGTGAAAACTTACAGAAAACGTTTGACCTCTGTCATTGCCAACAAAGGGTATATAACAATCAGAATCAGAATCAGAATCAGAATCAGCTTTATTGGCCAAGTATGCACAACACATACAAGGAATTTGACTTTGGCTAAAAACTTGCTCTCATTGTTCAGGTGGAGGATTTAAATAAGGATTCAATGACAACAGAGTATGTACAGTAAATTACAGTCTGTCCACGTTTCTATAAAAGGATGCAAATATATACAGGAATATATGCAGTTATTTACTCAGACTAACCACACTTTGCAGAAATATATGAAAAAATATACAGTCACACAGTATTTCAATGTGAACTCAGATTCAGTGATATAATGTGAATGAAGTAAAAAGCAGTGTTGAGATGAACGTATTGATGAATGTATTGAGATGAACTTTTGTTATTGACCAAATACTTATTTTACCCAGGAATTTACCAATTAATTCATTAAAAATCCTTCAATGTGATTTTCTGGATTTTTTTTTTCTTATTTTGTCTCTCATAGTTTAGGTATACCTATGATGAAAATTGGAGACCTCTCTCATCTTTTAAGTGGGAGAACCTGCACAATTGGTGGCTGACTAAATACTTTTTTACCCCACCGTACTTTGTTATTATGCATATAACAAAAATCTCAGACTGGAGAAAAGAAGAATTTATGGTTGAAAACATCTGTTGTTCTCTAGTGATAATTTTGTGCTGATTTCATACTTGGAAAGTTACTTTGTTACAGTACTAAAAAAGTTAGTTTAACATGCACATTGTTAACTATTTAATACTGGAAAGCAAAAATCACAGACTCATTTGATAATCTAATCATTTATTTAGTGTACTAAATGTGTTCAAATTTAATGTGTTGATAATGCTTTCACCTCATGAGTAACAGCCCACTAATCACCCCATATGAAAGTATGTATGATACTTTTATAAGTAAATAGTATCTATATTGATTTCTGTGATATTGACCCTGTATTTATTTGGTATTGTATCCAAACCAAATGTTGCTGTTTCACAGAGAACTTCCCAACTTTGTTGTTTTCCTCTTTTCTCTTTTTGCCCATCTGATGGGACATGTCTGGACAGTGAGACGGACAATCCTCTGCGCCACAGAAGCAGTGCTTAAAGAACACGGTGCTTGTGCAAATGTAGCTGTCATTATTTTATGTTGGCCTGAGAGGTGGAGAGTAGAGGAATGAAAGTCAGTAGAAGAAAAACAGAAAATGTGTGTGAATCAGAGGGAGGCAGGTATAACAGTGAAGAAACAAGAAGTAGAGATAATGAAAGTGGATGAGTTTAAATACCTGGGGTCAACCATCGAGTGCAATGGACCATGCACAAGAGGGGTGAAGCTGAGAGTGCAGGCAGAGTGGGTGGGTGGAGATGGGTGTTGGGGTGATTTGTAACTGAAGGAGAGCAGCTAGAGTGAAAGGGACGATTTACAAGACAGCAGTCCGACCTGCTATGTTGCATGGTTTGGAGATGGTGGCACTGACAAAATGACAGGAGGCGAAGCTGAAGGTGGCAGAGGTGAAGATGCTAAGTATCTCACTGGGAGTCACTAGCTGGGACAGGATTAGAAATGAGTACAGCTCAGGTTGAGCGGTTTGGAGACAGAGTAAGAGAGGCAAGACTGAGATTGTTTGGACATGTGCAGAGGAGGGACAGTGAATATATTGGACAAAGGATGTTGAAGATGGAACTGCCAGGCAGGAGGAAAAGAGGAAGACCACAGAGAATATTCCTAGATGCAGGGAAGGAGGACATGGAGAGGGTTGGTATTACAGAAGAGGATGCAAGGGATAGGGTGAGATGGAGGCAGATGATCCGCTGTGGCGACCCCTAAAGGGAGAAGCCAAAAGATGAAGACCTGACTCATTGTTATTGGTTGTAAATATTTTGAATGAGTTGATTCAGTATGTTGAATTGTTGCCAAATTGAATAAATGAGCTCTATAGAAGAAGGGTGAATTTGGGTCTGTATTTACCAACAGTGCATCCAGAATGTATTCACAGCACTTCACTTTTTCCACATTTTGTTATGTTACAGCTTTAATCCAGAAGGGATTAAATTAATTTTTTTTCCTCAAAATTCTACACACAATACCCCATAATGACAACGTGAAAAAAGTTTTTTTTTTTTAGATTTTTGCAAATTTATTAAAAATAAAAAACTAAGAAATCACATGTACATAAGTATTCACAGCCTTTGCCATGAAGCTCAAAATTGAGCTCAGGTGCATCCTGTTTCCGCTGATCATCCTTGAGATGTTTCCACAGCTTAATTGGAGTCCACCTGTGGTAAATTCAGTTGATTGGAACATGATTTGGAAAGGCACACGCATATCTACAAAAGGTCCCACAGTTGACAGTGCATGTCAAATCACTGACATATTACTCGGCCCAGGAAACACACACGCAGGCTCAGGCAGATTTGAAAGCTTTATTTAACCAATAAAATGTGTGTGGATGCGTGTATGCGATATGTTAATGTGTTGTGGGTGGAAGATGAAGGCAGGGACAGAGCAGCACGACGTGCAGCCAGGCAACCCTATGGAGGAGAGGAGAGCAGGGGATTAGCTGGGCAAATCACACGGGAGAGTAATAAAGCAATGTGCTTACTTGCAGTAACAGAGGTGGCTGGCGTTGGCAAGAACCCAAGCCTGGGAGACAGTGCCCTGCTGTGCGTCCAACGAGGAGAGGTGTTGATGGTGGTGAAGGAGAGGATGTCCGCCGCCAGGGAATCCACCTGTGCACAGGGGAAGGCTGAGAGGGCAGGTGAGTGAATAGACAGCTTACGTGTCGCTGCGAAGGTCAGCAGGCCTGGAGGAAGGAATCTGCTGAGGGTTTGAGCACGTAGGAAGACAGACGGCTCCAGGCCGATGCTCAGGGCGAGGTGGAATAAATAGTTGCACGCTAATGAGGTGCAGGTGTGCGCGCAGCTGAGGTGGATGCCCGAGAGCGGCGAGTGGTGACAGTACTCCCCCCCCCAACAGCGCCTCCTGGCGCTGGCTTACCTGGGTGCGCCCGGTGAAACTCCGCAATGAGATCTTGATCCAGCACCCATGAAGAGCGCACCCAGGACCTCCACTCCGGCCCATAACCCTCCCAATCCACCAGGTATTGTAGCCCACGACCTCGGCGTCGGGAGTCCAAGATGGAAGTAACACCCCACGCCGGATCACCGTCGATTCATCATGGGAGCGGGCGGCGACCTAGGAGGAGGGCAGAGTGGATTGGAGAGAACAGGCTTAACTTTAGACACGTGGAAGGTGGGACACACACGCAGGGAGGGAGGGAGGGCCAAATGCACAGCCACCGGGTTGACAATCTTGGTGATTACGAAAGGACCGAGAAACCGTGGAGCCAGCTTCCTCTTCTCGGCCTTAAGGTTGATGTCTTGAGAAGAGAGCCAAACCTGTTGACCCACCTGGTAATTAGGAGCCGGCCTCCTGTGGCGATTGGCGGTGGAGCTTTTGCGTGCCGCTGTGTGTAAAAGCGCTCCTCTTGTCATAATCCACACACTCCGGCTGCATCTCATGTGTGCCTGGACAGATGGAACAGCCAGCTCACCCTCCTGTTCGGGAAACAAGGGGGGATCGTACCCCAAGGACGCCTTGAAGGGAGACACACCAGTAGCCGAAGACCGCGCCATGTTGTGGGCATACTCCACCCAAGCCAAGTAGGAGCTCCAGGAGGACAGATTAGAGGAGGTCACACAGCGCAGAGCAGCCTCCAGCTCCTGATTAGTGTGCTCACATTGTCCGTTGGACTGGGGGTGGTGACCAGAGGAGAGATTAACCGTGGCCCCCAAGGCGTTACAAAAGCACCTCCATACCTGGGAGACAAACTGAGGCCCCCGATCCGATACAACGTCCAATGGAATCCCGTGCAGTCTGACCACATGCTGGACGAGGAGATCAGCCGTCTCACATGCCGAAGGGAGACCCCCGAAGAGGCACAAAATGGGCGGCCTTAGAGAACCGATCCACGATCATCAGCACTGTGTCATAGGTGTTAGAGACCGGGAGACCAGTGACGAAGTCAAGGGCGATGTGCGACCAGGGCCTGCCCGGGACCGGCAGGGGCTGGAGCAGACCCGCAGGTGGAGAGTTTTGAGACTTGCCGGTAGCGCACTGGGGACAAGCCCGGACGTAGTTGGTGACGTCCTTCTGGAGACCTGGCCACCAGAACGAGCGTTGCAGAAGATTCACCAGTCGGGAGACGCCAGGGTGACAGGCGAGCTTGGAGGTATGGACCCAGTGAATAACCTCCCCTCGAACCGCTGAAGGAATGAAGAGCCTCCCCTCTGGGCCACCGCCCAGGTCCGGTTCCGTCTCCTGTGCCCTACGGATCTTGTCCCTGATGGACCAGGAAACCGCCCCCACAACGCACGAGCTGGGGAGGATGGTGTGGTCCGACTCCTCCGGATCTTCAGGAGCGAACTGCCTGGACAATGCATCGGGCAACCCATTCTTCGAGCCTGGATGGTACGTGATGGTAAACTGAAACCGAGCAAAGAATAGAGACCAGCGTGCTTGATGGGCATTCAGGTGCCGCGCTGACCTCAAATACTCAAGGTTTTTGTGGTCCGTCCAGACCACAAAAGGCTGAGCTGCCCCCTCCAGCCAGTGACGCCACTCCTGCAACGTGAGCTTGACAGCGAGGAGTTCCCTGTCGCCGACGTCATAATTACGTTCCGCTGCAGATAACCGTCGGGAGAAGAAGGCGCAGGGCCACTTGACTCCATCCACTGGTGAGCACTGAGAGAGCACCGCCCCCACCCCCGTGTCGGATGCATCGACCTCCACCAAGCACTACAGCGTGGGGTTGACCTGGGTCAGGACCCGGGAGGACGAGAACTCTGCCTGGAGGGTCTTGAAGGCGGCGGCTGCCTCCTCGGACCACTGGAAGGGCACCTTCGATGAAGTGAGATGAGTCAGGGGGGTGACAATGGTGCCGAAGTTGGGGACAAAGCGACGGTAGAAATTAGCGAAGCCAATGAACTGCTGAACCTGCTTCCTGGAGGTAGGCGTGGGCCACTCGACCACCGCTTTAACCTTAGCTGGGTCGGGGACAATCTGGTTGTGCGAGATGACAAACCCCAGGAAGGAGGTGGTCCGGGCGTAGAATTCGCACTTACCCTCCTTGATGTAAAGTCTGTTTTCCAGCAGCCGTTGCAGGACCCGCCTTACATGAACCTGGTGCTCCTCCTGTAACCTGGAGAAGATGAGTATATCGTCCAAGTACACGAAGACAGAGACCCCCAGGAAATCTCGTAGGACGTCATTTATGAGCCGCTGGAAGACGGCAGGTGCGTTGGTGAGCCCAAATGGCATCACGAGGTACTCGAAGTGACTGCTGGGCATCCTGAAAGCCGTCTTCCACTCGTCACCCTCCCGGATCCGAACGAGATGGTAAGCGCTGCGGAGATCTAGTTTCATGAACCAGGTCGAAGGCAGTGTCCATCAGCGGCAAGGTGTAGCGATCCTTAACAGTAATGTCATTCAGTGCTCTGAAGTCAATGCAGGGGCAAAGGGACCCATCCTTCTTGGACATGAAGAAGAAGCCCGCGCCGAGCGGAGACGAGGAGGGGCGGATGATCCCAGCGCTGAGTGACTCCTTGATGTAAGCATCCATCACCTCACGTTCGGGAGCGGAGAGGCTGTACAGGCGGCCAGATGGCAAGGGGGCCCCTGGACAGAGGTTTATGGTGCAGTCATACGGCCGGTGAGGGGGGAGAGACATCGCCTTGGACTTACTGAATGCTACTCCCAAGTCGTGGAACTCCTGCGGCACCAGGGTGAGGTCTGGAGGCTCGGAGACCGGCGCCGGCGGAGGAGAGGACAGAGCACAAGCCGCAGACTGGAGGCAGGTGCCCAGGCAGAAGGAGCTCCAAGAAAGGACACTGCCGGATCTCCAATCGAGGACGGGGTTGTGCAAGCGCAGCCACGGATAGCCCAGGATGACACGGTCCGAAGAGGAGGGCAGGACAAACACGGTCAGATCCTTACAGTGGATGCCAGAGATTGTAATAGGAACCGGCTTGGTGCGATGCGTCACTACCCCCAGGGGAGAGCGAGAGAGAGTGACCAGGTTAAGGGGAGTTGACAGTGGCTGACAGGATATGCCCAAACGGGTTGCCAGGCTCTTGGAAATAAAACTTTGCTCTGCCCCTGAATCCACCAGTGCGTGCGTGAGGTGCCCGATGGAGTTATGGCAGAAACGAATGGGCAGTGTGTAACAGGATAGGGGATTTGACCGGTTAGAGTCCGCGAGGCCCCCTACAGAGACTCGCGGACCCCCCCGTTTGGCTTAACCGGGCACAGCTCCACGTTATGCTGGACGTCTCCGCCATACATGCAGAGACCCAGTTCCCGCCGGCGTTGTCTCTCCGCAAGGGGGAGCCTGGTGCGCCCAATCGCCATGGCCTCTGGCTCATCGGCGGGCTCCGGAGCGGGTAACGCCAGGGGGCGAGACTGAGGAGAGCGGGCGGAAACGCCGCACGAGCGGCTAATTGACTTCCACTCCACGGCCCGCTCTCGCAGCCTATTGTCCAGGCTAATCGTGAGTGAGATTAGCTCCGACAGCCGCCCTGGGAGATCCCGACTGGCTAGCTCGTCCCTCAGACCGGAATTGAGGCTACGGAGGAAGATGCTGCAGAGAGATGCCTCTCCCCAGCCAACCTCCTCCGCTGCCACCCGGAAGTCAACAGCGTGATCCGCCGCCGACCGGCTTCCCTGTTGGAGACCAAGGAGCCGGTCGGCGAGGACGCTGTCACGACGCGAGTGGTCGAACACCTCTAGGAAGTCTTGCACGAACCGGTCATAGGTAAGGGTTGCGTAGCTGGGCTTCGACATCACGGCGTAAGCCCAAGCTAGCGCTCGCCCCTCCAAGAGATTAGCCATGTAACCGATTCGGCTATGGTCTGAGGGGAAATCCCCGGGAACGCGCAGAAACACCGACTCACACTGCAAAATGAACCCCCGTGCTCCTCCGAGTTTCCCGTTGAAGCGAGCGGGGGTCGGAATAGGTGTGAGCCGGGTCGGCGTCCCCGAGCTAGGCTGGCCAGCCGTGGAAGCGACCGGAGCCGAGGTGCCTTGAGGAACCGGGGGGAACGCCTGCTGGAGGTCAAGGCAGTCTAACCGGTGAGTGATTATGGTTAATTGGTTAAAATTCACTTGTTGTTGGTGAGCAATCATATCCACCCGAGCCTCGAGAGTGGAAAAGCGGCGTGCGAGCCCGCTGTCCGCTGGGCCGCTCTGCTGGAGCCGTACTGACATATTACTCGGCCCAGGAAACACGCACGCAGGCTCAGGCAGATTTGAAAGCTTTATTTAACCAATAAAACGTGTGTGGATGCGTGTATGCGATATGTTAATGTGTTGTGGGTGGAAGATGAAGACAGAGACAGAGCAGCATGCCATGCAGCCAGGCAACTCTATGGAGGAGAGGAGAGCAGGGGATTAGCTGGGCAAATCACACGGGAGAGTAATAAAGCAATGTGCTTACTTGCAGTAACAGAGGTGGCTGGCGTTGGCAAGAACCCAAGCCTGGGAGACAGCGCCCTGCTGTGCGTCCAACGAGGAGAGGTGTTGATGGTGGCGAAGCAGAGGATGTCCGCCGCCAGGGAATCCACCTGTGCACAGGGGAAGGCTGAGAGGGCAGGTGAGTGAATAGACAGCTTACGTGTCGCTGCGAAGGTCAGCAGGCCTGGAGGAAGGAATCTGCTGAGGGTTTGAGCACATAGGAAGACAGACGGCTCCAGGCCGATGCTCAGGGCAAGGTGGAATAAATAGTTGCGCGCTAATGAGGTGCAGGTGTGCACGCAGCTGAGGTGGATGCCCGAGAGCGACGAGTGGTGACAAGCACAAACCAAGCATTAAGTCAAAGGAATTGTCTGTAGACCTCCGAGACAGGATTGTCTCAAGGCACAAATCTGGGGAAGTGTACAAAAAAATTTCTACTGCTTTGAAGGTCCCAATGACCACAGTGGCCTCCATCATCCATAAATGGAAGAAGTTTGGAACCACCAGGACTCTTCCTAGAGCTGGCTAGCCGTCTAAATTGAGTGATCGGGGAGAAGGGCCTTAGTCAGGGAGGTGACCAAGAACCCGATGGTCACTCTGTTAGAGTTCCAGTTTTGCTCTGTAAAGAGATGAGAACCTTCCAGAAGGACAACCTTCTCTGCAGCAATCCACCAATCAGGCCTGTATGGTAGAGTGGCCAGACGGAAGCCACTCCTTAGTAAAAGGCACATGGCAGCCTGCCTGGAGTTTGCCAAAAGGCACCTGAAGGACTCTAGACCATGAGAAACAAAATTCTCTGGTCTGATGAGACAAAGATTGAACTCTTCGGCGTGAATGCCAGGCGTCAAGTTTGGAGGAAACTAGGCACCGTTCATAACCACACCAGTGATGATGGCAGCATCATGCTGTAGGGATGTTTTTCAGCGGCAGGAACTGGGAGACTAGTCAGGATAGAGGAAAAGATGAATGCAGCAATGTACAGAGACATCCTGGATGAAAACCTGCTCTAGAGCGCTCTTGGCCTCAGACTGCAGCGACGGTTCATCTTTCAGCAGGACAATGACCCTAAGCACACAGCCAAGATATCAAAGGAGTGGTTTCAGGACAATTCTGTGAATGTCCTTGAGTGGCACATCCAGAGACCAGACTTGAATCCAATTGAACATCTCTGGAGAGATCTGAAAATGGCTGTGCACCGACGCCTCCCATCCAACCTGATGGAGCTTGAGAGGTGCTGCAAAGAGAAATGGGCCAAACTGCCCAAAGATAGGTGTGGCAAGCTTGTGATATCATATTCAAAAAGACTTAAGGCTGTAATTGCTGCCAAAGGTGCATCAACAAAGTATTGAGCAAAGGTTGTAAATACTGATGTACATGTGATTTCTTAGTTTTTTATTTTTAATAAATTTGCAAAAAAAAAAAAAAAAAAAAAACTTTTTTCACATTGTCATTATGGGGTATTGTGTGTAGACTGATGAGGAAAAAAAATAATTTAATCCCTTTTAGAATAAGGCTGTAACATAAAATGTGGAAAAAGTGAAGCGCTATGAATACTTTCTGGATGCACTGTATATGCCGAAGAGGTAATATAATTGGTCCACTTTGTTTCTTTGACTGTGCATCATTAGCAGTATGAAAAAACCAGGGTTTGGATTTTCATGAAATTTTCCCCAGAGCTGTAGCTTGTCCCAACATCAAGTTGATCCAAATCACATTTTTCAAATAAAAAAATGCCTTCCCAGCATAGTAATGTGGGTGATTCATGCTGTAGTCCAGTTGGACAATAACTTGGCTTAAAAACCACCAGTATCCAAAAGAATACGGAGACGCCTTGGCATGGGTGTACAGTCCTGGACCGTTCTTTTGGTATTTTTATTTGAATTTTAACATTTTTTGCTCATTTCTTTCCATGTGTTTCCATGCCATCTGAAGATAAGCATTTCAACCAGCTCCCGATGGACATACTCAAATGCAGGATTGGAGTAAATTTAGAAAAAAAAAAGTATATAAAACACTATCACAGTTATCATTGTTCAAAAAAAGAGTCAACTGATCATTCAATGCATTTATTATATATTAAAATTTGTGCATGTGTGTGTGCCTCAGCAGCCCAACATATTTATTCATTCTATTTGTTGATGCACTGTACACGAACTGCATCTTTCCACAAAAAACAAAGAGCTGTACCGTTCTCCCAGATGACTGCCAGTGGCTTGCAGGTGACAACAGCTGCTCTCATCCAGATGTCTTGCCCTTAGCCTGTCGTCCTGCGTGCTGCTGCTTCCATAGGGTTGTCTCTTCATGTTAGAATGTAAATAATCAGCTGATAATGTTGCAGACACACTGGACAAGTGCAAGTCAGGTGATCGGCTATTCTTAGCGTGACCTCTGCAGTATTTTCTGTCTTGTCTAAAATAATTCAGCGTGAGCGAGAATCTAAACGTCGCCTCTGTGCAGTTTGGGGGGGAAAAAAAAAAATCAGCGTGTTTCGGATATCATGATGCGAGGTGAAAAGGGATGCAAGTCTACCGGATTTCTCAACCCTTCCCTCCCTCTCCCAGCTTCTGGGGTGTGCCGAACAACGGGGGGGGGGGGGGATTGAGGAAAGAAGTTTGCGTTGCGCGTATGTGTGCATGTGAGCCGTGCGTGCGCCTGTGCTCAGGTGGCAGACACCCCCGGTAAATCATTTCAGATCCATTTATTCAGACGCCGGTGTTGCAGGCGACACCTGCACGGCGCTGCCAAAGAAGTGCCACGGTGTCAGCCACTCCGTTTGCTGCTCTGACCCCACCGGCTGGCGTGTGCGTGTGTGTGTGCGTACTCGAGTGCGTTTGTGAGTCTAGTAGTATTTGGTGCTTGTCTATTTGCGTTTGGCGGCTCAGTCAAGGGATTCTGTTCAGCGAGAGAGAAGTTGCAACAAGGGAAGACTTTCTGTTATCTGAATGGCTGTTATTGTTGTGTTGCCTTCAATGACTGCTGCTTCAAATCAAGCATCACTCCACAGGACGAGCTGCTAATTTAATCGCTTTAACGAACAAACTGATGCTAAAAGGGAGGCATCTTTGGTCTCCTAAATACCAAATTAATTTTCAAAAACCCCGGAGATCAAATTAATGGTATTTTTAGTGCAGATTTATATATATATATATATTATCATATGACAGCTGTCTTAATCTGTGTTCAAAATGAGTCCGTTTCCATGTGTCATTTGCGTGCCGACAGTCAGCTGTGACAGTTGTAAAGTGTTCTTGGAAAAAAAAAAAAAAGCGCCCGACGTGGACACTCGAGGCAGCCAGACGAAAGATTTGCGGGCTGTGATGTCTGTGTGTCAAATTACTTATCTCGCTAAGCACATGCCGCCACTTCAGAATCATACACTTCAAAACCCCGGATCCTTCAAAAAAAGCCTCAAAAACGGACTGTCGTATTCAACACATCAGTCATGTAGCCACCAGCAAAATGAGCGGGATGTCATTTGCACTCCACACACACACACACACACAAAGAAAGCTTCCAGAGACATTTAAAGACACTCTGGATGACTGTTTCAATTTGGAGGGACTGTTAATGATATCGTCTCAGCTGCCTTTTGTGCCTTTTTTTTTTCCCCTCCTCTGAAGATACAAGTGAACGGCAAAGAGAGCTTAGACGTGCGCTCCAGCTAAAGCTTTGGCAGTTATTAATTTGAGTCCCGGAGACAATTAGTAAATCACTGCAGAACCCATTATCCAGCTGCTGCCCTAGTTTTTAAGGTGTGTTTTTGAAGAATGAGCCAATCTTGCGGTCAGTTTAGCCCGTCACTACTGACAAAGCAGAGTGATGATTTCTGCTATTGCGTTTTGTTTGGAAAGAGACGTGCAAAAAATACTGACCTGCTAATAGAAGAAAGCAAACAGCAGGGATATATTTACCAAACACCCGCTTAGCTTTCTCATTTCTTTTGTTTCTCATTCTTACACCTAGATACACGCACACATACACACTGATGCAAAAAAAACTCAAATTTTTTGAGCTCTGAGCAAATATCCCACTTGGCTTGCACTGTTCCGAGTGTTGCAGAGGGCTAAACTATTTCATTGCGTTAATTGGCCAGTGTCATTTCTGACGTTTGAATAAACAGAGGGAGCGAGACAAAGCTGAGACAAATGGTGGCTAATTAAACTGCTCTATGTGTGTGTGTGTGTGTGTGTGTGTGTGTGTGTGTGTGTGTGTGTGTGTGTGTGTGTGTGTGTCAGTGTGTAGGAGAGAAAGGGTGTTGCAACAGGGAAAAAAAAAAAAAAAAACAGCTGACAAAAAAACCCCCCAGAGTGACGAAACACCCAATCTGACACAAGCAACTACTTCTTGAGATGGGAACTTCAGATGAAGAGGGGAAGGAAAAGACTTTGTGCTTTCTTTGAAATCCTCAACTTCTTTAATTGGGGTTTATTCGGTGCTGACTGTGAAGGGGAAAGTAATGATTAGCTGTATTTTAGTCTTTTAGAAGGAGCGGGCGAATTTAGAACTCCAACTTGGAGAGCTGTCATTATGAAGCCAGAGAGCGTACTGTGTATATACAGTGCTATCTCTCCAACTTTGAGGCTCTTTGATGCAGGAATCTGATAAAACAAAACTCAGACAGAAATTCACCTTAAAGAAAAGTGTGTTGTGTGGGGAACTGAAACCCGGGAGGCAGACCGTTAAAATAAGCTGACACGTGTTTGAACTTCAACCCCTCGGGAGGGGGGGGCAGAAGTAGTGTGGTGGCCCGCCACATCGCCCACTGGGGAGAGAGCTTCTTCACCGCTGCACAACAACAGCGCCTCACCTTGCGTTCCAGTCCCCGTCTCGCCGTCTGCCCGACTCCCGCTCACGCACATGGGTGCAAGCTCATATGCAGTCCCTCAAACTTTCACCCACCCTCCCCCAAACCACTCTTTTCTCACATTCGACCAGTTGTCAGGGGATGTTTATGGGCCATTGTTTGCGGTGCTGATGACCATTGTCACCGGTTGATTCCATTACGCGTAGCCTTCTGATGGATGGCGCCTACCCTGACGTCCGCTGATACGGGTGTCCTTGACCATCAGGGCAGATGTAGTGGAGGGAGTCGGGAGAAGAGTTGAGTATTTATTTATTTTTTCAATAAAAGTGGTGTATCATACAATCATGTTATACTGCTGCACGGACGATGATGGAAAACATTTTATTAGCGTGGAGGTCCAGCAATGAACTATATAAAGGATAAAGATTTGTACTCATCCCCTTATACTGATTAGGGGTGTGTGATGTGGCCAAAAATTATATGGTGATATTTCTGTGAATTTTCACAGTAACAATATTCTTGTCAGTATCATGAAATACATTTTTTTAAGTTATAAAGTACCCTTTCACAGGCCAGTGTTATTTGCCTTCACCAAACTCAGTAAAAACAAAAACTCTCTGATTACTGCAGGTTTTAAACAGCAGCTCTGATTGAGTTTCAAACTTTTTTTAAAATTTTATATCAAATTTACAAAGAAAAATTAAATAATCTTAAGTGCGGGTTTATGTGCTGAATCGATTTACTAACATTAGAAGTCTCCATTGCATGGACCTCTCCTGGGGCTTTTTAGCTCTTGTCACACTGAACAGATTTATTTATTTATTTTTGGTGGCTGAATAATTTCAAGCTGAAGCAGCCAAAACATGACGCAAACAGAACTCCAGACACCAGCAGCTTCACACTGGAGTGGTGTTGCTCATTTGTGGGGAAAAATTTGCGGGCAGATTATGTACACTGCTGCATCATTTTTTCAACATGGCAGCAGTCTGAAACAGCCTTAAAACTAAAATATTTCTACACAGCTAGATCTTATTTCAGGTAACTGGCCAGGGAGGAACAGCTTCCCACGCAATGTTTGTTTTGCCGCTTCTTTGCTAACACGTAGCTTTCATGGGCAGCATAATGTGTGACATCAACATGCAGCTGAGTCCAAATATCAAAATTTTATACCAGTGTTATTGTGACTGATAGAATATTCCATACCCCTAGTACTCATTGATTACACTGGTCAACACCAGATTTATTGTCTAAGTTTTTTTTAGCTGATTTAGGACAATTTTGATGTGCTGAATCCAAAAATCACATTGGTTTTGCTCAATCAGGTCAACTTTTTGAACTATGGCCAGATGTTTTCTTACATTTTTGTTTACATGTACGGGTATTTTCACTTTATATGATGCAAAATTATTTTTTATTTCTTGAAATTCTCTGAATTTTGAACAATGATGATGCAACATTCAATTTACATGTACTCACCTTTATCAATGTCTACTATTCAATTTACAGTACAACTGTACAACTGCTGTACAACTGCTTATAACTTAACATAAAAACCTGACCTGATCGAGAGAAACGGATGTCATTTTCGGATTCAATGGTGCGAAATTGTCTTAAATTAGTTGAAAAAACACAGACAACTTACAAAAAAATTATTTTTGTTATGTTGTGTTATTTGACTAACAACATCCCACAGAGGAGTTAGTTTGTTCTGAAGGCAAACAATGTAAAGATTTACAAGATAAACAATTAAACAGATAAGACATAATACAAATGAAACATTCAGCTCATGTGCCAGGCATCCAAACAAACACAGCAATATCTAATTTATCTATTTTCTTTACAGCAACATTCCTGACATTACTTGGTATGTCTTCCAAAAATATTGCAAATTACTTTGCAAAAATAACACTACTATAAATGTTATTGGTGTAGTCCACCATTGTTGCATAATTTAGAGACAAGTAGCTACACCTACAAAATGATTAGAGAGTACATACCTCTGCCAATAGATTGGGGTTTTTATTTAGATTCACACAACTGTACATACCCACTTCCCACTTGAATTTTATCTAACAAGTTCTGTGATAATTTCTTCAATAAATTAATCCTGCTAAAAGACTCATGGACAACCATCACTGAAAATGTAAACTTGTTGGGCCAGATAAATATAATTATCAAAGTTAGTGCATGAACAATAAATCTTAAAGCAACATAAAAATGTAAATGTAATAATATGCTGCTTGTTTCCAACCTCTGAATACAACCATATGTTCTGTGTTGAAGACGATGATATCACCACATTTCACTGTCTAACCATTTCAACACTGGTTAAATCCTATGACAGACCTGGGAGGGGGATGGTGGATGAGACTAAAGGCAGTGTTCCCACATTGGAGACCCATGTTCCTAATTTTGTGTTTACTTTTGCTTACTCATTCACAACATAATTCCAGTGTGGTAATTAACTTCCTTGAGGTATTACATGTAAACCCAGCCACAGGGTGTGCACAAGCTAATGTACTCTTAGTGCCAGTCCCAAGCTCAGGTAAATGGGGAGGGTTGTGGCAGGAAGGACGTCCAACGTAAAACCTTTGCCACATCAAACGTGTGGATCATGACGAATGAGACTTTCATACTGGATCGGTCGAGGCCTGGGTTAACAACGACCGCTACCAGTGCTGATAACCGACAGGGTGTCGGTGGAAACTGGGCCACTGTTGGCCGAAGATTGAGGAAGAGGAGAGGGGGAAGGCATGTTTGGAGGGAGAGAGAGAGAAAAGGAAAGGTAGACGTGTGGAGGTGAGAGTAGGAACGTTAAATGTAAGGACTATGACTGGTAAAGGCAAAGAGTTGACCGATATGATGGAGAGAAGAAAGGTAGATATACTGTGTGTTCAAGAAACCAGATGTAAGGGAAGCAAGGCTAGGAGCACTGGAGGTGGATTTACACACGTGGACAAAATTGTTTGTACCCCTCTGTTAATGAAAGAAAAACCCTCAATGGTCACAGAAATAACTTGAATCCGACAAAAGTGGTAATAAATAAAAATTCTATGAAAATTAACCAATGAAAATCAGACAGTGCTTTTGAATTGTGGTTCAACAGAATTATTTTAGAAAACAAACTCATGAAACAGGCCTGGACAAAAATGATGGTACCCTTAACTTAATATTTTGTTGCACAACTTTTGAGGCAATCACTGCAATCAAACGATTTCTGTAACTGTCAGTGAGACTTCTGCACCTCTCAGCAGGTATTTTAGCCCACTCCTCATGAGCAAACTGCTCCAGTTGTCTCAGGTTTGAAGGGTGCCTTCTCCAGACGGCATGTTTCAGCTCCTTCCACAGATGTTCAATAGGATTTAGATCAGGGCTCATAGAAGGCCACTTTAGAATAGTCCAATGTTTGGCTCTTAGCCATTCTTGGGTGTTTTTAGCTGTGTGTTTTGGGTCATTATCCTGTTGCAAGACCCATGACCTGCGACTGAGGTCAAGCTGTCTGACAATGGGCAGCACATTTCTCTCTAGAATACCTTGATAGTCTTGAGATTTCATTGTACCCTGCACAGATTCAAGATACCCTGTGCCAGATGCAGCAAAGCAGCCCCAGAACATAACAGAACCTCCTCCATGTTTCAAAGTAGGGGTTGTCTCATCTGTCCATAGGACATTCTCCCAGAAGCTTTGTGGCTTGTCAACATGCAGTTTGGCAAATTCCAGTCTGGCTTTTTTATGATTTGTTTTCAACAGTGGTGTCCTCCTTGGTCGTCTCCCATGAAGTCCACTTTGGCTCAAACAACGACGAATGGTGCGATCTGACACTGATGAACCTTGACCTTGGAGTTCACCATGAATGTGTTTAGAGGTTGTTCTGGGCTCTTTTGTTACCATTCGTATTATCCGTCTCCTCCTGCGGCCACGTCCAGGGAGGTTGGCTACAGTCCCGTGGATCTTAAATTTCTGAATAATATGTGCAACTGTAGTCACAGGAACATCAAGCTGCTTGGAGATGGTCTTATAGCCTTTACCTTTAACATGGTTGTCTATAATTTTCTTTCTAATCTCCTGAGACAACTCTCTCCTTTGCTTCCTCTGGTCCATGTTTAGTGTGGTACACACTATGTCACCAAACAGCACAGTGACCACTTATCACCCTTTAAATAGGCCGACTGACTGATTACAAGTTTGTAGACACCTGTGATGTTAATTAGAGGACACATCTTGGTTGAACATGTCCCTATGGTCACATTATTTTCAATCTTTTCTAGTGGTACCATCATTTTTGTCCAGGCCTGTTTTATGAGTTTGTTTTTTAAAGTAATTCTGTTGAACCACAATTCAAAAGCATTGTCTGATTTTCACTGGTTAATTTTCATAGAATTTTTTATTTATTACCACTTTTGTCAGATTCAAGTTATTTCTGTGACCATTGTGGGTTTTTCTTTCATTAACAGAGAGGTACCAACAATTTTGTCCATGGCTGTAAACTGTTCTACCATGGTGTAAGCTTGAAGGAAGAGTATGTGAAGAGTGTTCAGGAGGTAAAGAGGGAGTCAGACAGAATCATGAGTTTGAAGGTAGAAGTCAAAGGTGGGATGTTGAATGTTGTCGGTGCATATGCCCCACAAGTTGGATGCCAGGTAGAAGAGAAAGAGAAATTCTGGAGTAAGTCGGATGAAGTGGTAGAGAGTGTTCCTGTTCCCAGGAGGGAGAGAGTGATGATTGGAGTGGACTTTAATGTGCATGTAGATGAAGGGAACAGAAGTGATGAGGAGGTTCTGGGTAGGAATGATCTTAAAGAGAGAAATGTGGAAAGACAGATGTTGTGGATTTTGCTAAAAGGATGGAAATGGCTGTGGTGAACACATAATTTAAGAAGAGAGAGGAACATAGGGTGACTTACAAGAGTGGAGGAAGGTGCACACAGGTGGACTACATCTTATGCAGAAGGAGAAATCTGAAAGAGATAGGAGACTGCACAGTGGTGGCAGGCGAGAATGTTGCTAGACAACATCAGATAGTAGTGGGTAGGATGACTTTGGAAAGCAAGAAGAGGAAAAGAGTGAAGGCAGAGCCAAAGATTAAGTTGGGAAAGTTACAGAAGGAAGAAGGGCACACAGAGTTTAGAAAGGAGCTGATACAGGCTCTGGGTGGTATGGAAGAATTACCAGACGACTGGAAAGTACAGCAAAAGTATTGAGGGAAACAGGTAGAAAGGTATGTGGTGTATCCAGTGGACAGAGGAAGCAAGACAAGAAGATTTGGTGGTGGAATGAGGAGGTACAGGAACGTATTCAAAGGAGGAGGTTAGCAAAAAAAGTGGGATAGTCAGGGAAATGAAGAAAGTAGACAGGAGTATTTGGAATCTAGGCGCATGGCAAAGAGAGGTGGCAAAGGAACAGGTATATAGTGAGTTGTATGAGACGCTAAACACTAAGGAAGAAGGAAAGGACTTGTATCAATTGGATAGACAGAGAGATCGAGCTGGAAAGGATGTACAACAGGTTAGACTGATTAAGGACAGAAATGGTAATGTACTAACAAATGACGAGAGTGTGTTGAGAGGGTGGAAGGAGTACTTTGAAGAGCTGATGAATGAAGAAAATGAGAGTGAGAGGAGGATGGATGAAGCAAAGATGGTGAACAAGGAAGTCCCAAGGATTAGCAAGGTGGAAGTGAGAGCAACTTTGAAGAGGATGAAGAATTGAAAGGCGGTTGGTCAAGAAGATATACCTGTGGAGGTATGGGGATGTTTAGGAGAGATGGAAATGGACTTTTTAACCAAATGGTTTAATACAATCTTGAAGAGTGAAAGGATGCCTGAGGAGTGGAGAAGAAGTGTTTTGGTACCAGTTTTCAAGAACAAAGGTGATGCTCAGAGCTGTAGTAACTACAGAGGCATACAGTTGATCAGCCACACTATGAAGATATGGGAAAGAGTTGTTGAAGCCAGGTTAAGAGGAAAGGTGACAAACAGTGAGCAGCAGTGCAGTTTCATGCCAAGAAAAAGTACTACAGATGTAATGTTTACTTTAAGAGTGGTGATAGAGAACTATAGAGAAGGTCAAAAGGAGTTGCACTATGTCTTTGTGGATCTAGAGCAGGGGTGGGCAGCGAGGGCCATTCCACTGCAGGTTTTCTGTTCCACCCAAACTCTTCAGCAGGTTTTTGCTCTGATCAGCTTCAAAGATTGCTAATCAGTGAAAACACCTGCTGAAGAGACTGGGTAGAATAGAAAGCCTGCAGTGGAATGGATCTCCATGGCACATGATTACCCACCCCTGATCTAGAGAAAACATATGATCTGGTGCCAAGACAGAAAGTGTTGTACTGTATGAGAAAGTCAGGGGTGGCAGAGAAGTATGTGAAGGTGGTGCAGGACATGTATGAGGACAGCGAGATGGTGGTGAGGTGTGCTGAAGGCGTGACAGATGGGTTCAAGGTGGGGGTGGGGTTACATCAGTGATTGGCTCTGAGCCCCTTCTTGTTTGCCATGGTGATAGACAGGCTGACAGACGAGGTCAGGCAGGAGTCTCCATGAACCATGATGTTTGCAGACAACATTGCGATCTGTAGTGAGAGTAGGGAGCAGGTGGAAGAGAACCTGGAGAGGTGGAGGTATGCTCTAGAGAGAAGAGGAATAAAAGTCAGTAGAAGCAAGACAGAATACATGAGTGTGAATGAGAGGGAGACAGGTGTAATGGTGAAGATGGAAGGAGTAGAGGTAGTGAAAGTAGATGAGTTTCAATACCTGGGGTCAGCCATCCAAAGCAATGGAAAATGCACAAGAGGTGAAGAAGAGAGTGCAGGCAGGGTGGAGTGGGTGGAGATGAGTGTCAGGGGTGATTTGTGACAGAAGGGTAGCAGCAAGAATGAAAGGGAAGATTTACAAGATGGTAGTGAGACCTGCTAGGACGCATGGTTTGAAGACAGTGGCACTGACAAAAAGACAGGAGCTGGAGCTGAAGGTGCAGATTTGAAGACACTAAGATTTTCATTGGGAGTGACTTGGAGGGACAAGATTAGAAATGAGTATATCAGAGGGACAACTCGGGTTGAGCGGTTTGGAAATAAAGAGAAGCAAGGCTGAGATGGTTTGGACATGTGCAGAGGAGGGGTAGTGGATATATTGAACAACGAATGTTGAAGATGGAGCTGCCAGGGAGGAGGAAAAGAGGAAGACCACAGAGAAGGTTCATGGATGTAGTGAAGGAGGACATGGAGAGGGTTGGTGTTACAAAGGAAGATGCAAGGGATAGGGTGTGATGGAGGCAGATGATCTGCTGTGGCGACCCCTAAAGGGAGCAGCCAGAAGAAGAAGAAGAAGAAGACAAAATTACATGTATATTTTTTAGGTGGTTAAGGTGAGGGCAATGGTTAGGGAAAGGTGAAGATCTAATTTAGATACATTGCACTTGTAACCTACATGGAAATAATGTCATTTCAAGTTACTATTCTCACAACAACAAAGTTGTTTATTGTCAAAATGTACATGTAGGTTACAACACCTGGTAAAAAGGACGATACAGGGAGTTTTCTCTTTGAGGATATTCTCTGCATAAAAGAAACTGATCGAGCCTACAAGTGCTCTTTTTTTTTTGCCTTTTTCAGTAAAAATACTTGCTTTTAGGTTGGATAAATGTCATAATTTGGAAGTAAATTCATCATTCAGAGATTCTGGTTCTTGTCCCATATTTTTCCCTTTTTCCACTCTCATTTTGGTCATTAATTTATTTCATTCTACTTTGCTTTGCTGGTTAAAATAATGTACTAAAAACTGGTTAGGCTTGACAAAAGATTAAAACAGCCCTCTACACCAACAACTTGTGCTTGTTACATTGTGAAGAATGTCTCACTAGTAACATAAAATGATGCATCTCAGCACAGCCAAAGGACGCTCTGAGATACGATGGCACGGCGAATTCCAGGAGTGAAATGGTTAGAACACATACCACATGTGTATGTTGCTGAAATGCAGTGATCCTTGATTGGACTCCATGCCAGAGTGATCCTTCCTGTGTGTCTCTTCCCTGCTCTTCCTTCCACTTCTTCTCTCGCTCTTCACTGTATCACTCCACTGTAGACAAAAAAATGCCTCCCAAGAAAAGAAAATATAGCTGAACTGGTTAAAATAAATAAATAAATAAAAGCTGCATTTAGGTTAAATTATTTATTTCCAACAGCATCAACAAAGTCTTACACTCCCTGACTGAGTCTATGAAAAAATAAATACATATAATGATAATGATTATCAAATTTCTGCCCTTTGCATTTGAAACAAAACCAAGTTTCTTTGAAATATCATGCTTATTTTTTTCAGATCAATATATATTTTTACATCTTTATTAACACATGACCCCCCCCCCAACAAAAAAAACAACTTTAATATAATAAGATGCTAAATTTTAAGGTTTACAGTTATATGCAAAAATTTGGGCACCCCATGACAAATAGCATATTTTGGTCATTTTTATTTGGTGTATTTCAGTAATTAAGTGTGTAAAGTGCCCAAACTTTTTCACTGTGACAGATATATATTCTTTTTTTTTGATCTGCTGCTTTCTACACTCAGACTGTCAGCAGTGGAGTGCATCTATTTAATGAAAATCTTTAATAAAAGTTGGGAAACATTATTTCAGTCAGTTATTTCTCCCCTTCAGTAACACCAATTGGCATTGTATTTTACATTGTTGGAAAGTCTAATTAGACACATTTACAACGAGGTATAACTTGTAAGGATTGTGCATTTGTGGAAAGGGCAACACAGCTAAACATGTGGGTAGTGCCCCCCCCAAAAAAAAAAATATGCCAAAATCCCCTGCAATATTCTCCTGTTGGTATTCACTCTTATTTTGAGTTGCTTTGTGGATTGGATGATTGCACTCTCCAACGGTAATAAGGAACAAACAACACATACATTTATTGGCCATTTTTACACCTTCTTCATTTTACACTGTCGGAGACCTCAGTAGTGTCGTGAAGATCCATAGGCAGCCACAACAGCTTGGCACCTCCTCATGCTGGTGGCATTTTGCTGTGGCACGGCCTGCCATGCCTTAACCAGGAGTTGTTGAAGGTCAAACAGGGTGGTTGTGTTGGTCACTCTTGCACGTCCAGCAAGCCCAAGCTCATCTCACGAGTATTCGATTACGGCCGAGACTGGCACACACCTGGCAGCACTCCAAGCTCAAAACAAGAGTGAAGACCAACAGGAGAATATTGCAGGGGATTTTGGCAGATTTTTTTTTTTTTTTGGGGGGGGGCGCTGCCTGCACATTAGCTGTGTTGCTCATTCCGTGAATGCACGATCCTTACACGTTGTACCTTGTTGTAAAGGTGACTAACCAGGCTTTCCAATGATATGAAATACAGTATCATTTGGTATTCTTAAAGGGGAGAAATAACTGACTGAAATAATGTTTGCAAACTTTTTTGAGGAGTTTATATTCCGTCATATGGTTGAAGTGTTCCTGTCACTCACAGGGAGACGGTCGGATCAATCGTATTAAAATTGCACACATGGGCATACACGCACCCCCCCCCACACACACACACACACCATCCTGGGTGGACGTGGCTGCCTCAACTCTCAGTTCATCTGCTGCAAATCACAAGTGTAGCTGAGGTATTACGTTTATTTGTAAGTGAACTTCTTCAAAACTATAGTAAAGTAATAGTAACATTAATAATTTAGCTCATTTTGAGTCAGTGGAACAAATTTATAATTTAAAGGTTCCGGTTTTCCTTGTTGTTAGTGGGTCATTAATTGATGGGACACAGGAAATGAGCTCATTGCGCATGTAGGGGTTTTCCCGGGAAAAAAAACAAAACTGCATGGACACTGCACAGGTAAGGTGAGTGTGTGTGGCTCTCCTCCCCCTAATGAGTGTCAAAGTTTAAACTTGGTCTTTTTTGTTGTACTAAGTGGTTATTAATAATTTTATCCACCTTATTCCTGAGGGCACTGCTGTAGAAACGATTATGGGCACAACTTCCGGTTACAGCTGAAGCGGTGTTAAATCAGTCAGCAAGAGTGGAGTAGTGGGGCATTTAAAATAGCATTTTTAAAAGTGTTTTAAATTCATTTTAATGTATAGTCCACATACCTGTTTTGCAGTCAAGTGGCAGCTAATTTCAGCACTTGTAGTTTTTGTAATTTTGAATGTTTTTGCGTAGTTCTGGTAGATGCAGCTGTTTGTGGGGTGAGGCTCCTAAACCTCAGCTAAATCTGTGCTGGCTTCAACAGCAATGCATGGATCATGCACTGAAAACTAAAAAGGACTGTTGGTGTGATCAGTGGGACAGACACAGGACAGACACAACAGCACCAGGTATGATTTCACTTGTATGCATGCCACAGATCTGACGTTTATATATGTCACCAGATGCAAGGCTGCATGAAGTAAAATAAAAAAAAAAGTAACAGTTTGCTTCCTAAGGCTTAACGATTTAAGAAAGATATCAAATAGTTTTGTTGAGTTTTTTTGCATTTGTTGCACTGCATTATAACGATATGGACTTAATATTTGCAGCTTCAGCATGCATTAATTTTTAAATTATCACAAAATATAGATCAATAAAATTTTGAGCAATTGTCAGAAAAGGTCTGTACATGTGAAATTAAGTAACAAGCATTCACAGCATGACAGCAGTATGAGCGTTTTAATTTCAGGGTAAAACGGACAGCTGCAGCTGTCCGTTTTACCCCGACATTAAAACACTCAAGCACGGTGTTGTGATTCTTGTGGTTCTGGCTAGATTCAACATCTGCTGTAAGGTAAATTTGAGTATGTCCAACATATTTTAACAAAATGCATCCGGCTTTATTGAGGTGGAAACGTCGATATATCTCAGAGCTTTTATTTGTTTACAGCATTAGCATTTTAGCAACGGCGCTAACTAATGGAGCTACTGTCTGCCAGGCCACTTTTTAAGGTCATCTTTCTATCCCTCGATAGTGGGAAGTGGTTTGATTATATTACTCTTTTTGAGGTGCAAAAGGCCGTGTTCCCGCATTTTTGATACCAAAGTCATTTTTAACAAGAAAAAGTGTCCCATTTGTGTGACAACCCCACTTTCTAAACTAGTGCCGGAAGTTGCGTCCATAATTCTTGAAAGGCATCATGGGGGCTTGGAATAAAGGTGGATAACACTGCAGAAGGGTTTTCATTAAGTTTTAGTAACTTTTGATCTGGAAGATATCACTTTTATTGCTGTCTTATGTCATCTGTGTCCGCTCAGAGGCCATTGTTACCTCAGCCAAGGGAAGAGGTAATTTTTTGGAAGCGTTTATTGGTTTGTCTGTTAGCAACATTACTCAAAAAGTTCTTAAAGGATTTTGATGAAATTTTCATGAAAGGCGTGTAATGGCACGGGGGACAGATGATTAGATTTTGGTGGTGAGTCAGATCACGATCTGGATCTGGGAATTTTTTGAAAAATCATTTTATATATTCAATATGGCGCTTTTCATATACTGCCCCTTTAAGACTTGTCCACTGAGTTACGCGCATCGCCACACCATAGGCCCACGCACGTGCAAAGTATGTGATGATTGACATTATTTTTTCATCTGAAGATCCCAAGAAAAAGCAAGACAGGGTGCCCTAGCGCCACAGCGATGTATCAACAAACAGCAATTTCAGTGCATTTCTATGGTAATGTTGGCTAAATTTAAACAAAGAATATGCAGAAGTGGTGAATGACTGGCTCATGTAGCCATCACCATCTTATGAAAGATAGTGATAGCAATCAGAAATACAAGTTTTTAGATTCACATCGGCCAGCAGAGATTATTGAATGAGTATATTGTGGGATGCCTTTTCATAATGGGATGAGAACTGTGTCGGCTCGGTAGGAATAGTCATTCCAATTTGAGCCGCTAATCAGCCTCAGAGTACAGTAAACATATCAACACTGCTATTAAACTAGTTTAAAAATAAGACTGACACTCACCTGCTGACAAATGGACGAAGCTCTGTAGAGCTGAAACGAAGTGTCGGGATTAACGAGGGCTGACTAGTGTAAACAAACAGCGTCTCCCGTACGGGAGATAGGGGGTTGTTCTTCCTGTGAGCTCCGGTATTTAAATTTTAACTACTGGATAGATTTTGGTGAAAATTTCACCAGAGGTAACCCTTGGGCCAAGGATGAATCCATTAAATTTTGGTGATGATCTGAGAGTGCATACCTCCACCAAGGACCTTGTTTGTATTTGTGCAGCAGGATTACACAAAAACTACTGGATGGATTTGGATGAAATTTTCACCAGAGGTGGTCCTTGGCCTACAGAGGAACCCCTAACATGTTGGTGATGATCCGAGAATGCATACCTCCGCCAAGGCTCTTATCTTCTCACAGTGTGTTAGCAAGAATCCTCCAAAACAATACTGGATAGAATTTGATGCGATTTTCACCAGATCTGGCTCGTGACCTACACACAAACCCATTACATTTTGGAGGTGATGCATGAGGGACAGAAGGAGCCTTGGCAGAGGTATGAACTCTCTGAGCGCTTTTCTAGTTTTTCCTTTGCATTAGATGGGACGACAGTGTGCTGCTGCTATGTGTATCCCACTGATTGATGCCTGTCTTATAGGTATGTTTCATGTTAAAAATGTTATAATGTGAGTTTTATTTGAAGCTGCACTTAAGATGATATTTTGAGTCACTTTATAAATTTTTTTGTTTTTATTTTTATTTGTACCTGTCTAATTTGAGTGTCTTTTTATTTATTGATGCTTTTGAGTACAATTGTGTTTATCTGATTTTTATTTATTTATTTCAGTTTTACTGTGTTTTTGGTTTGACTTTTGGAATGTATTTTGTTAATACATAATCTTTTCCGGTTCCGGTTCCGCCGGACCGGCGGCACCACACGGGTAGGCTGCCCGTTGCAACAGCCTTTTTTTTACCTTCCTTCTTCTTTCTACACCTTTCACTCTGTATATATATCACGGACGCACGGATCGCCCCGGGGGTCTCCCGGGTCGGCGGACGGAGCCACGGTTTGCAGCGGGAGACGTTACAGCGGGGAGGAGCTAGTGCTAGCTAGCACTTGGCCGCCGCCCGGTGCTAATGGGAAACTCGACATACCGGGAGCTGTAGCGAAAACGACGCAGGTGCCGGGCTAGAGTTTAGGCGGCGTGCAAGAAATATAAGACAGAATAATAAAGAGCGATGGCAAGAACCAAGCAGACCGCCCATAAAATCTACTGGAGGAAGAAGCCCCCCAGGAGACAGCTAGCCACCAGGGCTGCTCGGAGAGGCGCTCCGGCCACCGGCAGAGTGAAGAGGCCTTGCCGTCACAGGCCCGTGGCTCTGAGAGAGATCCGTCGCTACCAGAAATCCACGGAGCTGCTCATCCGTAAGCTGCCCGTCCAGCGCCTGGTGAGGGAGATCGCTCAGGACTTCAAGACCGTCCTGCGTTTCCTGAGCTTCGCCGTCATGGCTCTGCAGGAGACCAGCGAGACCCACCTGGTGGTCTCTTCTTCGCTAAGGGGGTCACCATCATGCCCAAAGACTTCCAGCTGGCCCGCCGCATCCGCGGAGAGAGAGCTTAGACTTTCTGCTGCACATTTACCAACCAACCATAATGCTCTGCACTGTGTCTATATATATACATTTATAGTAATATGGACATATGTTTACTAGATGTTGTTTTTTCTTGCCTTCTGATTGTTGCTCTGAGTGTTGCTATCCCTGTGCTGTTGCAATCCTGGAATTTCCCCATTGTGGGACTAATAAAGGCTTATCTTATCTTATCTTAATATATAATTTTGTAATGCAGCACATGGTAAAAAAAAAAAAAAAAATGCATGGATCCTGCACAGATGGGATGAGTGCTGCTGCTGTGTGTATCCCACTGATTGATGCCTGTCTTTTATAGAATAAAGTCATAGCAGTCTGTCGGGGGTGACAATGACTGTTTCATTTAGGTCTGATCAGATTCCTCCACGCAGCTCTGTCCTTCACCCTCCGCTGCCAGGAACTCCTGACCTTGTTAACCTGAGTGACATCTGAGCTTGTATGAGTTGCTTTCTGACTGACCATTTCATGAAACTGCTTGCAAAGTATTTGAGTACCGCTAGCTTTTGCTGAACTAGCGGCACATTCTTGGCAGACAGAGGTATTATCAGTGGCAAGGACAGGCCAAGACAAACTGACTCCAGTATCTGTTGCAGTGACTGACCAGATGATAGGTTTGTTTATCTCTGCTCTTTGTGTAGTGCATGTCGCGATGCACCAACTGGCAAAAGTCCACCACAGACCTTGCGACAGATGTGCTTATCTGCCAGGATGTCCAGTCTCACCCCGTGTAAATAGAATAAAGTGCCAGGTATGAATCCACTGTTGGAGTTATTTCCCTACACAACACAGACACAAACAACAGTTTCAAGTCTGCTATACAAGCAATTTATGACAGAAGTTTAGAAAAATAATACACCATTAGGATATAAAGTGTAAGCTGTTGTGGTGAACAGCAGATGGGTGCCCTGGCCAGGCAGGGCTAGTTCGGCTTCCCATTTCCCAGCAGCCCTTGTGGCTGATGGGACATTTTAAATGTTGGAAAATAATCATTAGCTCCTTAGTTAGACTGTAGGTTTACTGTGTTAGGGCTGTCCATATGCCCAGGGTTTGGTTGCTCTGACTTTTGAGTTTCAGAAAACTTTTGTGCACCATTAAAAGTATTGTACACCGTAAGGTATGACAACATCATACCTAGAAAAAAGGCATAAGATACCATTTTAGACAATGTAAGCTTGTTTTGTAGGGGATTTATATCCACAGGAGTGCATCTTTAACACGCCATCCTTCATTTTGTCATGGTCTAGACATTTTGTCCACACCTTCTGTTGTGTTTGAAATCTGCATGATTCTGTTTTTTGGGTTTGCCGCATTCAGTTATCATTTGTTTCCCTGTTTTTCTTAGCTTTAGCATGGCTTTTATTTTGAAAGAGTTCTTTGTTTTTCCTGTTTGGCCATTTGTTTCCCATATGTTACCATTTAGTTAATTATTATTCTCAGCTGTGTTTTGGATTGATTGATTTCTGTGCCCCTATATATACCCGTGGTTTTCATTTCTCTTTGTAGCATCATTACAGGAGTTACCCTTTGGTTCCTCTTCACGTTAACTGTCATCATCATATGTAAGTTTTCTCAGCCGCTAAGGCCTTTTGTGTTTTTACAGCTCCTGTGCTGCATTTATTTTGTATTTAATAAATCGCTCATACAACTAAAGCCGTACTTGCCTTAAGGAGTCAACCTTCCTGCTCACCAAAGGTTGTCCCATGACAGAATAATGCCACCAAAGGACTCTGCAGGTACGGACTTTAAGTTATACGGCCTGGACGAGGAAGAGTGTTGGGCTGGGTGGCTTATCGAGGATTTTGTTTTGGACTCCCGCACCTCCCACACACCCAAGACAGCCCTGAGGTACCTGGAAGGCGCGGCAGAGGTAATTAAGGCATACCCCAGCTTGCGGAGCTACCCAGGACTCACAGGTCTCCTCATCTCCAGTCCCAACATCCAGCATATGCTCCGTGGGCTGTTAAGAGGCTCTACCCCTGTGCCGATGAAGAAGTGCCCCCTGGTGCAGACACCTTCAGCTTCTCGCCACTCACCAGCTCTGGGATCCTCTCCACGCCGCCCTCCAGCTCTGGTGCCTCCTCTCCGCCTTATGCTAGTTCCAGCCCCCGCTCCTCACCATTTTCCGATGCCAGCTCCTGCCGCCTCCCAGCTGCTCTCCGCTGCCGCACCGAGCATTTCATCTGGGTTTGCCCTGGCAGTCCCAGTGGCAGTGGCAACATCTGTGGTAGGGGAGTGGGAATTCAGCTCTACTTCTCCAGCAGCTGCTTCTCCACCGCTCCAGAGAGTTCCAGCAGCAGTCTCCTCATCCTCTAGCTCCTCATCGGCTGTCCCGTCAACTTCTTTGTCCCCGAGTGTTACGCCAGCCCCTCTGCTGGCTCCTCTTCAGTGTTCCTCATCTGTTGCTGCTGCTCTTCTCTCCTCCACTGTGTCAGCACTCGCTACTGAGTTTTCAATTGCCTCATCTGCTGCTTCGCCCATCAGCACGCCTGCAGGGCCGGCTCTCACATCTCCAACTTGGGTGCCTTCGCCCACTGCTGCCTGTCAGAGTGCCTCGTCTGCAGCTTCTCCAGCATTCCCAGAGGGGAGGGTCGCCTCTTCAGCAGCGGCGTCACCGGGGTCCTCACCAGCGGTGGAACGGGAGTTAAGGCAAGTATTATTTTTTTTTAGTATTTTTAACATCTATACTTAAAGAGTCTTGCTTTGCTCTTGATGGGGGAACCCAGTTGCAGCCCCCATCTGCTTCTGGCCTTCCTCCGCTGGGTCCCACTGCTGGCACCTGTTTTGACCCAGCACCCTCTTGTGTTTTTTCCTCCCCGTCTGAGGTGGCTACATTGGGGATGGAATTCCAGGCTCCCAAGCATGCTGCTCGCCAGCCGCCTTCATCATCATCTGGGTTCGCCACACCATGTTTGTCTGAGCAGTCCAAATCACCTGGGCCGTCTGAGCAGTCCACTCCACCTGGGCCATCATTGGAACAGGCCGCTCCATCATGGCCATCATCGGAACAGGTTGCTCCATCACCGCCGTCATTGGACCAGTCTGCTTCACTCATCGTCCAGGGGGTTGAGCTGTCCACTTTACCCTTTGTCCAAGAGATCAAGCAGTCCGCTCCACCTTTGCCGCCTGGGGTTGCCGCTTCTCAGCTGCTATTAGCCCCTGTGCCGAAGGCCCCTCAGGTACTATCTCCTGAACTAAAAACTCCTGTGCTATTGACCCCTGAAGGGAAAGCTCCCATATTGGCACCTCTAGAGCTCAAATTCCCTATATTGGTGCCTCTAGAGCTAAAGGTTCCTATGTTGGAGTTCCCGGAGTTAAGAGTTCCTGTATTGCTGTCTTCGAAGCCAAAGATTTCAGTGTTGTTATTTTCAGAGCAAGAAGCTCCTATGTTATCCTCTGAGCAAAGGGCTCCCATGATGTCTTCAGGGCCAAAAGCCCCCATGTTGTTTTCTCTGGAGGTTAAAGTACCTGTGTTGTCATTATCTCCTGAGTTTAAGGGTACTATATGTTCACCTCCTGAGTTTAAAGTGTCCATGTTGACACCACTTGAGGTTAAAGTTTCCATGCTGTCATCTCTTGAGTTTAAACTGATGATGTTATCTCTTGAATTCAAGGACCTTATGATGTTATTTTCAGAGCAGAAAGCTCCTACAGTGCATCTGGAAAATATTCACAGCGTTTCACTTTTTCCAAATTTTGTTATGTTTCAGCCTTGTAACAAAATGGATTAAATTAATTATTTTCCTCAAAATTCTACACACAATACCCCATAATGACAACATGAAAAAAGTTTTTTTTAGATGTTTGCAAATTTATTAAAAACGAAAAACTAAGAAATCACATGTACATACAGTGCTATGAAAAAGTATTTGCCCCTTCCTGATTTCTTATATTTTTGCATATTTGTTACACCTAAATGTTTCAGCTCATCAAACAAATTTTAACATTAGACAAAGACAACCTGGGTAAATACAAAATTTTTAGATGATGATTTCATTTATTAAGGGAAAAAAGCTATCCATACCTACATGGCCCAATGTGAAAAAGTAATTGCTCCCTAACTGCCCCCTAAACCTAATAACTGGTTGTGGTACCCTTGGTACCAACAACTGGCAATGAGTCTTTTACATCGCTTTTGAGGAATTTTGACCCACTCTTCTGTGCAGAATTGTTTAAATTCAGTCACATTGGAGGGCTTCATGAACTGATGGCCCGACATTCTCCTTCAGGATTTTTTGGTAGAGAGCAGAATTCGTGGTTCTGTCAATTAGGGCAAGTTGTCCAGGTCCTGAAGCAGCAAAGCAGTCCCAGATCATGACACTACCACCACCATGTTTGACTGTTGATACGATGTTCTTTTTTATGAAATTCTATGTTAGTTGTATGCCAGATAAAACAGGACACGTCTTCCAAAACGTTCAGCTTTTGTCTCGTCAGTCCCCAGAATATTTTCACAAAAGTCTTGAGGATCATCTAGATGTTTTCTGGCAAATGTGAGATGAGTCTTTGTGTTCTTTTTGTCCAGCAGCGGTTTTTGTCTTGGAACTCTCCAATGGATGCCATTTTTGCTCAGTCTCTTTCTTATTGTTCCATCATGGACCAGTGTCCAAACTGAGGCAAGTGAGGCGTGCAGTTCTTTAGATGTTGTTCTTGGTTTTTGTTTCTCATCTGATCTTGAATTTCTTTAGATCACAGTGAGATGCGTTGCTTTTGGAGATCTTTTAGCCTACTTCAGATTGTCAGACAGGTTCTGTTTAAGAGATTTCTTGATTCAACAAGTCTGGTAGTAATCAGGCTTGAGTGTGGCAGCTGAAACTGAACTCAGCTTTCCAAAAAATATGGTTAATCACAGTTAACTCATGTTGTAACAAGAGGGGCAATTACTTTTTCACATAGGGCCAGGTAGGTTTGGATAGTTTTTTCCTTTAATAAATGAAATCATCATTTGAAAACTGCATTTTGTATTTATTCAGGTTATCTTTGTTTGATGATCTGAAACATTTAAGAGTGACAAATATGCAAAAATATAAGACATCAGGAATGGGGCAAATACTTTTTCACAGCATTATAAGTTTTCACAGCCTTTGCCATGAAGCTCAGAATTGAGCTCAGGTGCATCCTGTTTCCACTGATCATCTTTGAGATGTTTCTGCAGCTTAATTGGGGTCCACCTGTGGTAAATTCAGTTGCTTGGACATGATTTGGAAAGGCACACACTTGTCTACATAAGGTCCCCCAGTTGACAGTGCATGTCAGAGCATAAACCAAGCATGAAGTCAAAGGAATTATCTGTAGACCTCGGAGACAGGATTGTCTCAAGGCACAAATCTGGGGAAGGGTGCAGAAAAATTTCTGCTGCGTTGAAGGTCCCAATGAGCACAGTGGCCTCCATCATCTGTAAATGGAATTAGTTTGGAACCACCAGGACTCTTTTTAGAGTTGGCCGGCCATCTAAACTGAGCGATCGGGGAAGAAGGGCCTTAGTGAGAGAGGTTACCAAGACCTCTGTCATTCTGTCAGAGCTCCAACGTTCCTCTGTGGAGAGTGGGGAACCTTCGGAAGCCACTCCTTAATAAAAGGCACATGGCAGCTTGCCTGGAGCTTGCTAAAAGGCATCGTGTTTGGAGGAAACCAGGCACCGCTCCTCACCAGACAAATACCATCCCTACAGTGAAGCCTGGTGGTGGCAGCATCATGCTGTGGGGACGTTTTTCAGCGGCAGGAACTGGGAGACTAGTCAGGAGAGAGGGAAAGATGAATGCAGCAATGTACAGAGACATCCTGGATGAAAACCTGCTCCAGAGCGCTCTTGGCCTCAGACTGAGGTGATGGTTCATATTTCAGCAGGACAACGACCCTAAGCACACAGCCAAGATATCAAAGGAGTGGCTTCAGGACAACTCTGTGAATGTCCTTGAGTGGCCCAGCCAAAGCATAGACTTGAATCCAATCGAACAACTCTGGAGAGATCTGAAAATGGCTGTGCACCAACGCTTCCCATCAAACCTGATGGAACTTGAGAGGTGTTGCAAAGAGGAATGGGTGAAACTGGCCAAAAATAGATGTGCCAAGCTTGTGGCATCATATTCAAAAAGACTTGAGGCTGTAATTGCTGCCAAAGGTGCATCAACAAAGTATTGAGCAAAGGCTGTGAATACTTATGTACTTGTGAGTTCTTAGTTTTTTATTTTTAATAAATTTGCAAAAATCTCCCAAAACCTTTGTTCATGTTGTCATTATGAAGTATTGTGTGTAGAATTTTCAGGAAAAAATAAATTTATTCCATTTTGGAATAAGGCTGTAACATTCAATTCAATTCAAACAACTTTATTTATCCCTCAAGGGGCAATTAATTTAAACATAACAAAATGTGGAAAAAGTGAAGCGCTGTGAATACTTTACAGATGCACTGTATGTTTTTTTTCCTGTCTGGTGGCCCATGGACTTTGGTAGGCCACCCGACGCATCGTGTTCTTCCGTCAGGTGACACCCATGGACTTGGGTTGGCCTTCTGACCCACCCTGCTCCTCTGTCTGGTGGCCTTTGGATTTTGGTAGGCCACCCAACGCACCATGTTTCTCCATCTGGTGGTCTATGGACTTTGGTAGGCCACCAGATGCGCTATATTCCTCCTGGTCATGGTCTTGGGACTTCGGCCAACCACCTGATGAACATTTTTCTGCTGTGTTGGTGTCCTTGTTTTGCCCCGCTGTGCCTTTGTCCCACTTCTCCTGCCCGATTGAGGTGTTATTTGTTTTGTTTTCGGGTGTCTGGAATCCGCCCTTAAGGAGGGAGGGGGGCACTGTCATGGTCTGGACATATATACCCGTGGTTTTCATTTCTCTTTGTGGCATCATTACAAGATGCAAGATTCAAAGGCTTTATTGTCATGTGCACAGTTAAGAAATGCAACATTTCCTGAGCAATGAAATTCTTACTCTGCTCTCTGAATGCTTGCCAAGGTACTAGGTACACAACAATACTAAAGAGGTAAAAACACAGATCCAAACCACAGAATAACTAGAGGAAACAAGAAGAATGAAATTGAAATTCCCTGGGTGACTACTGTATAGTGGACAGTGGTATATTGATATCAGAGATGATATGAACCTGAGATGGCATAAGCCTATGTACAGTGTGCAAATGACCAGTGTGCAAATGAGCAGTATACAAATTACATATTAGCACCCAGTGTGCAGATTTACATGATAATTAGCAGCAGAGTTGATATGGACATCAGACGGGGTGAGACTATGTACACTGTACAGATAAGCAATGTGCACATTTAGCAACTGGTGTGTGAGTTCCTATTTGCAAAGCTGTGTGGCAGAGTTTTGGGAGTTTGCTATTTGTTCAGGAGTCTGATGACAATGGGAAAGAAGGAGTTTTTCAGTGTGGTTGTCCTGCATTTCACACTTCTGTACCTCTGGCCTGAGGGTAGAAGTGTGAACATTCTGTGCTGGGGTGGGTGGGGTCCCGGAGGATGGCGTCAGCTCTCCTTTGGACTCTGCGGTGGTAGATGCTCTGCAGAGAGGGGAGTGGAGTCCTGATGATCTTCTCCACTGTCTTCACCACTCTCTGCAGGCATTTGTGGTCCAGGGCATTAGTGCTGCCGTACCACACAGTGATGTAGTTGGTCAGGGTGCTCTCGATGATACAGCTGTAGAAGTTGCTGAGGATCCTGGGGGACGTGCCAAACTTCTTCAGCCTTCTCAGAAAGTGCAGCCACTGTTGAGCTCTCTTAACCAGCTCTGTGGTGTTGTGTGTCCATGTAAGGTCCTCACTGATGTGGATGCCCAGGTATTTAAAGCTGCTCACCCTCTCCACCTCAAGCTCCCGGATGAACAGCGGACAATGGGGTCTCCTCCTCCTCATCCTCATGTCTACCATCATCTCCTTTGTCTTGTCCGTGTTGAGGGTGAGGTTGTTGTCCTCAGACCATAGCACCAGGCGGGCCACCTCCCTCCTGTAGGATGTTTAGTCGTCACCAGTGATGCGTCCTGTCACTGCTGTGTCATCCGCAAACTTTAAGATGAGATTGTCCTTGTGGGAGGCAACACAGTCATGGGTGAAGAGGCTGTAGAGGATGGGGCTGAGAACACAACCCTGTGGGACACCTGTGTTCATGATGATGCTGGCTGAGGTCCTGTTACCCATCCTGACAGTCTGGGGCCTGCCAGTTAGAAAGTCCAGTAGCCAGTCACAGTTTGTCGGTGAGTTTGTGGGGGATGACCATGTTGAAGGCGGAGCTGTAGTTGGCAAAGAGCATCCTAATGTAGGAGTCTTTAGCTTCCAGGTGGGAGAGAGAGTAATGGAGTGCTGCAGCAATGGCATCTGAGGTGGACCTGTTGGGCCGGTAGGCGTACTGCAGGGGTTCCAGGGTATCCGGTATGCTGTCCTGAATGAGGGGCAGCATCACTCTCTTGGAGCACTTCATGATTATTGGAGTGAGTGCTCCTGGTTTGTAATCATTCAGGCAGGTTGGTGGGCTCCTTTTGGGGCGAGGGATGATGGTTGTGGTTTTGAAGCAGGAGGGGACTATGTTCTGGTTGAGGGAGAGGTTGAAGATGAATGTGAGAATGTCAGTCAGCTTGGCAGTGCATGCTCTGAGGGCCCGTCCAGGGATGTTGTCTGGTCCTGCCACCTTACAGTTTAAAAAAATCATGTATCTAAATTTGGGGCATATTCATTTTTACTATATAAACATGCAAAAAATGCTTCAAAAGAAATTGTTTTAATTACTGGTAGGAAGATGTACTGATCTTTTACAAAAAAAAAAACAAAAAAACATTAAATGAGAATGTAGGATTTACTCAAATCGATGATGTAAGGTGTTTTACAGTAACTGCAGTATTTATGGCAAAAGCTGCATTTCAAACACCAGAGGGCACTCATAAAGCTCATACATCTGCCAAGACTCCATCCCTCCCTCCTTTGTCTGTCCGTACCTCCGTCCATCCTTCTGTCTGTACATTGAGAGATAGGGCCTTGGTGGCAATATGCACTCATGGATCACCTCCAAAATCCACTGGGTTGATCCATAGCCCAAAGGCCACCTCTGAGGAAAATTTCATCCAAATTTGTCCGGTAGTTTTTGCGTAATCCTGCTAACAGACATACAAACAATCCGCCCCTCCCTGGCGGAAATAACAAGCCTTGCCTATAGAGTTGAGTGATGAACTGACATTCGTAATTTGAGAGATTGACACATAATCACGCTGCCTTAATTGACTTTGCGTTAGTCTGATTATGACCTTAATTCATATAATAAAGAAGAGTTAACATGGTAGTTGTAGTAGCTGTAGTAATTTGTTTTGCTTTACTCTGCTCTTAATTACATTATCACAGTGCATGTAAACACACAGTCTGTGGTCTGGCTTCTCGCAGAGCTCACGTGTGGGAAATCTCTAAGAAAATGTCTCCAGCGTGTTGGTGAATTAGTGCCCCCATCTTGCTCAAACAGATGAGCCTGAAATGAAGGAATCGCTCAGAAGTCACACATCACCGGCTGACGAGTGTAAGACGAGTGTAATTACAGATGGAAGGAGATGGGTTTGGATTTAACCAGGATGTTGTGTCAGTGAGGGATAGCCTGTGAGGCAGGGTTTATTGCTAAAACATTTACCGTGGATCCAGCTATCACCATTTTTCACACAGTCGGGGGGCCATTGATCAGGATGATATCTGGTTGAGGGGAGTGTGTAGTTAAAAGCACATGTTTAACAAGCTTCTCGACATTTTCCAAAAATGGACACCAAAACCCTTTCAATTACTATTCTAAACAAATGTTTTCTATTGTTCTGATCTGCCTTCTGTCACTTTCTCATGTCAAGCAAAACAATAGTCTGAGATTCTGCTCTTTGATGTAGAAATTAGCTCTGTTTTCTGTGGTAATGATTATTAAAGCAAACCATTTTAAAAACAAGCTGGACTCTTCTGTATTTTTGTCCATGTCCCTTTTAAGACAATGCTGAGCAGGAAAGCCCAAGCCTCCAATAAAGCTAGCATTAATGGCACTGCAATATGCAAAGCTATGCTAATTTTATGCATACTGTCAACCTACATAGTGGCCGTTCTTCATTCATTTCAAAAGATATGACTGCAATTAGGCGACAGTTGATTGAAATCGTTAGCGTTTTATGGTTCCGTTCGTCCTTTTTGAGCTGACAGGGTGTTGTGCAATTCGGTGACAGTACGTTTCTACCGCACACAGAGATTAACTACTATTATTGACCCCGGATGCAAACCAGCCGCAAGTACCTTTCAAACAAACTACTCACCACCTCGATGATTTGCAACGTGGCATGTCATTTACCGTATCCTCACTTTACTTAATAATTTATGCTTCCTATAACGTACGGGGAGCTTTCAAAGCACCACTCCCACCATACCTTTACAGTGACTTAACATGTCTGCGGCGGAGAAATTGAAGTGATAGTTTAAGGGTGACGGGGAAAAGAGAAGTCTTATCAGTTAAGACTTGCTTTGTATGTAGGATATTTTTTCCCTTCTCTCTTTAGAAGGCAGGGTGCAGTTGATGAATTCTTAAGCAGATCTTGCTGATAATTGTATTTCATAACTGTCATGCAGAGAGGGACTGTCCGCTGAGAAGCTATTTGTGTCACTGCCTCCCTCTCCTTCTGTCTCTCTCTCTCTCGCTGCAGCCTCTTCAATAAAACTCAAATCACGACAAAGATTGTTAAGTCTACCTCCAAGATTATTAAATCCAAATGGAGAATTTATGGGTGACACTTCATAACAATTAATCTGAGGTGTTTGATTAATAAAGTTCGCTCACCCCCACCCACCTCCCCACTCGTTGTCTTCTTCTTCTTCTTCTTCCTCCTCCTCCCCATCACTAAAGTTGTCCCGTTTGAGTGGGATGGAGGAGGAGGGGGAGGAGGAGGAGAAAAGACGTATGGGTGGCAGGATGGTTGTCAGGGACGACATGAGTGTCATTCTTTTTGATTAATGGAGCATTGTGACCCCGCCCCTTACAACCCCCGTCCCCCCCCCCCCGCTCCTTTCCCAGCATGCCCACTCTCACCTCTGCAAAGCCCCACCTCCACCCATCCCACCTTCAATAACAGGTAAAAATAGATGTAGGGCAAGTTCTGCTCTCCATTTGGATTCATGCTCGACATGATCTGATGTGGGGAAAGATGGGAAGGAGGGACAGAAAGGAAGAAGAAGAAGGGAGAAAATGAAAGGAAAAGGAATGCAAACATCTAAAATGAATAAGGGGCTGAATTGGGAACAAAAACAACAGGCCAATAAGCGAGAGAAAAACGGAAGGATGTTAAGAGGAAATCACAACCAGGGGATGTGAGGAAACAGAAGGAAAGACAGGATTTTTAGGAGAATGTCACCTACCTAACCTTGTCACCATGTTAAGTCAGCTGTGATTAATTAGTTGAATGAGGCTGAGCAATTAGGTCAGGAGTTTGGGTGTGTATGACCATGAATGTGTGTTTGTGTGTGTGTTCATGCATTCATGCTGCGTTTCTTCCTTTTTAACCGAGATTCTCCAGTATCAAACAATATATAACACAAAACAACAACCATGTATTACTTGCCTAAAACATACAACATCAGAAACTATTTGGCAAGACAAATATGCAGCACCTTTGAGCACGTCTCTGATCTGATCAAAGAGTGTGTAAGGCTGCAGATATTTTTTTTCTTTCTCAGAAGTTACATCCTATAGTGCTGTGAAGTTCCCATCATAACTGATTCGCTCCCAAACGTGGAATTTGCAGTCTGTCTCAAAACAGGCGTGCTGATAAATGTTGTCAAATGGAAGCAGTAGGAAAAAACTGGATACACAACTGAGTTCACACCCATCGAGTACAGTGTTAATGCCATTTTATCCTTAATAAAATCTATTTAATTTACCCTTGTGGTTGAAAGAGTGTTTTCAGTTTGTGGAACTTTAGCTAATCGCTGTCTACCTCATCCCTAAACCATCTACAATTCAGTGTTGGTGAGTGAAATGCTAGTATTTTATTAATATTGTCACTAATTAACAGGAATGCACCCATTCAGTTGATAGATGCACTTCATTAAATGGTCGTTTTTTTTGCCAAAGGTATTTTTCCACAGATAGTTTAAGGTGCTTTATTGTCATTCCAACATTCAGACATGAAAGAATGAAATTTGTACTCAAGGCCCAGAGAATATACTAAATAAATACAATAAAAATAGAATTAAAAAACTAACTACTCAAAAAATATTGCACTTCAAATAATTGCCCTTAGAAGTAGCTGTATAAGCAATTCATGTGCGCTAGTGCTAGCTTGCGAACACAAGTAGTGAACGCTAGCAACTGTTGAAAACTCTTTACGACAAAACTGCTAGCGACCTTAAAAAACTGTTTTTTAACCTGACGACATTCATCAGTGTTCCTCAGCATTTGCTGCTTCGTCAGATACAGTGCATCCAGAAAGTATTCACAGCGCTTCAGTTTTTCCACATTTTGTTATGTTACAGCCTTGTTCCAAACGGATTAAATTCATTTTTTTCCTCAAAAGTCTACACACAATACCCCATAATGACCATGTGAAAAAAGTTTTTTTTGAATGTTTTTGCAAATTTATTAAAAATAAAAACTAAGAAATCACATGCACATAAGTATTCACAGCTTTTGTGCTCAATACTTTGTTGATGCACCTTTGGCAGCAATTACAGCCTCAAGTTTTTTTTTTAAATATGATGCCACAAGCTTGGCACACCTATCTTTGGGCAGTTTGTCCCATTCCTCTTTGCAGCACCTCTCAAGTTCCATCAGGTTGGATGGGAAGCATCGGTGCACAGCCATTTTCAGATCTCTCCAGAGTTGCTCGATTGGATTCAAGTCTGGGCTCTGGCTGAGCCACTCAACGACATTTACAGAATTGTCCTGAAGCCACTCCTTTGATATCTTGGCTGTGTGCTTAGGGTCATTGTCCTGCTGAAATATGAACCATCGCCGCAGTCTGAGGCCAAGAGCGCTCTGGAGCAGGTTTTCATCCAGGATGTCTCTGTACATTGCTGCATTCATCTTTTCCTCTATCCTGACTAGTCTTCCAGTTCCTGTCGCTGAAAAACATCCCCACAGCATGATGCTGCCACCACCACTGGTGTGGTTATGAACGGTGCCTGGTTTCCTCCAAACATGACGCCTGGCATTCACGCCAAAGAGTTCAATCTTTGTCTCATCAGACCAGAGAATTTTGTTTCTCATGGTCTAGAGTCCTTCAGGTGCCTTTTGGCAAACTCCAGGCAGGCTGCCATGTGACTAAGGAGTGGCTTCTGTCTGGCCATTCTACCATACAGGCCTGATTGATGGACTGCTACAGAGATGGTTGTCCTTCTGGAAGGTTCTCCTCTCTTCACAGAGCAACACTGGAGCTCTGACAGAGTGACCATCGGGTTCTTGGTCACCTCCCTGACTAAGGCCCTTCTCTCCGATCGCTCAATTTAGACGGCCAGCCAGCTCTAGGAAGAGTCCTGGTGGTTCCAAACTTCTTCCATTTACGGATGATGGAGGCCATTGTGCTCATTGGGACCTTCAAAGCAGCAGAAATTTTTCTGTACACTTCCCCAGATTTGTGCCTTGAGACAATCCTGCCTCGGAGGTTTACAGACAATTCCTTTGACTTCATGCTTAGTTTGTGCTCTGACATGCACTGTCAACTGTGGGACCTTATATAGACAGGTGTGTGCCTTTCCAAGTCATGTCCAATCAACTGAATTGACCACAGGTGGACTCCAATTAAGCTGTAGAAACATCTCAAGGATGATCAGCGGAAACAGGATGCACCTGAGCTCAATTTTGAGCTTCATGGCAAAGGCTGTGAATACTTGTACATGTGATTTCTTAGTTTTTTATTTTTAATAAATTTGCAAAAATCTAAAAAAAAACTTTTTCACATTGTCATTATGGGGTGTTGTGTGTAGAATTTTGAGGAAAAAAATGAATTTAATCCCTTTTGGAATAAGGCTGTAACGTAACAAAATGTGGAAAAAGTGAAGTGCCGTGAATACTTTCCAGATGCACTGTACTAGCTTGATATTTGCTTGATTTTCGCCAACATTCATCAGAGAAGCTGGCGAATCCAAAATTCACCACGCTCATCAGCATTCACTGCTCCATGAGATAGAACCCTGAGGGCCCCTTTACACAGCACGGAGATCATTGGGTGACCACTGAGAGATCGAAAATTGGTTGAAAAGCCATTTCTGTGTAAATGCTTGGGAGGTCCTTGTGCATTTTGGATTGAGTTAAAACTTTGAGAAGGCCATGGAGATCACTGTAAGATCAGTGAGAGATCTTAGTGATCACTTTGCACTTAGTGGAAGAGTTCTGGATATTTTTTCATCACTCAGCAATCTCCACCCCTGTGTTAAGGGGGTATAAAGAAGTCACTTCTGGCTGCAAAAACACATTCAAAAGGCTAAAGTTGGGGTTTAATGGAAATTAGTTTACTTGCAAAGTAGCAGCATTTAAGTTAATTTGTAGAACCCATCAGTAGATGGGCCTTTAAAGTACTGAAAACGACACACGCACAAGCATTGTACAAAAGCAGTTAAATACATTTAATTAAAAACACAAAACTCACATCATGGAACACACATTACAGTACAGCGATTCATGCATCAGATCATTCATGACTACATTGCCGATCAACCTTTAAAAACTTTTTATTCCGCATCACAGCCTGGATCCAGTTTGATTTCTGATGTTAGAGTCCACCTCTTCAGCATTTCCATAGAGGAACAAAGTTTGTCCAACTGAGGAATTATGTAATTGTACATTAAAGTTCACATTATACTTCCTTTGTTGCGGAGCCCAAAAATTTGTGCTGAAAGTCTTTTATAAATTTTTTCATAAAGTTATAAAATGTTTATATATTTGCTGACACACATATCTTATGAAATAGAATGTTAAAAGGAAGTGAACCGATTGAATACTTTTTTTAATTAAAACATTTTGATGCATGTTGTCTTGTATCATATCATACTTACTTCCATTTCTTCTTCTATTTATTTATTGGAAAAGAGTGAAAAAATATTCATCAATTGCAGGTCAAACTCTAAAAAAAATGATTTTATAGGATAAAAACCCCTATAAACCTGTCTGAGATGCATCTACTGTATCTGTTCACAGCACAATTGAATGTCTAAAATTGTCATATTATTAAATGTATTTACTATGTTTATGTAGAACTGAGGTAAAAAAAATCTGTTTTCCATCAAAACTTTGTGGTGTATTACAGGAGAGGCACTGCAGCTCCAGATTCATTTAGAAGAATGCGAGGATAAGAAACCCTCAGACAAATCCTTGAACCAGTAAAGGCTTACAAAAGATCATATTTAACAATGATGGCTATATATTTTCCTTTTTGCAATTAAAGAGTCCCTCTGTGTAATTTAATGCTTCTTTTCAAGTGTCGGTTCCCCTGAGACTTGGCCTGTAGCTATGCCATCGCTCTTGGTGATTATCATTAATGAATGTCGGCGAGGACCATCCCTCAATGTGACTAGGGAGGAAACACAAGCCCTAATTAAAGGTTCCTATTCATAAATATATGCCTCAAACTACACAGATCGGGCGGCGCTATGCACACAAGTCATGTTAATGTCAGAAAAAGCACCTTTTTTAAGAGCATTTTCTCCCTTAATGTGCGCCACACCAGCGGCAGTGACAGATTTTAGCAGCCGAAGCCCGCAGTCAGGGATCTGTGTAATTTGAGATTCGCAGATTTAATTTTATGAGTAAAGCCGGAGATTAGGATGCTCTAATTTGACATACAAGAGGACTGATGGCACAAAGACTTGACTTCTAACTGTGGTCTTACTGCCTGTCTCAATGCTGTGATGCAATTGTTTTTCATTTTTTTTGCAGACTCTATTGTGTTTTATTCCAGTGTTACTCCAGTTGTTACTCCAGATATCAGAAATTTAAAAGACTGAAGAAAATCAAGTGTTTCACAGGTTTACATTATGCCAAAATATCCCGAGAGCTATTTAAAAGTGGACTGACGGAACGCTTTCATAAACGCAATTTGTTGTTTTTTTTCATCTGCGTTCCAGACAAAGCAATTATTGGCAGCTGTAATGTGAGGAGGATAATGTTAACGCAGAGGCTAATGTTCCTCCTCCTGCCTGAATGTTTCCTTTTTCCAAAGACACCCGAAAAGTCTTGTCGGAAAAAAAGATCTCAGAGAGGCAAACATTAGGGCTGCTTCTTCCTCTTTAATGGCTGGAAAATGCTAATTGGAGTGCACGTGTCAAGGAAAACAAAAGGCAAGGGAGGAGGAGAGGGAAGGCGTGTGCACGTCGGAAAGGCTGGTATTTTGAAACGTGAAATATGTCACTTTATTCAGCCGACTTGGATTTTTTTTTCTTTAGCAAGCGTGGAACATATCTCTCACACGAGAAAGTCTGGCCTCATGTTTAAAAGAAAAGCTTGAAAATATTTTCACTTGGGCGCGTTCTGATGCTCTGCCGATAACACACCGAGACCTGAATCCTTTAATAAACTTGCATCAGTCACCGACGTGCAGCATTTCACGCTGCTCATTCAGTGTCAAAAAAAAAAAAAAAGCTCAGGTGGGATTACAAACCTTTAATTGCACTGTCAAAAAACTACAGCAACTTATCTTTTTTATTTTAAAGTCATAGAAAAGTAAATCAGTATAAAATATCAAGACCCCCTCTCTTTCACTCCATAGTCACTCTTGGCATTTTAATTATGCAGACTTATCTGATAGATGTGGAGATATAGCTCATGTCAAACTTAGAGCCTGTTCTTGATTAATTTTTTATTATATATTCTTACATTCAGGCTGTCAATGGGTGTCTGGAATCTGATAGGGCCCATCATTGATTGAAGATTACTCAAGATTATGAAGAGAGGTATTATCATAAGCTGTGAGCTTTCATCATTCCCAGTGGTAGCTTCTGTGAATGACGCTGAAAGAAAATATTATGCCGCACTTCAGTCCCCCGAGAATAAGTTTGTAAGTCCAGTCGTGCGAGCTGCGGACGTTAAACAGCACGCTGGACCCCAGACGGAGAATTTGTGGCGCACTAATCACACTCGCATGCCAACAGAGCCTCTTGACATCAGAGGTTTATGGCTGCAAAATGCTCGGGTGGTTAGCCAAAGGCCAAAATATGAAGCGCAACATCAATTATTTATGAATATTAAGAGGCAGGCATTAAATTTATGGTTTAGATGAGTTTTGGTTTTTTTAAACTTTGCTATAAACTTGCTAATCTAGTGTCTGTCCTCAGACCAAGCTGATATTGATCAATTTTAACAAAATATAGATATTACCTTAGGGAGCAGTTGTTATTTTATTTATAAAATGAGAAAGTTAATCTCAGGGAAAAAAATTATCAATAATATTCAGTTATGGTGCTACTAATGGACCTCTGTTGTAGCATCATTGTGTTCAGTGATCCGTTGCAATGTGTCCTATTTCATTTAACTCCACAAATCTACAAGTAGGGGTGAAAATGCGTCCTTAAATATACAGTGCTGTGAAAAAGTTTTTGCCCCTTCCTGATTTCTTATATTTTTGCATATTTGTCACACTTAAATGTTTCAGATCATCAAACAAATTTTAATATTAGACACAGATAACCTGAGTAAAACCAAAATGCAGTTTTTAAATGATGATTTCATTTATTAATGGAAAAATCTATCCAAACCTACCTGGCGCTACATGAAAAATTAATTGTCCCCTAATCCTAATAACTGGTTGTGCCACCCTTGGTGGCAACAACTGCAATCAAGCGTTTACATCACTGTTGAGGAATTTTGGCTCACTCTTCTTTGCAGAATTGTTTTAATTCAGCCAACCTGGAGGGCTTGAGCTTGAGGTGACAAACTGATGGCCAGACATTCTCCTTCAGGATTTTCTGGTAGAGAGCAGAAGTCATGGTTCCATATATGGCAAGTCGTCCAGGCCCTGAAGCAGCAAAGCAGCCCCAGACCATCACACTACCACCACCATGTTTGACTGATGGTCACATTTTCATTTTATGAAATGCTGTGTTAGTTTCACACCAGATGGAACGGGACACATGCATTCCAAAAAGTTCAACTTTTGTCTCGTCAGTCCACAGAATATTTTCCCAAGAGTCTTGGGGATCATCAAGATGTTTTTTTTTGGTAAATGTGAGCTGAGCCTTTGTGTTCTTATCGGTCAGCAGTGGTTTTCACCTTGGAACTCTCCCGTGGATGTCATTTTTGTCCAGTTTGTTAATGTTGAATCATGGACCAGTATACAACTGTAGCAAGTGAGGCCTGCAGTTCTTCAGATGCTGTTCTGGGTTTTTGCCTCTCATCTGTTCCTGAATTTCTTTAGATTGTGGCATGATGTGTTGCTTTTTGAGATCTTTTAGCCTACTTCACTTTTGGATAGATTTTCCATTTATAAATGAAATCATCCTTTAAAAACTGCATTTCATATTTACTCGGGTTATCTTTGTCTAATATTAAAATTTGTTTGATGATCTGAAACATTTAACTATGACAAATATGCAAAAATATACGAAACGGGGAACGGGGCAAATACTTTTCCATAGCACTGTACTTCAGTATGAAGCAGCCTTAAATATAAACACTAAAAATGCAAGCACCACAGAAATACTTCTTTACTTCTAGTAGTCCATCATGATAATGATCCAATAATATCTTCTTCAGTCTAGTTGATGTACTTTTCTTCTGCTTTTGCTTCCTCTCAGTCCTCGTTTAACAGAAACGCTGAATTCGTCATACAGCTTAAAGTGTGAATGTCTACCAATTACGCGCAGCGTGTGGCTTCGACACACATTTGGTTTATTGTGGCGTTGCTTCATTTTGAACAGAGGATCATCTGGTATATTTCTGCAGCAGTGATGATAGCAATGATAACAAAAGGAAAAGAAGGAATGAAATAGAGAAGATGAAAAGTGAAAGTTAAAGGCAACAGCAGTGGCAGTTCTGGGATTTATTTAAAGGTTCAAACGTCTTTGTGCTGCGTGTTTAAACACCACGAACTTTTAACAGAATATGCAAGTACAAACCCTCAAACCATTACTTTGACTTTATTGTGTTTCTTTTGTTTTAACAAATGACACAAAAAATGTTAGATTTCAAAGAGCAATGCATTAAAATGAGAAAACTGGGAGTAACATTAGTTCCAACATGTACAAAAAGTTAGGTGCATTAACAGTGTTATTTGTTAAATATTTCAAACTACACCTCATCTTTTTCCAGTATTTCTATTCCTTTGGGAACAACACAGTGTCATAATAATAACTACATTATTTACCTGTTAAAATAAATTCTGCTTGCCATTGTTTGAGCCGTCGTGAGTTACAGAATATCAGCTTTTTCTCACCTGATTTGACAACCTGCAGGAGCACGCGCTGCACAAACAGCTTCTCTCTTGATGGTCATGTCAGACCTGGAATTGGGGGGGAAAAAAGAAAGCGGAGTATAATGTATGTAGATACACATAACGACTACGTGGATGTTCTCACCCGCGCTGAGGGGAAATCTTCACGCAGAAGAGAGGGGGAACAGGACGGCATGTCACCGTGCTGTCACTGTGCTGCAGTTAACTTGGAGAGGCGCTTAATGTATACTAGTGCGGGGTGCCGGCGAAGCAACTGTTTTTGTGTTCACCTTTTGTTATCTGCATTGCTAGTGTAGTTATTATAGCAAGCGATGTGGCTGTTTAGCTGCAGATTTTATGAGACAGGCTGTGCGGAAGCTGCTCAGTGAATGTGTCTACGTGTTAGGTCAGAGGTTATAAGTGTTTCTGTTCAGGGAGTTAAAGTCTTGAAATCAGAACTGGATCGTGATGGAATTAATTTAAATCAAGACTGAAAGAGTGTTTTTAGGGATTCTTGGCATTATAATCATGCGTGTCCTAATTTTCCACATCTCTAAATGTTTTTGAAATTCAGTTTTTTTTCTGCTATTTGGCATTGTGATTGTGTTTCCCGGGATTAATGTAGGAACTGAAAAGGTGTGTACGGTATATCGTCTATTTGTATTTAGCTTGTAGTTTGTCCCATTGAATTTGTGTACAGTCATACTGTCTATCGCCATTTTAATATTTAGTGCACTGTTGTAACGCTCAACTGGGGACTTTCTTTGCAAATGAGCTTTGGCTGTAAAAGCTGTGATGTGCAGCATTTGTTCAGTGATAAACCCATCTGTGCTTATTTAATAAATGTGAAATAAATACATAACTATAACAAGAGGAATGAAAAGTATTTGACATTAAAATTAAATACATTAATGAGATGAAAGGGGGAAAGAAAAGAAAAAAGGTAAGCAGATATTTGTGTAAATAAATGAAAAGTTTGAATACAGTTTATTAATTTTCTCAGTGTGGATGAATAAAGTTCTCTTCCATCTTGGTGCAGGGCTGGTTTGCCTCTTGGACCACATGCCCCCCTCTGCTGGCCCAGAATAAGATTTTGCACAAGTGTCTTTTCTGTCATTCCTTTCATGCTTCTCGGCTTAAACCTTCCCACAAGGAAGTTAGTTCTTTTTTCACTCATGTGGCACAAATCAATAAACATGTAACTGACTCAGCAATGCCTGTATATTATTTAGAAACACGCTGGCCAAAAAAAAAGATGAGTGAAATAAAACTGTATTGTGTTTAAAGCACTTCCTGACCTCAGTGTTTTCTTGATTTATCACAGCACATGAAGTGCAAATGATAAAGTTAACAGTGGGCATACAAAGCACCTTTGGCAATAAATTAATTCAACTTAAACGTGCTTTTGATGCCCTTCCGTTAAATTGGTATCACGCACGACACCAACTTGTGAAAATTCCTGGTTTAGTATTCCCTTGTGTTCACGCATTGGGTGAACAACTTTACTGAACAGCTAAGCAAGAGAAATTAGACCTGTTTGGCGCTAAAGCCACCCAAGCTTTGGTCTGCTTTTCGAGCGACAGTGAGACAGCTGTTTTAAAGGGAGCACACTGAACTGACACCTTTCAGCATCCCGCTATGTCTGTTTAAAAGGACCCATAGTCGCGCGCTGCCTGCAGCCTCTGAGATGGAAACATCAGTGACGTAGGTGTGCTCCATCAATCAGCGGGCAGCAGGGACAGACAGATGTTGGGGCGGTACTCTGGAGCCCTCACGCCACATATTAAACAGCCACTCTGCGCGCAGCGGTTGCAGTTTTGGAGACGGGCAGCAGCAGCTCCAGAACTTCGCCTGCTGTGCGTAAAGGAGAAAGCGTCACAGTAATATGAGGGCCAAGTTCACAAACTCACCTGAATCGGTTTGCAGAAAGTTTTTTTTTTTCTCTCTCTCTTTAAAATCCAGTTTCTGCGCTGATCCGCTATCAGGAGAAGAAATAAGTCCCGTGGCGTGGCGCAGGCGGAAGGAGAAAAAAAAAAAAAAAGGCGCACTGTGCCAGATTTCATGCCGTCCAGGTTTTGTTGTGATTCTCATCGCTCCCTGTATTAAACTCTAGAGAAAAAAAATAATAATACGACTTCCCATCCTGCCATTGCTCTCTATCCTCCCCGGAAGATTGTGCAGTAAACGGATATATCACGCAGTCTCATTAGAAATAACAGCCGTGTTGTGCGCTCTTTATAAACACTTTATGGTGGATAATAGTTAGGATGGAGAGTAGGCTATTAATGGAGCCCCTTGTGGATTCAGAGCCCCTCCCCTTCACCAGAAGCCTCACTAAAAAGGTGTAACGAATTGATCCGCAGCCTGCTTTGTCCCACTAAAGAGGTCACCAGAAATATCCGCACATTCTCTCCAACTTTGGGCAGAGCGAAGTGCACAGCGAGCACAGTCTGAATGGATGAAGCACTGAGGTGCCACCAGTTATCTTTTAAAGTTAATTGTAGAAATAAGTGCATTTAGAGAAAAAAAAAAACCTTTAAAATAATGTGAATTAAAAAGGATGTTTACTATGAATCGTGTCTTATTAGACTTTTTAGGTTTTGTGTTTGCATGTTAACGCACAGCCTGTTGTTTTTGCGCCCATCCAATGTTAAACTATTTCTCCCAAACTATAACTGTGCAAATACCAAACAAAATATCTGTCACGGGCATATATATAACGGCTGGAAGTCCACTTTTCTTTTTTTTTTTTCTTTTTTTTTAAGACACCTCTCATTCTATTGTTTGACCACAACCTCCCCGCCCCTGCGTCCTGGACCCGGGGCGCACCTTTTCCCCCGGAGCGGCAGGCAGGGACAGAGAGGCGTTAAAATGAAAGGCATCCCAGCCAACAATTAGAGGAGCGGATTGACAGGTGGGCTCTGACTGTCAGGGTGACGCTTGTTGGAGGGGTGGAGTAAAGGAGAGGCCGGAAAGGCAGCTGCATGTGTCTGTCTATCAGTGGGAGCTGTCTAAACGCGCCGCGCATCACCGACGTGCGCACATTTCCACTGCGGAGAACATCCGGGGGACGCTCCTTTGCAGCTTTCAAATAAACAGTAATGATAAATACGATAAACAGGAAATGCCTGTAATGGTGACAACAACAACAGCAGCCGCAGCTCAGCGGGCCCGATCGGTGTTTTTTTGTGTGACAAGTTTCTGAGAAATTCGCCAAGTGTCCATGCTGACGTTCGGACGGTAAGCGCGCGTGTTTTTTTTTTTTTTGTTTGTTTTTTTCCCCCCACCCAGAGAGAATGGGATAGGACGTGATTACTGCGGGTCTTGAGTGATTGACACATGCCCAGCCCGCCTAACGTGTCATTCTTTCTTATTTTTTTTCTTCCCAGATTTCCTCCATTCGCGGAGGCTGGAGAGCGGATCTGGCACCTGGACGGACGGAGCTGAGGAAGGCGCCCCATCCAAGCAGCCTGGACTCATCTCCGCCACCGAGTGAGATAAAGACGCACCGACAGAAGCCGCGATCTGCTCGCATTTCGCTGTTTAACAGAGGTGGGAGAGCGTTTTCTTTTTTTTTTTTTTCTTCTTTTTTTGATGGGAACCAGGCGGGAGGCTTCGCTCGTCTCTCCCTGCCCGACACACTGACTAGAGACCCGCACGGAGATTTTTCCTCCCCAGTTCTTGGCTCAGAAGTTAACGGACTATTAGCTTTTACTTTGTCACATCCGCAGTCGCTTTGTCTCTGGACGCTCCGTTAATGTAGAAATGTTAAAAATATGACCAGAGAGCAAAATCTCGACCCTGCGAGGGATCCGCACTTTCCCCAATTCCGTGATCCCGCTGAAGAGCCGATGAACCGCTGCTGGCTTTGACTCCTCTCCCCTCTCCCCCCCCCTTCCTCCTGCCGTTGCACCGGTTTCCTCTCCAGCCCGCTCGTCATTCTTCCCCCTCATCTCTGCATGAAAAGTCAAAGCGGGAAGTCAGCAGCATGCCGAGGAGAAAGCAGCAAGCACCGCGGCGGTCAGCAGGTAAGCCCCGGCTCTGCAAACAAACACACTCCTGTTTCAGGGACGCTTCGCTCCCCCCCCCCCCCCTCCCCCCGTGGATAGAAAGCCGTGGGATCTGCATCGCCGTGGGCCTGGATAAGTTTACGCAGGACGCGCTGCTGTGGAGACGCCACCGCGTTCAGCACATATAAGGCTACCTCTGCCTTTACGCGCAGTTTTCAGCAAACGGCAAATAAGTTATGTTTGGGTTCGGTGTGTGTGGATAGAAACAGCAGCTATTTGTGAAGCCGATTTTTTTTTTCCCCTATGAGAAATAATTTCTGTTTTTAAACCTGATCGAAGTTCGCCAAACAAAAGCTCGACTTTAGAGGGTCGGTGCCAGAAAGGGAAAAAAAAAAAGAAAAGAAAACAAGGAGGAAGAAAAGAAGGAAAAGTGGCGCATTTTCAGCTTGTGTTCCGCTCTGGGATTGCCATCCTTGATTTGATGCTTGATTGATCGCCTGTCATGCGACTGCCTTTGATCTATTCATCCCTGATAAACATCAGTAAATCATTCACTATGGAGACACGCATGCGCCGCGGCAGCCCGCACTCCCTCAAAGGATAACTTTTTGCCCCCGCCGAGGAGCAAAAAGAAAAGACAAATTGAAAGAAAAGTTCTCAAGCAGGGATAAATACTTTGCGTTTAATACCCAAGGGGGAGGGGATGTGTGTGGGGGGGGGGGGCGCAAAGGAGGGAGGGAGGAGTGCTGGGGCGTAGAGAGATCACAGGGGCATCTGATGGAGGAAAAACGTCCTGTAACACTGAAGGGTAAACAGTCTATTATTGAGCTGACCTCATTGTGCCATCTTTTGGAAACAGGAAGTGGTGTAAATCCGTCAAAAGTGCTTTAAATGAGTTGCAGCCCACCTTGAATGCAAATGGGAAAAGCGTGCAAACTAGCACACAAGCAACTCTGTAAGTAATGGCTGTCCAAAATAAAGGTTAATATAGTAAATTCTGGCAACGTTGCAGTTTAACAATAGATCTGATGTGCTAGTTGTGAGGATCTTTCGCCAAGTGCTTAAAGTTTTGAAACACAGCTGTCCATGAGTGACTCTTCCATGATGGCGCCCAGAGTTTGGATTTTGGCAGGCGACCCCACGTGTTACCGCTAAGCTGACCAGACAAGAGGTGTTCATCGAAAGAAAAAAAGAAAAAAAAAATCACATGTTTGCCCAAATCCATTTGATGTCACTGGAGGATGTGCGTGATTGACATGCATTTCCAAATGACGGGAGGGGGAAGAGGAGCCTTTGAAGTTCACGGTAATGACCAAAGCCGAATAAAACAGCTGTAGAATGTTAAGCAGGCGGTGGAAATGTGAGGTTAAGCAGACTTAATCAAGGTTGTGACGGGAAGACTTTGAACTCGGTGGGGCTGTAATTTCTAATTGACGCGAGGCTTTAGTGATGATAGAGTGAAATGTGTTTGAAGAACAAGCCCGCATGGTGGAAAAAAAAAAAACCCCAAGAACCTCTCCTTGCCAATGTGGGGTGAAGACGGAGAGCAACAAAAGTGTGTTTTTCTTCCCATCCCGCAGCCTTTTTCGGTCATTTGGCCCAGCTGTGTCCCCATTGCTGCACAGTGTTTGAATATTGATTTGATTGTCTGCATTTCTGACAGACATATAGATCACGGGCAGTAATGGTCAATCCCAACTTGGCAGGCTTTGTCTCTCCATTATTTCCAGTGCTTGACATGTGGTCAAGCCTGAAACTTTAACACCTCCCATTCCTCTTCTTTCTGCACTGAAACACTCACACTTTTAAAAGGAGCCTATTTTTTTTTATAATAGTCCTCATTTTGTGTCACTTTGGAGTTGCTCTAGAACAAAAATGTTGCATATGCTCCTTGGAGAGAAAGAGAGCGGCTTCAATAGCTCTTTGTGTGCCATTTCAAATGGGCTCTGTTTCATCAGTCACAGTGATGATTTTAGACCCTGTAATGGCGCTGTACCCTATCTAGTTTATGACCAGTGACAATACATCAGTGTTCTTTCATTTGGAACCGCATTACTGCATCTGTTAGTTTTGGCAGTTGAGTTCAGTGCAGAGCAATTTGAGCTGCAGAGACTTTTGCTGCAGTCATTTGTCGCCATTTTCATTTTTTTTTCCTCCCCCTTTTTTCCCTTTTTGGTCTGTCTTCACTGACGTATAGTTGTGTGGATGGGCTTCTGGGATAATTAACAAAATGTGAACAAGGTAGTGGTATCATGTAAAGGGAAATAATATGAGAACAAAATAATATTAGGAGAATGTAATAACAGCAATGTACACATGCAATATTCTTGCTCATGTTAATTAATCAACTTACCTGGCATCACCAACTATTTCCCCAGTCTGTCAAGTGGTTTATCACACTTTATTGGTGGCGATCTTGAGTTTGAAGACCAGTGATCTAATTTTATAGTTGTTTTCGTGCGAAAAAAGGGTAGCTGCAGCCGTCAAACATGCACAGAATGACTTCACTTTGGTAATCAAGGTGACATTTGATCCTTAAGTTGACGGAAAACTCCACAATATTAGTATCAGTGTTGTTATGCTGGTAGCACATGTGTACTTTGCATATTACAACTCGATAACCAATAATTAGTTTAATTAGCAGATAGGCTACTCTTTGTACGCACAGAAGCCATAAGTCTATATTTACCTTGATACTGAGGTCACTGCTTTGATTGCTGTTTGAAAATTAATGGCGCTGCTGCTTGTCTGCCTTTGCTTTTAGTTTGCCAGCTGCAATATCTTAAATCAAACACTGTCACTCTAAGTAATGAATCTGTCAACTAATCATTCAGCACGTCAGTGTGATTACAGGGTGACACTGTGGTAAATTTATATGTCAGGAGTTAAAAAGGTTGGGCTTAAAAAAAAAAAAATCAATTTCATTACCCATCCTAGATTATGCTCAGTTTTAGTAAGAGTGGAAAGGAGCAGAGAAAACTGAGTGACCAATCCACAGTGGGACATGCTAGAGGCAGACTCACAAGCATGTGTCGCTCTTAAGTTTTGGAATATTAAATCCTGGGCTGGAGTGGGTTTTATACCAACATGTTTAGCATTGGACAGAAAGCAGTGTGCTGTTACAATGTAAAACACAACTGTGTGTCACTGTGGTCCCTCAGAAACAAGTGATCAACTCTCCTTTTGCTGCCCTCCTGATGTAAATGTTAGGTAACTGGCTCCATCCGACTACACTCCTAATTAGAAGTTTAGCACTTTAAACATAAATCATTCGGTGTAATCGCAGGCTGTGAATGCTGTTCATTTCTTTAAAACGTATCATTCACCATCTCCAATAATAAACCATATCCAGTGCTACATTTTAATGATTTGTTTGTAGCTTCTAGCCCCACACATGTTTAATTAACACACTCTGCAGCATTTGTTGCCACAGTGAGCTCCACTCAGATTAAGCAGGATGCTCACACACAGAATGGCCCCGTGAGCTTCTTCACTGACATCAGCGGCTGCCTCCCTTCTCCCCTAAATAGCTTGGCCTATACTGCCACTATCTCTACCTCAAAAGGAGTCTCTTAATTATGACTTGTGGGGTGGGGCTTCCCTTCTTCCTGACGGCATCGTTAGCTGTGGTCCCTAATTATCCAGGTAGCTGACAGATCAGTGACAGGTCCACCGATTACTGCTGACAGATTCAGCAAGGTGTCAAGTCTGCAAGCTGCCTTGATAAAATCAACTCGGTGTTACACGTTTCTCATGTCGCCCCTCAGTTGTTCCCGTGTAAACTCAACAACAGAGGTCGTATGCGGTGTCACACGATGAATTAAAATGTGTGACCTGGACCCAAAAAAGTTCCTGCACACTTATGTTCGGGTCAGTCATGCATGCAGGTTGTTTTAATAGGTTAATGTGGCTTTCTGCGAATATGAAATTTACTGAATGCTTCACCTTTCCCTCTGATCTTTCTGGTAACGGGTTTTTGGTTTGTTTGACAGAACAGGAACAAAGTTCCAAGCTTAGCAGCATTAATACATTTTGTTGTTGTTGCTCAGCATTGTATTCGTCTGCAGGAATTTAGCTCACGGCGTCTGTCAACCAAGAAGCGAGCACCGAAAGATGACTATTAGAACCTTGTATTAGTTTTATCAGGATGCTCCTGATAAAAGATTTAATGACATTTGTCAGGAGTCGAAGAAGTACTAAGTGGAAAAAATACTATTTGAAGTCTGTAGATGAGAACAGAGTATATTGGTGTGTGTGTGTGTGTGTGTGTGTGTGTGTGTGTGTGTGTGCGTGCGCGCGCGTGTCACTTTGCATCAGTAAGCCAGATGAGGTGTTTGTGCAACCCTGTGTGTGAATGCAAAATATTCCGATCCTGTGATAATGCAGCGTATGTAAAGTGTCATTAACAGGTGACATTGACTGAAGGAGTCTGTGGATATATTTGCTATCCCACACTCCGCTACTCCCGTGGTTTCCATTTGCATGTGGTGTCGGAGCCGGTAGGCCTTCAGGAAATCAAAGACGCACGCTAATACGCACGCTCACACATCCCGGCTCTCTGTCCTCATCTTTGTGGAGGTTAAGTGACAAATGAAGATCGATGACTGCTCTTATGGAAAAGAGGGTCGAATTGAAAATATGTGGGAATTAGACTCGCCAGCCAAGTGAAGATGTAAAGGCGTTCAGTGCTTGAGGCGTGAGGTAAAACTATCCCCGAGCTTAATGAGGTTCAGAGGAAGCAGGAAAATCTGGATTTTCGTTCAAGCACAATGCACGGAGCCTTGGCAATAAAGTTTAAAAAAGGGTCATTTTACAGGAACAAAACTCCCCTCCCTTTCCTAATACACACTGTACTTGTGTTATTGTCTCTGATTGTCATTGTGCCTTTTTCGGATTCACAGAGATATGTTTGCTATGATTCAAGACAGCTGCAAAACAAAAGCAACAATGTACAGTGGCCGCGGAAGAAATTAGGAAAAAATAGCACTTATGAAGGCATTAACATGGTTGTTCCTAAGGGGTTTAGAGCACCAGTTGCTAATTACTGTGAAACAAATACACAAAAGGAAAGTTTTTCCTGCTAACTGACAAAAGCTGGATGATTGAAAGGAGTGAAAGATCCACTAGGGATTCTGAAATGAATTCAGCTGATTATTGTATGCGTATACAGACACTGAAAACTCAGTTAGCCTAGACATATCCACATAATCTACAAAATCCACAGCTATGAATGCTGTAGTGCCCATATATTAAAAATTATTAAATCTTTCTGCCAGAAACAAAATGTGGTGAGGTGAAATAAAGAAAGTCTACGCCAACATGTGGAAGGAGAGGAAGTCAGGGATTTGCAGTTACTTTCATCCACAAAACCACAGTTTGAATCACGTGTCTATTATTGCTTTCACTTTTTGATTAGGCTTAGTGGTTATGCCCACAGCAATGTTTTCATTGAAACTGTAAAAAAAAAAAAAAGATCTGTGTGCTCATGCCAACGTCACAGAAACAACGGAATGTGCACATGGGACTGCCCAAGGTGTGAAAACTGCTGTTGTAACTGTGCCTGGCCAGTAGGTGGCGGTGTGACTTTACAGCATCACATATCAACGACTCCCTGTCAACCGTCAATTGCTTCAGGGAGCTTGTGCTGAACTTTGAAAATAGCGGCTGTCAGTGAAAGGTAAACACATATTCAGCAACTACACCATCTATTCCTCGCTTTGATTGCTTTCAGAAACATGTTTTGTTGTTTAGTTTTGAAGATATAGGAGAAATTTTACCATCCCAACACCATCTTGGGTACGAGTGAACAGACAAACAGACCGCCCACTGGGGGACGCGTCGACCAATGAGGTGCAGCTCTTGTGTTGTGCCAAGCAGCACATTACATATACTATATTGCCAAAAGTATTGGGACATCCCTCCAAATGACTGGGCGTTATCGCTCAAAACAAGGTCCACAAAGACATAGATGAACGAGTTTGGTGTGGAGGAACTTGACTGGCCTGCACAGAGCCCTGACCTTAACCCAACAGAACACCTTTGGGATGAATTAGAGCGGAGACTGCGAGCCAGGCCTTCTTGTTTAACATCAGTGCCTGACCTCACAAATGTGCGACTGGAAGAATGGTCAAACATTTCCATAAACACACTCCTAAACCTTATGGAAAACTACCCTTTGCAGCTATAACAGCTTCAATTCTTCAGGGAAGGCTTTCCACAAGGTTTAGGAGTGTGACCATTCTTCCAGAAGAGCATTTGTGAGGTCAGGCACTGATGTTGGATGAGAAGGCCTGGCTCGCAGTCTCCACTCTGTTTCATCCCAAAGGTGTTCTTGTGGATTGAGGTCAGGGCTCTGTGCAGGCCAGTCAAGTTCCTCCACCCCAAACTCGCTCATCCATGTCTTTATGGAACTTCTTTTGTGCATTGAAGCCCATTCATTTGGAGGGGTGCCCAGTACTTTTGGCAATATAGTGAATGTCAATAATTTGTTGTGATTCTGGTGGTTATGCTCCACTCACAGCCCTGTGAAGGCGACATCACTGTTACCGGTTTTTTTTTTTGTGCACAGGGAGGTAGAAAAAGTATGCCAGCAAAACCATTCCACTCTGGAGGCTGGTTTCTAACCTTTACACTTTCACACCTCCAAAATCCAAGCATTGTAGGTACAGACAGCTGAACTTAGAAGAAATTTGCCAGTTTGGGGTAAAAACATTGTCAAGTTCGCGGGGTCTTAGTCAACTAAATCACATGTTGAATTCAAGATTTTATTTGAACTCGTTCACATGACTACAAGACAGCATCTGTTCTAAACACGAAGGCAGTTTTGATGTCTTTGTTAAGGAACTGATTGGTATTTTTCTGGGGAGGTTCAGTTTTCAGCCTTGTATCATCTACAAATGCACTGATTTAACGAAACCTATATTATTGACAATCAGGATTTACAGTATGTACAGAGTTGTTTTATTACCTTATCAGCTAGCAATTTCTGTTTTCCCCTCTAAAATGTCAGTAACATGTTTCACAAAAGCCAAAGTGACATCATCAACCTTCTTTTTATTCATCCAATAATGAAAAGCTTCAAAGTATTATTTTTAGTAGACACAAGAGAATAGAACAACAATTCCTTGCATAAGCACCAAAAATGTATTTTTAATTAAAAGTGCTAATAAGGACTTCCGGTTATGGCTCCAATTGCAGATTAAACAATTGGAAATTAAAACACCAATTACCAGTATTATAAGTAAAGGACAGGTAGTTATAGATCCTTTAGAAATTAATAGAGCCTTTAGAGATTACTATGAAAAATTATATGATACCAAAAATGAACCTGATTTAACAAAACTAAATGGGTTTTTGAACGAACTATTTATACCGTGTATTCCAAATGAAAACAGGGAGATATTGGAGTCTAAAATTAGTCAAGAAGAAGTTGGGCTAGCCATTGATAATATGAAATCAGGAAAAAGTGCAGGACCAGATGGTCTTCCAGTTGACCTTTATAAAAAATTTAAGAATAAATTAATAAAACCTTTTTTGGAAATGGTTTTAGAAGCATTTCAAAATAATAATTTACCATCATACATAAATAATGCCTTAATTATACTGCTGCCAAAACCAGGTAAGCCCTCTAATAAATGTGAAAATATGAGACCAATAAGCCTATTAAACGCCGACCTTAAGATAATCTGTAAAATTTTAGCAAGACGAATACAAGAAATTTTACCAAATATTATTAATCGAGATCAGAATGGCTTTATAAAGGGTAGACAAGGCTTCCATAATGTAAGAAGACTATTTAATATTATTTATTTTAATAAAGAAGCACCGGATACAGCTCTCCTATCATTGGACGCCGAAAAGGCCTTTGATAGAGTTGAATGGCCCTTTCTTTTTGAAGTCCTACAAAGGTTTGGACTTGGAAATAATTTCATAAAATGGGTTCAAATAATATACAATAATGCTACAGCAGAAATCCTAACAAATAACAATATTTCAAAACCAATAAAAATCAATAGAGGATGTCGACAAGGCTGTCCACTTTCACCTTTACTGTTTACTATGGCAATTGAACCTTTAGCGATAGCGATACGTTTACATTCACAAATATATGGAATTAAAGTTGGACCAACAGAACATAAAATCTCCCTGTACGCCGATGATATAATTTTGTTTATGTCGAATCTAAAAAAATCAATTCCAACCTTGTTGAATTTAATAAAGAATTTTGGGGAAATATCAGGATATAAAATAAATAAAACTAAATCTTCAATATTAATGCTAAATGAGACCCAGAGAAATTACCCAGCCCCTGAGGTAAATCAATTCAATGTTGTAAATCAGTTTAAATATTTAGGAATCCAAATTATGCCTAAGCTAGAATCAGTCGCCAGTGTCAACTATGAAGCCTTAATGTCAGATATCAATGAGTTAACTCAGAGATGGATGTCACTACCAATGTCGATGATCGGGAGAATCAATATACTTAAAAGTAATATTTTACCTAAAATACTTTATTTATTTCAATACATTCCCTTATCACCACCTTTAGATCTATTCTCAAGAATAAAAAAAAAGTTAGTGGAATTTATATGGAACAACAGGAGGGCTAGATTACGTTTGTCTTTATTATATTTACCATTTGATCGTGGAGGTCTGAAATGTCCAAATTTTATGTTGTATTATTGGTCGGCACAACTGAGGTCTATGACATATTATTTTTCATCAAATGATCTCCCTCACTGGACTGAAATGGAATCATACAATTTACCTTTACCTCTTCCCATATTCATATACTCAGATTCGGCAAAAAAATTACAAAAACAAGTTAAAAATCCATTTGTAAAGCATATGATCAAAATATGGTGTGAAGCTAAAAACTATTTAAAAGAACCACAGTTATTGTCACAATTTAGTCCAATATGGGGTAATCAATATTTTAAACCAGGGAGAGCGGACGCTGTATTTAAAGTATGGAATTTAAAAGGGATACAAAAGATTCAGGATTTATATTTGCCATGTGCAGACAACATAATGTCTTTTGAAGAGCTGAGGATCAAATTTAATCTCAATAGAACACATTTTTTTAAATATCTTCAACTTAGAAACTTTATTCGATCAAATCAAAATAAAGCTCTCACTCGACCTATTTATTCATCCTTGGAAAAAATGATGATGAAAGATAGTAAAAGAAAGGGTATTATTTCAGAGTTTTATAACTCATTGACACTATCTTCAAGTGAAAATTCACTGAAAAGATTAAACTACTGGAAAGAAGATCTGCAAATTGAAATTTCAGAGGTACAGTGGGAATTGGCTTGTACAGAAGCTCAAACCAAATCAATAAATGCACGCCTTAAATTGATACATTTCAAATGGTTAATGCGGATGTATGTTACACCGGAGGAGTTAAATAGATACAACAAAAATATACCAGATACATGCACAAAATGCATGGAAAGTAAAGGAACCCTATTTCATTGTTTATGGGAATGTAGATTAATAAGAATGTTTTGGGAGGAGGTGAGGGTAACAATTGAAAAAATAATCTCAAAACAAATCATATTGAATCCTAAACTGTTTTTGTTGGGTCTGTACCCAGAAAAGCATAATTTCAATAAAAGTGAAAGAACATTCATAGACCTCAGTTTGCTTAATGCCAAAAAATGTATTGCACTATTATGGAAAAAGACTCATAGACCAGATGTGACTCAGTGGTTAAGACAGATGTTAACAAACCTTCCATTAGAAAGAATAACATATATACTGAAATCAAAGGAAATTGTGTTTGAGAATATATGGAGACCTTTTATTGATTATGTAAAAAATTTAAACATAACTCTTGAAGAAGAAGGTGAATGATGTGTGTGGACCTTGTAAATTCCAAACTGGTGAACATAATATGTATACTTATGTATTGGATTGTCTAGACTAAACAGAGGAGCATTGTTGAAGACTTGATTTTGTTGGTGGTTGTTGGTGCTTTTAGGGTATTATTTTTTTTTTTTGTAGTACTTTAGTGTTAGTGTTTGATTGTTTGTATCATGTTTGTTAAAAAAAAAAAAGGTTCAATAAAGATATTGTGGAAAAAAAAAAGTGCTAATAAGGCTTATGATTAAAACTATTTTCTACTGTAACATTTGTCCATGGAATTCCACAGTATGAGATGGCATTTCAAATGCTCGTTCATGCTATTACATTCAAGGATCAACATGTTACATTTCAACAGAGAAAATGATTGATATATAAACAAGCATTTATGTTTTAAAGATCATTTATGCACGTCAAGATGCTGATTAAACAGTATGATTGTTTATTGCAAAGGTTTGCCTTGAGCTGAATTTGTAGGGTAGAGGCTGCATGAAATAGCTCACCAAAAACATGAAATATTTGCTTTTTCAGCTTCTGGTTTCAAGCTCTGTAAGCAGGCCCATCGTGGCATCTCTCCACTCCATAGCTTTTGAGTGATGCTCCGGACAGACAAAGGTAACTGAGCTGACATTATGTAGGATAATGCTCTTGTTTATTTTTCTCAAATGAAAAATGAATATGTCTTGAAGAAGCTCCAGAGCTCCAGTCTTTTGACACAACTTAAAATTACTGAAACTTTTCTCTCATCTCCGTAGAGCTGCTAGCTGTCAGACCCCCAAAGTGGGCCAGCTGCATTTGCTTTTTCTACACAAACAGTATTCTCATTTGTACACGCTCAGTGTCTTCATTTATTCTAGCAATTAAAAAAAAAAAACTAGACAAAGGAATTAGTCTGAGTGTAGAAGCAAAAGAGAGGGAACAAAGGGAGGTGCAGGGTGCATAAAGAAGTCAGCATGCACTCAGGGAGCACCTGCCTGTCTCCTCCATCATACACATTGTGTTGTCTGTTTTATAGTCTTGTCTTTACATTTCCCTTTTCTGTGCAACAGTCTTGAATGCTTGCATCATCTAGGCACTTGAAATGCATATAACGTCGGTGTGTCTGTACATTGTGTTGATCTTGCCATTGGTGAGACAGTGGCTACTCCAACAGTCATTGTTTTCTGATCTTGACTTGGTGTTCTAGAAAATTCAATTGATGCAGTATCTGTTGCCATAGCGGCAAACCCCATATATTACCTGGAGTTTCATGTTTCCGTCCCCATCTTGCCTTTTGCTGTGGCGGCTGTGGCGCAGGTGTAGTGTGGCCGACTACTGAACGGAGGGTCAGGGGTCCAGTTCCCGCTCTCTCTGCAGTCTGCATGTCGAAGTGTCCTTGAGCAAGACAATGAACCCCCAGTTGCTTCTGGTGGGTGAGGCCAGTGCCTGTGCATGGCTGCTCTGCCGCCATCAATATGTGAATGGGTGGATAGCAGGATCTGTAAAGTGCTTTGGTCATCCAGAGATGAGTAAAAAGTGCTATATAAGGGAGCACCATTTATCATTTTGTCACTGTGGTTTGTATGAACTTTCCCTTCCTCATTTGTGACTCACTTCCTTCAGACATTAAACGTAATTTTAACTAGAGCTTGCTAGGATAATAATCGCTGCTGGTAAAAATGGCCTTATAGGGTGTCTGTTAGGGAGGCACCGATATATCAGCCTAACATCTGCATGTATTTACCTTATTGACTGATATCAGCTATCAGCAAATAAGATATCAGCAGTGGTGATATTTTTATGGTGTGTCCCAGTTATGTGGCATTGATTTTGTCCTCAGACAACAGGAGACTACAGCTGCAAATTCCGAAAACATCTGAAACGGAACCATTTTAAAGTATTTCAATTCAGTTTTTTTTTTTTTTTAAAGAATGCATATTTTTTAGCCTATACCTTAACAATTGACTGACACAGAAGCAATCAAAAACTAGACGGCACTCAGAGAGTGCATACCTCTGCCAAGGCTCTGTCTCTGCCTCCCTTTGTCCTCCCCTCCATCCCTTTGTCTGTCCATATCACCATCCAGCTGTACATTGTGAGATAGGGCCTTGGTGAAGATATTCACTCACGGATCACCTCCAACATCTAATGAGTTCATCTTTGGGCCAAGGGCCACCTCTGGTGAAAATTTCATCCAAATCCATCCAGTAGTTTTGGAGTATTGTTGCTAACACTCTGTGAGAAGATAAGAGCCTTGATGGAGGTATGCATGTTGGGATCATTACCAAAATCTAATCATGTATTCAGTGTGCCATTGCACATCTTTCCTGAAAATGTGAATGAAAGGTGCTATATAAATGCAATTCATTACTATTATTATTATTATTATTATTATTATAGGTACCAAGGTACTGGAGAGGAGAGTCCGGCCGTTGGTCGAACCTCGGATTCAGGAGGAGCAATGTGGTTTTCGTCCTGGCCGTGGCACATCGGACCAGCTCTTTACCCTCTCGAGAATTCTTGAGGGTTCGTGGGAGTTTGCCCAACCAGTTTACATGTGTTTTGTGGACTTGGAGAAGGCATTTGACCGCGTCCCTCGTGGATTTTTGTGGGGGGTGCTTCGGGAGTATGGGGTATCGGGCTTGTTGTTACGAGCTATTCGGTCTCTGTACGACCGTTGTGAGAGTTTAGTTCGCATTGCCAACACTCGGTCGGAGTCATTCCCAGTGAGAGTTGGACTCCGCCAGGGCTGCCCTTTGTCACCGGTCCTGTTCATAATTTTTATGGACAGGATTTCTAGGCGCAGCCAGGGAATGGAGGGTGTCATGCTTGGTGACCACAGGATCTCATCTCTGTTGTTTGCAGATGATGTTGTCCTGTTGGCTTCATCCAGCAATGACCTACAGCTCTTGCTGGGACGGTTTGCCGCTGAGTGTGAAGCGGCTGGGATGAGAATCAGCACCTCCAAGTCCGAGTCCATGGTCCTCAGCCGGAAAAAGGTGGATTGTCCTCTCCGGGTTGGGGACAGGCTCCTGCCCCAAGTGGAGGAGTTTAAGTATCTTGGGGTCTTGTTCACGAGTGAGGGGAAAATGGAGCGAGAGATCGACAGACGGATTGGAGCAGCATCTGCAGTGATGCGGACGTTGTACCGGTCTGTTGTGGTGAAGAGGGAGCTTAGTTCTAAGGCAAAGCTGTCGATTTACCAGTCAATCTACGTTCCTACTCTCACCTATGGTCACGAGCTTTGGGTAATGACCGAAAGAACGAGATCGCGGATACAAGCGGCTGAAATGAGCTTTCTCCGTAGGATTGCTGGACTCACCCTCAGAGATAGGGTGAGGAGCTCAGTCATCCGGGAGAGGCTCAGAGTAGAACCGCTGCTCCTCCACATTGAAAGGAGTCAGTTGAGGTGGTATGGGCATCTGATTAGGATGCCTCCTGGACGCCTCCCACTTGAGGTGTTTCAGGCACGTCCCACTGGGAGGAGACCCCGGGGCAGACCTAGGACTCGGTGGAGAGACTATGTCTCCCAGCTAGTCTGGGAACGCCTTGGTATCCCCTCTGAAGAGCTGGAGCAGGTGGCTGGGGAGAGGGAAGTCTGGGCTTCTCTGCTTGAACTGCTGCCTCCGCGACCCGGACCTCCGGAAAAGCGGTAGAAGATGGATGGATGGATGGATTATTATTATTATTATCTGCAGTACGGGGACCCCCAGGGAACCGTTCTGACTCCCTTCCTATTCACCCTTTATACTGCGGACATGTTAGAAAAATTCTTCTTAACCTTCAGTCAAGAATCAAGCAAGATCAAAGTTTCAGCAAATTTAATTACACTGGCCAGTGGAAAACAATACAAAAACAGTCTCAGAGCCTATTCGTGCATCATTCTGACTCAAACACACATCGCTTACTCCTTTAAGCAATCTGTTATCCGAGAGGTGTAGGAGAAAATGTCCATGGTGATTGGTTCAGTACATTGGTCAAAACTTGGTGTACAGATTATCTCTTTCTCAGGAACCATCACACTTTCTCAGCACCAGTCACACCAGAACAGTACATGCGAACTAAAACAAAGTGATAACAAAGTACAGCTGCATCAGCATCTTTAGCACTTTCACACAGTCTCTGAGACTAAGCGAATTACAAATCGAAAAACAAATATGAAACTTTTCTATCATTTTCTCCCATTTGATGCCATGCAAGGCATCATAAAAGAACAATTTATGGCATCTAAAACCCCATCTGGCAGCTATGCTAAGCTCTAGTGCATTCGCGTGCAACAGATCCTAACTAGCTAGTGACAGGGAAAGTCGCCATCGGCCCTGCTGCCCCAGGCACCGGCTAACCTTTTAGCCCCTTAGGAGGAGAAATGGAACAATAAAACTTATTCATTAATGATGAAAGTAATTAATGGTAAAAACAGTGAAATCAGAATGATAAAGTAATAGTAAAGATATAATAAGGATATATGTGTGTTATTGCAGCTTGTATAAAAACAAACATAAAAGATAAAACAAAACAGTAATAATAATAAAATATCAAAATAGGAATAAGAGTAATATAAAAACAAAATAAAAGTAAAAATAATGTTTCAAACTTCATAAATGTATTTACAGGTGGTACATTTCAACTTCACATCATGATCATGCAACTCCTTTTGGTTTTCTGCATGTCAATCATACTCTTACTCTGTACTTGGGTCATAGAGAGACACCTTGAGCTTACACTGTTTGTTCATCATCCCCATCATTCCTGGCAACTGCTCCATGGTACATCACTAAGTTAACATGCACAAGTCTCATCATCATACTGTGGATGCAGGGAATGACACAAAAAAAGGCCAAAAATAATACCACAAAAATCACTAACAGGCTCATAATGAGACTTCTCCATGAAGAGAATAACCAACTTAACCAGGTATGTTCATCAGTAACATTGTCTTTAGCCATGACAGCCTGCAAAGTGGTCAGGTTCTGTTTGGCTGAGGCAATCACATGACCATCTGCATTTTCAGGGATAAAACTACAACAATAATCACCCACAATTGCACACACACCCCCCTCGGGCGGCAGTTATTTGATCAAGAACCATTCTGTTTTGGGTCAACATAAGTCTAAGAGCCGTTAATTCCTCATTTATACCAGAAAAAGCAGACAAAGAAAAATTCACAAATGATTGTAATCTATAATTGGTTGTTTCAATCCACAAGGTGTTCTTAGCCACTCCCACCCAAGGAAACAGGAAATGAAGTACCTTCTGCCCAGTAGTTTCTAACTTGAATTCTTTCGGCGCATCTGTGCCCCAGATGGGATCATGCGGTGCAAAAAAGACACCTCTTTTTACCCTGCCTGCCTGTCCTGCCGACAGTATGATGGTATGGTCAGTCACCACTACAGTGGCACACACCCCTCCCCAATTCATGGGCAGGTGTTAGTAGGCATGATGGCCACTCTGCCACCAACTCCCTGTCACCATATGCGTGTCGTACTTGTGAGAATCACAAATTGCTGCACTACAGAGCTCCTGCAGGGTGACATTGCCTTCCAGACTTCTAGACTGACAATAAGGATCTTCAGGACAGCTTTTGCCCACTACGCTGGTCTGGCAGGTAGCAGTACAGGGACGAGATGTACTATGCACAGTTGCACACCTGGAAAACGATAAACTGCCCAAAGAGACGTTTCCACACCCTTTTAGACAAAAGGAAAAATTCCCCGGCAAGGTTACCCTTACCTTCACCGAGTAAGGGATGCCATTGTGTCTCCAGTCAGTGGAGTCATAGACAGTGTGGCAGGTGTGATCCAAGTTAATGCCTGCTGTACTATTTCCATACATAGCTTCTTGCAAGAAACAAACAGCTTCTGACAGTTCTATTGGTTTTGCAGTAACAGATATTTGGCCAGCTGAGAGTGGGAGTAAAAAACATACATAACAATTTGAACGATTAGCTGTTTTGGCTGTGTAATAAGCATACTTCCACCACTCATTACCGGCATAAACATGGTCGTCATAGCCTGGTCCTTTTAGCCAGTCATGATGCGTGTGAGTAACGTATCTAGCCCTGCGATAAATAGGTAATGGTGTCCCTAAAAATAACCAAAACAAAAGTGTCACCACAAAGATGATGATGATGATGATGATGATGATGAAAAAACAGGTGTACCATTCACATCCTTCTGCTGCCAACCTTCTCCCTCTGGCATTTTGTCTTTCCATGATAAACAACAGTTGTTTCACTATACAAGCCGTTGCTGGACACCGCAAGGGCACCATCAGTCGACTCTTGTGTAGAGAAACAGTTAAACAGTCACTTGTTGAGGATTTTTTGGTGGAATAAAGTTTGCAATGTGGATTAAACAGTCTCTTGCTGAGGGTTTTGAGCAGGGTAAAGTTTGCAATGTGTCAAATGCACCCAAGAGTCACATCCTTCGACTTTCACGGCTGTTGGTGTCACCAGGATGACCTTGTGTGGTCCTTGCCAGGGAGCGTCGGCCCAGTTTTTCTTTTTGATGACTTTGATAAGGACCAGATCCCCCAGTTTGGCCAAGATGGGTGCTTCACCGTGGTCCCTCCTGGGAGAGCAGCATGAACTATATCTCGGTCAGTCAACAGTCTTTGCATGTAATCAGCTAAGCACACCTCCTCATCACCTGAATTGAATGGCCTTAATGGTGGGAGTAGGTAAGGTTTGCCATATATTATTTCAAATGGGGATAACCCCCCTTTGGTGGGGAACTATTCTCATGTAAAACAAAACTAAAGGTAGGCAATATATCCACTTCTGTCTTGTTTGCCATTGTTTTTCTAAGCCTTTCTTTAATGGTCCTATTTGTGCATTCCACCAATCCTGCAGATTGTGGATAGTAAGCTGAGTGGTTTTTCAGGTTAATTTTGAGTGCTGTGCCTAAGTGTGATATAATCTGATTTACAAAATGTGTTCCATTATCTAAGTAAATCTTTTCAGGTATTCCAAATCTGGGCACAATTTCTACTAACAGTTTTTTTGCTACTGTAGCAGCGTTTGGGTGAGTGCAAGGAAAGGCTTCTGTCCATTTGGTAAACATGTCACAAATAACCAAACAATATTGTTTGCTTTCACATTTATCTAATTCAATGAAGTCCATGTAAATGTTTTGAAATGGATAAGTTGATGCAGGAAGGTGCCTTTTTCAGACCTTAAATTCCCTTGAGCATTGTTTTCTGCACAAATTAGGCATTTTTTTTTACCAAATTTAGTAGCAAATTGGCTGAATCCATAAGCAGTCAAGGATCTATTTAGCATAGAGATCATACCCCCGCTGATACATGGGAAACCCCATGTAGCAGAGTAGAGGCCTGCTGAAACAGTTTGCTTGATAAAATGGGTTTATTGTTGCTGCATTTGTAAAGGTTGGAGGTGTTGTCAAAGATCGCTCCCTTTTGGATCCATCTATAAATTTCGGCTTGTGGTACTGTTTTCTGGGCCTCAGTGAGAATGTCATGTGATAAGTTTTCTGTTAGTGTTAAAAGAAGACCTGGTGTTGTGTCCTTTCCTGTATGACCGAGTACAGCAGCCTTGGCTGTTTGATCTGCAAAGCTGTTGCCCTTGGAAACTGGATCTGTGCTCTTGGTGTGTGCTTCACATTTGCATATGGCTAATTTAGAGGGAAGTTTTACACTATCTAAGATTAGTTTTAAAATGAGGTCTTTGTTTTGGATTGACTTTCCTGTTGGTGTAATCATGCCTCTTTTTGTCCACTGTTGTGCAAAATGATGGATGGTAGAGAAGGCATATTGACTGTCTGTATACACTGTGAGTGCTTTTCCCTGGCCTAATTTATAAGCCTCAGTTAGAGCAACTAATTCAGCTGCTTGTGCAGAATAATGTGATGGGAGTTTTTGTGCATGTAAAACAGTGTCATGGGTGGCTACTGCGAAACCGGATAAGTTTGAACCAGTACAGTCACGTTTGGAGGAGCCATCAACAAACAATGTGAGATCAGAGTTCTCCAAAGGTGTGTCCTACAAATCAGGGTGTGGCAATGTTTCGCTTTCGATTTCTGCCAAACAGCTAAGAGGTTCACCTTGTGTTGAGATTGGCAAAAAGCTTGCTGGATTTGTTACCATGCAATGTTCAATGGTTAGATGAGGCTGTGATAATAACACTGTCATGCATGCAAGGTATCTGGATGGTGGGAGGACTGATATTTTACTTTGTGACAAGATGACTGATGTAGCATGTGTGACCTTTAGGGTCAAGGGATGAAAAAGAACGAACCCTGCTGAGGCCTGCACCGTCATAGAGGCAGCTATGACAGCCTGCACACATGGCGGCAGTGCCCTCGCGACAGGGTCAAGTTGTGTGGAATAATATGCTACCAGGCGCATTTTTATGCCACTTGGCTGAAGAAAGACTGACGTTATGTGCCCCTCTCTGCAATCAACCATTTTCACAAATGGTTTGTTATAATTGGGGAGTGTCAGGACATCAGTGCTGACCAGAAGTTTTTTTCATTTTGACAAATGCCTCTTCTGCCTCAGGTGTCCACTCAATTGTGTCCACCTGAGCCATGGGTGGTTTGTAAATGAGATCAGATAAGGGTTGTACTTCAAATGAATAATTTGCAATCCAAGAGCGACAATAATTTAGAGTACCCAAAAATGACATCATGTGTCTTTTTGTGATGGGGTTTGGTGCTGACAAAATAGCTTGTTTTCGAGCTGGATCAACATGTCTGCCTGCTGCTGACAAAATGTGACCTAAATGTTTGATTTCTTCTTTCCACAGCTGTAATTTTTCCTTGTTGACTTTGTGAGCATGTTCTGCAAAAATTGTAGTAAGGCAATGGTATCTTGTTTGCATGTTTCTTCATCAGGTGATGCCATCAAAATGTCGTCAACATAAAGGAGCAACTGGCTCCTGTTAGGAGGGATAAATTGTGCCAAATTTGCTGGCATTGCCTGTGAAAAAATGGTTGGTGATTCATAGTAACCTTGTGGTAACCTGGTGAATGTGTACCTTTTGTTTTCAAATGTGAATGCAAACCAAAACTGATGATCTGGATGTACTGGGATGTTGAAAAAAAGCATTGCTGATGTCTATCACTGTGAAGTATTGCATGTGTGGTTGTAGGTCATTTAACAAAGTGTGTAGAGGATACTGTCTTTTGTATGGTCTGTAATGTGATTTTGTGTTTATTTTGACCAACTCTACATTTTTTTTATGACCAGTCTGGAGGATGGATTTGCAAGAAATGTTTTGGACTCTAAATTTTGCATAGCTGTTGTGTGCAGGTCTGATGTCAATCATCACTGTTTTCTTCCTGCATTACCGACTGCACTATATAGTTCTCCACAGTATCTGCTGCTGGCTAATATATATTTTAACTGTTGACCAGTATCACTTAGTCTTATCCTACACTTTATTACATGTATAGTTTATTTCTCTTATCTTATCATGTTTAATGTTGCAGCATTGTACCGAGACAAATTCCTAGTTTGTGTACTACATGAACAATGGCAATAAACCTGATTCTGATTCTGATTCTGATTCTGATGTCACTGAGTGTGGTCCGGCCGAAACCAAACGCAGTGAGTATCAGTACCTAGGCACATTGGAATCCTGCAATACATTTATTCCTTCCACATGTGGAAAATGTGATGCTCTCATACCATTATCCATTGGGATTATGGCAATACTGAGGGCTGTGGGGAGATGCTCCCGTGTCACATAGAAACTTTATTGGAATGTCCTGAACCTGCAACATCACTTCAGGTAAACACTGCATTGTCAACATCAGATCAAAGTCAGGTAAATGAATGTCTGTTATGTCAGTGTTAGCATCAATAGTTGCACCTATCTTTGGTGCGGTCAGTCAGGTAGTCGGCCCGTGAGGTCCTCCGTCCCCTCCCTTCTGTTGCTGGTGTTCAGGACATTGCCTCTGCCAATGGCCCTTTTGTCCACATTGATGACAAATGTAGCAAGCAAGCAAAGTTTATTTGTATAACACTCTTCACAAATATATATCACAAAGTGCTTCACAGCAAGTTAAAATTTATAAATACACAGAAATTAAAATGAAGAGAAATAAGATCAAATATACATATTAATAGGGATAAAAAGAGAAAACAGTGAAGAAATAAAAGCCATTCAATGAGAGCTAAAAGCCTGTCTAAACAAATGAGTTTTTAACTTCTTCTTAAAAGAGTCAACAGACTCAAGGCAGCACAAGGACAGGGGGAGTGCGTTCCAAAGCTGTGGTGCAGCAGCCTGGAAAGAGCGATCTCCACGGGTTCTGAATTTGGTCCGAGGGACCACCAGGAGTTTCTGATCTGAGGATCTTAGTGATCGTGTTGTGGCATAAGGAGTCAAGAGGGCTGAGATGTATGAAGGGGCTTGACCATTAAGAGTGCTAAAAGTCAAAATTAAAATCTTAAAATGAAATCTAAAAGCAACTGGCAACCAATGAAGGGACGATAAAACTGGGGAAATGTGTTCCCTTTTCTTCGTCCAGGTTAAAAGCCGAGGCTGCTACATTTTGCACTGTCTGAAGGCAGGCAACAGCAGTTTTATTAAAACACATAAAAAGGGCATTACAGTAATCTAAGCGAGACGAGATAAAAGCATGAATGATCATTTCCAGTTCAGGTGTTGAGACCATAGGTCTAAGTTTTGCTATATTCCTCAGATGAAAAAAGCAATTTCTGACTAGTTGCCTACCATGGCAGTCCAGTGACATAGCATTGTCAAAAACAATACCCAGGTTACGCAGGCTGGGCTGGACAGAAGAGCCAAGGTGACCTAAGCGTTGCTTTACCAGAGGAATTTTACTGTCTGGAGTGATGATCAGTGTTTCTGTCTTGTTAAGATTTAATTGTAGCAAGTTATTATTTAACCATTTGTTAATGGCAGACAGGCAAGAGATTAAGTTTGCTAAAATGTTCAGCTCATTTTTCTTTAAAAGAGCAGTAAAGCTGAATGTCGTCTGCGTAAAAATGGTAAGCAACACCCTTAAACTGACTGATAATCTGGCCAAGTGCGGTTAAATACAGTAAAAACAGAGTAGGGCCCAGAATTGAGCCTTGAGGAGCCCCACAGGAAAGTCCTTTAACCTCTGACATCTTCTCATTAAACAAAATACAAAACCCTCTATTAGTTAAATAAGATGAGGACCATTTCAGAACTAATCCTGAAAAAACAAACATGTCCTTCATCCTATTTATCAATATATTTTGGTCCACCGTGTCAAAAGCAGCAGTGAGATCCAGCAACACCAGGACAGAGTACTGACCAGAATCTGCTGCCATCATGATGTCACTGGAGACTTTAATTAGCGCTGTCTTGGTGGAGTGCAGTTTGCAGAAACCAGAAGATTTTATTTCTCTCTATGAATGTAGTTAATTGCTCGGCTACTACTTTCTCAAGCATTTTGGATAAGAAGGGAAGCTTTGAAATTGGCCTGTAATTGTTCAGTTCTGTATGGTCTAAGTTTTGTTTCTTTAATTTGGGTTCAACCACTGCTTGTTTAAAAGAACTGGGAACAGTACCTGATAAAAGTGACCAATTAATGATTTTGACAATTAAAGGCCCAATAGGGTCAAATATTTTGAAATGTAGTGATGTTGGGAGGATATCTAAGGGGCTTGAAGAGAGCTTCATAGAGGCCAGAAGACCATTTACATCCAGTAGCATGACTGGAGTGAATAAGGACCACATGTTAGAGGGGGCCTGATTCAGGCCAAGGTCCTCAGCAGATGGTGTAGTGCTTGCCCTAATATCATTCACCTTATTCACCATAAAATTTGCAAAGTCATTACATTCAGCATTAGAATAAGCAGGAACCATGGCTAAATCAGGTGAGACAATGGAGTTAATGGTGTCAAACAAAAACTTGGGATTTTCCTTGTTTAAGGATATAAGCTGGACAAAGTAGTTTGTTCTCGAATCCTTCATCATTTCATTTAGTGAGGTTATGAGGTCTTTGAGGTGGAGCCTGTGCACCTCATGCTTGGTGGCCTTCCACAAATGTTCCACCTTCCGACAACTTCTCCTAAAAATGCAGATCTCTTCATTTAACCAAGGGCGTGGTTTCTTAGGAGAAGTATAGCTACATTTAATAGGAGCCACTTTATCAAGTACCAATTGGCATTGTTTGTTAAAGCAATCCACCATAGAATTTACATCCTCACATCCTGCAATAAGGTGAGTGTCAAAAGCTGAAATAAATCTATCCATGGTCTGCTGGTTAATAATGCGCCTCTGTCTTAATGTTTTACATTCCTGCTGTTCCACATTAACTGACAGCTCAAAGAAAACACAGCAACGATCACTGACACAAACATCCTCCACTTTAACATTGTCCAAACTCAGTCCCAGTGAAAAGACAAGGTCCAAGGAGCGCCCCTTATTATGTGTAGAGCCGGAGACGTGCTGCCTGAAATTGTGAGCCTCTGTAATAGTTAAAAAGTCTGCAGCAGCATTAGAAGACGTGTCATTTACATGTATATTAAAATCACCTAAAATTAAAACTCTTTCTAGTTTAATAATGGAAGATTAAAGGTCAGAATTCCGATAAAAACACACCAGCTGGGCCGGGCGGGCGGCAGATTAAAACACAATAAAAAGGAGTTGAGGCACTTTTCTTCGATATCTGAAGTTCAAATGACGAGAAATGCTCAGACTTCACAGACCGACATTTGAAGCAGTTGTGGAAAATGACGGCCAGGCCACCTCCACGTCCACTCAGGCGAGGGGTCGCAATGAAGGCGCAGTCTGTAAGGCAGATCTTCAGGTGAGCAAATTCATTCTGTTGTTACCACGTTTCAGTCAGAAATAGAAAATCCAGGTTTTCTTTTCCAGTCAAATTGTACAGGAAAAACGATTTGTTTGAGATGGAGCGAGTGTTCAGCAGAGCCATCTTAATCTGTGATGGCAGCGCAGCGTCATGCCCAGCTGACTGAATGTTGACAGCTGTCAAACAGCGGTATCGTGGAGAAGAAATTCTCCGAGAGCGAAGGCGACAGTAGAACAGGGCATACCGGAGCGGTGGCATGGGGTTGTAGTCCTCCTCAGGTGTTTGCACGTGGGTGGGACACAAACAACTTGTGTATTCTTCTCGGTGCGCCTCAGCCTCACCTGGACGCCGGCTCGGGATCCACGCCTCCGTGGCCTTCTACGCAGTGGAGGCAGCAGCAGACTTCCAAGTGACAGGTCAGCACAAACAAATCGTGGAGCAAAGAAGCATCGGCCCCACTTTGCACTGTGTTGTTCCATAGATGCCTTAATTTGCATCAGTATTGTACGATCGTAACGTAGCTCAGAAGGGTATGTTGAAATGGCTTCAGATAGACATAGTAGGAATAAAAACGCCAGCAGCGAAAGAGCAGCAGAGGCCGTACCAGTCACAGGCACCATCTTGCCACTCAAGTCAGAAGCCATGACTTGACCTCAGAAATCAGTGTTTCCGAGGTCAAGTCAAGTTCCCCTTGCCCCGGGCCAGCCCGCCCCACTCCTCCTTCCTTCTCCCCTCCACCGCTGAGGTCCAGTTGTGGTGCCACCCTGAAAAATAGAATCGGGGAGGAGCTCTCACCCCCCACCCCCTTTTGTGTCAGCAATCACACAAACAGGAGTTAGTTTTTCTTTCAGTTTTTTTCCTTTTTCTTTCCTTTCCTCCTCTATTGTCTGCATGTTTGGCATAAGTAAACACATCGCCAACTGCACAGGTGCGGTATGTGACCAAATGTTTGCGGATGTAATCAGCTAGGTGTAGGTGCATGTTTTGCAAATAGACACTTTTCAAATGCTGCCGATAAGGTCCTACCCCTGAATCATTTTCAGCCTTAGTTCAACCAGAATGCCTATCAAAACCTCTTGTAACCTGGTTCTCAAAGCTTCAACACTTTTATTGTTACCTTGTTTTGTGGTTTGGATCATACCATATAAGCTGTGTTTGAAAGTTCAATCATAGGATTTTGTTCAGTGACATGTTTCATAATCTTCAGTTTTATTGATCGTATTGATGATGAGTGTGGAGTGGATATGTGTGCATATCTACTTAACTCTTGGGCGCCCCAGTGTGGCTACTCCCAGTTAGGGGGTGGAGACAAGCGGAGGCGAGGTGACGTCAGCCGCAGCCTCTCCAGCCTGGAGTTCTGTGAGATCGGGGTAGACGGGCTCAACAGCAGGGGAACATGGAGAAGGAGGAGCAGAAACATGGCTCCCTGCCCCCACGCCAGACTCATCATGCACCACAGAAGAGACAGAACACATATTAGTTGAATCCTTTTTTCCTCCATGGTAAATTTTTCAGATTTATCATCGGATATAAATTTTACCGTCACAAGGTCCAAGTCATCCTATCTTTTTTTCCCCATCTCAAACCACTGTTGCCCCTCAGCTGGAGAGATAATGCAACTGTGAGCTAGAGAATACAGTCACACTACAAAAAGTCAAATGAAATAAACTAATGCTGTTTACCTGCCTTCAGGCATCCCAAACAAAAGAAAAATCAAATTTTCTTGCTCTGCTGGCAGATAATTTTACTTAAAATAAGCGAAAAATTCTGCCAATAGATAATGTCAGTTAAAAATAAAACGACATCTGCCAACAAAGCACAATTGCATTGCTTAATACAAGTAATCCATCCTAAAGCAAGCACAAATCCCAAAGAACACTGCACAACAAAGAAATTACTGTCAAAACTATCTTGAGATAAAACAAGCATTTAATACATTTCATCTCACCAAAATCCCCAGTTCAGTGTGACCTTATTACTGCCTACAGCACAAACACAAGTTAGTCCTTTCATACACATACACACAACAAGCCCCAGATGAGTACACACGTTAGTAAACAATCCCAAAGTCGCTTAATAATAAGTAGATCTGGCAACCCAATGTTCACCTTCAAACAAAAATCTCATTATTGTCCTTTTGCGCTTCACAACCCTGAAAACATCCTCTCATTCCTGCCACGTCGCAAATCTCGCTCTCTTCCTGCCTTTTGTGATCTGTCCCTCTACTACAACAATTACCCATTTTTTCCATCAAAGTAACCCGTAAAAACGTTATTTATTAAAAACACACACACAAAAACGGGAACAACCAGACAAACAAACTGCAGTTATTTATTTAATGTATTTTATTATAGTTAGAGGTTATTTTATTTAATTTATTAGAGGTTATTTTATTTTAAACTTGTTTTGCGTTATACCTTAAGGTGTTTTTATTATCATGTTAAAGTTAATCCTTATTATATTAGTGCTAATTCTATTTATTTTTAAGGTTATCTCTTGCTATTCTCATGTGCGGGGTTGTTCTCAACCCCGCCCATGATCTGTGGCTGTAGGTCTTTGATTGTCGCTTATTAATTCCAGCTGACAGATTATTTGAGCGCTGCTCTCTGCCAGTCCTACAGCCACGTGTCCTCCTCTCGCTCTTCCTCCATGCCAGACATTCACCGGCTGTGTGCCATCACCTCTCATATGCACACACATGCACGCATTCAGCACACACACACACACACACACACACACACACACACACACACACACATTCAGTCTCACTCACACGCACTCTTTCATGCCAGCTGCCATCTCACCTGCATCCACTTGGCACTCATTAGTGCACGAGGTACTTATGGGTGGCAGTGGGTATGCTCAGTGTGGCGGCAAAAGTCAACCATTGTCTACTACAGTCAACATGAGTACATGTCAACAATTGATGGCCAGGCTCTTCTCCCTGTTGGTTTTTTCCCTTTGGACTTTACGGGGTGCTGTTCTCCAGAGCCAGCTGCGCTCCGGCGCCCATTAGTAAGTCCCTCTCTTTTCTGGGTTACATTTCCCTTCCCCTGGCGGTTAGCCTTCCCCAGGGCGTGACATAACCTCTCCTCTCGCCAACGGGATTTATTTCCCCTGTTCATCTGTTGCCTATGTTGTCAGACTGTTTTTCATGGACACTTGGTCAGACTGTTTTTCCATGAACACTTGGTATGAATAATTCCCTGTTTAATAAACCACACGCCACACTTGCATTTGAGTTTGTGTCTATTCATTGGTGTGCTGCGCTTTTACGCGGCGAAACATGACAGCTATAACCTTTATTCTCTATTTTTTGCCTTTATATTTTTGTCTCTCTGTCTCCCTCTTTCTACTTCAAGGTTATTTGTTATTATAACCTTTATCTTCTCTATTTTTTGTCTTTTATATTTTGTCTTTCCTCTCTCTCTGTGTCTTTCTACCTCAAGGTTATTTCTTATTATAACCTTTATCTTCTCAATTTTTTGTCTTTTTTATTTTTTTTTATCACTCTGCGGTAACCAGCCACTGTATTTTTTTCCTGGGCTATCCTGCCGCGATATCCCCCCCGTGTGCTGTTTATGTGTCCACTTACGCAGCAGAAATGCACTTCTTTTGACGGACTGACTGGGACACAGTCAAGCTTTACTCAACTGGACCTATCTGGACCTATGGTAACTAACACTTAACTCTCAATTCTCAACTCTTCACACATTTTTCTTCATTAATAATTAAATTTACTCACTTCAATCCACCTGCAGTTCAGCTCCGTCACTCTCTGGTTCTGCTCTCAGCGCCTCCGGACCGTGCCTCACTACCACAAAGCTGACCCTTTGGGGCCAGTGGGGGAGGGCGTTTCCGCAGCTGTGCACTGGCTGTCTTGGTCCCAAAATGCCAGAAGGAGGAGGAGAGATATCTAGAGTCCCTTTTTTTTTTCTGCACCAAGTATGCTAGAAAAATTCTTCTTAGCCTTCAGTCAACAATCAGGCAGGATCAAAGTTTCAGCAAATTTAATTACACTGGCCAGTGGAGAACAATACAAAAACAGTTTCAGAGCCTATTTGCACATCATTCTGACTCAAACGCACATCGCTCAGTCCTTTAAGCTCTCTGTTATAGTTAGGGAGCTCTGTGATACGTTACCACAGGAAGCTGGAATGCTTCTTATGGTAACATATCGTCACTTCCTGTATTGCTGGCTGTCTGTGTGGTTTGCTCTGTGGTTAGCTCTCCTCAATCTCCTGAGGATTACTGCCTTTAATTGTATTTTAACCCTCTGAGTGTGTGAATTTGTGTGCCCCTAGTGGCAGAGTGTGGTGCTGCGCCTGTCATCCTAACTCTGACATGATCGGCTGCATTGGGGATTTGTACTGATTTGCCAATTTCAGAAGGTGGCAGACATCCATTGGAGGAATCAATGGATGACACGTAATACACCAAAGAAGAACAACTCCTTATTTCCTTTTCCTGTTTTTAGCATTTTAACCCAGAAAGCTAATATGGCCGCGATCGGTCATCGTCACATCACTTTCTCGGCTTTGTATGTGGAAAATAGCTGCGGGATACAAGCAAAATTTATGTGGGATAATCATAAGACTTTGTAGATGAGACAAATGACCGACAGAACGCAAAATAACGACCACGATGGGTGAAAACCCAGCGACCACACCAGCCAGCCAGCCCCCCTTTGTCAAAAGTAAGTGAGAAATTTGTTGGGTTTTTTTTACATTTACTGATTTCTTGTTCATATACTTTGAAGATAGGATGATGCGGTACCTCTGTACAAAAAGCGGTGTCAAAAGACTGAACCATTCTTTGTGTAAATACATCCAAAGTCCAGTTTTGACTGAGTTATGGAATTTAAAGAGGTGCTGCGACATTATGCAAATTAGATGTGTAAATTTATTCCTATCTGAAATTTTGGATCATGTTTTACATCTTTCTAATTGACAGTAAGCCATTATCTCTTACCACTTTCAAGTTATAGCCTTGGAAACCTGAACTATTTTATTGACAAAAAATATTTACCACTCTTGACCACTAGGGGTTATGTCGCAATTCGGCGACAGACACACTCAGAGAGTTAATCACTTTTTTCCATCTACCGTCAGCTCTCACTTCTGTTTAACAAGCCTCTTGCACCTGTATGCGCACTCAGTGTAATCTAATCACCCTCTTTAGCCTTCTGTTCACCTTTCATCGGTGTTTATCTTAGCTTCGGGTTAGCCACTAGCTATGGCTACTAGCTCTCCTTCCCCTTCTCCTCTGGTATGCTCTCTCTGTCAGATATTTAGCTACACCTCTACCTCTTTTAGTGATAACAGTAAATGTAATAAATGTTGTCTTTTTGAGGTGCTCGAGGCGAGGTTGTCTGATTTGGAATCTCGGCTCCGCTGCATTGAAACACCGTTAGTGCCAGTTAATAATGACAGACACCCCTTAGCTGCAGCGGAGCTCCCTAGCATAGGGCGGCCTGCTAGTGGTCCTCCAGTTCTGACCTCTCCTGAGCAGCGAGGAGAGAACGGGTGGGTGACGGTGAGAAGGAAGCTTCGCCGCAAGCCCCTGGTATACCACCAACCTGTTTGTGTTTCTAATCGCTTTTCCCCGCTCTCGCGACACACCCGCTGAGGAAAAAACTCTGATCATTGGTGACTCTGTAGTCAGAAACATGAGCCTAGAGACTCCAGTGGCCATAGTCAAATGCATTCCTGGGGCCAGAACAGGCGACATCGAGTCAAATTTGAAAATGCTGGCTAAAAGTAACTGTAAATACTCCACAATTGTTATCCACTTGCATTAACGACATCCAACTCCGGCAGTCGGAAGTCACAAAACTTTATGTGGAATCGGTGTGTGACTTTGCCAAAACGATGTCTGTCTGTGTAGTATTCTCTGGGCCCCTCCCCAATCTGACCAGTGATGACATGTTTAGCCACTTGTCATCCTTCAACCGCTGGCTGTCTGTGTGGTGTCCTGCAAACAGTGTGGGCTACATAGACAACTGGAACTCATTTTGGGGAAAAGCTGGTCTTATTAGACGAGACGGCGTCCATCCCACTTTGGATGGTGCGTCTCATTTATCTAACAATCTGGCATTATTTTTATCCAAATTTCCAAAACATTGACAACTCAGAGTTGGGACCAGGAAGCAGAGTTGCAGTCTTACACGCCTCTCTGCAGCTCCTCTTCATCCGCCACCCCTCAACTTAGCCCCTGTCTTCCCCATCAGAGAATCATTGTCTGCTCCCTCCAAAGTAAATAAAAATATAATATATAAGCATCCCAAAGTGATTAAACAAAAGGTTGGTAAAACTCAAATTAAACATGAAGTCTCTAAATTGAATGATTTGGCCTCTGTTCCTCATAATTTAAAAATTAAATGCGGTTTGTTAAATATTAGTTCTCTAACTCCCAAGTCTCTGCTAGTCCATGATCTGTTAATTGATCATCAGACTGACTCTTACAGAGACTTGGTTAGGGTAAGAAGATTATGTTGGTTTAAATGAATCACCTCCCTCTGGTTATTTAAACTGTCAAAATCACAGAATTTCCGGTCGTGGATGAGGAGTAGCAAAAGTTTACCATTCCAAATTACTAGTTATTATAAAGCAAAAAACACGTTATAATTCCTTTGAGGGCCCAGTCCTCAGTATTGGGCATTTTAGCAATTTTAGGCTAAACCCAATTTTATTTGTCATAGTTTATCATCCTCCATCAGCCTACTCAGAGTTTTTATCCAAATTTGCCAAATTCTTAGCTGATTTAGTGCTGAAATCAGATAGAATAATTATTGTAGGGGACTTTAATATACATGTAGATGTAGCTAGTGATTGTCTTAATATGGCATTTAATTCAATATTAGACTTGATGGGGTTTTCTCAGAAAGTAGGAAATTCTACCCATTATCTCCACCACACATTGGACCTTGTTCTGACATATGGCATAGAAATAGAAAATCTGGTAGTGTCTCCTCATAACCCTGTACTGTCAGACCATTGTCTGTTAACCTTTGATTTTACTGTTTCTGAGTATTTGGCTCCTAAAAAAAGTATTACAACAGTAGATGCCTCTCAGATGATGTTGTTACCAAATTTATGCAGATTGTTTCCTCTATGCCATGTGTCAACACAACGGAGATAAGCTATGGAGAGCTTGCTCCTTCTGTAATTGATAGCATGGTAGATAATGTTACAGCTTCTCTGCATCAGACTCTAGACATGGTGGCCCCTTTATAAAAGAAAAAGTCTAATCAGAGATTTCTAACTCCTTGGTTCAACACAGAAACTCGTACCTTAAAACAGAAGACTCGTCAATTAGAAAGAAAATGGTGCTCCACTAATTTAGATGAAATCTATTTAGCTTGGAGAAATCATGTTTTAATTTATAAAAAAATCTCTTAGAAAAGCTAGAACGAGTTATTATTCTGCATTAGTAGAAGAGAACAAGAATAATCCCAGGTTTCTTTTCAGCACTGGTGCCAGGCTGACAAAGAGTCAGGACACTGTCAATCCTAGCATTCCCTTAGAGCTTACTAGTCAGGACTTTATGAACTTTTTCAATAATAAAATTTCATCTATCAGAGATAAAATCAGTCAGATTTTTCCCACCGTTAACTTAAATACAGTAACTACTACAACTCCTTCAATTGATATCTGTTTGGATGAGTTTACTCCAATTGACCTTTTAGAGTTAGATAAAATAATTTCCTCATCCAAGCCTTCAACTTGTCTTTTAGACCCTATTCCTACCAGGTAATTTAAAGAAGTCTTCCCATTTATTGGTAGCTCTATTCTTCAAATAATCAATTCTTCATTAACATTAGGCTATGTACCGCAGGCTTTTAAAACTGCTGTAATTAAACCCTTACTCAAAAAGCCAATGCTGGATCCACAAGTTTTAGCTAACTATAGACCAATCTCTAATCTGCCTTTCATTTCAAAAATCTTAGAAAGAGTTGTTGCTACGCAATTATTTGACCACTTGCAGGGAAATGGTTTATTTGAAGAGTTTCAGTCTGGGTTTAGAATCCATCATTGTACTGAAACAGCCTTAGTGAAGGTCACTAATGACCTCCTTATCGCATCTCATAATGGACTTGTTACCTTAGTGCAGCTTTTGATACTATTGATCATAATATTCTACTTGATAGATTAGAACACTATGTTGGACTTAATGGAACTTCATTGCAGTGGTTTAGATCTTATTTTTCTGATAAGTTGCAGGTTGTTCATGTCAATAATGAGTTTTCCTCCAACTCAAAGCTCAGTCATGGAGTTCCACAGGGATCTGTGCTAGGCCCTACTCTTTTTAGTTTATATATACTTCCGTTAGGCAACATTATTAGAAAGCACTGTATACATTTTCATTGTTATGCAGATGACACACAATTATACCCATCAATGAAGCCAGATGATAGTAATCAATTAGCCAAGTTAGAAGCCTGTCTTAAGGAAATCAAATCAATTAGCCAAGTTAGAAGCCTGTCTTAAGGAAATCAAAGCTTGGATGACTTGTAATTTCCTGCTATTAAATTCAGATAAGACTGAAGTCATTCTTGTTGGTCCAAAAAACCTGAGAAATACCTTTCCAAATCAAACTCTTAGTTTGGATGTGGTTACTCTTTCTCTGAATAGTTCTGTGAGGAATCTTGGAGTTATTTTTGATCAAGATCTGTTTTTCAATCCACATATTAAATTCATTTCTAAGACTGCCTTCTATCATTAGTGTAATATTGCCAAGATTAGGAGCACCTTGTCTCAGAGTGATGCTGAGAAACTGATCCACACTTTTGTTCGCTCTAGATTAGATTATTGTAACTCTTTATTATCAGGTTGTCCTAAAACATCTTTAAAAAGTCTTCAGTTGATCCAAAATGCTGCAGCAAGAGTTTTAACAGGTACTAGAGAGATCATATCTCTCCGGTTTTGGCCTCCCTTCATTGGCTTCCCATAGAGTTTAGAATTAAGTTTAAAATCCTTCTTCTCACTTACAAAACTCTAAATAATCAGGCCCCTTTTTATTTAAAAGATCTGACCATCATCATCATCATCATAGCAGTCTGTCGCGGGCGACAATGACTGTTTCATTTAGGTCTGATCAGATTCCTCTATGCATTTCTGTTCCCTGCCCTCTGCTGCCAGGAATTCCTGACCCTGCAAACCTGGGCAATGTCCGAGCCGGTATGAGTTGCTTTCTGACTGACCATTTCATGAAACTGCTTGCAAAGCATCTGAGTACCACTAGCTTTTGCTGGACCAGCGGCACATGTCACAGAATACTACTCTATTATCCTAACAGAGCACTACGCTCCCAAAATGCAGGATTACTTGTAATACCTAGAATCTCCAAAAGTACAATGGGAGGCAGAGCCTTCATTTATCAAGCTCCTCTCCTGTGGAACCAGCTGCCAATCTGGATTCGGGAGTCAGACTCGATCTCTGTTTTTAAGGATAGGGTTAAAGCCTTCCTTTTTGATATAGCCTACAATTAGGGAGGGATCATGTGTCTCTGAACCCTCCCTTAGTTATGCTGCTAATAGGTTTAGACAGCCGAGAACCTCCAATAATGCAGTGGGCTTCACTCCTTTCTTCACTCTCAATGAAATATTTTTGCTGGTCTTTAACATCTGTTTGTTCTCTCCCATATATTGATTCCCCATCGTGCTGTTTGCTCTCTACATGTCTGTTCTTTTCTTCTTCTCTATCCCCTCACCTCCCAGCCAGTCGCAGCAGATGACTGCCCTTCCCTGAGCCTGGTTCTGCAGGAGGTTTCTTCCTGTTAAAAGGGAGTTTTTCCTCTCCACTGTCACCAAGCGCTTGCTCACAGGGGATTGCCTGATTGCTGGGGTCTTTCTGCAATTGTGGGGGTTTCCCCTACAGTTGAAAGTGCTATGAGATGACTGTTGTTGTGAAATGGCACTATATAAATAAAGTTGAATTGAATTTAATTGTTATCCAAGAGGTGGAGGAGAAAATGTCCATGGTGATTGGTTCAGTACATCTGGTCAAAACTTGGTGTACAAATTATCTCTTTCTCAGGAATCGTCAGTTTCTCAGCATTAGTCACACCAGAACAGTACATGCAAACTAAAACAAAGTGATAAAGTACAGCTGCATTAGCATCTTTAGCACTTTCACACAGACTCTGAGACAAAGCAAATTACAAATATGAAACTTTTCTGTCAGTACTTTTTACACAACACACCACGCTGCCACCTACAAAAATTCTCTGACGACTCTGCAGTCGTCGGCCTCATCACTGATGGAGATGATGCGGAGTACAGTGGACTTATCCAGGACTTCGTGGACTGGTGTCAATGGAACTGCCTCCAGATCAATGCGAGGAAAACTAAGGAACTTGTGGTGGAGTGCTGCAGGCGAGGACAACCCCCCACAGCACCAGTAAACATACAGGGAACAGACATTGAAATGGTGACATCCTACAAGTACCTGGGTGTTCATCTGAACAATAAACTGGACTGGTCCCACACCAATTGGAGTGGTCTGCTGGGGCTGCGGCATCACGGCAGCCAACAGGAAGATACTAAACAGACTAATCAAAAAAGCTAGCTCTGTTCTGGGGTGGCGCCTCGACCCAGTAGAGGGAACAGGAGAGAGGAGGATGGTGGCTAAGCTGTCATCTCTGCTGGAGTCTGAGTCCCACCCCATGCAGGACACGCTGAACACACTGAGGAGCTCATTTTGCAGTAGGCTGTACCATCCTAGGTGCGCGATGGAGAGGTTTCGCAGGTCCTTCCTACCTACGGCTGTCAGACTTTATAACCTAACCAGGGCTGCTTGTAGAGGTCGTATTGAATGTACAAAACATAACAACCTTGCACAATAAATGGTCCCCTTCATTATACAACTAGGACAGTATCAATCATTACTGAGGGTGACAACACGGCTGATTCAAATACGAAATATACTGTCTGGGTACATATTCATGTTCTGTGGGGTAACTTAACAGATTGTAATGCTGTCTATACCATCTAGCTGCAATGCTCCCGCACTGTGTGTATATTTGTGTACATATGTATATTCATTTGTTCTCATTATCTTATTAATTATTGCTCTGAGTGCTGCTGTCCCTGTGCTGCTGCAATCCTGGAATTTCCCCATTGTGGGACTAATAAAGGCTTATCTTATCTTATTCATTCATTCATTCATCTTCTTCCGCTTAATCCTTTTTCGGTCCCGGGGTGGGGGGTGTGGGGGTGGTGGGGCTGGAGCCTATCCCAGCATCTTTGGGCGAGAGGCAGGGTACACCCTGGACAGATCGCCAGTCCATCGCAGGGCCAACACAGAGAGACAGACAACCATTTACTCTCACAGTCGTACCTAAGGACAATTTTAGAATCCCCAGTTTGACGCCAGTTAACCTAACTTGCATGTTTTTGGCATATAGGAGGAAACCGGAGAAATCCCGGAGTAAACCCACGCAGACATGGGGTTGTCTTATTAATATTATTATTATTATTATTATTATTATTATTATTATTATTAACAGACAGCAAAAACAATATGACTACATTATATGACTACATTACAATAATAATAATAACAAGACTGTCATAATTGTATTGACCATGCATTGGGGCTGGGCAGTCTATCTATAAATGCACGGAATCTCTGTCTGTGTGTGAGTGTGTGTCTGTTCCATGCATATCTCTTGAACAATTCGTCAGACTGACCTAAGATTTTATACATGTTTTGCTGAGGTTACAAGGGTGTGCATCCCCGAGTATGGAGTTGTTCAGTCAAAATATGTAATTTTTATCATTAAAAGTTTGGTCACCGCTCTCTCCTCATGCTTTGGCTTCGAGAAGTGTGGGCAGGGTTTTGGATTGGCTTTGTACGGATTGGATAATGCGCGGCATCATGGCATCAGTAACCACAGTGCTCCATAAGCAAAACAAGGAAGCCAAAACCGACAAATTTGACTAGAAAAAGATAATACTGAAGATTTAATGCTTAGAAAATTATACCATAAAGTTGCTGTGATTGCGTAGGTCTAAAAGATAATTCGGCATATGTGGAGAACATGAGGCGCGTGAGCCTCATGGGCTCCCTGGGCGGAGCGTCAGCAGGGACTGATTTTTTTTTAATTTTTTTTTTTTGATTTTGTATACTTTATTGATCCCCAGAGGGGAAATTGAGGGCATCCACCTGTATGGATGAAGCAGCCACTGTTTGGTGCTATCCCTTAACCATTCACACACACATTCACACCTAGGGCCACTTTAGAGTCTCCAATTAACCTAACCTGCATGTTTTTGGTCTGTGAGAGGAAACCGGAGAAATCCCGGAGTAAACCCATGCAGATACGGGGAGAACATGCAAACTCCACACAGATCACTGTTGGTCAGGGGCTGGGATCGAACCAGGGATCCTATGGCCAAGGGTGAGTTGCTGTGCTGTCGCAGCGCTAACCACTGCACCACCGCACCACCAACCACTGCACCACCGCACCACCAACCACTGCGCCACCGCACCGCCCAGGAATTGGGGTCTAACAGAGAACACCGTTGTATCCAGCACAAACAGGACATGCTGGGGGAAGCAGCGGCCCGACCAGGCAGACCACTGTCCTCCGTGGGGAGGCACGCCTAGCCTGCTCAGTCAGTGGTAGACGGGAGTCCCGGCTGCTGCTTCACCCGTGTGGTACTACTGTACTTTGCAGGACCGCGAGTCCCACTCCCAGGTGAGTATCAAAAAATTAAGAACTTAATAATAATAATACCGCCATGGCTGTGGAGCGGAATGGCCGGAATGACTTAATGACCAAACACAACACAAAAACACCCAAATAATGAAATAAATAATTTTTAGTTAAATATTTACTGACAAATGGGTAACAGTGATGCAACAGTTGCAGCCAAACGGGTCTTTCTGCTGTGTATAATAATGTTGGGTGTTTTGTAGTTAATTCGGTTGATTACAGTTTTAAAAAACTTTTTAATAACAAAATATTGCTAAAATATAAAATGATGCACTACAATGGGTGTCAAATATTTGTAAACGTGGCCTGTTATAGTACTGCATTGAATTTATTGACGATACTCAGAAGAAATTCAGTATTCCACTGAACTCCATCACCGAACAGTGATCCATCCATCCAACCATCCTTCTACCGCTTTTCCAGAGGTTTTGGTCGCGGAGGCAGCAGTTCAAGCAGAGAAGCCCAGACTTCCCTCTCCCCAGCTACCTGCTCCAGCTCTTCAGAGAGGATACCAAGGCGTTCCCAGACCAGCTGGGAGACATAGTCTCTCCACCGAGTCCTGGGTCTGTCCCGGGGTCTCCTCCCAGTGGGACGTGCCCAAAACACCTCAAGTGGGAGGCGTCCAGGAGGCATCCTAATCAGATGCCCATACCACCTCAACTGACTCCTTTCAATGTGGAGGAGCAGCGGTTCTACTCTGAGCCTCTCCCGGATGACTGAGCTCCTCACCCTATCTCTGAGGGTGAGTCCAGCAATCCTACGGAGAAAGCTCATTTCAGCCGCTTGTATCCGCGATCTCGTTCTTTCGGTCATTACCCAAAGCTCGTGACCATAGGTGAGAGTAGGAACGTAGATTGACTGGTAAATCAACAGCTTTGCCTTAGAACTAAGCTCCCTCTTCACTACAACAGACCGGTACAACGTCTGCATCACTGTAGATGCTGCTCCAATCCGTCTGTCAATCTCTCGCTCCATTTTCCCCTCACTCGTGAATAAGACCCCAAGATACTTAAACTCCTCCACTTGGGGCAGGAGCCTGTCCCCAACCCAGAGAGGACAATCCACCTTTTTCCGGCTGAGGACCATGGACTCGGACTTGGAGGCGCTGATTCTCATCCCAGCCGCTTCACACTCAGTGGCAAACCGTCTCAGCAAGAGCTGTAGGTCATTGCTGGATGAAGCCAACAGGACAACATCATCTGCAAACAACAGAGGTGAGATCCTGTGGTCACCAAGCATGACACCCTCCGTTCCCTGGCTGCGCCTAGAAATCCTGTCCATAAAAATTATGAACAGGATCGATGACAAAGGACAGCCCTGGCGGAGTCCAACTCTCACTGGGAATGAGTCTGACTGAGTGTTGGCAATACGAACCAAACTCTCACAACGGTCGTACAGAGACCGAATAGCTCGTAACAACAAGCCCCCCCTCATGGATCGTCACCTTATCGTGGTGTTGGGGTTTGCGTGCCCCAGTGATCCCAGGAGCTATGTTGCCCGGGGCAGTTTGCCTCTGATAGGGTCACCCATGACAAACTGGTCCTGGGTGAAGGGCCAGACTAAGAACGATCCAACAGACTCTCATGATAAATTCTATATCAAGGATTCAGTGTACCCCGCCCGGTATGGGGTTACTGGGGCCCCACCCTGAAGCCAGGCCTGGGGGAGGGGCTCAATGGCTAGCGTCTGGTGGCTGGGTTTCCACCCATGGGACCCACCCACGGGACTTCCACCCATGGGACTCACCTCCTTCAGCCCGAAGGAGTTGCATGGGTCCGCCCTCCAGTGGGCTCACCACCTGCAGGAGGGATCATGGGGGTCTGGTGCTATGTGGATTAGGTGGCAGTCAAAGGCGGAGACCTTGGCGGATGAACAGTGATATAAACTAAAATAATTATAATGATGACTGAACAACTCCCATTCCCCAAAGTGCAAGATACACTAATATGAATATAAGTGATAAAAGATCACACAAATAAGTGATCTGACAAACAAATAAACAAGGGATCTGAAACAGTCGCTAATATTGGATGTCCCATTCATTTTCAGTAATTAGGTATTCTGTAATTAACATTCACACAGTCAGATAAATCTTAGTGCCATTTAGTCCCTTTTATATTTGTCAAAGTCTAACATGTGTGATTGCCGACATATAGGCTACACCTCTTTGTATTCCACTTTTAAACACAGCCTACATTTGGGCCTGTAAAGTCTAATTGGGATACCTGTTTCAGACAGGAATACTTGGTTCTACGGGCAGTGCACTAGTTCCACCTTAAATCAACATCATGGTTTATTGTATCTTTCAGGTCGGTTTTCGTTTATTTTTTTTTCCTCCTCTCTTCTCCATTACAGTTTATTGATAAGGTTCATAATTATTAAGCAATGTTACACAACAGTGTTGTATCATTCCATTTTTTTTCAGTTATCAGCTACAAATTCACATAGTATCCATATTATCTACTGCAACAAACTTGTAAGGAATATGACCATGACAAAGGCACAAACGCTCACCTGGCACGCCGACAGATGCGGACATGTTCCTCCAAGTGTTTGCTTTCAAATTTTGATCATGATATCATTTTAGTGTCAGATCAAAGAGTACTGGGTTGTTTGATGCAGCAAAGTTCAGCCTCCACCATCACCTACCTTTCATAGTCTTACCAGGCCAGGTAAACAAAGCACTGAGGAATATCAACCCCCACAAGGCGGCAGGACCAGACAGCATCCCTGGGCGGGCCTTCAGAGCATGCGCTGCTGAGCTGACTGACGTTCTCACATCCATCTTCAACCTTTCCCTCAACCAGAACATATTCCCCTCCTGCTTCAAAACCACAACCATCATCCCTCTTCCCAAAAGTAGCCTGCTGACCTGTCTGAATGATTACAGAATCATCATGAAGTACTTCGAGAGAGTGGTGCTGCCTCTCATTCAGGACAGCCTACCGGAAACCCTGAACCCCCTGCAGTACGCCTACCGGCCCAACAGGTCTGCCTCAGGTGCCATTGCTGCAGCACTCCATTCCTCTCTCTCCCACCTGGAAGATAAAGGCTCCTACATTAGGATGGTCTTTATCGACTACAGCTCCTCCTTCAACACGGTCATCCCCCACAAACTCACCGACAAACTGTCTTCACTTGGCCTGCACCCCACCCTCTGCGACTGGCAGTGACAACAAAACGTCCTACAGGAGGGAGGTGGCCAGCTTGGTGTCATGGTGTGAGGACAACAATCTAACCCTCAACATGGACAAGACAAAGGAGATGATAGCGGACATGAGGAAGAGGAGGAGGAGACCCCATTGGCTGCTGTTCATCCGGGAGCTTGAGGTGGAGAGGGTGAGCAGCTTTAAATACCTGGGCATCCACATCAGCGAGGACGTTACGTGGACATACAACACCACAGAGCGGGTTAAGAGAGCTCAACAGCAGCTGTACTCTCTGAGGAAGCAGAAGAAGTTTGGCATGTTCCCCAGGATCCTCAACAACTTCTACAGCTGCATCATCGAGAGCATCCTGACCAACTGCATCATTGTGTGGTACGGCAGCACTACTGCCCTGGACCGCAAATGCCTGCAGAGAATGTTGAAGACAGTGGAGAAGATCATCAGGACTCCATTCCTCTCTCTGCAGAGCATCTGCTACCGCAGAGTCCAAAGGAGAGCTGATGCCATCCTTCGGGACCCCACCCACCCCCAGCACAGAATGTTCACACTTCTACCCTCAGGCCGGAGGTACAGAAGTGTGAAATGCAGGACAACCAGACTGAAGAGCTCCTTCTTTCCCACTGCCATCAGACTTCTGAATAAACAACAAGCTCCCAAAACTCCGCAACACAGCTTTGCAAATAGGAATTCACACACTGGTTGCTAAATTTACACATTGCTCATTTGTACAGTGTACATAGTCTCACCCCGTCTGATGTCCATATCAACTCTGCTGCTAATTATTATGTACAGTCTATTAGTATTATCATTACAGAGAAATTCGCACACTGGGTGCTAATTTGTAATTTGTATAGTGCTCATTTGCACACGTACATAGGCTTATGCCATCTCAGGTTCATATCATCTCTGATATCAGTATACCACTGTCTACTATAGTCACCCAGGGAATTTCAGATTTCATTCTTCTTGTTTCCTCTAGTTATTCTGCGGTTTGGTTCTGTGTTATTACCTCATTAGTATGTTGTGTACCTATTACCTTGGCATTCGTTTGGAGAGCAGAGTAAGAATTTCATTACTCAGGAAACGTTGCATTTCTTAATGTGCAGATGATAATAAAGCCTTTGAATCTTGAATCTCATCTTCCTGTACCGGTGTCCTATGTCCCACCCTTCCTTAATTCTGATTGGCTGCTTAGAAAGGTCTGACATTGACGAGCACAGCTGTACAGTAGTCTGACAAGTTGAACTTTTTTCAGCCTGAGCACCGCGACAAAAAGTGGCCACCGCTCAAAGCATTTCAGCACCGAGGGCACCAAGCGCTGTAAACGCTGGACTACACAGAGAATGAATAGAAAATAGATGCCCACAGCAGAAAAAACGAGTTTGGTGGACACGCCCCCTAATACTTTTTTTGCAGTGTTTGCCGAGGCGTGTGGCCCTATGGCGTGACCACGCATGTAATTCAGTGGACGCATCTTAAAGGGTAAGTACATGAAAAGTGCCATATTAATATATAAAATAATATTCAAAAAATTCCTACATCCACATTGTGATCCAAAACACCACCAAAATCTAATCATCTGTTCCACGTGCCATTACGCACCGTTCTTGAAAATTTCATCAAAATCCGTCCATAACGTTTTGAGTTATGTTGCTAATAGACAAGCAAGCCAACCAACCAACCAACAGACAAACCACGCCACTAAAAACATTACCTCAGTCCTCCCTTGGCGGAGGTAATAATAAGATAATAAGTTGGCCATTGGCAAAGTTATTATTTTTGACATCGTTGGCCTGAAATTTCGCAACTGGTGCGCACTAATACATAATGCAAGCATATGCATTATTTGGGGGGGGACTTATTTTGTACCCGTAGGTAGATTTGCTCTGCAGTCCGGTGACAAGCCACCAGCTGCTGGTCGCTGCGTGCGCAAGCGCCCCTTAACTCCCTAACCTGCATGTTTTTTGCATGTGGGAGGAAACCGGAGAAATCCCGGAGTAAACCCACGCATACACGGGGAGAACATGCAAACTCCACACAGATCACTGTTGGCCGGGGGCAGGGATCGAACCCACGATCTCATGATCCCCGCGATCCCCCGGCCGAGGGTAAACTGTGCTGCCGCGGTGCTAACCACTGCGCCACCGTGCAGCAGATTGATTCAGTTTATATGATGTAAGTCAGCCTGTAAAGCACATGCAGCCTTATTTGTGCTTCTTTATTTGGTAGTGTAACAATATTACACTGACTGTTTGTGTTGGTGCAAATTGTTTTCCTTATTGTACAGTTGTATAGTGAATACATTTCATTTTCACATGATCCCTGTGGACAGATTGCATCTATTTACATGTTTCCTTTTGCCCTAATTGTGGCCGTTGTAAGGTCTGTTATGTGGGTTTGATGCCACTTGATGCCCTCTCATGGCCTTGAAGTTGTGCCACTCCTGTTAACCAGCTCTGAACATCTGGGTCGAAGTGAGGTGGGTGATAGAGGGTTTGGATGAGGGGGAAAAGACAACAGAGGGAGTGAAAGAGGCACTGAAGAAAAGGTATTAAAAGTGACAGATGAACAAGACTTGGGTAGACGTTCTCCTTCAGCAGCTGTGACTGCTGCCATTGCTCTGACAGGTGTCAATTAAGAATTACTGCAGAGGCCCTCTAGTCATTTTTTTCCTGTCCAGCTGTCTGTCTGTGCGCCTTTTTGAGAAACAGCACTTTACCCTTGTCATTGCGTTAGCGCTAAGCCACAGTCACCCCCAGAAAATGAGCGCATGGCTGGCACTCTAATCAATAACCAGTGTATTAGCAATTATTTTGCCCATTGATTTACGTTGGGGCAGTGACTCCCAACGTTGTGTTATTAGCTGCTGATTATGTGTGCCCGTGCTGTACTGCAAGGCAAGCACATCACATGTGCTCTAATGTTTCCAGGTAGATGCATTTTAACCTCAGAGCCAAGTACACATGTAGGGATAAAAGAAAAAGTAACTTCGTTGTCATGAACGCTGAGATTGAGCCATTTAATGTGACCATATGTGCATTGTTTTATGACACTTACACAGGAACCACAAGATTTTTTTCTTTAACTTATTCATGCACTGTAAAAGTTGATTGCGCAATGTTATTGTGAAACCAGCAGTATTAGCCTCACTTTCAGTCTGCCACTGGGAGCACTTTGGCTTTTTCCTGGTGACTTTGCCCAAGTAATTAAAAACTAAAAGATCTGTTGAAAAATAAAAATAAAAAAGCAAAAATGGGGAGAGTTCAGAAGAAATTAATTAGAGAACTTAATTTTCAGAAGAAAACTGAAAATTAAGAAAGAGTCAATTTTTGTGAGAATAGAAGAGAATAGAATAGGCTCTATTGCCATTGTATAGTTGTACAGTACAACGGAACTGTGGGTGCTCCACCAGGCTACTGCGCAATAAAGTAAGAGAGAAGGATTTGATAAAACACAGTTACAGAATACACGATTAAACATATGCCTGAAATAAAAATAGCCCACAGGTATATGCACAGGTATGGTATGTGGCTTCACAGATGGAACTATGTACATAAGAGTGCGGAGTGCAGAACACAAGATTGAATAAAATGGCTCAAGGATTATGGAAAATATACACAGGAATGGTAGTGGTTTCATGGATGGGTCAATGTACATGAGTTGCGGAGTGCAAAGACAGGTGTGTTATGATAATTTAAAAGGTCCTCAGTTCTGTACATGTGAGCGTTCGGAGGGAGGGGGGTGGGGCATTTGACTGTTTGCAGTCCCAATGGCACAGGAGAAGAAACTGTTTGTTAGTCTGGAGAGAAGGCGAAACTTCTGGGAAATGAGTGGGTTGAAAAGCAGCATTCAGTTTGCATAATTTCAACTACACATCTATTTATCCAACTAAGGTTCTCCAGGGGAGCTGGAACCTGTTTCAGTTGTCACAGGTAATTTTTTTATTGTTGAAAATGCCTTTTGAAGTACAGCACATCTTTAGACCAAAATTTATTTGACAGTTTGTGGGTTTAAGGTTATTTTCATGAACTAACAAGGTCTTAATTAAGGGTGTCTGATTTTCAACAACAGAAATAATCATAATGGTGTGATCACAATACTTGTAAAAAAATGTGAAAGTGAAAATGATCCTGCAAGTCAAAACAACCTTTGTCTTTGTTTATATGTTTTTTTTTGTCAGTACTGTACATATAAAATATAATTGACGGCATCAACCCAATATCAACTTTTTTTTAAAATAAATACTGTTATCATCAACACCATTATGTGACAATACCCATAGTCTCAACTGCTTTTCTTTTGATAAACTGTATAATTTCAAATTAAGTATATATTGTAACATCCCTTTATTAACTGTTGTTTCATTGTGCTGTTGGTGGCTACATGCTGTCTAATTGAAAGGAGCAAAAAAACATTTCTGGACAAGAACCACTGCAAAGTCATCTACATTTTGAACATATAAGAATTAAAACTTAGCAAAGCATAGATGAATGAATTTTGTTTCACCAACTGATGGAGTCGTAGGGCGTTTTCACATCTGAAAGTTCCCACCAAGGTTAATAATTTTGCTACATTGTCTACATTTCGTCCAGTTAGGATTGATTTCACACTGTTCCTTATCCAAGCAAACTAAACAACTTCAAACATGACACACCTACGTCTTGTTGTCATGTTTGTGTTGTTAGCACAGACCGGAAGTTAGCAAATATGCTACTCACCCTCCAAGGTGATTTCTACAGCATTGGACACGTCAATATCCGAACACTAAGTTAAAACTGGGGAAAACTCTTATCATATTAGTGGATGAACTACTTTAGTTAGGCTTGAATTAGTGGTGTTGGATGATTAAAATTTCTAATTGTGATTAATCTTTTGGAATGTTAAGTTAATTGCGTGTTTTTCCATTCAGATACAGTGTACCTTAAGTTGGTAATTTTTCTCGTACTGTTATAAACATGGGAGTGGACAAATATGCTTGCTTTCTTCACCTGTAGGTTTAGTAAAGCTCTCAACATATCCAAAATGACAAAGACAGAATATTCAGAAAAACAGAATATTCTCCAGAAAATCCTCAAAATTACTATTGCATGTGCAAAAAACAACAGAATGCTAGGGCTTATTAACGTCACTGCAACACAACTCGGCATCTACACTCCCATAGCAAACATCCACCGCTTTTAAGCAACTCAACACAAAACAATGGACCTCGTGTGTCACAACAGACACAATTTCCCTTTTAATAGAAAAATTGTAAACATAAACAACTATTTCACCTGTGACATCACTAACCAGGTAGCAAAAACAGGTCGCGGGAGTGAGTGGACATTACGAACACAGTTTGAGAATTTTAGACTGGTACTCACCTACTGACAGTTGGACCCAAAGCTGTGAAGACGAAACAGTGTGTGAGTGTCTGTCTCTGTCAGCTGCTGGCAGCCGCTACAGCCGTAGCACATAGCTGTTTATACTGCTAGCCAGCTTCCAAAGAAGAACAACCAGCATCCAGGCAAAGTTTTGGAGGTGGCTCTAGCAGTTATCCAGGTGAGAGCTCCGACAGATGACATTGTAAACTTAAACATGACAGCGTTTTAGGGATTTCCATGGCTGTGATCCAGCTTGTTTGACTTCACAATGTCTGCATGGTGGGCACAGTGTCTGTATGGCCAGAGCAGCTTCTGTACGGAGTGCAGCTAGACCAAAAAAAGTACTGTTCGTGCTTTCTGCTGTTAACTGCGCTTAACCGCGATCACAAAATTTGTCGCCATTAATGGGGGCGAAGCGTTAACGGGCGATTAACGTGATAATGCCAACACCACTAGTTTGAATATTATCCAGGTTTTCATTAAAATGACATTTGTCCTTATAATAATAATAATAATAATAGTGGATTAGATTTATATGGTCCGTTACATGTCAAGTGATATCTCAAAGTGCTTACAGTGAGTCCATTATTCATTCACTCCAGACAGACATTGATAGTGGAAGCTACTTCTGTAGCCACAGCTGCCCTGGGGCAGACTGACGGAAATGCGGCTGCCAATCCATGCCATCGGCCTCTCTGCCTCTTCATCTTTTTATCTTAACATACTCACTCTCTTTCATTCTGTCTCCTTTTTTTGTCAGCCATGATGATTTTCAGGTGGCATTGTTCATCTATTTTTTCAAAAACTTTGTTGCATCCCCTCCGAAAATATCTGGTAAGTTACTGCATTTGTATGTTTTTTTTTCCAGGTAACTATTTTTAATGCTAACGGTCATATTTCCTCTCTCTGAGTGCTCCCATGTCTCATTTTCCCTATTATTGGCTGCCTTAACTTCCTGTGTTTGGTCTGAAAGTATGAACCTTTCTGAAAATTGCTTTCACATGCCACACAAACCGGATCAAAGTTCAGTTTGATCTGGATGAAAACTACCTCTTTTTGCCGGACCAAATTTCGGCTCTTTGGTCCAGACCATGGTTTGGAGGAGGTTTCACAGTTAAATTTTTAGTCCAATCCAAACTGAAAAGTCCAAACGTCTGGACCAAAAAGGTTAGGTGTGAAAGCACCCTCAAATTTGGGGTCTTTTTTTTATTTTAGGAGTCAGAATACAACTACATTTTTAGTACAATCTCCCAAGGGGTGAAATTGGCTAATTTTGATCCCTGTTTCAATCACTGTTTCAAACCGCAGTGATCCAGCTTTGTAATTCTTGAGATGATGGGTATTTCTTTCAATCCACAGCAACTGATGAAAGTTGGCTCAGCATATTTCTATTCAGCTGTTGGTTCAAATGGAGAAAAGTCAGGAGATGGAAATATTCTTACCCCAGATAGTGTTTGTTTAACTGACAATGTGCAGTGTTCTCGGTTAAACAACGAGTATCAACAAGTCTCGTTTCTGGACACTAGGTTACTGCATATAAGCCATCTGGGAGTGGATACAGCTAACAGGAGACACAATGTCCTTGAGAGTGGACTATGGGGAAGGTCACGCTGCTGCCTGGTGTAGTGCCACCACCATCCTTCTTTCCTCCCTTTACCTCTTCATCTTTTGATCTTAACATACTCACTCTCTTTCATTCTGTCTCGTCTTTTTTTTTGGGGGGGGGGGGTTACTGGCCCACTCTCTCACCCTGTAAGCCTTTTCTCATCTTCCTATCTGTCATCAATCTCTATCTTACTGACTCAATTCTCCTCCACCCTGCTCATATTTTCTTTCATCTTCCTCCCCGTCTCTCACCCTCATCTATCGCACTCTCACCGGATGTTCAAGAGTCAGTGAACTGGTTACAAGAACATGAACTCGACATCTGAGAAAGAGAGCATAATACTCTCTTCTTTCAGGCCCTTTGGCCTTCTTCTCATGTTTCAGGAGTCTCTTATTTTTTTCTCAATAGTCTGATTTGATTTTTGATTTGCAAAAAAAAAAAAAAAAAAAAAAAAGAAAAGGTCACAGGGCAAAGTCCAAACACATGACTGTCACATATTTTCCAAGAGCTGTTTCTATCCCCATTGGGCAGAGTTTGTCCATAAAGTGTGTTGTACAGGAAAATAATCAAAGCTTATTCTGTTAGCATGGAGCTATTCAGTTTTGTCTGGCACTTTTATTTGAAAGAATCCCATTGACCACAAATTGCTCAGGGTTACACAGAGTAATTACTTAACAGTCATCAGCTTCGGAGCGCCACTTGATGGGCAATTGAAAAGGGATATTGTGTTTGAGAATCCCGGTCGATTCAACAACAACACATGTTCTGCCACGAAAATTCCTCCCAAATCTTTCCAGAGCCGTGGCGCTGTCTGAGACGGTGACAGTCAGGGGGGGGGCACGTAAGCTCAGCTCTGTCCTTCTAAGTCGTCTGTCTCAAAGAACAGCAGGAGGCCTCTTGTACAGCCTCCTCCATCAGTGTGTCTCTTTTGTCACTAAGTCCTCATACACCAAACCAAATGTCTAACTCACTGGCTGGACGTCCAGCGGATCTCTTTCTGGTCACCTTTCTCTGCCTGTTTTTATGATGGCCAAAATGAGAAGCTGCTGACTTGTTCACATTTGTCCATCCTCCTCTCATTTGATTCTTCACAAAGTTGCATAATGGGCGGTCAACCTCTTCATTACACTATTACCATGAGGACATGTTGGCAATGAAAAAAGTTTTCAATGTAAATTAGCTTATCTATTTAAGCTTGAACCTTGAAACAATTCTGATGTTAGTAACTTTTACTTTTTTGCATTTTTTTTTTTTTTTACAATGTACATATAAGTAAAACCAGAAGGGGGCAGTCGCAGGTCTGTAAAAATATCAGCCAATCATTTGATCAGGACCAGATGGAATGTCTGGGTGGACTACTTGACCTTGCACTTTGACTATGCATTGGAACCATGGTTTCTCTGCTCCTCATTCACTGTCTTTGTGAAGCAGCTGACTTAATGCAAAATTAGCTCCATCCTGGATAAGAGAACTTGTACACATTTGAATACAAACTAGACTGCTTTTTTATTTACTGATCAGAGAAAGTTTTTGAGCCTCCATGTTGGACAGCCCATCCACGAGTGCAGGTGTCATCCATTGAGGAGCAGCTAACATTTTATTTGGATTTTACAGTGTATGTGTAGAAACAGTGTGCGTCCATCCGTGCGTGTTTTTCACAACCTCTACCCCCTCAATTTGGAACAGATCTTTATATGTATATGCCTTTTATGCCTGGCCATCATCACAGACTCGGTATTTAACTGAGCATTCGTTCCCAGTTGGGAATAGCCTAATCTGATTTCATCATTATAATTCGTTCATTTACACATTTACATCCTCCTCTTTAGACCACTGTCATCTGATGCCTCCTGTAGTGGATTGTCCATTTTGGTATAGTATGTTATAGTATTTGGATTTATCTCTTGCCTTAGCTTATGCCTTGGCTACCACCTGCTCCTTCACCTTCATGAACATTTGCACAATATGTCTGTCATCTTGCTGAATAATGAAAGTGTACCTGGGACTTGTATTCATTTGACTATATATTTACAGTCCCATGAATGGCTGCATTCCCAGTTTCACAGTGTCAGTGTGTGAGTGAGTCATTTCTGTGTGAATGTGACAGACTTTTTGCCCTCTCCATCTTCTAAATTCATTCTGTTCCTGCAGTGCTCCTTCTCATTCTTAAAGTTCTTTGGTATAACAGTTGTTGTCAAAAAAAAAAAAAAAAATACTCCAAAAGTCCAGAGGAAGTAATGTCATAGAAACTGTACCAAAGCTCTGAGCTGGTGTCTCAGTAGCAGCAAACATCATCTAAAATTACGCAAAACTTATAGTAGTAAAATCCTAATGCTAATTCTATTTGTTTTGACAATACATTATGTGAGCAGCTCCAATCAATGAGAACTCCATCAGGTGTGTAGACTTGAAGTAGGGTGTATGCACAGGATGAGGTAGCGCAGTTGGGATGTCCTGAATGCCCCGGAAGATCAGTTCAGTGTTGTGTAAATATCACAAATTTAAGCCCTAAAAAAAAAAAGACCTACTCTTCTTTTAAGCTCAGCCAGCTGCAGAGACAAACCAGCCACCACTGCCGACACCACATTAGGAAATGACTTAACTGCATCAATTTTGTAATGCATTAATCATTCCGCGTTAATCAAAAAAGTTAATGCATTGCACATTGCCATTTCCATACGTTCTTGCAAAATAAGCAACACTGTCCAATGATCAAAAGGAATTGAATGATTTCCACCTTCACCATGACTGTCACCTGTGTACACCTGCATTGCAGCATGCCCTGATTTCTGTCCCAAATGCAGAGAGGTGTGTGCATTTTTGACTACCTCAGGTTTTTCAGACCGAACAGCAGGTCGATCATTAAACTGAGTCCTGGTCTTGCTTCTGTGCTGTTATCAGTGTGAGAAAGAAGAGTCTGAGGTTAGTCTTTTTTCTCAAGATGTGCACTGACAAACTAGAAAGGTTACTGCAAAAATTGCATTGATGCAGTTGCTATAAAAAATGTTAATTAAACATTAGAACCCATTCTTTGTCAGTGGCAGAAATAGAGATGTGTTTTATAGCTGAGAGTCTTGTGCACATCAGGGATGTGTAATTAAACTTCTGTTGAACGAAACAAGATCAAGAAACGGAGGGGCTTGAACTGATTAACATCACGTATATCGAGTTCAGTCAATTATTCTATTATATCTTGTTAGACTGTGTATATAAAGTTAGCCACCTAGACACAGGTGATTAGTGGGCCATTGAGGATTTTCGTTAGGGAGATTTGTGCTTTTGATACGGACTCTTTTAGTAGGAAATCATGTGTTCGCAAAACCCGTTTGTCTTTGAGAAGTGTTTTTGATGAGCAACAATTTCCGTTTATTTTGTGAGTGACTGTGTTACAACTTAATAATAAGCTGCATTGCATTTTTATAAAGTATGTAATGTACAGTACATTATGAAAAGAAAATTAAGAGTGTGCCCTGTGATGGATTGGCAGTCTGTCCAGGGTACCCCACCTCTCGCCCAAAGATGCTGGGATAGGCTCCAGCACCCCCCCGCAACCTGAAAAAGATTGAGCGGTTGAAGATGAATGAATGAATGAATGAAATAAAGTGTCTGTGAGGTTGTAATGATTGTCTTTTTATAAATGGAAGAAAAGTCTTTTAAAATCCATCTTTGATCCATCATTTTTGGCAGCAGGAGAGGCTAAAGGCCTGTGGGGGAAAAACACAGTCTTGCATTTATTCTAGCCAAAAATTGCTAGCTTCATTCAAGTTTCCTGAATTTTTACTTAAAGCAAGTTTTACTAGCTGAGACTATGCCAAAGAAGATCTGGTTGTATGTGTGTCTAAAACAGACAAAATTGATTGTAATCTTGTAACTAATAGTTTCATACCACAGTCCAACTGCCGTCAGTGCAAAAGTATATCTCCTAAAATAATAAAGACGTGTGTGTTAGGGTGTTTACACCTGTAGCTTTGAGAGTGACCTGAAATACTTCAATATGTGTAATCTAGGGATGCAAGTTATCAACTAATCCAATAATTGTTAACTGATCCACCTTGTTGATTGGTTAACAATAAAGTGATAAACAGGAATTTTTTTGGAGAATCTGAATTTCCCTTGGTACAATACGGTCTTTCTATCTGTAACATAAAAAGCTAATTATTATTTACAATAAACTGATGAAAAAATGTACATCACAGTCCTCAATTATTTATTGTCCCATTTGCACCTATCTACTAAAGACAATGACATTTTTTGTGGTTTAACAAATTCTGCACTGTGTAATGTGTATTGTGTACTGGTGAATCTCAGTAAATTAGAACAGCATAATTTGTGTTTGCCCTGAAAATGTTAGCCATGGTGCTTCAAGCCAATTATATATTTCTGTGTGTTGGGTGTGATTCTGCTTGCATGCTGTGCAGCCATCTTGCCGTCTTCACCTTGTTCTCCACTGCTCCTGTGGTTCGTTGGGACTTTCCCCGTGATGAAGGAGTTTGGAGTGGGCGGGCGGGTCTTCAGGCTCTTGTCATGGCCTGGGCTGGCCATTCTTGCTTTGCCTCTCCAGCATGCTCTGGAGGAAGGAAGCATTCCACTCTGCACAGCGCATGCTCTTTGAGGGTTAGTGTCTTCTGCTCTTTTTCTGTTTTTATGGTTGGCAAGACAGCAATGAACGACCATGTATGCCCCTGCCTGGACTGGCGATGCCACAACATTTCATAAAATAAACTCCCACTGTAAAGGACTGCCAAGTTATCAATTAATTGACAACGATTTTAATTCAGTCGACTACATTTTTATTGATATTTCATCAAAAGTCAAATAATTCTCAACATTCCTAGTGTAATCTAATAATAGTTTTTTTTTGGCAATATGCATGTATACTCAAAGCTTCACCTGCTTTAATGTTGATGTTTACCTACAAGAACAAACTGGACACAACACCGCCCCGCTGAAAAAAACAAATCGCCCAAAGTCTATTGTTACTATTTCAGGCTAAAATAACAATGTGAAGCTTCTTAAACATGCATTTTTCTCCCCAGACATCCTGTCGTTGTGTCCCTGGGCAAGACACTTTACCCACCTTGCCTCCAGTGTCCGTGATACTGGGCATGAATGTGTATAAATGTTTGGTAGTGGTCGGAGAGGCCGTTGGCGCGGATTGGCAGCCATGTTTCCGTCAGTCTGCCCCAGGGCAGATGTGGCTTCAGTAGTAGCTTACCACTACCATTGTCTGTGGAGTAAATGAATGACATATCCATTGTAAAGCATCTTTGAGTGTCTATGAAAAGCGCTATATAAATGTGATGCATTATTATTATTATTATTATTTTTAAATTTTGCCATAAACTTAAAGGAAACCCAATTTTACCTTTGTCCATATTCTGTATATTAGCCTGTGCTAATATGCTTTAACATTTTAAAGCATATTTCGCCTACACATAATAGTAAAACCAGCTTTCCGGTTGGATATCTGTAGACTTTGCTTTTACAGTTTATGTGGGCATAAAAACCTGGGGTTGGAAAAAAAAATCAGTTCAGTGATGGATCATGATACTTGGCACTGGCGACAATGCACTGGTCCATAAAAGTACGGATTGATCTTTAATTAAAAAAAAAAATGCACGCATATACTTTTGGGTTGTCAATTAATCAGTGGCATTTTCAGTCTACTAGATGGCGCAGTGCAAGCACCCAGTCAAGTGAAGTCATATCTTGTCTCAGAGATTTGCAGCCAGCTTTGAAAGTTAGGAAGCAGCTCAAAGTTAGCTCAAATGTCGGGCCTTTTTTGGATTTTATAACGATGATGGAAGTAAAGATCTTGACATGACACACAACCCTCAAGAAGCGCTGCACAAAAAAAAAAAAAAAAAACAACACTCAGAATATGGTGGGCCCCACATGTCTTAGAGCAACATTAGCAATGGCTAAGCTAAAGAGACACCAGCATGGAGCTTTTTCTCCGAGTGCCAAGTAGAGTTTATTTATGGAGCGCTTTTCACAGACAAACAGTCACAAAGCACTGTAGAAAAAAAGGGAATAAAAGAAAGTTGATAGATAAAAATAATTTAAAAAAAACAAAAACAAGTTAACCACTTGCACTCCGGGCAATTTTCCTAAAAATGCCAAAAAATAACGTGCCCAAAGTAAATCGAAAGCTGTTATTCAACCCTTTGCAGCATCTTCATGGGGTTGGTCTCATTTAAAAGAAAACACTTTGAATTTTTTGGCAAAAAAAACATAATCTCTCTACGTGTTCCGGCCACTGAGTTACAGTCATCTAAACATACTGAACTTGAAGAAAATAAATTTGGACACAGTGTTTTTTTGGATACAAATGCTTACAAATAACACACAGCTGTCCGATCCGGCTGGAAAATGCAACAGAAATGTAGAACCAAGTGTTATCAAGCTGAGATCCAAATTTGGTAACAATACCACAAAAAATGAATATTTTACACAGCTTTGTTCTCAGGTAGTTCCCAGGCGTTTTGGAACTGTGCCAAATTGTGCCAAATGGCACAGTTTGGAAAAACATCTGTAACTTTTGAATAACTCAATGTAGAATCTTCATTTTGGGCTCTAATGAAAGGTCACACTCAGGGCTGTGTCTGTGTGTGTGTGTGGGGGGGGGGTTGCCCCCCCCCCCTAAAAAAGACGGGAGTTCGGCCCTCGCCACATGATGGATTACACTCCTTGCATGTTTTCACAGTGCCCCTTCCCTCGCTACTGTGTGTGTGTGTGTGGGGGGGGTTGTCTCCCCCCCCCTCGCTGCAGAAGACGGCCATCGCTACATGAAGGAATAGACTCATATGCTTCCCCCCGCGGACCGGGGGCGTTCGGACCGTGAACGCCCCCCCCCCTGCTCCTCTTCTGCAGCGGGGGGGGGGGGGGGGCGGGGGCGTTCACGGTCCGAACACGGCAAATGAACCATTTATCGCGGCGCACGCACTTCGTACTTCGTGCGCAGTACAGTTGTAATTTACCGATCGGTCAAAAGTCATTTTTGGATTACAGTTTTCAGGGAGAAATAATAATTTAGCTTATAACACCTCACCTCTTCACAGCAGCAGAGTCGTGGCGAACTTCTCTTCCCCATTGTAAGACGAACGCGACGCTGCTCGGCTCGTGGATCCCGATCAAAACATAATTCCATTATTGCGGTTTTGGTGAATGATTTACGACCTTTGTCGTCGGCCTCCGTCGGTCTATGATGACGGAAGAGAATCCTAAACGTCTATTCTGCTGGAATGAGTGCAGGTCCCACTTGTGGGTGTTCTCCATGCTGCGGGGTCTGTAGTAGATTCGTCCAGCGTCCTTTGTTTTCATCTGTTGCAACAGTAAATCTCTCTTCACCCAGCCTGAATTTCTGTGCTTCAGTTGGCTCCTGCGTTCACAGTAGGTGGGTCCTCCTTCCTAGATTTTCATTCATTGGCTCTTCAAGGTTTCAGAAACCCAATTCAAGGCTCTTATTAGTCGAATGAGAGGTCAATCAGATGAACTAATCTGTTCGCGGCTGTCTCTGCAGTTTTTTTTTTTAGTGGCGCTTGGACGCCACTACATCACCATCACCACCATCATGCGTCCAAGCGCGCACGAGGGCGCTCTCGTGCGCCCTCGTGCGCCCTAGAACGCAGAGACTTGCCTGCCCGCGGAACAACGGAGTGCAGGTGGTTAAAACACAAGATTAAAATAATTTTAAAATATCAGACTTACCATTAAAAGCAGTTGAAACACAACAGAAATTAAACAAAAAAAGTTTTCAGCTGCTTTTTAAGAGTCCACAGAGTCTTAAAACTATCTGGAGTGGGAGTTTATTCCAAACAGCACCGTCCACCACCGCCCGTGTATGCAGAGACGTATCTCTATGGAAAATGAAGCCCTAAGAATATTTTATTATATGAAAGAGATGTCAACAGTTTTACTTTGGGACATGATTTGAGGTTGAGTAAGTTGAAAAAAATGTGAAATATATGGGATTGTGATACTTGATATCGCGATATCGTGATTATCGTTGAATCGTGATCGGATCATATCATGACCCAAGTATCGTGATCCGAATCAAATCGCGAGGTCCCTGAATTCTGAGAAAAAAAAAAACAGAGTGCAAGGATGTCAGCATTTATGTAGATAAAGCAGGAGGAGGATGTCAGTTGTACATTGCTCATATAGTCAGTTTACTGAAATAGAGGAAACAAAAGCTACAGCAGCCATAAAAGCCCAAAAAGGTCTTCCCTGTTTGTCAAAGGTGCAGTCCCCGTGTTACGTGTTAGTCATCATTGTTAGGTGAAGAGAATCTTACGCTGCATTCAGACCAGGATAGTCCGGGGTCTCGGTTTGATTGGGCAGGGAATGCTGAGAATTTTCGCATCTTCGTTTGGTTTGGTTTGCATTCACACTGCAGCGGACCAAACTGCCTGGGGAACATCACGCAATTACAACAACTGCTTATTTGGGGCGCTGTAGCCGAAACCACCACTGACCGGGAAGAAAAAAATCTTGGCGAAGAAGAAAAATCCGCCTCATCAATTGGCCAGGACCGAAAACGGAAATCTGTTCCCTTCAGCCGGGTTGTTTGTCTGCCACAAACGAGACATTTTTTAACTTTTCTCCTTGGCTTTCTCCGGTAAAAGGATTTTTTGGATCCGCATGGTTGTCTTTATTGTTATTTTCTACCCAAAATGCACTACAGTAAATGCCACTTCCTGTTCTCAGACTGTGTTTTGCTATGGTTACACAAACGCCAAGGGGCATTTCAGCCATTTGGTCTGCTGGATAGTCCGTTTGGAGTCACACTGCAAGCAAAGCGCACCAGTCATTGTTTGCAAGTGAACTGAGACCCCGTTTTCAGGCGGATCAGACTTCGCTTGTTTGTGTGCACCAGAGTTCTAACGTGTGTTCAGACTGCACCAAACGAACTGAACTATCTGCGGATAGTCCTGTGGTCCGGATCAAACAGTGGCTGTGAGAATGTGACCTGAATAGATGTGGTAAGATACCGCAAGGGCTGGTGCGCGAGAACTGTTACGGGTTACCTTAACTTTCACTAGAACTCATCTGTTGGTGATTAGAGTGTGCCTTCTGCGCATTGGCAGCACACTCTAGTTCTTTCTTCTTCTGCCAGATTTTGATGTGTTTCTCCTCCCACAGCTTTGAGAGAACCCCCACAAAATATATATCAAAACATGTGGCTCGATGTGGAGATTTATGCTTGTATTTTTAATTGTAATTTTTCACTTGGTGTCCAAAATATTAACGAAAAACCCGAAAATTTTTCCCATTGAAAATGAATGGAGTTTTTGAAAAAAAAAAAAAAGTGAAAATCCAATATTTCAGAGACCTATTTCTCAGGTTTGTCCAACAAACTTAATTTTTACTTTAAAATGTAGGATATTTTTTGTCTTTCAAACTGTGCCACCAGTGTTTCTCTTAAATTGTCTGTTTTTTCCATCTGTGCCCCCATTTCTGACCTGATTTTTCCCCCAAACCTCAATCTTTACAGTGTGTGATATCATACCGTAAAGTGGAATCTGCTAAAAAAAAAAATTACAAGAAAAATTTCCCAGCAAATTCTCATCCTGAAGACATTTTTGACTCTGCGGACTTAATTTGTTCTAAAAATGTAGCCACACATGTCCTGTCACTGACAATGTTGTCCTTAAAGCCAAAAGTTGCCCATTTTTTTCTCCTGAAGCCTACAAGCGACCAAAACCTGCATTCATTTGTATTGGAGACAAGATCTCGTTTCAGAAGTTTCCTCTGTGTTTAACTCACGAGTGTGACCACAATTGTGCCACAACTTACTTACTTACTTACTCACTGGTTGTTTAACCTCCCTTTTCTACGTATCGTAGGTTGGAGTCCATCGATTGGTTGATTACCAGGCTTAATGGCTGCTCTCCACTTGTTCCTGTTGTTTGCCAAGTTTTTGGTGATTCTCAGAAGTCTAAGGTCGGCATCGATGTTTTCTTGCCAATGTTTTTTCAGCCGTCCACAGGGATTGGCGTCATTCATTTTGAAATCCAGTACTCTCCTGGGCCATGCTTCAGTAGGTGCACGCATCAAGTGTCCAAAATACTGCTAACATCCCCATCTCAAAACCTCTGGGATACTATCTACCCCTATCCTGTTCTGTAGTTCTTCAGAGGGAATATGTTGTTGTAGCTTGACATTGCACATCCACCTGATCACAGCATTGTCATTGTCCACTAGGAACACAAAAATCACACTGTTGCATAGATTAAAGCGTTGTGTTTCTAACGGTGCCAAAGTGGTTGGAGACAGCTCACACTCAACATGATGTTACGCAGCGCAGTGGAGCAGTGATTAGCACTGTGGCAGCACGGCAAGAAGGTCAAGGGATCGCTCCCACCCCTGACCATCGGTGACCCTTCTGTGTGGAGTTTGCATGTTCTCCCCGTGTCTGCGTGGGTTTACTCCGGGTACTCCTGTTTCCTCCCACAGGCCAAAAACATGCACATTAGGTTAATTGGAGACTAAAGTGGCCGTAGGTGTGAAAATGTATGTGAATGCTGAAGGGATTGGCGTCGTTCCGTGGCTGCCTCATCCATCCAGGTGAATGCCCTGACTTTCCCTCTGGGATTAATAAAGTATACAAAATACAAAAATGTTACGCTGACTTTCAAAATAAAAGTAATACACAGTTTAGATTGCTTTGATGTGCCCAGATTTGAATGTACGCATAACATGGTGTCATCTGGACTTTTCTGATATGAATAAATTTATTTTTACATTAGGTTCTCACAGCTTAAAGCCACAATCAGTGGACAGTAGCAGCACACTCTCAAAATTTCTGCTGGGAATTTTGTAGTTTTATGAATAGTATGTACAATTTATTTATGTTAGGAGTTTTTTTTTTTTTTAAATGCAACTGTTTGGCTTAAGAAAATAGTTAAAAAAACAACTTTATCTCATGCACTCACTGATTTCAGTGTACTTTCAGTCTGTGTGCAAATTTAATCAAAGCAGTTGATTAATTTAAGCCAGTTTAGAGTACAAGAACGTCTGGATCCCAAATTGTCCCAGCCAGTGTGGCACCTCGCCTTCCAAAAATTATTGAACAAATTTTAAAAAATGAGCCACATTTGGCACTTGGTGGGTGTTAATTTCAGACTGTCAGCACCCCGAGAACAAGCCCATTTCAGTAGAAGTTGGTTGAAAAGACGTTCTTTGCTCATGCTCGGAGCTATTATCAAAATACCACTGGACGTTTTTAGCCTGCCAGACAGTGGGCCTACTGTTAGACACTTGTGATGGCACGATCCTGATCGGGCGCAAATGTGCATCCACTCCTCTGGATATTTGGGATCTATTATGTATGGAGGAGCTGAGCGTCTGCAAGACCAAGGCCAGGGAGCTAGACGGGACGAGGAAGGTGCTATTGTGTGTGTGTCTGTGTGAAAAAGAAGCAATAGACGGAGGGGTAAAGGGGGTGAAAAAAGAGGAGAAAAAAGGAGACTGACAGTAGACAAAAAAGAAGCAGGAAGAAAAGGGAGGGTGCAAGTGAGGGAGTGGAAAAAGAGGAGGCACGGCAACAGCGGAGTGAAAGAGAAATGACTTGAGGGGCTGAGGGATGGAGAGAGGTGAATAAAGCAAGGCAGAAAAGTATCATGGCAATGAAGAAGAAAAAACAGAGATGGAGAGCGAGAGGGAGTGAGTGAAAGCAGTTGGGGTAGAAAGAAAGAGGGGAGGATGTCACCCATGGCTGCCACTCATCACTCACAGCTTAATGACGCAGTTTTTTCTTTTTTTTTTCTCCCCTCCCTTCTCCCACTTCTTTTCCGTGGGAGAGAGGAGGAGGGAACTCAGCCGGCACCCTATCAAACGGGGTCATACAGAGTTCACAACCTCCAGGTGGGACCGTCCTCCGCCACCGCCGGGGAAATATTTGTGCCTGCGCAGCTGCTCGGGGCCAAGTTACGAACATCGACTGTTAATCGAAAGAAGAAAATTTTGAAAGCGAGAGTTTATATGGATTCTCATGTCCAACTTTTTGTTGTTGCTGTTGTTTTTCAGTTAAGGTGCAAACTCCTTACCTAGAGTTGTTGTCTGTGTGCGTGCACGGACGTGTTTGCAGCAGGAACTTATCTGACTTCTGTGACGGGCTTGAGTTTTGATTCGTGTGGGTTTTTTTTTTTTTTGCACTGATTGTATGTGTGCATGTGTGTGTGCGTGCGTGGGCGTGCTCAGCTCCACTTGTCCTCTCACTCATTCCCCGTTTCTGGGAAGCATCAGCCGTTTAAAACTCAAATGGCAGGGAATTTTTTTTCCCCCTCCCTACACCCCCCCCCCCCCCCCCACTCTCCTCCTCACACCAAATTTGGGGAACAGCTGGGGCGGCCATGACGATGATTTGTCTCCCTCTACCCGTCCGCCTGACAGGTTGAGCGCATGCACGCACGCACACACTCGCTAATAGGCACACATTCATGCACACACACAATTAAACATGCTCTCAGTATCACAGACAGACAGGCACAAACACACATAAACACTGCTCGCACAGACACATACCCAGCCTGAGAGGCCATGTTCTCAGGGTGCTGCCAAAACACTCTGATTTCCTTTAGCCTAGGCGGCCATACATCAGCTCGGGGCCTCCCAGCCCGGATGGCAGGGGCTGACAGAATGACATGTGTCATTTATCAAACGAGGGGCGCCAGACCTCAGGAAAGGAACAGACCGCCGCGTGACAAAGCCCCCTGAGAGCTCTCCTCCACTCACGACGAGGGGAGTGTGTCATGGGATCGACACTGACAAATCTGCCGAGATAGAACACACATGGATGCGCGCTGACACCCAGCACGCAAGCGGAGGAGGAGACGTGCACCACCACCGAGAGGCACTTCCAGCTTGGACGCAAACCCCCGGCAATCACAACTTTTACATCCAAGCTGCTCTGTGTTTTTTTTTTTTTTTAAGCACTTTGTTTGTGTTTAAAGAAAGAAGATTTTTCAAAATAACACAAGGCGAAATAAATAAATAAATCAATCTCTGCATTTTTAACATGTTGGCAGTGGACCCGCAAACACACATACCCACTCACACGCCCACGTACATGTTTCCCTCGCAGCCAGAGAAGCCACAGCCAAAGCTTCTCCCGCTGCCAGCAGCAGACCCGTCCTTCTTAATGAACGGTCATTGGCTGCCGAAAGGAACTCTCTTAGTTGGCAACGCCGCTCCATCTCCTTCCTTTCATATCCATGCCACCACATACACACAATAACCCCCTTTTCCCCTTCATTATGTCTCCCTGCTCTTCACTCCTTCTCCCCTCCCAACTCTCTCTCCACCCCTCTTTACTCTTTCCGTAGCCTGTTCATTTGTCTTCATAAGCCTAATTTATTTTCTCTGCCAGATGCAAGCTGACAGCCATCAGTCACTCTCCCACACATACTGATGCACACACCTGACCCCCCTCTCCGGCACTCCGGCAAATACACTAATGTTAACGCACTCTGCTCTTCTCTTTGCTTTCTATATTCATTTGCCTTGTCTCTATGAAACATACACACACACATGCACAGAGGACTATTACCTCACACTGCTGTGAGGTAAGCTCTGCAGTCACATACCCTCTGCTTTACCTCTGTCCTCCACCAACCCCCCCATTAACATTACTGAAGATGGATGCGTCTTCATAGCGGTGATTGATTGTGGATATGGAGTTATGGTGCCATTTACGTGTGTGTTTTAGTGTTAGCTGGAGGGCACTTTGGGAGGGCGGCGTTGGGAGCTAAAATGTGAGGGAGGCTGCCTTTTTCTCTTGTTTCCAGAACCTTCCAGCCGCTCGTTGTCTGTCCGCAGTCTGATATTGTGTGCCGCTGAAAGATTGCTTCCTCTCTTCCTGCTTCTCTCTCTCTCTTGCATACTTGCAAAGACACACAATTAGGGTGCGATGGCTACTGATACTCGTCCGCTCTGAGAGCCCGCTATATAATTTACTGACTTTCTCCGGGGACCCTTTTTCTACCTCTAATCCCTCCTCCCCTCCTATCATTTCGTCTTTTGTCACTTTATTGCTACGGTCATCAGGAAGGGAGGAAAAAAAAAAGGTCCACACACTCAGACATGTACATACACACTCTTCCCAAACTGCTGTGTGCCTCAGATTATTCTTTTGTTATATTTTTTTGTTACGCCCCTGCACTATTCATCATGCTTAGATCCTAAACTAGTGTTGAAATGAAACAGTGGAACTTTGTTTAATGGAGCACCAGACTTCAGCGCCAGCTCGTCGCTCTGGTGGGCAGAATGAAGAGGAAAAAAAAAAATGTAGTGATGCATAAAGGATAACGATTTTGATGGCGCACAATTGCTGGAATTTCCCCTGTGACACATGCAGTTAAAAGCACTAAAATGTTTGGGGACATTTGGTTGTCCTGAGCAGCCTCCTGCCCGGAGGGTTTGCAGTTCTAATTAAATTCCCTGAAGTGACTTTATGGTTTTTAAAGTTGTAATTTCTTTGTCTGCCTGTGCGTGTGTGCATGCTGGGAAAAGGGGTGCAAGTTGAGGTCTCTGAGGTCCGGTTCTCAGTGTTCTCCGTGTTTTTATGTTCAGACTTGTGTTGCATGTGTGGTATACGGGTTGTTTCTGAATGTTTTGCACAGATGTAGACAAGGGTATAGAGGGGCTGATGAAATGTTTGAATGTAGCCAGACAAAATAATTTAGACTGTTGGAATAGTTTTAATAGTACTGCTCACAGCTTGATATTTTGATGGAAGTTTCACAGTCAGACAGCATGCTCGGACTGGAAAGTAACATCACATTTGTTACTTTAGGCTAAACTGTACATGCATTTTACTCTGTTACAAAGATGTAACTATTATCCTAAACAATAGCTCCATGCCTCATTTTTTCATGACCTCTATATTAGGGTTCGGTAAAACATTTGAGATCTTTTTGATGTGAGATATAGGGTGGGAAATATTGTATATATACAAGGACTGTTCATTAAAGATTTCCTCTAACCCACTTCTGGTTATTGCAGGAGGCTGAAATTGCACATGCATAATAATACATCTCTTTATAGGTCACGTGGTAATTTACTATTCCGAACTCCAAAGGGTAAGGTGTGATAATGGAGCCAGTTGAAGGTAGAGCAATCATCAGGTTCCTGTACTTGAGAGGCCACACACTTCAGGAGATGTTCACTGAGACAAAAGAGACTTATGGGGATGATATCCCATCATATGACATAGTCAACAGTCGACAGTTCAAATGTGATTGCACATCAGTGGAAACAGTGCAAAGTCCCAGGTGACTACAGTGCGCCATTGATGAAAACACCATCCGGCAAGTGGAGGCCACCATTTTGGAGGATCGCCACATAATCGTTTGCCAACTATCTCAAGATGTCAAGATCAGTGTGGGGTCTGTGGAAAAAATCACCTATTTCCATTTGCACATGCAGAAATTGTCTACACGATGGATTTCCCAGTTGCTCACACCCTTTCTAGAAGCAGAAACGAGTCACACGCTCCCAGGCTCTTTTTCCCATGAGCCAAGAAAACCAGGAGGACTTCATCGACAGACTGATCACGCAGGATGAAACATGGGTCCATCACTGTGATCCAGAGACTAAAGCCCAGTTGAAGAAATGGAAGCATTAAGACTCACCACCTCAGAAGAAGTCACATGTCCAAGCCTTGGCAGGCAAGTTCACTCATGGTCTTTTAGGACCAGCATGGGGTATTGATGATGGATTTCCTGGCAAAGGGCACTTCAATTACCAGGACTTACTACACTTCACTGCTGGAGGTATTGCGGAAGGCCACCAAAACCAAAACTTTTGGCATGCTGACCAAAGGTGTCTGCCTCCTGCGAGACAACTCCCTGGTTCACAACTCGCATGTTGCCCAGATGGAAGCACGGTCCTGCAGCTGTAAAATCCCCCCCCCCTTACTCTCCTGACCTCACACCATCTGACTTCCACCTCTTTCCAGCCATGAAGTGATTTTTGACAATGAAATGCTGATTTCTGAGGTCAAATCGTGGCTTCAGACACAACCTGCAGACTCCTACTGGTGAGGTCTCCACAGCTGCATAAAGCAATGGGAGAAGTGTGTGACCCCTGGGGGTACCTATGTAGAGAAAGACTAATAACTGTGCCAAGTTTTGTTCATCTCAGTCCATGGGAAATGAGTCAGGGGAAGTCTTTAATGAGTAGCCCTCGTATCAAGATAACTAGTTACAAGGTCAGACTGAGCAAGACTGAAAACATTGCTGTTACTACAAGTAAATTTTCAAAATGAAGGCATGGAATTCATTCAGTCTGAGCAAAGTTTCAAAATGAGCAAGGAGCTCACCCAATAACTGATTCCTTTGTTGTCTCAAACACCCATCCATCCATCCATCCTCTACCGCTTTTCCGGAGGTCCGGGTCGCAGAGGCAGCAGTTCAAGCAGAGAAGCCGAGACTTCCCTCTTCCCAGCCACCTACTCCAGCTCTTCAGAGAGGATACCAAAGCATTCCCAGACCAGCTGGGATACATAGTCTCTCCAGCGAGTCCTGGGTCTACCCCAGGATCCCCCCCCCCCCCAGTGGGATGTGCCCGAAACACCTCAAGTGGGAGACGTCCAGGAGGCATTCTGATCAGATGCCCATACCATCTCAACTGGCTTCTTTCAATGTGGAGGAGCAGCGGTTCTACTCTGAGCCTCTCCTGGATGACTGAGCTCCTCACCCTATCTCTAAGGGTGAGTCCAGCAGTCCTATGAAGTAAGCTCATTTCAGTCGCTTGTATCTACGAGCTCATTCTTTCGGTCATTACCCAAAGCTCATGACCATAGGTGAGGGTAGGAACATAGATTGACCGGTAAATCGACAGCTTTGCCTTAGAGCTTAGCTCCCTCTTCACTACAACAGACCGGTACAATGTCTGCATCACTGCAAATGTTGCTCCAATCCATCTGTCAATCTCTCGCTCCATCCTCCCCTCACTCGTGAATAAGACCCCAAGATACTTAAACTCCTCCACTTGGGGCAGGAGCTTGTCCCCAACCCGGAGAGGACAGTCCACCTTTTTCCGGCTAAGGACCATGGACTTGGACTTGGGAGGTGCTGATTCTCATCCCAGCCACTTCACACTCAGCGGCAAACCATCCCAGTAAGACCTGTAGGTCATTGCTGGATGAAGCAAACAGGACAACATCATCTGCAAACAACAGAGATACGATCCTGTGGTCACCAAGCATGACACCCTCCGTTGCCTGGCTGCGCCATGAAATCATATCCATAAAAATTATGAACAGGATCGGTGACAAAGGGCAGCCCTGGCGGAGTCCAACTCTCACTGGGAATGAGTCCGACTGAGTGTTGGCAATACGAACCAAACTCTCACAATGGTCGTATGGAGACCGGATAGCTCATAATAACAAGCCTGATACCCCATACTCCCGAAGCACCCCCCACAAAAAACCATGAGGGACACGGTCGAATGCCTTCTCCAAGTCCACAAAACACTTGTAAACTAGTTGGGCAAACTCCCATAAACTCTTGAGGATTCTCGAGAGGGTAAAGAGTTGGTCCGATGTGCCACGGCCAGGATGAAAACCACATTGCTACTCCTGAATCCGAGGTTCGACCTACGGCCGGACTCTCCTCTCCAGTACCTTGACCTTCCCAGGGAGGCTGAGGAGTGTGATCCCTCTAAAGTTGGAGCAGACCCTCCGGTCCCCCTTTTTAAAGAGAGGAACCACAACCCCGGTTTGCCATGCTAAAGGCACTGTCTCCAACCTCCATGCAATGTTGCAGAGGCGTGTCAACCATGGCAGCCCTACAACATCCAGGGCCTTGAGGTGGTCAGGGCGGTTCTCGTCCACCTCCGAGGCCCGGCCACCAAAGCGGTTTTTAACCACCTTGGCGACCTCAGTCCCTGTGATGGGCGAGTCATCCCCCTCGTCCTGCTTCCTCTGTGGAAGGCTTGTCAGTGGGATTGAGGAGATCCTTGAAGTATTCCTTCCACCGCTGGACGATATCCCCAGTTGAAGTCAGCAGCATCCCATCCACACCATACACAGTGTGGACAGGGAGCTGCTTCCCCCTCCTGAGCCGCCTGACATTTTGCTAGAACCTCTTCGACACTGACCGAAAGTCTTGTTCCATGGCCTCACCGAGTTCCTCCCACACCCGAGTTTTTGCTTCAGCAACCACCCGAGCTGCACTCCGCTTGGCCTGCTGGTACACCTCAGCTGCTTCGGGAGTCCCACAAGCCAACCAAGCTTGATAGGACTCCTTCAGCTTAATGGCCCCCTCACCGCTGGTGTCCACCACTTGGTTCGGGGGTTGCCACCATGAGATGCACCGACAACCTTCAACAACAGAGGTGGAGAACATGGCCCATTCATACTCCACGTCTCCAGACTCCCTTGGAATGTGGTTGAAGTTCTTCCAGAGGTCGGAGTTGAAAACCTCCTGGACAGGGGCCTCAGCTAGACATTCCCAGCACACCCTCACTATACGTTTGGGTCTACCAGGTCTGAATGGTGTCCTCCCCTGCCATTGGATCCAACTCACCACCAGGTAGTGGTCAGTTGACAGCTCTGCACCTCTCTTTACCTGAGTGTCCAAGACATTTGGTCACAGGTCTGATGACACGATAACAAAATCGATCATCGACCTGTGACCTAGGGTGTCCTGGTGCTTGGTGCATTTATGGACACCCTTATGCTTGAACATGGTGTTCGTTATGGACAAACTGTGGCTAGCACAGAAGTCCAATAACTGAACACCACTTGGGTTCAGATCGGGCAGGCTGTTCCTCCCAATCACACTCCTCCAGGTTTCACTGTCATTGCCCACGAGTGCATGGAAGTCCCCCAGTAGGGCAATGGAGTCTCTAAGAGGAGCACTCTCCAGCGCCCCAGTCAGAGACTCCAAAAAGGGTGGGTTCTCCGAACCATCACTTGGTGTATAGGCACAAACGATGGTCAGGACCCGTTTCCCAACCCAAAGGTGCAGGGAAGCAACCCTTTTATCCACCAGGGAAAACTCCAATATAGAGGCAGCAAGGTGGGGGGATACAAGAATACCCACCCCTGCTCGCCACCTCTCGCACGGGGCAACTCCAGAGTAGGCCAAGCTCCAGCCCCTCTCCAGGAGACTGGTTCCGGAACCGGAGCTGTGTGTTGAGGTGAGGCCGACTATATCTAGCCAGTATCTCTCAACCTCATGCACCTACTCAGGCTCCTTCCCCACCAGAGAGGCGACATTCCACCTCCCAAAAGTCAGTTTAGGAAGCCTGGGATCAGACCGCCAAGGTCTCCACCTTCAACCGCCACCAGATCCACATAGCACCGGACCCCCATGGTCCCTCCTGCAGGTGGTGAGCCCACTGGAGGGCGGCCCCATGTAAGTCCTTCGGGCTGAGCCTGGCCGGGTCCCACGGGCGGAAACCTGGCCACTAGGCACTGGCCATCGAGCTCCTCCCCCAGGCCTGGCTTCAGGGTGGGGCCCCGGTAACCCCATACTGGGCAGGGTACACTGAATCCTTGTTTAAGCATTCATCATGAGAGTCTGTTGGATCGTTCTTAGTCTGGTCCTTCATCCAGGACCAGTTTATCGTGGGTGACTCTACCAGAGGCAAATTGGTGATGATTCGAGAATTCATACCTCCACCAAGGCTCTTAGCTTCTCACAGTGTGTTAGCAAGAATACTCCAAAACTACTGGATAGACTTTGATGCAATTTTAAGCAGAACTGGCTCATGGCCTACACACGAACCCATTACATTTTGGAAGTGATCCATGAGGGACGGAAGGAGCCTTGGTGGAGGTTTGCACTCTCTGAGTGCTTTTCTAGTTAACACATGTTGTGTGTGCCTTTGTAAATTGTTTCCCTTTGATTTTCATCAGTTGCAGCTTTTACCCTTCCCTTCCATGACAACTTATAAGAAATATGCGTGCATGCCTCATTAATATGTCTAAATCTACATCATTTTCAACTGATATTATTAGTCCCATTTTTACAGTGCAAATTCAGTTTGGAAGTTTACAGCATCACAGAACACAAGAATAAGTTGTTATCACATTTAGTCATATTTGACCCTATTATGGTGTGGCTTCTGTAGTGTTGTTGGTTGGTTTATAGAGTAGTGTAGTGTAGACAAGAGAATGAGCAAATAAGTATGTTTTGAATAAACTTTTTGATCCTTTAGCTTCATCATCAGCTACTCATTGAATTTCCAGTTGTGAGATAGCTTCTACACAGTCCAGAGTTATTAGGAAATAAAACTCTTAATAATAATATCCACCCTCAGATGTTTTTCTGTGCCCATTTCCTGCTTAGAGAAAAGGATCATATTAGTGTTAGTGTGCTTCTTTTCCTCCCTCTGTGTCCCTGTGTTTTGCTCCTCAGCAGTGTACAAAGTGGATGGCCTCTGTGAATTGAGGGGAGGCTTGACAGCGGAGAGAAGGTTGATTGATGGCATATTGTGCAACCGGACTCAGCTAGACCGAACTGGTTAGGTGGTGACCCTGTTTTGGCCCTGTGCCCTCTCTCCTCTTGCTCTCTTTTTTTACTTTTTCTTTCTGTTTCTCCCCATATTTCTCTGTCTACTGCTGTCACATACTCAAAGACATGTACTGCATAAATACACACTTCCTCCCCCCTTGCTTCTTCAGCTCTTGATTTCCCTCGTTTTCATTGTTGCACTGAACTGATTGTTGCTATCATTCTTCGTCTGCTGTTTCCCTTCTTCCTTCCTCGGCATGCTTTGTTTGTCAGCACTCTTCCAGGACAGGTTGTGTCTCATTAGTCATTTCATCCAGGTCGCTTTTTACAGCCATTATTCATACATTGTCCATATAAACCTCTTAAATACGAACCAGTGTTGATTCTACTAAACTTTCCCCTCACCAATCAGTTTTTGACAATCACGGGAAAGACAAAGTTAACCTAAACCACCAGGTTTGCTAGTTTAAACTGTGTTTCCTCCTGATTTTTTTCCCCTGCAATGATTTTCTGCCTCTTTTCTCCACACAACCATCGTGATTTATGGTAATTATCCATCTTTAGGGTCATCCATCAACTGGTTGTTGCTAGGCGATGGTAGCAGCTGTTGTGTAGTCAGGGGAAACTCGACTGTCAGGGGCAATGCAGGTGAATTCAAAAGGCAGCATCTATGAAGAAAAGATGAAACTGTTATTTATTTATTAATTTTTAAAAAGCTTGTTAGTGTTACAAATCACACTTTTTAGCTTTAAGCGCAACACCTCTGTGTCAAGAAACAACGACCCTCAATTAAATAAAAATAGAACTTGAAGAAATCACATTTTAATAATTGGACGATTTGTCATGGGTGTGCAACTCAAACAGAAAATCACAATAGAGATATAAACTGTATTTAATTCACAGAAGAGCAAATTGTAGATAGAACAGAAAATGACATTTTCTGTAAAGGAGACCATTTAACAAATTACATTTGTTTGAAACAACTTACACCGAATAGATTCTTGGCATCGGCATAGTAAACCTCACTCTCATTATTTTTAATTAACATTGGGAATGCATTATTTGTACTTTGCATTAAAACAAACAGGTGGTTTTCAAATGTCTTTATAAAACCAGAGCAGTGTGGAGTAGTTTTGTGTGAGGAGTGGATAGAAACTGACTGAAATGTTGAACAGAAAGATTACAAAGTTGTGGCACTGATGATCTAATGGTTATCATTTTCTCTCATTCATATACTGACATTTTGGGCCATAGTGTGACGTGTCAAAACATTTTGTTTAGACTGAAGAAAATGAGTTACAGAATTGCAAACTGTTGATAATAATCTATTGTCTATAGAATTCTAACAGTTTTTTTAATGTGTCCTCCATCCATCCATCCATCCATCCATCTTCTACCACTTTTCCGGAGGTCCGGGTCGCGGAGGCAGCAGTTCAAGCAGAGAAGCCCAGACTTCCCTCTCCCCAGCCACCCACTCCAGCTCTTCAGAGAGGACACCAAGGCGTTCCCAGACCAGCTGGGAGACATAGTCTCTCCACCGAGTCCTGGGTCTGCCCCCGGGTTTCCTCCCAGTGGGACGTGCCCGAAACACCTCAAGTGGGAGGCGTCCAGGAGGCATCCTAATCAGATGCCCATACCACCTCAACTGACTCCTTTCAACATGGAGAAGCAGTGGTTCTACTCTGAGCCTCTCCCGGATGACTGAGCTCCTCACCTTGTCTCTGAGGGTGAGTCCAGCAATCCTATGGAGAAAGCTTATTTCAGCTGCTTGTATCCGCGATCTCGTTCTTTTGGTCATTACCCAAAGCTCATGACCATAGGTGAGAGCAGGAACGTAGATTGACCAGTAAATCGACAGCTTTGCCTTAGAACTCCGCTCCCTCTTCACCACAACAGACCGGTACAACGTCCGCATCACTGCAGATGCTGCTCCGATCCGTCTGTCAATCTCTCGCTCCATTCTCCCCTCACTCGTGAATAAGACCCCAAGATACTTAAACTCCTCCACTTGGGGCAGGAGCCTGTCCCCAACCCAGAGAGGACAATCCAACTTTTTCCGGCTGAGGACCATGGACTCGGACTTGGAGGTGCTGATTCTCATCCCAGCCGCTTCACACTCAGCGGCAAACCGTCCCAGCAAGAACTGTAGGTCATTGCTGGATGAAGCCAACATCATTAATGTGTCCTGTCAAGGAAATTGGCAAGTAGAACAGATATCTTGCTCTTGCTGTATAATAACTTTAATACTTTATTTAAGTTGTCTTACACTGGGCTTGACAGGGGAGAATGGGGGAGGGAGTTGAGGGGATGAATTAGAATAGGTTAAGTTAGTGTTGCCGAGACCTTATCAAGACCAGAGTCTCCCAAGACCTAGACCAAGTTCAGACAAGTCCTACCTACAGTGGTCCAGGATTTGACATGTTCTTGGGAGACTCTTGTCTTGGTCTAGTCCAAACTACAACAATAATTTAAGGTGTATTAATTATCACAACATATCAGTGAGATGTCTGATCAGCACACATTGTTATCATGTAGCAGAGATAAATCCAAAATGGAGCTGGATGCATAAAGAACTAATTGTTCCTTATGTTGTTGTTGTCTCTACCTATGTAAAGGTATTAAAGTACATACTTAGAAATGCACTAAAAGTATAAAAGAAAAAGTACTGTATCTCTTTAAAAGACATTTCTCCTGGGTCGTTAAAGCTAACGGAACAAAATGTGTTAATTAAACTATTAAAGCATTCAAACAAAAAAGGGCAAATAATGAACATGACATTTGTTCTGATGTACAAATCAGTTTTCAGTGTCATCTCAGTTCAACAACACACCTTATCTTAGCATGATGTCCTGAAGCTCTGGATCTTCTTCAACACTGCAGTGTTTTCTGGTTCACTCTCATCCACGTCAGAACTTGTTCACCTTCTCATGGATATGTCATTAAATACGCGGCGCTTTTTTCCACAGTCAAGTCCTTCAGTCTGTTTTGTCTCACCTTGTTACATTGTTTACATTATTATAAAATTACATCACTTGTGAGATATGCACTGATGCATGTGTGTAGTTGGTACTGTTCCATAGATTTAGGTTAAACTCTGACTTTGTTAGGAACATGTTGACTCTTGTTAATACAAAAAAAGGGGTAAATAAAAAAGACTTGCCTCAAATGCATCAAAAGCAAAGTAAAGAGCCTGTTTTGAAAATGTAAGGAATGGAAAAAGATTTTGTTAAAATGTAGTGACTATAAGTAAAAGACACCACAAATATATACTCAAGTAAAGTATATGTATCTAAAAATCCTACTTAATGATGTGTATTTATTGCTTGCCAACTCTGGTTCATTCATGCCATTTTGTGGAAACCACTCAGGAATAGTGACCCACCACTTAAAACGAAGCATAATTGCTTTAGATCTGAGCTGCATTGATCGTTGTCCTACCTTTTTATGTGAATCACAACTGCATTGCAATGTTTCATCATATTATAATGCAAGAAATCTCTGTGTGTGTGTGTGTATGTGTGTGGCGCAGTGGTTTAGCACTGTGGCAGCACAGTTTTACCCTCGGCCGGGGGACCGCGGGGATCATGAGATCGTGGGTTCGATCCCAGCCCCCGACCAACAGTGAGCTGTGTGGAGTTTGCATGTTCTCCCCGTGTTGCGCGGGTTTACTCCGGGATTTCTCCGGTTTCCTCCTGCACACCAAAAACATGTAGGTTTAGGGCGCTCGCGCACGCAGCGACCAGCAGCCGGTGGCTTGTCACCAAACTGCAAACCAAGTCTACCTACGGGTACAAATAAATAACAAAAAAAAAAAAAAAAAATCTCCCGAACCGTTCGTTGGACTGGCCTCAGATTTTATACGTGCTGTGCTGAGGTTACGAGGGTGTGTATCCCCAAATTTCAGCCTCCGCGGATATACGGAAGTTTAGGAGGGGAAATCTTTAGTGAACATTCATAAGGGAGCTATGGGCGTTCATAGCTATGACATCATAGATGCACAGATGTTGCCATGGTTACTGTTGCCAGGCAGACACATCATCAAACATCAAAGGCAGGCATCACTGGACAAGTGGTGACGTCAAAGAACAAAGGCAGGTTTCACCATGGTTGCTGTTGCCATGGTAACCATGTCGAAGATCAAAGGCAGGCATCACCATGGTTACTGTTGCCATGGTAACAGTAACTTTCTGTGCGCATGCAGAAATGCTTGCTTACACTTGCTTTCTGTGGGCATACAGAAATACTTGCTTATACTTGGTTTCTACCGGCATGCACGGGTATGCTCTAGTACAGGGGTCACCAACCTTTTTGAAACCAAGAGCTACTTCATGGGTATCGAGTCATGTGAAGGGCACCTGCTTGACACACTCCTCTAAAATAACAAATTGTGTGTGTGTGTGTGTGTGTGTGTGTGTATATATATATATATATATATATATATATATATATATATATATATATATATATACACACATAAATAAATAATTATCAATAACTTAGAGTGGGTAACAGATAAGATCAATATTCAACACCTTATTTTTATTAATCTCAGCAATTGTTCAGATGATCCCTTCTACATTTCATAAAAAAATGTCCAGTTTTCACCAGTCCCTTGTAACCATAAAAAACTAAACCCTTTTAATTCATGAACTATGTTGAACCATGTTTGAAAAAGTTATGCAACATTTAAGAAAAATCAACTTTCATATTAAATAAATCTTATCACATTTTTAACTGAACAAATCTGCTGCAATTCTGCTCAAAATCTGTTACATTTAATAAACACACTTTTGTGCGTTCTTCTTCACTGGAATTATATCCATACAGTTCTTGCCAAGAATCATGCTTGAGCAACCAGCACTGTCCTTTCATGAGAAGAAACTAAACAAGCACTGAGAGTGCTTATATGCACGGTGACGCAGTGGTTAGCACCGCGGCAGCAGTTTACCCTCGGCCGGGGGATTGTGGGTTCGATCCCCGGCCAACAGTGATCTGTGTGGAGTTTGCATGTTCTCGTTTTTCATGCAAAAACATGCAGGTTAGGGAGTTAAGGGGCGCTTGCGCATGCAGCGGCTGGTGGCTTGTTACCGGACTGCAGAACAAATCTACCTACGGGTACAAGATAAGTCCAAGAAAAAAAAAAAAGAGTGGGTAGTGAAGTGGCGCTTCGCCATCGCCCCACAAATGAAATACACGCAGCTTCCTTTCACGGTAGTAAAAAAGAACTCTTCCTCCCGCTCACTTTGAAAATGATAAATTTTCTGTCTTTTTTTTGCCATGTTTTTGGGCTTGGAAACCGCACTGCACCCACCATCTTAACTGCCCGCTAGCTAAGCTTACGCTCCACAAGCGCGAAGGTTTTGTCATGCGCACAATACTGACCTTTGAACTAGGTCAGAGTTCACTTTAACTTTACATATAATAAACATATTTTCATTTTTTTTATTTTTAAGACATTGTCATTTTAAAATCTATATAAATGCAAGTGTGATTTTAAAAAATATAAAAAATATAAAATAAAAAATAGCGGCAGAAAAAATTACATCTGCAGCTCACTTGCGAGTTGTGCTATTTTTAGAACAGGCCTGCGGGCGGCACATGTGGTCCCTGCGGGCGACATGGTGCCCGTGGGCACCGCGTTGGTGACCCCTGCTCTAGTATATATAGTATGGGGGGGCTGAAAAGTTCATAGGTTGACCATGATGCAGTGGTCAAATTTGACCAAATGTTCTTTATTTGTCAACATAGTCTCCAATGTCAGTGTATCTGAAAAGAAACAATGCAGTTAGTATCAGAAAAGGTTGAATTTAATGCATGACTAGTTTCATTGCTGTAGCATAACTCCTTCTTAGTCAGCCTATGAACTTTTCAGCCCCCCCTTGTATATGCCAATATAGCTGACTACACCTCATAGAACTTATACATTAGGTGCAAACCAAGTTTATAATGCAAAAAGTACTGTTTTTGTACATTGAATAGTCTGTTATGTGAAACTTCAGACAGAACTAAACTCCTGCAACAGATGGCATGGCCCCACTGTGCTCTGATCTCAATATTGTGGTGTCAGTCTGGGATTACATGAAGAGACTGAACACTCAGAGACAGCCTTAGTCCACAGAAGAGCTATGGAAAGCAACAGTCTGCTTGAGAAGTGCCTTAAAAACAGAATGAGTAGCAGAATTGTTTCTTTTTTAAAAGCTTTTTCAAAAGACAAAGGCTTAATATAGACCCAAGTGCTACATGTAAAGCCCACAAAATTCTGAAAAAAAAAGAAAGAATTTTATCTCCTTTTAAATAGATGTAGTCGACCCCTGTGCAAGATCAAAATAAGGGGGGATTGTTATCCTCCCGCACATCTACCAGCATGAAGAGCAGACTGCATGGGCTACTTTGTTTTCCCTCACCAGAAGAGCGGTGGAAGGTGGATTTGTACAACACATGAGCTATTAGAAGGCCTGGAGCTATTGTGCCATATGGTGGGGTATTCTATGTGGGTTAGAGGAGGGGGCGGCTATTAGGTAAGCTTTTACATGTCTGGTCAATGGAGCTGCAGGTTAAATTATGGCTAATACACGGCACTACTCACCGATTTAGCCTCATAATGCATCAAAGCTTGGCAGCTATATAAAAGGTGCCCTTGGATTTAACCCCGTAAAGTTGCTTCTGTCAAATCAGGGAATAGAAATTGGTGGTTGGAATTAAGAATGTGGTGATTTTGCAGGTTTGTAGAGAGGAAATTGGTCTAAATTTTGAGCATGTTTTTAATTATTTGCACCTAAGTTGAGAGTAGGTGACAAATTCAAACTCCAGCTAAGAAGAAACTGTTAGTTTATGCCAGTTTCCTGTGGCTCGTCTCGTATACAGGAGTAGTCCAAAGAGAGTGTCAGGTCCTATGAAACCACATCCGCAACTATCCCAGACTGAAGAAAAAAAAAAAAAGCTCAGGAATGAACAGGACGGGGAGAGCGGAGAGAGACGGAGATTGCCTGACATACTAAGCATTACCATAATTGGCTTTTCTACATGATAGGACAGAGGAAATAATAATGTCATTTTATTTACAGCCTTCTCTCCGCCGAAACTCGCACACACTCATGCACGGCGCACAGGTCAATGGCACACACTGATCAGGCCTGTCCAAAGCCATCAGAGGTGAGTGGCAGCGAATGGAGGGGCCGGTGACAAAGCGAAACGGGAGAGAGAAATAAGACTGCCACGCCGGAGCTGCCGTTTTGAAGGGACGCTAAACGCTGTGAGGGAGGCTCGCCGGGCACCACGCTCCGGGTGCACCGCAGGGTAAATCAGTCGGGTGAAAGCTGGCGGAATTGGACATTAGCACTGCAAATGAGAGGCGGGATTGCCCTCCTCTCTGAGACAACATGAATAAATGAAGAAGGTTTAAAGTGGGGAAACGTCTGTGTGTGCGTGTGTGTGTGTGTGCGCGTGTGAAGAACAGTGAAAGGGTTGTGTTGATCACTGCAGCAGCGTCCCATCAGGGCTTAACATTAACTTTTGTGTTCACCAGCCACTCTGATTAGTAGTTTTCCAGTGTTACTGGTCACTCAAGGGATATGAGCACAGTTGCATCTTTTTTGTTTTTCAATTTGGATTTTTTTTTTTCTTGCAAATTTGCAACCTTTCTCATGTAAAGTGGGGACTTTATTATACACTACCGTTCAAAAGTTTGGGGTCACTTAGAAATTTCTTTATTTTTGAAAGAAAAGCACTTTTTTTCAATGAAGATAACTTTAAACTAATCAGAAATACACTCTATACATTGCTAATGTGGTAAATGACTATTCTAGCTGCAAATGTCTGGTTTTTGGTGCAATATCTACATAGGTGTATAGAGGCCCATTTCCAGCAACTATCACTCCGGTGTTCTAATGGTACAATGTGTTTGCTCATTGCGTCAGAAGGCTAATGGATGATTAGAAAACCCTTGTGCAATCATGTTAGGTCTGCAATGCTGTAATTGCTGCAAATGGAGGATTCTTTGATGAAAGCAAAGTTTGAAGGAAAAAATTATTATTTCAAATACAAATCATTATTTCTAACTTTGTCAATGTCTTGACTATATTTTCTATTCATTTTACAACTCATGGTGGTAAATAAGTGTGACTTTTCATGGAAAACACAAAATAATTGTCTGGGTGACCCCAAACCTTTGAACGGTAGTGTATATTTGCAACTTCTTTTAGTTTTGTAAATGCTTTTTTTTTTTTTTGGAAATGTATGAGTTTCTTCATGTGAAGTTGTAGCTTTTTTCTGAAAAATTTGCAGATTTTTCCTTAAAAATCAGAATCAGAATCAGCTTTATTGGCCAAGTATGCACAACACACTTTGCAGAAATATATGAAAAAATATACAGTCATACAGTATTTCAATGTGAACTCAGATTCAGTGATATAATGTGAATGAAGTAACAAGCAGTGTGAGAGTTATGTGCAATGTAATAATGGATGAAAAGTCATGAGTACAGCAACAGGTAGGACTAGGTGAATGTTAGGAGTTCATCAGAGTGATGGCTTGAGGAAAGAAACTGTTCCTGTGACGGGTGGTTTTGACCTTCAGTGATCTGTAACCACGACCAGAAGATAGAAGTTCAAACAGTTTGTGGCCGGGGTGCGACGGGTCAGCACAGATGTTTCCCGCCCGTTTCCTGGTTATGGACCGATATAAGTTCTCAATGGAGGGTAGGTCGGTACCAATGATCCTCTCCGCAGACTTAATGATCCGCTGCAGTCTGGTCTTGTCCTGTTTAGTGGCAGATCCAAACCAGACTGATGGAAAAGCAGAGGACAGATTAGATGATGGCGGTGTAGAAGAAAACCAGCAGCTCCTGATGCAAATCAAACTTCTTGAGCTGACGCAGAAAAAACAACCTCTGCTGGGCCTTTTTCCAGACAGTGTCTATATGGGAGGACCACTTCAGGTTCCGGGAGATTGTGGTACCCAGAAACTTGAAGGAGTCCACAGTGGACACTGTGCTGTTGAGGATGGTGAGTGGGGGGAATGAAGGAGGGTGTCGCCTGAAATCCACAGTCATCTCCACCGTTTTGGCTGGGTTAAGTTCAAGATGGTTCTGGCCGCACCAGAGGATCAGCTGCTCCACCTCCCGCCTGTATGCAGACTCATCACCATTCCGGATCAAACCGATGACTGTGGTGTCGTCTGCAAACTTCAGGAGCTTCACCGAAGGGTCCTCTGAGGTGCAGTCGTTGGAGTAGAGGGAGAAGAGCAGTGGGGAAAGGACACACCCTTGGGGGCGCCAGTACTAATTTTTCAGGAGCTGGATATAAATCTCTAATGGATGTAAATGTGTCTAATGTAGTGTGCAAACATCTTTCTTCTGGTAAAATTGTATTTTTTTTCTTTTACATTTTCATGAAACTTTGTGACTGTTAGTAGAAATGTGGGACTTTTTTTTTGTAAATTTGCCACTTGTGTTACTTATGTATTCGCCTTTTTGCATGGACATTTATGAGGTTTTTTTATGGGAAGTTGTAACTTTTTTCTCCTAAAATTGCAGATTTTTACTTGGAAAGTTGTGGGGTTTTTTTAGTTGGTGTGTAATTGTCATTTTGAAAATTTTCTTGTAAGTGTAATTTTTTTTCATGTAAATTTTTGACTTTATTTTTTTCTTTATTGGAAATTTGCAGCTTCTTATGTATTAGCTTTTTTTGAAGTTATGAGTTTCTTCATGTAAATTTGTCACCTTTTTGTTGAAAATCTGTGTTGTCTTTAGTAACTGCAATCATATTGTTTTTAATACTTTTTGAGGTTTTCTTTCTCAGAAGTTTGGAACTTTTTTCTTGTAATTTTAATTGTAAATCTGCATGTTTTATTAAAAATTTATGATTTTATTCATGCACTTTTTGTGTGTTTTTTTCCATATTAAATTTGCATCTTGTGTACGGCTGGGCAATATGGCCTAAAAATAATGTCCCATATTTATTTATCTATTCATTCATTCATTCCTGCACAGTTGTGCAGTGGTTAGCACTGCTGCCTAAAAGGTTCCAGGTTTGAATCCCCCGGCTGGCAGGGGTGGGATGCTTTCTGTGTGGAGTTTGCATGTTCTCCCTGTGCTGCGTAGGTTTACTCCAGGTGCTCCAGTTTCCTCCCACAATCCAAAGACATGCATGTTAGGTTAACTGGTCATTTCAAATTGTCCCTAGGTATCTGTCTTTGATAGGCCCTTAGATAAGAGGGTTAGTACTAGTGAAGCACTTTGAGTGGTCTATGAGACTAGACAAAAGACCTATATAAGTACAGGCTCTTATCACACATTCAGTTTTTGATTATGATGGTGCTTTGGATTGAAGATGGGATTATTTCAAATACATTTTCCCCCCAAACAAACATGATTCCCTATTGTGAATAAAGTGCAAACTTGATTTTAACTAAATCAAAGCTTTTCTGTAATAAAAGTTTGATCAAACAAAGATGAAGTCACACATTTCTAATCAATAAAGCAGGGTTTCCTCTGGTAACATTTCTCGGTGGTGGGCTGCCTTGCCAGAAATTTTACCGCCACGCCAAGGAGATATGAATTTATTAAGAAAAATATATGAAGCAATGTCTTTCCGCAAGCGCGCACACGAACAACACGTGGTCGTCATCTGCGCGGATTTTAGAAGCGCCCCACCCACGCGGGTTTTCCAGTCAGTCAGCATGCAGTGTCTCGCTAAGTGCGACTGTCCGACAGAAACATGAGTTTGTTAAAGTACTTTAAACGCGGAAAAAAATCATTAGAGGTATGTAAGCACTGGAGGCACTGGTTTTAACCCGCTGGAAACGGGAGCAATAATGGAAGAGTCGCTTAGCGAAGAGATGTGGTTAGAATTCATATGCATCCGGTTTCATATGAAGGGAAAGGCGGGGGGACTGATGAATTGCTGAGGATATATTTCACCAGCCACTACAATATTAAGTTATGTTCTGTAGGAACTGCAGGAATGAAGCGACTGGCAATTTCTCTCTTTTCTCACATGAGCAGGCATGCCGTTTTTATTCTCCAGCGGCAGTGACAAAAAGCAAAAGCTAAAAATGCTAGCTCTCTTTTCACTCCTTCAGCGGCTGCTAAGAGAGGTGCCTGATGAGAAAGCCTGAGAGCACGACTGTAACTGCCTAAACAGATCATTCTGTACATGAACACATATTGTGGTGAATTATGTCTTTAGAGTCTGCTACAGTTCCCTATTATGTACCTGGCAGGTTAAGATGACCGAAATTCACGAAGTCAATGACTTTAATCTGTCAGCAGCCTTCAGACAAACTAAACATGCCACCATCTGATTTCAAAATAAGGGAGTTTTTTTTCCTGCTGTCTGGGTGGTGAGGAGATTTCTAAAAAAAATTTATAAATATAAAGAAATATTATAACAGAAATAACGGCATCCTTGGTCATTTAAGTAAATTTATTTCATGAAAAACAATTTTATTAATATTTTTTCTTTATAATCAGAGTTAAATTATTGCTCTGTTCTGACTGCAAAATTATGGTCAAAAATGTAAATTGTTTTAAGGAAAAAGTGGAAAAAATTACCACAGTCTGTTTCAAATTTATCTAAAAAACAGTAATTGTATTTTAAAAAACAGACAAAAATTAGTCATAAAATAATCCACAAATTTATAATAAAGTTTCAAATGTACAAGAAAAGTCAATTTTACAAGAGGAAATTACAAATTTGAGGTACATGGTGTCACCTTTAGATAAATTTACAGAGAAAAGTAGAAAACTATAAGAAAATTGTTATAAATTTTTGAGAAAAACCTCAAACCTCATGAAGTGCTTTGAACGACTGGTCTTGGCACAGCTCAAAAAAGGCCTGCCCCCTACACTGGACCCTCATCAGTTCGCCTACCGGAGCAACAGGAGTACAGAGGATGCGGTTTCTACAGCGCTGCACAATGTACTCTCACACCTGGATGACAAGAACACCTACGCAAGAATGCTGTTTATTGACTTCAGCTCAGCATTCAACACAGTTATCCCCTCCAAGTTGCTCACCAAACTTGGGGACCTGGGAATCAGTACCTCCACCTGCAACTGGATCATGGATTTTCTGACCAACAGACCCCAGCATGTTAGGTCAGGCCCCAACCGTTCTTCCGTCATCACACTCAACACTGGTGTACCACAGGGCTGTGTGCTCAGCCCATTCCTCTACTCCCTCTACACCCATGACTGCAGGCCTATGTATGGATCCAATTCCATCATAAAGTTCGCAGATGACACCACGGTGATTGGACTCATCAGGGACAACGACGAGTCAGATTACAGGGCAGAGGCTGAGCACTTGGCTACTTGGTGCGCTGACAATAACCTGCTCCTTAACACCAGCAAAACCAAGGAGCTCATAGTGGACTACAGGAAGGAGAGGGAAGAGACACATGACCCCATCCATATCAATGGCATAGCTGTTGAACGTGTCCCCAGCTTCAAATTCCTGGGGACCCACATCTCGGAGGACCTGTCCTGGTCAGTTAACACCACCAGCCTGATCAAGAAGGCCCATCAGCGCCTCTTCTTCTTGAGGACATTGAAGAAGAACCATCTGTCAACTGACATCCTGGGCAACTTCTACCACTGCGTGATAGAGAGCACCCTGACCAACTGTATCACACTCTGGTATGGGAGCTGCTCTCTAGCTGACCGCAAGGCGCTGCAGCGGGTGGTGAAAACCGCCCAATGCATCACAGGGACTCCACTTCCAGCTATAGAGAACGTCTGCAGGAAAAGATGTCTGCGCCGGGCACGCAGCATTCTTAGGGACTCCAACCATCCTGCTCATGGACTGTTCCAGCTTCTCCCCTCCAGAAGACGTTTCAGAAGCCTTCGGACTAGAACCAGCAGGTTTAGGAACAGTTTCTTTCCAACAGCTGTCACGTTATTGAACTTAGTTCCCCGCTGACTCTCTTACAATCATCTTTTACCATCCTCACCTGTACATAACTGCATAACTACATAACTACATCTAACTTATTGCACATTATTTGCACATAACAGTACTTTTAACTTTCTGCACTGCTGCATATATTTGCATATATTTGCTTAAATTGCACATACTGTTAATTACTGTATATACTGCACTGCTGTCCTTTGCACTTCTGATTGGATGCTAAACTGTGTTTCATTACCTTGTATTCATACATGTGTAATGACAATAAAGTTGAATCTAATCTAATCTAATCTAAACCTTCAAGCCTGAAGTCATTGCTCAAGTTTTTAAGTGGGTGCTCTTTGTACCCTTAACTTAACTAGAAATTTTTGGTTGTCTACTTTTAATTATTAATTTCAAAGCACTGCTTTTACATGAGTAGAATTTCTGGTTACTATACCCACCTGATCATATAATTTAAGTATGCATGAGTACATTACTATTATGAATGTTTCTTTCCCTTCCCTACTCTCTCAATGGAAAAAAGAAACACTAGAATAAAAATAAAAAAATACACATTTTTTTTTCACCGCGGAAAAAGGTGGATTGTCCTCTCTGGGTTGGGGACAGGCTCCTGCCCCAAGTGGAGGAGTTTAAGTATCTTGGGGTCTTGTTTGCGAGCGAGGGGAAAATGGAGCAAGAGATTGACAGACGGATTGGAGCAGCATCTGCAGTGATGCAGACGTTGTACCGGTCTGTTGTGGTGAAGAGGGAGCTTAGTTCTAAGGCAAAGCTATTGATTTACCAGTCAATCTACGTTCCTAGTCTCACCTATGGTCATGAACTTTGGGTAATGACTGAAAGAACAAGATCGCGGCTACAAGTGGCTGAAATGAGCTTTCTCCGTAGGATTGCTGGACTCACCCTCAGAGATAGGGTGAGGAGCTCCGTCATCTGGGAGAGGCTCAGAGTAGAACCGCTGCTCCTCCACATTGAAAGGAGTCAGTTGAGGTGGTATGGGCATCTGATTAGGATGCCTCCTGGAACCCTCCCACTTGAGGTGTTTCAGGCACGTCCCACTGGGAGGAGACCCCGGGGCAGACCCAGGACTCGGTGGAGAGACTATGCCTCTCAGCTGGTCTGGGAACGCCTTGGTGTCCTCTCTGAAGAGCTGGAGCAGGTGGCTGGGGAGAGGGAAGTCTGGGCTTCTCTGCTTGAACTGCTGCCTCCATGACCCAGACCTCCGGAAAAGCGGTAGAAGATGGATGGATGGATGGACACATATTTTTGTCATTTATGTAAACCATGACAAAAAATCCCTGCAGGACAAAACATAACACTTGATATTTTCTAACCTGTTTGTATACCACCATAGACAGAGAGAGAACCTGAATTAGACAGAGCTTAGAGAGGGCAAGATGAGACAGAAGAGAGGAGCCAAGGAGAGAAGGTTAACACCACTAAAAAGTCGAAACACAGGATGTCTGGGTGGGACCCCAACTGGCCCAGTATTCAAGCCTCGGTTGTACAATACTTCAAATGGTAAGTTCCATATGCAATGTTACTGTGTAAAATTTTAAAAAGAAATAAATAGTATAAAATTAACATATTCCGATATGTTTACTGCCCCCCCCCACCCCAGGGGAAAAATATGTTACCACCGCGCCAAGGTCTTTAAGCCAGAGGAAACACTGAATAAAGTGCCAGCTTAACATTTATAAAATTGACTTAAAGGTGGGAGAGGGGGCTAGAGCTGGAGGTGACCATATTAATTTTAAAAATTGGAAAATCAATTTTCATTTTTTTAACATAAAAAATCTAATTTTAGTTTGAAATCAATTTACTGCTCAATCCTACAAGCCTATGGTAAATGTGATTTTTTTTTTTCACAAAATTGGTGACTTTATCATAAATTTACCACTTTTTTAGGGATGGATTTACTGCTTCAGTTGACTTTTGCACAACAGAATACAGCTGTGGAAAAAATAAAGGTGCCAAAGAGAACACTGCAAAATTATCACTTTATCTGGTTTTACTGTTTAAAATGTGTTTGAGTAAAATAGTCTGATTGATTGATAGATAAAAAGAACACTTGTTTTATTCTCTAACCTACTGAAAACAACTCCTCTAAATTCCAAGTCAAAACATCGTGATTTACAGCATTTATTTAGAGAAAATGAAAACTGGCCAAAACAGCAAAAAGGATGTTGCTTTTTGACGTGCTTTTACATCAAATAATGCAAAGAAAGCAAGTTCATGTTCATTCTTAAACACTACAATACTTGAGTTTTAGCTTGAGAAGAACTCAGAAATCTGCACTTGTGTAATAACTGAGTTTTATTCACAGCTTTCATTCTTACTATGCTTAGATGATCACCTACCTCATCACTACCTCCTTAAGTAGATTGAGGTGTCCTTGTGGTGAAATTCAACAGATACTCAAATTAAATTGCTGCCATCCATGTAGAGATGATAATTTAGGAAAGATTTTTCAGTGGTCTCTTATTTTTTCCAGAGCTGTATAATACCTGGCAAAGTGACTAGTCTGAGTTACGAGCCACTGCGTCAGTGTGTCGCTGCTAGTTTCAAACCCTGCATGTCACACTCACCTTATACTATTTTTTTTTTTAAAAATCACGCACTTAAAGTTGTATCTAGTGCACTTTTGATTATACACAAGAGGGTAATATTGGTTTGACAGATTATCTAATATTTGCCTCATTTATTAGAATAATCCATTTTTTAAGTGTTTGCTTTGCTGGTTACATTCCTGTGTGTCATATGTGCACATGAGCACACTGTGCTTTGCATTCTTGGACAGCACACTGCTTTCTGCCTTTGGGGAGGAATGTAGTTAGAGGGGGAGTGGAGTGCATGTGTGCGTGCGTGTGTGTAGAGACTGGGGGATGTCCTACTGCGGTGTCACCTGTCTACAGCAGGAAATCCTGGACTTTGGGCCCAACAATAGTGACAAGCTCCTCTCCAGACGCAGATGGCTTCGCTTTTCCCCCCACTAGCCACACTGCGTCTCTGCTTGCACCTGACACACCGTGACACTTGAGCTACACACAAACACACAGGCACACAACTGACGAGCCACACCTCCGTAGCCTGCACGCACACATACACAGCAACCTGCACGCACATGGCAGGACTGATTTCTCTCCCATTGCATCTCGCGCTTCGCTGTTTAACTTGTTTCCCTGTCATTTTTTTTTTCTGTCAGATATCCACGCACACATGCATTCTCTCCCTCTCACACACTCACATAGACACACACCTCTTGTTCACTGGCCTAAACACATCTTTTTTTCCCCTCCTCTCTCTTTTCAAAACTTCGCCTCTGTTCCCTATCCTCTCTGACAGCACAAAGTGGGCTTACATTTTTGACTGACAACCACAACAGATCCCCCCCACACCCCTCCACCCAGGTTTTAATCCCCTCCCTATCCCTCCCTCCCTCTCTTCTTCCTCTTTTGTTCTGAGTGACGCTCGAAAGCCGCCATGTCAGCATCTTTCCCATCTCTGATTGCCTTATTAGCCGGCGGTGGCACCCGCAGCTTCTCTGACACAGATGGTGAAGGAGGAGGTTTGAGCGAGGGGGGTGGGGGGGGAATGGCTGACTTGTGTTTGTTGTTGTTACTTTCCCCCCCTCCCACCTCTTCTCGGGCTTGTTTGCGTGGACACTGACACCTCGGGCTGACACTGACACACTCCTGACACTGATGCCTGTCAAGGGAACATATGGAGGATGCCAGGGGAAGAGTAGGAGTTAGTGATGATTTGATTTCTGTGTGAACTTTGGTGTCTCAGAAATGCTGTCAGCTCATAGGCCGTTTTATCTTTGAGGCTATGCATTTCCTGACCTTTAACAGGGTCAGGGTTTTTTTTTTCCATTCATTTCAACACAATGAGCATCTTGATTGAGATAGGAAGGAGAGTTTAACAGAAATCAAAATCAAAATGATTTTTTTTTTTTTTTTTGTTTTGTTACTTATTTGTACCCGTAGGTAGACTTGGTTTGCAGTCTGGTGACAAGCCACCGGCTGCTGGTCGCTGCGTGCATGAGCGCCCTAAACCTACATGTTTTTGGTGTGCGGGAGGAAACCGGAGAAATCCCGGAGTAAACCCGCGCAACACGGGGAGAACATGCAAACTCCACACAGCTCACTGTTGGTCGGGGGCTGGGATCGAACCCATGATCTCATGATCCCCGCGGTCCCCCGGCCGAGGGTAAAACTGTGCTGCCACAGTGCTAAACCACTGCGCCACCGTGCAGCCAACAACCATGGGTCACATGAATATTAGGGCAGCAACTAACGATCATATTTGTTACCCATTAATCTGCTTATTTTTTTTATTTTTTTTTCAGTTAATCAACTAAACATTTGGTCTATGAAATATTATAAAAGTAGTAAAAAGTGTCCATCAAAATATTCCAGAACTCAAGGTGACCTCATGAAATGTCTTGGATTGTCAAACAGTACAAATGCAAAAACATTTTCAACTTCTTATGCAAAAACAAGAAAAGTTGAATTTTTTATGTTTAAGAACCTGAAATAATCATATTTTTTAGAACTTTTCCTGGATAAGGGTACACAGGTGATTAGTCGATTGTGAAATTTGTGGTTGATGAATTTTCTGTCAATTGACTAGTTGATTAGATAAAATCATTGCAGCACTAATGAATGTTGTTAAATACTTTTATCCTTGGATCTCACAGAACAGCAAATGCTGGCAAACGGGCGATTTGGGGATTTTGTCAGGGTTCCTAAGAGGTCGCAAAGCAGTTCACAAACAGTTTTACTTGTCGCCCCCAAAAATTGAAAATAGTCAAATTTTTTTTTCCGAATGTATTTTTCCACAAATGTTTGCAAAATAGTTGTAAGCACTTGCAAACGGTTGTGATATGTCCTGCTACAGTTCTTTTTGGTTCGCCCAGTAGTAAACACTAGCAACTGTTTAAGGCCCTTTACGACAAAACTGTTGGCGACCTTAAAAACTGTTTGCGAGCTGTTTTGCACCCTTTTATGAACCCTGACAAAACCCAAAAAAGCACAGCATTCATGAACATTCCTCTGCGTGAGATACCAGCTTGATTTTCGCCAACATTCATCAAAAAAGTTGCCAAATCCAAAAATCACCAAGTTTGTCAATAGATCTCTTGCAAATGGAACTGCATGTCTCAGTGGGATTACCTTTATAAATAAAGGTTAAATTAAAAAAAAGAATTTGTCTTAGTAAGATACTACCCTTACTGTGAAATGCACACTGCCTTTATTTAATTAAACTCTTAAAGAAATCAGGGTTGATGATTTCACAAACCAATATCACAATACTTTGTGGTGGTGATACGGTATTGATTCCGAAACACCAATATCCTAACAATTTATTAAAAATTATTAATATATGTTGCAAATACAAACTTAACTCTTTGGGTACCAGAGTAATAATAAAAACCAGTTGTTTTTTTTAGTCCACTAGATGGCGCTAAAGTCTAACTGTCTGCTTAGGTCAGCCAAGTAAAGGAGTGACTCCTGAGATCTAGCTGGGAGTTGAGCAAGACAAAAATCGGGATGGGAAATCGCACTATATGTTATTGTAATACTCAAAGACCATGATAATATCACATCGAAGACTAAGTATGGTACTGGGATATCATATTGTGCGGCAATTCCCACTGCCACGCCTTGCATGGCGGCTTCGCTGCCATCAGTGTGTGAATGTGTGTGAATGGGTAGATAGCAGGATTTGTAAAGCGTTTGGTCATCCAGAGATGAGAAAAAGCGCTATATAAGTGAACGCTATTTACCATTTACCCCTACAAACCGACAACACCTGTGGTCAGTTTGCTCAGTTGGTAAAACAAACACACCCTGACTGCCTCCTTACCTGTGATTGGCCCACTCAGTGGGCCTTTACAATCAGATCAGGTGCTCATTAACATTAATGATCAGACTCAAACAGACTGTTTTAGATGATGCATTAGAGACAGTTGATTTTTTTATATTGTTATTGAGGAGTGGCAAAATACAGATTTTTTTTTTGCCTTCAACACTACAGTGTGTATGTTGTTGAGGATGCCAAGATTTAAAACCATACCTGGAAAATGCACAGAGTAGGATCTTTATGCACAAAATTAACATGTGAATAGTTAAATTAACTGAGGAAAGGTGGCAGATGATGAGGTACCCCTTCCTGCAAACGCTCTTACACACATGCACACACACACATGAAAGGCAGCTGTAGGACCTCCAGCTTTTCCCAGGCAGCAGTAACTGGCACCTCACAAACATCAGGTATTATGTCCATTCCGATTATGGGATAGAGAGCTACATGCTGTTTGAAGCTGACAGCACATCTGCCTCCTCACTGGAGACTGATTCTGGCACCTCAGACAAGCATCTTATGAGGGATGGATTGGGGGAGCTGCCTTGGCATATTTAACCCTCCATCTTCCCATTTCCTGCTACTATTATCATATTATATAAACCTTTTCTTCCTTCTATCCTTGTAATTTTGATTAAGTCATATTAGTGATGAATTGTAATTAACTTCTAAAAGTTACACACAGTTACATGTTTATAAGTAGTAATTTTTCATGAATGCTACAAATTTTCAGTGTTCTTTTAAAATGGCTCGCTTGATGCTGTGAGTACTTGGGGAGCACAGGCAGTAACAACACGGCTTGTCATGTCCACTGGCCGTTTTCTAGCATCATGCTGAGAGGACTTCCACAGTCGATGCCAAGTCGACTCCAGCCAACCATGGCTTGGCAAGGCTGCCGCAGCTGCCATATTCCTGCACTATCTCTTGTGAATCCATAGTATGTGTGGCATGTTAGAGGAATGGAGCAAATCCATGTCAGAGGCAGATTTGTGGTTCAACAACAAAATAGACAATAAAATACTGTGTAATGTCTGTAGGCTCTTCTGGCACTTCAGTTTTCTGACACAGAAATATGTTTCCTATTAGGTGAATACTATATGCATGCACAAATGCTGTAAATGTGTCTTACTAGCTTATTAGTATTATACATTTTTAGGTTGGGCTTAAAGGTGATAGAAAAAGCATTCTGACCTCCCAGCCAGTAGGTGTCTGACTTGTTCTTGCCTCAGTGCTTGGTAGAGACATGTGACATCAACCCAGTTCAACTAATGGCTGTGGCCAGCTGTGATATCCTTACCGGGCATAGACATATGTATAAACACTAGATAGGACATGGCTGGCCACCAAGTTAGTCACATTCCATATACATTGCTTACTTCTGTGATTACAGTAAATATAATGAACAATCGTTTGTGTATCCTGTTATTACAATGCTGCAGGGTGCTGTCAACCATTATAATTACCTACAGAATGTGGCACCTTTGTTTGCTATGAAAATGCTAGCCATGTCCTATCTATTGTATATATACAGTACATATATATCTACGTTTCTGGCCACTGGAGTCTCATCATCCAACTGCTCAATATAAATAAGATTATTTTGGAGTTGTAAATAAAATTTTCAGGTATTTTTTTTTATCAATATCATATTTTTGAAGAATATAAAGACTTCAATTCTGCACCTTTTCTAACATTTTGTTGATGTATTATGTAATATTTGTTTTCATGAAAATGCTGTCTAGTTTGCCTTTAAATCTGTCCAATTTATTATTTACACTATCACAATTGAAGAGTGGTCATATCAATATGCTTAATATACAACATGCATCACCTTCTCTGCATAGTTTGAAATTTTGCTTATTCTCAATTTTTAAACTAGAGGGAAACACTTCTCAACTCATCTCTGCTCTTTACCCTTGCTGAGTTGTAATGTTCAATAGTTCTGTTAGGCAGAGCTGTGAAGAGGACTATCTGTCACTGTCAAGATGTGGATGTTTGCCACTTTATTACTGCAAACCTTTGTCCTCTACTGGGACTGTTGACGAAAATCTTTTAAGGATTATTGCATCCACCACCTGCATATAGAGAAGGTGATATGTGCATTCTTTTTGGTCAGATGTATTGAAATGCTCAGAGAATGATATGTATTTTTTCTGCTTTCTTTTTGCAGCTTATGGACCTGAAGATGAATTCAAAGTGGGTAAAACTGATGAAGAGGAGCAACTGCGGGATGACGGCCTTTCCCTGGATGGTCAAGATGCTGACTATCTCTTCAATGATGATGAGGACGCAAGAGATCGTTACAACTTTCAAAACTCTCCACTCAGCAATGGCACTAACCCAGATGCTGGATATGCTTCTCCCCTTAGCACTACCAGTGATCAACTGGTGGACCTTAAGACCACCTCCTCCTTAAGTGATCAGGAGAGACTAGAGGAAAAGCTTGGTGAGGCTACTGAGTCCAGTAACGGCCTCTCACTACAGGATAGTCTGGCAAAAATGAAAACTGTCTATGCAAAACTAATCTCAGATGCCTCCTGGTCCAACATTGCTCTGGACATGCTTAAAAGTAAACAAGGGAATGATTTCTCAGCTAGCAATGGCAATGGAAGCAATCACAAAGCAAGCAATGGGTTCATGAACAGTCATAGCCCAGGCAATGTCAATGTGAAGAACAGATGTAGCAGTAACAACACCTCAGTCACTACTACTACTATCACCAGCAGTACCACTGCAAGAACAGTGTCAAGCAACAGCAACAGTGGCATCAATGTAAGCTCTGGCAGCACGGGAGGTTTAGCCTATGACTGGCATCAGGCAGCTTTGGCAAAAACGCTGCAGCATCCGCCATACCAACTCCTTCCTGAGCCCAGCCTCTTCAGTACTGTGCAGCTTTACAGGCAAAACAATAAGCTCTACGGCCCGGTGTTTACCGGAGCCAGCAAATTTCGATGTAAGGACTGTAGTGCAGCTTATGACACTCTGGTTGGCCTAACAGTGCATATGAATGAAACAGGCCACTACCGTGATGACAACAAGGATACAGAGGATGATCGAAGTAAGAAGTGGTCCAAGCCACGCAAACGTTCTTTGCTGGAAATGGAAGGCAAGGAAGATGCCCAGAAAGTTCTTAAATGCATGTATTGTGGGCACTCTTTTGAATCCTTGCAAGACCTAAGTGTTCACATGATCAAAACAAAACACTATCAGAAAGTGCCTCTAAAAGAACCAATGCCAGCCCTCACCTCAAAACTTGTACCCCCAACCAAAAAAAGAGTATTTCAAGAGTTAATGTCACCGAGCTCGCCTGAGTCAGTCTCATCTGGGATACTCCTGGGAGAATCTCCCAAAGACCAAAAAGTGACAAATCCATATGTCACTCCTAATAATCGATATGGTTACCAAAATGGTGCCAGTTATACCTGGCAATTTGAGGCCCGTAAGGCACAAATTCTAAAATGTATGGAATGCGGGAGTTCCCATGACACCTTGCAACAACTGACAGCCCACATGATGGTCACAGGACATTTCCTCAAGGTCACAAATTCGGCCTCCAAAAAAGGTAAACAGCTAGTTTTCGATCCCGTAATTGAAGAAAAGATTCAGTCGATTCCTTTGCCTCCCACTACCGCACGACTCCCAGCACCCAATGGTAAGTCACAGCCTGACTCCCCATTGCAACCATCAAGCCCTGAGGAGAATCATGAAGAAATGAAAGAAGAAGAAAAAGGGGAAGAGGAAATTGAAGGTAAGGAACCAGAGAAAAAAATAAAGGAGGAGACAGAAGACCCTTCTGAGAAAGATGAAAAGCCTGGAAAGGCCAGATCATACCAGTATCTTACTGAAGAAGATTTAGAAGAGACACCTAAAGGTGGTCTGGATATCTTAAAGTCATTAGAGAACACAGTTTCAAGTGCAATCAGCAAGGCGCAAACAGGAACCCCAACGTGGGGTGGATACCCCAGCATCCATGCTGCCTATCAGCTCCATGGATCCCTAAAGTCTAATTTGCCTTCGTGTGCACAGGTTCAACCTTTGTTCAGTAGCAGCAGTTTGAAGGTAATGCCTTGTGAGTTAGGCTCTCTGATTCATTCACCAAATAGCCCCTCCCCACCTCCAAGTCACAAGAGCAATGTTCTGGCCATGGAGGAGCTGGTGGAAAAAGTCACAGGAAAAAGCATAGTAAAAAATGAACAAGAGGAGAAATCAATTGAGAATAAATGTAGATCCTCAAAATCCCCACCATCAAATCTTAAGGAGAAAACCAATCCAGAAAACCTCATAAAGGCTGCTAAAAGTATGGTAGCAAAGGATCAAACTGAGTTAAGAGGCAAAGAAGGGGAGCACACAGACAGTAAAAGAGATGTGCATATTAAGAGTGAAGTTGATTCACCAGAAAAGCCTGCAAGCAACGGCTGCAGTAACCTGAACATCATCACAGATCACTCCCCTGAACAGCCACTTGTCAACCCTCTGAGCGCGTTGCAGTCTGTCATGAACAACCACTTGGGGAAGGCTGCAAAAGTTGCCACTCCCTTCATAGACCCCTTTGCAATGCTGTATAAGATTAGCAACTCTGCACAAATTAAGCAAGCAGAGGCTTTGAATCAGTACCATAATGATGATGATAATGACGAGCAGCCCATGGACTTGACGAAATCCAAAACCAACAATGGATGTTCAGCTAAGGAGACCATTGTGATGCCAAACAATGTAAGCAGCACAAAAGCTGTCTTCAAAAACTTCTCTCAGTCATCCTCTTCACCTCTACGAGAGAATGCTCTGATGGATATTTCAGACATGGTGAAAAACCTCACAGGCCGCTTGACACCAAAGTCTACAACACCCTCTTCCATTTCTGAGAAATCAGATGTTGATGGTTGCACTTTTGAGGATGGCATAGAGGAGCTGTCCCCCATCCAAAGGCGGAAAGGTCGGCAGTCAAACTGGAATCCCCAACACCTCCTGATCCTTCAGGCCCAGTTTGTCTCCAGTCTGCGAGAGACCCCTGAAGGAAAGTTTGTAATTAGTGACTTGGGACCCCAGGAACGGGTCCACATCTGTAAATTCACTGGTCTCTCCATGACAACTATCTCACATTGGCTGGCCAATGTAAAATACCAGCTTAAGCGGACAGGGGGCACGAAGTTCCTCAAAAATATTGACTCTGGCCAACCACTATTTTTGTGCAGTGACTGTGCTTCCCAGTTCAGGACTCCCTCATCTTACATTCACCATTTAGAGTCCCACCTTGGGTTTACTCTGAAAGACCTCACAAAGCTCTCTATAGACCTGCTGGAGCAGCAGGCAGTCAGTCGAATAGAGGACAAGACTTTCTGTTCCTCTGGACTTCCAGAAGAAGACACTGGCTCAGTATATCAGTGCAAAATTTGCAACCGAACATTTGTGAGCAAACACGCAATCAAACTGCACCTTTGCAAAACCCATGGAAAGTCACCAGAGGCACACCTCCTCTTTGTAAAAGAGCTGGAAAGGTTTGATAAACAGTGAAGTCACGAAGCTGATAGCACAACAGATTACTGTTGCACTATGTCTTTAAGCCACAATCTGTCATAACAGGTAGTGCCAGACTGAATGAAGTATTTTTTTTTTCAGCACACGAAAACATGGGAGCTTTAATTCCATTAAATGTAATTAATCAGCTTGTCATAAATAGCAGGAGCTTGCAGTGCACAGACTCCAGGGTACCATGTAAGAGTAGAAATTCTGGTGACAAAACCCTACCAAGTTTTCACAGCAGACATGGCACTATGTAGTCACTGACTGATTGTTGCTTTTCTAATGCACTGCATCTTATCTGAGCCTTTAGGAATAGTCTATCTGTTGTTTAAAAAGTAGTCCATGCTCTTATTTGGATCACTGCTTTTGGAATAATTTTTGAAGGTAATTATATTTCAACACCACTTGCTTATTATTTAAGACAGTTTGTGCATGTTTTAGGTAAATCCGTTAAGTATATTAAGACTAGTCAGATTTCAGCCATGGTGACAAAACTGACAGGCCTGTTTAACAAATTTTAGGTGTATAAAGATGTGTAAACACGGAATGAAGGCAATTACAGCACTTTAGGTAAGTGTAAACTGATGAAGTTATGTTTGAGTAAAGAGCAGAACACATTGCCCCTTTGAATTGTTTTTTCCCCCTTTATCAACACTTTTAACATCACCAGGCCATTGTTTTCCATTTGTCAGTAAATCACGGAAATTGTTTTACAATGAATATAATTTTTCCGTTTAACTTGCTGGTTGTTTCAACATGTACAGTATTTCTGTTACTCTGCCGATTTTATTATTGTGAATTTACAGTTGTAAATTTAACAAAGTTTAAAACTTATTGTGTGAATAATCAGCAAATATGTAAACTTGTACAGTATGTCGGCATATTTTGCTCTTTACAGTTCAGCATTATTTGTACTGTGTGCATTTTTACAATGTTATTTTCTAGAGAAACATGGGGACAGGATGTTTGAAGCTACAGAATATCGATGGGCCATTGTCCTTTTTTCCCCTAAAAAAATAGTAGGTCCTCCATTGTGATTTGCGTATAAAGACAAAACTTACTGGCATCTGTGTTGCTGATGCCTCGGACTGTACATAAGATTAAAAAAACAAAAAAACAAACATTAATTGGTGATGAATTTCCAGGTTTTGTCATCAACCCTGTTATTCTGAATGGAATTCTTTTATCCTCAGTTGTAAAATAAATTCCACATCCTTGAGTATGCTGTTGCGGTGTTTGATTGATTTAAAGAGAATGTGAATTTTAAACAATGCAAAAATGACAGAAATACAATATGTGACTTCTTTGGTAGCAGAAGTCTGAGTTTATGTTGTCTTGTTCTTATGGTCGTTGCTCTATAGCATGAATTTTTATAGATTTCATACAGTATAGTGTGATTTTTTTTTCAAAGCCCTATGACCCCACAAGTCAGTATAAAATGGAGACATAATCCTTTTCACAAAAGAGTGAATAAAACATTGTTATAGGAGCCAGGGTTTGACTTAATGGTTTAACACAGCGCTAAGCTTTATAGTTCAGCAAGTGAGACACCTGATAAAAGAGGCCGTGACATGTTTCTACTGAAGGTATTTAAGTCGACATGTTCCCACCCCACGCAGCTCTTGAACACTAGCCCGAGGCATTTCTCCCGAGAAACAATAGAGTCCCCGTGCCTTCCAGCATGTTCTGTGTGGAGGAGAACACACGAGAAAGCACGGAGAAATACAGAGAAAAGTCGAGCACAATGAAAGTTGCACGTGCCAGCGATGTGCTGGAGTATACAGCAAAGAAGGTTAACTAAAGCGTGAAACCACAATGACCTACTCAGAGTAGCGCAAGGCAAAATTTATGCATTCAGCCATTGGATTTTGCAGTAAAGGCAGTCAAATCAGCAAATGGTATAGAAATACAAGATTTGAGATTGGAAAATGTGCAGCTAAATTAAGAGTTTTCATGTGATGTGATTTAGGTCATGCATGCATGATGCAGTGGAGATAAACTTGCTTCGCTCTTTATGTTCATATTGACGTGGGAAAGAATAAAGTGAGGGTCTCTTTCCTTGTTAAATACTGGGTGCACCAACATAAAAAAGCCACTGAGAAATAGAAGTTGCAGGTGCAGATGGTGTAGGTCACATGTTTGGTGTTGGGGACACCACGGGATTTGTGTTTTCATTTGGTTTCATTTGTTGTTTAGAGTTGGGCAATGAAAACTGCATGAATGAATGACCAAGGTCAAGGTTAGGGTTAAAACAAGTCCCTTCACAGCAGTAATTTCTTGTCATTACATGAGGAGCTAGAGGGCACTCAGAGAGTGCATACCTCTGCCAAGATCTGTCGCAGGGGCAGTTCTAGAATTAGAGCTTTAGGGGTGCTGAGCACCTAATGAGCTCCACCACACACCCACCCTTTTCACACACAGACACACACACACATTATTTTGTTAGAGTTATCATCTTTCATACATCTCCCTGACTTGTAGTTAGTGAACATGGTACGTGATGATACATAAAAACAGTGACAGCTTGGATTTAATATTTTGCTTATACCAAAACGACAACAGTTTCTCTCAAATTCAAACAGCGCACAGTGGTTGATTGACAATGCAGCCATTAAAGAAAAACGTCTCCTACTAGCTGTCTTAGCAGGGCTGGACTGGGACAAAAAAATCATCCCTGGCATTTTTGGTCCAATTTAAGTAGCAACATTCAACACACTTAATGGTCTAACAGAGGTCAGAATTATCCCACGTTTGCCCTTAACAAGTGAATCCCTGTGGTTTTAAAGGAAGAAAGAAGGAAAGAAAGAAAGTAACTTTTATCTATTTTGCATAACTATTTTGCTGTAATTTTAAAGTCTCAAAATTTTCCAAAGGTGCAAAACATTGAGAAAAAGCTACACAATTACAAGGAAAAAAACATCACAAACATATACAACAAAAGCTTCAAATTTGCTAGAATAACATAACAAACTTATGAGATGACTGCTCATTTATTTAAAATATGTACTAAATTCATGAGAGAAAAAAATGCAAAATTACAACAAAAACAACCTTGAATTTAAAAGATAAAAGTTACAAATTCATGGCAAAAGTTGCAAATTTGAGTAAAAAAATTTACATACATACAATTACAGTCATTGAGAATGTAAACACAGGAAGTTATTTAAAAGATTTAATAAATTCATTAAGAAAAAATTAAATTGTTGAGACAAAGGTCAGAAAATCACAAGAGAAATGTAGCTCGTTTGCAGTAATTAAAAAAATTAAGCAAAAAAAATCAGCGGAGAAAAAGACGGAAGAAAAAAGATGCCAGTTTATGATGCAAAAGTCACAAATTCAAGAAAAAAAAATGTCAATCCATGAGCAAAAATTTTTCACGAAGTTTCAAATTTCATGAAGTTCCTTAAAAAGTCTATAATTAAAAAAGAATAAAAATGATCCTAAGAAAATGTAGGTAATTTATGAGAACTCTCCAAATTCACGTAAAAATTCCACACTTTCAATTAAAAAAAATCTCTAATTTAGGTGGTAGAGTAGCCTGAAATTGTACATGCATAAAAGTAGGTTATCTCTGTATATTATCACTCAAATACACATAAAAGTAGTTCTCCCAAAATAGTTCAGAAGTTACTGAGATGTAACTTTAGTCTGGACAGTCTGAGGTTTTTCTCCTGAATTTATGGCAGTTTTATTCTGAATTTACTACTTTTTCTTTGTAAAGTTGAAAGATTTTTTTTCCCACTTAAATCAGCCTTTTCCTCATAATTTGTGTTTAGTGTTAATTTAGGGCTTTTTTCTTGTACACTTGAGACTTTCATAAATTTGTGAGGTTTTCCTCATAAATTAAAGATCAAAAATAAAATAAGCAAAGATGTATTGTAATATGTAATATAATATAACATATATTATATACATATATAATATGTAATATCACAGTATTTTCTGTTATAGGCTATTTATAGCCTATTAATAGCCTATTTTCTAATCCCCACCCCAGGTGAAAACCTCATGCACTTTGAAACCTAAATGTTTGCAGGTATGCATCATACTCTTACTGAATAAATTCAGACAGACCCAAAAACTATTCATAACGTTGCAGAATATTCCAGCTGAGGCTGGCATCATACATCACTGTGAGTTTATTACCTGTGGAAAAGCTGCAGCAGCCTCCTGCAGTTGGGATAAGGAGAGACCTCTGTGTGTCTGCGCCAGGGCTCCAGCGCAGCACGTGCAGGTACAGGGGAGAGAACGTGTGTGACAGGAGGGATCATGCCATCTGCGTGGCGGGGGGGGGGGGTGGGGGGTGTTTTCATTTTCATTTTTAAAAAGTTTAAACGACAAACTACTGAATATGTTTTGGATGTTATTTCGGCTCGTCGAAGACAAACTAAAATTTTATAATCACAACTTTTCTCACTCCAATTTTTAGGGGGTGCTGAGTTTAAATTTAAGGGTGCTACAGCACCCCTAAAAAGGCCTAAGGCCACCCATGGTCTGTCTGTCTATTGGACTACTGGATGGATTTAGATGAAATTTTCACCAGAGGTGGGCCTTGGGCTATGGATAAACCAGTTAGATTTCTGAGGTGATCCAGGTCAGGATGCGAATTCTGGATGACTTTTTAACTTTCTTTCATCATTACGAAACAGGGCCTTGGTGGAGGTGTGCACTCTCGGATCACCTCCATAATGTAACGGGTTCATCCGTAGCCCAAGGGCCACCTCTGGTGAAAATGCCATCAAAATCCATCTAGTAGTTTTTGTGCAATCCTGCTAACAAACAGACAAACTGGCGTGATCACATTACCTCCTTGGTGGCGGTAACCAGGACTGTCTCATTAGCACCTTAGCCTGGTTTGCTTCTGTTTTAAGAATTCACAGCAGCAGCTCTGAACGGAACGTCTTGTCCATTTTGTGGTGCTGTCCAAATGTGCCAGAAGTGATCATAATGATGCACTGCACTGTTGTAACATTCTGCAGGATTACTGCTATAATTTAGCATATTTAAAGCAAAATCTGGACCATTTCCTAACCTTAATGAAGTAGATTTAGTGCTGAAGCCTACAAAATTGTTTTAGTACCAAAATTTAATGAGCCAGCAGAAGTGAAAATGAAAGAACATTGGTGAACAAGCCCTCATACCCCATCCATCTGCATATCAGCAGCCCCTAATGAGAACTAAGCTCAATATAAAATGGCCAGGAAAAAAACAAGTCCCCCTCCCAGAAATGGACCCCTTCATCTGAGTCGAAGCTTCTCTATAAAATCAGAAATCGATCTGATCAGAAATGTAGAAGCTATTCTAGTGGCAACATAAAATGACCCCTCCCCAAAATTAAATGGAACCCCTCATTGGATGTGTCTGAAAATCGAATGTGTCCAAGGTATTGATGAGTTAAAGCTTCTGTATAAATATGAAGTCAATCCGAACAGAAATGTGGAACTGTGGCGACAACATACAGTATAATGTCAAACAAATGGACAAGTCAACCCCCCCCCCCCCCCCCGGCAATGAAACAAAATCCACCGAGCATAAAAAGGGTGAAAACACACACAATAAACTCACGTACATTTAAGTTTCCTATATGACAGCTGATTTTGATTCACCCTGCTGCCGTCTCTTCAAAATCCTTGTCAATCACGCCTCAGCATCAACATTCTCAGCTTCAAATATTATGTAATGATTGTGCAATGGACTCAACCCTAAATATCAAACCCAAAATATCACAGATCCTATGCCAACAGGCCACGTCCATGACGCCTATGGCTGTCACCAAGGGGCACTAAAATACAGGACCAGACTGGGAATGAGTACAACTGTACACTACCAAAGAGTGTAATGCTACTAAAAATTGTATTAAAAATGATAAATATATTTTAGAAAAAAATACATTTAGGTTTTATCCAACACTGATCCAGCATCTACAACAGGAGTAGCCAGTGAGGGTCATTCCACTGCAGGTTTTCTGTTCCACGCAGTCTCTTCAGCAGCTGTTTTTACTGATCAGCTGTTCTTGGAGCTGATCAGTCAAGACAGCTGCTGAAGAGACTGGGTGGAACAGAAAACCTGTACTGGACTGACCTTCCATGGCACATGACTGCACAACCCTGATCTACAGCTTTGAGACAGCAATGATGCGATTAATGCCTCAGAGAAAATGAGTGAACCTTTTTATATTTTTAATGCACTCATTATTTTGTCCTCTTAAGTTGAAGTTCCTACTCCATATGGAAGTGAATGGTTTTGGCACAAGCATGATGCTAATGGGTCAGTAGTAAGCACACTAATCAAGTTGTTTGTTAAGCTTTAACAGAAATAAAAATAAGATTATTCTAACAATTCTTGAATATTTTGTTTTGCCACCTACTAAAAGCAGCCTTGCAATTTCCATTCTCCCCCCACTGCTATAACTAAACATCTACTGCAAGGTATGTCAGTCATTACATCTGTGATTATCTTGTAGGCATTCAATACCAGCGCACAGCTTCATATATGATCCCTGAAATGAGCCGCCTTTATCTTGTCACAACAGATTCTATATTAAAGCTCCACATATGAGTCTGTCAGGCAGTGGTTTTGTTTGTTCTCTCATGACTCTTGTTTGCTTAAAAAAACACATGAGCACACACAAAAATAAATTGGCTTCATGTCATCACCATTATCAGACAAACAGAGCCTCACAAGACAGCAGCACAAATCTGATGTAAAACAAAAGGCTGTTTATGACAAGAGGCGTCGTGATGCAGGATGTTATCCATTTATAATAACTGAAATGGAGCGCTGGAGTCGCAGTAAGCTGTTCTGGTACTGAGCACTAACATGTGTACATCCATGAAGTATTACGAGTCAGGGAAGACGCGCATGATGGTGCAGGCAGTGTCTGAGTCCTTGTGACACGAATACATGTGCAGTCATGCCAACAGAAAGGATTTGGTGAATACCTCGTCCACCAGCATCCTCTCACGACCTACTGCACACACACCTTTAGTTTAAAATGCTCTTTATATGGAGGAATGTGTGGTAAAAGCTACCCCTTGTGAAGAATCAGAATGTGTCAGAAAGAATCAGAATGAAACCCTTTAAGTGCCAAATTCGCCATGTGGCGCCTGGGGCAACGCAAGGCAACTCAAGGCCCCCCTAGTGGCCAAGAGTGGTAAAAAATTGTTGTCAGTAAAATAGTTCAGATTTCCAAGGCTATAACTTGAAAGTTACAAGAGATAATGGCTTACTGTCAATCAGTAGTAGTAGTAGATTAGTTTATTTGACAGGGACAGTGCAATAAACATAGACAATTAATCAAAGACAATCAATCTGATGTGTTGCACATAGAGTGTATAGCTATTAGCTAATTTGCAACTCTTGTCCCTGGATGGGCTTTAGAAAAAAGAATCAAGTAAAGATGGGAAAAAAAAATATATATACACAATAACCACATACATCAATGCAGAAAAATTATAAATACACAATTATAAATATTATAAATACACAAATATAACAGCCTGACTCACATTTAACATAAATATTATAAATATTATAAATACACAAATATAACAGCCTGACTCACATTTAACACATATAACATAACTCACATTTGCCTATTTCAGGCCTTCCTCCCTCCGTCACTCACTATAAACAAACACATTTATTCCTTCCCTTCATTCACTCTCACTTTGCAGACAATTAATTCATACATGAGTACATTCTTGTTTATTTTTCAGCCAGTTTTTAACATTTTTAGTGAATGTTTTAAAGTCCGTTATTATTTTAATTTCATTTGGCATTGTGTTCCAGATGTGACTGCCCTTTATAGAGAAAGCTGTTTGTCCAAATGTGGTTCTGCGGTGGAATATTTTACAGTTATTGTTAACAGAACTCCTGGTGGCTCTGCTCCTGTCCTGTCTTTGGACGAAACCAGCAAGTGGCTCGGGTGCTGATTTATGGAAACATTTGAACGTTAATTTCAGAAGACAGAGGTCAATGAAGCTCTCAAAACTCAATAGGTTGTATTTTTTTAAAACATTACAGTGATGCCACCTAATGGGCTTTTTGTCCAAGATTTTTAGGGTTTGATTATATAATGAACCTATATGTCTTATTGTGGAAGGGGCTGCTTGAGCCCAGACTGTCAAACAGTATGATATATGAGAAAAAACCATAGAATGCATATACAGTGCAGCTGCTTCGTAAGGTATGTAATATCTAATTAATTTAAAGCAGTTCAGATTTTTTTTTACTGTTTTTGAAATTTTCTTTATATGAAGATTAAATTTGAGTTGAGGATCTAGTACAATGCCAAGGTATTTGAATTCTGTAGCTAAACTGATGTCATGATCATGTATATTAACTTTAAAATGTTGCAGGTTACATTTTTTGATTGAAAAGCACATTGAGACTGTTTTCTGAAGGTTCAGCAATAGATGGTTCTGGAAGAGCCACTCTTGGACATCAACCATACTTGTAGACAGTACATCTGCAGCCTGTGCTGGAGTCTTGGCAGCTGTGTAAATAACTGCATCATCTGCATAAAGTTGGCATGTTGCAGCTGAGCAGTGTAACGGCAAGTCATTAATAAAAATGCTGAAAAGTAAAGGACCAAGAATGGACCCTTGTGGGATACCCATGCGGTTGTTTAAAAATGAGGATTTATCCTGGTGAACTTTTACACACTGTTCTCTATTCTGGAGATAAGATGCAAACCATTCTAATGTATTTGGGGAGAAGTTAAAAGATACCATTTTGGATAAAAGCAAACTGTGGTTTACAGTATCGAAAGCCTTTTTGAGATCTAGAAAAACAGCTCCTACCACATTACCCCTGTCCAAGGACTGTTTGACGTTTTCAATAAGGCAACAATTTGCTGTTTCTGTTGAGTATCCTGGTCTAAAACCAAATTGATGTGGATGAAGAAGTTGACTGTCTTGTAAGTAGTCTATCAGCTGTGTAGCTACAACTTTTTCAAGAACCTTAGATAGGACTGGTAAGATAGAGATTGGGCGGTAATTGCATATATCGTCTTTACTGCCTGATTTATGAACTGGTATGACGACAGCTTTTTTCCAGCCAGATGGAAATGTACTAGACCTAATGGAGAGATTAATGAGATGGGTCAGTGGTCAGAAAGATGTAGAATATGATCCAAAGTTTCAGATAGGAATAAATTTATGCATTTAATTTGCATAATGTCACGGCAGCTATATAAATTACATAACTCAGTCAAAAGTGGACTTTGGACACATTTACATAAAGAATGGTGCTTTTGTGGCGTAACATTATGTAGCTCACATATTCCTTGGCAGAGACCCAGACATGAGGGAACTTTGAGCTTGCAGTGTATATTGACATCACGCCTCAAACGGACATTGAGTCTGGACCCCCTGCGGACGGGAGAAGAAGTGAGAAGATCTGAGAGTGGACCTGAAGGGACTGTCTGACTCCTGGGGTCAGACAGAGAAGCCGAGAGGACAATGGGAGGATTAAATGTGAATGCAATTCTGTGTTTGATGTGAATGTGATTTGTGTTTGATGTGAGAGTATAAAGGTATGTGGTTTACCGCAGCTCGATCTCTTCATTCCCTGACTGAGAGAGGAGCTGTAGGACGTGAGATGAAATAAACCAATACTGAGAAATCATTCAGTCTCTTCATTTCATGGTTCCTACATTGCTGACCCACACGTGAGAAATATGGAAAGGCTTGGAGATCGTCTCTCCGACTCCGAACCTGATTCACCAGAGACCGCCCGCACCGGCGTAAACTCAATTAAACTCCCCGAGTTCTGGCAAGAGGACCCGCACTCATGGTTCCAACACATGGAGTCGCGGTTCGTGCTCAACGGGGTATCAGCAGATGACATTAAGTTCCACAATGTCATCGCAAGACTCGACAGCCGCACAGCCCGCTGTGTGCGGAGCCTGGTGCAGCAGCCGCCCGCTGCTGGCAGATACGACGCCCTGAAAGCCGCCCTTATTCGGAGTTTTGTGCCATCAGCCAAGGTGAGGGCCAGAACACTTCTGGACCTGCGCGACAGAGGAGGACGCAGGCCGACCGCCCTCATGGAAGACATGCTGCAGATGATTGGGGCAGACAACGATGCGTTTTTATTTAAACATCTTCTTAAGGACTCTTCCAGCGCACATGAGAGGCTCCCTGTCCAGCATGAGGTGTGTGGACCAGCAGGACTTCCGCGCGCTGGCCTTGGAAGCAGAGCGGCTCTTGGACGCATGCGGCGATCAGGAGACGGCAGCGGCAGCAGCAGACCTCGGCGCGGCGGCCCGGGGCGATGGAGAACCGGTGGCAGCAGAACCGACCCCAGCGACAACAGCGGCAGCGTAGTCCCGAAGCAGAGGAGGGGACGAGCTGTGTTTCTACCATCGGCGCTTCGCGCACAAGGCACACAGATGCGTCCCACCATGCAACTTCAAGAAGCAGGGAAACGCAAGAACCGGGGGTCGTTAGCAGCTTCGACCCTCGGTGAACGGAACAAGCTGCTGTACCTGACAGACGCGAGCTCCGAACGGCAATTCCTCGTTTACACCGGGGCACAGAGGAGTTTCATCACCGCAACGTACGCGGACCGGGTGGCCGGTCCCCGCGGAGATGGGGCAACAGCCGCAAACGGCTCGTCAATCAAGACTTTTGGCAAAAGAACTTTGTGCCTGTCCTTGCACGGCCGCATCTATGAATGGACCTTCATAGTAGCGGCGGTGAGTTTCAACATGTTAGGCGCCGACTTTTTGTGCTCACATGGCTTGTTGGTAGATCTGGCTAATAGACGCTTGGTTAATGCACTCTCTTTTTGTTCTATTCCCTGTGCAGCGCGAGTGTCCCCACCGACAGTACAGGCCAACACCGCCGCAGCAGGAGGTAAGTTCCACACTCTCCTAAACCAGTTCCCAGCACTCACAGTTCCCACGTTTTCAGCTAAGGTGGCGAAGCACGGGGTGGAGCACTTTATAACCACAAGTGGCCCACCAGTTTTTGCTAAGGCTCGGCGCTTGGATGCAGCTAAGCTCACCATTGCGCGTGAGGAGTTCGCCAACCTGGAAAGGTTGGGCATAATTCGCCGCTTGAAGTCCGCTTGGGCTTCCCCCCTCCACATGGTCCCTAAGGCGGACGGCTCGTGGAGACCGTGCGGCGATTATCGCAGGTTAAACAATGCCACAACACAGGACCGCTACCCAATTCCGCATATCCAAGATTTTTCGGTGCATTTGGCCAAGGCGCGCATTTTTTCTAAAATAGACCTGGTCCGCAGTTATCATCAGGTCCCGGTCCGACCAGAGGACATTCCCAAGACAGCGGTAATAACCTCTTTCGGGCTTTTTGAATTTTTACACATGCCTTTTGGCCTTAAAGGCGCTGCGCAAACCTTCCAACGCATGATGGATGCCGTTTTGCGCGACCTCTCTTTTGTTTTTGTCTACTTAGATGATATTTTGGTCGCCAGCGCCTCTGAGGAGGAACACGAAAGTCACCTCAGAACTGTTTTTCAGAGGTTGAGAACGCATGGGTTGATAATCAACCCAGCCAAGTGCCATTTTGGCGCAGCACAGATCGATTTTTTAGGGCACCGCGTCTCCCCAGAGGGTGCAGTTCCGCTGCCCTCCAAAGTACGCGCAGTGGCTGAGTTTCCCCAGCCACAAACGGTAAAAGCGTTGCAAGAATTTTTAGGTATGGTAAATTTTTACAACCGTTTCATACCTCACGCGGCGCAGCTCATGCAACCGTTGTACGCCGCGCTAAAAAAACAGAAGCCCTCCAATGCGATTGAGTGGTCCCCAGAGCGGGAGCGCGCATTCACTGAGGTTAAGAAAGCACTAGCAGATGCAGCACTGCTGGCTTACCCAGACCTGGCAGCCCGAATAGCGCTAACCACAGACGCGTCAGATGTGGCCATAGGAGCCGTGGTGGAACAGCAAGTCGCCGGGGCATGACAGCCACTCGCTTTTTTTAGCAGATCCCTACGCGATGCTGAGCGAAAATATAGCGCGTTTGACAGGGAACTGCTAGCGCTCCACCTGGCCATTCGCCATTTTCAGTTCTGGTTGGAAGGGCGGCGTTTCACCGCGTTTGTCGACCACAAACCGCTAACCTTTGCAATGTCCAAAATCTCAGAACCATGGTCAGGCCGACAGCAGAGGCAGCTGGCCGCAATTTCAGAATTCACCACCGATATACAGCACGTAGCCGGTAAATTTAATGTGGTGGCAGACTGCCTCTCGCGAGCGGTAACAGCGCCTGTCCGCGCGGATGGGGGCTGTAACGCCGCAGACGCGGAGCGCGGTAACAGCGCGGACGCGCACGCGGCTCCGATGCACGTAAGGATAGATTACGCGGCCATGGCAGCAGAGCAGGGTGAAGACACAGACGTGCGCGCACTCCTGTCTGGACCAACAGGGTTAAGGCTGGAGAACATAAGTTTACAAACCGGTTCACCCCTGCTTATTTGCGATGTATCCACCGGGCGACCTCGCCCAGTGGTACCGGCCACGTGGCGCCGTCGCGTTTTTGACGCGGTGCACTCCCTAGCACACCCGGGAGTATGCGCTTCGGTGAAAATGGTAGCAGAGAAGTTTGTTTGGCCGAGCCTGCGCAAGCACGTGAAGGAGTGGGCGAGAGCCTGCATGTCCTGCCAGCAGGCCAAAGTTCACAGGCACACAAAAGCTCCTTTAGAACCTTTCCACATTCCGGCTAAGAGGTTTGATCATGTGCACGTAGATCTAGTGGGACCCCTGCCGCCCTCGCAGGGGTTCACACATCTCCTGACAATGGCGGACCGGACCACGCGTTGGCCGGAAGTAGTCCCACTGCAGTCTACCACGGCAGCAGAGGTGACTCGCGTTTTTTTAACAGCCTGGGTAGCGCGGTTCGGAGTCCCGTCGGACATTATGTCCGATAGGGGTCCGCAGTTCGTTTCAGAGCTGTGGTCAGCCATGGCCAGCGGCTTAGGGGCAACAGCCCATCGCACCACCGCTTATCACCCACAGGCCAACGGTTTATGCGAGCGTTTTCACAGATCGTTAAAGGCATCCCTCAGAGCGTCGCTCATGGATACAGATTGGGTAAACAAACTACCATGGGTTTTATTGGGGTTGCGTTCGGCACCCAAAGAGGATTTAGATGCCTCACCTGCTGAATTAGTTTTTACTCAACCTCGCAGGCTGCCAGGAGAATTCCTGCCAGCCCATGCAGCACCCGAGCGCCCCCCGGTGCGGGGACCTCTACATGGCACGGGGGCAGAAATGCTCCCGGGCCCCGCTCATCACACTTTTCCGCGGGTTTTTGTTCCCAAGGCTTTGCAAAACGCAGAGTTTGTTTTTGTCAGGCACGACGCCCAGCGTCACAGCCTCCGCCCACCTTACGACGGTCCGTTTCGAGTGCTGGAAACCGGGGAGAAATATTTAGTGCTGGATTTGGGGGGCAGGAAAGAAACAATCAGTGTTGACAGATTAAAGCCTGCTTTTGTGTTACGTGACGAACCTGTACGGCCGGTGGGGGCGCCTCGACGTGGCAGGCCTCCCAGGGAACAGCCCCTAGTTCCCCAGCAGGGGATAAATAACCCTTCTCCCCCTCATTCCACAGGCGCACCGCAGGACGGCGCAACACAGGCTGCGAAGCCTGCGTTCAGCAGATTCGGGAGGAGATTGAAGCCTAAGCAACGGGCAGAGTGATGTGTATTTTGATCATCCCGTGTAAATTGTGCTGTAGATCCTGCAAAGGGGGGGGGGGGTAATGTAAGGGTATAATGTGTATGACTGCCCATTATTGACATGAAGTCGGTGTGTGTGTCCATTCTTGACATAGTGTGTATGACTATCCATTATTGACATAAGGTGTATAACGGTTAGAGTAATGTTGGTGTATGTCCGTTCTTGGGCGTTTCGGGGGGAGTGATGTGGCGTAACATTATGTAGCTCACATATTCCTTGGCAGAGACCCAGACATGAGGGAACTTTGAGCTCGCAGTGTATATTGACATCACGCCTCAAACGGACATTGAGTCTGGACCCCCTGCGGACGGGAGAAGAAATGAGAAGATCTGGGAGTGGACCTGAAGGGACTGTCTGACTCCTGGGGTCAGACAGAGAAGCCGAGAGGACAATGGGAGGATTAAATGTGAATGCAATTCTGTGTTTGATGTGAATGTGATTTGTGTTTGATGTGAGAGTATAAAGGTATGTGGTTTACCGCAGCTCGATCTCTTCATTCCCTGACTGAGAGAGGAGCTGTAGGATGTGAGATGAAATAAACCAATACTGAGAAATCATTCAGTCTCTTCATTTCATGGTTCCTACACCTTTTTTTTTTACGCCGATTTGTCTACAGGGGTATGTTTTTTATCTAGTATATGAACCAGAAAATCAATAAAATGTCAAAAAAACATATTTCTCTCTTACCTGTTACCGGGAGGGGGGCTCGCCCGCCCATGTGACCGGTCTGTTTTCGTCCATCATAGCCGATGTCTGTGTGTTTGCTCAGCCATTTACAACGTGTACCACGTCTACAAACTCTTATGATTACCCAACATGAATTTTGTTTGTATTACGTGGCTATTTTTTCTGTTTGGTGCATTATTCCTATGGGAATCCACGCTGCCCGTGAGCGCCACCATCTTGGGAATGGGAGCTCAGTTTTTTTGTTACATCAACCTTGATGTAACACGTTTACTTAGTAATTTACACCCGTGTACCATATCTACAAACTCTTATGATTATCCCACGTGAATTTCGTTTGTATTACATGGCTATTTTTCCTGTTTCATGCAGTTTCCATCATCATCGCTGTCGCGATGACCAGACACGGCGGTATCCACATTGGTGTGTGAGCTCAAAGTGGAAAAAGGAAGAATAATAATGAGGATTTCTCCTTCTTTGCTATATTCCATGTCAGCCATGATTCCTTCGGCACGTGTCTGCCACCTTCTAAACTGTCAGATCAATAGAGATTAGTACAAATTCTCAGTATAGCCGGGGGACGTCAATAAGTTGACACGTGCAGTTGCTACGCTGTGCCACTGGGGGCGCGTGACCGTCCATTTAATCTGGGCAGTTAAAGGGTTGAAGTGTAGTTGTACTGCTGCACCCAATGTGACTCGTGTCGTATATTGAGATTCACAGCCAGCTAAACTCTCTCTTGCATCACTTCCTCCAAGGAACAGGCAGGTGTCGTTTTGGACTAGGATTTAATGCAAAAAAGTGTGAAACTGAAAAATACAGACACAAAGAAATATTTAGAAATTAGAAAAATAAAGACAATATCTACAAACGGTACATTAAAAAGTCAATACTAGCTAAACAGCGTCATCACACGGACTCGGATACGGCTTCGCTATCACAAACACATCGCCGATTAGCGTCTATAAAACTCATCAAACTTATTCTAATAATCAATTATACTTTATCTACTCATCACAATAAACTACTAAACTTACTCATATTGCCACTCAAAGGGCTGGAAGTGAGTGGATGGCTTTAGAAGGAACAGCGACGCAGACTCGTGTTCCTATTGACATTCAGTATGCTAGGTCTCTTCTTCTCGTCACCTACTGGCAAGCTTAAAGCTACTACAGAGCCTAGCGCCCTCTAGAGGACTGGACGAACAAATATATATTTAAACTGTATCAACACACTCCCCGCCTGGCATTATTTTAAGAATGCCACTAAACTTATAAACTAATTTGTTCGAGAAGGAGTATACAGTCTGAGATGGGTCTGGAGAAAGTCTTTGTAGTTTTGTTCTGGGTCACCTTGACCTCCACCTTCCTTACGACTCCATCCTTGCTTGCGAGAGTCTTCACGATGATGCCCATAGGCCATTCGTTCCTTTTTAGGTTCTTGTCCTTGAGAAGAATGACGTCCCCTTCTTCGAGGTTTGGTTTGTTGCGCTGCCACTTCTGACGACTCTGGAGCATATTCAAGTACTCTTTTTGCCAGCGGGCCCAGAAGGTGTCGGCAAGGACTTAAACTCTCTTCCACTGGTGTCTGTACATGTCGGCCTTGGTGAAATCTCCAGGTGGAGTTAGGATTGCATTAGTCTTCTGTGTGAGAAGAGTCATGGTCGTCAGGATCAAAGGAGCTTCCATATCTGAGGAGACCGGCACCAGAGGTCTCGTGTTGATAATAGCTGTGACTTCAGCCAGCAATGTTGTTAGGACCTCGTGGGTTAGCTTGGGGTTTCCTGACTGTAAGAGCATCGAGTCCAGGATGCGTCGTGCTATGCCGATCATACGCTCCCATGTGCCTCCCATGTGTGATGAGTGAGGAGGGTTAAACATCCAGGAGCACCTTTGTCCGCATAGGTAGTCTTCTACACTTGTCTCATCAGGCTTTTGAGGATCCAACTTCAATTCCTTGGATGCTCCGACAAAGTTGGTCCCGCAGTCAGATCTTAGCTGTTTAGCAGGGCCTCTGATGGCGAAGAATCTTCGAAGAGCATTGATAAAACTTGAAGAGCTGAGCGTTTCGATTACTTCGATGTGAATGGCTCTTGTAGACATGCACGTGAACAGAACCGCCCATCTTTTGCTGTTGACTTGACCACCTCTAGTGCGTCGCATTGTAACCTCCCACGGTCCAAATACATCTAGGCCAACATAAGAAAATGGGGGATCGGTTTGCAAACGTTCAGCGGGTAGATCTGCCATGATTTGCTGCTCTGTCTTGCCTCGAAGCTTTCTACAGGTCACACATTTGTGGATGACACTGCTGATGGATCTCTTGGCACCCACTAACCACACGCCGCTTGCTCTCACTGCACCCTCAGTGAAATGTCTTCCTTGATGCTTAACAGCCTCATGGTGATGTCGGATGAGCAATGTAGCGATGTGATGCTTTGCTGGGAATAGAAGAGGATTGACTTCATGACTGGGCAGCTTTGACTCTGACAGACGTCCTCCTACTCGGAGTAAACCATTGTCGTTGATGATCGGATTGAGCTTGTAAAGGGAACTGTTCCGCGCTATTTCTTGTTTTGTCTTGATGCACTTGATTTCCTCTGCATACACTTCATGTTGGACACATCTGATGATTGTGTACTCTGCTTGTGTTAAGGCTTCTTCTGTGAGACTTGTTTTACAGAGATGCCAGCTTCTACATCTGTTACCTCCTTTGGACTTGAAACCGTGAGCAATGTGACGTAGGTAAGCTACTGCTTTGACAAGGGAGGTGCACTTTGAGAAACGTTCAAAACGTGATGAACCCAAGGCTTTGAGGTTAGCTCTTGTCACAAGCGTTGTCACGTTCTGTCGAATTTCAACATCCGACTCTGGATCGATGAGCTCAAATGGGCCTTTTTCAGGAGCGACAGTCTGTTTGTCGAGCAGGAAGGTTGGACCATACCACCATGTAGTACTGGAGATTTTCCCTGCTGGCAGAGAGCGAGATCCATGATCAGCAGGATTGTGCTCTGTTGGGACATACTTCCACTGGCCAGGCAGAGACGATTGCTTGATTCTTTGGACACGATTGTTCACATATACATGAAATCTTCTGTGTTGATTGTGGATGTATCCTAACACCACTTTGCTGTCAGTGTAAAATGTGGTCTTGTCAATTTTCATCTTTAGTTCTTCTCTGAGAAGCTCAGACATATCCACAGCGAGCACTGCAGCACACAGTTCTAGCCTTGGGAATGGTGAGCTCTGGCACCAGGAGCTAGTTTGGCCTTACCATGACAAACCCGACCTCGTTGTGGTCGTCTTCGTGTGTGACTCTCAAGTAGGCAACTGAAGCTATAGCTTTAACTGAAGCATCTGAGAACACACAGAGTTCAGTGACCTTGGCTTGTGAGATGGAGAATGAAGCATAGGTACGGGGAATGTTCAGTGTCTTGAGATGCTGCAGAGAGTCATGCCATTTTCTCCAACCGTCATACATGTCTTGAGGCAAGGGGCTGTCCCACTCAAGATTGCTGCTGGAGAGCTCTCTGAGAAGAAGTCTACCTTTGATGGTTACAGGTGCTAGCAGCCCGAGAGGGTCGAACAGACTGTTAACAGTTGACAGCACACCACGTCGAGTAAAGGGCTTTTGCTTTTGTGGAACATCAAATGTGAACGTGTCTGATGTGGTGTCCCAAATCACACCCAAACTGCGTTGGGCTGGGAGCTCGTCTGTAGACAGATCAAGGTCTTTGAGTTCTTTGGCCTTGTCTTCAAGTGGGAAAGCATTCACTACTTCTACTTTGTTGGAGGCAATCTTGTGGAGACGTAGATTAGAAAGTGCGAGCATTTTCTGGGCTCTTTCTAGAACGTTGATAGCCTTAGCTTCTGTCGAGAAAGACTTTAATGCATCGTCCACATAGAAATCCTGTTCTATGAAGTTTCAAGCGTCAGTTCCATATTCACCTTCTGCTTCCTTTGCTGCCATCCTCAACCCGTAGATCGCCACCGCAGGGGAGGGACTATTACCGAAAACATGCACCCTCATGCGATAGTCCACCACTTCTTTGATCAGGTCGTTGTTTTCGTACCACAAAAAGCGAAAGTAATCTCTGTGATCTTCTTGGACAACAAAGCAGTAAAACATCTGCTCAATGTCAGCTGTGACAGCGACAGGTTCTTTTCTGAAGCGGAGGAGCACACCTACGAGTGTGTTGTTTAGGTCAGGCCCTGACAGCAGTACATCATTGAGTGAAACTCCATCAAACTGCGCACTGGAATCGAGACACCGCACGAATCTTCCCAGGCTTCTGTGGGTGGTATACGCCAAAAATGGGGAGATACCAGGCCTCTTTGTCTCTATCACGAGGTGGCGCTGGCTCCGCGTGTTTGTTGTCGAGCATCTTCTGCATGAACTCAACAAAGTGTGCTTTCACGTCTGGCTTCTTGTCAAGCATACGTCGCAGAGACATGAGCCGCTTGTAGGCGTAGCACCTGTTGTCAGGGAGTAGGCGTCTGAGGTTACGAAACAGAAGTGGTGCCACCCAACTGTTTGTGTCATCTTTGAAGGACCTTTCCATCTTCTTCAGAAAGATTGTGTCTTCAACAGAGTGTGCGAGGTGATTGTCTTCATTAGTGCGACAGAAGACGGCTTCACCTAGATTCTCAACCGTGGGCTTTGCATGTGGGTTTGAAAGTGGTAGTAGGTTGGAGACAGCTTTCGGTTGGCTCACTGTGAAGCTCTCTTTTACATTGAAGCGACTGTCACAGGGAGTGAGATAGCTTGGGCGTCCGTTGTCCAACACATGTGTTTTGAGAGCGTTTACCTCACTTGGCTTGTGGGCGGTGCCCAGACATACATCACCAATGATAACCCAGCCCAGGTCAAGCTTCTGTGCAAATGGATCGTTGTGCCTGCCACTGATTTGCTTTCTCACCTTGTGTACTCTGAGAAGGTTGCGTCCTATCAGCAGCAGTATGTCAGCGTCTGGTTTGAGGGGTGGTATTTCAGCAGCTATTGCTTTCAGATGGGGGTGATGCGAGGCAGCTTCTGCAGTGGGTATTTCTTCCCTATTATTGGGGATAGCATTGCACTCTATGAGCGTGGGGAGAGGAAAAACTCATTTTTTCATCCAATGATTGAACTATGTAGTTGCAGGCTCTTCTACCATTTACTTGTGTTGTGTCAGCACACGTCTTCAGTGTGTAAGGTGTGGCTGTGCCCTTCAATATTGAATGTTTCAAAAAACTCTGTTTTTGCGAGTGATTGATTACTTTGATCATCTATTATTGCATACATCTTTTTCATGTTGTGTGGCTCACCTTTCGGGTAGACTTTGCACCAAACAGATCTTGGAGCAGAATTTTCCTGTGATTTGATTTCCACATACTCGGTACATGTGGCTGTAACATCTAAGTCCTGTGTGAGCTCTTGCTCCCCGCCGTTCTCTTTAGGGGATGAGGGAGGCTAAGATGCTGTTGGAGCCGGCCCTGGGTGGAGGAGCTGCCAGGTGTTTGTCGCTGTTGCATTCTCCACACTTGATTGTTATTTGACCAGTCCTGGCTCGGTGGGTGGTGGAAGCAAGGCAGCGATAGCAGATGTTGTTGTCTCTGAGTACCTTTTTTTCTGTCCTCGAGCAACATAGCTCTGAAATCCCTGCATCCTTTCATTGGGTTGGGGGTGGTTTGTGATGTATGGGACATTGTCTTTTAATGTCTTCGCCTCCTTCCTTTGTCTCCACTCGACTAACACGTCTGTTTTGTGTACCGTAACTGATTGTTTCTGCATGTAGTGACTTTGTGATTTTCCTTTTTTGTACTAATTGTAGGAATTGGCAGGTGAGCTATAAGTCGTGTTGAAGCTTGGGTCATTCCTTGCTTTGGCTTGACCCTTTTACAATTCAACAAGAATGAGAAAGGTGGGAAAACTTACATGATGGTCTTCTTTATACTTTGACCCCTACCATTGTCACCCTTCTCCTGAAGGTGAAAGGGCAACTTTTCCACGATTGGACTTACACCCCTTGCTGTGTCTAAGTAGCTCAAGCCTGGCAGATATCCATCCAGCTTTGCTACTTCCAGTTCACACAGTAGATCTGATAGATCACGAAGCTTGTGTGGCTCTTTGCTCATGAGCTTTGGAAAATATTTGGATTCTTGCAAACATGGACCTTCTATTGCCTCTGGTGAGCCGTAGCATTCTTCCAGTCTCGCCCAGACCATGTTCAGACCAGCAGGTGGATGCCTGATATGACTGCTTTTAATCTCTTAGCAGTCAGAAGACTCAGGGCCGAGCCACTTAATGAGGAGGTTTACGTTCTTCACTGGCTGTAAGACCGAGGTCTCTGATGGTACTCTGGAATGTGGCTTTCCAGCTAAGATAACTCTCTGGCTTGTCATCATATTTTGTCAGCCCTCTGTTAATAGTTGGCTTCTGGCTAAGAACCTGGCAAGGTCACTGGTAGTGTTGTTTGCATCATTTGATAACTTGATATTTGTTGTGATTGCAACACACTTTGAGGAATTTTTGGTGAATTGCATCTCTTTGTGGTGGTCGCTTGGCGCCCTCTTGTGGCTGAATTGGGCAATGAGCTGTTTCTTGTTTGGCATGGAGATGTGAATAAATCAGTGTGGAATGTTGTTCCTGAGGTGTACTGTCCTGTTGAAAAGTTTCTTTCTTTTGAGATGAATCAGTACAACTATGCCTGTTTATGTATTCACTCACTTTTTGTTCTGCAGTTTGTTCTAGAGGCAAGAAGCGCAATTCTTCGCTGTGTTCTGGGTTAATGAGCCGAGCTACAGCAGACTCCATCACTTCTGCTTTAACCCTGGCTGCATCTGCTTCCTTTTGTAGGTTAAGTAGATCCAGAGTTGCCTCTAACCGTGCCTTTTCCATTTTAATGCTCATCTCTCTCTCAGCATATGCTAGTCTGGCTTTTGCTGCTTGAGCTTCTGCTTGGGCATGTGCTGCTGCCATACTGGCTTGACTTGAAGCTGATGACCTCCTAGATCCTACAGCTGATCGGGGAGTCAGTTTCCCAGAATGTACAGAAGACCTAGATGAGTGGAGGAGCGTGACTTTGAGGAGCGTGACCTTGAGGAGCGTGACCTTTTTTTGCTCCGTGTTTCTTCACTGTTATAGCTTTCAGCCCGTGTTTGCTCCATCTTGACAACTGGATAGGACCGCTGATGTTTGTTACTTATTTGTACCCGTAGGTAGATTTGGTTTGCAGTCTGGTGACAAGCCACCGGCTGCTGGTCGCTGCGTGCGCGAGCGCCCTAAACCTACATGTTTTTGGTATGCGGGAGGAAACCGGAGAAATCCCGGAGTAAACCCACACAACACGAGGAGAACATGCAAACTCCACACAGCTCACTGTTGGTCGGGGGCTGGAATCGAACCCACGATCCCCGCGATCCCCCGGCCAAGGGTAAAACTGTGCTGCCACAGTGCTAAACCACTGCGCCCACCGTGCATGCCGTGATGTTAAATGTACATTAAAGTCCACCCACCTTCACTGTGGTCCCTCACCGAGTGCTATGATTTCACTGTACTGTTGCACCCAATGTGACTCGTGTCGTATATTGAGATTCACAGCCAGCTAAACTCTCTCTTGCATCACTTCCGCCAAGGAACAGGCAGGTGTCCGTTTTGGACTAGGCTTTAATGCAAAAAAGTGTGAAACTGAAAAATAACCGACCCAAAGAAATATTTAGAAATTAGAAAAATAAAGACAATATCTACAAACGGTACATTAAAAGTCAATACTAGCTAAACAGCGTCATCACACGGACTCGGATACGGCTTCGCTATCACAACACATCGCCAATTAGCGTCTATAAAACTCATCAAACTTATTCTAATAATCAATTATACTTATCTACTCATCACAATAAACTACTAAACTTACTCATATTGCCACTCAAAGGGCTGGAAGTGAGCAGATGGCTTTAGAAGGAACAGCGACGCAGACTCGTGTTCCTATTGACATTCAGTATGCTAGGTCTCTTCTTCTCGTCACCTACTGGCAAGCTTAAGGCAACTACAGAGCCTAGCGCCCTCTAGAGGACTGGACGAACAAATATATATTTAAACTGTATCAACACAGTAGTTTTAATGTAAAAAATAAGACTGAAAGAGGACTTTTGTTATTGTTGTTTTATTCCAATCTAATGGCAGTGATTTATGCCCTTTATATTTGTGATACTATGACTTAAGAGTAAAAAATAATAAAATAAAACTAAAAATAATTCCAACAATGTTTCCTCATAGTGGATTTTCTATTAGCATGCATACATGAGATCTGAGAACTGGTATTCTTACATTCCTCATCTTAATCTAATTCAAATGCATCAAGGGAAGTCCTTTCCTTCTAGCTGTGCTAATGATCAAAGGAGAATACATGAGTCTATTAATATTTTTTTTGTGAACTTCACTTTAAAGATAGTGAAAAAAAATCCCATAGATAAATACAAAAAAAAAAAAAAAAAAGAAAAATCATGGTGGAGGGGTTTGGGTGCCTGAATGATCCCAGGAGCTAGGTTGTCCAGTGCAACTTCCCCTAGTAGGCCCTTTAACCAGAATCATCAAAGTTACAGCAAGGATCCAATATACCCAAAGGAGCCACATGGGTCCACCCTCCAGTAGGTTCATCACCTGCAGGAAGGATCATGGTGCTGTGCGAACTCAGTCGCAGTCTGGGCTACTCTGCTTGGTCTGCTGCCTCTGCAACCTAGACCCCTGGATAAGCAGTAGAGGATGGATGGATGGTTATTATGTACTTTATAGTTCTTAAATGTGACACTGGGCTTTCTATTCTCTTACTTGAACTGCAAATGTTTGAATGTCCTTAATTTTATAGTTGACAGCCAGTATAGTTATTAAATTCAGTCTGTAAACAATCTTTTTCAATCTTTTCAAGAAACTCAAAAAAACCTATTTGACTACAATTAAAGACTGTTTGCTAATAATGGAAGAATAAACCTTGGACATAAATCCATGAATCTGACTACACTTAGTTCAACTATAACGGTATTATCCAAAGAAGGACATTTATTTGGCCAAATGGTACAAAAGAGAAAAATCAATAAACATAAAAACCACAAACATCCTTCCACATGACAAAAAAAAAAGATTATTTACTGTGTGCATGGGTTGTAACTAAACTGTTATATTTTAGGATAAAGTACAGGACTTGTATTTACAGTATGTAGTGCTTTTTCTCCAAGACCACTCAAAGCGCTTCATTAGTAGTTACACTAACCCTCTAATCCAGGGATGGGCAACTTTGATGGTAGTTGTGGTGTTTGGACATGGTGGCCCGCCATAGATGACGTCATCACATGGCGAACTGGCCATGGTGCGATACGGCGCCACCCTTCTGTATACACATGTACAGTCGTGAAAAAATTAGGACATCCTGTATAAGCGTGTGGGGTTTTTTCACATACAGTATTTGGACATGGATATTTAATATCAATGTTAAAAATACTGGGCGATTTATGTAATACAACTAAACCATTAAAAATGAATTAAAGACTTTTTTCAAATTTTCTGTAAAATGTAATTCTAAACAAATAGTGAGGAATAAATTACGACACGCCCCATCTTTTTTAGGACACCCTTACATTCATTCCCACTTAGAATGGCTAAAATAAATGTTAAAAAATGCAATTAAAAACAAAAACAAGGTTAGACAGATATGTGAACATTTCTTAATAAAGAACTGAATATTTAATGGGGTGTCCTATTTTTTTCACATGACTGTAACTCAGTTGTGTATTGAATAAAAGAGAGTGCAGTTCATGCCCGCTGTCCGTGCCTCATTCTCAGCCATAACAAATGGTGACGAGGATAAACCCTAATAACTCAGCCATGGAAGCATGCACAGATCCCCCGCAACCGTTCCTCACTCTACCAGGTGAGCCGCCGATTCCCTGGCCACGCTGGTATAAGATGTTTCTGAATACCGGAGTGGTGGCTCAGTTGGTAGAGCATCCATCCCACACCCGGGAGGCAGGGGTTCAAATCCCGGCCGGTCATGCGAAGACCATATAAAGTGGAATTTCCTGCCGTCCAGCTTGGTGCTCAGCAATAACGGGAATAGAGGAGGGGAAATCTGTGGCGGTGCCTTGCATGGCAGCAACCCTCTGATTCTACACTTGGGGGTGTGTGTGATTAACCCTTGCGACTCCGGTCAATTTTCCTAAAAACGCCAAAAAATAATGTGCCCAAAGTAATATCGAACGCTGTTATTCAACCCTTTGCAGCATCTTCATGGGGTTGTCTCATTTAAAGAAAACACTTTGAATTTTTTGGCAAAAAAAAACATGATCTCTCTAAGTGCACCGCCATTGAGTTACAGTCATCTAAACATAGTGAACTTGAAGAAAATAAATTTGCCTGGGTATTTTTTGGATACAAATGCTTGCAAATTAACACACAGCTTCAGATCCGGGCTGGAAAAATGCAACAGAAATGGTAGAACCAAGTGTTATCCAGCTGAGGTCAAATTTTGTAACAATACCACAAAAAATGAATATATTACACAGGCTTTGTTCTCAGGCTGTTCCAGGCGATTTGGAACTGTGCCAAATTGTGCCAAATGCAAACAGTTTGGAAAAACGTCTATAACTTTTGAATGATTCAACATAGAAGCTTCATCTTGGGCTCAATGAAAGGTCATCATTCAGAGCTGTGTCTGTGTGTGTGTGTGTGGGGGGGGTTGGTCCCCCCACCCCCCCGCTACAGAGGACGGGAGTTTGGCCTCGCTACATGACGGATTACACTCGGATGTGGCATGTTTCCACAGCAACGCTGTCACCGCGGCTCCCCCCACCCCCCCGCTACAGATCGTAGCGGCGGGGGGGGGGGGGCGTTCACGGTTCGGAGGCGGCCGAAGAACCGTGTAATGCCGCGCACAGCACTTCGTACTTCGTGCGCCGTACAGTTGTAATTTACCGATCGGTCAAAAGTCATTTTTTGATTACATTTTCTGGGATAAATAATAATTCAGCTTATAACACCTTACCTCTTCACCAGCCACATTTGTCCTGGCAAACTTCTCTTCCCATTGTCAGACGAACGCGACGCTGGTCCGCTCGTGGATCCCGGTCAAAACATAATTCCATTATTGTGGTTTTGGGCGAATGATTTACGACCTTTGTCGTCGGCCTCCGTCGGTCTATGATGACGGAAGAGAATCCTAAACGTCTATTCTGCTGGAATGAGTGCAGGTCACACTTGTGGGTGGTCTCTGCTGGGTCTGTAGCAGGTTCTTCCAGCGTCCTTTTTTTCATCTGTGGCAGCAGTAAGTCTCTCTTCACCCAGCCCGAACTTCTGTGCTTCAACTGGCTCCTGCATTCACAGTAGGCGGGTCCTCCTTCCTAGGTTTTCATTCATTGGTTCTTCAAGGTTTCAGAAACCCAATTCAAGGCTCTTATTAGTCGAATGAGAGGTCAGTCAGATGAACTAATCTGTTCGCGGCTGTGTCTGCAGCTTTTATTTTCAGTGCGCCACACCACCTACATCACCACCATCAGGATCATGCGTCCGAGAGCGCACGAGGGCGCACGAGCCCGTCCGCGGTACAACGGAGCGCAAGAGGTTAACACAGTAGATAGGTAAAACACAATTTCGTTCTACTGTACATGATTGGTTGTACGGTTGAATGACGATAAAGGGTGATTTAATTTAATTTAATTATATCGCCGCTACTGGCTTGAATGATGCTAACGATGATAGGCTAAGGGGGACGCTAATCTGCTGTCTCGGCACCGAAGGACAAAGTGTGCTTGACTCTCTGGGCCCTAGGGACACTTACAAAGACCGTGTGACCATGATGAACACGTTTTACACTGACTATAACAACGTAACGGCACGGAGAACGATCTTCTTCCGGCGCCGCCAGAGTGAGGGTGAGTCAGTCCGGCATTATGTAGCAGACCGGGACCTAGCAAGTACCTGTGATTTTGGAGAGAAGATGGAAGAGATAGTATGCGATAAGCTAGTGGAGAGTACTAACAACAGGAGGCTGCGGTGTAGGCTGTTTTCAACAGCAGACAAGCTAACACTGGACGAGACTGTGAAATTGGCATCCCAGATGGAGGCAGAGGATGAGCTATTATCACAGCTAACGCCGCCTAGCCAACAAGCACCTTGCCCGGCCCCACGAACACAGGTCGCCGCCGTCACCACCCAGCACCCCGGCCCCACACTTCCCCGCAACAACCGAAAGAAGAAGGGTAGGAAACGGGATAACGAAGGTGAGTGCCCGCACTGCAGTAGTTGTGGTTCTAAACATTAGACTGAGTCACTTGCCTGCCGAGCCAGAGGGGTGAAATGCTACCGTTGCAGGAAGCTAAACCATATTGCCAGGGTCTGTCACTCAACCTGCATGGACTCAATGGCTCGCTCACTGGGCTCAGCCACCACTCACTCAATTGGCGCCAAATACTTGCCGTTCAGGCAGTGCATAGTGAAACTGGACAGTATCGACATGCTGCTGCTGCTGCTGCTGGACATGGAAGCCTCGAGGTCCCTTCTGAGCGTGTCTATGGTCAGGAAGCTGTTTCCTCAGAAAACCATTGCAGCTGATGTGGAAGACTTATTCGGTTATGGCCACACCAGAATTGGTATGGTAGGGACGGTCTGTTTTTCAGTGCAGTATGGCCCCAAGACCGTTCCATCGTTCACCTTCCAAGTGACATGCCAGGGTACTGATCTGATGGGCATCAACCTGATCAGCGAGCTGGGTTTCTTCATCACTGACTCAATGGGTGCCATCGTTCTGGTTGTCACATCATCCTGGCAACACCGCTGGCCAATGCTTTTCATGGGGCTGGGCTGCCTCACCTCTTTCAACCACCGACCGCTTATTGACACGATGATGCCCCCAAAAGTTCAGCCTCTGTGCTGGCTACACCTTACACTATAGGACGATGACACGACAGAGCTGCAGAAGCTGCTGGATGCCAGCATTATTGAGCGGATCAACGCATCTCCCTGGATCTCAAACTTGGTGGTTGCAAAGAAGAAGACGGGCGGCCTACAACCATGTATCGACATCAGAATGGTAAACAAAGCAGTGATCCCTGACAAATATCCCCTGCCCACGACAGAGGAGCTGACAGCAGCGTTTCATGGCTCAATGGTTTTTTCCAAACTAGACCTCCGCTAAGGCTACCTACAGGTTCCCCTTCACCCGGACAGCCACAACCTGACAGCCTTCATCACCCACATGGGAGTATTCAGGTACACCCACATGCTCTTCGGCCTTAGCTCCACCCCGAGCTGTTTTCAAAAGATCATGGCTACCATCTTCGCTGGTCTCCCAGGGGTGGTGGTGTACTTGGACGGCATCGTGGTGCATGGCACAACAGCGGTCTCCCACAACGCCCACCTTATTAAAGTCATGGAGGTACTAACAAAACACAGCCTCACACTCGATGGGGAAAAGTGCATCTTTGGAACTACGACCATCAAGTTCATGGGTTTCCGCCTGTCTGCCGAGGGTCTGATTAAACTGGTCAGATTTGAGGTTCTAAAGCAGACTGAGCATGCATTGGATCCTTTGCAGTTTGCCTATAGGCCCCACAGAGGAGTGGAGGATGCCACTGTCACTCTGTTAACACTCACTTAACATGCTTTTTGAACATCTGGATTTTAATGGGACACGCCAGGCTTTTATTTGTTGACTTTTCTTCCGCCTTTAATACAATCCAACCTCATATTTTAGTTGAAAGGCTCCTGCAACAATTTAATTTGAGTAATAATCTGGAGGGTTGGATTCTGGATTTTTTAACCAACAGGACACAGAGAGTAAGGGCCAATGGTACATTGTCTGACCAAAAGTGTTCTTCTACTGGCTCTCCGCAGGGGTGTGTGTTGTCACCACTACTCTTCATCCTGTACACAAACATATGTCGGAGCAGACATGACAACAGACACATTATAAAGTATGCTGATGATTCAGTTGTTGTCAGTCTCCTCCAGGATAATGAGGGTGGCCACGGCCCAGTAGTTGATGATTTTGTTCACTGGTGTGAGGATTCCTACCTGCAGCTGAATACGACAAAAACTAAAGATATGATTATTGACTTTAGGAGGAAAACTCCCAGGCACGAAGTCACTGTACTAAAAGGCCAGACCACTGAATGTGTACAATCCTACAAATATCTTGGGACGATTATTGATAGTAATTTAAACTTTGGAGAGAACTGTGAAAGGGTGTGCAGAAAGGGTCAGCAACATTTGCATTGTTTAAGGAAACTTGCACGCTTCCAAATTGACCGAACCATAATGACAATGTTTTATCGGGCTTTTATTGAATCTGTTTTATCCTTTTCTTTAGTGTCATGGTTTGGTCAGATAAAACTGAAACAGAGGAAATCCTTGGATCAGGTGGGCTGCACGGTGGCGCAGTGGTTAGCACTGCGGCAGCACAATTTACCCTTGGCCGGGGGATTGTGGGGATCGTGGGATCGTGGGTTCGATCCCAGCCCCCGACCAACAGTGATCTGTGTGGAGTTTGCATGTTCTCCCCGTGTTGCGTGGGTTTACTCCGGGATTTCTCCGGTTTCCTCCCACATGCCAAAAACATGCATGTTAGGTTAATTGGCTGTTCTAAATTGTCCCTAGATATCTGTTTCCTATAGGCCCTTAGAATAGAGGGTTAGTATTAATGAAAGCGCTTTGAGTGGTCTTTGTGACTAGAAAAGCGCTATATAAGTGCAGGTTAGTTAGTTAGTTAGTTAGATGGTCCAGTCGTTTGCTTGGTGAATCACAGCTGAGCCTGATATCCCTGTACACCAGACAGGTACAGAGGATTGCTACCTCCATTTTAAATGATGACTCCCACCCTTTGCACTGCCACTTTCAGCTTCTTCCCTCCAGACGGAGGTTTGCTGTCCCAAAATGTAAAACCCAGCGCTACAAAAGCAGCTTTGTTCCTGCTGCTGTTAAAGAGTTGAACAAGATGTAACAATATATTGCTCATAATTTAGTTACCTATGTATTGATTTTATTCTATATTTACTTATTTTTGTAGGTTTTTTTATTTGGGTTCTAAATCTTTCATTGGGTTTTAGACTTTTGAGTTTTTAACCTCTTTGACTAGTCTTTAACTTTTTAATATGACCCTTCTCTCTTATCTCTTTGTTTTTTCTCTTATCTCTTTGTCCTATGTCCTGATTGGTGGAGCCTTTAGTACTTTTATCATGTTTATAGTCAGCTACATGTGTGCCTGTGTTTGTGTTCATGTTGAATGTAATTGTGGTTTGTAAATATGGATGTCACCTGACTGCAAAACAAATCTACCTACGGGTACAAATAAAGTAACCTGAACCTGAACTCGAACACTGAGGCGATACTGTAGCTGCCTGAACCATCATGCCCCACGCAGCTTTCGTCCTTCTTAGGCATGGTGAATTTTTATGGGCGTTTTATCCCTCGGTACTCAGAGACGATAGACCCACTACGCGCCCTCCTGAAGCAGGATGCAACCTGGGTATGGACCCCGGCCTGCTCTTCCGCCATCAGTGAATGAAAGATGCGGCTCACCTCCCCACCAGTACTCACCCACTTCGACCCACAAAACTCCACGTTCGTGATGTGTGATGGTTCCAACACAGCAGTGGGAGCTGTTTTATCAGAACTGCAAAGAGGAACCGAGCGCCCAGTGGCGTTTGCCTTGAGGTCACTCACCTTGGCCGAGCAGAAGTACTCAGTGGGAGAGAGGGAGGCACTGGTGTGTGTTTGGGCGTGTGAACGCTGGCACGTGTACCTACAGTATATAGACGATGTTTCATGCTGCGAACAGACCACAGGGCCCTCACGGCACTGCTAGAAACATCGGGGTCGGGACACAGACCCCTGCACATCTACAGGTGGACAGAAAGACTACAGGCATACAACTTTAACACCCAGTTTACACCAGGCAGAGGAAATGTGGTGGCAGACTTCCTGTCTCAGGCCACACCTAATGCCACTCCGAACAACCACTGAGACCCCCCGGAGCTGGAAATGATTCACATGCTGCGTGGGCCACTCCAAAATGCCATCTCCCTACGAGAGCTCCATGAAGCATCTGAACAGGACCCAACATTGACCTAGCTATGCATCCATTTGCGAAGGCTGGCTGGCCAAGGAGCCGGAGGAATTGGCACCCTTCCACAGAGTCAGGGATGATTTATCTTGCTGGAACAATGTCTGCGTGGCAAGGGGGGCACTGCATGGTGATTCCGGAGGCACTTAAAGGCCACATCCTGACCATGCTAAACAACGGTGTAGAGGCTCAGTATGGTGGCCAAGGATCGACATGGTCGTGGAGGTCATGTTGAAAGACTGTGTGCCCTGCCTGGCCTGTGGGAAAACTGGCATGCCACCACCCACATCTCTCCAACCATTACCATGGTCATCAGCCCTGTGGAAACACGTCCAATTGGACATATACGGTGAACTCCATAGCGCCCACCAGCACCTACGCTTTCTATTAGTGGCCTACAACCTCCACTCAAAATGGCCCGAGGTGTGTCCCACTGGCTCAGTCACCACCGACGTAGTCACAGACTTCCTCACTTCCTTTTTCGCCTGCTGCAGCCTGTCGGACACAATCACTACAGACAACTGACCACAATTCACCTTGGCAGATTTCGAGACCTTCATGAAAGAAAGGGGCATCAAACACATAAGAACCGCCTTCTACCACCCTCAGGTGAACAGGGAGCGGGGGGTGGGGGTGGAAAGTTTCAACCAGACCCTCAAGAACGGACTCAGGGCACATCTAGAGGATGGGCTCTCATTTTCAGCCGCACTACAGAGCACCCTACTGCATTATAGAGTGACACCTCACGCCACGACGGACAGCTCCCCAGCACTACTGATGCTGGGACGCAAGATGAGTCTTCCCCTGGACCGACTACGCCCTCCAGCAGCTGCTACACCGCTGGAGATGCCCTCACTTAGATGGAGGGTGGTTGAACAACAACAACGGATGAAGCAAAGGTTTGTCAAGAAGCGCAGGGTGAGGGAATCTGGACTTGTAATGTGGGACTGGGTTCGGATCCAACGTCCCTACAGCACCCACAAGTTGCAGTTGTGTTGGACAACGCCGATGAAGATCACAGTGCTGTTGGGTCCAGCCACTTTTCGTCTTGCTGATGGGTCACGGTGGCACGCCAGCCGCCTCAGAAAAGTGACACTGACTTCAGCTCCAGACCAGGAGATGGCCACAGAAACAGCGAGATCAGGCTGGGACTTCGACCCACATCCCTTGACGAACGTCTGCCAGAACCGGCGACAGTGACACAACCCGAGCACCGCTCGGCCCGGATTTGACAGAGACCCCGCTACCTTAGGGACTTTGTAACAAAATAATAGACTCTTAAGTGTAGCCTGGACATGACTGATAACAGTGGCAGAATAACCCACTTGGTCACACAGGCATACCGGTAATCCACCCAGGTGCCCAGGTTGCTGTACTTTGTTCCCTGGGTTTTTCGGGGGGGGGGGGGGTGTAAATGTGGTGTTTGGACATAGTGGCTCGCTGTAGGTGATGTCATCAAGTGGCAAACTGGCCATGGCGCGACACGGCGCCACCCTTCTGTATATAGTTCAATTGTGTATTGAATAAAGGAGAGTGCAGTTCATGCCCGCTGTCCACGCCTCATTCTCAAACATAACAGTAGTGAGGGTCACAAAATTTTTCCCTCACTTCTCAAGGACCAGATTTACATGTAAACTTTCTGGGGAGCGGGGGGGGGGGGGGGGGGGGGGGGATTATTTCCTGCAAAGTCAAAAGTTTAACAATTAAAACTGAAAATGTAAATGAAAATAAAAGCTACGAAGCGTTTTATCATATTAGAATTAAAATTACTGGTAGAATTATATCTGCCCTGCAATGGACTGCCGATCTGTCCAGTGTGTACCCTGCCTCACGCCGAAAAAATGCTGGGATAGGCTCCAGTCCCCCCCCCCCCCCCCCCAGCCGATCTGAAAAGGATTAAGCAGCAGAAGATGGATGGATGGCTGGATAAAATTAAATCATGACCTAATTTTTAAAACTCTCTCCATCAAAATAATAACAAATTCCGGACGATAATTTAAAAAAAGCCAAGAAGAAAAGGAAATATGACGAGGCTTAGCTTGCTCTTGGATTCACCATGGGTGTGGAGGGGCAGAAAAATAGCTGTGGGAAGGTGGGCTTGGTAATGGTCTGACTCCCCAAAATGGGGAATAAAAAAAGTTTAAGAGCCAATGGTATAAATGAACCAAAAAAAAAAAAAATCAGCAGATTACAATAACCATAGTCTCTGAATCCTTTTCTGCACAATTAGAAGAAAAGCCTCCGAGCTCCATGGCTTCACCTGCCAAACAAGACTTAATGCTACAGCTCCTCAGTAGTATTGTGACGTTGGCGAGGTTCACACAAAGAAGAGGAACAGATGGTTGCGACAAGCAGGCTTTATTCAACACACCCAACCCCAACACCCCTGAGCACAGACAGGAGGGGAGGTCATTCTCCCAGACCTCCATTTCAATCATGGTTATACAACACATGACACATCTTGCCCTAATCCTGCCTATAAACACTGTTGGGTCATTATAATGCAGTTATAATGACACAGCAGTATAATAACTCAGTAATAACACACACACAGTAATGTTTTCAGCTGGCAAAGCATGCTGGGAAATCCCTGCCCCCCTTAACACGGCCCCGACGTTACACTGCTCCCCCCTGGACTGGTTTCTGTCCCCAGAAAAATCAAAGTCCAACCCAGAAGTCCAACGCGAATCAGTCCAGGTGTTGGGGGTGGCTTCGATGCCGATGACCAGCACATCCAACAGCTTCAGTAGGACTATGCACAGTCCCTCCCCTGGCAGCGGGAGTCACGACTCCCACCGCTGCCAGGACCTTCCAGGCGGCTGCTGGCCCACGTCCAGGCGTCCAGTCCCTGCCGAGCCCGGGAAAAGACTGGATCTGTCCTGCTCACTCCGCTGCTGCTGCACGCCGAGGGCCTCTGTGACGTTGCCACCGGGGGAAAGCATCTGCGGGCAGCGGTAGGACTACGCACAGTCCCTCCCCTGGCAGCGGGAGTCACGACTCCCACCGCTGCCAGGACCTCCCAGGCGGCCGCTGGCCCGCGTCCAAGCGTCCAGCCCCTGCTGAGCCCGGGAAAAGACCGGATCTGTCCTGCTCGCTCCACTGCTGCTGCGCGCCGAGGGCCTCTGTGACATCACCGCCGGGGGAAGCATCTGTGGGAGGCGGCCTTTCCCCGTCCATGCCACCTCGCTCTAATTTAATGTCGGCGAGGGGTCAGTTTCTCGCAGGGTGGGCGCGGAGCAGTACCGTGCGATGTGCCCTGGCTCTCCGCAGCGGAAGCACCTTTCCTCACATCGCCGTGGCCGTCTCCTCCGTGGACGCGCCGCCGTGGTCTGCTGTAACTCCTTCCCCCCCCCTCGCTGTCAGCACGGCGGTTTCCTCCTGTGACCAGTCGTTCAGCACGGCAGCCAACTCGACCTGGGCCAGGTGGTCATCCAACAGGTTCTCGCCGTTGTAGCGGGGAATCTTGGCCAGCTGCCGGATGGATGGGACGGTCACCTCCCGGTCGATCGCCGCTCCTAATCGCCATGGAATCGCCAGCCCGAAGCGGGGCTGGTTTGCTCTGCTTGGCCCACTCTGCCTTGAAAAAGGCGGAAGGCGGGGTATGCTGGTCCGTCCATCGCAGCGAGCCACTACGGGGGTCGGCGTGTCAGCTCTGCGCTCCGTTCCCAGCCAGGCGATGAACTGCCCCAGCCGCTGGACCTCCGCCCAGGTCCTGACCAACATCTTGCTCCATCCCTACTCCTGACACCAGTGTGACGTTGGCGAGGTTCACACAAAGAAGAGGAACAGATGGTTGCGACGAGCAGGCTTTATTCAACACACCCAACCCCAACACCCCTGAGCACAGACAGGAGGGGAGGTCATTCTCCCAGACCTCCGTTTCAATCATGGTTATACAACACATGATACATCTTGCCCTAATCCTGCCTATAAACACTGTTGGGTTATTATAATGTAGTTATAATGACACAGCAGTATAATAACTCAGTAATAACACACATACAGTAACGTTTTCAGCTGGCAAAGCATGCTGGGAAATCCCTGCCCCCCTTAACATGGCCTCGACGTTACAGTATTGATTTTTGTTTAAAAGCAGCCTACTTTGTACATTTACTGCTGTTTACAGCCTATTAATGTGGTCTTAGCAGGCAACATACCTTAAAAACACATTCTCCGCCGGTGTACTGTTCCCTGTGTTCACTGCTCACTCTCACTCTCGCTCTCTCGCTTGACCACTTGCACATTGCGCACCTAGGTTTCAAGTAGAGCTCTCTCTGCTGGCGGACTCTATAATTGCATTTAAGAATGCAGTTCCAAATGCGGCAAACGTGATATAAATAAATAATTGATTTTTGGAAATGGACTGGCAGGCTGCAGGGGATGAGGGGGCGGGCCGCCAGTTGCCCATCCCTGTTGTAACCTAAGAGTCTATCAGAGTCAGACACCTAGGGACAATTTAGAAACACCAGTTAACCTAACATACATGTGTTTGGATTGTGGGAGGAAACCGGAGCTCCCAGAGTGAACCCACACAGCACAGGGATGACATGCAAACTCTGCACAGAAAGGTTCCCACCCCTGCCAGTCTGGGAATTTAAATCTTGAACCTGGAAGTTACTAGCATTTAACCACTTGCACTCCGGGCAATTTTCCTAAAAATGCCAAAAAATAACGTGCCCAAAGTAAATCGAAAGCTGTTATTCAACCCTTTGCAGCATCTTCATGGGGTTGGTCTCATTTAAAAGAAAACACTTTGAATTTTTTGGCAAAAAAAACATAATCTCTCTACGTGCTCCGGCCACTGAGTTACAGTCATCTAAACATAGTGAACTTGAAGAAAAAAAAATTGGACATAGTGTTTTTTTGGATACAAATGCTTGTAAATAACACACAGCTGTCCAATCCGGCTGGAAAATGCAACAGAAATGTAGAACCAAGTGTTATTCAGCTGAGATCCAAATTTGGTAACAATACCACAAAAAATGAATATTTTACACAGCTTTGTTCTCAGGCTGTTCCCAGGCGTTTTGGAACTGTGCCAAATTGTGCCAAATGGCACAGTTTGGAAAAACGTCTGTAACTTTTGAATAATTCAATGTAGAATCTTCATTTTAGGCTCTAATGAAAGGTCACACTCAGGGCTGTGTCTGTGTGTGTGTGTGTGGGCGGGGGGTCGTTCCCCCCCCCGCTACCAAGGACCGACTTCGGCCCTCGCTACAGACGGATTACACTCCTTGCATGTTTTCACAGCGCCCCCCCCCCCCCCTCGCTACTGTGTGTGTGTGTGTGGGGGGAACCGTGAACGGACCGTGAACGCCCCCCCCCTCGCTACAGAAGAGGGCCATCGCTACATGATGGAATAGACTGATATGCTTGCCCCAGCGGACCTGGGGGGCATTCGGACCGTGAACGCCCCCCCCCCCGCTCCTCTTCTGCAGCGGGGGGGGGTGGCGTTCACGGTCCGAACACGGCAAATGAACCGTTTATCGTGGCGCACGCACTTCGTAATTCGTGCGCAGTACAGTTGTAATTTACCGATCGGTCAAAAGTCATTTTTGGATTACAGTTTTCAGGGATAAATAATAATTTAGCTTATAACACCTTACCTCTTCAAAGCAGCAGAGTCGTGGCGAACATCTCTTCCCCCAACGCGACGCTGCTCCGCTCGTGGATCCCGATCAACATAATTCCATTATTGCCGTTTTGGCGAATGATTTACGACTTTTGTCGTCGGCCTCCGTCTATTCTGCTGGAATGAGTGCAGGTCCCACTTGTGGGTGTTCTCCATGCTGCTGGGTGAGCCTGGGTCTGTAGTAGATTCGTCCAGAGTCCTTTGTTTTCATCTGCTACAGCAGTAAATATCGCTTCACCCAGCCTGAATTTCTGTGCTTCAATTGGCTCCTGCGTTCACAGTAGGCGGGTCCTCCTTCCTAGATTTTCATTCATTGGCTCCTCAAGGTTTCAGAAACCCAATTCAAGGCTCTTATTAGTCGAATGAGAGGTCAATCAGATGAATTAATCTGTTCGCGGCTGTGTTTGCAGATTTTTTTTTCAGTGGCGCTTGGAGGGCACACCACCTACACCATCACCATCAATATCCTTATCATGCGTCATGCGCACGAGGGCGCACGAGCGCGCTCTCGTGCGCCCTTGTGCGTCATAGGACGCAGAGACTTGCCCGCCTGCGGAACAACGGAGCGCAAGTGGTTAAGCACTGCATAGCCATTAGGCCTCTGTGTCTTGTCTAATAAGCATGCTTTAATGCACGCTGAGAGGCATTAAAAACAACACTATATCAATTTCAGAAAGTGGTGTAAGTTGTCAGTGAATAAAACACAAATGAAGATACACTTCATCAAGTTTATTAGCAAATGGTTATTAGTGCATGAATTCAGATCATCTGGATGTACAGATATGCAGCAAAACTTGATGATTTCTCTTGAGTTTATCGTTTATTAATATTGTGTGTGTGAGACCTCCATCTGATGCTAGCAAACCCTCAATTCTGTGGGGGAATGATACCACTAAGTTCTCAGTTTGATGCCAAAGAATGTGGTCCCATTCAGCAAGCAGCACCGCCTCAAGCTCAGCATGATTTGTTGATGCAGGATCCCAACTGTGCACACGCCGATCCAGAACATCCCATAGATGTTCTGATGGGGAGTTTTATGCATTGAGATGACAGGGATTATTTTATTTTAAAAAAAAAAGTTTTAAAGCACATGATCATTATAAAGGTATACAGGATTTTGTTTTCTTTATATGCTGCATTTTTAATGCCTGTCAATATACAGTATATAATATAGTCTTATAACTTAATTACAATTGTTTATTTGTGATGTATAAAGTATTTATAACTTCTTTAATGGCATACTTATATATTTTTTCATTGGAGTCTTATCTAAAGTGGTAACTACAGTATTTTTTGTCTTTTTCCTATATATGTTCTATCCAGATTAGTCCAGTCAGCTGCAATTTTTTTTTTTTTTCGGTGGAGGTCATAACTTTTTTCATAATTTTGGGAAAAAAACTCACAATTTTGACTTTAATCTCAGAATTGTGACTTTTTTTCTCAGATTCCCCCCCAAAGAGAAAAAACAATTCAGTATCCCTAATCCTCTAACATATTTCTTCCACTGATTACCTCAAATATTTTAGCGGTCACAAATATTAAACTTTTCTTGGGTGTATCATTAGCATAAATGATTGTTTTTACCAAAACTATAACTACAGCTGAACCTGTAAGGTGCCAATCAAACCTGGACCACATTTGCCTCGTAGCAAATAAACACACCTGAGGTGTCAGACTTATTTCTTCCTGCTGCCTCCTTCCTGACAGCAAAACAATATAGCACCTTAAATTTCCGTAGCAACATTAAGCCTTGATGCCAAATTTGAGGAGAAACTGAAGGTTTGAAATCACCCGAGACATCTCATCATGGACAGAGGGTTGAATCTGATTGCTTGTTGACACGCTTGTCCCCACCGAGATCCGCAGGCAGTCAAAAGCATCTCGTAAAAGTGTTGTGTACCTGTCAGGAGTGAGCCTTGTTTTGGAAGATACAGACGACATAATTCATCAGGCCGAGGGAGAGGCTCTTGAAGAATGGAGAAGTGACAAAGTGGATTCTTTTGAGAATAATGATGGCTGCCACTATTCAGAATGGATGGTGTCTTTTAGGATCTCTCAAAGGTTTTATTTTTTTTTTTTCCTAGTGCTGTAAAGCCCACAGGTGGGATACACTCAGCCACCACTGACAAGACATTTATATACTGTACAAGTTTTTGATTACTGGGACTCATGTAATTTCGCCATTTGAGGATGCAGACAGCATGAAAGGAGACACTGTGAACACATGAATCAAAGAAATTCAAAATGTCTACAGAACAAAAAAAAGAGAGAGACTTTGGATATTTTTATTAGTTCACAGCCATGGAAATGCTCTACATTATGTAAACAACCATCTGTTTTTTTTTGTTTTTTTTTTGTCTCCACTGAATTAAATGTAAATCTAAATATTTCTGGGGAAAAATATTGAGACAGCAGGTTTTCTGTGTTTCTGGACTGCCTGTGTTTGTTCTGCAGTTTGAGTTTGTGCCATTTAACATCTCAGAAACAGTAAATAGGTTACACTCATGGAGCTGTAGTTCCCTATCGCAAATCCCTCATTATTTTTGAACTATTCCTGGTGTTGGTTGCCAGGTTTGAATGTCAAATGTCGCATTTATTTCATCTTGAGCAGAGCGAGGAGAAAACCCACTGTCATGAGGTTGGGTTTAGACCCTTGGACAGTGTGACGAGTCTCATTCACATTCTGTCCAATCCTGACATCATTTGCATGAGAATAAGCCCCAAACTCTGCAAACGTGACACATCCCAGACAAGGGATCACAACTTGGCTGTCATATTAGGCCGGTAAATTCAGGTGACACGGATCCTGTGTCCTCATCTGGGCCGACCTGACAGTGGTTCATGTTCCCCGCTGTCTTTTTCTGGGGGCTTTGTGGTGGTGGGGGGCTTGCTTTTAATCAGCATGACGAACCCTGCCACCCCCTGCGCACACACATACACTCACTCAAGTGTACACACACTGTTCATGAGAGTGGGCATATGCTGAGGGGCAGTGGGCTGGCCGCCGTGCCATCATTAGTCCAAGCCTACACGGCGAGCGTCTGACACATGTCGAAGGAGCTTCATTCGACCTACAGAAGGCGCATCCACATTATGCAAAGGCAGCAGTGTCTATATGTGCGGTGCTACTGTCAGAGGCTTGAAGAGGAACTGAGGAAGGAACTGCAGGGGCCTGGGGAAGAGAAAGGGGAGGAACTGACATGGGGAGGGAGAAGCGGCGAATCAATAAAAGGAGTGGAGGAATCTGTTTGCAGGAATGATTGTGTGCTGCAAAGTGAAATCTTTTTTTCTGAATAAATAAGACATTGTGTAAGACAACCATGAATGTTTTAGATGGAATGAAACAAAAATTAATACAATAACATTAAAAATGCTACAGACTGTTAAAGGCACACTTATTCAAGTGCCACATCTATATTTTTGGACAACTCTGAAAAGTTATCTCTGCTAGGAGCTAACATGATCATTGTGGTCTGTCTGTCTGTTAGCAGGATTACACAAAAAAATTATGGACGGATCTGGATGAAATTTTCATCAGCGGTGGCCCTTGGGTCAAGGATGAACCCATTTAATTTTAGACCAGACACTGTATGCAGATTCTTGATAACTTTTTCATTTCTTTAGCATCCTTGGTAGAGGTATACACTTTCTGAGTACCCTCTAGTTTTTACTTGTATTACAAATGAATCCTCGTATATTGTTAAATTTTACTTTAGTGCTCCTTCTATGTTCGTCTGAAGTAAGTTTTAGCTTCTCTCACTTTGAGCCCAGCTTCCATTCAGGCTAAATTTCCTCTGATCAGCTTCCTTTTAAAAACAAAGTGGAACTAGAGGGCACTCAGAGAGGACATACCTCTGCCAAGGCTCTGTCCCTGCCTTCCCCCCTCCCTCCATCTGTTGGTTCATACCTCCATCCTGCAGTCCTTCTGTCTGTCTGTCCATTGCGATTTAGGGCTTTGGTGGGGAGATGCACTCATGGATCACTTCCAGCATCTACTGGGTTCATCTGTAGTACAAGGGTCACCTCTGATGAAAATTTCATCAAACTCTGTTTAGTAGTTTTTGTGTAATCCTGCTAATGGACATATTAACACGTCGTGTCTCGATGATATTACCTCCTTGGTGGAGGTAACCAGTAGTTGGTTGCTCACAATTAGATCTGTTTGAGTTGAACATCAGTCAATAACATTAAGCTCTAAGTGTAGAAGAAATTGTTGAAAATTTCTAACTCGGTATATTTAGCTGTCAAAGACTATATACCTCTGACAAGGCTGAATCCTTTTGCTTCAGAGCAACAGGATGTTTCATGTCCACAACAGCAGTCTGGGGTATGTACAGTGATCCCTCACTTATCGCGGTTAATGGGTTCCAGAACCGACCGCGAAAAGTGAAAAACCACGAAGTAGCGTCACCCCTAATGACATCATCCATAAATAATACGTACGTTCATTCTCTCACTCTCTCTCTCGTGTGATACGTGTGTGTGTGTGTGTGTGTGTGTGTAAGTGTACATACATACGTAGATGTAAATAAAGTGTACATAAATATGTTTTTAGAACTCTTTTATTCTTATAACAAGATACGTAACTCAAGATGAAGATGATTTACTGCACAGGTTAATGAGAGCTTTACTGCTCCTCAGGTGACGCCTCATTGTCAGGTGCTAGAAGCGCAGGATCGTCGAGGGCAGCTTTCGGTAGAGCTGGAGAAGCTGCAGGAGGCGGCGTAGTGGCTCGACGGGAAGACTATTTCGCACAAAATGGCACAAGAGAACAGCAAAAAGTTCCACGTGGCGAGACTAAGAAACACGAGCGATAAAAAGCAATGAATGCGGTCTTCCTTCACTGCATGGGCGTTCGGCAGGGAGAGAAGGTGGGTGAAACGTCTCGGCCAATCAGCTTGCGGGGTGAAACGTCTCGGCCAATCAGCTTGCGAGATTTCCGAGCCGAGCCAACATGAGAACAGCGAACAGAGAGGTGGATTTTTGAGTTGTGCGGGCTCTCCGTGTTGATACCTGATGTTCTAATGTAGTCTCCCTGCCTTCTGCTAGCGCCCGCCCATTATTTCTCAATTTTGAATTTTTGATGAATATTTTTGAAAAATCCGCGATGCACTGAGGGCGCAAAAGGTGAAGCGCGAAGTAGCGAGGGATCACTGTAGTCTGTTGTGCCAGCAGATGGAGAGAATACCAACATTTAAGCAGACTGGATACAGGTTAACTACATGTTTAAAATAACCAAAAATACTGAATCCATATTGAACTCTCTGGGAAAGCTGCACTTAAAATAAAATTTTCATGCAAATCCGCCCTTACTTTTCCAAAACTGAACTGCTAAACTGCTAAAGGACAGAGAAAAATACAAACAAGAACAATAAGCACACCTCACTGGCAAAAATAACAACCAGGGTTTGGTAGTAACAAGCTGTGTTTGATTGACGGGAGCTCTTTCTGGACGTTACTCTATCATTCTTTTCTTGTGGAAGTTCTGTTAGAAAGCAGTCTTAAAAACTAATACTTGACAAGGTAACTGGGGCAATGTTAGCTGTTTTTGCAATAGGTGCATTTACCTAGTTTTACTTCATCAAGTTGAAAAGGACAGTAGGAAACATGAGCTAATGGAAGATTTCAAATATTAAATCCAATACCGTGTTACCTCTGATTGATTAAAATTATAGATAAAAGATAAATTGTACTTGAGGCAGCCATTACTGTAGTGGTTAGTTTAGTTTACTAGTTTGGGGAAAACAGACTTGCCACCTAAAAACTCTGACTGGCAAGTAACTTTGGAAAACAACTTTCTTAAGAGAGAGAGGTCATTGAAATTGTTAAATCATTTTTAAAGTAAAACATCTACGGATTGTGATGGTATTGACATGCTTTTAGTCAAAACTATCATTGAATGCTTAGCGAAGCCACTGGCATATATTTGTAACCCGTCTCTCTAAACAGGTATATTTCCCAAAGCAATGAAAATAGCTAAAGTAATTCCGATATACAAGACGGGTGACAGAGGGGAATTTTCAAACTATAGACCTATTTCACTATTGCCGCAATTTTCCAAGATACTTCAAAAAATATTCTGTGAGAGAATTGACAACTTCATAATGAAGAATAATTTATTGTGTGAGCAGCAATATGGGTTCAGACACAAGAGGACAACTGCATTTGCTCTAATGGAATTTATAGAAAAAATATCAACTGCCGTTGAAAATAAAGAGTATTCAGTTGGGGTATTCCTGGATATTAGAAAAGCATTTGATACAGTGGATCATAATTTATTATTAAAGAAACTACAAAATTATGGTATTGGGGGGTAGCACTGTCCTGGTTATGTAGTTACTTAAAGAACAGATATCAGTATGTATGTGTTGGTAGCAAAAACTCACAGTTACTGAAGATTACTTGTGGAGTCCCACAGGGTTCAGTTTTGGGGCCATTGTTATTCAATATGTATATAAATGATATACGTAAAGTTTTGGAAAAAATGGATTTAATATTGTTTGCAGATGACACTAATTTATTATGCAGTGGAAGCAATTTGGAACAACTTTTTGATACACTTGGAAAGGAATTAGGAAAGCTTAAACTGTGGTTTGATTCAAACAAATTGACTCTCAATTTAAGTAACACAAAATTTATAATTTTTAACAACCATCACAACAACTTGTAGTGGGGTAAAAAAGTATTTAGTCAGCCACCAATTGTGCAAGTTCTCCAACTTAAAAGATGAGAGAGGTCTCCAATTTTCATCATAGGTATACCTCAACTATGAGAGACAAAATAAGAAAAAAAAAATCCAGAAAATCACATTGAAGGATTTTTAATGAATTAATTGATAAATTCCTCGGTAAAATAAGTATTTGGTCAATAACAAAAGTTCATCTCAATACTTTGTTATATACCCATTGTTGGCAATGACAGAGGTCAAATGTTTTCTGTAAGTTTTCACAAGGTTTTCACACACTGTTGCTGGTATTTTGGCCCATTCCTCCATGCAGATCTCCTCTAGAGCAGTGATGTTTTGGGGCTGTCGCTGGGCAACACACTTTCAACTCCCTCCAAAGATTTTCTATGGGGTTGAGATCTGGAGACTGGCTAGGCCACTCCAGGACCTTGAAATGTTTCTTACAAAGCCACTCCTTCGTTGCCCGGGTGGTGTGTTTGGGATCATTGTCATGCTGAAAGACCCAGGCACGTTTCATCTTCAATGCCCTTGCTGGTGGAAGGAGGTTTTCACTCAAAATCTCACGATACATGGCCCCATTCATTCTTTCCTTTACACGGATCAGTCGTCTTGGTCCCTTTGCAGAAAAACAGCCCCAAAGTATGATGTTTCCACCCCCATGCTTCACAGTAGACAAGTTGAGTTTTTACCAAAAAGTTCTATTTTGGTTTCATCTGACCATATGACATTCTCCCAATCCTCTTCTGGATCATCCAAATGCTCTCTAGCAAACTTCAGACGGGCCTGGACATGTACTGGCTTAAGCAGGGGGACACGTCTGGCACTGCAGGATTTGAGTCCCTGGCGGCGTAGTGTGTTTCTGATGTAGCCTTTGTTACTTTGGTCCCAGCTCTCTGCAGGTCATTCACTAGGTCCCCCTGTGTGGTTCTGGGTTATTGCTCACCGTTCTCGTGATAATTTTGACCCCACAGGGTGAGATCTTGCGTGGAGCCCCAGATCGAGGGAGATTATCAGTGGTCTTGTATGTCTTCCATTTTCTAATAATTGCTCCCACAGTTGATTTCTTCACACCAAGCTGCTTACCTATTGCAGATTCAGTCTTCCCAGCCTGGTGCTGACATAATGCACGGCTCAGGAGACACACACGCAGGCTCAGGGTAAATCCAATAGCTTTATTGACAACAAGTGTGTATGAGTGCGTGTCTGCGAGATGGGTATGTGTTGGTGATGGCGTCTGCGTCAGGCACGGGGGCAGGAAGCCGTTCAGCCGGACAACCCTATGGGAGAAGCAGAGGGAGAAGGGTAACGGGCACCACACCAACACAGGAGATGTGATAATGACTGTTGGCTTACTTGGTTTGGCCAGGTGGCTGGCGTTAGCAAGGGCGTAGCCCGGTAGACAGCGACCTGGAGCACCTGACACAGCAGCGAGGAGATGATGGCTGGAGAATGTTGTCCGCCGCCGGGAAATCCACCTGTGCACAGGGGAGCAGACTGGGAGGAAAAGGTAAGAGATCCTTACTTGGTATCTTGTTTGGTGAAGGGAGTTCCTTGCAGCAAGTGATGCCAATGTGAACAGACGGCTTCAGGCCGAAGCCCAGGGCGAGGCGGCTTAAATCCTTCGCCGCTGACGAGGTGCAGGTGTGCGCACAGCTGGCGCCGCTGATGAGCGGCGAGACGTGACAGGTGCAGGTCTACAATTTTGTTTCTGGTGTCCTTTGACAGCTCTTTGGTCTTGGCCATAGTGGAGTTTGGAGTCTGACTGTTTGAGGTTGTGGACAGGTGTCTTTTATACTGATAATGAGTTCAAACAGGTGCCTTTAATACAGGTAACAAGTGGAGGACAGAGGAGCCTCTTAAAGAAGAAGTTACATGTCTGTGAGAGCCAGAAATCTTGCTTGTTTGTAGGTTACCAAATACTTATTTTACTGAGGAATTTACCAATTAATTCATTAAAAATCCTTCAATGTGATTTTCTGGATTTTTTTTTCTCATTTTGTCTCTCATAGTTGAGGTATGCCTATGATGAAAATCGGAGACCTCTCTCATCTTTTAAGTGGGAGAACTTGCACAATTGGTGGCTGACTAAATACTTTTTTGCCCCACTGTAGTATCTAAACTCAATGTAAATGGTGTAGAGATTGAAAGGGTATCCGAAATTAAATTTCTTGGAGCAATAATTGATAATAAACTGTGTTGGAAGTCACATATTAATTATATTAAAGGTGAAATATCCAAATCAATTGCAATATTACACAGAGTGAAATACTTGCTGAATCAACCCACACTATATACTTTGTATCATTCATTAATACTCCCATACATGACATATTGTACTGAAGATGATTATCAATGGAGGATGGCGGCGCGCATGGATGCAGCGGCCCCTCCAGGCATCAGTGAGTGTGAGAGTTTTGAGTGTTTTGATCATCCCAGTCATACATTCTGTAAAACTTACAACCGTGAGACCTTATTAAACATCAAGGTGCTGCAAGAATCGCAGCACTCGGTTGTGACTTGGACATTCTATGCCAGCATGGAATTCTGTCAGAGAGTCCGCTGGAAGCTACCCGGGAAAGGAGGAGGCGTAAGCGGAGCGAACGCAAGCAAAAGCAAGGAAAAAGGGCCGGGATTCATGCTAGGCTAAAGGCTAACCCCTCCAGACCAGCAGTACCATCACTCCTTCTCTCTAATGTCCGCTCCCTCGACAACAAGCTGGACGAGCTGCGTCTGCTGAGAGAAACCCGGAGAGAGTGGAGGGACTGCTGTGTGCTTGCGTTCACGGAGACATGGCTCCACGACAACATCCCTGACGCGGCCATTCAGCTGGAAGGTACGACATTGTTCTGGGTGGACAGAGAAGCTGCGAGCTCCGGTAAGAGCTGTGGGGGGGGGCCTATGCATCTATGTTAACAAGAACTGGTGCGTTAACGCCACGTTAATATCTAAACACTGCTCTCCGTTGGCGGAGTTCCTTATTGTAAATTGTCAGCCATTTTATCTGCCGAGGGAATTCACCAACGTGTTTGTAGCTGCTGTTTACATAGCGCCGAGCACTAATGCTAAAGCTAATGCTAAAGAAGCACTCAGAGAGCTGCACGATGCTATTAGTGAAATTCAAACTTCACACCCGGACATTTTGTGGTGGTTGCGGGGGATTTTAACCACACCAGTTTAAAGACTGTGCTCCCCAAGTTTAAACAATGTGTAGACTTTAAGACCAGAGGAGAGAATATGTTGGACTTGGTGTACACAAACACAGATGCTTATAAGGCAACACCTCGCCCCCACCTTGGCCTTTCTGACCACCTATCCGTGATGCTGGTGCCTGCCTACAAACCTTTACTGAAGCGCAGCAGGCCAGTAGTGAAACAAATCAGGATTTGGCCAGAGAGTGCAACCTCAGCACTTAAAGACTGCTTTCTGCACACAGACTGGGAGGTCTTCAAAATAGCAGCCTCCCAGGAAGACAAGACAGATGTGGAGAAGTATGCTGAAACGGTCACCAGCTACATCGCGAAGTGCACAGAGGATGTCACTATAGTGAAGACTATCACTGCACGGGGCAACCATAAGCCCTGGATGACTGCAGAGGTGCGCTCGCTGCTCACAGCCAGAGATGCAGTCTTCAGAGCGAAGGACAGGATTGCCCTCCGCTCAGCCAGGTCTACACTCTCAAAGGGAATTAAGACGGCGAAGCGCGCCTATGTGGAGAAAATCCAGGGACACCTCTGTGACACTAGGAACACCAAGCGGATATGGCAGGGAGTTGGGGCGCTGACGGACTATAAGTCTAGGCAGGGGGTCGATGACGACGACGCTTCGCTTCCAGACAGGCTCAACAACTTCTTTGCACGTTTTGAAGCATCAAACCCGACAATCAGAGGGAGGGCTGGCCCATCTCCACCATCGGTTGGACCAGCTATCACTATCAACACAGCGGACACACGGAGGACCCTAACCAGGGTCAACCCACGTAAAGCTGCAGGTCCGGACAACATCCCGGGACGTGTGCTCCGAGACTGCGCGAGCAAGTTGGCGGATGTCCTGACTGACATTTATAACATCTCCCTGAGTCAGGCCATCGTTTCCAGATGCTTTAAGACCTCTATCATAGTACCGGTGGCAAAGAAACCAGTTGTGTCCTGTCTGAATGACTATCGTCCTGTTGCACTGACACCAATTGTGATGAAGTGTTTTGAACGGCTTGTCAAACCACACATCATAGCCTGCCTCCCTGCATCACATGACCCACTCCAGTTTGCATATTGTTCAAACCGCTCCACGAAGGATGCTATAGTCACCACCCTGCACTGCTGTCATCACCCACCTGGATCAGAAAGACATCTACACCAGACTCCTCTACATTGATTTCAGTTCAGCATTCAACACCATTATTCCCCAGAGACTGATGGAGAAATTACTCCTTCTTGGTCTGAACACCGCCACATGTCTCTGGATCCTGGATTTCCTGACTGAGAGACCTCAGTCTGTCCGGGTTGGAAATAACATCTCCAACTCTATCATGCTGAGCACCGGATCCCCTCAAGGCTGTGTACTCAGTCCACTGTTGTTTACAATTCTAACACATGACTGTGTATCCAGACACGAGGGGAACCAGATTATTAAGTTTGCAGACGACACCACGGTGGTGGGACTTATTCAGAGGGATGAGGAATCAATGTACAGGGAAGAAGTGAGAGACCTGGAGGGCTGGTGCAGGGAGAACAATCCGGTGCTCAACGTGGACAAAATGAAGGAGATGATTTTCGACTTCCGGTGGTCACAGCCTGAACACGTCCCTCTCAGCATTGGCGGCCGTTTAGTGGAGAGAGTGGAGAACATCAAGTTCCTCGGAGTGCAGATCTCGCAGGACTTGACCTGGAGCAAGAATTTCTTGGGGATCAGGAAGCGGGCCCAGCAGAGACTGCACTTCTTGAGGAAACTCAAACAGGCCTCTCTCCCCATCTGCATCCTCAGGACCTTATACAGAGGTGTGGTGGAGAGTGTTCTGACGTACTGCATTGCAACATGGTACTCCAGCTGCAGTATGTCAGACAAAAAAGCCCTGCAGAGGATAGTTAAGGGAGCTGAGAGGGTAATTGGAGTTTCCCTCCCCTCAGTCCAAGAACTTTTTCAGAACCGTTGTAGGACCAGGGCACTGAACATTGTCAAGGACCATTCTCACCCTCTGCATAAACACTTTGAACTTCTGCCATCTGGCAAACAATTCCGGAGCATCAGAGGCAGAACCACCAGACTGATTAACAGCTTCCTTCCACAAGCTGTTAGGATGCTGAACAGTTGATCCGGAATCTCTCATACATACTACTGCACCTATGGACATTATGTATATTATTTGTATATTATAATTCTGGTTAGTTTTCAAATATGTCTCAGGAAAGTGTGAATGGCTGTGTTGGGGTGGGGGGTGAGGGTGTGTGTGAGTGTGTCTTAAATTATGTTCTTTTTTTTTTTTTACTTATATGGATGCATATAAGTAAAAAATGGATACATGTAAAGCAAACATATATCCAATCTTTATGCTTCCGAAGAGAGCTATTAGAATAATACTAACTAACTAACCTGCACTTACAGTATATAGAGCTTTTCTAGTCACAAAGACCACTCAAAGCGCTTTCACTAGTACTAACCCTCTATTCTAAGGGCCTATAGGAAACAGATATCTAGGGACAATTTAGAACAGCCAATTAACCTAACATGCATGTCTTTGGATTGTGGGAGGAAACCGGAGCCCCCGGAGTAAACCCACGCAGCACAGGGAGAACATGCAAACTCCACACAGAAAGGTTCCAACCCCTGCCAGCCTAGGGATTCGAACCAGGAACCTTCTAGCTGTAAGGCAACAGTGCTAACCACTGCACCACTGTGCTGCCCGTCAATAATAAACAAAGTTGTTTACAGGGAACCAACAAACACACTTTTTCTTAAATTAAAAGCTCTCAAGTTGATAGATCTGGTTGACTTTAAAACTGCTGGAATAATGTTTAAAGTGAAGAATCTATCACTTCCCGCAAATATCCAAAAGTTGTTCCAAATAAGGGAGAAACAATATCATTTCAGAGCAACATGTATATTTCAAAAACCTTCAGTGAGAACTACCACCAAGCAACACTGTGTCTCAGTGCAAGGAGTCAGATTGTGAAACGCTTTTGGACCTGAATTAAAATCATGTACAATGCTTGGACAATTTAAACAAAAAGTAAAGGAAGAAATACTCCAAACATATATACAAGATGACATGTAAAATCACATAAGAATTATCATATTCTACTTCCGGTGCCACACGAGTCGGCTGCCTTTTTGCAACAGTGGCTCAATTCTGAGTTTTTTCTTCTCTGAGTTTTTTTTTTTTCTGAGTTTTTTCTTTACACACCTTATACATCACGGACACACAGATCGCCCCAAATGTCTCCCAAGCCGGCGGACGGAGCCACTGTTTACAGCAGGAGACGGTACAGCAGGGAACAGCTGCTTGCACTTAATCGCCACTTGGTGCTAACGGAAAAACTCGACGTACCGGGAGAAATAAGGCGAAAACGATGTGGTTGTCGGGCTGGTGTTAGATGGCGGACAAGGAGTATAAGGTACAGACCCATCCTCCCATCCGTTGTTATGGGGAATGTACGTTCTATATTGGGAAAGGTAGATGAGCTAGCGGCTATCTCCCGCTACGACAGCTTATACCGGGAATGCTCCCTCCTTTTGTTTACCGAGTCGTGGCTATCTGAACTAGTAGCAGATGCTAACATTGAGCTGGAGGGTTTCCACGTGATACGGGCAGACCAAACACCAGACAGTGGCAAAGCAAGGGGCAGTGGAGTGATGATCTATGTTAATAACAACTGGTGCAGACCGGGACACATCACTGTTAAACACCAGCACTGCAGCAAAGACATCGAGTTGCTAGCTGTTAGCATGCGGCCTACCTATCTCCCGAGGGAATATTCTCACGTGATCTGCATTGTTATTTATGCAAATCCGATGGCGTACGCTGGGACAGCGCATGATGTCATCAACTCAGTAACTGGCAGGCTGCAGACAGAACATCCAGATGCTCTTCTCCTCATCTCAGGCGATTTCAACCATGTTTCACTGTCTCCCATTCTACCCACGTTTACCCAGTATGTCACATGCCACACTAGAGACAATAAAACACTGGACTTATTCTACACAAACACTAAGGAGGCGTACACCTCATTACAACTCCCCCCACTCGGGAGATCGGATCACAACTTGGTTCATCTCCGGCCGGTGTACAAACCCCTAGTACACAGACAACCTCCGGCCATGCGCACAGTGAAGTTATGGTCTGAGGAGGCAATGGACACTCTAAAGGGCTGTTTTGAAACCACCGCCTGGGAGCAGCTCTGCGATCCACATGGTGAGGACATCGATGGCCTCACTCACACCATCACGGACTACATCAGCTTCTGTGTGGACAACACCGTTCCCACCAAGACCATACGGTGTTGCTCAAACAACAAACCCTGGATCAACCCTGAGATAAAAACACTTCTGAGAGAGAAGAAGAGGATCTTCAGGTCGAGGAATAGGGAGATGCTGAAGTCCGTACAGAGGGAGCTGAGGAGAAAGATCAGAGAAGGCAAGGACAGCTTCAGGAAGAAGATGGAGGACAAGCTGCAACAGAGTGACATCGGTGGGGTCTGGAGAAACCTTAAAACCATCTCTGGGCTCCAGAATACCTCCTCCCAGGCCATGGGGGGCAGGGAGTGGGCGAACAATCTGAACCTGTTTTTTAATAGGTTTGACCAACCGCCCTCCCCGCCGACTGCACAACAACCACTGCTGCCTCTAAAGACATCGAGTCCTGCTGCCCACACCCCACTCCACCATCACCCCCCCACTCCCAACACACAGCCCCCCAACATGACCCTCACTAAGACCCAGGTGAGGACGGAGCTGAGGAAGATCAAGGCGAGGAAGGCGTCGGGACCGGACGGCATCAGTGCAAAGCTCCTCAAGTCCTGTGCAGACCAGCTGTGTGGGATTGTCGAGTACATCTTCAACCTGAGCCTGAAGCTGGGGAGGGTACCACAGTTGTGGAAAACATCTTGTGTGATACCTGTAGCAAAGACTTCCCACCCCAAAGATCTGAACAGCTACAGACCAGTGGCCCCCCCGCTGGTGGGTCCAGCGATGGATCCACTCCAGTTCGCCTACCAGCATGGTATTGGGGCGGAGGATGCGGTCATCTTCCTCCTTCACCGTTCTCTGTTCCACCTGGAGAAGCCCGGGAATACAGTGAGGATCATGTTCTTTGACTTCTCCAGTGCTTTCAACACCATTCAACCGATGATGCTGAAGGACAAGCTACTGTGCGAAGGGATGGACCAGCACCTGTCATCATGGATCCTGGACTACCTCACAAACCGGCCACAGTTTGTGAAAACCCGGGACTGTGTGTCCGACACGATCATCGGTAGCACGGGGGCCCCACAGGGAACAGTTTTGGCTCCCTTCCTGTTCACCCTTTATACTGCGGACTTCTCACACAACACAACACACTGCCATCTACAGAAGTTCTCTGACGACTCTGCGATCGTTGGCCTCATCTCCAACGGAGATGAAGCTGAGTACAGAGGGCTTATCCAGGACTTTGTGGACTGGTGCCATCGGAACTGCCTCCAGCTCAACGTGAGGAAAACTAAGGAGCTGGTGGTGGACTGCCGCAGGCAAGGACAACCCCTCACAGCACCAGTAAATATACAGGGAACAGACATTGAGATGGTGACATCCTACAAGTACCTGGGTGTTCATCTGAACAATAAACTAGACTGGTCACACAATACTGACGCACTCTACAAGAAGGGACAGCGCAGGCTGTTCCTACTGAGGAGACTCAGGTCTTTTGGTGTACAAGGGGCGCTGCTGAAGACATTCTATGACACGGTGGTGGCATCAGCCATCACTTTTGGAGTGGTCTGCTGGGGCAGTGGTATTACAGCAGCCGATAGGAAGAGACTGAACAAACTGATCAAGAAAGCTACTCTGTCCTGGGGCAGCGCCTTGACCCAGTGGAGGAGATAGGAGAGAGAAGGATGGTGGCTAAACTGTCATCTCTGCTGGAGTCCGAGTTCCACCCTATGCAGGACACACTGAATGCACTAAGGAGCTCATTTAGCAGCAGACTACATCATCCTAGGTGCACAACCGAGAGGTTTCGCAGGTCCTTCCTACCAACGGCTGTCAGACTGTATAACCTAAGCAGGGCTGCTCGCAGAGATAGTAAAAAGACGTGACAACCTAATAGTATTGAATGCAAAAGACGCAATAGACTTACACAATGGTCCCCTCCGGTATACAACTAGGAAAATACCGGTAGCTACGGAGGGTGACAATATGTATGGGTACATAATCATACCATGTAGGATAACTAAGTAGATGGTTATGCTGTTTCATTCCATCTAGCTGCAATGCTCCGCACTGTGTGTGTTTGTGTGTTTATATATTTATTCCATCTAGCGACAATGCTCCACACTGTATGTTTATATATTTACATATTTATTCCTTCTAGCTACAGTGCTCCGCACTGTGTGTTTATATATTTACATATTTATTCCATCTAGCTACGGTGCTCCGCACTGTGTGTGTTTATGTGTTTGCATATTTGTTCCATCTAGCTACAATGCTCCGCACCGTGTGTGTTTATATATTTGCATGTTTGTTCCATCTAGCTGCAATGCTCCGCACTGTGTGTGTTCATATATTCATATATTTATTCCATCTAGCTACAATGCTCCGCACTGTGTGTTTATATATCTATATATTTATTCCATCTAGCTACAATGCGCCGCATCGTGTGTCTATATATTTATGTTTATATATACATATGTATACTCGCTGCTCTTGTTTTTTTTTCTTGCCTTCTGATTGTTGCTCTGAGTGTTGCTATCCCTGTGCTGTTGCAATCCTGGAATTTCCCCATTGTGGGACTAATAAAGGCTTATCTTATCTTATCTTATCTTATCTTATATTCAGTCTGTGTTGTGCTGTTGCTTAGTTTTTTGTTTGTTTGTTTTTTGTCACGTTTTGTCTTACCTTTGTTCTGAATTGTAATCGTTCTTGTTTTGTTTTTGTTTTTTGAATTCTTGGATGGAATATGGGTGGGCAATACAAGCTGCGGCTTCAGCCATCACCCATTTCAGATAACTTATGTTGAACTGTATAATCAGAGGAGTTATTCTTTAATTTGACTTTGTAAGATTTTTTTCCCCTTGTTATATTATTCTGTTCCTTTCTTTTAATCTTCACTTTTAATCTATCCGAAATAAATATTCATTCATTCAAAAAAGTAGCAGGTGAACAAAAATGTTAATAATTTACCTAAGCTGTGAGTATTTCACTGAGTACAGATGGAAAGTAATGTATAAACTACATAAATGCTCAGTATACAATATTTTTCTGTGGGTAGAAAATAGGATGTCAATGGGTTAATGCAAAGCCCTGGTAGAAATATAGAAATAAACAATACATAGCAAGGTAAATTTCTACTATCTACAGGTCTTTGAGACAGTGTTTTACCAATAGTGTTCTTTTCAACTCTATGTTCTGGCATTTTGATACTGACACACACTAAGTCTACAGTATATTTCATAGATCCCACAACGATGATTTCAAAACCAGAGGTCAAATATAGTACAGGTCAACATCCTTAATAAACTTCGCACTGATGCTCATTTAAATTAAATTAAAAATTAAATTAAATTAATTAAATCACCCTTATTGTCATTCAACCGTACAACCAATCATGTACAGCAGAACGAGATTGTGCTTTACCTATCTACAGTGTAAATCACACACACCCCAAGTGCAGAATCAGAGGGCCGCTGCCATGCAAGGCGCCGCCACAGAGTTCCCTCCTCCATTCCACTTATTGCTGAGCACCAAGCTGGACGGCAGGAAGTTCCACTTTTATATGGTCTTTGGCATGACCCGGCCGGGATTTGAACCCCTGCCTCCCGGGTGTGGGGCGGATGCTCTACCAACTAAGCCACCACTCCGGCATTTCCTCTTGGATGCAATAACAAATTATTGTGATTACTCCTTGAAACTTTATTCTTATTAAAAGTTGATTTTATTTAAAGACAGTTTCTATATTTGGTTATTTTTCTAAGCTTTGCTTGACTTTGTAGAAGTAGATTAGTGTCATACAACAACTTTTCTTTTTGAATCACTGTCCTGGCAGAGAACAAAACTTCACATTGTAGCAGAAGTGAGTCTGTCTTTTGTTCTAGTAGACGGCAATAATTTCAAAGCCCTAATTTTGCTGTGTTTTTAAAATGATTGGCTGACTTAAAGGTTAACCGTCATCCCATGTGATGAATATGCACTCTCAAACCAGACTGCTCCTGCCTGTGAGACATAAAGGTAGAAGTCTGAAAGAGTCATGAAGCAAAGGGGTCATAATGAATTATCGTGTCATCCATGTTCCTCTCCCCCTCCACTTCCAGTACAGCCCAAAGACTAACATGTCTCTGAAGATGTGTTAATAGAAGAATCAACAATCCACTTAATGCCCATCTTGAAGGGCAGAGGCATCTTTGCAACTACACAGATGAGATTCTGCTTTCATTGCCCATGTCAGTATAATGATTTAGTACCAGGCCCTGCCAGTCCTTTGTCACTTGGGTACTGCAATCTTTCTTTGTCAGTTGCCAGGAGGAAGGACTGAGATTCAGTTTTTCCAATAAAGCTAAATGCATCGCCAACAGCGCATGGTCCAATAGCTCATGAATATGAATACACATATAAATAGACAAGTTGAGGAGGTGGATGGATGTTGGCCTGTCACTTTTGCCTTGCCTAACATCTCCACTGAGGGTAACCCACGTCCTGGATCCACAACATTACCGACTTCCTTCAAAGTTAGACAAGACTACTCTCTTTCTACAGCTTACATTATATTACTGTTTTATTTCCATCCCTCAATTTGAGTTGCTGTCATTAACATGGGTTTGGCATCTCTTTAATTAACAGTTATCCAACAATCATCATAGAGAGATGACAGGCGGGTGGTGGAAGAAGAGCAAGATAGTGAATGTGTAGCCTAAGCTGTTGTGATATGATTAGTTTGATGAGCCAGGCACACCCAAACAGCTGTTTTAATGAAGAGGGGCCCCTGCAGGACAAATCTGAAAGTACACAAAGTCAGCTATTGATTAAATTTGAGGTTAATTCCACAAATAGTCTGCTGTTTTTTGGCACCAATCACGTCCATCAAAAAAGTATAGTTAGTCTATGGTTCTTGTTTTAATTTGGTGCTACTGTACTACCAATATCAATATCTACTGTTTTAAATTGTACATTATTTCTGACCTTGTTGGACATGCTTTACCTGAAATGCTTCAAAATGGAACTCTGTGCATTTACATTCACAAAAATAAATTATATGTAGTTAAATTTGAAAGAGGTAACTGGAGATTGCAGGAAAGATTGAGACTGTCCTCCATCCCTTTATGGTTTTACCAGCTGGTGTTACAACCTATATGTGCATTTTGACAGTTGACAGACAATCCCCTTCATCGATGTTTTACATTTTGGCATTAATTGACCTCTAGTGGTTGTGTAAATAATGACACAAAGTGACATGGCAGACGGCTACAGTTGCAACGAGTGTAAAAATGCAAACCCCAATTCCAATGAAGTTGGGACATTGTGTAACACGTAAATAAAAACAGAATACTACATTCTACCGGGGCACCATTGAGAGCATCCTCACCAGCTGCATCATGGTGTGGTATGGAAGCTGCACCACCTCCTGCCGGAAGACACTACAACGCACAGTGAAAGCTGCCAGCAAGATCGTCAGTGCCCCTCTGCCCCCCTCCTCGGACATCTACCTCACCTGCAGAGCCATCAACATCGCAGGCGACATCTCCCACCCCTCACACTCCCTATTCAGTGCTCTATCCTCAGGAAAAAGGTACCAGAGCTTCCAGGCCCACTCCACAAGACTGCTAAACAGCTTTGTTCACCAGGCCATCAGGACCCTGAAGTCTGTCCACTCCCCCAACCACCCCCACCTCTGGACCATAACGCACTCAGCCGCACAATAACTACCTCAGCTGTTGGCACAGAGAGACTGGTACACCAACAGTAATACATTTGCTGCTGTATTGTAGCACTGCCACATATTTAATTGCATTGCCCTTTTATGGAGAGAATGGCAGCCACATAAAAGCAGCGTTAAGAGGAAGGCGGAAGTCGCCACAAGACATTCTTTCATTCAAACACAGACTCACAGACGGACAGGCCGCTGTCATTAGGAGCGGCTGTCACATGGACAACTGAAATAAAGGCCTTTCAATGAGACAATTGGAGCAACCAGGAGGAGTGTTGGTCTGCTGGAAGTCTACGTGGGACTGGAGGCTGACGGCGCATTCCTTGCCATGAAACGGCAGGTTGGTTGGCCCGGGAGGAGTACGCTGGACCGGGGAATTCGCTGTGTGACCTGAGGGAAGGGCAGCGGACCCAAAGCCGGTGAGAACGTTCCCTCTTGTCTCGCAATCATCATTTTTTCTCATCTCCATCTTGACTGAGCTCAGGTTTTTTTTTTGGTCAATTATACAGTGATGTCCTGTTTGTTTTTGGGTGACTTTAGTGGAACACTTTATTTTTTCTCTTTTTTTTAATTTTTGCCAGCAAAGATTGGGAACAATACTGGACATTTGAACACTATATTGAATTATGTTTGTGTGAATATAAATTGTGTAAATACATTGTGGGTGTGGTAAATAAGGTATAACTAGAATTGTAGTATAATCATTATTGTGTGCACTTTGAACAATAGTAATAATCCACCAAACCATATAAGCGTGTAAAGAGTGAAATCATTTCATCCCATGTATTGGTAATATTCTCTATTTAATAGAAGAGTGTTACAGTATGTCTCTCCACCTTACTGCAACCATTTGCACAAATGCCATATCTGTTGCTTTCTGTTATTATAATACTGATCATGTGAAGTCCAGTCTGTCACTGTCTGCACCTACAGTACCGCATTGAACGTGCAACTACGAGTATTACTGTTCTACCTTTTCTCTATATAAGATTGATGGGTTTTGTCATTTATTTGCACTGTGGGATGTCTGGGTGTTATCTTTTACCATTATTTGCACTACGGGTAGCATTAATGTACATAGACTGCTGTTGTTGTTTTCCAGCCTTATTCCTTTTATTATATTGCACACACCACTGAAGAGAGAGAAACGGCATTTCAATTCTCCTGTATGTCCTGTACATATAGTAGTATTGACAAATAAAATCTTTCAATCTTTGAATACTTGCAAATCCTTTTCAATCTAAATTCAACTGAATACACTACAAAGACAAAATATTTAATGTTCAAACTAATAAACTTTATTCCAAATATTCACTCATTTTGAATTTGATGCCTGCAGCGTTCTCCAAAAACGCTGGAACGGCCAAGAAAAGACTGGGAAAGCTGAGGAATGCTCAAAAAACACCTTTTTGGAACATTTCACAGGTGAACAGGTTAATTAGAAACAGGTGAGTGTCATGATTGGGTATAAAAGTAGCATCGCTGAAAGATTCAGTTGTTCATAACCAAGGATGGGGCAAGGTTTAAAACTTTGTGAACAATTGCATGGGTTAATGGTCCAAAAAGTTTAAGGACAACGTTTCTCAACATACAATTGCAAGAGACTTAGGGATTTCATCATCTACAGTTCATAATATCATCAAAAGAGTCAGAGAATTTGGGGAAATTTCTGCATGCAAGCAGCAAGGCCAAAAACCAACATTGCATTCCGGTGACCTTCAATCCCTCAGGCAGCACTGCATTAAAAACAGACATCATTCTGTAAAGGTTATTACCATGTGGGCTCAGGAACACTTTGGAAAACCACTGTCAGCTAACACAGATTGTTGCTTCCTCTACAAGGGAAAGTTAAACTCTACCATGCAAACAAAGGTTATATATTAACAACAACCAGTAACTCCACCGGTTGCTCATCTGACATGATCTGACACAAAGAGGAAAAGTGTGCTGTAGCCTGACTAGTCCACATTTAAAATTGTTTTGGAGATCATGAATGTTGTGCTCGCTGGGCTGAAAAGAAAAACAACCATCCAGATTGTTAGCAGTGCAAAGTTCAAAAGCCAGCATCTGTAATGGTATGGGGGTATGTTAATGTCCATGGCCTGGGTAATTTGCACATCTGTGAAGGCACCATTAATGCTGACCAGTACATACAAGTATTGGAGCAACATATGCTGCCATCCAAGCAACGTCTTTTTCATGGACATCCCTGCTTATTTCAGCAAGACAATGCCAAGCCACATTCTGCACATGTTACAACAGTGTGGCTTCGTAGTAAAAGTGTGCAGGTACTAAACTGGCCTGCCTGCATTCCAGACCTGTCTCCCATTAAAAATGTGTGGCGCAGTATGAAGCACAAAATACGAGCAGCTGAAGTTGTGCATCAAGCAAGAATAGGAAAGAATTCCACATACAAAGCTTCAACAGAGTCCTCAGTTCCTAAATGGTTACTGAGTGTAGTTAAAAGTTAATGTAACAAAGTGGGGAACATGCCCCTGTCCAGCTGTTTTGGAATATGTTGCAGGCATTAAATTCAAAATGAGTGAATATTTGTAAAAAACAAAAAACTAACCAATAAAGTTTATCAGTTTGAACATTAAATATCATTGAGGTGTGGAGACAGGAGGGATGGCCAAGATATATAGAGTGATGATATAAAGTGAAGTACGTGGCGGTAATGCACCTGTAAGCTGGTTGCCAACCGCCAATCAAATCTAAAAGAAGAAGCAGAATCATTGAGGTGTTTTGTCTTTGTAGTATATTCAACTGAATATAGTGTGAAAAGGATTTGTAAATCACAGTATTCTATTTTTATTTACATTTTACAAACTGTCCCAACTTCACTGGAATTGGGGTTTGTAGATGCTTACCTTTACCAAACCATAACCAAAACCTGAACCCGAACCACTTAAAATTGTGTATCTGGTGATTAAAAGTCAACTGCAAAACTGAGATTTGAGTAAAACAGATGGCAGTGGCAGAAAGGCAAGATAAAAATACATACAGCTTATATTTACATACTGTGTTCGCTGAAAGACTTACGGGAAGCATCAAATGTCCAAATTTATTTTGTTATATTGAAGGTAATCTACTCTTAAATAGTTCCCCAAGAGGTAGTTCATTTAGTTGTTTATTTGTTGTTTCAAAACTTTAAGTTAAACCTTTAAGCATTCTGCAGAATCTACACTAAGTTCTTGTCATACCTGTCCAGCACACAATGCAAGAAGCAGCTCTGCTTTGTTTGTCAAGATACTTACCAAACCTAGCTCTGCAACTCCCGGTTTAACTCCCACACTGTCACTATCTGGCTTGCTTTTCCACTGCTGTGGGAGTATTAACGCATGACATCTACAATGGCCTTAACACAACACGCCGAGATTGAGTTCCTCAGGCTGCCTGTACACATCTCTTCTTACCTTCACTCTGAGTTAAGCCAACCCCACTGCTGGGAAAGAGATGTGACAAAACCAGGGGGAAGGGAAGTGGGAAATAAGGCAGAGCCAAAGCCGATCTGCCACTCAGTGACAGGCGTTTTGACAATCATAGCCTGTCATCACTTTCTGATCAGACCTGTCAGCAAGAAATGCAGCAACAAGACAGCACTGCAGAAGGAACATCGGCATGCCCCCCTACTTACTGCGCACACATATTCAGAGATGTGTTATTTATGTACACACACATCATACAGACACATGCAAACACATCAAATGTGTCAGAAAGTGCTATGTACAGTCCCTAAGAATAAAACAGGTTTGGTTACTGTATAGAGTGATTTGGCTGTGCTCTGCCAGGGCTACAGGAATGTCCCAAAAATCTCAACAGTGTTGCAGGCAGTAAATTTCCACCTGACAGCTGAGGAAGAAAAAGTTTTTATCTTGTCATGCTTTCAAAAAAATCACAAGGTTTGCAAGGTATTTGGCCATAAATCAACTTCTATCAATCTTTCAGGTAGAACACCCTTATGGTAGAAATATTGAATTAAAAGTAAATTAGATTTAAAGATCTGCTTGTTGCTGCTCTGTTCCAGGCTCTGTTCCTGTGAATGGTACTGTGGGAAAAAAATAAAATCTGCCGCAGTTTGAAAACAAACTGAAGCTAGAACAGAAGAAAACTGAGAGTACCATTAAATAGATCCAATTATTATTCTCTGTCCAAACAGAGAAAAACAAGAAACAGAGAACTGAAATAACATCTGTCATGTCATCTGCCAGTCAGAGGAGCCAAGCTGCCATCTGTGAGAGTGATGGGAAAGGAAAAAAGATCTCAAAAGCTTTTTTTCTTCTTCTTTTTGATTTCTAAAGACTTCTAAAATGGTGAATGAAAACCTGTTTCAACACATACAAATTACCACTGTTTCCCATAGTTACAATGTGCAGTTTTAAATGCCAGTCATTGTTTTAGCAACAGTTGTCTAATCTAAAATGGCTTCATTCATACTACATACATAACATTTTCTGATGCTTAAAGGAAAACATTTTTCATAAAGCTCAAAATTTTTTGTTTGTTTTCTGATGAAAATTGTTTGCTGCTGTTGGCCCAGACTTTTCATTTTGAAAATTAGGGATGCAAATCCTCTCCTGAACCATTGTTGGCACCAACAGCCAAAATTTGGTCTGGCAGAAAGAGGTGGTGTTGGTCAGGATCAAACTAAACTATTCGGGGTGTTGATGTATCCCATAATCCCTTGCGCACCAGAGAGGCAAAGATATCAAAACAACATGGAGAACCCACCAAACGAACTGGTAAGTAGGCTTACTTTGTGCTATCATAACTCTATCCCATTGCTACAAATTCACAGTATATTGTTGTCCAAGGTTTTATCAGTGTTCTAAGCATATCGGCTGCAATATTTAAGTGTAAAATTTATTTCTGCAAGCTTGCTACCCACCTGATTACAATTGGGTATCAGACAACAGTGTCAATAGACAATACATGTGTATTGCAATGTGTTGATTTCATGTTTAATATATATGTATATATATATATATATAGTATATATATATACACACTATCGTTCAAAAGTTTGGGGTCACCCAGACAATTATTTTGTGTTTTCCATGAAAAGTCACACTTATTTACCACCATGAGTTGTAAAATGAATAGAAAATATAGTCAAGACATTGACAAAGTTAGAAATAATGATTTGTATTTGAAATAATAATTTTTTCCTTCAAACTTTGCTTTCATCAAAGAATCCTCCATTTGCAGCAATTACAGCATTGCAGACCTAACATGATTGCACAAGGGTTTTCCAATCATCCATTAGCTTTCTGACGCAATGAGCAAACACATTGTACCATTAGAACACTGGAGTGATAGTTGCTGGAAATGGGCCTCTATACACCTATCTAGATATTGCACCAAAAACCAGACATTTGCAGCTAGAATAGTCATTTACCACATTAGCAATGTATAGAGTGTATTTCTGATTAGTTTGAAGTTATCTTGATTGAAAAAAGTGCTTTTCTTTCAAAAATAAGGAAATTTCAAGTGACCCCAAACTTTTGAACGGTAGTGTATATATATGCCTATATGGCATACAGTATATATACACTATGGAATATATGGAATATGCCTATTCCTGGTATAATCAGCTATTTAAATATATAAATTAATATTATAGTTGTACTTTCTTGGATTTCATACAGCTGAATGCGATATAGACAGTTCTAAGCATAACTTAGTTTTGTCCCCTAATCAGTCTGATGTTGAAGTTGAACCCTCTCCAAAACTAGTAAAATTGTAATTTCACAAATAACAGCCAGCAAAAACAATTTCACAGAGTGAATGTATGGTGTTAGTCAATTACAATTAAGTGACGGCCTGTATGCCATGGATTGCAATTGACTATCTTGTCATTAAATTTGTATTCAAAAGACTATCTTAACACTGCATAGAATTTCGAATAGGCCAGATGTGATGTATTATGAATACTAGAAGACTAGAAATATCAGCAGGGTATACTAGCACTGTATAATAGACACGTGCGTAAATGGCGGCAAAATTGCTCTGATATTTTATGTGTTTACATGATACACCAAGCATGACAAGGCTTGCAATTACATGGCACATGTTCTTCAGAATCTTAGGCATTATATAAAATGTATCCTACCTTTAGATGTCGAATCCATGGTCCATATGCCAGGGTTGAAGTGCAGTCATGTGAACGTCTGCAGCAGTTTACATCGTGTTTACATCTCGCGATGTGCGCACGCCTCTCTGGGATTTCGCGCGAGAATAGAAACCTCAATACCCTCAATGGTTTGGTTCATTTCTAGTTGGAAATCAATGTTCAGAATAGTTTGGACTTTTAGGACCAGTCACAGGAAGTTATGGTGGCTGAAAAGAAAAGGGGGTGAAAAAAGAATAAAAATGAGCAATGGTAGAACTTGATCAGAGGAAAAGGACTGGATTTTCCTTTTTAAAAATGATCTGATGATGTGGTAAAAACTGGTAAAAAAAAAAAAAAAACTCATAAAAATGCTGAAACTTACAAGATATTTTCAGAGGGGATACAAGACAGACAACATGAAGCCTCCAGAGAGCAATACAATCTGAAGATCAAGAAAGCACAGTATACGAAGGTGCACAATGTCCTGAAAAAATATCCTGGATGTCACTGGAGCACTCATTTACCTACAGTAGCTCATCTATGAAGTTGGTGGAGTTTTCCACAGCTTCAACTTCCAGTACAGTTAAAAATGTGATCATGACTACAGAAAATCCTCCAGTATCGTGTTTGCTAATATCATGGGCTGTGTTAATGGTGCAAACATTCATGACAGCAGAACATGGGACCATCTTAAATGTTTGGTGCACTGTCATAAGGGGCAGCATGAAGCCAAACCTAACCAGACCAAATGTATTCAGTGTAGCAAAAACTTGAACTTTGATCCAGACCTTGGGATGGACCTTTGGGTGTGAAAATGAACTTAACATCTCTCGAAGATAATGAGAATCCATGCTTTGCTTTAATAATTTGCTGTCATTGTCAGTTTAGCTGAAAAAGTCCAGCAACACATACACAGCTTTGTTCAAACCATTGATAACATCAAGACAAAATTTGCTCAACCTGCTCATTCATTAGCCACCCATCTGTCATTGCTGATGATGAATCTGACAATAACAGCTGATTAAGTTGCAGAATTGCAGTGCAGCACAGAGACATCAGAGAGGCTTGACTGGCAGCAGTCAGCTTCACTCTCATCATTTCTTAGTGACTGAACTCATTGTGGATGATGAAAGTAGTGCAAAAATTAATATTGCAGTTGAGCAAAAGCTAAATTAACAGCGTTAAGTTTCAAAGGCCTGTTTTATTGAAGAAATCCTAAATACAACTACTGTACAGGGTGTACAGTCTTACAGTAGTTCCTGATATGCCTGTATGTCCTATTGTTTGTCCTCTGTTCTTCTACAGCACATGGCAAAAATTATGGAATCACCACTCTTGGAGGATGTTCAGTCAACTGTTTAATTTTGCTAAATAAATAAATAACCATAAACTATTTTTATTCAAAATGCCAACCTTCTGGCTTTCAGAAACACTTTTTTAAAAATTAGAGACAGTTGTAGTAAATTGCAATTTTTAAAATTAGATCATGCGGATAAAAAAAAATATGTGATCACTCAGTTCTGTATTATGAAACTGCCCTGCAATCTGCAGTCCTAAAACAAACACCTGCATCAAAATAAATCTGCTAATTATTCTGCAGATAAAAAAAGAGTTCTTGCACACCTTGGTGAACAGTTGCACCAAGCTGACAAACATGAATCATGGCTCCAACACGAGAAATGTCAATTGAAACAAAGTAGAGGATCATAAAACTTCTTCAAGAAGGTAAATCATCACAGAACATAGCGAAAGATGTTGGTTGTTCCCAGCTGTGTCTAAAATCTGGACCAAGAACAACAAAATAGGAAGACTGTAAAAGGGAAGAATACTGATAGACCAAGGAAGACCTCAAAGTGTCAAGAAAGAAAACTTAAAGCAATATGTTTTCAAAACAGAAAATGCATAACAAACAAATGAGGAACAAATGGGCGGAAACTGGAGTCAGTGTTTGTGACCAAAGTGTAAGAATTCACCTAAGGGAAATTGGATTTACATACAGAAGAGCCAAACAAAAGCCATCTGATATAATGTCGGGCCCAGGGAACATGTACACAGGCTCGAGTGTGATTCAAAAGCTTTATTGAACAATAACAGGTGTTTGGATGCGTGACTGTGAGATGTGGAAGGATTGCAGGACGACGGGGATCGCCGAGGGCGGAACAGTGTGCCGTGCAGCCAGGCAACCCTAAGAGCAAAGCAGAGGCAAGGGTTAGTGATGGATTTCCTCCCCGCAGGGTTAACACTCAGTATGCTGCTTACTTGCAGGTGTTGAGGTGACTGGCATTGGCTAGTCGCAGGTCTCCTGCCGGGAGGACAGCGCCCAGAAGCGCGCTCGGCAATGTGAGGAGAGGATAATCGGGGATGAGGCGAGGAAGAGGGAAATCCGCCGCCTGGAGGATCCACCTGTGCTCAGGGGAGAATACTGGAGAGCAGGTAAGGAAATATACTGCTTATGTGCGTGATGAACAAAGGCGCAGTCCGGGAAGAAACGGTCGTGGGCTGAAGTCGGGAGCGTAGATGAGCAGACGGCTCCAGACCGAGGCTCCAGGCAGAGCGGGTTAAATAGTCAGAGGCTGATGAGGCGCAGGTGTGCGCGCCGCTGAAACAGATGACAGGCGAGCGCGAGTTGTGACAGTACCCCCCCCCCCCCCCGAGCAGCGCCTCCCGACGCTGGCTTACCTGGGTGCACCCAGTGGAACTCCGTGATGAGTTGCTTATCCAGCACAAAAGAGGGGTGCACCCAGGATCTCCACTCAGGGCCATACCCCTCCCAGTCCACCAGATATTGTAGCCCGCGACCCCGGCGGCGGGAGTCCAGGATGGAGGTGACCCTCCACGCCGGGTCGCCGTCGATCATCACGGGAGGGGGAGGAGCCCTATGAGGAGGACAGAGTGGATCAGAAATCACAGGCTTGATTTGGGAGATGTGGAATGTTGGACAGACACGGAGGGAGGGGGGAAGAGCCAAACGCACAGCCACCGGATTAATTACTTTAGTCACGGGGAAAGGTCCAATAAAGCATTGAGCCAGCTTCTTCTTCTCCGCCTTCAGGTTGATGTCTCGGGTGGATAACCATACCTGCTGGCCCACCTGGTAATGAGGAGCGGCTCTCCTGTGGCAATTTGCTGCGTTGGAGTTGCGCGCCGCCATGCGTAATAGCGCTTGGCGCGTCTTGGTCCACAGGCGCCGGCAGCGTCTAAGATGCGCCTGGATGGAGGGAACTGCCACCTCACCCTCCTCTTCGGGGAACAACGGGGGGTCGTACCCCAGGGTGCCCGGAAAGGAGACATCCCAATGGCAGATGATAAGGTGGAGTTATGGGCGTACTCCACCCAGGGCAGATGGGTGCTCCAGGAAGAGGGACTCGAGGAGGTGACACAGTGCAAAGCAGCCTCCAGCTCCTGATTACTGCGCTCGCACTGCCCATTGGACTGTGGGTGGTGACCGGAAAACAAACTCACCGTGGCCCCCAGGGCGTTGCAAAAACACTTCCAGACCTTAGACACGAACTGAGGCCCCCGGTCGGAGACGACGTCAGTCGGGATCCCATGTAGCCTGACAACATGCTGGACCAATAGATCAGCTGTCTCCCATGCTGTAGGGAGGCCGTGGAGTGGCACGAAGTGGGCAGCCTTCGAAAACCGGTCCACGATGGTCAGGATGGTGTTGTAGGAGTTAGATGTGGGGAGACCAGTGATGAAATCCAGGGCCACATGAGACCAGGGCCTTCAGGGGACCGGCAGGGGATGGAAGAGCCCCGCTGGGGGGGAGGTCGAGGTCTTGTTCGTTGCGCACTGGGGGCAGGCACGGACGTAATTGGTGACATCATTCCGGAGTTCGGGCCACCAGAAGGATCGTTGGAGGAGCTCCACCAGCCGGGAAACTCCAGGGTGACAGGCGAGCTTTGAAGTGTGTGCCCAGTGGATGACGTCACCCCGGACGGATGATGGCACAAACAGCTTCCCAGCTGGGCCGCCACCAGGATCAGGTTTGGCCTCCTGTGCCCTCCCGACCTTGTCCCTGATAGACCATGAAACGGCCCCCATGACGCACGAGGCCGGCAGGATGGTGTGGTCTTGTTCTTCCAGGTCCTCTGGGGCAAACTGCCTGGACAGCGCGTCCGGTTTGGCGTTCTTGGAGCCAGGGTGGTAGGTGATCGTGAATCTGAAGCGGCCGAAGAACAGAGACCAACACGCCTGGTGGGCATTCAGACGCTTGGCCGTCCTTAGGTACTCCAAATTTTTGTGGTCTGTCCATACCACAAAAGGCTGCGCTGCCCCCTCCAGCCAATGACGCCACTCCTGCAGCACGAGCTTCACTGCCAGGAGTTCTCTGTTGCCAACGTCATAATTCCGCTCCGCTGCGGACAAGCGCCAGGAGAAGAAGGTGCAGGGGCGCACCACCCTGTCCACCGGAAAGCGCTGAGACAAAACTGCCCCCACCCCCGTGTCGGATGCGTCCACCTCGACCAGGCATTGTAGTGTTGAGTCTACCTGGGCCAGGACCCGGGAGGAGGAGAACTCCATCTTCAGCGTCTCGAAGGCCGACGCCGCTTCCTCCGTCCACCGGAACGGCACCTTGGGGGAGGTGAGGCGGGTCAGGGGAGAGGCGATGGAGCTATACTTCGGTACAAAACGGCGGTAGAAGTTGGCGAATCCTAAGAATTGTTGCACCTGTTTCCTGGATGAGGGAGTGGGCCACTCAACCACCGCTTTGACCTTGGCAGGGTCGGGGAGAAGCTGGTTGTGGGACACGACGAAACCCAAGAAGGAGGTCTTATTGGTGTAGAATTCGCATTTCTCTGCCTTCACGTACAACCTGTTCTCAAGGAGCCGCTGGAGGACCTGCCTCACGTGAGCCTGATGCTTCTCCCGAGACCGGGAGAAGATCAGGATGTCGTCCAGGTAGACAAAGATGAAGATCCCCAGGAAGTCACGAAGAATGTTGTTTATGAGCCGCTGGAAGACGGCTGGAGTGTTGGTGAGCCCAAAGGGCATGACCAAGTACTCGAAATGGTCGCTGGGCATCCGGAACCCCGTCTTCCATTCGTCGCCCTCCCGGATCCGAACGAGGTGGTACGCACTGCGGAGGTCCAGCTTGGTAAACCAGGAGGCCCCCTGGAGGAAATTGAAAGTGGAGTCCATGAGGGGCAGCGTGTATTTATCTTTCACAGTGATGTCGTTTAAGGCCTGAAAGTCAATACACGGCCGCAGGGACCCATCCTTCTTGGAAACGAAGAAGAATCCGGCTCTGAGTGGGGATGAGGAGGGGCGGATGATGCCTGTGCTGAGCGACTCTTTGATATAGGTGTTCATGGATTCCCGCTCTGGGGTTGACAGGCTGTAAAGATGACCTGATGGCAAGGGCACCCCCGGGCGGAGATTTATGGTGCAGTCATACGGGCGGTGGGGGGGAAGAGACAGCGCTTTGGATTTGCTGAAGACGAGCCCCAGGTCGTGGAACTCCGGGGGCACCGAGAAGAGGTCCGGTGGGGGTGAGTCGGAGGCGGGGAGAGGCACTGACGGGGCGCAGGCAGCGGACTGGAGGCAGGCGCCCAAGCAGAAGGTGCTCCAGGAGAGGACGCTGCCAGACTGCCAATCGAAAGCTGGGTTGTGGAGACGCAGCCATGGGTAGCCCAGGATGACGGGAGCAGCCGAGGTGGGCAGGACGAACAGGCTTAAGTCCTCTCTGTGATTGCCAGAGATGATGAAGGAGATGGGTTTGGTTCGATGGGTGACCCTCTCCAGAGGTGTACAGGAGAGAGTGACAAGGTTAAGGGGGGTTGGCAGCGCTTGGCACGGGATGCCCAGGCGGGTTGCCAGGCTCTTGGAAATGAAGTTCTGTTCCACCCCTGAGTCCACCAGTGCGTGAGTGACATGCCCAATGGGATTATGACAGAACCTAATTGGGACAAGGCATTTGGAGAGGGCATTTGTTGGGTCCGCGAGGCCCCCTACAGCGACTCGCGGACTCCCCCTTTTGGCTTAATTGGGCAGGCATCCACGGAGTGCTGGTCGTCTCCGCAATACATGCAGAGACCCAGCTCCCTGCGGCGCTATTGCTCCGCCAGTGGAAGCTTGGTCCGCCCGATTAGCATAGCCTCGGATTCGTTGGTGGACTCCAGAGCGGGTAATGCCAGGGGGCGAGACTGAGAGGCGCGGGCGGAAGCTCTGCTCGAGTGGCTGTAAGTCTTCCGCTCAGCGGCCCGCTCCCTCAGCCTGTTGTCCAGACTAATAACTAAAGAAATTAATTTGGACAGCCGTTCCGGCTGATCCCGGCAGGCCAGCTCGTCCCGCAGACTGGAATTCAGACTGCGGAGGAAGATGCTGCAGAGGGCAGCATCGCCCCACCCAACTTTCTCCGCTGCCACCCGGAAGTCGACAGCGTAATCGGCTGCCAATGGACTACCCTGGCGAAGATTAAGTAGCCGATTGGTTAGCACGCTGTCACGATCCGAGTGATCAAAGACTTGGTGAAAGTCGCACACGAACTGGGCATAGGTTAGGTTCGCGTAGCTGGGCCTCGCCATTACGGCGTAAGCCCAAGCTAACGCGTGCCCTTCCAGGAGGTTAGCAACATACCCAGTCCAGCTATGATCAGTCGGAAAGTCCCCGGGGACGCGCTGGAATACAGACTCACACTGGAGGAGGAACCCGCGTGCTTCACCGAGTTTCCCGCTGAAGCGCGCGGGTGTCGGAATAGGGGTGAGCCGGGTTGGCGGCCCCGGGCTAGCCTGGTTAGCTAGGGGAGCGATGGGAGCTGGCCCGCTATGCTGAGCCAGCGGGAACGCCTGCTGAGCATCCAGGCGCGCTTCACCGAGTTTCCCGCTGAAGCGCGCGGGTGTCGGAATAGGGGTGAGCCGGGTTGGCGACCCCGGGCTAGCCTGGTTAGCTAGGGGAGCGATGGGAGCTGGCCCGCTATGCTGAGCCAGCGGGAACGCCTGCTGAGCATCCAGGCGGTCCAACCGGTGAGTGATTTGGGTGAGTTGGTTGAGAATTACCTGTTGCTGATGAGCTATTAAATCCACTCGAGCCTCGAGGGTGGATAAACGCCGTGTGAGCCCGCTGTCTGCTGGGCCGCTTTGCTGGAGTTGTACTGACATAATGTCGGGCCCAGGGAACACGCACACAGGCTCGAGTGTGATTCAAAAGCTTTATTGAACAATAACAGGTGTTTGGATGTGTGAATGTGAGATGTGGAAGGATTGCAGGAGGACGGGGAGCGCCGAGGGCGGAACAGTGCGCCGTGCAGCCAGGCAACCCTAAGGGCAGAGCAGAGGCAAGGGTTAGTGATGGATTTCCTCCCCGCATGGTTGACACTCAGTGTGCTGCTTACTTGCAGGTGTCGAGGTGGCTGGCGTTGGCTAGTCACAGGTCTCCTGCCAGGAGGACAGCGCCCAGAAGCGCGCTCGACGATGTGAGGAGAGGATAATCAGGGATGAGGCGAGGAAGAGGGAAATCCGCTGCCTGGAGGATCCACCTGTGCACAGGGGAGAATACTGGAGAGCAGGTAAGGAAATATACTGCTTACGTGCGTGATGAACGAAGGCGCAGTCCGGGAAGAAACGGTCGTGCGCTGGAGTTGGGAGCGTAGATGAGCAGACAGCTCCAGACCGAGGCTCCAGGCAGTGCGGGTTAAATAGTCAGAGGCTGATGAGGCACAGGTGTGCGCGCTGCTGAAACAGATGACAGGCAAGAGCGAGTTGTGACACCATCATTAAAACCTAAACAGAAAAAACATAGTTACAGTGGGCTAAAGAAAAGCAATGTGGACTGTGGATGAAAGTGATAGTGATATTGAAAGTGATGAAAGTGATATTCAGTGACAAATCACAAATCTGCATTGAGAAAGGTGATGATGTTGGAAGTTTTGTTTAGTGCCATTCCAATGAAATTTATGAAGATGACTGCCTGAAGAAAACAAGCAAATTTCCACAATCATTGATGATATGGGGCTGCATGTCAGATAAAGGTATGGGGAAGATGGCAGTCCTTACATTTTCAATAATGCACAAGTTTACATTGAAATTTTGGACACTTTTCTTATTCCATCAATGGAAAGGATGTTTGGTGATGATGACATTATTTTTCAGGATGATAATGGATCTTTCCACCGGGCAAAAAGTGGGAAAACTTTCCTTCAAGAAATACATATAGAGCCCTATTTTGACGGTCAACCGTACACTTTTCGGACAGACTTTCTGCTGTATACCAGTGTTTTTGTTAGTTTCTGTCTTGTCTGTTTTTTACACTTTGCGTCACACCATCAAATTACCAGTAGACAGTTGCCCGCTCTGTGCTGGGAGGGGGAGATTTGCTTCAAAGAGGTGTGGCAGCGTGCAATCTAATGCGCATTACTATTACAGTGCATTCCATGAGAATCCACTTTTGATCAGGAAAAAGAAGGTCTGTTGTCAGAAGCACATTGTTTAATGATATATCAGTTAGGGCTGAGCCAATACCACTTTTTCAAGTCCAATACCGATACCGGTACTGCGACTTTGAGTATTAGCTAATACCGATCCAAACCCGATACCATCTCTCTTATTTAAAACAACAAAAGTTCAGAACATACTTTGGTAATGACTGGTTGCATTTTGCACACATATAAAACCACAAATCTAAAAGTCAAAGGATAGATTACAAATTTGACTCAGTTCAGCAACGCTCCTGCTTTTTTTAATTTTAAACTTTCCAACATTGGTAGCATTTCACTAGTCAGCACTATGTAAACATGCATTGTGAAGTTTTAAGTGCAAGTTTACACAAAACTTTGAAGCTGAGTATTTAAGTAAACATTCAGATGAAATTCAAAGTGCCACTTTATGCATGAGGTAAAAAATGCTGTAGATCTGAAAATAAAGGAACTAACCTTTTATTTTTTTGGCATTTATTATTATTATTATTATTATTATTATCATCATCATCATAAGCATTCTCCTGGTCCTTGGTTTACTTAGTAGTGTTTCTAATATTATTCTCTGTCCATTCTTGCTTTTTAGGTTTGTTCTTATTTTGAAGTCACTCCTGTTCCATCTCATGTAGCCCTGTTGTTCTAGTCCTGCTTCCAGTTCACTGTTATAATATGCTATTTATGTTTCTGTCACCTACCTCTCATCCGCTGTAACTCTCTGTCAAAAGGTAAACCCATGTTATATCTTTGGTTCCATGCTCCAGTCTGGTTTTTATTTTGTTTCCTTCTTTTGCTTAGGTTTCACTTTTAGCGTCCAGCCTCCGAATTAGAAAAGCACTTCCTTCTGCTTGGTTCTTGACAGAGTTCAGCATACTCCTTTACCATGATTCTTTTGCAAGTTTTTTATCAAGTTGCTGGGGATGACATTCCGATGAAGAAAGAAAAAAGAAAATTATAAACGCTAGTACCACACAGCAACATACCGAGACGAGCCCTACAGACAGGCTCCAGTGACACTTGTTGCTTCTGGCTATTGAAGCCGCGCACAGTGCGGCTGAGAACATGATCGAACCTTCATTTTATTTTACTATTATTAATGTATCAGATCTGTAAATTACTTTTATTCCTTAACAATACCGATCCAGCCATTTTGCCTGGCTTGAACTCGATACCGATACGATGGATCGGATTGGCTCATCCCTAATTTCAGCGGCATGTTTTGAAATCTCGCAGCTCCAGAGCTTATGAGGAGCATTCGCTGATCTTATTTTAATAGAGAGAGTTGTAACAGTCATCACATAATCCATCCATCTATCCATTCATCCATTTTCTACTGCTTTTCCGGAGGTCCGGGTCGCAGAGGCAGCAGTTCAAGCAGAGAAGACTTCCCTCTCCAGCCACCTGCTCCAGCTCTTCTGAGAGGATGCCAAAGCATTCCCAGGACAGCTGGGAGACATAGCCTCTCCAGCGTGTCCTGGGTCTGCCCTGGGGTATCCTCCCAGTGGGACATGCCCAAAACACCTCAAGAGGGAGGCGTTCAGGAGGCATCCTTATCAGATGCCCAAACCACCTCAACTGGCTCCTTTTGATGTGGAGGAGCAGCGGTTCTACTCTGAGCCTCTCACGGGTGACTGAGCTCCTTACCATCTCTCTAATGGTGAGTCTAGCAATCCTTTGGAGAAAGCTCATTTCAGCCGTTGTATCCGCAATCTCATTCTTTCGGTCATTACCCAAAGGTGATGATCATAGGTGAGGGTAGGAATGTAGATTGACCGGTAAATCAACAGCTTTGCCTTAGAGCTCAGCTCCCTCTTCAACACGACAGACTGGTACAATGTCTGCATCATTGCAGATGCTGCTCCAATACTTAAACTCTTCCAACTGAGGCAGGAGCTCATCCACAACCCGGAGAGGGCAGTCCACCCTTTTCCAGCTGAGGATCATGGACTCTGACTTCGAGGTGCTGATTCTCATCCCAGCCACTTCACACTCAGCAGCAAACCGTCCCAGTAAGACCTGCAGATCATGGCTTGATGAAGCCAACAGGACAACATCATCTGCAAACAGCAGATCCTGTGGTCACCAAACATGACACCCTCCGTTTCTTGGCTGCACCTAGAAATTCTGTCCATAAAAATTATGAACAGGATCGGTGACAAAGGGCAGCGCTTGCGGAGTCCAACTCTCACTGGGAATGAGTCCGATACCCAATACTCCCAAAGCACCCCCCACAAAAAACCACAAGGGACACGGTTGAATGTCTTCTCCAAGTCCACAAAACACATGTAAACTGGTTAGGCAAATTCCACAAACCCTTGAGGATTTTTGAGAGGGTAAAGAGCTGGTCTGATGTGCCACGGCCTGGACGAAAACCATATTGCTCCTCCAGAATCCAAGGTTCTACCAATGGTCGGACTCTCCTCTCCAGTACTCTGGCTTAGACCTTCTAAGGGAGGCTGAAGACTGTGATCCCCTTCAAGTTGGAACACACCCTCCCATCCCCCTTCTTGAAGAGAGGAACCAACACCCCAGTTTGCCATGCCAAAGGTACTGTCCCTGACTTCCACGCAATGTTACAGACACGCAATGTCATGTTGCATGACAGTGCTACAATATCCAGAGCCTTGAGGTACTCAGGATAAATCTTGTCCACCCCCGGGGCCCGGCCACTAAAGTGTTTTTAACCACTTCGGTGACCTCAGCCCCTGTGGTAGGCAAGTCATTCCCCTTGTCCCCAAGCTCTGCTTCCTCTGTGGAAGGCGTGTCAGTGGAATTGAGGAGATCCTCGAAGTATTCCTTCCACTACCCAACGATATCCCTAGTTGAAGTCAGCAGTGCCCCATCCGCACCATACACAGTGTGGACAGGGAGCTGCTTCCCCTTCCTAAGTCGCCGGACAGTTTGCCAGAATCTCTTCAAGGCTGACCGAAAGTCTTGTTCCATGGCCTCACCAAATTCCTCCCACACCTGAGTTTTTGCTTCAACAACCACCAGAGATGCACTCCACTTTGCCTGCCAGTACACCTCAGCTGCTTCGGGAGATAGGACTCCTTCTACAGTTTGATGGCTCCCCTCACCGCTGGTGTCCACTACTTGGTTCGGGGGTTGCCACTACGAGATACACCGACGACCTTGCGGCCACAACTCTGGATAGCTGCTTAAACAATGGAGGTGGAGAACATGGCCCATTCAGACTCTCTGTCACCAGACTCCCTCGGAATGTGGTTGAGGTTCTTCCGGAGGTGGGAGCTGAAGACCTCCCAGACAAGGGCCTCAGCAAGACATCCCCAGCACATCCTCATTATACGTTTGGATCTACCTCATCATATCCAACTCACCACCAGGTGGTGATCAGTTGACAGCTCTGTACCTCCCTTTACCCGAGTGTCCAAGACATATGGTTGCAGGTCTGATGACACGACAACAAACTCGATCATCAACCTGTGATCTAGGGTGTCCTGGTGCCAAGTGCACATATGGACACCCTTATGCTTGAACTGGTGTTCGTTATAGACAAACTGTGGTTGACACAGAAGTCCAATAACTGAACACTACTTGGGTTCAGATGGGCAGGCCTTTCCTCCCAATCACACTCCTCCAGGTTTCACTGTCGTTGCCCACATGTGCACAGAAGTCCCCCAGTAGGACAATGGAGTCTCCAAGAGGAGCACTCTCCAGCACCCCAGTCAGAGACTCCAAAAAGGGTGGGTATGCTGAACCATCATTTGGTGCATAGGCACAAATGATAGTCAGGACCTGTTTCCCAACCCGAAGGCATAGGGCAACAACCCTTTTGTCCACCGGGGAAAACTCCAATACAGAGGCAGCAAGGTGGGAGAATACAAGAATACCCACTCCTACTCGCCACCTGTCACATGGGGCAACTCCAGAATAGGACAAGCTCCAGCCCCTCTCCAGGAGACTGGTTCTGGAACCAGAGATGTGCGTTGAAGTGAGTCCGACTATATCTAGCCGGTATCTCTCAACCTTATGCACCAGCTCAGGCTCCTTTCCCACAAGAGAGGTGACATTCCACAACCCAAAAGCCAGTTTAGGAAGCTGGGTATCAGACAGCCAAGGTCTCTGACTCTGATTGCCACCTGATCCGCATAGCACCAGACCCCCATGGTCCCTCCAGCAGGTGGTGAGCCCACTGGAGGGCGAACCAATGTAGCCCCTTCAGGTTGAGCCTGGCTGGGTCCCATGGGCAGAAATCCAGCCACCAGACGCTCGCCATAGAGCCCTTCCTCCAGGCCTGGCTCCGGGGTGGGGCCCCAGTAACTCCATACCGGGCAGGGTACACTAAATCCTTGATACTGTATTTCTTTCATCATGGGAGTCTGTTGGATCGTTCTTAGTCTGGACTTTCACCTAGGACCAGTTTGTCTTGGGTGACCCTACCAGAGGCAAATTGCCCCGGACAACATAACTCCTGGGATCACTAGGGTACGCAACCTCCCCACTGCGATAAGGTGACGATCCATCAGGAGTCATCACATAATCGACCGTCATTTTGATCATGTGATGATCACACACTAGTTTTTTTTTTAGTCCATCCACACTCTCATTTTAATTGCGAACTTACTGTTGGAGTATAGATTAGACATTAATGTAGGATTTTTTTTCGGGGGAATGACTGAATGAACAGGGACCATATGCGTCAGTGTGCTCTAGTGTGATGTGCAGCGCACGTGTGTGTGTGTGCATGGGGGATTTCCTTTTCATCACAGACTTATTAGACATTAATGTGTTTATTTTTAGGGGAATAAATGAATGAACAAGGAGTGTGCAGCATTTTACTTTTCACTGTAACTCCCCACAGAGGCAGGAGATGTGTCCACATCTGCCTCGGCTGTGCGCCCTTCCAGCCCAGCAAGCTCATCGACAGCCACCTGGCAGAAGCTGCCAAGAGGGGGCTCGCTTCGTGGCAGGGGCTGGCGGTGGGCGGAAAGCCATGTCAGATCGCCTTCTGACATGGCTTCTGACACAGAGAAAACGATGGCACAGAGCAACTTCCGTGCCATCATTAATGAAAGATTATGAAAGTTAATGAAGGTTTGCAGACCTCATCTCCTTTTTCTGAAGTTTCAAACACATTCCTGTCTGTGTGTTGCATTCATGCGCACTACATTTATTTATTTGACAGGGACGTTGTACATTAATTTCCATTACTGTAAAATGCAGCAGAATTAGCCAAAATGGCTTCATCTGCAGTCCCCGGACAGATGTTAAATTGTCATCCTGAAAAATAAGACAGTTACATTATTATTTACAAAAACCATTAAACAATTCAGGTAATTTTTGGCGCAACAAAGTACTAGTGGTGTAGTGGTGGTCTTCATGATTCCATATTTTCTTCAGAATTTTGTGATTCCTATTTTTTTTCTCTGCTTGATCAAATAAAAAAATTGCAGTTGACTACAACAACTTTCTTTCATTCATTTTTTTAATCTTTCTTAAAGTCAGGTTGGTATTTTGAATAAAAATTGTTGTGCGACATGTCTTGAGATTATTTTTTAACAAAATTTAACAACTGAATGAAGAGTGGTGATTATGGGTTTTTTTTTTGCCATGGGTTGTATTTGAGCAATTCTTCACCCAGCTCATTTTAAATTTGGCAGCCATGTTGCTGGGAACCTGAATAAGTTCAGCGGTTTAGCTTTCTTAAAGGTGATGGAGACAACATTCTGACCTCCTGTCCTATAGGTGTCACCACTCTACTGTTGCCCCAATTAGTTGGTAGATATAAACATCAACATGCAGTGCAGACTATTCTTCAATAAAATATTACAACTTCACATAGAAATATTTATGCATTCTGGCAGAGGCCAGTATAGCTTTTCTGGATTCTATTTCTCTACATATTTTTTAAACTATTAACACAAAGCTAAGTAAAATAAACCTCTCAAAAAATGTTCTATCTATCTGGAAACAGTCTGGCATGTATTTTGCTTCAAGTCTGTTTGGCTGATGATCTTTGATTTTTATACCTGTTGAAAATCAAGCCTGGGCTGTTTGGTTGTGGCTGACGTGCACTCAGCTTAAGCATCACTCTGGGTAAGAGCATCTCCTCCTGTTAGCTTTGTGTTAGCATGTTTCCTTTGTAGATGATCGACCTTTGATGTTGTCTTCACAGCAGGTGAATTTTTGTTGTTGTTTTTGTTGTTCCTGGGCACAGTTTGCACTTCATCACATATTTGTCTTTTTGTTGAATAAAAAGTTAAAGTGATGTTCATGTTTCTGCTCCAAAAACATTTTAGCCATCTTGCTTTTACTGTCCTCTTCCCAGCATGAGATGAGATCCAAAAAGTCCTCCAACTAAAATGTTGTGTTGTGTGTTCCCAGCCTCCAAATATGACCATATACGTATACTGTGTCAAAGCTGGTGACATCACCATACTTCACTGTTTCCCCGTTTCTGCTTAAATCCAATTATGGAGGTGAGAAGGGAATGATGGACGTAACTACAACAAGAGCTCCCACCCAGAAGTCCTATATCACTGCATCTCCATCTGCTCTTCATCACGGCTGTCAGTGTTCACTTCTCTCATTTACTTCTGTTTTCGCAATTTTGTTGGCATTAAATAGGAAATCTTTAGGAAAAGTTGAAGGCAAAAAGACTGCAACTGCATCACTGTGTCATGTCACTTCATGTCAATATTTACACATCTTCTAGAGGATGCTTAATGTTCAAATATACTTATAGGTTGTGGAAGAGGAAAACAGCGGAGGGAGGCTCGACACGCTGGAAGATGAATCCACGGAGCAACAAGTGGCGGCCTTCCTGCAGTCCAAAGGAATCCAGCTGGACTGTAACACCGTTGAGGCCTGCCACCCTCTGCCCAGGAAAAACAGCGACAAACCGGCTGTAATCATGAGGTTTGTGAATAGAAAATACAAGACTGCGCTGCTAAAACAAGGTAGGAAACTGAAAGGAACGAACATCTATATAAACGAGCACCTCACAAAAGAAAACGCAGAAATAGCCAGAAAAGCTAGATACATGAGAAAGCAGAAAAAGATTCAAAACACCTGGACATCGAACTGTAAAATATACATAAAATTAAATGGATCACCTGAAGAAGCCAAGGTCATTAACATCTGAAATATTATGGAACCGGATAAATATCAATGAATATTATGTACTGGAGTCAACAGCAACAAGAGACAATTGTAGGACACTGAAGGATTATACTCATCTGCAACAGGACATTTAACAACATGAAACAAAAGATCAACAAACAGGAACATCAGGAACTGAAAGTTTTTGAATATACGGATCACAACCCAAAGGACGTAGAATATAACATAGACCCTGACAATAATTTATTTAGCTCCATCAATAATGACTGTAGTTACTACACGGATGAACAGTTTAACACAAGGGTCACATCTGATTTCAATATTTCTATGATCCACTTCAACAGCAGAAGTCTCTATGCCAACTTTAATAACATTAAAGATTGTTTACATCAGTTTAAAGAGCCCTTCAATATTGTGACAATATCAGAGACGTGGCTTAGTGAAGAGAAAGGAATGGATTTTACCATGGATGGCTATGAATTAAATTATATAAATAGAAAAGTGAAAAAAGGAGGAGGAGTTGCAATTTATGTTGACAAGAGCTTGCAATACAAGGTTGTTGAAAATCTGTCAGTAACTGTGGATGATTTATTTGAATGTATTACAATAGAAATCTGTCTGGACAATGTGAAGAATATAGTAGTGAGCTGTGTATATAGAACACCTGGATCAAACATTGACTTATTTAAGGACTGGATGGAAAAAATGTATGCAAAACTAACTCATAAAGTTATGTTCATCTGTGGGAATTTCAGTATAGACCTTATGAATTCAAAACAACATAGTTTGACAGAAGAATTTATCAACACAATGTACAGTATGGGCTTACATCCAACAACCGGACATAGAAGAATCACGTCATACAGTGCCACACTAATAGATAATATATTCACAAATATTATGGAAAATAATATCATACGTGGGCTTTTATTGAATGATATCAGTGACCACCTGCTGATTTTTGTTGTCTATCAATGTGATTAAAGGAAGAAAAAGTATACCAAAAATATTAAATATAAAAGAATAAGAACTGAAGAATCTATGTATTTACTGGCAAAGGAATTATTAATACAAGACAGGAAGATGGTTTATGATGAAAATGATATAAATAAAGCATATGATAAATTTTTACAAATATTTCAATCATTGTACAATAAAAACTGTCCTATAAAACAATACAGTGACAGACAACAAAACAAAAATATTCCTTGGGTCACCAAGGGGTTACTAAATGCATGTAAGACTGTGAGTAAATTTAAGAACAAAAAATCAACTAACTGTAATGAAACTGACATGACAATAGTGAAAAAAGTAATTGAAGGAATTGTTAAGCCACTCACCCACATCTGTAACCTGTCATTTCAAACTGGTAAATTTCCAAACAAAATGAAAATAGCAAAAGTAATACCTCTATACAAAACAGGAGACAGTCATTATTTCACAAATTACAGGCCGGTCTCTTTACTCTCACAATTCTCCAAAATACTTGAAAAAATCTTCACTAAGAGACTGGATGATTTCATTGAAAAACACAACCTCCTTGCAGACAGCCAGTATGGTTTTAGAGCAGATAAATCTACATCTTTGGCACTGATTGAACTTATTGAAGAAATTGCTAGTTGTATAGATAAAAAAAAAGTTTGCTGTAGGAGTATTTATAGATTTAAAGAAAGCTTTTGACACCATTGACCACAGAATTCTACTAAGGAAACTGGAAAGGTATGGGAAAAGAGGGGTCGGACTGAGTTGGGTGGAAAGTTATTTAAGTAACAGACAACAATTTGTACAAATTGGTGAGCACAAATCACCCTTCATGGACATCACTTGTGGTGTGCCCCAGGGGTCAGTTTTGGGACCCAAACTTTTTATCTTGTATATAAATGACATATGCCAAGTATCAAAAATTCTAAAATTTATTTTGTTTGTGGATGACACAAATATCCTTTGCACTGGTGAGAATTTGCAGCAGGTTTTATAGGTGGTTACAACTGAAATGAAAAGGTTAACACAGTGGTTCAACAAAAATAAATTATCTCTAAATCTGAAAAAACAAAACAAAAACAAAGATCATGTTGTTTGGAAATCATAAAATAAATCATGAAATAATGGTAACTATAGATGATACCAGAATAGAAACAGTACAGGAAAATAAGTTTCTGGGGGTGACGCTAGACAATAAAATCTGCTGGAAACCTCACATCAGTCACATCCGGGCCAAGTTGGCAAAATGTATAGGGATACTGGGGAAGCCAAGACACATCTTGGACTATAAATCATTGTTCTTACTGTACAATTCACTGTTCTACCTTATCTTAACTACTGTGTAGAAGTCTGGGGAAACGCCTACAAGACCAACCTACAGTCAATATGCACAATTACAAAAAAGAGCTATAAGGATAATAAATAATGTAGGATATAGAGACCATACCAATTCGTTGTTTGTAAAGTCACATGTCATAAAGTTCATTAATTTAGTTAAATTTAAGACAGCACAGGTCATGTACAGGGCAATTAATAATCAACTCCCAACTAATATACAAAAAATATTTAAAAAAATAGACAATGATTATAATTTCAGAGGAGACTTAAACTTTACAAAACCCAAGATACGACCAACAAAGAAAAGTATGTGCATATCTGTCTGTGGGGTGAATTTGTGGAACAGTCTGGAGCCGGAACTGAAACTATGTACAAACAGAAATCAATTCAAAAAGAGGTATAAACATTATTTGCTGAAAGAATATATGTTAGAAGGGTAGTATTCATATGTAAGATTCACTATGCTCACTCTGGGACACTATGGAATGGTGGGTGGGACAACATTGTGTATATTTGTGTTGTTTGGGGCTGGTTTTGATGTATGGACTTTCTGTATGTTGGGATGGATGGGTGTTAATGTTGATATGTACAAAATATAGTTAATTGTTTACTTGGGGTCTTAAATGTGGTAATTTGTATATATTTCACATGGGTTGTATTTATGGAAAAGAGGAGTTGGAATTAGTAAGTGTTCACTTCTTCCTTCTCCCTTTCGAACACTGTATACTGTTAGTCTATTACACTTGTCATTTGTTTTGTTTTTGTCTTACTTTTTTGTTCGAAATAAAGTATGTATGTATGTATCTATCTATCTAAAACAGACGAGGCAGCGAGCTGAATGACACACAAACTTTATTCACCTTCCAACATCAAGTACAGAAAATATTCTCCCGGGGTCTCTCGGCACCTCCTTTTTATACCCTTTATTTCTGCCCCATGAGACCCAGGGAGCCAAAGACAATTACTCAGTGTACAAAGAATGCCTGGCTCATTAACACCATACAACACCAGCCCTGCTTCTCACACCCTCTCTTCCTCTAGCGAACTCCGGTGTCTCCTGAACTCCCCGGGGAGTGGATAGTCCTTTCTGTTACATCTGAGACCCCCCCGGTGCCACTTCCTCCTTCAGCCCTCTGTTCCATCTCCCCCCTCTGGCTTCCAACTCTGGGTGGAGAACCCCCCACACAGTGCCACCACAAGGTCATATTGCTTGCCAGTAAAAATGGCCATATACTGTAGGTGGGGTGGTTGAAGGGTCATCCCCTGAGATCAGTTGGTTGCTCATATGAGGTGGTAAAATATTTTAATCATTTCTAAATCTGCTCATCATGCATGTTTCAAGTAACACAAATAAAGATGTAATTTGTTGTATCAACAATGATGTGATTACTGAAATAAATGACTGAATTTAGAGTAGTGAATAATTACAGTTACAGACTAAAGCAACATTAACCCCTTGAACTCTGTGAATTCCGCCGGTGGTCATGTCTCTGCGTCTTAGTGCGTCTCAGTGCGCACTGAAAAAAAAAAAGCTGTATTTCCGGTCTTCCAGTACAGACACAGCCTTGTTACAACCTGAGAAAAAAGCTGTGTAATATATTCATTTTTTGTGGTATTTTTACAAAATTTTGACCTGAGCTTGAAAACACTTGGTTCTACATTTCTGTTGTGTTTTCCAGCCAGTATCTGACAGCTGTATGCTATTTGCAAGCATTTGTATCTAAAAAAAACACCCAGGCGAACTTTCTTGTTACTCAGTGGCAGGAGCTCTTAGAGAGATTATGACTGTTTTGCCAAAAAAAATCAGAGTGTTTTTTTTTAAATGAGACCAACCCCATGAAGATGCTGCAAAGGGTTGAAGAACAGCTTTTGATTTACTTTGGGCATGTTATTTTTAGGCGTTTTTAGGGAAGTTGAACAGAGTTCAACAGGTTAATACACATCTAATATTGGTAATGCATGAGTACAGAGAAATCAGCTTGGATTTGGGTATGACTTATTTTAGCTTTTATTCAATCTGCCATCAATTAAGACTACTGTCCACAATTTATTTTGAACAATAAAACTGCAGATTCTGATAGCTGCTGTAAAACAATGACTGATATAGCTTCATTTCCACTACAATTTATAACTATAAGTAGTGCTGTCTTTGTCTTTTCAAGCCCTCAGCAGTTTTTTTTTAAATACATGACAAACTATAATATACTCACCCAGTGTTGGGAGTAACACCACTACTTTTACAGTAACGTGCTGTGTAATGAAAATACAGTTTAAAAATTCCATAATGCATTACAGTTACTGAAATTTGATCAGATGCATTACTCGCATTACTCATTTTATTAATATGGATAGATATTTTATCATAAACAGACGATCACACAACTTGCAGTTGCTAGACACCCTCCTCATCAGCTGCCAACTGGGGATGAATACACAGTTTCTGTGGCTATTAGCAGGACAACTGCCATCCCCAGCGCCACCAGCGGCCTTAAGCCACTGGAGGTTGTCATGCCAAAGGCAAGCAAATAAATAAGCAAATAAATATAAACTGACCCTACCGTAACTGACGCAGCCGTAACACAATCTCCTCTGCAGGTCCATTTCCTGTCCTGCCCCAGTTCACACATAGGGAAAAAATGCCATAGCATTTGCGACTTCTCATATCGAGCCCTGATCACCTGTTGTCCAAGTGGTAAGTAGTGTTATATCGGTAATAACGGTCGCCGTTGGTCTTATGCCATGCAGCAAACTCAACTTTATTAGGGAGAACACAGCTATATATAGTGACGCTGCCTCCTACTTGACGTCACCACTCAGGTGGGTAAGGCAAGCGCCACACAAACACACCACTCACACTGTCACGTTCTGAGCACGGAGGGATTCCACCGGGCTCAGGTTGTCTGCCTTTTTTCATATTTGTACTGTGTTGTCATTTTTGAGTTGTCACTTATCCTATTGTGTTTCTCAGTATGATTTATTTTCACGTTTATGTTCATTATAGTCTGTTTATTGTATTTTTGAGTTTACCTGTCTCCATTTTTGTTATATTGTTATATTTGTGTTCTGTGTGTTCTTTCCCTCAGAGCTGACAGCTGTCAATGGCTTTCAGGTTTGCTCTGCATGGGCGTAGCCCTGTCAGCTGCCAGCTCCGATGACTTCCTCATTATTCCCAGCTGGTCCGAATTATTTTTCATTGCTTTCTCCTGCCCGTTTAGATACGCACACCGGTTATTAGTTATGTAAAGGTTTTAATCTCTATTTAAAGGGAGTTATTTTCATTTCCCACTGCCGCTGTCTTAATTTGGATTCGTCTCATCTCCACCAGAGCCCTGCTTTGCCCTGGTGTGTAAAATCTGTAAGTTTTTTCTCCTTCGCTTGTTTTTGTGTTCTGAGCCTGTGTTGAGTTTCTTTGTTATTTCTTTTCAATAAAATTGGCCAAACTCACAGTTTAGCGCGTGGGTCTCATCTTCTCGCCCTGAAGGGCATTTATGACAGAAGACAGCAGCCAATAGAGACCCAGCTGCTGTGAGTTTGGTGATTTTTCTTTTCTTGCCGTTTCGTTCACCTCAGCGGCGGCAAGCCTCATTGTTTTTTTCCCCACCGGGATTACCATGTCTGTCACCCTGAAGATTTCCACCCTAAAACTGAACGCGGTTGAGCGATGGTCAGCAGGAATTCTGGAGGATATTTTATCACAGGCTCAAGCCTCCTGTACTCCCGAGAGTGTCTGGAGGGTGCAGCACAGGTACTGGAGGCATGTCCTGGCCTGTGGGATCATCCGGAGCTCACGAACCTACTCCTCTCCATAATTCTCCCTCAGTCCACAAGTGATGAGCCGGGGAAGTCAGCTTCGATGCCTGCGTCTGTGCCAATGAAAAGTAAGCACTCACGCAAACGGAAGCCTCCAGTCTCTCACCGCTCTCCGGCAGCAGCTCCGCCTCCTCCTCCCGAGCCTTGGCCCGTTCCATCAGCCGAGGAGCTGGAGGAGTGCAGGCAAGTTATCCTGGCAGAAACTGACCTCCTCCTGGAGGTTAAGCCATGGCTTCTCCCGGATTTGGCTCAGGAGCTGGAGGAGAATTCACTGAGGGACCCGGAGTTTGAGCCAAGGAGTGAGCATCCCCTGACTCCGGAGCCTTTCCCTCTCCACTCTGAACCTACGTCTCCGCCTCCTGCTCCTCGTCGTCGTTCTGGGAAATCCCACCGGAGGAAAGCCCCTACCTCTCAATCAGCAGCTTCTCCTATGCAAGGACAGAAGCCCCCCTCAGCAGTGTGCACCCAGTGTTTTTCGTCTCTGGCTGAATCGTCAACTCCTCACCTCTGCGCAGCTACTGTTCTCTGCTTCTCCCTGGCGCCCTCATCCGCTGCCGAGAGGTTGTCTGCCCTTTCCCTGGCTCCATCCACCTCCGTGCCCACTGGGGCTGCTCCTCCACGATCCTTTGAGGAGCTAATATCTATTGTAGCTACGAAGATGGACAACCCTACACCCGCTGCAGCAGGCAACATCAAAAACCAGGAACACAGGCAAGTGTCATTTCATTTCTCTTCATTTTATGATGATGTGCCTTGTCTGACTCCCGGTAGTGGGGCTCATGGTTTGCAGTCCCCTGAGTCCTCACCGCCTGTTGCAGCTATTAACTTCTCACCTGTCCTCTCGGTGTCTCCACCTATCCTCCCTGAGGGTCTGCCGACAACAGGGTTGAGCTGCCTGACGATGGAGGAACCTGCAACCCTGGAGGACCCAGTCCCAGCCCCGCAGCCACAGTCTGGGCAGAGAGAGGGTGCTTCCTGTGACCCGAGGCCTGCGCCAATGACAGAGCGTCCCCTGGCTTTGGCTACATGGAATCCAGCGCCAGCAATGAGCCGCCCCCAGCCGCCACGCGGGGTAAGCCACCTGTGTGGGTCATTTCACCTGGGGGCTCGGAGACTGCATCAGCCACCATGCCTGCTGCGAGAGCCACAGCAGCAGAGTTGGAGTTGGATCTCCAGAGAGCTTGGCCCGAGGCACCATCGCTTGGATTAACGGAGTCCTGGACGGCGTTGGAGCTCGAGCTCAGGCAAGTGCTCTCTTTTGTTTTTCTGGTGCCTGTTTTGGAGAAATCTTGCCTGGCTGTTGGTGAGGAGAGTCGGGTGCAGCCGTCAGCTGCGCCTGAGCTCAACTTGCCGGGCTCTGCCGCTGCCGGTCACCCTGACCCTGTTTCTCCTCCTGTTTTATCTGAGCTTTCCCCAAGGATCACTGAGGTATTTCCAGATCTGCCAGATGTCTCCGTGGGTCCAGGTCCACTGCCAGAGATCATCATGGGTCCAGCTCCTCCCGCTGAGGTTGTCGTGGGTACTCCATCCCAGCCTGGGACCTCCGTGGGTGCTGCTCCCCCTCCGGATGAGGTCGTCGCGGGTGCATTGTTCCAGCCCGGGGCTTCCGAGGGTGCAGTTTTGGCCCAGTCTGGGCCCACCGTGGGTGCAGCTTTGCAGGTGCTCCATCCCAGCCTGGGACCTCTGTGGGTGCTGTTCCCCCTCTGGATGAGGTCTTTGTGGGTACTCCGTCCCAGCCCGGGACCTCCGTGGGTGCTGCTCCCCCTCCACATGAGGTCTTTGCGGGTGTATCGTTCCAGCCCGGGGCCTCCGAGGGTGCAGTTTTGGCCCAGTCTGGGCCCACCGTGGGTGCAGCTTTGGCCCAGTCCAGGCCCACCGAGGGTGCTGCTGGCCAGTCCAAGGGTGTCCTCGTTCTCTCTCCTCTGCCAGATGCTGTTGTGGTTCCTCCTCCTCTGCCAGATGCTGTTGTGGTTCCTCCTCCGCTGCCAGATGCCGTCGTGGTTCCTCCTCCGCTGCCAGATGCTGTCATGGTTCCTCCTTCACTACCAGGCACCATCGTGGTCCCCCCTCCCCCGCTGCTGGACACTGTCGTGATTCCCCCTCCTCAGCTCTCCTTCCTTTTGTTGGGCCTCCCCATGGGGGAGCCACCTCGTGGACCACCTCTCCTGTTCAGTTGGTTAAAACACTTGGGCAGACCACCCAACAGGCAGTGCCGCAGAGTTGGGTGGCCTACGTTCTCTGGAAGGCCATCCAACCCGTTCCATTGTGCCATCTGGCGGGCCTGGGACTCTGGTCACCCACCTGAACTGTTCAGCCCCTCGGTCCAGGGGGCTTAGGGGAGTGAGGGCTTTTCCTGGTGTGGGTCCTGAGTGGGATTTTATTTTTGATGTTTTCCTTCAACATGGACCTTGCTGGGAAGCTGTCCTAAGGGTTATCTCTTGCTCCTTTTGGTTTGGTTTGGGTCCTCCGTGCCTGGGTCCCCCTCCTCCTACCTGGGGTGGGGTTGTTTTCTTGTTGGGGTGGGATTTCTGTGTGTGTGTTGGGGGATTCTTTTCTTTTGATGTTACCCCGTGGTGTCTAGTATACACCCCTTGGGGGGGGGGGGGGGCTCTGTCATCACGTTCTGGGCGCGGAGGGATTCCACCATGCTCAAGTTATCTGCCTTTTTTCATATTTGTACTGTGTTGTCATTTTTGAGTTGTCACTTATCCTATTTTGTTTCTCAGTATGATTTATTTTCCCGTTGTTATATCATTATATTTGTATTCTGTGTGTTCTTTCCCTTGGGGCTGACAGCTGTCAATGGCTTTCAGCGGTTTTGCTCTGCATGGGCGTGGCCCTGTCAGCTGCCAGCTCCGATGACTTCATTATTGCCAGCTGGTCCGAATTATTTTTCATTGCTTTCTCCTGCCCGTTCAGATACCCACACCGGTTATTAATTATGTAAACGGTTTGATCCCTATTTAAAGGGAGTTATTTTCATTTCCCACTGCCGCTGTCTTGATTTGAATTCGTCTCATCTCCACCATGGATCGTCACCTTATCGTGGTGGGGGGGTTTGCATGCCCCAGTGATCCCAGGAGCTATGTTGTCCGGGGCAATTTGCCTCTGATAGGGTCACCCAAGACAAACTGGTCCTGGGTGAAGGGCCAGACTAAGAACGATCCAACAGACTCTCATGATAAATTCTACATCAAGGATTCAGTGTACCCCGCTCGGTATGGGGTTACCGGGGCCCCACCCTGGAGCCAGGCCTGGGGGAGGGGCTCGAAGGCTAGCATCTGGTGGCCGGGTTTCCACCCATGGGACCCAGCCAGGCTCAGCCTGAAGGAGTTACATGGGTCCGCCCTCCAGTGGGCTCACCACCTGCAGGAGGGATCATGGGGGTCCGGTGCTATGTGGATTAGGTGGCGGTCAAAGGCGGAGACCTTGGCGGACTGATCCCAAGCTTTCTAAACTGGCTTTTGGTACTTGGAATGTCACCTCTCTGATGGGGAAGGAGCCTGAGCTGGTGTACAAGGTTGAGAGATGCTGGCTAGATATAGTCGGCCTCACTTCAACACACAGCTCCGGTTCCGGAACCAGTCTCCTGGAGAGGGGCTGGAGCTTGGCCTTTTCTGGAGTTGCCCCAGGCGAGAGGCGACAAGCAGGGGTGGGTATTCTTGTATCCTCCCACCTTGCTGCCTCTATATTGGAGTTTTCCCCGGTGGACGAAAGGGTTGCTTCCCTGCGCCTTCGGGTTGGGAAACGGGTCCTGACCATCATTTGTGCCTATGCACCAAATGATGTTTCAAAGTACCCACCCTTTTTGGAGTCTGTGACTGGGGTGCTGGAGGGTGCTCCTCTTGGAGACTCCATTGTCCTACTGGGGGACTTCAATGCGCACGTGGGCAACGACAGTGAAACCTGGAGGGGGGTTATTGGGAGGAACGCCCTGCCCAATCTGAACCCGAGTGGTGTTCAGTTATTGGACTTCTGTGCTAACCACAGTTTGTCCATAACGAACACATTGTTCAAGCATAAGGGTGTCCATATGTGCACCTGGCACCAGGACACCTTAGGTCGCAGGTTGACGATCAATTTTGTTATCGTGTCATCAGACCTGCAACTGTATGTCTTGGACACCTGGGTAAAGAGAGGTGCAGAGCTGTCAACTGATCACCACCTGGTGGTGAGTTGGATCCGATGGCAGTGGAGGAAGCCATTCAGACCTGGTAGACCCAAACGTATAGTGTGGGTGTGCTGGGAACGTCTGGCTGAGGCCCCTGTCCGGGAGGTCTTCAACTCCCACCTCCGGAAGAACTTCAACCACATTCCAAGGGAGTCTGGAGACATGGAGTCTGAATGGGCCATGTTCTCCACCTCTGTTGTTGAAGCGGCGGCCCAGAGCTGCGGCCGCAAGGTGGTCAGTGCATCTCGTGGTGGCAACCCCAGAACCAAGTGGTGGACACCAGTGGTGAGGGGGGCCATTAAGCTGAAGAAGGAGTCCTATCAAGCTTGGTTGGCTTGTGGGACTCCCGAAGCAGCTGAGGTGTACTGGCAGGCCAAGCGGAGTGCAGCTCGGGTGGTTGCTGAAACTAAAACCCGGGTATGGGAGGAGTTCGGTGAGGCCATGGAACATGACTTTCGGTCGGCCTCGAAGAGATTCTGACAAACTGTCCGGCGGCTCAGGAGGGGAAAGCAGCTCCCTGTCCACACTGTGTATGGTGCGAATGGAACACTGTTGACTTTGACTGGGGATATCGTCGGGCGGTGGAAGGAATACTTCGAGGATCTCCTCAATCCCACTGATACGCCTTCCACAGAAGAAGCAGGGTTTGGGGACGAGGGGGATGACTCGCCTATCACAGGGGCTGAGGTCGCCAAGGTGGTTAAAAATCTCCTTGGTGGCCGGGCCCCGGGGGTAGACGAGATTCGCCCTGAGTACCTCAAGGCCCTGGATGTTGTTGGGCTGTCATGGTTGACACGCCTCTGCAACATTGCGTGGAGGTCAGGGGCAGTGCCTTTGGCATTGCAAACCGGGGTGGTGGTTCTTCTCTTCAAAAAGGGGACCGGAGGGTGTGCTCCAACTTCAGAGGGATCACACTCCTCAGCCTCCCTGGGAAGGTCTATGCCAAGGTACTGGAGAGGAGAGTCCGGCCGTTTGTCGAACCTCGGATTCAGGAGGAGCAATGTGGTTTTCGTCCTGGCCGTGGCACATTGGACCAGCTCTTTACTCTCTCGAGAATTCTTGAGGGTTCATGGGAGTTTGCCCAACCAGTTTACATGTGTTTTGTGGACTTGGAGAAGGCATTTGACCACGTCCCTCGTGGTTTTTTGTGGGGGGTGCTTTGGGAATGTGGGGTATCGGGCTCGTTGTTACGAGCTATTCGGTCTCTGTACGACCGTTGTGAGAGTTTGGTTCGTATTGCCAACACTCGGTCGGAGTCATTCCCAGTGAGAGTTGGACTCCGCCAGGGCTGCCCTTTGTCACCGATCCTGTTCATAATTTTTATGGACAGAATTTCTAGGCGCAGCCAGGGAATGGAGGGTGTCATGCTTGGTGACCACAGGATCTCATCTCTGTTGTTTGCAGATGATGTTGTCCTGTTGGCTTCATCCAGCAATGACCTACAGCTCTTGCTGGGACGGTTTGCCACTGAGTGTGAAGTGGCTGGGATGAGAACCAGCACCTCCAAATCCGAGTCCATGGTCCTCAGCTGGAAAAAGGTGGATTGTCCTCTCTGGGTTGGGGACAGGCTCCTGCCCCAAGTGGAGGAGTTTAAGTATCTTGGGGTCTTGTTCATGAGTGAGGGGAAAATGGAGCGAGAGATTGACAGACGGATTGGAGCAGCATCTGCAGTGATGCGGACGTTGTACCGGTCTGTTGTGGTGAAGAGGGATCTTAGTTCTAAGGCAAAGCTGTCGATTTACCAGTCAATCTACGTTCCTACTCTCACCTATGGTCACGAGCTTTGGTAGGATTGCTGGACTCACCCTCAGAGATGGGGTGAGGAGCTCAGTCATCCGGGAGAGGCTCAGAGTAGAACCGCTGCTCCTCCACATTGAAAGGAGTCAGTTGAGGTGGTATGGGCATCTGATTAGGATGCCTCCTGGACGCCTCCCACTTGAGGTGTTTCAGGCATTTCCCACTGGGAGGAGACCCCGGGGCAGACCCAGGACTCGGTGGAGAGACTATGTCTCCCAGCTGGTCTGGGAACGCCTTGGTATCCTCTCTGAAGAGCTGGAGCAGGTGGCTGGGGAGAGGGAAGTCTGGGCTTCTCTGCTTGAACTGCTGCCTCCGCGACCCGGACCTCCGGAAAAGCGGTAGAAGATGGATGGATGGATGGATCATCTCCACCAGAGCCCTGCCTCGCTCTGGTGTGTAAAATCTGTAAGTTTTTTTCTCCTTCTCTTGTTTTTGTGTTCTGAGCCTGTGTTGAGTTTCTTTATTTCTTTTCAATAAATTGGCCAAGCTCACAGTTCAGTGCGTGGGTTTCATCTTCTCACCCCGGAGGGCATTTATGACGCACACAACATTCCCCTCCCCCTTACAAAAGTCCAAAACACATACACACAATTCAGACCCACCCCAATTTAGGCCCTGAATCACACACTAAGAAAACAACGGGGAAACAATGAACAGTAATGGCCTAACACATTCACACAAAACAACTAAAATCTAGGTTGGTGGGTGGATTGCCACAAAATCCGCATGGCACAGTGGATTATTCTGCCACTATTAAAATAAAAGAAATAAGTCTATTAATAACTAAAATGACCACCGTGTTTCTAAACTAAACAAAACATATAAATTAATCCCCAAACAACACATTCATATGTACATCAGCACTCACATCAAACACTTATTTAAAACACATGCACATATGAACACTATATACATTCCTTATCATTACTTCACCACATAAACATATTTACATTAGACTTTATTAAGTTATACCACTGTCCAAGGGTAAAACCAGCTTGGGGGCCCAGGGCAGACCCACGACATGCGCACCCCTGGCAGCCGTCTGCCCCTGGGATTGAAGCTGTCCTCCTCGGCGAAAATATCTCCTTTCCTCTCCCTCGGCCGCTTCTCTCGTCTGGACCCGCAGTGCTGCTGCCCGGCACACAGTCCCTCCATGCCTGTTGGTCCGCTCCCAACTGTCTTCAACACCGCTGCAGCCGCCACCACTGTAGCCCCAAACGCTCTGGCCCCCTGTGGCTGAACTCCGGGGAAAACTAACGCTCGCTCGTCGATGTCACTTGTTGATTCGGGCACCTCACTATAAGGCCCAGCACCCTTGTCCAAGGCGCTTTGAGCCCCGGCATTGAGGTCCTGCCCGACGTCTGTGGCGCCCGGCACCTCCTCTCTGTCGTCTGAGGTGCTCCACTGTGCCAGCTTTGTGTCCAGCTGTCACTGCTGCTTCCCGAGACTTTCAGCATCACCCTTGTCGGTGTCACTCGTTGACCCAGGCGCCTCGTCGCTGCGCCCAGCACCATCGTCCAAGGTACTCCGCTGCGCTGCCTCTGTGCCGGGTTGTCGCTGTCCGACTGCAGCGTGCTGAGCTCCCCAGCTGGCTTGCCGTCTTCGGTGACCGGGGTTCCCCCACTCGTGGCCCTGGTTCTACCTCGAAATCTAGCTGGTAGCTTGGTTTTGGCACACCCCTAGCTTCGTGGCTAACTTCCTTATAGTCACTGACTGAGCTGCTAGCTTCCCCGAGCTAGCTAGCTTAGCTTCTTTTGGCGCCAACAGCTCCATTACCCGCAGTTTTGGGGTCCTCGTATGTTCGGCAAAATATTCGGCCAGCCGCCAGATAGCATCTGCCTAAGACTCCATTTCTCCCAACATACAGAGAATTTTCCAACCTTCTACGCCGAGATGGTGGGCCAGAAGTGCTCGTCTTCATACTCTGTCGAGTCTACTTAGGCCCAGCGCCACGATGTAACCCTCGAACATGGCCACCCAGTTTGGCCACAGAATCGCTGGCTCTCCCGGGTATTCCAGAAACGGTGATAAGATAAGATAAGATAAGCCTTTATTAGTCCCACAATGGGGAAATTCCAGGATTGCAACAGCACAGGGATAGCAACACTCAGAGCAACAATCAGAAGGCAAGAAAAAACAAGAGCAGCGAGTATACATATGTACATATAAACATAAATATATAGACACACGATGCAGAGCATTGTAGCTAGATGGAATAAATATGTGAATATATAAACACACACAAAGTGTGGAGCGTTGTAGCTAGATGGAATAAATATATGAATATATAAACACACACACAGTGCGGAGCATTGCAGCTAGATGGAACAAACATGCAAATATATAAACACACACAGTGCGGAGCATTGTAGCTAGATGGAACAAATATGCAAACACAAACACACACAGTGCAGAGCACTGTAGCTAGATGGAATAAATATGTAAATATATAAACACACAGTGTGGAGCATTGTCGCTAGATGGAATAAATATATAAATATACAAACACACACAGTACGGAGCATTGCAGCTAGATGGAATGAAACAGCATAACCGTCTACTTAGTTATCCGTCATGGTATGATTATGTATCAGAATCAGAATCAGAATCCGGTTTATTGCCATTGTTCATGTAGTACACAAACTAGGAATTTGTCTCGGTACAATGCTGCAACATTAAACATGATAAGATAAGAGAAATAAACTATACATGTAATAAAGTGTAGGATAAGATTAAGTGATACTGGTCAACAGTTAAAATATATATTAGCCAGCAGCAGATACTGTGGAGAACTATATAGTGCAGTCGGTAATGCAGGAAGAAAACAGTGATGATTGACATGAGTCTGGTTGAGCTGCTGTACATGGTGCACGAGAGTCACTTAGTGTTCAGCAGTCTAATGGCAGAGGGGAAGAAGCTGTTCATGTGACGGGAGGTTTTAGTCTGGATGGACCGAAGTCTTCTACCAGAGGGGAGGGGGGCAAACAGTACGTGACCAGGGTGTGAGGGATCGGCTATGATCCGGCCAGCACGCCTCCGGGTCCTGGAGATGTACAGATCCTGGAGAGATGGGAGCTTGCAGCCGATCACCTTCTCAGCAGTGCGCACGACGCGCTGCAGCCTTAGTCTGTCCCTGGCAGTGGCTCCTGCGTACCACACGGTTATGGAGGTGGTGAGGATGGGCTCGATGATGGCTGTGTAGAACTGCACTAACATCTTGGTGGGTAGCTTGAGCTTCCTCAGCTGCCGCAGGAAGAACATCCTCTGCTGGGCTTTTTTGATGAGTGAGCTGATGGTCAGCTCCCATTTGAGGTCCCTGGTGATGGTAGTGCCTAGGAAGCGGAAGGAATCAGCAGTGGTGATGGGAGAGCCTGAGAGGGTGAGGGGGGGCAGAGGAGTAGTGACTTTCCTGAAGTCTACAATCATCTCCACTGTCTTCAGAGCGTTCAGCTGCAGGTTGTTATTGCTGCACCAGGAAGCCAGCTGGGCCACCTCTCTCCTGTAGGCGGACTCGTCGCCGTTGGAGATGAGCCCGATGAGGGTGGTGTCGTCCGCAAACTTGATCAACTTGACAGACTGGTGGCTGGAGGTGCAGGAGTTGGTGTAAAGGGAGAAGAGTAGGGGGGAAAGTACACAGCCCTGGGGTGATCCGGTGCTGATGCTAGTATAGTCTGAGACAGTCTTTCCCAGCCGCACATGCTGCCTCCGGTCCGTCAGGAAGTCGATGATCCACCTGCAGAGGGAGTCAGGCACGTTGAGCAGGGACAGCTTGTCCCGGAGCAGAGCGGGGCGGATGGTGTTGAATGCGGAGCTGAAGTCCACAAACAGGATCCTGGCGTAGGTTCCCGGGGAGTCCAGGTGCTGCAGGATGGAGTGGAGGGCCAGGTTGACTGCATCGTCTACAGACCTGTTGGCTCGGTAGGCAAACTGCAGCGGGTCCAGGAGAGGGGTGGTGATGGACTTGAGGTGGGACAGGACCAGGCGCTCAAAGGACTTCATGACTACAGAGGTGAGCGCTACAGGTCTGTAGTCATTAAGTCCAGTGATCCGTGGCTTCTTGGGGACAGGGATGATGGTGGAGGATTTGAGGCAGGATGGCACGTGGCATAACTTAAGGGAGGTGTTAAAAATGTCTGTGAATACAGGAGCCAGCTGTTTCGCACAGAGTCTCAGGGTGGAGGGAGACACGCCGTCTGGGCCGGGGGCCTTGCGCGGGTTCAGTCTGGAGAACTGTTTGAGCACATCCTGCTCACTGATGATAAGGGGAGGGGGGGAGGAGGGGGGGGTGCCTTAAATGAAGTAGGGAATGTGGAGGCTGTGGAGCTGGAGGGAGGGGGGGAGTTGGACACAGATGACGAGGTGTCAAAACGGGCATAGTGTTGGGACAGTCTCTGACAAAGGGCTTTGTCATCCTGACCTTTAGGAGCCTGAGGCCGATAGTTGGTGATCTGCCTCAGTCCTCTCCACACGGAAGCCGAATCATTAGCAGTGAACTGCTGCTGGAGTCTCTCTGAGTACACAGATTTAGCCCTCTTCAGCTCTCTGTTAAACCGGTATTTAACCTCCCTGTAGCAGTCCCTGTCTCCACTTTTCAGCGCTGCTTCCTTCTCCTTCCTGATCTGTCTGAGCTTAGCTGTGAACCAGGGTTTGTCATTAGAGTAACTCACCCTGGTGCGTGATGGAAGAATGTTCTCTTCACAAAAGTGGATATATGAGTTCACAGTGTCCGTGTACTCATCCAGATCATGCGTGGCTCCTTTAAGCATGCCCCAGTCAGATATTTCCATGCACGTTTCCAGCTTCTCCTCAGCTTCACTGGTCCGTATCTTCGTAGTGCTCACAACAGGTTTAGTGAGCTTCAATCTCTGTCTGTATGTGGGAATGAGGTGAACCATCACGTGATCAGATAATCCCAGCGCAGCTCGAGGGACAGCGCGATATGCGTCTTTCACTGTGGTGTAACAGTGATCCAGTGTGTTTAATCCTCTGGTGGGGCATTTAATAAACTGTTTGTAGCGGGGGAGATCGTGGCTCAGATTGCACTGATTAAAGTCGCCAGCCACAATAATCAGCGAGTCTGGAAAACTCCGCTCTGTGTGTTGAATGTGATCCGCGAGCACGCGCTGAGCTTCGCGCGTGTCCGCGTCGGGAGGGGCGTACACAGCGATCAGTATAAAAGAAGCAAACTCCCGCGGGGAATAGAAGGGCTTGCAATTGATAACAAGAAATTCCAAGGCAGGAGAACAGTGTTTGGAAATTACCGTTACATCAGAGCACCAGATGCAGTTGATGTAGAAGCAGACTCCGCCTCCTGTGGTCTTGCCGGAAAGCTCTGTGTCACGATCAGCACGGAAGAGCTGGAAGCCGTCGAGGCGCAGCGCGCTGTCCGGTATATTTTCCCGGAGCCAGGTCTCAGTAAAGCAGAGGACAGCTGAGGAGGCGAGGTCCTTAAAACGCATCAGCAGTCTCAGTTCATCCACCTTGTTAGTGAGAGAGTTGGTATTGGACAGAAATATGCCAGGCAGCGCCGTTCGCGAGCCTCTCCTGCGAAGTCGCACGAGAGCGCCCGCTCGTCTTCCTCTCTTCCGCCGTCTCACTTTCCGAGCCAAACAATAAACCAGATCGGCGGCAGGGGCTAGAAAAACTGGGAGGAGGTCCGTGGGGGTGAAAGTCCTGATATTTAAAAGTTCTTCACGGGTATAAGTGCAAGCAGACACACAATTGACAAACAAAAACAAACAAAGAGCGCAGCGAAGCACCATGTCGACCGCTGTGGGCGCCATCTTGGATCAGAAAAAATGTATGACAATATGTACCCATACATATTGTCACCCTCCGTAGCTACCGGTATTTTCCTAGTTGTATACCGGAGGGGACCATTGTGTAAGTCTATCGCGTCTTTTGCATTCAATACTATTAGGTTGTCACATCTTTTTGCTATCTCTGCGAGCAGCCCTGCTTAGGTTATACAGTCTGACAGCCGTTGGTAGGAAGGACCTGCGAAACCTCTTGGTTGTGCACCTAGGATGATGTAGTCTGCTGCTAAATGAGCTCCTTAGTGCATTCAGTGTGTCCTGCATAGGGTGGAACTCGGACTACAGCAGAGATGACAGTTTGGCCACCATCCTTCTCTCTCCCATCTCCTCCACTGGGTCAAGGCGCTGCCCCAGGACAGAGCTAGCTTTCTTGATCAGTTTGTTCAGTCTCTTCCTATCGGCTGCTGTAATGCCACTGCCCCAGCAGACCACTCCAAAAGTGATGGCTGATGCCACCACCGTGTCGTAGAATGTCTTCAGCAGCGCCCCTTGTATACCAAAAGACCTGAGTCTCCTCAGTAGGAACAGCCTGCGCTGTCCCTTCTTGTAGGGTGCGTCAGTATTGTGTGACCAGTCTAGTTTATTGTTCACATGAACACCCAGGTACTTGTAGGATGTCACCATCTCAATGTCTGTTCCCTGGATGTTTACTGGTGCTGTGAGGGGTTGTCCTTGCCTGCGGCAGTCCACCACCAGCTCCTTAGTTTTCCTCACGTTCATCTGGAGGCAGTTCCGATGGCACCAGTCCACAAAGTCCTGGATAAGCCCTCTGTACTCAGCTTCATCTCCATTGGAGATGAGGCCAACGATCGCAGAGTCGTCAGAGAACTTCTGTAGATGGCAGTGTGTTGTGTTGTGTGAGAAGTCCGCAGTATAAAGGGTGAACAGGAAGGGAGCCAAAACCATTCCCTGTGGGCCCCCGTGCTACCGATGATCGTGTCGGACACACAGTCCCGGGTTCTCACAAACTGTGGCCAGTTTGTGAGGTAGTCCAGGATCCATGATGACAGGTGCTGGTCCACCCCTGCGCACAACAGCTTGTCCTTCAGGATCATCGGTTGAATGGTGTTGAAAGCACTGGAGAAGTCAAAGAACATGATCCTCACTGTATTCCCGGGCTTCTCCAGGTGGAACAAAGAACGGTGAAGGAGGAAGATGACCGCATCCTCCACCCCAATACCATGCTGGTAGGCGAACTGGAGTGGATCCAACGCTGGACCCACCAGGGGGCGGAGGTGAGCAAGGAGCAGTCTCTCCAGGGTCTTCATCATGTGGGACGTCAGGGCCACTGGTCTGTAGCTGTTCAGATCTTTGGGGTGGGAAGTCTTTGGTACAGGTACCACACAAGATGATTTCCACAACTGTGGTACCCTCCCCAGCTTCAGGCTCAGGTTGAAGATGTGCTCCACAATCCCACACAGCTGGTCTGCACAGGACTATGATAATGGTGGAGGTAGCCCATATGCCCCCATAGTTTGTCCTCATCGCCAAAATGTTATGTTGGTAATAATGGTCGGAGTTGGTCTTATGCCATGCAGCGAACTCAACTTTGTTAGGGAGAACACAACTATATATAGTCAGGCCGCCTCCCACCTGACATCACCACCCAGGTGAGTATAGCAAGCGCCACATACACACACCACTCACACAACAAGTAGCCTCTAACAGCTCCTACCTCTGTGGTTAAACATGAGTATTTTTTGAGCAAGAAGCTCACATTTAATGTCTGCATTAAATGCATTTAAAGTTTTCTTATGCACAGAGAAAAAGTGACTGTGATTTTGTTGCAGTAAAGAGCAGCTTCTTCTAAGCAGTGAACTTTCATTTATCTGTGCTTTCTATTTTACTTCATTCATTTACATGCTGTTGTGATATGCAACTATTTCATGGAAGTAAATCCTCTAAATTTGCATTTTTAATGGGCTGGTCCAGGGGTGTCAAACATATGGCTTGTGGGCCAAAAACGGCCCACCAGACGGTCCAAAATTTTCTCTGTGAATTCACAGCTTTATTTCTAGTAAATTTCTGACTTTCTACTGATTACAGTAGTTTGTGTAAATCTGAGACATTTTTTCTCTGCAAGATGAGACTTTTTTCTCATCAGTTTTCTTTTCTTCTTTTTTCTGATGAGAACAAGGGGCCCTTGATCTTGCTGTGTGTGAAGATGATTTAAGTATGCATTTAAAAGTAATGTGAAAGTTACCTTTCCAAGTAACTACTTACTTTAATCATGCAGTAACTCAAAAGTAACTCAGTTACTTTTGAAAAGAAGTAACTGGTAATTGTAACTTACTATTTTTTAGTTACTTGCCCAACACTGCTCACTACTAATGAAAATGCAACACTCTAGAAAAGTTTGATTTTTTTACTAATTTTTATGAAAATGGCCAATTAAAGGATGAAAATTATTTTTAGACATCTTCAAAACAATATCAGAGATCAACAAGCGAAAATCTGTGTGTCAACAGTTTCAGAATTGAACAAAACAAAAGCACCCTGACTTTCCGAAATCACAGCAAAATGTCATAAAAACAAAGTTCAGTATGTTATATTGTCATAAACTTCCTGTGCGCTTTTCCACAGCGCATAGAGGAGGAGAGGGAAGGATGGACTTAAGCGCAGGGTTACACCAAACACACATTTATTGATATCAAACAGTTCAAAAGTAAAGACTTACAGAAATGTCACAGTTGTGCACAAAAAGGCTCACACGGATTGCGTACAGCGGGCAGACCACTGTGCACCGTGGCCACAAAAACAGATGGGACAAGATGCTCAGGTAAACTTAGAGTTCTCCAGGATGCTCGACTGGCACGGGAGAGGAGCTGGGCAACAGTGCCAAAGTGTAGCAGTTGTGCCGCAAGGGGAAACGCTACAGACAAGCGTAGCAGCACAACTGCAAACAGAAATGCAGACAGCTCTTACTCACCGTGTGGGAACAGTCCGAGTCGTCCAAGTCCGCTTGCAAGCACATACACAAATAATCCCTCACCTGACGTGACGGTCACACGGCGAAGAAAACCATGTGAGCATGTTCAATGGTCCAGTGGTGTTTGACTAGCAAAAAACTGCTTAAGTACAAACACCGCTGGCATAATAAATTGGGAACACCTGGGCGAGGCGGGGGAAGGATGATAAACAGGGCTGGGAACAGCTGATGGAAATGAGAGAGAGAGGGAGGCGTGGCCAGACCGGCAGACTGTCAGCAGTGTCACAGAAAGTAGGTCACAGCGACTGTCCAACAGCTGCCGGTCAGGCAGTGGCTATGAATAAGGAAACGGCACAGAATACATAATATGCACATGCACAGTGGAACCAAAACCCACAGAGAGATCAGGGCTGAGCTGGCTTGGCTCCTGACAAATATGGCCTCCATTTGTGTTAACACAGGCAGTAATAAGCTTCTGCATAGACCTCACAAGCCGTCTGTTCTGATGCTGCAGGTACTCCCTGGTGACTTTGGTGGTATGTGGACAAGCATTGTCCTGCTGCAACACAGCCACACCGCGGACATTTCACAACATAGTGCTATGCGTTTTTGTTCATCTTTATATAGGGAAGATGACCATTCCTTAAAATCATGCATTTTTAACTTTTGAGTACCCAAAACAAACAACGAGCTCAAAAAGACTATAGAGCCAGAGCTCAAAGGCAGTGAGTCGTGATAGTGCAAGTCAATCTCAGTGGTTGCAACCTGATCTGAGTAAAAAAATGTAACTAATCAACGTTTTCCACTCCTCTAAAAATGTACATTTGTACATTAAACGAAAAAATAACGTACCTGGATACATTTTTACAAGCGGAGTCCGTGCCTTCACCCACCGCACATGCGTAGAACAGCACCTGTTTTACATAGGCTTCCAACACTTACTTGGTTGGTGGGAGGGAGATGGCAGACGGTTACTTACAAGCAGTTTCAGGCCTGGTGCACACGACAGCGTTTACGTTTAGACCCGTAGAGAAACGTCTGCATGCGTATGACACCTCACAGAAGCAACCGCACATGCACACCGATCCACCAGCGGTGTGAAAACTGTCGATGGAACTAACGGATGACAGTAGAAGTTTTACTAGGGACTTTGGATTATTACTATAAACACCAGATTCCATCTGCAATAAATATTTATATTCATTTTCTTTAAGCTGAAAGAATGAGGGAGTAATAAATAAATAAATAGCACACTGAGATGACGTTTGTTGTGATTAGGCGCTATACAAATAAAGGTGAATTAAATAAATAACCCATATACTGTAATTACAGGCATTAAAAAAATCTGACTTACTGACAGCTGGTTTGAATATTTGATAAGGAGTCTTCAGTCATAACTTTTACAAAAACATTACAAGTAAGAAAAAATAGGGATATGATGAGATGTCGGGCTGCAGTCCGACATCTCATCATTTGTGGAGCACAGAACTGGATTTGAAACATCAACAGCTCCACAGTGATTTGTTCATCATTCAACAAAGGTAGGCATCCTCCTTGGTTATAATTTTGAGGACTATTTTTCTATAGAAAACTGCATCTATTGTGTAAAAAAGCAGTTTTACAGATACCGTTAAGAGCCCATTTTTAACCTGATCCTAACTATAGACACATCAGGCTTAAAGTTTAATCACAGAGCTTGTATGTCTGTGAGAAATACAGAAAGTTCCATATTTGTGTTTCTCTGTGAGAAATAAATGCTATTTGGTGTATGGATGGGCTGAAATCTGTTGTAAACTGGGGCCGTAGCTCTTTATTTCAGTGGATACAGATGCGCTTAAACAGCAACAGGAAAACCTCTTCTGTCTGGAGGCTGGTTTCAAATCTCTACACTTTCACACCTCCAAATACCCTAGTGCGCACGGACAGCTAACCTGGAGATGAACTTCCACAGTTTGGGGTAAAAACATTGTTGTGTGCACAGGCAAGCAATGACACTATCAACACATGAGTTCGAGTCCCACGCTCACCTGTGAGTGACTTTTTTCCCCCCTTTTTTTGTTTTTCACTCCACGAATGAAAGGTTAGGTTTAGGCGTCACCTCCTGTGAGGTTAGGGTTAGGAGAAAAATGTTTTTCACAAGTGTTAAATGGTGAAAGACAATGAAAGTGAGAGGAACAGAAACTGTAAACAGAAGCCGTAAATGCCACATATCCACTGCACGTGAAAAATGTGTGCAACGTGTCTATATTTTTTCAGAGTGAGAAAATGTACAATTTCACTTTTTTTTTTTTTTTTTGGTGAGACTGGGATGGACAGTGAGTATAACCACTGAAAATGAGTTCTAGAAGTGTTTTGAGTCATACAAACACTATCACTCAAGTTCAGATAGGATGGACCCAAGACTATTTATACATAAATTGTGTTGCGTTTTCATTGGCAGTGAGTATATTGTCTTTCATTTCTTTTCTAGTTTTTTTCATGGATTTTTTTTTTTATCTTTCCTTGCAAGGTTCTCTCAAGGTTGCAAAGGTCTCTCTCTTCTAAAATGCAAATAGCCAACAGGGAGGAGGAGCAAATTCTCTGCAGAGGTTAACAGCTATATGGAAGAAGAGAGAAAATCAAAGCACATAGCACTAATGAGTTGGTTATTAGAGTTTAAGAATGTGGATGCTTTGGGCTTTTGCAGAGGAACTGAAGTGTCACCTACAACTCATTATGAACACAAAGAACAAGCACAGCACTGATACCTACAAGTTCATCCACTCGAAGAATGTGTTTATACAAGAAAAGGAGAATCTGGGCTGAACGAGGGCTGTGCATTAAAGATTTTCCCTGACTCATTTCACATGTATAGATAGATAGATAGATAGATAGATGTACTTTATTGATCCCAAACTGGGAAATTGCAGTGTAACAGCTATATGACGATAGACAACCAAACGACAGAAACACACGCATGACAGACAAAGGGATTACCCATGGAAAGTAAAACTAACACTACTATAAAAGCCTATATACATCATAGCTGAATATATGGTGACCCATATAAACGCATGAATCATACCCGCTGCACAATGCAGGACTATCAGGAGCAGAGTGAAATGTGAGGTACCAGTTAGACTGTAAGGCGCAGTATGGCAGCATAGTTATGACCAGAATACAACATCATAGTGAGTTATTGTACAGTGAAATGGCATGCAGCAGGAAAGATTTCCTGTACCTGGCTGTTGGACAGCGAAGCTGTAGTAGTCTACCTGAGAAAGTGCTCCGCTGTCTGTCCAGTGTGTGGTGGAGGGGGTGATCAGGATTGTCCATGATGGATCGCAGTTTATTTAGTGTTCTCCTCTCCACCACTGTCTCAAAGGTCTCCGGCCTGAGACCAATTACAGAGCCAGCCCTCTTGATATACTAAGAGGAACCAAACTTGGCACAGTTATTAGGCTTTCTTTACATTGGTATCACAAAGGGTCACACACTTGTTCCACTACTTTATGCAGCGGTGGAGATCTCACCTGTAGAAGTCAGTAGGCAGCATCAGAAGCCTCATCTTGACCTCGAAAATCAGCATTTCACCATTTTGGAAGTGCTTGCCCTTCAAAAATGACTTCATGTCTGGAAAGAGGTGAAAATGAGATGGTGCAAGGTTAGGAAAGTAAGGGGAGTGAGGACGGAGTTTATAGCAGCAGGACCATGGTTCCGTCTGGGCAACATGCGAGTTGTGAATTGAGTGTTGTCTTGCATGAGGCGGACACTATTGGTCAACACGACACCCTTCTTGGTTTTGACGGCTGTCTGCAATTTCTGCAGCAGTGAAGCGTAGTAAGTCCTGATAATTGTGGTACCCTTTGCCAGGAAATCCATCTCTATGTTGGTCCCAAAAGCCCATGAGCATGACCTTGCCTGTCGAGGGTTGGACATGTGCCTTTTTCAGAGTTGGTGATTTATAATGTGTCCTCTGCTTCGACTGGGCTTTAAGTCTCTGTATCATAATGACGGAACCATGTTTCATCCTGCATCATCCTGGTATTCTTGGCACATGGCCAAAAGAGCATGGGAGCATGTGACTCCTTTCTGATTTTCGAAAGGTCTGAGCAACTGGGGGATACATCATACAGACAACTTCTGCATGTACAAATAGTAATGGATGTTTTTTTTTTCCACAGATCCCACACTGATCTTGACAACTTGGGCTAGTTGGTGAACGGTTATGCGGTGATCCTCCAAAATGGTGGCCTCTATCGGATGGTGACTTCATCAATGGCGCACTGTGGTTGCCTGGGAATTGGTGCTGTTTCACTGATGTCTGACCACACTTGAACTGTCAAATGCCAATGCTTGACTATGTCATACGATGGGGCATCCTCGACATAAGCCTCTTTCATCTTATTTAACATCATGTAACGTCATCTAACTCTCAAGTACAGGTATCTGATGACCACTCTTCATTCAGCTGGCTCCATTATCACATCTTACTCCATCTTGGCACCTGTAAAAGAAGAATTCTAAAGCGCTGAGAGCTGCAAATTACCACATGGCTAACAGAGATATGTATTATCATACATGTGCGATTTCAGCCTCCTACAATAACAAGATACGGGTCAGGAGGAATCTTTAGGCTGTGTGTCCACCAAACACGTTTTTTGTCACTGGACCGCACTGACCCTCTTTTTTTACAGTGCTTGTGGACTGTGCTCTGGAAGAAAAAGTCTGTGCCCTGTATCCTAGCAACAGCTTGTCACTCACAGCTCAGTACTTCCGCTTTTCTCATCGAGACTTTCTATTTATTATGCCTTAGTGAAACGAAGAGGCATACAGTAATCGCTCAGTGCGTGTGTGTGTGTGTGTGTGTGTGTGTGGTTAGTTGCATCTGTCTGCTTGTCTGTTTCAGCTTGCCCGGACAAAATTAAGTGGAACCAAAGGCTTGTATCATTGTATCGCCATATTTTCTCAAATTTTAATTTGCCAGAATTTTGAGATAAGGCTTTGTTTTCAAAATAAACACAAATTTAACTCACCATTGCCATGTAATGGAGCTGCGCAAAAGAGGTATTGTAATAACTATGCCGAGGTACTAGAGGCGGCAGTGCAACTTTTTTTTAACAGCCCATGCTTAGAGGTCTGCATTAGCTACTGGGGAGTGTTTTACAACACCAGGTTAATGGATGATGATTATTATTATTAGACCAAAACTAAAAACAGATGTAAGGGTGGTCATTATTATATTACCCTGACTGTAGTGGTATATTTTACATGGTCAAAATGAGGAGACATCACCCGCTTTACTTTAAATCAAATCAAATCAAAATCAAATCAAACTTTATTGTCATATTGCTGTACATACAACTGTAGTGCAGGCAAGATGAAATTGCGTTTCTCTCGGCATCCATATAAGAAGCAGCATGATTAATACACACTCCCACATAGCTCCACCCCCCACCCCCACCCCCCCATCCATTCACACATTCCTGAGACATACTTGGGGAAAAAGAATAACTAACTATAATATACAAAATGTCCATAGGTGCAGTAGTGTGTATGAGAGATTCCGGGTCAGCTGTTCAGCATCCTGACGGCTTGTGGGAGGAAGCTGTTGATCAGTCTGGTGGTTCTGCCTCTGATGCTCCGGAATCGTTTACCAGATGGAAGAAGTTCAAAGTGTTTATGCAGAGGGTGAGAGTGGTCCTTGACAATGTTTAGTGCCCTGCTCCTACAACGGTTCTGAAAAAGTTCTTGGACAGAGGGGAGGGAGACTCCAATTACCCTCTCCGCCCCCTTGACTATCCTCTGCAGGGCTTTTTTGTCTGACATACTGCAGCTGGAGTACCATGTAGCAATGCAGTACGTCAGAACACTCTCCACCACACCTCTGTAGAAGGTCCTGAGGATGCAGATGGGGAGAGAGGCCTGTTTGAGTTTCCTCAAGAAGTGTAGTCTCTGCTGAGCCCGCTTCCTGATCTCCAAGGAATTCTTGCTCCAGGTCAGGTCCTGCGAGATCTGCACTCCGAGGAACTTGATGTTCTCTACTCTCTCCACTAAACGGCCGCCGATGCTGAGGGGGACGTGCTCAGGCTGTGACCGCCGGAAGTCGATAATCATCTCCTTCGTTTTGTCCACGTTGAGCACCAGATTGTTGATTTATGACATCTTCCACAGCTGACTGATGTCTGTATTGAAATGACGGAGCTGCCGTTAGCTGCGATGCTAACGTGCGCAACAATCTTTTATATTAGGGTTGCCAAGCGTCCTGTTTTAGCCGGGACGTCCCATTTATTTTGCTAAATATGTTTGTCCCAAGTGGGAAGTGTATTGTCTCGTATATTCAAGGCCGCCTTAATGAACGGACTAGGCTGGGCTGAAGCCCAGGGGCCTGTGAAGATCTGGGCCTATCATGAGCCAATGAAAAAGATCACATTGTTGTTAATTGGTCAAATTCTATGTCCATCACTTGATATTCATGTGTGGCTGCTGATTGGTCTAATTTACAAGTGCCTCACGTGAGTACCACATAACATTAGCCTATCAGAGGAATTGGTTTGACATGTGACCATGCAAGCAACAGTAAGAGGTAAGAAGTAATTAGCTCGGTCAAAATGTCTGGAAAAAAGTTTGAAAGTGGCGTTCATAAAACTGTTGAAAGGAAAAGAGCTTAGGGAAAAGGAATTGCTCAAAAAATCCCGAAGCATACAGGATTTTTCTAAGCTGGAGCACTGAGTGGAGGAGACTGCTACTGCATGGAGGAGACAGGTGGGCTGTTAAAGCACTCACCTGGAGAGGCCCTTTTCCACTAGCCCAGCTCGCCTCGCCTCGCCTCGATTCGCCACTACTCGTTTCGGCCACGGTTGTGTCTCCATAGCAGCCGGGTAAAGCGGGGTAAAGCTGTGGTGGGCGGGATTTTTTTTTTACAGCAAGGCGGCGCCACATTCCCGTGACGTAAAACACATGACCTAAGCAAAACATAATATGGCGGCTGTACAAGGCGACTCCTTGGTCTGTGGCTTTTTGTCACCGTAAATGCCAAAAAGGACCACCAGACAAGGGTACAGGCGGCGAGGCGAAACACTCTGAAATAGTACTGCAGCTTCTGGGAGAGCCGAAGATGTGAGGATACAAACTAGGTCATATATGACGGTAAGCTAATGGTTGCTAATGCTAGTTTGCTATAAGTACGTCGTGCTACACTGTAATGTCTGCAAGTTATCACTGTTAGGTACTAAAATATGCTGTGTGTGTGTGTTTCAGATGGCTCTGTTGTGGGAAAATTACCGCTTCAAACGGTCGGTCTGGCGTTCAACACAGCCTGTCACTGATGTCACCCCAGCTTCACAAACGATCAGTGGTTATAGAGCTTAAGAATGTCTGTAGAAACGTTTATTTCCTTTGCAAAAAATAGCTCTGATCTGCATGAAAATCATGGAGAGACTGTTGAGACATCATGGGACGTACCTGCTCCAGCAGCACTGAGTCTGAGGTGGTGTCATAGCAAAAAATGATCAGCTAACACAACTTGATCGCCAGGTTAATAACTATATTAGCCACAAAATATATATATTCAAAAAGTAAACAGTACTGAGTTAGGTATAATAAGATATATTTGACAGTTATGATGCATTTTAGGCCAAAACAAACTTGATCTAGGATTAAAAGCAATTAAAATAATGCAGCCACAAGGTTACATGGAAAATACTTGATTTACTAGATGCATGTACTGTAGAAATATATATTCTCTGCATCAACAATGTACTATACATGCATTCATGTAGTATTGCACTGGGAATTGCACTGACAATAAACCTCTGAAGTTTTTGCAGATGTGTCTCTTTTTTTATGTGTGAAGGTTACCACCATGTGGCACAAATTTAATACTAACAGATTGGAAAAGCTGTCTAAGAACAATCCAGCAGTTTGAGAAATCACTTTTGGTTTGGTGTAAGTCTGTCAACAGTATTATGAACCATAAAGCAGTTTGTGTTAAAATGTTAAATCCCATTAAACCCTAACCCACAGGTGTCCAATCATGTACCATGGAGGGCCAAGACCCTGCAGGTTCTCTCTTCTACCCAGTCTCTTCAGCAGGTGTTCTCACTGATCAGCAGTCAGTGGGAGAAATTCAGTGGAATCTGCTGTTGAAGACACTGTTTGGAGGTAAAGCCTGCAGGGTCTTGGCCCTCCATGGCACATGATTAGACACCCCCGCCCAAACCCATTATGATGAAGAACAGATGCTAATATGGCCCAGAATTCCTCCATATACTGGTACTATCACTAAAGTATGCAGGGTCTTCTACGGTGGCACATCCAACAATACAGTCTTCAGTTAATAAAATAATTGTTTTGGTTACTTTTCTTAAAAATGAGCCATTATTTTCAAGGTCACCGATTAATGGTTTGTACTGTTTACTCTTTTCCCACCAGTGTCTTAACAGACAAAATAGAAAATCATGATGCAAACACATAAGTCACTAAATTGTTTATTACAATTTTTTTTTTTTTCCAAGATGGCGACCAGGATGGTCACACTTTTTCAGCGCTGAGACAAACTCGCTGATTTCCCCATTAAAAGTATCTAACCAACAGTGATCGGCGCTCGTGACGGACACCCACGGGCTGAATTTCCACCTCCGTCAGAATCCCGTTGGAATGCCCCTTTAATCGGGTAGAACTGCTGCGCTCTACCAGAAGCGATTGCCAAGCTAACGCTAACGCTAGTTAGCTTAACGCTGGCCCCAGTGCGCCACCTAACTCCGACACGAAGCAGCTCAGTCCCCGGTGAGGGCCTATCGGAGGAACCAACCGAGGCAGCAGTTGGGAGCTCGAGCGCGGCGTTGGTGAGAGATGGGGCCACCTGGACCCAGTAGGACAGTGGCCTGAGTCAGAACCCAGTTGCGAGGTCCAGCTGAGGAACTACCAGACTGACGGCGGTCGGTGACGGGGCCTAGCGGAGGTGCCACCCAGCCAGACGGCGGCGAGCGGCGGCGGTGATCGGTGAAGCTCGGCTGCGCAGGCGGTGTGCGGCATAACCGGCCAGGCAGACGGCGGCAGGCGGTGGTGAATGACGGGGGTGATCTGCGGAGCTGTGCAGCGCTACTTGGCGGAGGAGCTGTGCAGGAGCTGTTGCGGCGAGTTCAGCAGCGGCCGGGCTAGTTGAGGCCTAGCCGGATTCTCTGTTTACTTCTATCTACAGGTCAGTAAGATGCCACCAAAGAAAGAGGAAATGGAAGAAATCAAAAAAGCTCTGAGCTTTATGTCAGAAGAATTGGCCAAATTGACTAGCCAACAGGACAAAATAATAGGCCTAATAGAACAGGTACAAGCCCTAAATTTAATAATTCAAGAAAAAGACAAAAAAATTATGGACCTGGAGCAACACGGGCGTCTTTTGGAGCAACGCGTCGAGGATCTTGAACAAGGTTCTCGTATTGATGACCTAGTTATAAGTGGACTAGACATCAGATATCAGTCATACGCCCATGCCACAGTAGGACTGAGTGGTGAAGATGCACCCATGAGAGAATCTTTGTCCTTAGAAAATCAAGTGCTTCAGTTCCTTAATGATAAAGACATTAAGGTAGAAGCCAATGCAATCTCAGCCTGCTATGCTCTACCGAAGAAAGATAACAAAACAAAGAAATCAATTGTGATGCGCTTTGTGAACAGAAGGGTAAAGAATAACATACTGAGGCAGGCCAAAAAGCTAAAGGAAACTCAAGTTTACATAAATGAACACCTGACAAAAAAAAAAACGCTGAATTAGCACGACAGGCACGGATGCTAAAAAAACAAAATAGGATACAAGCAACCTGGACAAGAAATTGTAGAATTTGGATTAAACTAAATGGATCACCTGAGCAAGCAAAGAGTATAATGATCAGAGATGCTACTGACTTAGATAAATACAGATGCACACTGATTAGAAAATTATGAGCCAATGATAATCTATATTCATACACACGATAAGAATAGTTCTTTTGATACACCATGCCAAAGTACTTTAATAAAAATAACCAAAACAAACAAAAACTTATGACCGACTCAAGTAGACATCAATTATCCCCAGTTGGAGGAAGTCATTTGACACAGAATGAGGAAACTCAAACTCTGAAAACATACCATTATGCTGAACATAAACCACAAGAGATGGAGAATGATATTGATCCTGATAACCACTTTTTCAATAATATTCATAACCACTGTGGATATTACACTGAAAAACAATTCAAAAGTCAAATGCAATTAGATGGTAAACTGTCAATAATACACTTCAATAGCAGAAGTCTTAAAAATTTTCCACAGATTCAGGACTATTTAAAACAGCTAGACAGAAAATTCACAGCTATTGCAGTCTCTGAAACTTGGCTTAACGAAGAGCAGGCTCCCCTGATGGCAATAGAAGGATATCAGATGTTTTATATTAACAGAACTCAAAAAAAGGGTGGTGGTGTTGCACTGTATATTGATGACCTGTACAGGTGTAAGCTTGTAAATGAAATGTCCTCTGCACTACCAGGGATTTTGGAATGTGTTACTGTTGAGATTGACCTAGACAAAACAAAAAATCTAATCATAAGCTGCATATATAGAACGCCGGGAACTTGCATTGAGACATTCAGAGATAAATTAGTCGAGCTGTACAATAATATTACTAGTAAGAAAATGGTAGCAATTTGTGGAGATTTCAATATTGACTTACTGAATCCTCATCAACAAAATGTAGTTACAGAGTTCATGAACTCTATGTACAGCATGAGTCTATATCCCACAATAACACATCCCAGTAGAATCACAGTTCACTCTGCTACACTTATTGACAACCTGTTTGTCAATGTTTTTGATAAGAAAATAGAAAGTGGATTATTGATAAATGATATAAGTGACCACTTGCCAACCTTTGCACTTATCCATGGCCACACGGGGCCCAACGCAGAAAAAACTTCAAAATCGTTCAGACACAAATCACCAAATGCAATCAGTTCTCTTAAAGAGGACTTGCTGAAGCAAGACTGGACAGAAGTCTATGTATCAGATGTAAATGAAGCCTATGACACATTTATAAATATTGTAACCACTCTTTATGAAAAAAACTGCCCATTAGTAATAAAAAAGCTTAAACACAAATTTGCTAATAAGCCATGGTTAACCAAAGGACTACAAAAGGCGTGTAAAAAGAAAAATTTATTATATAAAGCTTTCCTAAAGAAAAGAACAAAAGAAGCAGAGCAGCGGTATAAAACATACAAAAATAAGTTAACGTATATAATAAGATGTAGTAAAAGAGACTATTACAGTAAAGAACTGGAGAAAAACAGAGACAATATTAAAAATACATGGACAATACTCAACAGTATCCTTGGAAATAAAAGCAGAAATACAAGCTACCCAACTAATATTCCAAAAAATAATAAAACGACTCAGAGTGTGAATATTGCTTCACCTGCAGATGAATTTAATAAATTTTTTGTTAACATTGGACCTAAACTGGCCCGAGAAATACCCACTACGGTGCCAACAGGTGATACAATATGCAATAACACTGCTGTAAAAGACTCCATCTTCATAAAGAACACAGACGAAAGAGAGGTCATTGAAATTGTTAAATCGTTCAAAAGTAAAACATCTGCTGACTGTGATGGTATTGACATGCTACTAGTCAAAACTGTTATCGAATGCATAGTAAAACCACTGACGTATATCTGCAACCTGTCTCTCCAATCAGGTATATTTCCCAATGCAATGAAAATAGCTAAAGTAATTCCGATATACAAGACGGGCGACAGAGGGGAACTCTCAAACTATAGACCAATTTCACTATTACCGCAATTTTCCAAGATACTTGAAAAAATATTCTATGAGAGAATTGACAACTTCATACTGAAGAATGATTTATGTGAGCAGCAATATGGGTTCAGACACAAGAGGACAACTGCATATGCCCTAATGGAATTTACAGAAAAAATATCAACAGCCATTGAAAATAAAGAGTATTCAGTTGGAGTATTCCTAGATCTTAAAAAAGCATTTGATACAGTAGATCATAATTTATTATTAAAGAAACTACAAAATTGTGGTATTAGAGGGGTAGCACTGTCCTGGTTAAGTAGTTACTTAAAGAATAGATATCAGTATGTATGTGTTAGCAACAAAAACTCAGAGTTGCTGAAGGTCACCTGTGGAGTCCCACAGGGTTCAGTTTTGGGACCATTATTATTCAATATGTATATAAACGATATATGTAAAGTTTCAGAAAAAATGGACTTAATATTGTTTGCCGATGACACTAATCTGCTATGCAGTGGAAACAATTTGGAACAACTTCTGGATACACTCGGGAAGGAATTAGAAAAGCTTAAACTGTGGTTTGATTCAAACAAATTAACGCTCAATTTAAGTAAGACAAAATTTATAGTCTTTAACAACCATCACAACAATCCAGTACCCAAACTCAGTGTAAATGGTGTAGAGATTGAAAGGGTATCTGAAACTAAATTCCTTGGAGTAATAATTGATAACAAACTGTGTTGGAAGTCACATATTAATTATATTAAAGGTAAAGTTTCCAAATCAATTGCAATATTACACAGAGTGAAATATTTGCTGAATCAACCCACACTATACACCTTGTATCATTCATTAATACTCCCATACATGACATATTGTAATGAAGTATGGGGAAATACATACAAAACAAACATATATCCACTCTTTATGCTTCAAAAGAGAGCTATTAGAATAATAAACAAAGCTGCTTACAGGGAACCAACAAACCCACTTTTTCTTAAACAAAAAACTCTCAAGTTGAAAGATCTGGTTGACTTTAAAACCGCAATAATAATGTTCAAAGTGAAGAATTTATCACTGCCAGCAAATATCCAAAAGTTGTTCCAAACAAGGGAGAAACGATATCACTTCAGAGGAACATGTATATTTCAAAAGCCTACAGTGAGAACAACCACCAAGCAACACTGTATTTCAGTGCAAGGAGTCAGATTATGGAACGATTACGGACCTGAATTAAAATCATGTACAACGCTTGGACAATTTAAACAAAAACTAAAGGAAGAAATACTCCAAACATATTTACAAGACGACATGTAAACTCACATAAGGATTGACATATCCAGCCTGTGTTGTGTTGTAGCTTAGTTTTTTTTTTTTTTTTTTTTCTCTCTGTGACATTCTGTCTTAGATTTGTCTTGAATAATAACTGCTTAACCTAGTTTAGCTTAGTTTTCTTTTTTTTCTCTCAGTCACACTTTGTCTTAGCTTTGTTCTAAATTGTAATCACTCTTGTCTTGTTTACTCTTTTTTCTTTTGAATTCTTGGATGGAATATGGGTGGGCAATATAAGCTGCAGCTTCAGCCATCACCCATTTCAGATAACTCACGTGGAATTGTTTAGTAGAAGGAGTCTTTGTCTAATTTGACCTTGTTGTTATATTATACAGTTTCTTTTAACCTGTACTGTATTATCCGAAATAAATAAATTCATTCATTCATTCATTCATTCAATTCATTCATTCACAATCAGCAGCAAATTCCAGATTATTCAGAATGTGCAAAATTCAAACTGTAAAAAAAAAAAAAAAAACTTAGAATGGGTCACTCAGCAGCTGGGATGTGCAGCTCACACTGGTCCCAGTTCAGCAGATCTTCAGCCTGCATCTCTGTAAATAGTGATGCAAGGTCCAGTTTGGGGTGGATCGTTTCCCTCTTGCCTAGACAAAAAGACAGAAATGGGTGGTAGTTAATTAAAGCAAGTTTAAAACATATTTGGGAAATACACTTGTTGCTAAAAGCCAGTGGTGGGGACTTCCGGTTATGGCTGCCACGTAGGACGGACGTGTCTCGCTCTGCTCTGCTCCTGGAGAAAAAAAATCGGCAAATAACTCTCTCATTTGGGACAGAACGTATCCCAGCGTTTGGGCGAGGATATGTCGGCGAAGCCTAAGGCTGGAAAACCAGGAAAAGGAAAAAGCGAGCCGCCGAAACAGTCCAAATTAACGGACTTTCAGGTCTGTGACGCAGCAAACAGGGCTCCATATATGGCGGAGGAGGCTGGCAACGCTGCGATTTCTGCGGGGAATGGCGCAGATGCGCTGATGGCTGCCATGAGTTCAATGAGAGCGGACTTTTCCTCTAGATTTGATGGGATTATGACAGCGTTGGAAGGAATAAGAAAGGAATTGGGTGACTGTGTAGAATGAACGGCGCAGATGGAGCTCCGTCTCGCTAGTGCTGAAGATGACGTCACCCGTCTTCAATTAAAGGTGCGCACTTTGGAAAAAAAAAATAAATCTCTGGAAGATAATATTTTGGATTTGGAATCTCGGTCGAGACAGAATAATTTGAGGCTGGTGGGTCTTCCAGAGGAATCAGAAGGTCGGGACGTATGTTCCTTTCTGGAAAAGTGGATTCCGGAGGTGCTGGGCAGCGAGGAGTTGCAATCAGCAGTGGTTCTGGAAAAAGCACATCGCATTGGCCCACGGAGAGATAAGGGACCGCCGAGGACCTTAATTATGAAGTTTCTTAACAACAGAGACAGGATGAAGATCTTCAACGCTGCACGAGCTAAAAAAGGAGAGATTAAACACCAGGACCAGCAGGTGCGGTTCTACCCAGATTTGGCCACAGGAATCCAGCAATTGAGGAAGCAGTTTGATCCCGTACGTAAGGAGCTGCACAACCTTGGGATTCGTCATGGTGTAATCTATCCTGCGAGACTGCTGACCACGTATGAGGGCAGAACCCACATCTTCAAGACCCCAGAGGAGGCGCAGGAGTTCATCAAGAAGATCAAAGAAGAAGAAGAGACTGGTGGGAGCTAAGCATGAACAAAATATAAGGTAGAATAATTAAGCATTTGCACAGGCATCTGACTGACTTGAAGTAAATAGTAAGTTTACAAAATATAGATTGTATTATATATTAAAAAAAAAACAAAACAAAAACAAAACAAACAAAAAAAAAAAAAACTATGATGTACAAAGTTGTTAAAAATTTTGGAGTTAAGTTGGAAAACTACAGAGGAGAGTTAATGTTACGTCATTAAAAGCAGTAGAGTTAGGGTGATAGGGAGGATGAAGAAGGAGTGGCTTAGGCTGTTCCCCGTGGGTGTGGAACGGTCGATGGCTATATCGGGAGACAGAATTTTTCTTTTGATTTTGGGGGGTTTGCCACAAGTGTGGGAAGGGGAAATTTGTTTGTGTGTAGTTTGTAGGATGAATGTTCAACCACTCATGTTTTTGCTTCTCTGTATGAGCATGTTTACACTGCAAGGTAATCCCAAACTCTCTATTGATCATAAACCAAAGTGTTAATCTTAATTTAACTTCATGGAATTGCAGAGGTCTACAAAATTTAAAAAAACTTAAACAAGTTATGAATAAAATAAAGGACATGGGTTCAAGAATTGTGTTTTTACAAGAAACTCATCTGATAGAGGAGGATGTTAAAAGAATTAGGAGTAGATGGCAGGGAAGTGTATTCACCTCTTCATTTTCATCCCGAGCCAGGGGAGTTATGACTCTCATACATAAATCAGTTCCTTTTCAAGTGAAAAATGTAATTGGAGACAAATTTGGAAGATATGTAATCATTCAAGGTTCTTTGCTATTAGAAAATATAAATCTTGTGAACTTATATGGTCCCAATATAGATGATCAGAAGTTCTTTGCTAATTTATTTCTCATCTTATCATCACTTACAGGGCAACATATAATAGCAGGGGATTTTAATTGTACATTGAATCCAGGTGTGGATAGATCAACAGGACTGGATTGTACGCACATTGGATGTAGGATGACTATTAATCATTTTATGAAAGAATTGAGATTGTTAGATATATGGAGAGAAATGAAACCACAAGTTAAAGCCTATTCTTGTTATTCCAGTACCTACAAGACATTCTCACGTATTGATTATTTTTTGATTTCCACAGAATTAAGGTCCAAGATTCAAAACTGCTTTTATGATAACATCGTGATCTCTGATCATGCACCCTGTTGTCTAATATATGTAGATAAAAAATTGACAAAGGAATCAGGTAGATGGCAATTTCAGCATAAATGGCTTCAGGATGAGGAATTTGTCAAGTATATAGAAAAACAGATAGACGAGTTCTTTGACATCAATACTACACAAACATCAGCATGTGTAAAGTGGGAGGCTTTCAAAGCTTTTATTAGGGGGCATATTATTAGTTATACAGGATCAAAATCTAAGAAGACTCGAGAGGAGAGAGCTAAATTGGAACATAAAATAAAAAATCTTCAGGAAAAAGTGTATGCAGGAAGTGACCCAAGGTTGGAGAATGAATTACTGATTTTGAGAGCTGAATACGACAAAAAATCAGCGAATAGAGCTGCCTCGAGTCTTCTAAGATTGAAACAATCTTTTTATGAACAAGGTGAAAAATCAGGAAAATTATTAGCATGGCAGATTAAACAATTGGAAATTAAAACACCAATTACCAGTATTATAAGTAATGGACAGGTAGTTATAGATCCTTTAGAAATTAATAGAGCCTTTAGAGATTACTATGAAAAATTATATGATACCAAAAATGAACCTGATTTAACAAAACTAAATGGGTTTTTGAACGAACTATCTATACCGTGTATTCCAAATGAAAACAGGGAGATATTGGAGTCTAAAATTAGTCAAGAAGAAGTTGGGCTAGCCATTGATAATATGAAATCAGGAAAAAGTGCAGGACCAGATGGTCTTCCAGTTGACCTTTATAAAAAATTTAAGAATAAATTAATAAAACCTTTTTTGGAAATGGTTTTAGAAGCATTTCAAAATAATAATTTACCATCATACATAAATAATGCCTTAATTATACTGCTGCCAAAACCAGGTAAGCCCTCTAATAAATGTGAAAATATGAGACCAATAAGCCTATTAAACGCCGACCTTAAGATAATCTGTAAAATTTTAGCAAGACGAATACAAGAAATTTTACCAAATATTATTAATCGAGATCAGAATGGCTTTATAAAGGGTAGACAAGGCTTCCATAATGTAAGAAGACTATTTAATATTATCTATTTTAATAAAGAAGCACCGGATACAGCTCTCCTATCATTGGACGCCGAAAAGGCCTTTGATAGAGTTGAATGGCCCTTTCTTTTTGAAGTCCTACAAAGGTTTGGACTTGGAAATAATTTCATAAAATGGGTTCAAATAATATACAATAATGCTACAGCAGAAATCCTAACAAATAACAATATTTCAAAACCAATAAAAATCAATAGAGGATGTCGACAAGGCTGTCCACTCTCACCTTTACTGTTTACTATGGCAATTGAACCTTTAGCGATAGCGATACGTTTACATTCACAAATATATGGAATTAAAGTTGGACCAACAGAACATAAAATCTCCCTGTACGCCGATGATATAATTTTGTTTATGTCGAATCTAAAAAAATCAATTCCAACCTTGTTGAATTTAATAAAGAATTTTGGGGAAATATCAGGATATAAAATAAATAAAACTAAATCTTCAATATTAATGCTAAATGAGACCCAGAGAAATTACCCAGCCCCTGAGGTAAATCAATTCAATGTTGTAAATCAGTTTAAATATTTAGGAATCCAAATTATGCCTAAGCTAGAATCAGTCGCCAGTGTCAACTATGAAGCCTTAATGTCAGATATCAGTGAGTTAACTCAGAGATGGATGTCACTACCAATGTCGATGATCGGGAGAATCAATATACTTAAAAGTAATATTTTACCTAAAATACTTTATTTATTTCAATACATTCCCTTATCACCACCTTTAGATCTATTCTCAAGAATAAAAAAAAAGTTAGTGGAATTTATATGGAACTTTAAAACATTCACTAAAAATGTTAAAAACTGGCTGAAAAATAAACAAGAATGTACTCATGTATGAATTATTTGTCTGCAAAGTGAGAGTGAATGAAGGGAAGGAATAAATGTGTTTGTTTATAGTGAGTGACGGAGGGAGGAAGGCCTGAAATAGGCAAATGTGAGTTATGTTATATGTGTTAAATGTGAGTCAGGCTGTTATATTTGTGTATTTATAATATTTATGTTAAAGGTGAGTCAGGCTGTTATATTTGTGTATTTATAATATTTATAATATTTATAATTGTGTATTTATAATTTTTCTGCATTGATGTATGTGGTTATTGTGTATATTTTTATCTTGATTCTTTTTTCTAAAGCCCATCCAGGGACAAGAGTTGCAAATTAGCTAATAGCTATACACTCTATGTGCAACACATCAGATTGATTGTCTTTGATTAATTGTCTATGTTTATTGCACTGTCCCTGTCAAATAAACTAATCTACTACTACTAACAACAGGAGGGCTAGATTACGTCTGTCTTTATTATATTTACCATTTGATCGTGGAGGTCTGAAATGTCCAAATTTTATGTTGTATTATTGGTCGGCACAACTGAGGTCTATGACATATTATTTTTCATCAAATGATCTCCCTCACTGGACTGAAATGGAATCATACAATTTACCTTTACCTCTTCCCATATTCATATACTCAGATTCGGCAAAAAAATTACAAAAACAAGTTAAAAATCCATTTGTAAAGCATATGATCAAAATATGGTGTGAAGCTAAAAACTATTTAAAAGAACCACAGTTATTGTCACAATTTAGTCCAATATGGGGTAATCAATATTTTAAACCAGGGAGAGCGGACGCTGTATTTAAAGTATGGAATTTAAAAGGGATACAAAAGATTCAGGATTTATATTTGCCATGTGCAGACAACATAATGTCTTTTGAAGAGCTGAGGATCAAATTTAATCTCAATAGAACACATTTTTTTAAATATCTTCAACTTAGAAACTTTATTCGATCAAATCAAAATAAAGCTCTCACTCGACCTATTTATTCATCCTTGGAAAAAATGATGATGAAAGATAGTAAAAGAAAGGGTATTATTTCAGAGTTTTATAACTCATTGACACTATCTTCAAGTGAAAATTCACTGAAAAGATTAAACTACTGGAAAGAAGATCTGCAAATTGAAATTTCAGAGGAACAATGGGAATTGGCTTGTACAGAAGCTCAAACCAAATCAATAAATGCACGCCTTAAATTGATACATTTCAAATGGTTAATGCGGATGTATGTTACACCGGAGGAGTTAAATAGATATAACAAAAATATACCAGATACATGCACAAAATGCATGGAAAGTAAAGGAACCCTATTTCATTGTTTATGGGAATGTAGATTAATAAGAATGTTTTGGGAAGAGGTGAGGGTAACAATTGAAAAAATAATCTCAAAACAAATCATATTGAATCCTAAACTGGTTTTGTTGGGTCTGTACCCAGAAAAGCATAATTTCAATAAAAGTGAAAGAACATTCATAGACCTCAGTTTGCTTAATGCCAAAAAATGTATTGCACTATTATGGAAAAAGACTCATAGACCAGATGTGACTCAGTGGTTAAGACAGATGTTAACAAACCTTCCATTAGAAAGAATAACATATATACTGAAATCAAAGGAAATTGTGTTTGAGAATATATGGAGACCTTTTATTGATTATGTAAAAAATTTAAACATAACTCTTGAAGAAGAAGGTGAATGATGTGTGTGGACCTTGTAAATTCCAAACTGGTGAACATAATATGTATACTTATGTATTGGATTGTCTAGACTAAACAGAGGAGCATTGTTGAAGACTTGATTTTGTTGGTGGTTGTTGGTGTTTTTAGTGCATTTTTTTTTTTTGTAGTACTTTAGTGTTAGTGTTTGATTGTTTGTATCATGTTTGTTAAAAAAAAAAAAGGTTCAATAAAGATATTGTGGAAAAAAAAAAGCCAGTGGTGGAATGTGAATGAATGAATGAATCTTTATTTCAGATGGATTAAAAGTAAAGATTAAAAGAAAATAGAATAATATAACAAAGGGGAAAAAAAATCTAACAAGGTCGAATTAAACAATAACTTCTCTGATTATACAGTTCAACATAGGTTATCTGAAATGGGTGATGGCTGAAGCCGCAGCTTATATTGCCCACCCATATTCCATCCAAGAATTCAAAAGAAAAACAAAACAGGAGCAATTCCAATTCCAATGTGACAATAAAGTACTTCGTTGTTGTATTTAACCACAATTTTCATGTAGCTGCACTTCAGTAGAGTAGATTTTACAAGGGCTGGGTTACATTTAAAATCATCTGTTTTTACTGTGGCCTCAGCAATCAGAATGAATTAATACTTTCACTTGAATGGAATATAGTACTTTAACTGAAGGTGTGCATCACCGAGTATGGAGTCGCTCAGTCAAAATATGGAGTTTTTATCAATAATGACATAACGCACGGCTCAGGAGACGCACACACACAGGCTTAGAGTAGTTCAAAGAGTTTAACAGCAGGAGTGAATGAGTGCGTGTCTGCGGGATGTAAATGTGTTGGTGATGGCGTCTGCTTCAGGCACAGAGGCAGGTGACCGTTCAGCCGAGCAACCCTATGGAGAGAGCACAGGGAGAGGGTGACGGGCATACACCAACACAGGAGGGATTTATGGCGAGAGAAGGACTTACTTGGTTTGTCAGGATAGCTGGCACAACAAGGGGGCGAAGCCCGGAAGACAGCCACCTGGAGAGCTCCGTACAGCAGCAAGGATTGGGCGATGGAGTGGAGATGTCCGCCGCCGGGGAATCCACCTGTGCACAGGGGAGCAGACTGGGAAAGAGAGGTAAGGGTTCTTACCCAAATAATTATTGCTGAAGAGAAGTAGCTCACAACGGTGAGGGACGAAGTCTGACGGCTTCAGGCCGAGCCTCCGGGCGAGACGGCCTTTATCCCTCGCCGCTGATGATAGTCAGGTGCGTGAGCAGGTGGCGCCGCTGATGAATGGCGCGGCGTGACAAATAAAAGTTTGTCTTGTCTGTAAAAGTGTTTCTTCTTGCCCTGGCTTCAAGTGTGGGCGGCGTTTTGTACTTGTATTGCTAAAATATAAAAGGATGCACTACAATGGGTCTCAAATATTTGTAATGTGTCCTGTTACTGCATGAGTTTATTGATGATAGACTATAAACTACACATATAAACTAAATTATATTGATGACTGAACAACTCCCATTCCCCAAAAGATACAGTTAAGAACATAACTCACAAAGGATCACACAAGTGATCTGACAAAAAAATAAATACATCAACAAGCGGTTTATTTTACAGTTGATGTGCCAGTCATTTTCAATTATTCTGTAATTAATATTCACACAGTGAAATAAATCTCAGTTCAGTCCCTTTTATATTAAGTGGAAATTCTGCTACTTTGGTTTTGACACTTTACCTATAAAAGCAAAGGATTTCAGTACGTTCCACAGTGATGAGGTCCGTTGTGGGGTGGCTGCTTTTCCTTTCCTCTTGCCTAGACGAACGACAGAAATGGATGGTGGTTAGTTAAAGCAAGCTCAACACTTATACAGGCACATCTCAAAAATTAGAATATCATGAAAATGTTCAATATTTTTGTCACTCATTTCAGAAAGTGAAACCCATATATAGATTCATTACACGGACAGTGATATATTGCAAGTGTTTATTTCAGTTTTGATGATTATGGCTACAGCCCATATTAACCAACATTTCAGCGGCCAACATTTCTATTTAAAAACTTAAATTCTATTAAAATAAATAAACGCTTGAAATATATCACTGTCTGTGTAATGAATCTATATAATATACGGATTTCACTTTCTGAATGAGTGACAAAAAAAATTGAATTTTTTCATGACATTCTAATTTTTGGAGATGTACCTGTATTAGGGAAATACACTTATGAAAGTCAGTGGTGGGATGTGACAAAAATGCTTCGTTTCCCTGACCAACACCGCAGGAGCCACTCTGTACATGTACAAGTACATTATCAATCCAGGGATTTATGGTGGAACAGCACAACAACACTGTTCCAACATCTTTTATGGAAAATCCACAGAATACGTGTGTGGGTCTATTCTGACGCTTTAGAAAATTATATGAATGAATTTATAAATCACTGGTTTGAAAATGCACCTGTATATGTTGAGATTTTGGCTCCTGTGGTCCACTTGACCTGCATCCACAATATAAACACTGAGGGAGGCTAAACCCTAGCATGTGGAAACAGATTCTAGGAAGAAATTAAAACAAATTTATGCACAGCACCAAAGTGCAGCACGTACATAAACCAGGACTTTAACCAGGATTGACATACTTCATCGTTTTGCTCTCACAAGCGAATACTTAGGACAAAACAAGCGCGAATCAACAGTTGGCTACTAGCTAGCTACTAGCTAACACTCATTAGCCAGCACAGGACGGCGCTGTACGGCTCAAAAAAAGTGAGCTTACCACCAACAGGATAAATAAGCGAACAGATGCACATTATTACAAATCACTCACCATCGATGGTTCTCTCACATTCGTCTTCAGCTTGTCCGTAGTCCGGTTCTATGCTGGGCTGCATCTGTATTGGTGCGGGTCGCTCCTCTCACTGTGGATCTGCCACCAAGCAGAGAAAACTCCGCACCTCTTCGTTGGACCACGGTGTAGATTTCCGCAAAACCTACAACGCTGTCTGTATTAATATCGTATTTACTCCGTGACCGAGTTAGTCCGTGAAATATTGCAAATGGCGGTCGTGTAGATTCCACTGAGACGGACGCTTTCGTGACGTTACGCCCTGACCAATCAATGGCTCGCAGTCTGTTGACGTCACATCTCGGTTCGACTCAGCACGGTTGTACCCTGCCCTTGATCGGGCATGAAAATAGCGCCTGTTAACCGGTGCTGGGTACAGTGGAAAAGGCTAGAAAGCAAGCTGAGTCGAGTTGAGCAAGGCCAAACTGGTACTAGTGGAAAAGGGCCTGAGGAGAAGGGCGAAGGGAGAAGAAAGGCCATGATTGCTTACATCAGACAGCTGTGTGTGGGACAGTGGACTCCAAACTTGGTAAAAAGTAGACTGGATCAAGGATGCATCCATAGAGTATGACGATATTCATGAGCTGGACTTAAAAGACATAATGAAGGATTTTTCTTTAAAGAAGGCCAGAAGAAAGAACTTCTAAAAAAGGTAAGACATGCTATTAACAGTGCTTTCCAGCCACCTGTGCATTGTTTGAATCAGGAATACTTCACTGATGTAATTTTATGCCGAAGGCAATATCTGTCGCACTGTAAAAAGGGAAATCTCAGTATGTAAGATAAAATATCCTAAATCAAGGCTTTATGCTTGTTTTTCCTCTCACAAAATAATTTTGACAAGACAAGAATTTCTTTTTGTTGTGCAGTTTTCTGTAAGATTTTACTAGCTTTGTGAACGTTTTTACTTGTTTAAGCAATTTAATCTTACTTTGTTGGCAGATTGTTAATTTTTATCAAGGGGCTGTAAGTGCCGGCTCCTCATCAGCAGTGGAACTGCTACCAGTAAAGATAGGGCCATACCAAGACCCCATCAATTGGGTAGCAAACAAAGAGTGAGACAAAGTAGTTTATTTTGACATTCTGATCAGATTTAAATATACAAATGATGCTGGTGTGATCATAAATTATGAATCAATCTTAAATTTGATAAAGAAGTTGTGATAAAATAGTCTTGTGGTATTATTATTTTTTTTCAAAGAATAAATGGGATAATCTAAGTAATGATCTGAGGTAATGAATCAGGGCTTATTAATAAATATATTATGTTCTATAATTTTGCACTTGTCTGGTAGTTTACTTCAACCAATGTAATACTTTTTAGCTAGTTATAGACATTCTTATATTTATTAAACTTTATTGAAGAACAAACAGTACAAAAAAATCAGTACATACACAAAATCGGTTAAGAATATGTACAATGGAATACAAGGAACATAGACTGAAAACAGTGCAGGGGGTATCAGATAGATAGGAGGTACAGATTGTTACAGTCTTTAGTGCTTTGGGGTGTTTTTTTTTTTTAGAAATTAATTCTTATTAATAAATTAGTAATCAGAAAGACCCGCTATACTTTACCCTCGGGGTTCTGATTAAGTTGAACGTGACTGGTGTATGCAGTCACCTGGGGGACAAAGCCGCAACCTGTTTGGTTCATCAGCTAGTGCTGTTCTGAAAGATGCCGGAGAGGACTGACGATAAAAAAGTAAGTTTATTAAAAAAATGAGGTCAAACCGAGGATACCAACAAATTTCCTCAGATTTACCAAAAATAGAGAAGACTATATTGAAAAATGGTGTACTCTCCTGATGCAGATCGATCAATGACACAAAAAACACCCTCGGCCCACCACCTAAAATTAGTGGACAAATAATAATATATTTATAATTTATAATATTTATAATTCTTTATTTTTGTTTTTTCATGATAACAGGCTCTGTGTCACCTGCCTCCACTGACCGCATGTCACTGCTGTACCTGCATCATATGTCCCACCCTTCCTTAATTCTGACTGGCTGGTTAGAAAGGTTTGTATAACTGCTCCCAAAGGTTTTTTGTTTGAAACAGATAAAGCCACGCTCCAACTGATGTTTAGCCAGGATTTATTTTGTCACAGCAAGCACATTTTCTTAGCTGGACCTCCGACCAACCACCGTGAAAAACTACGGTGAAAGAACAAAACAAAAAATACATTTTGAAATTTATCACAACCAAAAATAATACCTCCACATTCTCACCAACACACATTACATACCGTGTGCGCCTTCTGTCCAAACATTTAGGAGTGGTTAGAGTCCATTTTCTTTAGTTTTACTCAGGGCTTTTGGAGCTTCTTTTCTCTGTGCCCGAGTCTGCAGCTTCTGAGCTTCTCTCTCTGCTAACTGAGCACGTGTGCACTGTATGCTAGTTTACGCACTCTCTTCTACCACTGGGTTGCATGTCATTTGCCGTCCACTAGATGGCAGCAGTAACGTAACACAGGTGTAAATCAACTCTTAGATGGGTATTACTATATATAAACAAACAAACAGTAAAAGAAAAACATTCTTTACTGCGACAGCTACACTGCCACCAAAATTACAAAGGTTAATTTTACACACAAAATAAAACTTGTAATTTTCCAAAAACATTAACCTTGGAACCATATCCTTGTTTCACATCTCAGAAACCTTTTACTTAAGTGGACTCATTTTGCACTAGTACCACTAGCTTCTGAACCGGACGCTCAAGAAAAGATAACTGGTTCACACGTTCACCTTTCTTCCCTAAATCTTTGTCCCATTTGAATCTTAACCTTTCAAACCAATCCGTCATCATCTTCTTTCGCTTTTACAACCCTTGCCAGTTTCCATTCATTTCTGGGAATATTCTCTTCTTTAACTATCACTACATCTCCAACTTGTACATTTCTTTTGGGCAAATGCCACTGCTGTCTTAGGCTTATGTTGGTTAAGTACTCTTTGCGCTATCTGTGCCAGAATTGTTCCGATAAGAACTGTACCCTCCGCCATCTCTTTCTGGCGTACAAATCCTCTCTAACAAAATTGCCTGGAGGTGGTAGTGGCACTGACTCTTTCATTGTGAGTAAATGATTGGGCGTCAGAGGTTCTGCACTTTTTGGGTCATTTATAGTGTTGGTAGTAAGCGGACGACTGTTAATGATAGACATGGCCTCATAAAAGAAGGTTCTTAAGGAGGTGTCATCAAGTCTTCCTGCGGCTTGGGTAAGAACAGAACTCAAAACATTTCTGACAGTTCTGATTTGGCGTTCCCAAACACCGCCTCTGTGACTCGCTTCAGGAACGTTCATTTGAAAATCACATTGGTTGTTAGCAAGATAAACCCCTATCCTGTCTTTGTCAAGCTCAAGGAGACCTTTCTCAAACTCGTTCTTAGCTCCGACAAAGTTTGTACCTTGATCAGATCTAATTTGTCTCACTGCTCCTCTGATCGCTATAAAACATCTCAATCCATTTATAAACGCATCAGTGGTGAGATCTTCCAACATCTCGATGTGAATAGCTCTGGAGCTTAAACACGTAAACAAAAGACCATAACGCTTGCATTCTTTTCGACCTTGTTTCGTGTAAAATGGACCAAAACAATCTAACCCTGTATGTGTGAAAGGGGGCGAGGGATCTACTCTGTCAGCCGGCAGGTCAGCCATACGCTGTTCTTCTGTTGGCCCTCGTACCTTTCTGCATACAACACAACCTTTGATGTGTCTGGCCACTACCTTACTGGCACCTACAATCCAATAACCACTGGCTCTGAGTGCATTCAGTGTTTGGCCTCGACCTTGATGTTGTGTTTTCTTGTGACAATGATCAAGAATCAGATGTGTGACAATGCCTTCCTTAGGAAGAATGACTGGGTGTCTCAGTTCAAATGACGCTGAGGATTTTCTCAACCTGCCTCCTACTCTAAGTAAGTCATTTTCAACAAAAGGATCAAGTTGGTACAGCTTATGACTCTTGGGCAATTTGTTTGCTCTAGTACACAACTGTTTAATCTCTTGTTCAAAAGCTTGTCTCTGTGTTGTCCGAATAAGCGCTGAAGAAGCTGCTTGTCTCTCCTCAACACTAATGGGCTTTGATTTGTCTCTTTTAGTAAGTCTCTTTATCTTTGCAACAACATTAACTGCTGTGTCCCAGTCTGAGAACCTAGAGAACCTCTCAAGAAAAACCTCACTCTCTAAGGCAGTAGTTGCTAAAACTTTAACTTCAGGGTCTCCTACTAAAAGCTCTGGGGAATGTGGTTGTGTGACAAGCTCTCGTTCCCACAGAAATCTCGGTCCTTTGAGCCAGTTTGAATCTATGAGTTCTGCCACCTTGAGACCTCTAGAAGCATGATCTGCTGGATTCTGATCAGTTTCTATGTAGAACCATTGTTTTGGATCTGTAAAGTCTCTGATTTTCTGAACTCTGTTGGCGACGAAGACATGAAAGCGCCGAGCATCGTTTTTAATGTACCCGAGCACTACTTGGGAATCAGTCCAGAAAAACTCTTCATCTATCTTCAGCTCAAGCTCTGCTCTTAGAAAGTTACTTACTCCGGCAGAAACTGCTGCTGCAGTAAGCTCAAGGCGCGGTATTGTGACAACTCTAGTGGGGGCCACTCTAGCCTTTCCCATAACCAGAGCACAGTGTACTTTGTCTTCTGCAACAATCCTTATGTATGAACATTGTCCATAGCCACTGCTGCTTGCATCTGAGAAATGATGCAGCTCGATCTTTTGCAACGTGCCTGTGTTCTTAGGAATGAAGCATCTTTGTATTTGAATATTTGGTAGATTTTCAAAATCATTTAGCCATGCTTTCCATTTGGCCTCCAATGCAGGGGGAATAGGTTCATCCCATCCTATGCCACGTTTGCACATTTCCTGTAGCACTTGTTTTCCAGTTAAAATGTACGGAGAGAGAAATCCCAATGGATCATAAACGCTTGCAACCGTTGCCAGGATTCCTCGTCGTGTAGCTGACCTTTCTTTGAGAATGACATTGAAAGAGAGCATGTCTGCCTCAACATCCCATTTCACCCCCAAAACATTTTGCATTGGAATGTCAGAGTAGTTTACGCTCACATCTTTGCCATTACTAGCACGCTCCGACTCTGGTACAACTTCCAAGACCTCCCTTTTGTTGCACACAAATTTGTGAAGCCGCAGCTTGCCTTTTGCGCAGAGCTCTTGTGCCTGAACGACCAACTATTTTGCCCTTTGGACTGAGTCGACACTGATTAACCCGTCATCCACGTAAAAGTTTTTGTAAATGAAGCTGGCTGCCAATGGATAGTCCCTTTCATGTTCATGAGCAAGATATTTCATGCCATAGTTCGCACATCCTGGCGAAGATGCTGCTCCAAAAATGTGAACACGCATGCGATACTCTTTGGGCTCTGTACTAGTGTCCCCGTCCTGCCACCACAAGAACCTTAGGAAATCCCTATCTTCAGGAGTGACGTGGAAGCGGTGGAACATTTTCTCTACATCACATGTAATGGCGATCTAGTGTTCTCTAAATCTGCAGAGTACGCTTGTGAGAGCATTGGTCAAGTCTGGGCCAGTGAGGAGGTGGTCATTTAAAGAGGTGTTCTCAAATTTTGCAGAGCAGTCAAACACGACTCTTATTTTCTCTGACTTTCTCGGATGATATACCCCCTGGTGAGGTATATACCATGTGTAACCATTTGCAGGTGTGCCAACTGCTTCTTCCGCATCACCATCCTCAAAGACACTGTTCATGAATCTCACATAGTCTTCTTTGTACTTTGGAATTCTTTCCATCTTTGCTATCAGATGTCTCAGCCGTGTTATTGCAAGCTGTTTATTATTTGGAAGCTGTGGACATTCTCTGAAAGGTAAAGGCATTTCCAAATGGCCTTCTTCATTAAAATGTATGGTTTTGTGCAACATCTGCAAAAACTGAATGTCCTCTTGTGATATGTTTCCTTCTGTAGGATTTGTGTCCTTAAAATCTGTTTCCAGTACTTTAATCACCGAGGAAGGTGTGATAGATGGCAACTCTTTGAGAGAAACACGATGGCACGCTCCCGCCACCTCTGCTGAACTTGTCCAAGGCTTAATAGATCCCACAATACTCCAACCTAAGTCTGTTTTAACTGCATAGGGATCATAGTCATTGCCTGGTATTACCTTTCTTGGTTTCAGAGCTCTCGCACAATTGTAACCAATCAGAAGTGCTGCAGGACAATCTAGCAACTCTGGCATCTCTCCTGTGATACTTTGGAGATGTGTCCAAGCTTTGGCAGTTTCATGAGTGGGAATACTGTCTCGTTCAAGAGGAATGTACTCACGAGTGTAAGCAGGGGGTAACTCAATGTAGTCTTGTGAATAATACCCTCTTACTTTCAGTCCATCCACTCTGTGACTCTGTACGAGTGTTCCTCTGTTTGTCATTGTTGTCAGTTTCAACTTGACTGGTTCTGTGAACACTTGAATCTTTTCACAAACATCATGGACAATAAACGTGTTGCTGCTTTGAGTGTCTAGCAGTGCGTAAACCAGGATTTCAAGTCCATTACCTTCTGTGCAAGATAGCCACACTGGTACAATCATCGAAGTCCGATCGCTACTGTCCACTGTCACATTGTTTGACACCGCAGAAGCGTTTTCCTCTGTTAGTGGCGTTTCCAGTTTGTCTACTCGTGGACGATCCTCATGAAGTGGTGTAGGATGACCTTTCCTGCAAACATTACAAGTAGCCTTTTGACGACAATTTTTTGAGAAGTGGCCAACTCTAAGGCAACTAAAACACGTTATTTTCAGTAATGAACCTTTTCTTCTCCTCTAGAGGCATCTCAGAAAATTTATCACATTTGTAAATAAAGTGACTTTGCTTACAACAAATGCACTCGATTTGCCTTTTACTCTGAGCTGCAGGATTAGGTTTGAATCTCTTGTGACTCGGAGTTGTGTTTGCAGTCTTTGTATTTTTGGTCACTTCTGTTGTAGTAGTTAGGATACTAGCCTTTAGACGTCTTTGTTCTTTGTCTGGTTTGTCAAATGTACGTAATGCAAACAGGGATGAGACTGGGTTGCATGCTATGCGTGCTTCTTCAGCCACAAACTCAGCAAATTCAGCAAAACCTGGATATTCGTTTCCTTCATCCAGTAGTTTGGTCACATGTCTATTCCATCGAGTTGTTGCCCAGTCTGGAAGTTTGAGGAGTATTTTTTGATTTTCCTCACAATCATCTAAGACCCTGAGTCCTTGTACATGGGGCATAGCGTTTTTACATGAAATGAGGAAATCGCTAAACTCTCTCAATTTCAACGAATCCTTTGACCCAATCTTCGGCCAACTGCTTAGTTTTCCCCTGAAAGCTCTCTGAACTACAAAGGGATGGCCATAACGTTTGCTCAAAGCTTCCCAAGCCTGTGTATAGGCTTCCTCATCACTTCTGTAAAACGTCCCTTCTAATACACTAAGTGCATCTCCACTTATATACCTTTTTAAATAGAAGAGTCTATGTGCTGGATCTACACAACTTGTCTCTATGAGAGCCTTGAAGCAAGTGCTCCACTCCAGGAACTTGAGCGGGTCCCCACTAAACACAAATGGTTCAGGTGCTGGAAGTCTAGTCATAGTTAACGACTCTTTCAACGCTTGAACTAGAGAAACTTCACTATCATTTGGCAGTATCTTGTTGTCTATGCTCTGCGGGACTGACATGTTTTGAGAAGTCCTTTTACTAATCACAGGGAAAGTAACTGGAGCAGAATTTTGGAAAACTTGTGGGCGTGGGAAGCTGTATTGCTGTATAGGAAGCTGACTTGAAGTGACCTTCATTTCACTTTCTCTTATTTCAGCATTCACCTTTGATTCCTCTTCAGCATATACATTGTATTCTGCCTCTATTGCCTCCAGATCTCTTTGACTTTCCAACATTTTTAGCTTTTCCTGCTGAGCTACAATCTCTTGTCTCTGGGCTGAGATTTCCCTTTCTCTATTTATTTCAGCTCGTTTTGACGCTAAGCACGCCGCTGCTTCTGCTCGTTTTGCAGATACAAGAGTCCCTTGTTCACTGATATTGTTATATTGGCTTTTTTCAGCTCTTGATACTGTTGATCCATATATTGACTTTGCGTCCTCTCGTTGCAATAATAGACGGAGTGATTCTTTTACAGCTTGTGCATCAAACTCCTTATCCACATCTGCATAACACCTTTTCAAAAGTACAATGATCTCAGTGGAGACAGAACTGCAGTTGTCCATTTTTCTCCTTAGATCCTGAGATGGTGTGGTCAGTGCACGCAATGCTAAATAGTCTTGTTTTAACTCTGACTCACAATTTTCAACCTTTTGAATCATGTTGCCCAACTCAGCTTTAGCGCAGTGTACTTTCAGTTTGGACCTTACGAGTTGAACCTCTGCTTTAAAGTGCAAATATGTTGACATAAACTTTCTTTCTTTACTCATTATGTCATCCCTTTTAAGCTCTAACATTTTCTCAGTTAGGTGTCTATCTCTTTCTGAACGCCTCAATTCTGTTTCAACTTCTGATACGGGTTGGGGTTGACCTATTTTGTGTATTTCAAGATCTGCACAGATCTCCCCTAAACGTGTTTCAAGTTGTTCTCTTTGTGCATCTTCAAGATCAGTCTGTAGTGTAGCTTCTAACTGAGCCTTTTCCCTTTCTAAAGCTTTAATAACTTCCTCCAAAACACGAGTGTCTGGAATACTTGGATCCATATCGAAGTATTATTTTACAGTAAATCTGAAATATTTCACAATGAAAATAAACAATCAGTGTCACAGCACAGAATGAACTTAAAACATATTCACAACCTTTTACTTTAACTCTTCTCTTCAATGTTCGTTTTCTTGGTATTATGGTTGATATATTAAACTCTGTAGATACAGTCTGACCTGGTATCCCAGAGACACTGTAGTTTACTGAAAACTTGCGTGGTGTTGAGCTGAAGCTTTAGGCCTTCTTCCATATTCAACTGGAAAGGCTGTAGAAGTTTGGGTGTCCAGCTTCTGCAGGATCCCAGAGGCTGACTTCCATGTGGGTCTTGTTCCCTCAGAGCATGGTCTCACCGAAGCCACCCCGCTCTCTCGTTGTTATGTTGCCGCTCTGTCGCCGACTGGCCTCCGCGTTGTTCCCTTGTTGTCAGCAGCATTAGACACGTGCTCCTTCACCGGCAGCATGCAGACCACATGGCACCAACGGGACACGTTTTTCACTATAACTGCTCCCAAAGGTTTTTTGTTTGAAACAGATAAAGCCACGCTCCAACTGATGTTTAGCCAGGATTTATTTTGTCACAGCAAGCACATTTTCTTAGCTGGACCTCCGACCAACCACCGTGAAAAACTACGGTGAAAGAACAAAACAAAAAATATATTTTGAAATTTATCACAACCAAAAATAATACCTCCACATTCTCACAAATACACATTACATACCGTGTGCGCCTTCTGTCCAAACATTTAGGAGTGGTTAGAGTCCATTTTCTTTAGTTTTACTCAGGGCTTTTGGAGCTTCTTCTCTCTGTGCCCGAGTCTGCAGCTTCTGAGCTTCTCTCTCTGCTAACTGAGCACGTGAGCACTGTATGCTAGTTTACACGCTCTCTTCTACCACTGGGTTGCATGTCATTTGCCGTCCACTAGATGGCAGCAGTAACGTAACACAGGTGTAAATCAACTCTTAGATGGGTATTACAATATATATAAACAAACAAACAGTAAAAGAAAAACATTCTTTACTGCGACAGCTACAGTTTGACATTGATGAGCTCAGCTGTACTCTAAAAAGTTGAACTTTTTTCAGCTCTCAGCACCCTGAGCATCACAACAAAAAACAGTCACAGCTGAGACTATTTTGGCGCCAAGGACGCTCAGCGCTGTAAACGCTGGACTACATAGAGAACTAGAAAAGCACTCAGAGAGCACATACCTCCGCCAAGGCTCCTTCTGTCCTTCATATATCACCTCCAAAATGTAATAGGTTTGTTCTGGAGGATTCTTGCTTACACAGTGTGAGAAGATAAAAGCCTTGGTGGAGGTATGCATTCTCAGATCATCACCAAAATGTTATGCTTTTCTCTCTAGCCCAACGACCACCTCTGGTAAAAATTTCATCCAAATCCATCCAGTAGTTTTGGAGTATTCTTGCTAATACAATATAAGAAGATAAGAGCCTTGGTGGAGGTATGCATTCTGGGATCATCACCAAAATATTATGCTTTTCTCTCTAGCCCAAGGACCACCTCTGGTGAAAATTTCATCAAAATCCATCCAGTAGTTTTTGTGTAATCCTGATAACAGACAGAGGGACGGATGGACAGACAAACCACCCTGATTACATAACCTCCTTGGTGGAGGTAATGAATAGAAAATAGCCACCCACAGCAGAAAAAAACACATTTGCTGGACATGCAGCCTTCATGAGCATATACTGTATTGTGACATTTCAAGGGTTCACACAATAATGAGAGAGGATTTGTGACGTATAGGCATTTATTCTTCACTGACTCATTACACGGAACACAGGGAAGGTCATTCACACAGACACTCACCTCACTCAGGGTGACACAGACACATAATCTATCACACACAGGGAAAACAACACTATCGCAACTGGTCTTATAACACAGTTATAATGGCACAAAGCATGCCAGGAGAATCCCTGCCCCTTATCACAGCCTCGACATTACACTATCCCCCCCGGACTGGTTTCTGCCCCCAGATTAATAAGTCCAACTCAAAAGTCCAATACGAATCTGTCCAGGCATTGGAGTGGCCGCCGTTGTTGGTGACTAGCATGCATGGACCTGTTACAGTCCATTCGGGCCTTGACCGAGGTATCCAGTCAGGATGGAGCCTCTGGCTCACCTGCCCGCAGGGCAGCTGGCTGGTACAGGGCGAGGCAGTCACGGTGAAGCACCACCACCCGATAACTCTTCTGTAGCCTCACCCTGTACATTACATCCGACAGTCTCTGTAGATCCGCACACATCCCAGAACAGTGGCTCACCAGCTTTGGTGACAGTCCCTTTTTCTGCTCCGGGCAGAAGACCCAGACCTGATCTCCGGGTGCAAAGTCCCTCTCCTGGCAGCGGGAGTTGTACGCTCGCTTCTGTTGACTTCCCCGCTGCTACCAGGGTCTCCCAAGCCAGTTCGTGTATCATGTGCAGACGTTCTCTCGAGCTAAACAAATAATCCAAACCCGGTTTGCCGTCCACCTCATACTGCTGCAAAGGGGCATGGGATTGCTAAGTCAGCCCTTTCTGAGCCATGCAGGTGTCACAGCAGTGGACATGGAGCTTCACGTCCTGACAGCACCCTGGCCAGTAGAACTGGGTCCAAAGACACTGCAGAGTCTTCTTCACCCCGAAGTGGCCTGCCCCCACCAACCTGTGGACCAACTGGAGCACCATGGGGCAGAACCGTTGGTTGGAACAGCAGCTGCCAGATGTGACACTGCCCAGCTGGAGCCTGCCACCACCAATAGACAACACCCTCATTACAGCAGAGGCTGGACCACTGGGAAAGCAGAGCCTTGGTCTCTGAGTCCAACACAGACACAGCCTTCCAGGCAGGTCGCTGGTCCATGTCCAGCCACTGCTGGAACCGGAAGACAACAGGATCTCCATCCTGCTCGCTCCGAAGCTGCTGTGTGCCAAGGACCCCTGTGACATCATTGCTGGGGAGAGCTGCCTGATGATCTGAGGAAGAACTGTGAGCTGCTGCGCTATCCCGGGCCGTAGCGGTCTGGAGGCCCCATGCTACCGCTGGGTCACAATCCTCAGCCTGTGCAGACGGCACCGGCCCTTTGATCCCGTGGGTCCCCTGGTTCCCCGTGTGGCTCTTGCCACAGAGTGTGATGGTCTGAGCACCAGAAGGAGAGAAGAGCTGACGATGTCGTTCTTCGCGGCCCATGCTGTAGTCCAATGATGCAGGGGTCTTGGATGTTAGCCAGTCAGAACGGGTGACTTGTGTTCTGACTGGCCACTCCTATCACAAAGACTTGTTGCCCTCCCAGTCTGGCATGCTCACCGGTGGTTGTGGTGACACAGCGCCTCATGGGTTCCCACCCTTGCGGTCCGAGTCCATCTGTACCGGGCAGTGCCCCGGGTCGGACCAGGGAGATAGTGGAACTGGTGTCGATCAGGGCCTGGATTGGTGCTGTCTAGGCTGCACTACAGGTACAGCCCTGGTGAGTGTTCAAGTCGGCCCAGCTGTCCATCGGGGAGAATGTCTGTGGGAGGCGGCAGGTCCCCATCGTGTCACTTCACTCCAGGATTAAAGCTGCTGAGGAGGCTGGTTGTTGCGGTGTAGGTGCAGGGCAGTAACACGGAAGCATTGGAAGCATCCCTCCTTGTGCCGCTGTCATCGTACTCTCGCCAGCCATGCAGCTGTGGTCTGGCACAGTTCCTCCTCATCCTTGCTCTCAGCTGTGACCTGCAAAGCTCTCTGCCTTGGTGATGACACGTCCGCTGCATAATCCATCATCGGCCCCACCTGCTCCGCTTCTGCCACGGCCATCTCCCAGCTGCTCACGGCATGAATCCAAATGTGTCCTTGGTGCCACGCCGGGCGGAGCCCTCAGATGAAGTTTTGCAGAGCGAGCTTCGCCACCACCTCCGGGTCGAAATCCGGGTAGCCACGCTGTGTCAGCAGCCGTAACATCCGCTGCATAGGCTGCCAGTCTCTCTCGGTTGTCTCGCCGGTGGCTGGCCAGCTGTTCCTGAGCATGATCAGCATGGGTCGCTTTCCCGAACTGCCTCCAGAGCGCTCCTTGTAGCGCTGGCTAGCTGTGATGTTCCTCAGGCCGGAGATCAGACAGTGTGTTGAGAGCGCCGCCCTCCAGGGCCAGCGCGACCAGCACAGCTGTCTCTTCAGGTGTCCAGCCATTCAGCGCAGCGGTCAGTTCAACCTGGACCAGATAGTTGTCCAGCAGGGTTTTGCTACCAAAGGGGGGAAGTTTGGCCCGCTGGCGGGTTGGTGGGACGATCGCCTCCCTGTCGATCACTGCCCTCGGTCGCAGTGGAATTGCTGGCTTGTAGTTCCCCCATTGGCACTCCCTGCCGGGGCACGCTTGCTCTGTCTGGTCCGCTCTGCCTTGAAAAAGGCAGAAAGCGGGGTATGTTTGCTCCGTCTGGTCCGCTTCCCCATTCGTCACGGCAAGCAGCTTCAGGGGCTGGCGTGTTGTCCATCTCCATCTCTATCTGGGTGATGAACCGCTCAAGCTGCTGAATCTCTGCCTTGATCCTTGCGTCCATCTCTCAATAATCCCACTTCTGACACCAGTGTGACATTTCAAGGGTTCACACCATAATGAGAGAGGATTTGTGACGTATAGGCATTTATTCTTCACTGACTCATTACACGGAACAGAGGGGAGGTCATTCACACAGACACTCATCTTACTCAGGGTGACATTGACACGTAATCTATCACACACAGGGAAAACAACACTGTCGCAACTGGTCTTATAACACAGTTATAATGGCACAACAATAATGCTTACAATACAAGAATAATAACAGTCTTTAAATCCTCTGCGACGCAAAGCATGCCGGGAGAACCCCCGCCTCTTATCACAATCCCTACGTTACAGTATATATACACACACATCATATAAGGCAGACACTACAAGTTAAATTATCGACTATATGAAAGCATTGGCATATGCCTGTACTTCTATTTAACAGAAACAGTTTCCTTTGTGTAATGCTGTGTTTAGAATGGCCATATTTTTATTTAAAGGCAATTATTCACATTTTAATGCTTTGCAAAATAGATCATTTTCACCTCTTTTTGTTTGCATTCAGCTCCCAGCTTCAATTAACTTTGATTATCAAGAAAAAAGAGGACTTTTTGTCTAACTCAAGCTCCTCCTGCCTGCTTTGCATAATTGGAAATATCTTCTCAGGGGTGCCACAAGCCCGCCTCAACTGAGTGCAGCCCCACACACAATGTGCAGTTCTTCGGATCACCACCTGCTTCATTCTCAGGGATAATTATGACAATAGAGGAGCAAGCCAACGCGGGAACAAAGTGCAGTGGTGTGGCAGGCGAGGACATCTACTGTGTCATCCTCTGAAGCCACTGCCTGCTGGAAAGCGCATGGAAAAAAGAGCAACAAGGAAGGCTTGACTGGCCTGCTCCGACATCAGCGCTCTTGCAGCAACTTTTCCGTCCCGAAGCTTTTGTCTCATTCTGTTGTTTGTTTTGTTCCTCGCGCCAACAACAAACACAAACAAGCAGCTCCCACAACCTTGAGAGTGACTGTTAGCCTTCATCTCATCTCTTTCCTTGTGTTTTCTCTTCCTCCCACTCAGACATCACTTCAGCGCGCACCAGTTTCTCGTAACTACCCCGCTGTTTGATGATCCTGCGCTAAGTGCTCAGCAGCTGAGGACGCCGTTTGTGGCGGCTCTCTGTGTCAAGGTGTTTGCAGATATTAAGTGATTGTTACACACAGACTAATTAAAAAGGTGAATTTCAAAAGCAGTAAATGAATATGCAAATGGCTCTGTCTGTGCCTCGTTCTCTGAAGTGGTGATAACAATGTGGCTCTAAGCTCTTCTCTTAACTCTAATTTTCCTGATCCACCGTGACAAACAAACAGAAACGATAATCCTATTATATTTTTAATGGCACAGTTTTGTTTTCTCAAGGCAGTCGGTGTGAGATGTTGTTTTTTGCGGGGGGGGGATACTGTTTCCTTCACCCTCGCTGACAGAACTTGAAATCAATTTTCAGCCATTTTTGTTTCAGTCTTCACAGCTTTTCAGCTAATTCTCTCTTCTTTTTGTCTTCATTGTGATGTGTGTACGTACTTGTACCGGTCAACTATGGTGCAGTTTTGCTCTCCAGGGCAAAATTTACATTAAGTAGCTTAGCCTCACTATGGGTTATCATGTTGCCATTTTTCATTACCGTGGTAAAGATATATCCATTTGTTCTGTGTGCTTTTCCCAGCTTTGACATGTGGAATATTCTGTTGTCTTTCTTATTAAAGCATTTAAATCAATGTGTTTTTGTGAGTTTGTTTTTTTTTTGGGGGGGGGGGGTATTCGCTCATAGTGCACTCTGTTATATTAACATGAGCGTGTTTATGCTTGCAGCTGACAAGAAAGTCAAACCAAATATAATTCAGCCACTGTTCACCGGTATACATTTTTGGCAGGAATGTGCATTAGTGGTTGAGTAATCATTTTTGTTTTTGACCTGTATGGATTAGGAACGATCCACTAATGCCACGCTAAAATATGCAATGTGTCGTGAGAAGCATAAATTTTTGTATGTGCCCTAAACATTGCAAATTTAGAACATGAGCATTAATGTGCATTCTGCTGGGGAGAGTTTGAGATAAGTCAAAGCTTCAAAACCTGAATGGTATCACTGAAACAGCAGAAATAGGCAACCCGGTCTTAGTAAAAAACGTATCTAATAAATGTTTTCCCACCCCTCTAAAAACATACATTTCCACGTTAAATTTAAAAAAAAAAAGGTGCCTCGCTACATTTTCACAAGTTCACTCACTGCGCAGTCCTCACCGCACATGCGCAGAACAACGTATCTTTTACTTTGCTTTCCCAACGCTCATTTGGTTGGTGGGAGGGTTACACAGCTGTTTCAGCAAAAACACATGAGTTCGACTCCCACTCTTTTCACTCCACTAATGAAAGGTTCCTGTGAGGTTAAAAAAAAAAAAGCCGTCACACACCTTTTTCAAAGGTCTGATGACATGATTTTGACTTCATCTAATTTTGCAACACACAATTTCAATATGACGAAATAGGTTGGTCTGTGCAGTTCTAAGTCAAACAGACTTTTTTTTCATGCGAATATCCAACATTTTCATGAGCGCCACGTCACAAATTGCGTCAGTGGCTGAAAACCCCCCCGGCCATGTTGTGACGTCAGCGACAGAACACAGCGCTTGGCTGCCCATTGTACACACAGGATGGAAGCGGTAGAAAACATGGACGATGGTTCCAGCACATGTAGTCTGGAATTGGTTTGTGTTGTCCAATCTTCAGACGATTATAGTTAAGAAGAATGGGATGATAATGAAGAATCTGGGGGCATCCGACCGTATAGGTTTGAGCCGTACCAAGCGGACATCGTGCCTAGCGAGTCAGACTCAGAGAGCGACGGTGGTGAGGCACACATGCCCGCCGCAGCAGCAGCGACAAACACGAGGCAGGGGAACACCGAGTGTTATGCTTTTGTTACAGATATTGCAACAAATTATTTGTCCATAAATATAATTTATTTAAACCCGATTTTTCAATAAAATCATAGCAGTGTAGAAGCATGCTCAAATAACGAGGCTGAGTTTCAGTCATAAAACCAGCTTTATTTGACAGAACGCAGCTTCTAGCATTCTCAAAGCAGGAAAGAGAAAGAATCATACTTCAACCCCCTTTTATACATTTCCAGCATCAGAATTCAAGTCACATGGTGTCTTCAGTCAACATACAGTTACAAAGCATCCCCTTGAAGCTTCACCATTGTCTCTCATTTCCTGATGAACCGGAAAACCCTCCGGGGCGTCTTCTGTGGGACAAAGAGACAAATCTCACACTTCCTTGTTACCTCCTGTAGATTCGAGTCCTTAGTCCTTGCAGACGTGACACCCCACAATACACATTCAGTCCTGTCTCTGTGGCAGCGCGAGCCCACAATGTGTGTTGGCCACACTACCCCCCCCACACGTCTAGTAAGGCAAAATCTAAATGGCATAACAAAAAGAAAAACACAAAGCACTCCATACATCACTAATCAATCCACCAACTGCCTAGGTTTTAATCTTCTGCCGAATCTGCTGCAACCTGGCTTGGCTGCACCTGCAACATCTCTCTGCACCTGTGGATTAAAGCCGTTAGCACCTCTCTGTGAAGACTTTGGAGAATGTCCCCTCGGTGGCCTGCCCCGGCGGGGGGGCCTCGCGAGCTGCACCTCCTCGTCAGCCAGAACAAAAGCGGGTTTGAGTCTGTTAATGCAAATCAGCTCCCGTCTGCCCCCTAAATCTAGCAGAAAATGCTTCTGCCCGGTCTCCAGCACTCGAAACGGTCCGTCGTAAAACGGCCGCAAACTTGGACGCTGGGCGTCATGTTTAACAAAAACAAACTTTGCATTTTTTAAAGCTTTGGGCACAAAAACGTGTGGGAAACTGTGATGGATTGGGCCAGGAAGTGTGTTTGCTCCTGAGGCGCTCTGCCACGGCTGAGTGGGGGGGCCACTAGGTGCGGGATTATCAGGAAGAAATTCCCCGGGCAAACGAAGCGGTTGGGCGAAAACTAATTCAGCCGGGGAAGCGTGCAAATCTTCCTTAGGTGCAGAACGCAACCCTAATAAAACCCATGGAAGTTTGTCTACCCAATTTGTATCCGTTAGCGACGCTCTGAGGGCTGCTTTCAATGACCTGTGAAAGCGTTCGCATAAACCATTAGCCTGGGGGTTATACGCGGTGGTGCGATGAATCTTCACCCCTAAGCTGCAGGCCGTCGATGACCACAGCTCGGAAATAAATTGGGGACCCCTGTCGGACGTTATGTCCGACGGTACACCAAAACGCGCAACCCACGCTGCTAAAAATGCTCGCGCAACTTCCTCCGCTGTGGTTGATGTCAGAGGAACTGCCTCTGGCCAGCGCGTGGTGCGGTCTACCATCGTCAAAAGATGTGTGTGCCCGTGTGATAACGGAAGCGGGCCGACCAGGTCAATATGCACGTGATCAAAACGCTTAGCGGGGATGTGGAAAGGTTCTAACGGGGCCTTAGTGTGTCTGTGTATTTTAGCTTGCTGACACGCTACGCAGGCTGCTGCCCATTCCTTGACCTGTTTGCGCAACCCGGGCCAAACAAATTTCTCCCCCACCAATTTGATCGATGCGCGCACCCCCGGGTGCGCGAGAGAGTGGACCAAGTCAAAAACATGGCGACGCCACGCGGTTGGCACCACAGGGCGGGGCCGTCCCGTGGAGACATCGCAGATTAGCGGGGGCATACCGTTTTGTTGCACCCTGTGCTCCAGCCTTAACCCTGTTGGTCCAGACTGGAGCGCGCGCACATCCGCGTCGTTAACCTGCTCCGCAGCCATAGCTGCATAATCTAACCCAACACAGACTGGGGCTGCGCGCGCTCCCGCGTCACTGCCCGGGCCCGCGGCCATGGCTACAGAGTCTGCCCCTATGGGGCTTGGCGGTGCTACTGCACGCGAGAGGCAGTCTGCTACAACATTGTGTTTACCCACGACATGCTGAATATCAGTAGTAAACTCCGATATTGCGGCTAGTTGCCTTTGTTGCCGGCCTGACCAGGGTTCTGAAATTTTGGCCATCGCAAACGTTAGCGGTTTATGATCCACAAAAGCGGTGAAACGTCGCCCTTCTAACCAGAACTGAAAATGACGGATGGCCAAGTGTAGGGCCAAAAGCTCCCTGTCAAACGCGCTGTATTTCCGTTCACTATCGCGCAAGGTCCTGCTGAAAAACGCGAGGGGTTGCCAGGTACCTGCCACAAACTGTTCAACTACCGCCCCCACCGCTACATCGGAAGCGTCAGTGGTGAGCGCCATGCGGGCCGTTGGAACTGGGTGCGCTAACAAAACTGCGTTTGCCAGGGCTGATTTGACCTGGGCAAAAGCGCGCTCCCGCTCCGGAGACCATTCAACTTTATTTGCGGGCTTTTGTTTTTTTAACGTGGTGTACAATGGCTGCATGAGTCGTGCTGCGCTTGGGAGGAAACGGTTGTAAAAATTAACCATCCCTAGAAACTCCTGAAGCGCCTTGACCGTTTGAGGTTGCGGAAAATCCGTTATGGCACGCACTTTATTTGGAAGGGGAACTGCTCCCTCTGCCGAAACGCGATGTCCCAAAAAATCAATCTGCGCCACCCCAAACTGGCACTTCGCTGGGTTAACTATCAACCCGTGCTCTGCCAACCTCTGGAAAACTGCTGTGAGGTGTTTTTCATGTTCGCCTTCGGACGTGCTGGCTACCAAAATATCGTCCAAATAAACGAACACAAAAGGCAGGTCGCGTAAAACTGCATCCATCATGCGTTGGAAAGTCTGCACGGCCCCCTTGAGGCCAAAAGGCATGCGCAAGAACTCAAAAAGGCCGAAAGGCGTTATGACCGCTGTTTTGGGGACATCCTGTGCGCGCACTGGAACCTGGTGATAGCCGCGTACCAAGTCTATTTTAGAAAAAATGCGCGCCCCCGCCAAATGAACAGAAAAATCCTGGATGTGCGGAATCGGGTAGCGGTTGTGAGCTGAAACGTTGTTCAACCTGCGGAAATCGCTGCAAGGTCGCCACGAGCCGTCAGCCTTTGGGACCATGTGTAATGGTGAAGCCCAAGCGCTCTTGGAGCGTCTAACAATGCCTAGTTTTTCCAGATTAGTGAACTCCTCGCGCGCGATGGCCAGTTTAGCTGGGTCCAAGCGCCGAGCCTTTGCAAACACGGGAGGGCCTGTGGTTGTTATGAAATGTTCTACCCCATGTTTGGCCACCGTTGCTGAAAACGTGGGGACTGTGAGTGCTGGAAACTGAGCAAGCAGAGTGTGAAACTTACCACCCGCAGCTGAGACGCTGGCATGTGCAGTTGGCGGGGCCACCCGAGCTGTGCAGGGAATAGAATGAAAGGACAGTGCATTAATCAGACGTCTATTAGCAAGGTCAACCAATAAACCATGTGAGCACAAAAAATCAGCCCCTAACATGTTGAAACTGACTGCTGCTACAATAAATGTCCACTCAAATGAACGGCCCTGTAAGGACAGAAGCATGGTCCTCTCACCAAACGTTTTTTAATCGTGGAGCCATTCGCTGCTGACACTGACACCCAGGGGGCTTTAGAAGGCGACAGCCGTTCCGCGTAGGTGGGTGTGACGAAGCTCAGCTGAGAGCCCGTGTCCACGAGGAACTGTTTCCCCGAGCGTGCATCCGTCAGGTAAAGCAGCCTGTTCTCGTTGCCAAGGGTCGCAGCTGCTAAATTGCACGGTGGGACGCACCTGTGCGCTCTCTCTGCAAAACGGCGGTGGTAGAAGTACGAGCCATCCTCCGCTCCGCGTCGTCTGGCTCCTGTCGCCGCCGTTGTTGGTGCGTCAGGCGCCGCGGCCGCTGGACCCGCACTGTCTCCGGACGCCGTTCCCGGACTGGCCGCCGCGGCCGAAACCGCGCTCCGCTTGTGGGCGTCGACCAACTTCTGCGCCTCCTTGCTCAACCCCCGGTAGTCTCGCTTGGCCAATCGGGGTGACTCTGCCAGGGCCACTCTCACTGCTGGTGGTAGGGTTCGGAGGAAAAGGTGGGCGAAAATGAATTCGCCATCCTCAGAGGCTTTGAGCTGCAGCATCTTCACCATCAGGTCCGCAGGTCTATCGTTTTCTGCCTCCGACAGTGCCAGGAGCCCCTCTGCTCGTTGTTGGACTGAGGGGGTGAAATGGCTGATCAGCGCGTCCTTCAATGCACTGTACTTGTCGCTGTCTGGTGGATGATTAACCAGATCTTCCACTCTCTGGACCGTGTCGCTGTCCAGCTTCGCAACCACGTGGTAGAATCTTGTGTCGTCGTTGAAGATTCTCCGGAGGTTGAACTGCACCTCGATTGCGCTAAACCATGAGCGCGGGCTGTGCTGCCAGAAATCGGGCAGCCGGATCGTGGAGGCGGCCATCAGGCTGGCTTCCACCGAGCCCCGCTCGGGAGAATTCTGTCTGCTCATTCTCCGTCGTAGGTCACCAGTGTAGAAGCATGCTCAAATAACAAGGCTGAGTTTCAGTCATAAAACCAGCTTTATTTGACAGAACGCAGCTTCTAGCATTCTCAAAGCAGGAAAGAGAAAGAATCATACTTCAACCCCCTTTTATACATTTCCAGCATCAGAATTCAAGTCACATGGTGTCTTCAGTCAACATACAGTTACAAAGCATCCCCTTGAAGCTTCACCATTGTCTCTCATTTCCTGATGAACCGGAAAACCCTCCGGGGCGTCTTCTGTGGGACAAAGAGACAAATCTCACACTTCCTTGTTACCTCCTGTAGATTCGAGTCCTTAGTCCTTGCAGACGTGACACCCCACAATACACATTCAGTCCTGTCTCTGTGGCAGCGCAAGCCCACAATGTGTGTCGGCCACAGCAGTGTATTTTAAATAAAATTGAAACATCTACCTGATACTTTCAATGCCCCCCCCCAAAATAAACAAATCAAAAGATACTATTTTTTATTTTTGCAGGTGCCAGTGTGGTCTGTGTGTGAGCATGACAACAGAGGAAGAGAGTATTTGCTGTCAGGAGCAGGACAAGGTGAAGCAGAAAATTCCGGACGGTGCTATAAAGTGCATCACTGGTCATCACAACTTCCCCGCAGTGTGTCTGAATGAAGATGTGTTGGAAGTGGCCTACTTCACCTATAAACATTATGTGAATGTGGATTATGGGAACAATTGGAAGCGCTATACAGTTTACAGACGGTTCATCTGATGGTGCTACCACTACCTTGGTGAGAAAGTCCGCGTACCAATACCTGCCTGTGTCGTTGACAAGATCAGAGAGACCTTTCTAATACAAGAGGGACAATATGTTGGTTTTACTTATGCTGACTTACTACCTTTATGTTTTCAGGATATTGTTTTTCATTCAATAAATGTTTATCTGACCACAACTGTTGTCAATTATTCCAAGAAAATGAAATTACTAAATATTTTTAGTGTGATACTTGAAAATCTCATAAGTGTTGTCATCATTTGGACGTTGCATGCAATCCTCTATCAATCCTGGGTATTTGAACAAGAGAGATTTTTTTTTTTTTTAATTTTGCAAATATAATTTTTTTTTAGTAAATTAGAGCATACTCGTGGCCATAACTTATCATTTTAAAGTTCAATTATCTGTAAAACCCCTTTAGAAATTAAAATTATTCTCTGTGTTACTGATGGCAAATCCTTAAAAATAATGTATTCCCTATTATTTATGTCTCATTAAAAATGCAATTTTGTTTGTTATCATTGTTTATTAACTGCTTTTGTCTTGTATCAACTGGCATGTGATTTTCAACAATAATAAGAAAATAGAAGCAACTGATAGTCCTCATTTTTTCTAGAGTTTGGTCACAAGAAAAACAATACTCATAACTGGTATAGCACACATGTGCTATAACTATCAAAAATATTAAATTAATTATTATAACAGGAAAAAGGGGCAGCGCGGTGGCTAGCACTGCAGCAGCTAGCACTGCGGCAGCACAACATCTCATCCTTGGCCGGGGGATCCTGGGTTCGATCCCAGCCCCCGACCAACAGTGATCTGTGTGGAGTTTGCATGTTCTCCCCGTATCTGCGTGGGTTTACTCCGGGATTTCTCCGTTTTCCTCCCACATGCCAAAAACATGCACATTGGGTTAATTGGCATCAAACTGGGGATTCTAAATTGTCCTTAGGTATGACTGTGAGAGTGAATGGTTGTCTGCCTCTCTGTGTTGGCCCTGCAATGGACTGGCGATCTGTCCAGGGTGTACCCTGCCTCTCACCCAAAGATGCTGGGATAGGCTCCAGCCCCCCCGTGACCCAAAAAGGATTAAGTGGAAGAAGATGGATGGATGGATGGAACAGGAAAAAGTCCAAATTAGTGGCAATGAATACAGTATTGTCAGTTGGTGTCACGAACCGAGCCCGTGTTATCCTGTAGGCTCAGTTCTGACCGTTCTCTGTGGTTCAGGCATCGGGTTTATTATGTATTATCTTTTGAGCTGTTGTTGTTTTTATATCTGTGTTCCTTTTCTTTTCCATGCCTGTAGCCGCCACTCTGGCCGGCGGTTGTTGGGTAGCCATTTTGACCCACTTTCAGGTGGGCGCTGTCCAAGATTCGCCGGTCCGACCACGCCCCCTCTCTCTTTGACAGTCAGCTGTTCATGTTTTGTGTGCATCATCTGCCGCGTTGTCAGCCAGCCAATATTGCTAACACTATCACGACGTGTTAGCCACTCCACACAGGCGTGGTTCTGTTGCGCCCCTTAAAGCGATGTCAGCCCTGGGGCGCAACCGTGGTTAACACGTCTCCTCTCCATGCGTTTGCTGGGTGATGTCGGCCTGAACACCAACTGTAAGTGTTTCTGTTTATTTTTGTAAGTCTTCAACTTTTTGGGAACTGTTATCACCAGTCTTATGTTCAATACATGTGCTGTAGTGAATCCTGCATATAAATCCATTCATCCTTCCCCTCCACCATGCGCTGCGTAAAAGCGCACCAGGAGCACACCAGGAGGCTTATGACAGTTGGAGCTGAAGCGTGTGATGTGGTCTTTCACGCCCTGCGGTTTATCTAAGCCTGCGACACAATGCGAAGGCATAGCCGTAAAACTAAAAAAGAAACCAGAGAAACTGTGAGCTACAAAGCTGCTGGCATTCCAGTCAACAACACCGGCATCCGTTCTGTCGCTTATGTCATTTCCGACTCCTTCTTCATTCGGTGGGCGGCACCACAGTCCAGTCAGCGGCTGCGGTTTTTTGATGATAACTATGTTATGCAGGCGCGGTTGTAAATATTATGTTGATCATCGACAATGACTTTTGGGTTTACACAACATGCTAAAGAATGTCAAAATCGTGTCATCAGACCTTTAAAGCTGTAAACACCACTCACCCACTGCACCTCAACAATCATTTTTAAGTGCCTCTGTACGTTTTCTCTGACTGACAAACGTGCAATTGAATGTTTTTTTTTTTGGTTGAGACTGGGCTCAAATAGGATAACAGGCAACAAAATGCTTGTATATTAAAATTGAATAAGTAAATAGAAATTATTTGTTATGTTTGTCTTTGCAAATAAATTGTATTCCCTAATGTTTTTGCTAAATTGAAACCTATTACAGCTCTGCAATGACATGTCTGCGTGGAATACATATTTAGCTATACTTTTAGTCATCAGTCTCAAGCAAATACTAGCAGACTCACATTTGTGATCCAGCAGTCTGCACAGGCTGTGTTTGAATTATGTACAAGGTTTGGGAAAGTTTGAACTATTAAAGTACATGTATTCTCATTTTCAACTACTTAGCTTGATTGTAACCACTTTTTCTTTTCATGTTGTAGTACAGTTGGCAACCTCTTAGGATGATCAGGAGGGAGATATGGTAAATGGTAAGTGACGTTCACTTATATAGCGCTTTTTCTTATCTCTAGATGACCAAAGCGCTTTACACATCCTGCTATCCACCCATTCACACACTGATGCTGCTACACAGGTGCTGGTCTGACCCACCAGGAGCAACTGGGGGTTCAGTGTTTTGCTCAAGGACACTTCAACATGTAGACTGCAGACAGAACGGGAATCGAACCCCTGACCCTCCGATGAATAGTTGGCCACACTACACCTGCGCCACAGCTGGCAAATGTCACAATAAAGTAATGGGCAAGAGTTTAACTCCTTTCCTGAGGGACTAAGACTTTGTTTTATGTGTTCTGTCAGAATTTGGTTAGATTTAGGAATAGAAGATACAGTTATTTGGTTAATACGCATCATTTCCTATGTTGTCATGGTTATGTAAGCCCATGATATTATTTATATTATATTATTATATTATATTATAATATATTATTATTATATTATATTATATTATATTATATTATATATTATTATTATATTATATAAATATTATTTATAATATTTATAATTGTGTATTTATAATCTTTTTGCATTGATGTATGTGGTTATTGTGTATTTTCTTTATTTCTTTTCTTTTCTTTACTTGATTCTCTTTTCTAAAGCCCATCCAGGGACAAGAGTTGCAAATTAGCTAATAGCTATACACTCCATGTGCAACACATCAGATTGATTGTCATTGATTAATTGTCTGTTTATTGCACTGTCCCTGTCAAATAAACTAATCTATCTATCTATCTATGAGTGTGACACCAAGATCAGGGGCCAATACTAGGAAGCAGAAGTTGGCCTTAGTGTGGTAACGTTGGGATTTATCCTGGGTTTTCCATATGACAAAGGTGATTCACTTTTTTTTTTTTTTTTTTAGAACTTATATTTTATTAAAATTTTTAACAACAGAGTCATTACAGATATAATTACCATATGTAGTCAAGATTATTTAATACACAAATTCCACATCAATATAAGAGAAACAGCATCTGTCAAAAAAAAAAATAAAACCAAGCGCTTAATAGCCACCTTGAGCAACTACAATAAAGAGACTTCTACTGGATGCCATCTTGATTTAAAAGTAGGTAATTGGAGTCTCAGTGCGTAAGTAATCTTCTCCATGTGATAAAGTTCTTGTACTTTTTGAAGCCATGCACTGAAGGAGGGTGGGTCTGTTTTCATCCAAGAGGCAGTGACACATTTCAAGGCTGCTACAAAAAGTATGTTTAGGAGGTATGCTGGTGCTCTCCCGTGCACTTCCGGAGGGGTGATGCCAAGAACTGCTACTGCCAAGTCCCTTGGTATTGTAACTTGAAACATATGATTTATTGCCTTGTATACCTCATCCCAAAATGTTTGTATTTTAGGGCATGACCAGAAAATGTGTGTGTGATTAGGCACTTCTGTACCACAATTTCTCCAACACAGGCTTGGAACATTTGGTGTCATCTTGGCCACAATATCTGGTGTTCTGAAATATCTACTAAATATCTTCCATTTAAATTCCCTCCATGTATTTGAATTTGTGGTCTTATGCGCCACTGTACACACCTCTTCCCACATTTGATCAGAGAAAATTTGACCCGCCTCTGCCTCCCATCTTTGTTTTGCCAGAATAGGTTTATTTTGAGCCATTAAACCAAATATTTTGTATAACTTTGAGATCACTTTTTTATCCTCTTTGTGTTTTTGAGTTTGAATTAAAAAATGTTCAATGAGTGATGGGTCTAGCACTTTATCCCACTCTTTATGAGAAACCAAAAAAGATCGTATTTGCAGATATCTAAAAAAATCATTTTTTTGGAGTTGGAAGTGTCTTCTCAAATATTCAAACGATACAAAACCATCCTTATCGATTAACTGATGTATGTAAATAAGCCCATGATCAGCCCACTTGAGAAAGTTCGTATCCAATCTGCTTGGTATAAAGGATTTTAAATGCCCGATACTAGACAAGGCAGATAGACTAGTTGGTAACTTAAAGGCAATTCCAACCCTCTTCCAGGTATCAAGTGTGGTTTTAGTCCACCTTGATAAGCCCACTACTGGAATATTAGCAAAAGGCAAAGCTTGTAGTGGTTTGAGGCTCAGGTTTTGTTCAATGTCCACCCATCTCGTATGAATGTCATTCTGCATCCATGAAATCAATGGTTTTAATTGTGAAGCCCAAAAATAATATTTCAAGTTTGGCAGGTTAAGCCCCCCTTCTTCCTTAAGTCTTTGAAGTGTTTTATATTTTATCCGAGGGCGCTTGCCCTGCGATATAAATTTTGAGAATGTTTTGTCCATTTCTTCAAATGTTGACTTAGGTATTAGTATTGGTAACATTTGAAACAGATATAAAAGCCTAAGCAGAACATTCATACGAATGGCTTCTATGCGACCTAGGAGAGACAAAGGCAATGATGACCAACGGTTTAGGTCATTTTTTATAGTACTAATTATTCTACCATAATTTGCATCAAATATCTTGTCTAATGAAAGGGGAACATAGATGCCCAAATACTTTATACCTTCTTTAGGCCAACGAAAGCCACTTTGTTTGTTGTTTAAACTCTGGTGAAATATTGTCCAAAATGTCCATTGCCTCAGTTTTATCAACATTAATTTTATATCCTGAGAAATATCCATATGTTGATATAATTTTCATTAAACATGGAATTGTACAGGATGGCTCTGTCAGATACAATAGGACATCATCCGCGTACAGTGATATTTTATGTACTTCTTTGCCAATCAGCACCCCTTTAATATTATTGTCATCTCTAATGAGTTGGGCCATTGGCTCTATACTTAAAGCAAAGAGCAAGGGTGACAGAGGACACCCTTGTCTGCAACCACGCTCCAAGTTAAACCTTGTAGATTGAAACCCATTAACTCTCACAGCTGCTTGAGGTGAAGAGTATATGGTTTCAATCCAGTCGATAAATTTAGGGCCAAAATTAAATCTTTTTAATGTTTGAATAAGATATTTCCATGACACTCTATCAAAAGCCTTTTGGGCATCCAGTGATAATACAACTGTCTTGGTTTTGCTTTGTTTTTGGTATGATAAGATATTAAACAAACGACGTAAATTATTTGCATAATGTCTCCTGACAATAAACCTAGTCTGGTCTGGATGAATAATGTTAGTTATTATGTCATTTAGTCGCCGTGCCAATACACCCGTCAAGATACGAACATCTCCATTTAACATAGACAATGGCCTGTAAGAGCTGCAATCAGTGGGATCTTTACCTTCCTTCTGTAATACCACTATAGTAGCTTCTGCCCATGACACAGCCATTGTTTTTGTTTCTAATGAATGGTGATAAGCTTTTAAGAGGAGTGGAATAAGTTCTTCATGGAAACATTTATAAAACTCATTGATAAATCCTTCTGGACCAGGACATTTATTATTTTTGAGAGATAAAATACATTGTTTTATTTCCCAATCTTGGATTGGTTCATCCAAATTTGCAGCAATTTCGCCAGATAACTGAGGTATATTAATATCCTGTAAGAATTGAGCAATATTGGACTCATCGGGGCATGTATCAGTATCTTGGTAGAGAGATTTATAAAATTCTCCGAATGTTTCAGCTATTTCCTTAGGCTTTACTATATATTTGTGTTCAGATTTTATTTTATGTACAATATTAGAAGATTGTTGTTTACGTAATTTTAAAGCCAGAAGCCTGCTCGCTCTATTTCCATGTTCATAATACTGATGCTTGGCAAAACGTAAAGTTCCCTCGATCTTCTCTGATAGTAGCTCTTGTAGCTCTGAGCGGGGTGCTTTGAGTTCAGTTAAGAGATTAGACGCCATCCCTCGTTTATGCTTATGTTCGAGCTCCCTAATTTTATGCTCCATTTCTGTTTGTTTAGCCATTTTTTGCCTCCTTTTTGCAGTAGCATAAGAAATTATACAGCCTCTTAAATAGGCTTTTGCACAGTCCCAAAGTACAAGAGGAGACATGCCAGGTGTATCATTTATATCAAGATAGTTCTTGAGCTCTGTTTTAATGAGAGTAATGAAATCTTTATCATTAAGAAGAGAGGCGTTCAATCTCCATTGTTTATAAGTTGGTGTCAATCCCATGTCCCACTGAAGAACCACTGGGGCATGATCAGAGATTGTAATGGGCATGATGGTTATGTCTTCAACTCTATGGAGTTCAGCTTTAGAAGTGAAAAAATAATCAATCCTTGAATAGGATGCATGACTGTTAGAGTAAAATGTAAAATTTCTTTCTTTTGGAAATTTTGATCGCCATACATCAACCATTCCTGCTTCAGCAGTCAAATATTTAAGCATCTTGTCCATCTTGGATATGGATGCTTTAGGTGGAGGTTGTCTATCTTGTTGTGACATTACACAATTAAAGTCTCCCCCCGTGAGTAAAAGACCAACACTATACTCCGTGATTCTGTTAAATAGTAATTTGATGAAGCCTGGTTGGTCCTCATTTGGGGCATACACATTAATTAGGGAGACAGGTATGCCATCAAGCAGCCCATTTACCAGAATAAATCTACCTTCTCCATCTGCATGTACAAATGTATCAACAAAATTAACTTGTCTATGTATTAATATTGCTACCCCTCTTCTTTTACCTGAGCGGTGAGATGAGAAATACACCTTATCTGCCCAGGATTTCTTTAATTTCAGGTGCTCATCATCGGACAAATGGGTTTCTTGTAATAGTGCTACTTGACACTTCAAACGTTTAAGCTGTAATAATATTTTCTTCTTTTTAATGGGGCTATTTAGATCCTTCACATTATAACTTATAATTGTCAATGGACTCATAACTTAAGTACTGTGGTGCAGATAGTTACAGTATAGGGCATCATAAAAGTTGTTTTGAGGTAGAGGCGGGCCCATGATCGAGAATACAGCAGAAGCAACATAGGGAATATTACTTCACATAGGAATGTTGCATCGAAGTGGAAAGACTTTATGACTGAGAGAATATGGTTCCAGTAAGTAACAAATAGTGACTCTGTTGCTCTTTTAAATAATATGTGATCCCCGGGGAACAAAGGGATCAGAACGCAAGAAACACAAAAACAAAATGTATATCGAACAAGCGAAATACTAAAGGGTGGGATTAAGTCCCTAGCCACTGTATATTAGCAGCTAAATACACAACCTGCTATGGTAGGCTGTGTCCACAGCAAAAAAACAAAAAAAGGAGCAGAAATTAAATCGGCAAAACAAATTTACTAAAGGAGCTCAGGCCCCTGCAGACTAAATTACGATAAGGAACAACATTAAATGAAAATTTTCAAAATACTCAACACAATACACAATAACAATACAGGATAGGAAAAAAAAAATGTATTATTCTCGTCACCATAAAAAAAAACAACATATTTTAACAGATTACGCACCCACTGCAATCATAACCTGCGGACTCACGCTATATAATCCAAACATGGTACCTCAAGGATCATCAGCTTCGGGCAGGATATTGTTCTTTATGTAGTCCATGGCCTTTGTTGGATCATGAAAGTCCTGACTCTCATTCCCGAAAGTGATCCGGAATCTTGCGGGGTAAAAAAAAACCAAAGCGCACATCACGTCGGCCTCGTAGCGCCTTCCGTGCATCTGAAAAGGCAGCCCGGGCTTTAGCAACACCTGCCGTGTAGTCAGGGAAGATGCTGATCCTGTTACCGTTATACATCAAAGGTGCCTTTTCCCTGGCTCTTCTCAAAATATCCGCTGCATCTCCATCATAGTGCATCTTGGCGATTATCACTCGGGGTCTGTCTGCTCCCGCGGTCCGTGGTGCTGGTGTACGATGAGATAGATCAACTTTCACTTCTCGGTCCATGTATAAGGCTTGTTTAATAATTTTAGCCACCTCGTTTGGATTGCAGGGGTTTTGCTCATTGACACTGACAATGCGGATATTTCCACATCTCATTCTCCCCTCCAGATCCTCACATTTGCTCCGCAGTGACTTCACTTCACTTTGGAGCTCTTTCACCGAGCTCTGAAGCCCAGTTATATCATCTGACCAAGTAGACAAGCCGTCTTTCACGTCTTGAATGTTAGCTTCAATTGTGCCAAATCGTGCGCTAACGGAGGTGGCGTTGCTAGCTATTTCCGAACGTACAGCCTGGACTTCGGCTTTGAGAGAGGCAAAATCGTTAGCTAAGGCATTCTTAAATTCTTCCCGTATAATTTGTGTGATGTCTTCTCTTAAGGATGCCAAAATCTGAGTTTTAAAGCCTTCGTCCGTGGTCAACGTTGGCACTGCGCTCTGTGGTTCGTCATTCTTTTCCAGCTCGGCTTGCAGCCTCGCGTTGGGCCTGTTGGGTTTGTCGGTAGCGTCGAATTTAAACTTCTGAAGTTTATCCATCATGACGATAAAAGTGGGCAGGAGAGTCCGACAATGATAGGTGACGAGTCTGTATTGAGCTTTACCAAAGAAACTTCGTTTTTAAAAGTAAAATGTCCAAAAGTCTGCGGGAGCACTGAGGGACACGTCTTTACTCCAGCATGGCTCACTAGCGCCCCCCCGTGATTCACTTTTTACTGGGGTAGATCATCTTATGCTGGGAAGACAACCCTTCTCCGGGACAGGTTGACAGTGTTTTCACATCTAACTTTGTTTGCTTTGGCCCAAATCAGTTGATGAGCTTTTTTTCTTCTTTTTTTTTGTAGCATTTTCTGGTTGGTTTGGTTCCTTTTCATACAGACAAAAATCCAAAGGGACCAAAATGCATACACAAAAATGCCATCTCTGCTTATTAGTCAGATGTTTTTACCACAAGCACAAGAAAAGTAACTACAGGAAAATGCTTTTATTACCAGTTACACAGAAATGTGTGACCCACCAGAATGACTGCATACGATGATGCTGCACACTGTCTGTATATGGTTAAAAAATAAGTATAGTAGGAAAGAGCTCCCAAAAATATTTTGATGTTTGAATTAATTAATATGCAGGTGAAGTGCTAGGAAGTGCCAGATTCTGATGGCTCACAGATTTGGATATAACACTAAGGGCGCATTCACACGGCCACTGTTTGGTCCAGACCAAAGGACTATCTGTGGATAGCTCGGTTCGTTTGGTGCCGTCTGAATGGTCATTGGAACTCTGGTGCGCATCAAACAAGCAAACTCTGGTCCGCCTGAAAACGGGGTTCTTGGTTCACTTGCAAACGAAGTCTGATGCACTTCGCTTGTACTGTGAATGCAAATGGACTGTCCAGCGGACCAAAGGGTAGAAGTGTCCCTTAGCGTTTGTGTAACCATAGCAACACATAGTTTGAGAACAGGAAGTGGCATTTACTATAATGCATTTTGGGTAGAAAATAACAATAAAGACAACAGCGCAGATCCAAGAAATCCAAGCCGAGGAGAAAAGTTAAAAAATGTCTCGTTTGTGGAGTACAAAGAACCCGGCTGAATGGAAGAGATTTCCGTTTTCGGTCCTGGCCAATCGATGAGCCAGATTTTTCTTCTTCACCGAGATTTTTTCTTCCTGGTCAGTGGTGGTTTCGGCTACAGCGCCCCAAATGAGCAGTTGTTGAAACAGCGTGATGTCCAGGCAGTTTGGTTCGCTGCAGTGTGAATGCAAACCAAACCGAACAAAGGTGCGAAAATTCTCAGCATTCCCCACCCAATCGAACTGAGACCCCCAGACTATCCTGGTGTGAATGCAGCCTAAAACTCCCCTTTTATTTAAAGTGACATGCCACCAAAAATCAAGGGTTTTTTTCCTTGTTAAAGTGACACTCCGCCAAAAATCAAGTTTTTCTGTTGTTAACATGTCTGTAACATGTTTTTTGTGACTTACAAGACATATCAAGAGCAAAATCAGTTCCAAGTCTCAAGTCTGTGTTTTTCACCTGTGAAATTCCAATTAAGCAACACCCCCAAAAAGACGAGTTTGGACAAAGTGTCCCTAGCTATGTAAGCATTCCTGCTTAGCCTGATTAGTTATAACATTAACCAAAAGCTAAACACTGGGCATGGCTACAGACCTGAGTTTAGTCCTTCACGGGAAGAGGGAGAAGCCGAGGAGTAGCAGGAGCTTTTCCTAGTTGAAAAGATAGCAGATTATACATGTTTCGTTTTTGGCTGTGTGAGCAAGGAAATCCTCTTCTTTTAAATTACATGTCTTACCCACAGACATGAAAATACAACAGCAATGATTAATTTTATTTGGAAAAACCTTAGTAGTGGGCAGCGTGGTGGTGAAGTGGTTAGCACTGCGGCAGCACAGCAACTCACCCTTGGCCAGGGGATCCTGGGTTTGATCCCAGCCCCCGACCAACAGTGATCTGTGTGGAGTTTGCATGCTCTCCCCGTGTCTGCGTGGGTTTACTCCGGGATTTCTCCGGTTTCCTCCCACATGCCAAAAACATGCAAGTTAGATTAACTGGCATCAAAACTGGGGATTCTAAATTGTCCTTAGGTATGACTGTGAGAGTGAATGGTTGCCTGTCTCTCTGTGTTGGCCCTGTGAAGGAGTGGCGATCTGTCTAGGGCAGGGGTCGGCAACCCGCGGCTCCAGAGCTGCATGCGGCTCTTTCATCCCTCTGCTGCGGCTCCCTGTGGCTTTGGAAAATAAATAATGAGTATTTAATTAAAATGTATTTTATTTTAGTTCATTAGTTTTTAAAATGTAATTCTAAATTTGAAGATTATGGTGATCTTGTAAAATCTAAAAAAAAAAACGTGTTAAAGTTTAATCACCGTCAGCGAAAAGCAACACGAAGTCGGAAGTCGTCTCCCGCGATAACCCGGATGTGTTGTGTTCAAGCTACTGCTGTATTGCAGTAGCTTGACAGCCCTGCGATTGGATAGTTGCAAATGATTGGACCAATCAAATGGCTCGTTGTATGCTTTTTCAAAGATTCATGGCGGCGTGTTCTCAGGGATGTGATTTTCTGTTAATTCGCCAAATTCCGCTTTATTTTATCTTCCAGGAAGATAAAGTACGTTAAGTACGTTAGCGGCTTGTGGTCCACGAACGCAGTGAAGCTGCGCCCTTTCAGGCAGGACTGGAAGTGGCGTATGGCCACCGGTAATCGATATGGCCAGGTGGAGAGTCATTAACTCTACAACGGCTGTATGAGCTGGGCTGGCGCAAGGGATTAAACGGTAATAAAAGTTAACCATCCCCTTTTATGATTCCAAACAGTTTGAAATTGACAGTGCACAGTGGACATTGACTCATAACTTTTGAATATTTCCAAGACTTAGCTACATCAGTGATTGTGCAAAATGAACTGCTCAAGACTCAATAGAGATTGAAACTGGTGATCTGAAATGAATGCTGAAATTATAAAAAAGTAATGGTATGTTGGAATTTTATTTCTATTATGGAACAGATAAAATTAACTGATTTTGATTTGATCAAGTGTTAAAGCATGTGATGGATAATGCTTGTTGGAATATTTTAGGAATGCTATCTTCTTGGAACATAAGTCAATATTATACATTAATAAGTGGCATTCAGCTGTTTGTTTTATGTCATTTAAGCACAGTTCTGGTACTTAAAAATCATAAAAACCCAGGAGCTTCAGGGGGCTTTGCCCCCCTTGCCCCCCATCCCACCCCGGACCCCGCTGGGGGACTATGTCCCCCAGACCCCCTGCTGAATTTTCAGATAATTTCCCCAACCCCAAATCACATCGCTGGTTTGTGTTGGAATTCTGAGCTTTCGGTATTGTTTTCAGCGGAATTATGAGATTTTTATCGAAGGATCAGGAGTCATCAGTGCTAGAAATAGCACTCTCCTTTCAACCCAATGTCAACCTTCAACCCAGTCTTTTTTTTTCGGAGTTCAAAATGTTTTTGTTGCATGCAGAAATGTAATTTTGTTTTCTCTGCAGGAGTTCCCTGATTTCATAAATGCAACACATTATAGTTTGTTTATACATAGCATAAAGGGAAAAAAAAGTTATATGCAGTGTTATTTCATTTTACGTGTCAAAAGGGTTTTTGTGGCTCCCAGTGTTTTCTTTTCTGTGGGAAACGGGTCCAAATGGCTCTGAGCGGTAAAGGTTGCTGACCCCTGCCCTGGACAGATCGCCAGTCCATCGCAGGGCCAACACAGAGAGACAGACAACCATTCACTCTCACAGTCATACCTAAGGACAATTTAGAATCCCCAGTTGATGCCAGTTAACCTAACTTGCATGTTTTTGGCATGTGGGAGGAAACTGGAGAAATCCCGGAGTAAACCCACGCAGACACGGGGAGAACATGCAAACTCCACACAGATCACTGTTGGTCGGGGGCTGGGATCGAACCCAGGATCCCCCAGCCAAGGGTGAGTTGCTGTGCTGCCGCAGTGCTAACCACTCCACCACCGCGCCGCCCACAACCAATCCACTAGTTGTCAAATTGAGAGTCTGGAGAACAAGTGAAGGATACAGATTTATATTATATTAATACATTTGAACAAGGAGCATTATGAGGAAACAGGATGAAAAGTAGCTTCTTCTGAATAAAACTTTCATCTCTAATTTATGAAAATATCAGGAACTAAAGCTGTGTGATCACTGTTGAAAGTAGGAGATGGGTGATATTTTTCAGATTTAAACAATTTATGAATGTGCTGATAATTAAAACTATGCAAAAATTATGGTCAGATATTCAGAAATTTATTTTTCAGCACAAAACAATTTATAATATATATCTAACATTTATTTCATGAATGAAGCTATATAAATGAAGCTATAAGCAGTTTTTTCCCACTGCTGTAGTAGGAATTCATTAATGCCACATAATATTCAGAGCTATGTACAGTATATAAAAAACTTTATAAGCAGCATAATCTTTATTTTAAAGGACAAATTGCCGTTGCGGCTCTCAGCCACGTCTGTTTTAGTGGGAGACGGGCAAAACGGCTCTTCGGCTGGCAAAGGTTGCAGACCCCTGGTCTAGGGTGTACCCTGCCTCTTGCCCAAAGATGCTGGGATAGGCTCCAGCCCCCCCGCGACCCGAAAAGGATTAAGCAGAAGAAGATGGATGGATGGAAAAACCTTAGTGTCCCTGCTAAAATACCGGAGAGAGGACACGGGTTTGCAGGCTGCATTTAACCCTACATGCCATGAGAGATGGCCGTGGGGGAGGTCTTCTGCCTTGGGGCGTGTGGTGCAATGTGCGCACCGCGGTCGTGGTTTCATGGCAGCAGGCTCGTTGGGGGCCAAGTCGGTCTACCGAGAGCCAGGTCCCTTCGCTGGCAGACGGGGCACCACACCCAACAGCTTACCTCCTTCACTCCTACGCGGGAGAGACTTGGAGTGAGCTGGGGAGATCCTCGATGAGTGGGCAACCAGAGACCAGCGGGAAGCCCTCCAGCCTCCATGCAGGGCCGGGTACCGACTCTCCACTCCACCGAGAATTATCCTTCTGCAGATTCACCTATGACTTTTACTTCCTCAAGTTGGATTGCCTTCTCAGAGCCCAATGTCTTCTTCTTCCCACTACTGGTGGGCAGGGGTATGGGTGGAGCTAATTAGAATATTCATAGATCCGCACATACTTAAGAAGGTGGAAGATGTAAAAACTCTTTCCAAGCAATTCTAAGGCAATGAAAGGTTTTCTGTGAATAAAAAGCCACAAGATACTATTTTGTGCAATACACATTTGTTTAAATAGTTTGACAGCTGCAGGAGTGCATCTTTAACATGTCTGCAACATTTTTTTATGACTTATAACACATATCAAGAGTGAAATCACTCAGATGTATTATGTCTCTATTGTTTTTGCTTTAAAGTTTCACTTAAGCCCTGCACCCTGAAAAAAGGTGAGTTTGGACGGAACGTTTTTTGGTGATGTTGTGGAGGAACGAATAAGTTCAGGCGAGATGCTACGAGCTGGAAGGTTTCAGAGTTTTATTTCCTCCATCATCAAAAGAGACACACTGTAGCGCTGTGCACTTTGTTGTGCTGTGTGTGCTGTGCTGTGTGTTGTGTATCTACTGAAGCATGTATAGCAAGCCCTTTTATACATGTTATACCAACAGAGAGAGAATGCATGGCACATTTGCATATTGATATACATATCAGTCAATATATATCAATCGCGTGACCAACTTGCGCCCAGACTTCCTCTCCTTAATCCAGGGATGTATAACAATAGTCCATTGTTCTGGTTGTCCCCCCAGGGGTTCTCTGTCCGTATGCAATCCCTGTTGAGCGTGAATAGTATCAGTCTGCATTGTGCTGGGTCACCACACGGCTCCCCCCAGAACGCTCAAAAGGGGCTGTTGTGACCTCCACCCCCCCCCCCCCCCGTCGTTTGGGCTCCAGCTCCAGTAGAACTGTCGGAGGGCATGTCAGTCTGTGGGGGGACGGGGGAGGGGTGGAAAAAACAGTGTGCTCCGCTCCGGGTTCCAGCACGTTGAACGGCCGTGGATCGTGGGCGCACGGGCCGGTGTGTTTTGTGCGTAATGGAACAAGACGGCGATCGGCCGGCTTTAGGGAGTGAGGTGCGGGAAAAGTGCTGTGCAGGAGGAGGGGGAGGGGGTGGGAGTAAGCGAGTGCCGGCCCGGGACGTCAAAGGTGTCTGGGCCGCGCAAAAATTGCGTGTGGATCCACGATGGTGAGGGACTTTCCCGGTAAACCTGGCGGAGATCCACAGCGGCTGTGAAAAAAACATTTTATCTGACTCCTCTCACAGCTCGATCCAGCGAGGATGTGGGGAAGGCGAGCGGCCAAATTCCCCGAGGATGTGTAGCGGCTGTGAAACAACTGCAGCTGTGTGAGGGTGTGAGGCGATTTGGCTTTAGGTGCGGGAAGCAGCCCTAAAGTCAATGCGGAAAGCAATCGGCTAAATTCCCCTTGTGCGCCGTGGCTGAAAAACCCATACAAAGTCCTGTGTGCGGGCTGCATGTCTGCTCCAGGTGCTTAAGCAGCCCTGAATGTTCCGAGGGTGGCGATTGGCCATGTTTCTCGGGCATGTGCAGCGGCGGAGGACGATGTATCAGTCTGTAGAGCCGGTTTGTCTCTGTGCGTGGTGTGCGCTTGGCGCCGTGACCACATACATAACTGGCAGTTGCGCTGTCCTTGTAATCCTGCGGTGTGCGTTCGGGGCTTCTGTGCGCGGGAGGTCCGCTGTCCGGAGTTTAGTCAGAGTCGGGGAGCTCGGTGGAAATCAACGCAGTCGGCGTCGATGATTGTCCCCATTCAGGCTGCTTCCTTCGTTCGCTTGTCTCGTTCATGGTGCGTTTTGGTCCCAGCGCTGCGCTCTGGTGAGGATGAAGAGTTTGCAGGCATTCTCTGGTCCTCTGGGATCCACAGCGCGGTGAGAGGGAGCAGACGGTCATTCTCCCTCGACAGGTCACCAGTGTGGAGGTAAAGATCAGGCGAGGGTCACACCATGACGCGTGCTGAGGCTTCCCGTCCGGGTCATCTCCGGGGTGTTCGCCTCATGTTCCATTCTTCGTCAAGGGTCACCAGTGTGGAGGAACGAATAAGTTCAGGCGAGATGCTACGAGCTGGAAGGTTTCAGAGTTTTATTTCCTCCATCATCAAAAGAGACACACAGTAGCGCTGTGCGCTGTGTTGTGCTGTGTGTGCTGTGGTGTGTGTTGTGTATCTGCTGAGGCATGTATAGCAAGCCCTTTTATACATGTTATACCAACAGAGAAAGAATGCATGGCACATTTGCATATTGATATACATATCAGTCAATTTTTTTTGTCACATTTTGTCTTAGCTTTGTTCTGAATTGTAATCGCTCTTGTTTGTTTTTCTTTTGAATTCTTGGATGGAATATGGGTGGGCAATATAAGCTGCGGCTTCAGCCATCACCCATTTCGGATAACTTATGTTGAACTGTATAATCAGAGGAGTTATTGTCTAATTTGTCCTTGTTGGATTTTCTTTCCCCCTTTGTTATATTATTCTGTTTCTTTTAATCTGTACTTTTAATCTATCCGAAATAAAGATTGATTGATTGAAAAAAAAAATACATATCAATCGCGTGACCAACTGGCGCCCAGACTTCCTCTCCTTAATCCAGGGATGTATAACAATAGTCCGTTGTTCTGGTTGTCCCCCCCAGGGGTTCTCTGTCCGTATGCAATCCCTGTTGAGCGTGAATAGTATCAGTCTGCATTGTGCTGGGTCACCACAATGTAACTATAAACGGCCCCGGCACATCCGTAGTGTTGAGCCAATAATGACCATCTGACCTAACTGAAATTGGCCTCCAGGCAAGTTAGCATTTTTAGACAGATGCTTGGAAAACTTGACCCAAATTAAGAAGGGTTTTAAAATTAAAATGCTTTTCAGTCTGCAGTTTCAGTCATTATCCTGGACCACCGTGCATACAACTGGGCAAATCCTTCAACCAGTAAGTGTTTTTATCACAGGATTTACTCTCTTTAATGTAGCACTAGCCACAATTAGTCTTGTGAGATGTGGGTGGGCCTATTCACAGATCCTGGTGATTGAAGGAGGAGGAAAAGTGAAAATATTTTGACATAAAACTGTAAGACTAAGGTTTTGTTTGTCGAAAAAAGAGCATAAGATACCATTGTAGACAATGTAGATTTGTTTTTATAGGAGATCTATATCCACTGAAGTGCATCTTTAATGCACTTCATACTTTAATGTACTCCCGAAAAAGCTTTTAGTTTTTTTGTTGCAGCTTTGTACAGCAGAACTCTGAATCCCCCTGTCCCTGAGCCGAGTGTATTTACGTTTTTTTGTGTGCTGTGGATAGTTGAGCATGTATATAATCTGCACTCCATCACAAAGCCACATTTTTGCATGATTCATCCTGTCGTATGTTTTTGGGTTTCAAACACAAGAAATTAAAATCTGCTCATAATCTAATGCCCTCAGATCAGGTGATTTGTAGCTTGTCATTATGTTTTCATTCGATATGCTTTCACACCAGGAGGACTGCACCAGTTTGCTGGATGATCTGGCTAGAGACCTCCTATTTTGGGGTGTCTTGGTGTGGTTGTTTTGGTGCACACCTAAGTACAATGACTGTGTTCTCATTAGACGAAACGAAGCACACAAAATGTGAAAATGAACTTGAGTTCCTTTGGAACAGACTAAAGCCTGTAGGTGTGAAGACACCCCAAGCTCCACATAAGAGTTCAGTGGGTAGATAAGCACCACCCTCCGGCCAGCGAAATCCTTTGGAAAATGGCATCTGCCTCCCTTTGGGTTTGCAGACCCCCTTCCACATCCTCCATTAATGGCAACATTATTTCAGGAAAGCTCCTCTGTATTGGTCAAATCCAAGATTAGGGGGCCTCTCCTTTCTTTTTGAGGTAATTTTTTCTGTTGGCTGCAGGCTATGTAAAATTGATTTTGAATGTCTCTATTTCTGTATTGCACTGCAACACAGTCTGATTGCAACAATATAACCTATAGTATTGCTACTTAAGGAAAGGTAATACTTGAAGGACTTACCATTTTGAATTACATTTTTGTGTTTACTCTTTATTTACTCTCATGTGCACTTGACACCACTAGCATACCTCTTTTAAAAGGAATGCAGAAAGACATTTAGGCACAAAAGGAATATTTTACCTTAATATTTTTGAAATCAAAAGGGAATGTCAAAGTTATTAAATCTGTGATCAGTAATCACCTCAGCAATGAGTCAATAACACTTAAATCAATTAACTATCTTATGCCTTCACACCATTTTTTTTTTTTTTGCCATGCTTTTTTTTTGGCTTTGGCGAGTCAAGCAAGTTGCCCCTGACAGCACTGGTCCTGGGATCACTAGGGCACACAAACCCCTCCACCATGATCCACAGAGGGGTGGTACTCTCTTTAATATCATACTTTGCTCTTCATTAGTCCATTACATTGCTCTGCTGCAGGATGCCCTGTCCATTCTTGCTATTGGTCATCAGCTGAGATTGCCACCCCTTTTATATGAGCATGCTCACATTCAGATTGAAATTACCAGGGTCCACTTGCTGGACTGATAACCATGTTTATAGGGCAGATTATCCTGATCCTGAATGTTTGAGTTAAAGAAGCCAGAAAATGGAAAGACACCCTGGTAAGCATACTGTACCTTGTCATCTGGCAGGCCTCTGAGCACTTTTGTCTAATTGCATGTACATATTTAGACGATAAGAGGATCCTCTTTACCTCTATATGAATTCAAATGTGATTGTAAATGGGTAGGGGAACCAATAAGACTGAGTGTGAATGGACTGCACCTAATAAATGCAGATTATATCAAAGGTTTTAACAGAGTTGTAAACTATGCTATATAAAAATGGGTTGGTCTTCTAGGTTAGGTTTCTTAACTAAAGTGGATTTGTCTATACGGATCAGACTCGGGTGAGAACAGCTATTATGTTTTTCACCTCAGATGCAGTTGTTACATATGGCAAATTAGTAATTTCAAAAATGGTTGCAGTTTTATATTCTTCTGAAACACAGCTGGAAATATAGTGTATGTGGGGAGACTTGAATAACGAAACCGAATTGTCTTCCATTTCAGTTTATTCAAGAAATCATTCCACTGTCTGCTCTTATTCTTGAGCAGCGAACAAAGAGAGTGAACACACCAAAGTTCTCTCATTTAAACATTCTCACATCAAACCATTTCCCTCGCGGGGGAAATCACACATCTATATCAAAGTCTCTTTATTCACATTCATTAGCCTTTTATTTACATAACTCCCCCTTCTCTCCTCTCGAGCCTCAGTGGTCAGGAAGTCTTCTGTCCCCTGTCCTCCGCAGGGGGTCCAGGCTCTGTGGCTCCGCACCGCAGGGGGCTGGCTCTCCTTCATCGTGATTAAATCACATATGCAGTGTCCAACATATACATGTCTCACAACACAGCCATATAACCCCCCCCAAACGATGAAGAACAGACTAATTCCCAAAATTTAATAGCACCTTACTCACTACTGAATAATCAACACCAACATTCAGTCTGTGCGCCGCTTGGGCTTCAGCCGTCTGCCGAATCTGCTGTGCGTTGGCCCCGCCTTGCCTGCGGTGCTGTTCTGCTTCGGGTCTGTTGACTGAGGAAGAGAGTGGTTAATTGCCCTCTGCGGGGGCCTGCCTCGTCGAGGCGCCACCGCGACCGGTACAGAAACGTCCTTCATGACAAAAGCAGGTTTCAGTCTGTCAATGCTGACTGTCTCTTTTCTGTCTCCAAAATCTAGCACAAATTGCTTATCACCTGCCTCCAGCACTCGAAATGGCCCTTCGTAAGGTGGTTTGAGCGTTGCTTTAAGGGCTTCGCGCCTGACAAAAACGAAATCGGCATTTTTCAAAGCCTTGGGGACGAAAACTCGTGAAAAAGCGTGATGAACCGGACCCGGGAGCGTGTCTGCCCCCGTGCCGACTAACGGTCCCAGAGCAGAGAGAGGTGGGGGCTCTGGGTGCTCTGGTAAAAACTCGCCCGGCAGCCTCAGAGTTTGTGCGAATACCAGCTCCGCTGGGGAGGCGTCTAAGTCCTCTTTAGGCGCAGAACGCAACCCTAATAAAACCCATGGAAGTTTATTTACCCAATCTGCATCCGTGAGCGACGCTCTGAGTGCTGCCTTCAAAGACCTATGAAAACGCTCGCATAAACCATTAGCCTGAGGGTGGTAAGCCGTAGTGCGGTGAATTTTGGCTCCTAAGCCGTTGGCCATCGCTGACCACAGCTCAGAGATGAATTGCGGTCCTCTATCGGACGTAATGTCCGACGGAACCCCGAAGCGCGCCACCCAAGCCGTTAAAAAAACGCGAGCCACCTCCGCGGCCGTGGTCGTCGCAAGTGGGACCACTTCCGGCCAACGTGTGGTGCAGTCCACCATTGTCAAAAGATACGTGAACCCCTGTGATGCCGGAAGGGGGCCCACAAGGTCGACGTGCACATGGTCGAACCTTCTGGCCGGAATGCGGAACGGTTCTAACGGGGCTCTTGTGTGCCTGTGAATTTTGGCCCGTTGACAGGAAATGCAGGTTTTTGCCCATTCCTTCACGTGCTTGCGCAGGCACGGCCAAACAAACTTTTCCGCCACTAGTTTCACCGACGCGCGCACCCCCGGGTGCGCCAGTGAGTGGACCGAGTCAAAAACACGGCGGCGCCACGTGGCCGGAACCACCGGACGCGGGCGCCCCGTCGACATGTCGCAGATCAGGGGGGGCATACCGGTTTGTAAACACTTGCTCTCCAGCCTCAACCCTGTTGGTCCAGACTGGAGCGAGCGCACGTCTGCGTCCGCCCCCTGGTCCGCTGCCATGGCTGCGTAATCTATACCCACGTGCACCGGGGCTGCGCGCGCCACCGTGCCGCTCTCCTGCGGCGCGGTCACGGTGGCCTGTTCTGCCTCTGCGCGTGTTGGGGTCGTGAACGCGCGTGAGAGACAATCCGCTACTACATTGAATTTGCCCGCGACGTGCCTAATGTCAGTGGTAAATTCCGAGATTGCGGCCAGCTGCCTCTGCTGCCTGCCGGACCACGGATCTGAAATTTTGGCCATGGCGTATGTGAGCGGCTTGTGGTCCACATAAGCGGTGAAGCACCGTCCTTCCAGCCAGAACTGGAAATGACGAATAGCCAAATGCAGCGCCAACAGTTCTCTGTCAAACGCGCTGTATTTTCGTTCAGCCGCGCTTAAAGATTTGCTAAAGAAAGCCAAAGGCTGCCAAACTCCGGCTACCTGTTGCTCAATAACGGCCCCTATGGCTAAATCTGAAGCGTCTGTCGTCAGCGCGATACGTGCTGCAGGGTCTGGGTGGGCCAGGAGCGCAGCGTCAGCCAAGGCTTTTTTAACCTCTGTGAACGCGCGCTCCCGCTCCGGGGACCATTCGACCGCCTGGGTCGGCTTTTGTTTTTTGAGCGCGGCATATAACGGTTGCATGATTTGAGCTGCGTGGGGCAGGAACCGGTTATAAAAATTCACCATCCCCAAGAATTCCTGTAGTGATTTGACCGTTTGTGGACGGGGAAAATCCGCTACCGCGCGTACTTTCTCTGGTAACGGAACCGCTCCCTCCGGGGAGACGCGGTGACCCAAAAAATCAATCCGCTCAACGCCGAACTGGCACTTGGCTGGGTTAACTATTAAGCCGTGCTCTCCCAGCCTCCTAAAAACTGCTGTGAGGTGCGTTTCGTGTTCGTCCTCTGAAATACTCGCGACCAAAATGTCGTCGAGGTACACAAACACGAAAGGGAGATCGCGTAACACGGCATCCATCATCCGCTGAAATGTTTGCGCCGCCCCTTTGAGACCAAACGGCATGCGTAAAAATTCGAAAAGTCCGAACGGGGTTATTACCGCTGTTTTAGGAATGTCCTCCGGTTGGACCGGGACTTGGTGATAGCCGCGAACTAGATCAATCTTTGAAAAAATGCGCGCCCCCGCCAGGTGCACCGAAAAATCCTGAATGTGCGGGATGGGATAACGATCGTGTGCCGTAGCGTTGTTTAGCCTGCGGTAATCCCCGCACGGTCTCCAGGAGCCATCGGCTTTCGGTACCATGTGCAGCGGCGAAGCCCACGGGCTCTTCGACCTACGAACGATGCCCAGCCTCTCCAGGCTGGCGAACTCCTCGCGCGCAATGGCGAGCTTAACTGCATCCAAGCGCCGAGCTTTTGCAAACACGGGAGGACCAGAAGTGGGGATAAAGTGTTTCACCCCGTGCTTCGCGACCGTCGCTGAAAAAGTGGGCACAGTGAGCGCTGGAAATTGGGTGAGGAGTGAGTGAAACTTACCACCTGCTGTAGCGACGTGGGTCTGTACTGGTGGCGGGGACACTCGAGCTGAACAGGGGAGAGAGTAAAAAGAGAGTGCATTTACCAGCCGTCTATTAGCAAGATCAACTAACAGATTGTGTGAACACAAAAAATCCGCGCCCAACATGTTGAAACTCACCGCCGCTATTACAAAAGTCCATTCATATGTGCGGCCATGTAAGCATAAAGGCAAGGTCCTTCTCCCGTAGGTGTTGATGTTCGAGCCATTTGCCGCTGTAGCTCCGTCACCGTGGGGTCCAGCCACCCGGTCCGCGTATGTTGGGGTGATGAAGCTCACTTGTGCTCCGGTGTCAATGAGGAACACTCGTCCGGAGCGCGCATCCGTGATGTAGAGCAGCTTGTTGCGTTCTCCGAGGGTCGAAGCTGCTAGCGACCCCCGGTCTTGCCGTTTCCCGAACTCCTGAAGATGCAGGGCGGCACACACCTGCGTGCCTTCTCTGCGAACCTCCGATGGTAAAAGCAGAGATCTTCTCCTCCGCTGTGTCGTGCCCGCGCCTCTGCCGCCGGGCTATTGGCTCCCCCTCGTCGCGGCCGTGTTGCCGCCGTCGTCGGCCAGTCTGGTTCTGCCGCCTCTGGCTCCCCGCTGTCTCGGGTCGCTGCTGTGGTTGCTTGCCCGCCGCAGGCGTCCAGGATCCCATCTGCCTCCTGGGCCAACTCCCGGAACTCCTCCAGGGTGTGACACTTTTTGCCGGCCAGCGTGCTTCTCGCATGCGCCGGGAGGTTGGAGAGGAAGATGAACTGAAAAATGAAATCATCGTTGTCCAACCCTCTCAGCTGTATCATCTCCTCCATCAGGGCGCTCGGCCTGTGTCCACCTTGGTCTAGCAAAGACAGGATCCTCCTCGCCCTCACTTCAGCCGAGGGGGTGAAAAACTTGATGAGGGTGGATTTCAGCTTGCCGTACCTGTCGGTCGCGGGTGGCTGCTCCACCAAGCTTTGCACGCACCGAGCTGTGCTGTTGTCCAGTTTAGCGATGACATGGTGGAACTTAGTGTCATCCACCGTTACTCCTGCGAGCGCGAACTGCGACTCTGCTTGCAGAAACCACGACCGTGGGTTATCCCGCCAGAAATCAGGCAGCTTAACGGCCACTGCGCTCGCCAGCTCTGAGCGCTGTGAGCCCGGGACCCTGAGAATTTCTTCGTTCATTCTCAACGTCGTCAGTCACCAATGTGGGGAGACTTGAATAACGAAACCGAATTGTCTTCCATTTCAGTTTATTCAAGAAATCATTCCACTGTCTGCTCTTATTCTTGAGCAGCGAACAAAGAGAGTGAACACACCAAAGTTCTCTCATTTAAACATTCTCACATCAAACCATTTCCCTCGCGGGGGAAATCACACATCTATATCAAAGTCTCTTTATTCACATTCATTAGCCTTTTATTTACATAACTCCCCCTTCTCTCCTCTCGAGCCTCAGTGGTCAGGAAGTCTTCTGTCCCCTGTCCTCCGCAGGGGGTCCAGGCTCTGTGGCTCCGCACCGCAGGGGGCTGGCTCTCCTTCATCGTGGTTAAATCACATATGCAGTGTCCAACATATACATGTCTCACAACACAGCCATAGTGTATATTTTAACATTTCCTTTAATACATGATTTCTCCAAATGTTTTTTTTAAACGGAAACAGAAAAAAATCTATCCTAAACTTTTTTTTTTTCCAGTTTTACCAGTTCACATTCCCAAGGACTCAGTTACTACAGATGTGTCATAATTGGCCCTTTCTGGGCAGAAATTAAGACTTCACTCTTCAGCTGTGAGTTTGCACATTTAATGATAACAAATACAGTGGGGTAACAAAGTATTTAGTTAGCCACCAATTGTGCAAGTTCTCCCACTTAAAAGATAAGAGAGGTCTCCAATTTTCATCGTAGGTATACCTCAACTATGAGAGACAAAATAAGAAAAAAAAAAAATCCAGAAAATCACACTGAAGGATTTTTAATGAATTAATTGGTAAATTCCTCGGTAAAATAAGTATTTGGTCAATAACAAAAGTTCATCTCAATACTTTGTTATATACCGTTTGTTGGCAATGACAGAGGTCAAACGTTTTCTGTAAGTCTTCACAAGGTTTTCACACACTGTTGCTGGTATTTTGGCCCATTCCTCCATGCAGATCTCCTCTAGAGCAGTGATGTTTTGGGGCTGTCGCTGGGCAACACAGACTTTCAACTCCCTCCAAAGATTTTCTATGGGGTTGAGATCTGGAGACTGGCTAGGCCACTCCAGGACCTTGAAATGCTTCTTACGAAGCCACTCCTTCGTTGCCCGGGCGGTGTGTTTGGGATCATTGTCATGCTGAAAGACCCAGCCACGTTTCATCTTCAATGCCCTTGCTGGTGGAAGGAGGTTTTCACTCAAAATCTCACGATACATGGCCCCATTCATCCTTTCCTTTACACGGATCAGTCGTCCTGGTCCCTTTGCAGAAAAACAGCCCCAAAGTATGATGTTTTCACCCCCATGCTTCACAGTAGGTATGGCGTTCTTTCTCCTCCAAACATAACAAGTTGAGTTTTTACCAACAAGTTCTATTTTGGTTTCATCTGACCATATGACATTCTCCCAATCCTCTTCTGGATCATCCAAATGCTTTCTAGCAAACTTCAGACGGGCCTGGACATGTACTGGCTTAAGCAGGGGGACACGTCTGGCACTGCAAGATTTGAGTCCCTGGCGGCGTAGTGTGTTTCTGATGTAGCCTTTGTAACTTTGGTCCCAGCTCTCTGCAGGTCATTCACTAGGTCCCCCCATGTGGTTCTGGGATTTTTGCTCACCGTTCTCGTGATAATTTTGACCCCACGGGGTGAGATCTTGCGTGGAGCCCCAGATCGAGGGAGATTATCAGTGGTCTTGTATGTCTTCCATTTTCTATTAATTGCTCTCACAGTTGATTTCTTCATACCAAGCTGCTTACCTATTGCAGATTCAGTCTTCCCAGCCTGGTGCAGGTCTACAATTTTGTTTCTGGTGTCCTTTGACAGCTCTTTGGTCTTGGCCATAGTGGAGTTTGGAGTCTGACTGTTTGAGGTTGTGGACAGGTGTCTTTTATACTGACAACGAGTTCAAACAGGTGCCATTAATACAGGTAATGAGTGGAGGACAGATGAGCCTCTTAAAGAAGAAGTTACAGGTCTGTGAGAGCCAGAAATCTTGCTTGTTTGTAGGTGACCAAATGCTTATTTTACTGAGGAATTTACCAATTAATTTATTAAAAATCCTTCAATGTGATTTTCTGGATTTTTTTTCTCATTTTGTCTCTCATAGTTGAGGTATACCTATGATGAAAATTGGAGACCTCTCTCATCTTTTAAGTGGGAGAACTTGCATAATTGGTGCCTGACTAAATACTTTTTTGCCCCACTGTAGGAATAAACCACGAGGGGTAATTTACAGAAAAAGGCAACAAATTAACCACGAAGGGTAACTTACAGATATCAGATGAGACTGAATATCGAGGAGGAAAAAGTACATCGAACAAATGCTGAATAAAACAGGAATCAGATGGGGATTCCTGTCTGGGCACAAGGTGAGGTTGCAGTGAGGAATGAACCCCGCAAGCGAGCTTAAATAATAAGAGGGAGAAACCAAATGTGGATCAGATGTGGATGCATATGAGTGAGAAAGTAATTAGAGATAACAAAACAGCTGGGACAACCCACAAACAGATTTGACACCAGGAAGTAACATATGGAGCTATCAAAATAAAAGCACAAACCATAATGGATGAAAATCAAGAACAAATATGTATACAGAAAATAAGCAGCAACCTAGAGACCCAAGCACAGCTGTGACCCACGCTCGGAATCATAACAGTGCCCCTCCTTTAAGGGGTGGATCCAAGACACCCTAATGTAACATCAAAAAGGGACGAAAAGTACCCCCCCCAACAGAAATAATCCCAAAAACAGACCCTGGGAGGGTGGTGGGGGGAGCCAGACTTGGAGGGAGAGACACAAAAACAAAAAAACAAAAAACAAAACAAAACACACATGACCCACAACACTGACCAAATAAGGTGCTAAGAAACCCTGGCAATACTGGGTGAACAAGGGAACAGTTCAGGTGGCCTTCCAAAGTCTCAGCTCCACCTGACCATCAGGTGGAAAAGGTCGGGTGGCCTACCAGGTCTCCTGAGCCACCAAAAAGGAGGGAGTTCATTGTGTGGCTTTCCTAAATTCTGAAGCCACCCAAGCAAGCAAGAGAGTTTGTCGGGTGGTCCCCCCAAATCTCTGGGCCAACAGGCCACGGAGCACCATGCACCTCCCCCTGGAAGCGGCAGTTGGACCCTGTGCTTACCACGGACCACAGGAGCCAGGAGATGGGAACCCGACGAAGAGGATGGCAGACCAGCGAAGGACCCAGATGAGAAAGGCAGATGGTCACCGACGAACTCAGATGGAAAACAAACCACGACGGAACTGAATGTAGACTGAGGACCCGCAGCGACCTCGGGCATAGGCGCAGCACCCCCGGTGTCACCGGTGGCCCCAGACTAAGGCGTAGCAGCACCCTTGGTGGCCCCAAACTGAGGCGTAGCAGCATCCTTGGTGGACCCGGGCTGGGGCGTAGCCGTACCCACAGTGGATCTGGACTGGGAGGCAGCTGCACCAGTGAAGACCTCAACCGAAGGGGCAGCACCCACGGAGACCTTGGGTGATGAGGCTGGACCCACAGAGACCTCTGGTGATGTAGGATGATCCTCGGTGACGTTGAGGAAAGGCTCTGACAAGATGGACAGAGAAACAGAATCAGGGTCACCGGCGGCAGTGGAGCCCAGTGAGGTGAGCTCAGGTGCAGCTGATGGCTACACTTGGCCCTCCCCACCAAGAGCCAGGCAAGATCTCTCCAAAACAGAAACAGAGAAAACAAAGAAGAGCACTTGCCTGAGCTCAAGCTACACCGCCGCCCAGGACTCTGTCGATCCAGGCGGGGACGTCTCGTGCCAGGTCCCTCTTGAGGTCCAACTTTGACTCTGCTGCTACGGCCTCAACAGCAGGCATGGTGGTTAGTGCAATCCCTGAACCTCCAGGTCAAGCGACCGACGCAGGTGGCTTGTTCGGCGTGGCAGCAGGAAGTCGTCTCACCGCTGGCGCGGCATCCTGCATAGCTGAAGCCAGGAGACATTTAGTTGCTGGCGCAGACTTCAGGTCGCAGGCTTCAGGTTGCAAGCAGCACTCTCTCCCAGTCCAAGCCATGGCTGCGGGGCCGGGGCCAGAACCTCCAGGACCACAGGCTCCTCCATCATCCGGTGGCTCGATCGTGGGACTGGTGGACACTCAGGGGAAATTGGAGGAGACACGGAGGGAGCAAGTGAAGGAAAATTATCTGCAGCCGGCGGTGAGAACTCAATGGACTGCAATGACTGAGACTCACCACCGGGAATCAGGCAAGGTAATTCATATGTTGGTGAAGAATAAAAAAGCACTTGCCTGTGTTCCCGGGCCATGGTGGTTTCTGCTGCAGCAGGCCCAGTGTCATCCCTCTCCGTGGCTGCAGTGGTTGTGGGCCCCCCTGGAGAACATGGAGGAGCCGTCCCTGCAGCCTCGATGATGGGCGAAATTGGGGAAGAGACAGCCGAGCTCTCAGCAGCGAGAAGAAGCGTCGTGGAAAAGAGGGGGACAACAGCGACAACCCAGGGAGAGGGAGCTGACGAGACAGCCGGCGAGGAAAACCTAGAGGAGGAAGCTGCTGTGGTACCTTTTTGACGCAGCGATGAGGAAACTGCTGGCTGAGAGACAGAAGAGTTTCTCCGGTGGCCTGTAGCTGGATAATGGCGGGAGACTTGTGGCGTCTGCACCCGGTGACTCTCCTCCATCCGATCTGGTACGGCCGTGTCCCGGGGAGGAGTGGAGGTCTGTGCCAGAAGGTGGCGTCTTGGAGCAGGTGGAGTGGGAGCAGGAGCAGGAGCCGGAGTTGGAGCCTGGCAAGGAGCTGATTAGACCGAGGGCTGGGAACGCCTCCCCGTCGACTCAGACCTAGGCTTCCTTGTGGAACTCTTCACCAACTTACGGTTCTTCCGCTGCAGAGCCGTCACCAGGGATATCCTCTCCCTTCCTTCGGCATGCTCTGAAAGGCGAGGATGGCGTAGCATGGCCGCCTCCACGAGGTTCAGGTACCACAGAGCGTCCTTCGGGGTGGAGTATTGACAAGCTATGGCTAGAAGTCCATCAGTGTCCATTCAAGCCTGACAGAGCTCCCACCCCAGGCTCATAGGGTACCCTCTCCCGCTCACTGCTATCTCAGTAAGCGGACACCCAGAAAAAGGGGAAAATTGAATGAAAAAGGTAAAAAGAGCAAACCCACAGCTGCTGGTGTCTACTGGTTGCGACCTACTGTCATAATTGGCCCTTTCTGGGCAGAAATTAAGACTCCACTCGCCAGCTGTGAGTTTGCACATTTAATGATAACAAATAGGAATAAATCACGAGGGGTAACTTACAGAAAAAGGCAACAAATGAACCACAAAGGGTAACTTACGGATATCAGACGAGACTAAATATCAAGGAGGAAAAAAAGCATAGAACACACGCAGAATAAAACAGAAATCAGATGGGGATTCCTGTCTGGGCACAAGGTGAAGTCACAGCGAGGAATGAACCCAGCAAGCAAGCTTAAATAATAAGGGGGAGAAACCAAATGTGGATCAGGTGTGGATGCATATGAGTGAGAAAGTAATCAGAGATAACAAAACAGCTGGGACAACCTGCCAACAGATCTAACACCAGGAAGTAACATACAAAGCTTTCAAAATAAAAGCACAAACCATAATGGATGAAAATCAAGAACAAATATGTATACAGAAAATAAGCAGCAACCTAGAGACCCGAGCATGGCTGTGACTGGCGCTCAGAATCATAACAAGATGTGTCCTGTTTTTCTTGTCTCCCTGCAATCATGGTTATACCAGTGAGACAACTATGACCCCTGATGTCACATTTAAATATGCTTGATAACCACCCATGTTCAGATGTGCAACTTTAATTTTGTAAACGGGCATGTAAGCCAACTAGTGTTAAATAAGTTAAACAGATGGTACAAAGAAAGCATGTTAGTCTAAGCAGTAAAACTGCATGTCCATTTTTAAAAGACAGACATTCTTTTCCTATGATTATCATTTTAAGTCCTTGAATCTCCTCCATCATTATAAGTATTTTCCCACATTTCCAATCTCAGTGTTATTTTTTGTCTCTCACAGTGTCACCATGTCTGATTAGTGATTGAAATTAATGGTCTGTCTTGACCGGCAGATCGACAGCACTACATGTATGATCCTGACCACTCTTCACATGGTGCCGTCATTGCTGTCACCAAAATCGCACAGGAGTTGATGGTAAGTCGAGGGTCATATCAAGAAAGTGTCAGTCAGTTGCTGTAAACACACATCAGGTCATAGCTATGTGAGAGCTGTTTGTGATGTTAGCAATCTTGTGCTCAGAAAAGAAAAGATTAAGAAAAAAATGGCCACAGAGTGTGTTTTTCTCCAGAAGAAGAATATGAGCTATCAATTCTCCAAAGAGAACTCGAGGTAATGTGTTTAGGTGTCAAGAAAATTGGCCTATATGAAGCCTAAATGTAGTGCAAACATGAACATAACTGTCATCCAATAGGCCAATCATCAATTGTTGTTAAATTTGATGAAAACAAGAAAAAAATCCTTAAATGACAGCCTTGCCAAGTCTGGGTTGTGAGATTGTGATTCTCTGTCTGTCCATCATGTCTAACATTTACAATTAGGTCAACGACGGTGGACGATGGTTAGCCGCAACAAAGTCGGGTGACTGTGGCTGAATTTGTGTAGTTTTAGCTCCCTTTTGGGGTTGCCACAGTGTATCATGACCAGATATTGCGATGATCCGCATGTCAATTTGGCAAAGATTTTTACACTGGATGCTTTTCCTGATGCACCCCTCCCTATTTATCCAGGCTTGGGACTGGCACAGGGAGTATACTGGGTTGTAATCCTCCGGTGGCTGGGTAACCAACTTTCCTTCCCTCATTCTGTTTGCTGAGCACCAAGCTAGAAGGCAAGAAGTACAATTTTTAAGTGGTCTTTGGTGTGATTTGGGCTGAACCCACAACCTCCTGGTTGTTGGGGCGGATGCTGGAGTTTGAACTACAACATCAAAAAAGGCAAGAGCTGTTTTTTTGTCGCCAAGTTTGCCATAACTAGTATGCGTTTTCATGGGATGCCTTTTTCTTTATTTTCCTTTAATTTTCCACAAGGTTTGAATCGTAGTCAAACACTTTAATGTGTGTTATAAGTGGAAGTGGCAACAAATATTGTCAAGGATATCTTTCACATTTTTTCATCAGTGTCACCTGACAAAACCAGAAACATAGATCTCACAATACTTGTAATGATCCTGGGCACAGGTGCTAGAGCAGTTTCCGCTGCTAGAGGGGGGAGTACTGTTATGACTCGCCGCTCATCAGCGGCGCCAGCCGCGCGCACACCTGCTCCTCGTCAGCGGTGAGGTATTTAATCCACTCTGCCCTGGGCTTTGGCCTGAAGCTGTCTCTCTACTTCGGCCCCTTTGCTACTACGGATCTCAACCGACTAGTGAAGATTTCTTGGGTAAGCTCCCCTTACCTCTCTCCTCTAGCCATCCCCTGTGCACAGGTGGACATTCCCGGCGGCGGACTTCCTCACCTCGCCGTTGGCTCTACGCTGCTGCCACAGGTACCACAGGTCGCTGTCTCCCGGGCCTCGCCCTTGTCGACGCCAGCCACCTGTCATAACCAAGTAAGCCAGCTATCATCATTATTCCCTGTATTGGTGTGGTGCCCGTTACCCTTCTCCCTCTGCTCTCTCCCACAGGGTTGTCCGGCTGTACGGCCTCCTGCCCCCGTGCCTGACGCAGACGCCACCACCAATACATTCTTACTCCACAGACACGCAGCCATACACTTCCTTGTTGCTAATAAAGCTGTTAAATCTATCCTGAGCCTGCGTGTGTGTCTCCTGGGCCGTGCATTATGTCAGTATGGCTTCAGCAGAGCGGCTCGGCAGACAGCGGGCTCGCACGCCGTCTTTCCACCCTCGAGGCTCGGGTGGATTTAATAGCTCATCAGCAACAGGTGATATTAAATCAATTAATTATCATTACAAACCGATTAGACCGCTTGGACCCCCAGCAGCCGTTCCCCTCGGCTCGTCCGGGTGGCATGGCTCCTGCGGCTCCGGTGGCCGTCCAGTCTGCTCCGGGTGCGCCAACACGGCTCACACCAATCCCCACTCCTGCTCGCTTCAGCGGTAAGCTGGGTGGAGCTCGGGGTTTTATTATGCAGTGTGAGTCCGTGTTTCTTCGCGTTCCCGGAGATTTTCCCTCAGACCATAGCAGAATTGGCTATATAGATAATTTCCTTGAGGGTCGTGCGCTTACCTGGGCTTACGCCATTATGGTGAAGCCCAGCTACGCCACCCTCACCTATGGCCAGTTCGTGTGACAATTTCTGGAAGTGTTCGATCATTCGCGTTTGGACAGTGTCCAGGTCGACCGCCTTCTCGGACTCCAACAGGGGAGCCGATCGGCGGCCGACTACGCGACCGACTTCCGGGTTACCACGGAGGAAGTTGGCTGGGAAGAGCGCGCGCTCTGCGGCATCTTCCTCCGCAGCCTAAATTCTGGTCTGAGGGATGAGCTGGCTGGACGGGATACCCCGGAGACGCTGGCGGAGCTGATTTCTCTCACCATCAGTTTGGATAACAGGCTGCGCGAGCGCGCCTCCGAGCGGAAGCAGCCTTCTCGCTCGCGTGGCACCTCTGCATGTCTGCCCCAAGCTCGCCACCTGGCGTTGCCGCCGCCGGAGGTCTCCGAGGAGTCGGAACCAATGGTGACGGGCCGGACAAAGCTCCCCCTGGCAGAGAAACAGCGCCGTCGTGACCTGGGCCTCTGCATGTATTGCGGAGGTAGCCAGCACACGGTGGAGCATTGTCCGGAGAAGCCAAACGAGGTGGTCCGCGAGTCACTGTAGGGGGCCTCACGGACGCTAATCGGTTAAATCCCCTCACACATTTGACGCTGCCCATCCGCTTCTGTCACAACCTCACTGGGCACCTCACACATGCACTGGTGGATTCAGGCGCGGAGGGTAGCTTTATTTCACAAAGCCTGGCAACCCGACTGGGCATCCATTGTCACCCCCTCGACACTCCTCTCACCCTGGTTAATCTCTCCCGAGTTTCCCTGGGAAAAGTAACTCACCAAACGTCCCCCGTCCCGGTGATCATCTCTGGAAACCATCGGGAGGATATCTCCTTTTACGTCCTGCCCACCTCAGTAACTCCTGTCATCCTCGGTTATCCCTGGCTCCGCCTCCACAACCCCGCCTTGGACTGGAAGACTGGGAAGGTGTCAGCGTGGAGCACTTTCTGCATGGGCACCTGCCTCCAATCCGCGGCCTGCGCCCCGTCTTCGCCTCCCGCAGCTCAGGACACCGCGCCCCCGGATCTCACCCTAGTGCCCTCAGAGTTCCACGACCTGGGTGCTGTTTTCAGTAAGTCCAAGGCGATGTCTCTGCCTCCTCACCGGCCCTACAACTGCACCATTAACATCCGCCAGGGGGCGCCCTTACCTTCAGGACGCCTCTATAGTCTGTCAGCGCCGGAGAAGGAGGCAATGAACAGCTATCTGAAGGAGTCGCTCAGTGCTGGGATCATCCGACCGTCCTCCTCTCCAGTAGGTGCAGGGTTCTTCTTCGTGGGAAAGAAGGACGGATCTCTTCATCCTTGTATCGACTATTGAGCTCTCAACGATATCACGGAGAAGGACCGGTACACCCTGCCCCTTATGGACACAGCCTTCCACTCCCTCCAGGGGGCGACCTGGTTTACTAAGCTGGATCTCCGCAGCGCTTACCACCTCGTCCGGATCTGGGAAGGAGATGAGTGGAAAACCGCCTTCCGTACCCCAAACGGTCATTTTGAATATCTCGTGATGCCGTTTGGGTTGACCAACGCTCCAGCCGTCTTTCAGCGCCTCATCAATGACGTCCTCCGGGACTTCATCGGCCTGTTTGTATTCGTCTACCTGGACGACATTCTCATCTTCTCCAGGTCCAGGGATGAACACCGGGTCCACGTGAGGCGGGTCCTGCAGAGACTGCTGGAGAACCGTCTGTACGTCAAGGCGGAAAAATGTGAATTCTACGTCAAAACAACTTCCTTCCTGGGGTTCGTCATCTCCCATGACCAGGTGCTTCCGGACCCAGCGAAGATCAAAGCGGTGGTGGATTGGCCCACACCAACTTCTCGGAAACAGGTTCAGCAATTCATCGGGTTCGCCAATTTCTACCGCCACTTTGTCCCGAACTTTGGAGCCATCGTCGGGCCCCTGACCTGCCTCACCTCTCCTAAGACCCCGTTCCGGTGGACTGAAGAGGCCACTTCGGCCTTCCAGGCGCTGAAGACCTCAGCCTTCCCTCAGCCTTGGAGACGGCGGACCTCCTCATCCAGCACGTGGTCAGACTGCATGGAATCCCGGTCGACGTGGTCTCCGACCGCGGCCCCCAGTTCTCTTCGGACGTCTGGAGGTCATTTTGCAACGCCCTGGGAGCCAAGGTAAGCCTCTCCTCCGGCCATCACCCCCAGTCTAACGGGCAGTGTGAGCGGACTAACCAGGAGCTGGAGGCTACGCTCCGCTGCGTCACTTCATCCAAACCCATGTCCTGGAGTTCTCACCTCGCCTGGGTGGAGTACGCCCACAACACCGCTCGCTCTATGGCCATCGGGATGTCGCCCTTTAAAGCATCCTTGGGCTATGATCCACCCCTATTCCCCGCGCAGGAGGGCGAGTTGGCTGTTCCCTCTGTCCAGGCACATCTGAGGCGGTGCCGCTCCCTTTGGTCCACGGCGCGTAATGTGCTTTTACGCACGGCGGAGCGCAATAAGTCTACGGCGGACCGACATAGGAGACCTGCACCTGCCTACCAGGTGGGACAGCAAGTTTGGGTATCCACACAGGACGTTAACCTAAAGGGTGAGAGGAGAAAGCTGGCCCAACGGTTCATCGGCCCTTATCCCATAACCAGAATCATCAACCCGGTGGCTGTGCGTGTGGCTATTCCCTCCTCCCTCCACATCCATCCCACCTTCCACGTCTCCAAAATTAAACCGGTGGTCTCTGACCCCCTCTGCCCTCCACCTGCGGCGCACCCCGCTCCCCAGATGATTGGTGGCCATCCGGCCTGGACCGTCACTGACATCTTGGACGCCCGACGCCGGGGTCGCGGATTGCAGTACCTGGTGGATTGGGAGGGCTATGGACCCGAGTGGAGACAGTGGGTGCCTTCCTCGCTGGTGTTGGACCGGTCACTCATTTCTGAGTTTCATCGAGCGCACCCGGAAAAACCATCGCCAGGAGGCGCTGCTAGAGGGGGGAGTACTGTTATGACTCGCCGCTCATCAGCGGCGCCAGCCGCGCGCACACCTGCTCCTCGTCAGCGGTGAGGTATTTAATCCACTCTGCCCTGGGCTTCGGCCTGAAGCCGTCTCTCTACTTCGGCCCCTTTGCTACTACGGATCTCAACCGACTAGTGAAGATTTCTTGGGTAAGCTCCCCTTACCTCTCTCCTCTAGCCATCCCCTGTGCACAGGTGGACATTCCCGGCGGCGGACTTCCTCACCTCGCCGTTGGCTCTACGCTGCTGCCACAGGTACCACAGGTCGCTGTCTCCCGGGCCTCGCCCTTGTCGACGCCAGCCACCTGTCATAACCAAGTAAGCCAGCTATCATCATTATTCCCTGTATTGGTGTGGTGCCCGTTACCCTTCTCCCTCTGCTCTCTCCCACAGGGTTGTCCGGCTGTACGGCCTCCTGCCCCCGTGCCTGACGCAGACGCCACCACCAATACATTCTTACTCCACAGACACGCAGCCATACACTTCCTTATTGCTAATAAAGCTGTTAAATCTATCCTGAGCCTGCGTGTGTGTCTCCTGGGCCGTGCATTATGTCAACAGCATGCATTTGGTGTCCTTCTTAGCCCTTGAAAAGGGCGTTTTATGACAATACTACTGTGATACTTGAGTCACGATGCAATACTATCACAATACTATGATTCCTTAAATAATGCAATATAATGAAAGACCGAGTATTACAAAACCATATATTTTATTTTTCCCCTTATTCAATGTCAAATTGTGTCCACAAAGTAAAACTGTCACCATCTGTTATATATAACAAAATATTCAGTCTATTTAATTCACAGTGGTGGCTTTTGTGTCAGTGGCTGGAGGATCTCAGTCCTTCAGATGGTATACTGTTGTGTTCACATGCAGGTTCACTGCTTTGGAGGTTGGTGCAGTGCTTTCTGCTGTGCTCTGGGATTCCATGTTTTTTGACTTCACTTCTTGATGGAGTTTCGGGACCACCATGGCAGTGGGACAGGGTCACATGCCTAAGCTCCTGTATCCTAATCATGTGGCATGGGGATTGTTTTCCGTGGCACAATATGGATGCAGGTTTTTGCATGTGGGCTGCATGGTGGAGTGTGTTGTCTTCTTGGCTCACTTGAGGTGGCTTCTTTGGGCTTGTTGTTTATACAGTTGGTTGCTTTTTAACTGGTGCTGTTTTGACTTGGCTGTTGCCTGCTAACACTGCTGCCACAGGATGGCCCTGAGAGGGGTGGGTGGTGGCCCTTGTGCTCTTAGTGTTTCCCTTGTGTTTTGGTTTGGCAGTCACTCATTAACACTGCTGCTGCTGGATGGTGCAAAGAGGAGTGTGCCAGGCCCACGTGTTCATAGTGTTCCCCAAGTGTTTTGGCTTGACTGCCATCTGCTACCACTGAATGGTGCTGAGAGGGGTGGGCAGCAGTCCTCGCATTTGTGATGTTCGCTAAATGTTTTTTTTCCATGCGGTGCTCCAGGTCAAGCCCTTGCCATTCATCTTTGTTACAAAATCCACCAAAAAGTCAAGATGTTTGAGTTTTTGGTGCATTTCTCTGTTCTTTGTCCGCTGTCATCCCCTCAATCTGCTATCTTAACTAGAACACCTGGCAGCAAATCTCGCGAGACAAGCTATGACTTCACCTATATAATTAATAAAAGGATCGTTGCAGGGCTGAAATGATTACTTGAATAAACTGAGCAACTCAATTACAAAACATGATCGATTCAAATTCTATGACTCACGGCTTTGTTTAATGCAGCACTTTCAGTCTATATGACCTTCTTCCAGTCATGTGAAGTAAACAAGGTGCAAGCTTGTTTGTTGGCTCGATATCTTGGATTCAGTGGAGCAGGGAGAAAAGCAACAGAGCAATGGGGAAAAAAGAAGATGAAAGCTAGAGAAAATGACAAAAAGTAACTCAAGTCTGTGATCATTTGTAGCTGAAATGGAAGGAAAACACTGTATAGTGTGTATACTGTACAGCCAAGCTACCATACCACAACATCACAACTTTTATATTTACAGCATCTCGACAGAATGCACCCAGCCACATCATACATGAGCAGTGGAATCGAGGAAAGGTATGTGATTGAGAGTTTAAAATAAGATGATGAATGAATGAATGAATGAATCTTTATTTCGGATAGATTAGATTAAAAAAGATTTAAAAGAAAGAAAAAGAATAATATAACAAAGGGAAAAAAGTCCAACAAGGTCAAATTAAACAATAACTCCTCGGATTATACAATTCAACATAAGTTATCCTAAATGGGTGACGGCTGAAGCCGCAGCTTATATTGCCCACCCATGTTCCATTTAAGAATTCAAAAGGAAAATAAAATAAAAGTGATTACAAATCAGAACAAAGCCAAGACAAAACGTGACAAAAACTAAGCAACAGCACAACACAGACTGGATATGATAATCCTTACAGTATGTGATTTTACATACCGTTTTGTATATACTGTGGAGATTGTGTGGAAAGATGAGGCTGAGTTTATTACTCAAAATCAGTTTTATTCACAACCACATTCTCCAACATCCAAAAACAGACAAGAGAGAGACATGCCCCCAAAGCTCCCCTTTTATACCACAGGACATCAAAGTAAACAGTCGCATTGTCTTTACATCCCAAATCACAACGCACCCCCCTTCAGGTCTCCTGTCTCCGCTTGAAGTCCTGGTGGTCTCCACCTGCAGTCCTGGTGGTCAGGAAATCCTTCATGGCCGTCTCTCTACATACAAAAGGCCAGACTTCGCATCCTCCTGCAACCCCTAGGAGGTTCAGACCTTTTGTTCCTCTGAGACGTGCAGTAAACAATAAGCATACAGTAACAAGCATGTGAAGCATATGGAAACCACATATGTGCCCACATGACCCTCCCCCCCAAACGTCTAAGATAGAACAACATCACCACAGATGCATGCCATAATAAAATCACTATATATCAGTCCAAATGCCGCTTAGGTCTCAACCTTCTCCCATATCTGCTAAAAGCAGGCTGTATCACTTCCACGGCGTCTTCCCGCTGTGGATCTGTTGCCTGGGGATGAGAACTGTTAGTCAACCTCTGTGGGTGTTCTGGGGAATGCTCTCTAGGGGGTCTGCCACGCCGAGGAGCCTTCGCCAACTGCACAGCTTCGTCAGCTAACACAAAAGCGGGTTTGAGCCTGCTAATGCCAATCCTTTCTTCTCTGCCCCCCAAATCTAGCAAAAAATACTTATCCCCTGTTTCCAGCACTCTATATGGTCTGTCATAAGGTGGGCGCAAGGGCGGACGATGAGCGTCATGTCTGACAAAAACAAACTCTGCATTTTTCAAAGCCTTAGGCACAAAAACACGTGGAAAACTGTGGTGAACTGGGCCAGGTAGCGTGCCCGGGCCCGCGCTATTCTGTAACCGCTGAACCGGGGAGCGCTCTGGCGCAGGATTATCTGGGAGAAATTCCCCGGGCAGCCGAAGTGGCTGTGCAAACACTAGCTCAGCTGGGGAGGCTTCTAAATCCTCTTTAGGTGCAGAACGCAACCCCAATAAAACCCATGGTAGCTTGTCCACCCAATTTGTATCCGTAAGCGACGCTCTGAGGGCCGCCTTCAATGACCTGTGAAAACGTTCGCACAACCCGTTAGCCTGGGGGTCGTACGCCGTCGTGCGGTGGATTGTTACCCTCAGGCTGCGGGACATCGCTGACCAAAGTTCAGAAACAAACTGCGGGCCCCTGTCAGACGTAATGTCCGACGGGACTCCAAAACGCGCTACCCATGCCGTTAAAAACACGCGCGCTACCTCCTCAGCCGTGGTTGACGAAAGCGGGACCACTTCTGGCCAGCGCGTGGTGCGGTCAACCATTGTCATAAGATGTGTGTACCCATGTGAGGGCGGGAGGGGGCCTACGAGGTCCACGTGGACATGATCAAACCTTTTAGCCAGGATGTGAAACGGCTCCAAGGGAGCTCTCGTGTGCCTATGAACCTTGGCCCGCTGGCAGGCTGTGCAGGCTGCCGCCCACTCTCTAACTTGTTTGCGCAGGCACGGCCACACAAATTTCTCTCCTACCATTTTGACCGACGCGCGCGCTCCCGGGTGCGCCAGGGAATGGATTGAATCAAAAACGCGGCGGCGCCACACGGCTGGAACTACCGGACGCGGTCACCCAGTGGAGACATCGCAGATTAGGGGGGGCATACCGTCTTGCAGCACCCTGCTCTCCAGCCTTAACCCTGTTGGTCCAGACTGGAGCACGCGCACATCCGCGTCGCTACCCTGCTCTGCGGCCATGGCTGCGTAATCTATCCCCACGCGGACTGGGGTCGCGCGCACTTCCGCGTCGCTAACCCGCTCCGCGGCCATGGCTGCAGGATCTACCTCCGCGTGGACGGGAGCCCCCACGGCGCACGAGAGGCAGTCTGCCACTACATTAAGTTTACCCGCCACATGCTGGATATCGGTAGTAAACTCCGAAATCGCGGCCAGCTGTCTCTGCTGCCGGCCCGACCAAGGATCTGAAATCTTGGCCATCGCAAAAGTCAGCGGCTTGTGGTCAACTAACGCGGTGAAACGGCGTCCTTCCAGCCAGAACTGGAAGTGGCGAATGGCCAAATGGAGAGTTAACAACTCCCTGTCGAATGCGCTGTATTTGCGTTTGCTGTCGCGCAGGGTCTTACTGAAAAAGGCGAGCGGTTGCCAGGCTCCAGCTACAAACTGTTCCACGACCACCCCTATGGCCACATCTGACGCGTCAGTAGTGAGCGCCATGCGGGCAGCTGGGACTGGATGTGCTAACAACGCAGCGTTTGCCAGAGCTGTTTTGACTTCGGAAAATGCGCGCTCTCGCTCCGGAGACCATTCAACTTTATTTGTGGGTTTTTGTTTTTTTAGTGCAGCATACAATGGTTGCATGAGCTGCGCTGCGTGGGGGAGGAAACGGTTATAAAAATTTACCATTCCCAAAAACTCCTGTAATGCTTTGACCATCTGTGGCTGGGGAAAATTTGTTACTGCGCGCACTTTGTCAGACAGAGGGACCGCTCCCTCTGGGGAGACGCGATGGCCCAAAAAATCAATCTGCGTCACCCCGAACTGACACTTCGCCGGATTAATTATTAACCCGTGCTCTGCCAACCTCCGGAAAACTGCTGTGAGGTGGTTTTCGTGTTCGTCTTCGGATGCGCTGGCTACCAGTATGTCGTCCAGGTAGACGAACACGAAAGGGAGATCGCGCAGAACCGCGTCCATCATGCGTTGGAACGTCTGCGCAGTGCCCTTAAGCCCAAACAGCATGCGCAGAAACTCGAAAAGCCCGAAGGGAGTTATTACCGCTGTTTTGGGTATGTCCTCCGCGTGCACTGGGACCTGGTGGTAACCGCGCACCAAGTCTATTTTAGAAAAAACGCGCGCCCCCGCCAAGTGAACTGAAAAGTCTTGGATGTGCGGGATCGGGTAGCGGTCGTGCGCTGTAGCGTTGTTCAGCCTGCGGAAATCACCACAAGGCCGCCATGAGCCATCAGCTTTCGGGACCATGTGAAGCGGTGAAGCCCATGGGCTCTTCGAACCCCTGATGATGCCCAACCTCTCCAGGTTGGCGAACTCCTTGCGCGCTATGGTCAGTTTAGCTGAATCCAAGCGCCGAGCTTTTGTGAAAACGGGCGGTCCGATGGTAGTAATAAAATGTTCCAACCCGTGTTTAGCCACTGTCGCTGAAAATGTTGGGGCCGTGAGTGCTAGGAACTGAGTGAGGAGTGTGTGGAACTTACCACCTGCAGCTGTGACGTTGGCTTGTGCTGTTGGCGGGGCCACTCGAGCTGTACAGGGGATAGAAGAAAAAGTGAGTGCATTAACCAGGCGTCTGTTAACAAGATCGACCAACAAACTATGTGAGCACAAAAAATCAGCCCCTAACATGTTGAAATTGACTGCCGTTATGACGAAAGTCCATTTGAAAGTGCGGCCGTGTAAAGACAGAAGTAGAGTCCTCTCACCGAAGGTCTTAATCGCCGAGCCGTTCGCTGCTGACACCCGGGGACCGCTGGAAGGTGCCAGCAGGTCAGTGTAGGAAGGTGTGATGAAACTCAGCTGGGAGCCCGTGTCCATGAGGAAGTGCCTCCCCGAGTGCGCATCCTTCAAGTAGAGCAGCTTGTTCTCCTCTCCGAGGGCCGCAGCCGCTACCGACCCCCGGTCTTGGCGTTTCCCGAGTGCTTGAAGTGGCAAGGTGGAATGCGCTTGCGTGCCCTCTCTGCGAAACGGCGATGGTAGAAGCAAAGGACGTCGTCTGCTCCGTGTTTCCCGGCCTTTGCCGCCGCCGCTGTCGGTGAGTCTGGTGCTGCAGCCTCTGGCCCCCTGCCATCTCCGGCCGTCGCGCCTGGCCCCGCTGCCGCAACCGCAGCCTCGCATCGTTTACTGGCGTCAACGAGTCGCTGCGCTTCCTGGCCCAGCTCATGGTAGTCTCGTCGGGCCAGCAGTGGTGAGCTGGCCAGGGTCACTCTCACCTCTGACGGCAGGGTTCTGAGGAAGAGGTGGGTGAAAATGAAGTTATCGTCTTCGGAGTCTCTCAAACTCAACATCTTCCCCATGAGGTCTGCAGGTCTGTCGCCCTCAAATTCAGTCAGCGCTAGGAGCCTCTCTGCTCGCTCCTGCACCAAAGGGGTGAAGTAGTGAATGAGTGCAGCCTTCAACGCGCTGTACTTGTCGCTGTCCGGCGGGTGGTTGATCAGGTTCGCCACCCGCTGGGCTGTGGGGTTGTCCAGCTTTGCAACCACATGGTAGAACTTTGTGTCGTCCACCGAAATCCTCCGGAGGTGGAACTGTGCCTCGACTGCGCTAAACCAGGAGCGCTGATTGTTCGGCCAGAAGTCCGGTAGGTGGACTGTGGCTGCAATCGTCTGGCTGGCTCCTGGCGAGTCTAGCTCGGGAGATTCGTCTCAGCACATGATACGTCGTAAGGTCACCAGTGTGGAGATTGTGTGGAAAGATGAGGCTGAGTTTATTACTCAAAATCAGTTTTATTCACAACCACATTCTCCATCATCCAAAAACAGACAAGAGAGAGACATGCCCCCAAAGCTCCCCTTTTATACCACAGGACATCAAAGTAAACAGTCGCATTGTCTTTACATCCCAAATCACAACGCACCCCCCTTCAGGTCTCTTGTCTCCGCTTGAAGTCCTGGTGGTCTCCACCTGCAGTCCTGGTGGTCAGGAAATCCTTCATGGCCATCTCTCTACATACAAAAGGCCAGACTTCGCATCCTCCTGCAACCCCTAGGAGGTTCAGACCTTTTGTTCCTCTGAGACGTGCAGTAAACAATAAGCATACAGTAACAAGCATGTGAAGCATATGGAAACCACATATGTTCCCACAATACGTATGTTTGGAGTATTTCTTCCTTTACTAACTAACTAACTAACTAACCTGCACTTATATAGCGCTTTTCTAGTCACAAAGACCACTCAAAGCGCTTTCATTAATACTAACCCTCTATTCTAAGGGCCTATAGGAAACAGATATCTAGGGACAATTTAGAACAGCCAATTAACCTAACATGCATGTTTTTGGCATGTGGGAGGAAACCGGAGAAATCCCAGAGTAAACCCACGCAACACGGGGAGAACATGCAAACTCCACACAGATCACTGTTGGTCGGGGGCTGGGATCGAACCCACGATCCCACGATCCCCACAATCCCCCGGCCAAGGGTAAACTGTGCTGCCGCAGTGCTAACCACTGCGCCACCGCTGCACGGTGGCGCAGTGGTTAGCACTGCGGTTAGTGGTTAGGAGTAGTTGACGAGCACTAGTTTGTTGAAGTTGAACTTGTAGGTGAATCTCTTCCCTTTGGTCTTGTGGAGGATCCTCTTGTTGTAGTAATATCTCAAAGCTCGGCTGAGCTTGTCATAGTTCATCTGTGGTTTGCACTTCCTGGCCCCCCATAACCGTGCCACCTCGTCTGGGTCCTTGATGACAAACTCGCCATAGTCTCCCTGCCAGGCGATGACATCATGGTACTCCTCTTTCTTCAGGAGCTCCAGGATGAAGTGCCACAGCTGGATCTGCCTGGAGCCTGGGCTGGACTCCGACTTGTAGGCCCACTCCGGGAATATGAACCCCGGCTCCTGCGGGGTTTTCATTTTATTCGGTGCCACCTTTCGCTCAATTTTGCCTGCCGTTTTGCCAACTTTTGGACGTTACTTCTGGCTAACTCCTATCCGTTAGTTAGCACACCTCCGCTTCCTCCGGTGTTGTTCTCCGTCCCGTGTACGAGCTCCAAAACTTCTCCTGGAGTTGCTGCACTCAGGGAAGGGGATGAGGGGGGGATAAATCACCTCACACCAACACCTGCTCGTAAACTTTTATACCGGCGGATGTGCGTTGAAAGCGAGTGAAAGTTTAGTTTTTGTTTAAATTGTCCAAGCGTTGTATATGATTTTAATTCAGGTCCAAAAGCGTTCCACAGTCTGACTCCTTGCACTGAGACACAGTGTTGCTTGGTGGTAGTTCTCACTGAAGGTTTTTGAAATATACATGTTGCTCTGAAATGACATTGTTTCTCCCTTATTTGGAACAACTTTTGGATATTTGCGGGCAGTGATAGATTCTTCACTTTAAACATTATTACTGCAGTTTTAAAATTAACCAGATCTTTCAACTTGAGAGCTTTTAATTTAAGAAAAAGTGGGTTTGTTGGTTCCCTGTAAGCAGCTTTATTTATTATTCTAATATCTCTCTTCTGAATCATAAAGATTGGATATATGTTTGGTTTTATATGTATTTCCCCATACTTCAGTGCAATATGTCATGTATGGGAGTATTAATTAATGATACAAAGTACATAGTGTGGGTTGATTCAGCAAATATTTCACTCTGTGTTGTATTGCAATTGATTTTGATATTTTACCTTTAATATAATTAATATGTGACTTCCAACACAGTTTATTATCAATTATTACTCTAAGAAATTTAATTTCGGATACCCTTTCAATCACCATTTACACTGAGTTTAGATACTGAGTTGTTGTGATGGTTGTTAAAAATGATAAATTTTGTGTTACTTAAATTGAGCATTAGTTTGTTTGAATCAAACCACAGTTTGAGCTTTCCTAATTCCTTTTTGAGTGTATCCAAAAGTTGTTCCAAATTGCTTCCACTGCATAATAAATTAGTGTCATCTGCAAACAGTATTAAATCCATTTTTTCCAAAACTTTACATATATCATTTATATACATATTGAATAACAATGGCCCTAAAACTGAACCCTGTGGGACTACGTAAGTAATCTTCATTAACTGTGAGTTTTTGCTACCAAAAATGTAGAATGTAGTCAGCTATGTAGTCAGCTATGTTAATTATGCTTACATGGCTGAAGAACATATAGCAACTACCGCTAATAGACAGCTATTGTTTTTTGTTTTTTTTCTATATTGTGAGTTGAGGCTAACACTACAAAACTACACTTCATGGTGTAGCGTAACTGCAACGTAATGTGAGAATTCCTTTGTCATTTTACACCTGCACATTAAATGTGAAGTGCAGCTCTTCTTTGTGGAACAAAAGAAATAAAAGTGCAAGACAGCAGGATAAAATAAATGAAAGGTGATGATGGTCAATGCAAGTTTCTTCAGTACAAAAATATCAAGATTTTGGTCACAATATGGTCCAATTATGCAATTAATCAATTGATTACTGTGGCAAATTACTCATTTAGCAAAATAATCACAAGCTGCAGCCCTAGATCGATGCATCATTCCAAATGCTAAGTATCACAGTATTATGTTGTACCAATTTTTATTCCCATCCCTAGTATATGGTTTGGATTGCTCAGAGTGTGATATTGTTAAATATTCTTAAATAAGTTTGTACTGTAAATAAATCCGGAGGTCATACAGTTTCATCAAGTCTTGATCTCTGTTAAGACACTCCAGCATCCCATATTTCTTTTTATTGTTGTTTTTTTTCCTTTCCAGGGAACGTTTCTATACTTTTACGACAGGTACCACATGAGTCCTTAAACTCACTGACAGTCACCTCCCAGCCTGCAAAATTCATACAAATGGCTACTCATGTTTGCATTCAACAGCACCGGTCACAGCTGCTTAGATGTCTGACAGGCACATCTAGAGTTCAGCCACCCTGTCTCCGTTGACAGCTACTGCTATTACAGACACCAGCAGTCCACTGCTTCCAACTGGGCCCCTGACTGGTTTAGAGAACACGGAGTAAGTACGCTTTCCTTCCTAACTATTAAGTGTAAAACTTGAGCACGGTAAAAATGAGGTTTTATTTGGCTGATTCCCAAAAGAGTGTCAGAGGTAATGGCCACATGAAGGATTTGTTTCAGTGATTTGTGTAAAGCCACAGGAAGAAAAAGAAACCCCAGTGTGACATTTTCTTCAAGTATGGCATAAGTAACATTTAGGGCATTGGTGTATGTATTAAGGCATAAAAAAGCTAAAACTAAATGTCAGCGCTGCAATAAGGATACTGTCAAGAAACATCTATGGCATGGCTTTTTTTCTGGGTGACAACCAATGGCACCTTCATTTCCTAACTAATACCTGAATTAACTGACTTATTCCCCTTGAACTCCAAAGGCTTCTACAAGTGCTGGCATTACTTGATTATTTTCTATGCCATGTGCCCTAATCAGTGAACAATAGTGAATTTTCAGCTCAAATAAACAGCACCGGCACTAATGCTGACAATGCAGGAGTTTAATTTTGTAAAATGTTTTACCTTCTCCTCTAGAAATGAAGAAAGTCAACATGTAATTATTGTGGAAGTGTTTGTTTGAATCTTAGTCGACAGAGGTATTTAAGAGTCTGAGCCAAATCCTCGTGCAGTCTCCCTTGAACCCGACAGAAGACACCAAGACCCTTTTAATCTTGGAGGTAATGCAGTGACAAGGTCTTCTGACGCACCTTTCATTTGAAATGTTTTAATGTCGCTTCACTTTCTGCTCCTGTCGTCTCCTTCTCTTACGCTTCTTCACACCCCTCACCCCTCTTTCTTGAGGTAGGTGTTGTCAAACGTGTTTAAAAAGGCACTTGAACTAACTTCTGAGGAGCAGTCCAACCTTAATCAGAATTTTAGTTTGGCTCTTTGGAGAAGTTCATTTATTAAAGCGATAGCATTTGTAGGAAGAATGTTCTGCACCTTGCATTTCCATGGGGTGACAGACCCAGTAATCCTCAGTTCTCATCTATTAGAAGGTTGTCCTGTCTTTTTAGATGTCCTTTTTTGTAAGTGAATCCTATTTTCCTGTATCCTGGGCCCTCACCATCTTACAAGTAGCCCTGCTAATCCATCCATCGGGTTCAGGCTAAGGAATTTTAGTGACACATACCTTTATTTCTAGATAAATATCTTGCTTTGGTTTGATGCAGCACAGACAAAAAATGTGTTGCATTAGCCATTTTCTCCATATGTCTCCATGCTTATCAAATCAGGATGTGATAATGATTTTTGTATAGCTTGTTCCATCCTGTCCATTTCCTGCTAAACTTCTATGAACTATGTTCTGCCTTGTACCAATAAAAGCAAGAACAACAATAGACTGTACCAATGGTGAGCCTTAATCTGAAGCATTTCGTTAATTGGAACTTCTTAACTGTCTGTTTCATTGCAGGTATCAGACTGATGTAAGAGGATTGAAATGCTTCACATACTCCACTCCTGGGACTGATTTGTCTTAATGCTAATCTAGACATGAGAAAGATTTTTTGGGGTCGTGCAATAAGAATGAAGGGAGACAGGGTAGAAACTTAAGCCTCCCACTGTGTCCACCACAGGAGCTCATCTACCATATGGAGAGACATGTTTTAACTGGAGAAATTCAAGACTGATGGTAGTCCACACTGACAGTGTTACATAGAAATATATACAGTATATACAGTCGTGAAAAAATTTGGACACCCCTTTAAATATTCAGTTCTTTATTAAGAAATGTTCCTGTATCTATGTCTAACCTTGTTTTTGTTTTGATTTGCATTTTTAGTTTTTCTAGTTTTTACATTTATTTTAGCCATTGTAAGTGAGAATGAATGTGGGGGTGTCTTAAAAAAAGATGGGGGGGGTGTCCCAACTTTTTCCTCACTATTTATTTAGAATTACATTTTACAGAAAATGTGAAAAAAGTCTTTAATTCATTTTTTTGTTTAGTTGTATTATGTGAATCTCCCAGTATTTTAAACATTGATATTAAATACCCATATGTCCAAATTATGTTAAAAAACACACATGCTCATACAGGGTGTCCTAATTTTTTCACATGACTCTATATATAGCGAGAGAGTGAGAGAGAGAGAGAGCGAGAGAGAGAGAGAGAGATTTTTTTTGATTTTTCAATACACCTTTATTGTCACAAGTTCAACAGAAAAACACTCCAGCTAAAAGAAGCAATGAAAAGTAAATTAATTCACTGACCAGAAATCAAAGACACGAGCAACTAAACCAAGAAAACTAAAACAAAAACTTGCTTCTTACATCAGAACCACACCATAGGTAATTTTCCCCTCCTTAACACAACACAGGATGTGCTTAAAGCACCACATAGCCTCAAAAGTTCCAACATTTTGTGTCAGATGATTGTAATTGTAATCAATCATTATTCGAGTCTTGATCATGCTTACCAGCATGTCTTTTACGTTACAGTCCAGCATTTGTTCAATTTTTCTTTTCCTATTAACATAAATAGCCATTTTAGCCTGACCCAGGATGAAATTTAACAGTTCATTTTTTTTCTTGCTTCTCTGTCTATATGGAAAACCCAAGACAAAAATCTGCAAGGAAAAGACTTCTTCAAACAGATAAAACAGCTTCCCCCAAAAAACAAACAACAATTGCAGTCTGTTACAATCCAGAAAACAATGGAACACAGTCTCTTTCTGAGGACAAAATGGACAAACCTCAACAACATTTGGGTTTAAAACAGAGATAAAAGCATTTACAGCCACAGCACCATGTAAAACTCGCCATTGCAGGTCTCCAACCTTTTTAGTTAATGGTTTATAGAGTGCTCTCCAGGCAGGCCTTACCTCTGAACCCAAACCCAAGAGTTTCCATCCATGGTGTATCAGCTCGACCTTTTAATTTATTCACATTTAGGACTTTCACCAAGAGTCCATACATTTTTTTACCAGAAGAGTCACAAATGTTAATGTGTTCAGTTTAAAAACACAGCAGTGCCATCTTTAAAATCAGGAGATAAAACACTAAAAGGAAAAGGCTCCTCAGCAGTTCGCACAGAATTTTTGCAATGTAAAACAATAGCAGAGTGCTCTTCTGCGGAGAGGCAGTCTCTCCAATCTTTCAGCAAGTTTATTATAACTCTGACTGAAGAAACACCAAGAGCCGAGCACAGGGCAACAGCATTGTCCAGTTTAGGACCACATAAGTTCACCAAGTGTCCCAGTGTTGTAACCTTTGCAGAAAGGAACTTTTTTAAAACAGAAGGTCCTAAAACATTGCCCACATCAAAATGGGTCCCAAACACAAGTGGTTCCTTTAAAAGCAAAAAAGGTGACAAGGAAGCCTGGGGAGAGTTCTTTTTTAAAAAGTCCCCAGATTTTAAAAGCACTTCGATAAAACTGAGGAAGTTCTGGGAGTTTCTGGTTCTTTAAGTCCATCTAAAATAATGACTCCTCTACTTCCAGCCCCCCACAGCGAGCCAGGACAGCTCTGGCAATAGGTCTCCACACAAGGTCGAGAGGGCCACTCAGCAGTCGCTGAATGAACTGCAGGCGAAAGACGGCCCCCCCTGCTGGCCAGATGGATGAGTCCTTGACCACCTTCTTCCCTAGGTAAAAACAGGATGCTCTGTGGAACCCAGTGAAGACGGTCCCAGAAAAAGTCCACAATTACAGATTGTATTCTGGCCAGCAAATTTGTTGGAGGGTCCAAACAAGACAGTCGATGCTACAGCATCGAAGCAATCAAGTTGTTAATGATTAAAACACGACCTCTGAAGGACAAGTTTGGCAAAATCCACTTCCATTTTTTTAATCTTCCTTCAACTTTTTCCAAAAAACACTCCCAATTTTTCCCAGTAAAAGTCTGATTTCCTAAAAACACACCAAGATATTTAAAGCCACCTTGTGTCCACGAAAGGCCACCAGGTAGGGCAATTTTTTGTAGTCTACCCCCATCATTACAGCTTCACTTTTACCCCAATTCACTCTCGCTGAGGAGCACTCACCAAAAAAATTAACAGTTCTTAACAGGTAGTCTACATCATTTTGATTTCTTGTAAAAACAACAACCTCATCAGCATATGCAGACACTTTAAAAACAGAGTCAGAGTTGGGGACTTTAAAACCAGTGAGGCCTTGCCTTAGTTTACAAAGGAGGGGCTCGATGGCAAGAGAGTACAGCATACCTGAGAGGGGGCAGCCCTGTCGGACACCCCTCTCAACTTTGAAAGGTGCACTCCACCACCACTAATCTTAAGAATACTCTCAATGTCTCTATACAAGGCCTGGATCTTGGCGATGAACCCTGAGCTGAAACCAAAGGCTTCTAGTGTCTGCCAAAGGTATGGATGTTCAACTCGGTCAAACGCCCTTTCTTGGTCTATTGAAATGAGACCAAGTTCCTTGACCAATGAGCTGGAGAGGTCCAAAACATCACGAATTAAAAAAAAATGTTGTCTGTAACCAACCTACCAGGTACACAGTAGGTCTGGTCTACATGTATGACCTGCTCCATCACCTTCTTCAGTCTGTTAGCCGACACTTTGGAGAGAATTTTGTAATCAATACAGAGTAGAGCCACTGGATACCAGTTTTTAATGTCTTTCAAGTCACCTTTCTTGGGAAGGAGGGTGAGGACTGCTCTCCTACAACTTAGGGGCAGGTGACCCTTCCGCAGACTGTCAGACAGTACTTCCAGCAAGTCCTCACAGATCTCAGACCAAAACGTCTTGTAGAACTCCGATGGTAGACCGTCTATTCCTGGGGCTTTTCCACACTGAAGAGATTGGACAGCCACTGCTAGTTCTTGCAGAGTGATCTCACTCTCCAGCTCTGCATTCATACCAGCCATCACCTTCGGCAAGTCTGTCAAAAAATGACTCAGCACATGCGGTTTCTCAACAAACTCTTTCTTAAAGAGATCTTTATAGAAAGCAGCTGCAAAGCGATGGATCTCTGCAGACTCATGGATCAGCCGCCCGTCTTCGGAGCTGAGAGAGTGGATCATCCTCCTCTGACCATTCTTCCTCTCCAAACCAAAGAAAAAATGAGATGGAGCGTCCATTAGTGCAATATTCTGGAACCTACTGCGTACCACAGCGCCCCTAGCAGCCATGCCCAGTAAGTCAGTTAAAACAGACTTTTTGCCATTGAGGGCCTCAAAATGTCCTCTTTCTCCTGTGGAGCCTGCCAAAGACTGCAGCTCCACTACTTCTCTCTCCAGGTCCCTGACAGACCTGGCCAAGTCTCCAGAGACATTGTGAGTATACTGTAGGCACAGGTTCTTTATTTGACTTTTCTCTACATCCCACCACTGCTGCAAAGAACTAAAATTTGGTTTTGTTAATTTAAAATTACTCCCAAAAAACATAAAAACAGTTTTAAAACTATTATCCTATAAAAGTGATGTGTTAAAATGCCAGTATGCACTACTGCACTTTATATTCTTGATAAAAGCACAGCACTGAACCAGAGTGATCTGTAAAGCCAACAGGTACTATAAAAGCACTTTTAAAAATGCTAAAATATGCTTAAAACCGTAAACCCTATCTAGTCTAGCTAAGGACAGAATATTGTCCTTGCTATGGCTCCACGTGTACTGTCTAGCCTTACCATGAAAATTTCTCCACACATCACACAGATCATGAGCTTCTATAAGACCCTTTAGACTTCCCTTGGATGCAGCATGTGGCTCTGGGTGATTCCTGTCCATGAAAGGATTTTCTGTACAATTAAAATCACCTCCCACAAATAAAAAGTCATCATTACTGCAATTTTTCATCGTGTCACTTAAAATATTTAAAAAGGCCAATCTTTCTGTGCCTATGGTTGGAGCATCATCATCATCACAGCAGTCTGTCAGGGGCAACAATGACTATTCATTTAGGTCTGATCAGATTCTTCCATGCAGCTCTGTCCTTCGCCTTCCACTGCCAGGAACTCCTGACCTTGTTAACCCGGGTGACGTCCGAGCCGGCATGAGTTGCTTTCTGACTGACCATTTCATGAAACTGCTTGCAAAGTATTTGAGTACCGCTAGCTTTTACATTTACAAAAACAACTTTCACATTCTCAAAAACAGCTTGAACTTTTAAAATGTGGCCTGCAATTATCTCATCAATGTCATAAGAAAGTGGAATAAAATCTCGAGAAAATAAAATACCCACTCCACCACTGCTGCTATTTTTGTGACTGAGGATAACTTCCCCTTGAAATTCCCTCCTCCCGTCAGCAGCATAGTCCTCAGAACTATGAGTTTCCTGAACAAACAGAACATTAATTTTCTTACATTCTGCAAGAGTAAAAATGCACGCTCGCTTGGACATTTCTCTTGCTCCATTGATACTGAGTGTGCCAAAATTAAAACTACACGTGTATAAGAGGGCAAAACCAATACAACAGAAAAGAAAGAATGAGCAATAAGAAACTAATCATCTTGCACAATTTGGTTCTTAACTTTTAGTACAAGCATTTTTAGTCTGTAGATCTCCTGATCAGTGAAGCTTTCCTGCTCAAGCTCTCCCCTATTTTTCATGTAGGCCCGAGCAGAGTCAACAAATCATTTTAGGTTAGGGAAAAAGTTTTCAGCTTTAACCATTCTGGATCCCTTAGTGTCGTGCAAAAACTTCTGTATTTTTGTGATGGGGTAACCACCTCCACTGGCCACATCATCACTGCTTTCACCATCACTTTCTATCTCAGACCCAGCATAAGAATCTGGTTGAGATAGAGAAACCTCAGAACTTTCTCTAACAACCCTTTTCACTTTACTCCTCTGCTGTTTGTTTTCCAAATTCTTCCATTTGACTGAAACTTTAGATAACTCTTCATCTATCTCAATATCATCCTCATCCTTCAACACTGACTCAGCCACCCTGGTAGCTGTCTCTTCTTGTTTTTTACAAACCCTGTGCTGTGGTTTTATATTCATCTTTATAGTCCCACCGTCTACCTGGGCCTCATTTGGCTCATCTTTCTGATCCTGAGCGTGATCCCTCTCGGTAATCTCACCCTTGTCCACAATGTTGGTCTGTGCATTATCCCTGTGATGTACTTTAACTTTTGTTGTTGTTCCATTTATGACTGACAGGCTGGTTGCGGAGGGCGGCAAAGTCGCCCTGCCGCCAGACGGCCCCGCGGCCTTGGTTGAAGTGCCCAATGGTGCGGCCGCGCCAGCAGCTTCGGAGGACGGCGAAGCCGCTCCGTCGCCGGACGGCCCCGTGGCCTCCCCCGGGTGATCACCCCCCACTCCCTGAGGGCATGATTAAATCAAATGCCCCTCCATTCTGCAGCCAAAACACTTCATATTATCAGAGGTGACATGGATGGTATAATCAAAGCCGTCAATCCGGTACTTAAATATGAGGTTGCGGCTTTCCTCGCTATTCTTTAAAATCATGAGCACTTGTCGTCTAAAAGACATGACGTGCTTTAAATGCAGGGACTTACAGCCGAGAGGAATGTGTTTAATGGGGGACAAAAACTGCCCGTATTTCGACAACTCCTTCTCCAACAGCTCATTCTTTAAAAACGGTGGGACATTTGATATTGTGATCTTTTTGCAGGATTTACCAGAAACAGAACAGGAACCAGTGTGTCTTTAATTACAACTCCACTCTCCACTACCTGATTAACTTTTTCAACACTGTCCAGGAAAGTTACCACGGCATTATTTATTCTGTAAGCAGACCTGATGCTTTCATAGCCGACCAACTCCTCCACAGCCAGACTACATTCTTCTTCTGACAGCCGGAGCCAATTTGACAGCATGCCAGCGTGTCAGCTTCTCGAACCCGGAGCCTCGCTCCAAAACCATGCTGACCAGCAAAGCTGGCAGCAGAAACCCCCCTCCCAGAACACCTACCCTACCACAGCTACAGAAAACAACGAAACTTAAGATTATTTAACAAAAAAACACCTTAAACACAAAAAGATAGACAAAGTTTTTCTCTTGCCTTTTGATTGTTGCTCTGAGTGTTGCTATCGCTATGCTGTTGCAATCCTGGAATTTCCCCGTTGTGGGACTAATAAAGGCTTATCTTATCTTATCTTAAAAGTTTGAGACAACTCACTCACGCTGTCACACGCTCCCAGCTTGCACTCATGACCGCGGCCACTCAGAGAGAGAGAGAGAGAGAGAGAGAGAGAGAGAGAGAGAATGAAAGTCAGTAAAGAGAACACAAGGTGGTGAGAGTGGTGGAAACACTGCTATGTTATCTGTCCCACCCTTATCTAATCCTGCTGGTCCAGAGATTAAACCGGTGACCCTCCAGTCACCAGTCCACATCCCTTATCATCACCACATTGCTCCTCCTGAATCTGAGGTTTGACCAATGGCCGGACTCTCCTCTCTAGTACCCTGGGATAGACCTTCCCAGGGAGGCTGAGAAGTGTGATCCCCCTATAGTTGGAACACATCCTCCGGTCCCTCTTCTTAAAGAGAGGAACCACCACCATGCCATGGCCAGGGCACTGACCATGCAATGTTGTAGGGACGTGTCAACCATGACAGCCCTACAACATCCAGAGCCTTGAGGTGTCAGGGTGATTCTCTTCCACCCCTGGCGCCCGGCCACCTAAGAGTTTTTTAACCACTTCAGCGACCTCAGCCCCTTTGATGGGGGAGTCATCCCTCTCGTCCTCAAGCTTTGCTTCCTCTGTGCAAGGAGTGTCAATTGGATTGAGGAGATCCTCGAAGTATTCTTTCCACCACCCGATGATATCCCTAGTCAAAGTCAACAGCGCCCCATCCACACCATACACAGTGTGGACAGGGAGTGGATTGCCCCTCCTGAGTCACTGGACAGTTTTGGCAGAATCTCTTTGAGGCTGACCGAAAGTCTTGTTTCATGGCCTCACTGAACTCCTTCCACACCCGAGTTTTTGCTTCAGCAACCACCCGAGCTGCAGTCCGCTTGGTCTGCCGGTACACCTCAGCTGCTTCGGGAGTCCCAAAAGCCAACCAAGCTCAATAGGACTTCATCCTAATGCACCCCCCCTCAACAATGGTGTCGAACACTTGGTTTGGGGGTTACCACCATGAGATGCACCAACAACCTTGCGGCCACAGCTTTGGACAGCTGTTTTAATAATGGAGGTGGAGAACATGGCCCATTCAGACTCTCTTCTCACGCGGGGCAACTCCAGAGTAGGTCAAGCTCCAGCCCCTCTCCAGGAGACTGGTTCCAGAACCAAAGTTGTGCGTTGAGGTGAGCCCAACTATATCTAGCTGGTATCGCTCAACCTCGTGCACCAGCTCAAGCTCCTTCCCCACCAGAGAGGTGACATTCCACGTCCCAAAAGCCAGTTTAGAAAGCTGGCGATCAGACAGCCAAGTTCTCTGCCTTCACCCGCCACCTGATTCACATTGGAGCAGACCCATATAGTCCCTCCTGCAGGTGGTGAGCCCACTGGAGGGCGGACTCATGTAGCTCCTTCGGGCTGAGCCGGCTGGGTCCCATGGGCAGAAACCCTGCCACCAGGTGCTCACCATCAAGCCTCTACCCCAGGCTTGGCTCCAGGGTGAGGCCCTGGTAAGGGTACACTGAGTCCTTGGTTGTGTATCCATCATAAGAGAAAGTTACCATGTTAGCTAAAAATTGTTGTTGCATCTTATAGCAAAAGCTGTGGTCCACAAAGATCTTACAAAGCATCAAAGGGAGCTCACTGTTGAAAGGTATCAGTCAGAAGAGGGGCAAAAAAGAATTTCCAACGAACTAGACACCCAGTGATAGCCACCAACAAGCAAAATAAAAAACAAACAAAAAAAAATCCTCACATATACACGTACACATATATAAGATAAGATAAGATAAGCCTTTATTAGTCCCACAATGGGGAAATTCCAGGATTGCAACAGCACAGGGATAGCAACACTCAGAGCAACAATCAGAAGGCAAGAAAAAACAACATCTAGTAAACATATGTCCATATTACTATAAATGTATATATATAGACACACAGTGCAGAGCATTATGGTTGGTTGGTGAATGTGCAGCAGAAAGTCTAAGCTCTCTCTCCGCGGATGCGGCGGGCCAGCTGGAAGTCTTTGGGCATGATGGTGACCCCCTTAGCGAAGAAGAGACCACCAGGTGGGCCTCGCTGGTCTCCTGCAGAGCCATGACGGCGAAGCTCAGGAAACGCAGGACGGTCTTGAAGTCCTGAGCGATCTCCCTCACCAGGCGCTGGACGGGCAGCTTACGGATGAGCAGCTCCGTGGATTTCTGGCAGCGACGGATCTCTCTCAGAGCCACGGGCCTGTGACGGCGAGGCCTCTTCACTCTGCCGGTGGCCAGAGCGCCTCTCCGAGCAGCCCTGGTGGCTAGCTGTCTCCTGGGGGGCTTCTTCCTCCAGTAGATTTTACGGGCGGTCTGCTTGGTTCTTGCCATCGCTCTTTATTATTCTGTCTTATATTTCTTGCACGCCGCCTAAACTCCAGCCCGGCACCCGCGTCGTTTTCGCTACAGCTCCCGGTATGTCGAGTTTCCCATATATGTGTATATGTACACACACACACACACACATATACATATATATACACACACACGCACATACAGTATATACAGTGGTGTGAAAAAGTGCTTCCCTTCCTGATTTCTCTTTTTTTTTGTATGTTTGTCACACTTAAATGTTTCAGATCATCAAACAAATCTAAATATTAGACAAAGATAACACAAGTAAACACAAAATGCAGTTTTTAAATGAAGGTGTTTATTATTAAGGTAAAAAAAAAAAATCCAAACCTACATGGCTCTGTGTGAAAAAGTGATTGCCCCCTAAACCTAATAACTGGTTGGGCCACCCTTAGCAGCAACAACTGCAATCAAGCATTTGCAATAACTGGCAATGAGTCTTTTACAACTCTGTGGAGGAAAGTAGGCTCACTTCTTTTTGCAGAATTGTTGTAATTCAGCCACATTGGAGGGTTTTCGAGCACACACCGCCTTTTTAAGGTCATGCCACAGCATCTCAATTGGATTCAGGTCAGGACTTTGACTAGGACACTCCAAAGTCTTCATTTTGTTTTTCTTACACAGTGCAGAGGTGGACTTGCTGGTGTGTTTTGGATCATTGTCCTGCTGCAGAACTCAAGTGCGCTTCAGCTTGAGGTCACGAACAGATGGCCGGACATTCTCCTTCAGGATTTTTTGGTAGACAGCAGAATTCATGGTTCCATTTACCACAGCAAGTCTTCCAGGTCCTGAAGCAGCAAAACAGTCCCAGACCATTACACTACCACCACCATATTTTACTGTTGGTATGATGTTCCTTTTCTGAAATGCTGTGTTTCTTTTATGCCGGATGTAATGGGAGACACACCTTCCAAAAAATTCAACTTTTGTCTCGTCAGTCCACAGAGTATTTTCTCAAGATGTTTTCTGGCAAAAGTGAGATAAGCCTTTATGTTCTTTTTGCTCAGCAGTGGTTTTCATCTTGGAACTCTGCCATGGAGGCCATTTTTGCCCAGTCTCTTTCTTATGGTGGAGTCATGAACACTGACCTTAACAGAGGCAAGTGAGGTCTGCAGTTCTTTGGATGTTGTTGTGGGGTCTTTTGTGACCTCTTGGATGAGTCGTCGCTGCGCTCTTGGGGTAATTTTGGTTGGCCGGCTCTCCTGGGAAAGTTCATCACTGTTCTATGCTTTTGCCATTTGTGGATAATGGCTCTCACTGTGTTTTGCTGGAGTCCCAAAGCTTTAGAAATGGCTTTATAACCTTTTCCAGACTAATAGATCTCAATAACTTTGTTTCTCATTTGTTCCTGAATTTGTTTGGATCGCAGCATGATGTCTAGCTTTTGAGGATCTTTTGGTCTACTTCACTTTGTCAGACAGGCCCTATTTAAATGATTTCTTGATTGAGAACAGGCGTGGCAGTAATCAGGCCTGGGTGTGGCTAGAGAAATTGAACTCAGCTTTCCAAAGATGTGATAAACCACACTTAATTACCTCCGCCAGGCCGAAAAGGCCAGGAGGAGGTTATATTTTTGCCGGGGTTTGTCTGTTTGTTTGTCTGTTTGTCTGTCTGTCTGTCTGTCTGTCTGTCTGTCTGTTGGTTAGCAAGATAACTCAAAAAATCTTGGACGCATTTCCATGAAACTTTCAGGCGTTGTTGGAAATGGTACAAGGAAGAACTGATTACATTTTGGGGATGATCCGCATCACCGTCTGCATACAGGAATTTTTTAAAGCATTTTTCCACACTGTGACATATGGCCATTTCCAACATGTGCGCAGGTGCAATGGACGGCGCTGGGCGTCGTGTCTGACCAACACAAACTCCGCCTTCTTCAACGTTTTAGCCACAAAAGCATGCGGAAAACACTGGTAGCCTGGGCCCGCCAGCCATAGGCGCTGCGCACATTGCGCTGCTTGTCGTGTCTGACCAACACAAACTCCGCGTTCTTCAACGTTTTAGGCACAAAAGCACGCGGAAAACACTGCTGGCCTGGGCCCGCCAGCGTGCCCGCTTTTTCCGCGATGCTGCAAAACCTGACACGGCCACCTGTCCGCCGCCCGATTATTTGCCACAAATTCCCCGCCCAGCTATAGGCGCTGCGTAAAAACGACCTCTCTGCCGGGGAAAATTCTAAATTCTGTTTTGCCGCCGAGCGCAACCCCAATATAATATAAAACCCACGGCAACCTGTCTAACCAATCTGCATCCGTCAGTGGAGGAGATGGACACACCAACACTTCAGTTTATTACCTCCGCCAAGGAGGCAATGCTTTTACAACCGTAAAACGGGGCTATAAGGGACGGCGGGATAATATGGGACACTTTTCTAAATGTAATTCTGCTTTTTTAATTTTGCTTCCGCCTACATTTGATGAAGGATTCATGGATATTTGACAATAAAAACACAACTCAGCGTCCTGCTCAAAATAAAAAAAGCACAATTACATTTAAAACATTTCCCAGAAAAGTGTCCCTTATCAACCCGCCGTCCCTTATAGCCCCGTTTTACACTACTGAACCACTAATCCTATCACTATCACATTGATTGTCATTCATTAATTGTCTGTTTATTGCACTGTCCATGTCAAATAAACAAATAATCATTGTGAATCCAATTGCTAGTCATATCTTTTCATGCTCAGGGAATCTGAAAACGTACACACAAACACTGTATGGGGGGAACTGTGCCGCTTGGCGGAGGTCTGCGCTCTCCGAGTGCTTTTCTAGTTTATGTTTTAATGGGGAGGGCAATCACTTTTTCACACAGAGCCATGCAGGTTTGGAATTTTTTTTACACTTAATAATAAACACCTTCATTTCAAAACTGCATTTTGTGTTTACTTGTGTTATTTTTGTCTAATATTTAAACTTGATCTGAAACATTTAAGTGTGACAAACACACAAAAAAATGAGAAATCAGGATGGGGCAAACACTTTTTCACACCACTGCACGTGGGGACACACACACACACACACACACACACACACACACACACACACACACACACACACATATTATATAGCACAATTGTGATATTACAGAGAACTGGGCATCTATGCAAAATTGATCAAAACTGATCTGGAAAAATTCCAAGAGGCCTACAGCAGAATCAAAGCTATTTAACATTCCACAACTAATTGTGTACTACATGTGAGAATAGTCTCATGCTTTCCTTATGAGTTATAGTGTAGAGTTACAGAGTGACAAGATGTAGATCAGTTTTCACATGATTATGCAATACAGAAACCTGATGGCAGAAACCATAACAGGAAACAACAGGTACGTGCAAGGTAAGTGTTTTATTGTTCAGATAAATGGTTTGGTTGAGACTGATAGTCCTGTGTGGAGGAGAGGACAGGGTAAATAACTGAGGGACTGGTAATGGGCGATCGTGCAGTGAGTCTTAGGCTTACTTGGTATGGTGAAATAACTGCTGGTCTCCTTGCAGGAAGTGGACTGCGGGTTGGGGGCTGGAGAAAGGGGAGCGGATGCTGGAGAAGGGCAAGAGGGCGGCAGTGGCTCAGGAGGAAGAGCGGGTCGTCCAATAGCTAGAGGGTTGGCGGTTCGAATCCCGCTCTCCTCAGACATCCTGCCATTGCGTCTCTGGGCAAGACATTTTACCCACCTTGCCTTCAGTGTCCATGACACTGGGTATAAATGTTCGGTAGTGGTTGGAGAGGCCGTGTGCATGGATTGGCAGCCACGTTTCTGTCAGTCTGCCCCAAGGCAGTTGTGGCTACAGTAATAGCTTACCACTATCAATGTCTGCCTTGAGTGAATGAATAATGGACTCACTGTAAGCACTTTGAGATGTCACTTGACATGTAGAGCGCCATATAAATCTAATCCATTATTATAAGAGAGCAGAGCTGCTGCAGGAGGAGACCCTCAGAGGTTGGTTTGGGGAAAGTGCCCAGGCCTGGGACTTGTTTCTGAGAGTGGAGGGGGTTATAGTGAAGCGATGAGAGAACTCAGCCATACTTGGTATGCAGTTTGATGAGGAAGGGAATCCTAGAGACACAGCAGACAAGAGTTTGGAGTCCAGGGGAGGAGCTCCGGCTGAGAGTACTGGGGATATGGATATGGGTGAGGACCTGTACTTATATAGCACTTTTCTAGTCTCAAAGACTACTCAAAGCACTTCACTAGTACTAACCCTGTATTCTAAGGGCCTATCGGAGATGGATACCTAGGGACAATTTAGAATCACCAACCTAACATGCATGTCTTTGGATTGTGGGAGGAAACCAGAACTCCCGGAGTAAACCCACGCAGCACAGGGAGAACATGCAAACTCCACACAGAAAGGTTCCTACCCTTGCCAACCTGGGGATTCAAACCTGGAACTTTCTAGCTGTTAGGCAACAGTGCTAACCACTGCACCAAGGCAGCACGGTACCTCCTGGGCTGTACAGGACCAAGGTGGCAGAGAGGTCCTGAGAGATACAGAGGTATGATCCTTAGGCAGGCTTACTTGGGATCCAGGAAGGGATCAGGGAGCAAGAAAGGCAGGCAGCGAGCAAGCGAGGAGCATACACACATGGGAGCTGGTTAGCCATGGAGGAGTGGGTAATCTCAGAGGCAACTTGATGGTGGCGCTGAGACAATCCCACAGGGCAGCAATGCCACCTCACCACTTAAATAGAGTGGAGCTGAGCAACTGAACAGCTGGAAATAATCAGAGGCAATTAGTGACTGAGTGTAGTGTGTGTGTGCTTGCTTACCGCTGACATGACAAGTTTGGGCTAAATTTTGCAGTAATCCATATCAAGTCTCCCAAAAGACAAGAAAAATGTACTAGCCATAATTCCAAAATGTACATTGTGTTTAGTACAAAAGGAAACATTATAATACACAAAAAACTTCATACCCATGGTGAAGCGTGGTGGTGGCAGCATCATGTTCTGGGGCTGTTTAACTTCATCTGGAATTGGGGCTTCGGTGAAGGAAGAGTGAATTGCAAATAGCTTTAAATATCAATCATTTTTGGCACATAAACCAACTGTCTCTGCTAAAAAGATGATGATACAAAGAAACTTCATCTTTTAGTACAAAACAACCCAATGCATTCCTGCAAATCAACAAAAGAATGGCTTCACAGGAGGAATATTAAAGTTTTGGAATAACCTGACAAGGGCTAAGATCTAAATCAAATTCAAAATTCATGGCTGTCTGAAAAAAACAAAAAACAAAAACGTACACATGGAATACCCTCACAATCTTTTACTGTATATTTAGAATGCTTTTGAAAATAAAAGTGAAAAATGAAAATACCAAGTCAAAGCTGTACCATGCAAATAGACTCCAAACAGAAGAGAATAAATGGCTTCAAGAAAATATAAATTTAAGGGTTTGCATATTTATCCAACCAGCATATTGCATTGTATTCTTAGCTTCATTTTTTCCATTAAAGGTATTTTTTTAATCTACTGAATTATACAGGTTATCAGTCACATTCTTCTTTCGGCCGCTCCCTTTAGTGGTCGCCACAGCGGATCATCTGCCTCCATCTCACCCTATCCCTTGCATCTTCCTCTGTTACACCAACCCCCTCCATGTCCTCCTTCACTACATCCATGAATCTTCTCTGTGGTCCTCCTCTTTTCCTCCTGCCTGGCAGCTCTATCTTCAACATCCTTTGTTCTATATGCCCACTATCCCTCCTGTGCACATGTCCAAACTATCTCAGCCTTGCCTCTCTTACTTTGTCTCCAAACTGCTCAACCTGAGCTGTCCCTCCTAGTTACTCCCAATGAGAATCTTTGCATCTTCAACTCTGCCACCTCCAGCTCCACCTCCCGTCTTTTTGTCAGTGTAAATGTCTCCAAACCATACATCATAGCAGGTCTGACTACTGTTTTGTAAATCTTCCCTTTCATTCTAGTTGCTATCCTTCTGTCACAAATCACCCCTGACACTCATCTGCACCCACTCCACCCTGCCTGCACTCTCTTCTTCACCTCTCTTATGCATTTTCCATAGAGGGCCTAAGTCATGCCCCCTCTACTTCTGCATATGGGGCAACTCCCATCATCCCACATCACTAAACACGATTACAGTTTAGTGACGTGGGATGATGGGAGTTGTTGTCTGCTAGTCATTTAAACAAAAATAGATATTACTCTGTTATTATACGACAGCCGACAACTTTAATTACGTGGAAAATTATCTTTTCTTTTTGTATTCTTTCTTCAATTCCCGCACAACTCACAGTTCAGCGTGTGAGTCGTCTTCCTGCCCTGAAGGGCTAAATCATGACACCAGCCCCCTGTGACCCGAAAAGGATTAAGCAGAAGAAGATGGATGAATGGATGGATGTCCTGTGGTGAAAATATTGAACTTGTGGATTTTACTTTGATTTGTCATCATACCACTGAAACATCCATTATTACATCCAATAGTTTTCTTTTAGATTTAAAGTTTTTTCAGTTATTAAAACCAAATGAAATGAACAAAGTGCTCTGACTGAAACTAAAAGTGAACAAAAACATATTGTTAAAGCAAATAACATTGGTAGTCCCTACACACTTTAGCAGCCATTACATGCTATAACCTCTTACCTTCTGCAAATATACCCAGTTGCATGCATGCACCCACATATCATTAATGCATTTCACTTCAAAGTCTTGGCAATTTTCTGATGACATTCACACTCCTTCAGGGTCAAACAGCATCTCACTGCCTCCATATCAATTATTAAATATTTTAAGAAGCATCCCACCTCTACCTCCGTCACCCCCTCGAGACCGATGCCGTTATCATTTTTGTCAGAGTCAGTTTCCATCTGCATTTGTCATCCCCCACACACATTTACAAGTTATCAATCGCTGTGCCAGGATGCAAAATAACTGATGTTCTTTGGGGCGGGATTGGATGGGACTATCTTCGGCTTTCAATCAATGCATATTCTCTCTCTCTCTCTGTCTGCTCTTCCTCTCTCACTCTCCTTTACCACTACTAACTCATAAATCTCAAAGCATTGTGGGGCTGTAATGTATTTGTTGGGGGGTGGAAACTCTGCTGTGGGTGCGCATGGGGTGGGGGGTCCGGGTGACAGAAGCAGTAGTTATATTATCAAACATTACACCTTGGGGCGAACACGGTATCAAGGGCTTTCAGGCTGTGTAAGCTGGCGCTGTGGCAAAGGAGGAGGCACGACTATAGCGCACAGGACAAGAAGGGATTACTTTCTGTCGTCCATAAATCAACTCTCCAGCTAAACTAATCTTTCTGGCTGGATGGCAGAGTAAATACACAGGGTACAGGGATGTAATGTGTGCTTGATGCATCTGGTTATGGCTGCCTGGCTTCTCGCAAGAAGGCTGAGCGGCACGCTGCCAGCAGTTACAAGTTTGTTAATGTACACTGTCTGCCCTGTTATATCCTTCTCTATCTTGTTTCGGAAGATTGTGATGGGTCGGACAGCTTCACAGGTCTATGTGTAATTGTGTGCAGGCACAAGTTTGTGTGCATGTGTGTCATTTCCTAGAGCTCATTACTGGTAGTAATAAGTTCAGTTATTAGTCTGGGCAGATGACCGAGTCCATTATTCAATTCAATTCAACTTTATTTATATAGCGCCATTTCACAACAACAGTCATCTCATAGCACTATCAACTGTAGGGGGAACCCCCACAGTTGCAGAAAGACCCCAGCAATCAGGCGATCCCCTGTGAGCAAGCACTTGGCAACGGTGGAGAGGAAAAACTCCCTTTTAACAGGAAGAAACTTCCAGCAGAACCAGGCTCAGGGAGGGGCAGTCATCTGCTGCGACTGGCTGGGGGGTGAGGGGATAGAGAAGATGAAAAGAACAGACATGTAGAGAGCAAACAGCACGATGGGGACTCAATCTATGGGAGAGAACAAACAGATGTTAATGACCAGCAAAAAAAAATATTTCATTGAGAGTGAGGAAAGGAGTGAGGCCCAGTGCATTACTGGAGGTCCCCCGGCTGACTAAACCTATTAACAGCATAACTAAGGGAGGGTTCAGAAACACATGATCCCTCCCTAATTGTAGGCTATATTAAAAAGGTAGGTTTTAGCCCTATTCTTAAAAACAGAGATCGAGTCTGACTCCCGAATCCAGATTGGCAGCTGGTTCCACAGGAGAGGAGCTTGATAACTGAAAGCTCTGCCTCCCCTTGTACTTTTGGAGATTCTAGGTATTACAAGTAATCCTGCATTTTGGGAGCGTAGTGCTCTGTTAGGATAATACGGTAGTATCAGATCTTTTAAATAAAAAGGAGCCTGATTGTTTAGAGCTTTGTAAGTAAGAAGAAGGATTTTAAACTTAATTCTAAACTCTATGGGAAGCCAATGAAGGGAGGCCAGAACCGGAGAGATATGATCTCTCTTTCTAGTACCTGTTAAAACTCTTGCTGCAGCATTTTGGATCAGCTGAAGACTTTTTAAAGATGTTTTAGGACAGCCTGATAATAAAGAATTACAATAATGTAATCTCGAGCTAACAAAAGTGTGGATCAGTTTCTCAGCATCACTCTGAGACAAGTTGCTCCTAATCTTGGCAATATTACGCAAATGATAGAAGGCAGTCTTAGAAACAAATTTCTTATGTGAATTGAAGGACAGATCTTGATTAAAAATAATTCCAAGGTTCCTCACAGAGCTATTAAGAGAAAGAGTAACTGCATCCAAACTGAAAGTTTGATTTGGAAAGGAATTTCTAAGGTTTTTTGGACCAACAAGAATGACTTCAGTCTTATCTGAATTTAATAGCAGGAAATTACAAGTCACCCAAGCTTTGATTTCCTTAAGACAGGCTTCTAACTTGGCTAATTGATTACTATCATCTGGCTTCATTGACAGGTATAATTGTGTGTCATCTGCATAACAATGAAAATGTATACAGTGCTTTCTAATAATGTTGCCTAACGGAAGCATATATAAACTAAAAAGAGTAGGGCCTAGCACAGATCCCTGTGGAACTCCATGACTAAGCTTTGAGTTGAAAGAAAACTCATTATTTACATGAACAAACTGGAACCTATCAGATAAATAAGATCTAAACCACTGCAACGAAGTTCCATTAAGTCCAACATAGTGTTCTAATCTATCAAGTAGAATATTATGATCGATAGTATCAAAAGCTGCACTAAGGTCTAAAAGGACAAGTACAGAAACTAGTCCATCATCAGATGCGATCAGGAGGTCGTTAGTGACCTTCGCTAAGGCTGTTTCAGTACTATGATGGATTCTAAACCCAGATTGAAACACTTCAAGTAAACCATTTCCCTGCAGGTGGTCAAATAATTGCGTAGCAACAACTCTTTCTAAGATTTTTGAAATGAAAGGGAGATTAGAGATTGGTCTATAGTTAGCTAAAGCTCCTGGATCTAGCGTTGGCTTTTTGAGTAAGGGTTTAATTACAGCCGTTTTAAAAGCCTGCGGTACATGGCCTAAAGTTAATGAAGAATTGATTATATGAAGAATAAAGCTACCATTAAGTGGGAAGACTTCTTTAAATAACCTGGTAGGAATAGGGTCTAAAAGACAAGTTGAAGGTTTGGATGAGGAAACTATTTTGTCTAACTCACAAAGGTCGATTGGAGTAAACTCATCAAGACAGACATCAATAGAAGGAGTTGTAGTAGTTACAGTATGTAAGTTAACTGTGGGAAGAATCTGATTGATTTTATCTCTGATGGATGAAATTTTATTATTGAAAAAGTTAATAAATTCCTGACTAGTAAGCTCTAAGGGAATGCTAGGATTGACAGAGTCCTGACTCTTTGTCAACCTGGCTACAGTGCTGAAAAGAAACCTGGGATTATTCTTGTTCTCTTCTATTAATGCAGAGTAATAACTCGTTCTAGCTTTTCTAAGAGATTTTTTATAAATTAAAAGATGATTTCTCCAAGCTAAATAGATTTCATCTAAATTAGTGGAGCGCCATTTTCTTTCTAATTGACGAGTCTTCTGTTTTAAGCTATGAGTTTCTGTGTTGAACCAAGGAGTTAGAAATCTCTGATTAGACTTTTTCTTTTTTAAAGGGGCCACCAAGTCTAGAGTCTGATGCAGAGAAGCTGTAACACTATCCACCATGTTATCAATTACAGAAGGAGCAAGCTGTCTATAGCTTATTTCCGTTGTGTTGACACATGGCATAGAGGAAACAATCTGCGTAAATTTGGTAACAGCATCATCTGAGAGGCATCTACTGTAATAATATTTTTCTTTAGGAGCCAAATAGTCAGAAATAGTAAAATCAAAGGTTAACAGACAATGGTCTGACAGTACAGGGTTATGAGGAGACACTACAAGATTTTCTATTTCTATGCCATATGGACGCCTCCCACTTGAGGTGTTTCAGGCACGTCCCACTGGGAGGAGACCCCGGGGCAGACCCAGGACTTGGTGGAGAGACTATGTCTCCCAGCTGGTCTGGGAACGCCTTGGTATCCCCTCTGAAGAGCTGGAGCAGGTGGCTGGGGAGAGGGAAGTCTGGGCTTCTCTGCTTGAACTGCTGCCTCCGTGACCCGGACCTCCGGAAAAGCGGTAGAAGATGGATGGATGGATGGATGCCATATGTCAGAACAAGGTCCAATGTATGGTGGAGGTAATGAATAGAATTTCCTACTTCCTGAGAAAACCCAATCGAGTCTAATGTTGAATTAAATGCCACATTAAGGCAGTCACTATCTACATCCACATGTATATTAAAGTCCCCTACTATAATTATTCTATCAGATTTCAGCACTAAATCAGCTAAGAAATCAGCAAATTCGGATAAAAATTCTGAGTAGGTTGATGGGGGACGATAAACTATGGCAAATAAAATTGGGTTTAACCTAAAATTGCTAAAGTGCCCAATACTGAGGACCAGGCCCTCAAAGGAATTATAACGTGTTTTTTGCTTTACATTAACTAGTAATTTGGAATGGTAAATTGTTGCTTCTCCTCCTCCACGACCAGAACTTCTGGGATTTTGACAGTTTAAATAACCAGAAGGAGTTGATTCATTTAAACCAACATAATCCTCTTGCCCTAATCAAGTCTCTGTAAGGGAAATTAAATCAATCTGATGATCAATTAACAGATCATGGACTAACAGAGACTTGGGAGTTAGAGACCTAATATTTAATAAACCACATTTAATTTTTAAATTATGAGGAGGAACAGAGGCCAAATCATTCAATTTAGAGGCTTTATGTTTAATTTGAGTTTTACCAATATTTTGCTTAATCACTTTGGGATGCTTATATATTATATTTTTATTTACTTTGGAGGGAGCAGACAATGATTCTCTGATGGGGAAGACAGGGGCTAAGCTGAGGGGTGGCGGATGAAGAGGAGCTGCAGAGAGGCGTGTAAGACTGCGACTCTGCTTCCTGGTCCCAACTCTGAGTAGTCAATGTTTTGGAAATTTGGATAAAAAAGATGCCAGATTGTTAGATAAATGAGAAGCACCATCCAAAGTGGGATGAATGCTGTCTCGTCTCATAAGACCAGGTTTTCCCCAAAAAGAGCTCCAATTGTCAATGTAGCCCACGTCATTTGCAGGACACCACACAGACAGCCAGCGGTTCAAGGATGACGAGCGGCTAAACATGTCATCACTGGTCAGATTGGGGAGGGGCCCAGAGAATACTACAGTGGCAGACATCATTTTTGCAAAGTCACACACCGATTCTACATTAAGTTTCGTGACTTCCGACTGCCGGAGATGGATGCCATTAATGCCAGTGTGAATAACAGTTGTGGAGTATTTACAGTTACTTTTAGCCAGCATTTTCAAATTTGACTCGATGTCGCCTGCTCTGGCCCCAGGAATGCATTGGACTATGGCCGCTGGAGTCTCTAGGTTCACGTTTCTGACTACAGAGTCGCCAATGATCAGAGTTTCTTCCTCAGCGGGTGTGTCGCTGAGCGGGGAAAAACGATTAGAAACGTGAACAGGTTGGTGGTGTACCGGGGCTTTGCGACTAGGCTTCCTTCTCACCGTCACCCACCCAGTCTCCTCGCTGCTGAGGAGAGCCGGAGGACCGCTAACAGGGAGGCCTAAGCTAGCTAGCTCTGCTGCAGCTAAGGGGCGTCCGTCAAGAGTAACTGGCGCAGACGGTGTTTCAATGCAGCGGAGCCGGGATTCCAAATCAGACAACCTCGCCTCGAGCGCCTCAAAAAGACAACATTTATTACATTTACCGTTATCACTAAAAGAGGCAGAGGTGTAGCTAAATATCTGACAGAGAGAGCACACCAGAGGAGGAGAGGAAGGAGAGCTAGTAGCCATCGCTAGTGGCTAACCCAAAGCTCAGGAGAGTGAGGAGAGCAAACCACACAGACAGACAGCAAAACAGGAAGTGACGATACGTTACCACAAGGAAGTGACGATCAATTATTAAAATTATAATTATTATTATAATTATTATTATTCAGTCCTAAACAAGTTTTAAGGGGATAGTTCATGCACTCTTTCCACATGTTGACACCATTCCTAGAGGTCTTAAAGTGACACTCCAGTGAAAATCAAGTTTTCGTTTTCTTGTTAACATATCTGCAACATGTTTTTTATGACTTATCCAGAGCAAAATCACTCTTATATGTCGTATCTGTATTTTTCTATGAAAGTTCGGTTAAGTGCTTCTCCCTTCAAAAAGGCGAGTTTAGACAGACCGTTTTTGTGATGTCACTATAACAGGTTAACCAATCAGGACTAAGCACTGGGTATGGCCTCGGCGGTAGAAGACGGAACTAAAAAGTCAACTGAGCCTCCAGTTCCAGTTAGCATTTGTAGACAGCTGCTTTGAAAATATGACCCAAATTAACCCTTTGAGTGTGAGAATTTGTGTGCCCCTAGTGGCAGAGCGTGGCACTACGCCCGCCTTCTCACTCTGACTTTGTCAAAAGTAAGTAAGAAATTTCTGTTTTTTTTTAAATGTACTGATTTCTTGTTCATATACTTTGAAGATAAGATGATGAGGTACCTCTGTACAAAAAACGGTGTCAAAAGACTGAACCATTTTTTTGTGTGAATATGTCCAAAATCCAGTTTGACTGAGTTATGGAATTTAAAGAGGTGCTGTGACATTATGCAAATTAGATGCATAAATTTATTCCTATCTGAAACTTTGGATCATATTTTACATCTTTCTAATTGACAGTAAATCATTATCTCTTACCACTTTCAAGTTATAGCCTTGGAAATCTGAACTATTTTATTGACAAAAAATATTTACCACTTTTGACCACTAGGGGGTATGTCGCAGTTCTGCACTATACACACTCAAAGGGTTAAGATGGGTTTTACCATTCAATTGGTCTCCATTTTATCACAGGATTTGTTTGCGTATTATAGAGCAAGCTGCCATTAGCCTTTTAATGTTCCTAATACGGTTGCCTACTAATGGTATGTACAGCAAATGTCAAAGCCTTGTGTCAAATAGGTAATGTGCTAGAGAAAAAATGATCCACAAATATCCAGATAAGCCTGGATATATTTAGATGCTACATACGTTGTTTTCTTTGTTCAGACTTTTTTGGAGAGACACTGCTGCATGTTAAAGACAGGGAAAGAAAAGAGATGTAATCAGACATGACGTCTGACAGTTTTGCCCCAATGTGGTTAGGAAAAGTAAAACACTTTTGAAGTGTGTTGAGATCGTGCATAGATGGTTGTGCACGGAATGAATGTGTGATGTTGTTTGGTAATTGCTGACAGGACCGGAGCTACTCGTTCATGTTAACACCATCATGACTAAACAGTCATGGTGGTGTTAACATTTAAAGTTTTAGATATTGTAGCTGTGCAAGCACCAGTGAGGACTCGCGGTCTAGTTTTGGGCAGCTGTATGTATGTAGCTCGTGTCCTATCAGAGGACAGCGGTGGTGGCTGGTGTGTGTGTTTTGCTGCTTTGCTGTTGCGCTTGTGTGCTCTGCAAATGAAGAGTGGTTGTTTGGACCCTCTGCAGTTATGGCAGTATTGTATTGTAATTTTTTTAAAGATTAGATCTTCGATACTATCATTTTTTTGGTCAAATTTGCCAGCTTGTGGACTTCTGTATGTTGTGGTCTTCAAGGAGAGGTGGGGCATCAGCGTCCTTGTGGGTGGGATGTGGATGGGCCTAATTAGAACATTCATAGATCCTGGCGATTGAAGGAGGAGGAAAAGGGAAAAGATTTTCACAAGCAACTGTAAAACCATGAAAGTTTGTGTGTGTGTGTGTGTGTGTGTGTGTGTGGGTGGGTGGGTGTGGGTGTGGGTGTGTTAAAAAAGGGTATAAGATACCATTTTAGACTATGTAGATTTGTTTTTAAGGGGCTTTATATCCACTGTAGTGTGTTCTCATTGGCCCCTGTTCAGCCAAAGCTAATTCCATCCGCAGGCTTGCAGCCATAGTAGCACTGTCAGTGTGGGCTTGGACATTAACAGGGATCCTCTCATCATCATTATCATCATTAAAATGGATGGAGATGAAGCTGGGAGGGTGGTATCATTCCAGTGAGCTTCGGTTCTCACATCACAACCAGAGCAAAATCAAAACTGCAAATTTAGAAAGAGGTTCTCACACAAAGTCCCAGTGTTGTGTTTTCTTTAATTTTTTTTTAGTATTTGCTTCTGTAGTAATTCCATATACCCAAACAGATGTGCAGAAGCAATAAAAAACACATTTTCATCATCTTGTCCCCTTTAACTTTTTTCCCCATAAATTTAACTATAGTAAATCAAAAACATCCATGGAAGACTATGATAGATGTGATATGTCTCATTCGTCTTTGTTAGTGTGTGTCATAATTTACTTCCTCTGAATTTTCTACAAATGACTGCTGAATGATTCAGAGGCTACACCTGTAGTTTATACTGTATACGTAGTATACATGTATAACAGTCCATCCATCCATCCATCCATCAGGAGGTCTGGGTCTGAGGGGCAACAGTCTTAGCAGAGAAGCTCAGATTCCCTCTGCCCAGCCACCTCCTCCAGCTCTGCAGGGAGGATATCAAGGCATCCCCAAGGATTGGTCATACCCTACTGACCCCTCAAACCACACACCACAGTGTTACTCTCAATATGGCTGCCTCAACAACAGCTAGAATAGAATAGGCTTTATTGTCATTGTACAGTTGTAAAGTATAACGAAATTATGGGTGCTCCACCAGGCTACTGCACAGTATGTATGAAAAAAGATATAAATAAAAACACAGAGATGCAAAACACACAGTTGAATAAAATAGTCCAGAATTATGAAAATATACAGATTAGGTAGTGGCTTCACGGATGGATCAATGTGAATGAAAAAGTGCGGAGTGCAAAGACTGGTGAAATTTTTTTAATGATAATTAAAAAGTTCCTCAGTTCTGTGCATGTGAGCATTGTGAGGGGAGGGGGATGGACCTCTGGCTGTTTGCAGTCCGGATGGCCCTGGGGAAGAAACTGTTTGTTAGTCTGGAGGTGTGGGACCTGATTGATCTGAACCGTCGTCCAGAGGGAAGCAGGTCAAACAGGTGGTGGGCGGGATGTGAGGGGTCTCCTGCAATGGCCTTGGTCTTTATGAGACAGGAAGATCTGGAGATGTCCTCCAGGGAGGGCAGAGGGCTGCCGATGACGTTTTTAGGCAGTGTTGACAACCCTCTGCACAGCCTTCCTGTTCTCAGCCATGGGGCTGGCGTACCACACACCCAGACAGTAGATGAGCACGCTCTCCACTGAGCAGTGGTAGAAGGCCAGCAGCAGCTTCTGGTCCAGGTTGTTCTTCCTCAGGACATGGAGGAAGTGCAGCCATTGCTGGGCTTTCTTCACCAGGGCCTTGGTGTTGACAGTCCAGGAGAGGTCAGAGGAGATGTAGGTGCCCAGGGACCTGAAGGTGGTGACAGTTTCTATATGGTCTCCATTTATGAGGAGGGGGATGTGGTCCTGTCCTTCCTGAAGCCCATTGTGAGTTCTTTGGTTTTGTGGACATTCAGTTTTAGGTTGTTTGCTTGGAACCACAGCAGCAGATTCTCTACCTCCACCCTGTATGCCTTCTCATCATCATCATCAGTGATGAGCCCAACCAAGGTGGTGTCATCCGTGTACTTCATGATGACAGTGGTTGGGTGAGTTGGAATACAGTCACAGGTGTACAGGGAGTACAGTAGAGGGCTAAGCACGCAGGACTGGGGGGAGCCAGTGCTAAGTGACAGTGAAGAAGAGTGGTGGCGACCAAGTCTGACTGTTTGTGGATGGTTGGTGAGAAAGTTTTTTATCCAGGAGCTGGGGGGGGGGGGGGTATCTGTAGGTGGTGCAGTCTGTTGCTCAGGATATCCGGGATGATGGTGTTGAAAGCTGAGCTGTAGTCCACAAAGAGCATCCTCACGTAGCTTATTGTGTTCTCTGGGTGGCTCAGTGCACTGTGGAGAGTGGTGGCAATGGCATCTTCTGTGGACCGATTTGCCCTGTAGGCGAACTGGTAGGGGTTGGGGGGGTGGGGGGAATAGACAGTCCCTGATGTGTTGGGACACCAGTTGCTCAAAACACTTCATGATTACACACATGAGTGCTATGGGTCTGTAGTCATTCAGGCTGTCAATTGTAGACTTTTTGTGGATGGGGATGATGGTGGAGGTCTTGAGGCAGGAGGGGATGGAAGGGACGGCGTAGGAGTCCAGGTCCTACTGTTCAAAAATGTTCCACTCTGTGCAGGCAAAGAAGTCCCGGAGCTGGAGGAGAGCATTTTCAGGCCAGGTTCTGATTGCCTGTTTGGTTGGGGATGATCGCTTCCTGAAGTGTGTGTGTGTGGGGGGTGGGGGGGTGGGGGGGTGTAAGCAGGTATAAGTAGCAGGGAGAGGTGATCTGATCGTCCAAGGTGGGGGAGGGCCATGCATCTGTAGGCATGCTTGATATTACTGTAAACATGGTGTACGGTGGTGGTGGTGGTGGTGGGCTGAAAAGTTCATAAGCTGACCATGATGCAGTGGTCAAATTTGACCAAATGTGGTTTATTTTTCAACATAGCCACCAATGTCAGTGTATCTGAAAAGAAACAATGCCGTTAGTATCAGAAAAGGTTGAATTTAATGCATGACTAGTTTCGTGGCTGTAGCATAACTCCTTCTTAGTCAGCCTATGAACTTTTCAATTCCTTTATTAGCCCCACAATGGGGAAATTACAGGGCATCCACACATGAGCGGATGAGGAAACCACTGGTGCGGCACCCAACCCTTTCACCATTCACACACACATTCACACCTGAAGCCACTTTAGAGTCTCCATTTAACTTAACTTGCATGTTTTTGGCATGTGGAAGGAAACCGGACAAATCCTGGAGTAAAACCACACAGACACGGGGAGAACATACAAACTCCACACAGATCACTGTTGGTCGGGGGCTGGGATTGAACCCAGGATCCCCCTGCCAAGGTTGAGTTACTGTGCTGTCGAAGTGCTAACCACTCCGCCACCATGCTGCCCATTTCAACACCCCCCTCGTGCTTTCCCCCCTTATGGGACACTTAACGTATTGGTGAAATTTTGAGAGTACAGTCTTTCAGCATGCGCTGTTAAAATACCTTGCAGTTATGTGGACTGCATCAGGGTGGTCTCTCTGCTGCTTGCTAACAATAAGCTGGAGGTGGCTAAGTGCTAAGCTAACATTAGTGTCGGGAGGAATGTAAATGGCTGAGATGATTACTGCCATTAGCTCGCAAGGTACTGTAGATAGACAGGCCTACACAGAAAGGACATGGCCTCTAAGTCCAGTGAGTAGTGGCTGTGAATTATCCTACTGTTATTACACCAGGCCTGAAGCACAAAAGCACAGAGCCCTCCACCCTTCCCTTTACCGGAGTCTTTGTTGTGGTCCTGGCAGTGGGTGGTCTGTTCTGAAAGCGCCACTGTAGCTTCTTGGATTAGCGGGTGCACCCAGGATTCCGTCACAATCAGAATATTGCAGTCTCGGACGGAGCGGTTGTAGACAATCTCCAATCATTGCTCATTCATTTTGTTGGCAAGGGATCTGGCATTGGTGAGAAAGATTGATGGTAACGGAGGTTTGACACGTTGTTTACGTAGCTGAGCTCGAAGGCCAGCTCTGCAGCCTCGCTTCTGCTTCCTTTCCCGTCGCCACCTTCAGCACCTGTGGGACCCGACAACAATCCAAGAAGACCCCGGTGGTCTCGTAATCTCCTCAGGGATATGGTGAGTCCGAGTATACAGCGGGGAAAAAAGTATTGAACACGTCAACATTTTCACCAGATATCAGTTACAACCCAAGTAATCCATACATACAAAGAAATCAAGGCAATTGTGTTCACAAAACAAGTTATATTTAATGAAGTGGAATGTCACAGGGAATAAGTATTGAACACATGAAGAAAAAGAGGGGCAAAAAGCTATAGAAAGCCAAGAAACCAGTTGAAATCCATCAGAATTTAGGAAGCCATCCCATCCCCCATCAGTGCAAATTAATTTCAGCTGGTTAAGTCCTGACTGATAGCCTTTAAAAAGGTCTGTGAATATCAGATTGTCACACCACAAAGAACTCATGATAGGTAGAAGCAAAGACCTTTGCAACCTTATTGTTGTAAAACATAATGATGGCATTGGTTACAGGTGCATTTCTAAACTGCTGAATGTCTGAATGTTCCAGTGAGCACTGTTGGAGCCATCATCCAAAAGTGGAAAGAACATCATTCTACCATAAACCAGCCACAACCAGGAGCTCTTCGCAAGACTTCTGACAGAGGAGTCAAACAAATTATTAGAAGAGTTATCCAAGAGCCAAAAGACCACTCGTGTAGGGCTCCAGAAAGACCTGGAGTTAGCAGGCACTGCTGTTTCAAAGAAAACAACAAGTAATGCGCTCAGCTGACATGGGCTCTATGCCCGCTCACCTCACAAGACTCCACTGCTGAAGAAAAAGCATGTTCGTTTAAAGTTTGCTGTACAACATTTGGGCAAGCCATTAAAATACTGGGAGAATATAGTCTGGTCAGATGAGACCAAAGCTGAACTTTTTGGATGCCACAACACACAGTATGTTTGGACAAGAAATGGCACTGCACATCCAATCATGGTGTGGGGGTGTTTGTCAGCACATGGTACAGGCAGATTTCAGATACGTAATTGAAGGAAAGATGAATGGACAAATTACAGAGATACATGTATCCCTGATATGAATCTGTTGTCATCTGCCAAGATGCTGAAGATGAAACGAGGGTGGACATTTCAGCAAGACAATGATCCCAAACACACAGCCAAGGAAACTTTCAACTGGCTCCAGAGAAGGAAAATAAAGCTGCTAGAATGGCCCAGTCAGTCACCTGACCTGAATCCAATTGAAAATTTATGTAACAAACTGAAAATCAGAGTTCATAGAGGATACCCATGGAACCTTCAAGATTTGACAGTTTGTATGGAAGAATGGGCTAAAATCACTCCTGAGCAATGCCTGCACCTAGTTTCTCCATACAAGAGGCGTCTGGAAGCTACTATTACCAACAAAGGCTTTTCTACTAAATATTAAATGAATTTCACCAAGTGTGTTCAATACTTATTCCCGGTGTCATTCCACTTTATTAACTTTAACTTGTTTTGTGAACACAGTTGCCTTGGATTACTTGGGCTGTTACTGATATCTGGTGAAAATCTCAGGCCAATGGCTCCATCAGAAATATGTTTAATGAGAAAAATGTTGATGTGTTCAATACTTATTTTTCCCGCTGTAAACGGTAGTGATGTCAGAGTTAAGTTGGCAGCCAATACCTAGTAGTTCCTGGTGACTATAGGTGATTAGTCCATCGCAGAAAGAGTACAAAAAAAAAAGACAGAAAAAGCACAGGAACATACACAGTAGTCCAGAGCAACTAGCAGCTGCATCCATATGTGCCACCATCTTCGAGACAGATGAAATGATGAAAGACTGAGGCTGATATGAACTGGGGTTTATGAACATTTAAAGCAACATGCACTGAAACGATTCATTTTCAGATTGAAAATCAGAAAGGCTACTTAAGCTGGGTGGAAAATGGTGCTGAAGTATTTAATCACAGACATTTCTTTAACACCTGTGGGAGCTGTGCCAACATGTGGAAAAAGGTCCAGTTTAATCATTTCCGTATCAATGATTAGAGAGAGGATATAGTGGTGTGCAAAAAATGGCTAACTCCTTGACAAATAACATATTTGGTGTTTTAAAAAAATTGGTGTATTTAATTATTAAGCATGTTTGGTGCCAGATTGTTCCACATATTAATTTAGGTTTAATGGAAATTAGATTTGCTGCTTTTTTCAGATCCTACAGAGACTGTGGTTACATTTTTGTAATAAAAATATGCTATTTGTCAAGGGCTGGCCACATTTTTGCATACCAGTATATTATGAAACCCAGCTTAACAAACTTTCCAACTCTAATTTGATGTACATTATTATTTTTTAAACTGTTTTTTTCTTCCATGGTTTTCCTTCTGGCCTGTTCTTTGATGGCTTGGAAAACAAGACTTTTAAAACCCTCCTCTGCAGGTTGACAGATGGTTATACAGTAGTAATGGTGGTAAGGAATGAGGGCATTACCATTTGAGAACACAGTGCACCACAGCACATGGGGCTCCTTAATGTTTGAGCAGTAGGAGGGGCGACATAATGAGAAGCCAAACCAAGTCTTCACAGAAGCAATTTAAGTTCAAATCAGACCTCTGGGAAACAAAGAAAACCCTGGTGACATGTAGCCTGCTCAGACTAAATCACCTCTTACAATGTGTCTGGGTTCACCTGATAAGTTGGTGGGTTTTTACATTTTCTTGTGAAAAGGATTTTGTCACTCCAGTTGAGAACACCACCAGGGAGTCAGGGCCTAAATGACTATTTGGAGTAGCAGCACGGACAATCTTGCATCCCCGTGGAAAACAGTAATTGACCCAGAAGATGCATAAATGGCTGCGGAAATTGTAACAAGGCATATTTCCTTTAAAAATGACCTGAGCAGAGCTATATTTCTTGTACAGTTTTCCCTCAAATGCTCAGTGAAAAAAAAAATCAACCAAATCAGCTAACTTGTGAGTGCTTTATCACGTGTTAATATATTCCATAATTCAATCTAAGGTTTTGACTAGTTTTTGTCGTATTAAAGCATTTTTTCTGACATCACCTCAGCTAGTCAGAAAAAATGCCCCACTCACTTTTTTTTTACTTTAATATGTAAAATGTTTTGTTGAAACTGATTTAGAAATGTTTTTCTTTTTTCAATGAATCTTGGCCCAATTGCCTCTTTTTTTACATTCTCTTCTTTCAACAAGTCCTTAAATAAATACAAATACAATATCTGGTCTAACCCCCCAAATAAAACACAAGGGAGTAATTCTAATATGGTGATGTCACACCATTTCCACTACGTTTTTACCATTTCAGAAGCTTTTATGTGTGGATACTAGCATTGAAGCCCGTTGAATATTGCGTGCAGTGTTTGATGGTGGTACTACAATAGCAATACCAAGCAAGTTTTGTCCACATACTGTACATCGACATACACCAGTGACACAATGACAGAAAGAGCAATAGTTAGGTTATCATATAGAAACTTGCTGCACCAATGAACATTTTAGACATCTGCTGAGATGTTAAGTGGCTAATTAGTACTGACTCACTTCAGTCATTCCCATCGTAATCAGTTAGCCTGCAGAGCAGTCCATGAAATCCTTTTCTATTGATGGATCAATAATTTTATTAAATTGTGTTCTGAGTTTTGGACACCAACATTATGGAAAGCTGAAATAAAAAAACAACCTAAAGCTGGGAAATGTGGCATTTATAAATTCTAGTACAACCCATCATAATAGTAGGTCAAAATTACCTAAAACAGCAATAAAAAATTGACGGTATGTTATTGTCTATTATGTCTATTTTCTTCCTCTCCCTGATTATCCCACTTTTTCTTTGCTAACCTCTTCCTTTGGATACTTTCCTATACCTCTTCATTCCACCACCAAGTCTCCTTGTCTTCCTTCCTCTGTCCACTGGATACACCACATACCTTTCTACCGGTTACCTCATTACTTCTGCTGTACTTTCCCAGTCATCTGGTAATTCTTCCCTACCACCCAGAGCCTGCATCAGCTCCTTCATGAACTCTGTGCGACCTTCTTCTGTAACTTCCATCCATCCATCCATCTTCTTCCACTTAATCCTTTTCGGGTCGCGGGGGTGCTGGAGCCTATCCCAGCATCTTTGGGCAAGAGGCAGGGTACACCCTGGACAGATCGCCAGTCCATCGCAGGGCAACACAGAGACAGACAACCATTCACTCTCACAGTCATACCTAAGGACAATTTAGAATCCCCAGTTTTTGATGCCAATTAACCTGACTTGCATGTTTTTGGCATGTGGGAGGAAACCAGAGAAATCCCGGAGTAAACCCACGCAGACACGGGGAGAACATGCAAACTCCACACAGATCACTGTTGGTCGGAGGCTGGGATTGAACCCAGGATCCCCCGGCCACTTCCCCCACTTAATCTTTGGCTCTGCCTTCACTGTTTTCCTCTTCTTGCTTTCCAAAGTCATCCTACAGACTACCACATCCGATGCTGTCCAGCTACATTCTCCCCTGCCACCACCTTGCAGCCTCCTATCTCTTTCAGATTTCTACTGCATAAGCTGTAGCCCACCTGTGTGCACCTTCCTCCGCTGTTGTAAGTCACCCTATGTTCCTCTTTCTTCTGAAAGTATATGTTCACCACAGCCATTTCCATCCTTTTAGCAAAATCCACAACAATCTGTCCTTCCACATTTCTCTCTTTAAGACCATACCTACCCAGAACTTCCTCATCAAATCTGTTCCCTTCACTTACATGTCCATAAAGTCTGCTCCAATCACCACTCTCTCCCTCCTGGGAACACTCTCTACCACTTCATCCAACTTACTCCAGAATTCCCCTTTCTCTTCTACCTGACATCCAACTTGTGGGGCATACACACTGACAACATTCAATATCCCACCTTTGACTTCTAGCTTCAAACTCATGATTCTCTCTGACTCCCTCTTTACCTCCTGAACACTCTTCACATACTCTTCCTTCAAGATTACTCCTACTCTATTTCTCTTCCTATCTACACCATGGTAGAACTGTTTAAATCCACCTTCAATGCTCCTAGCCTTGCTTCCCTTCCATCTGGCTTGTTGAACACACAGTATATCGACCCTTCTTCTCTTCATCATATCAGCCAACTCTCTGCCTTTACCAGTCATAGTCCCTACATTTAACGTTCCTACTCTCACCTCCACACTTCTACCTTTCCTTTTCTCTCTCTCCCTCCTAACACGCCTTCCCCTTCTCCTGCTTCTTGATCTTCAACCAACAGTAGCCCAGTTTCCACCGGCACCCTGTCGGTTAATTGCACCAGTGGCGGTCGTTGTTAACCCGGGCCTCCACCAATCCGGTATGAAAGTCTCATTCGTAATGATCTGCATGTTTGATTTGGCAAAGGTTTTATGTCGGATGCCCTTCCTGACACAACCCTCCCCATTTACCCGGGCTTGGGACCGGCACTAGGAATACACTGGCTTGTGTGGTTGGGTTAACTGTAGTTATGTCATTCATTGTGTTCTAATTTATAAATATAATCGTTTAGGACTTACATTCATAGTAGTGTTGTATCTTGCACTTTGAGGAATGGAAATAGTTAATTTAAGATGGTAAATAATTACAGACGTGGACAAAACTGTTGGTACCCCTCTGTTAATGAAAGAAAAACCCACAATGGTCACAGAAATAACTTGAATCTGACAAAAGTGGTAATAAATAATAAATAAAAATTCTATGAAAATTAACCAATGAAAATCAGACAATGCTTTTGAATTGTGATTCAACAGAATTATTTTAAAAAACAAACTCATGAAACAGGCCTGGACAAAAATGATGGTACCCCTAGAAAAGATTGAAAATAATGTGACCATAGGGACATGTTCAACCAAGATGTGTCCTCTAATTAACATCACAGGTGTCTACAAACTTGTAATCAGTCAGTCGGCCTATTTAAAGGGTGACAAGTAGTCACTGTGCTGTTTGGTGACATGGTGTGTACCACACTAAACATGGACCAAAGGAAGCAAAGGAGAAAGTTGTCTCAATAGATTAGAAAGAAAATTATAGACAAGCATGTTAAAGGTAAAGGCTATAAGACCATCTCCAAGCATCTTGATGTTCCTGTGACTACAGTTGCACATATTATTCAGAAATTTAAGATCCATGGGACTGTAGCCAACCTCCCTGAACGTGGCCGCAGGAGAAGACGGATAATACGAATGGTAACAAAAGAGCCCAGAACAACCTCTAAACACATTCATGGTGAACTCCAAGGTCAAGGTACATCAGTGTCAGATCGCACCATTCGTCGTTGTTTGAGCCAAAGTGGACTTCATGGGAGACGACCAAGGAGGACACCACTGTTGAAAACAAATCATAAAAAAGCCAGACTGAAATTTGCCAAACTGCATGTTGATAAGCCACAAAGCTTCTGGGAGAATGTCCTATGGACAGACGAGACAAAACTGGGACTTTTTGGCAAGGCACATCAGCTTTATGTTCACAGACGCAAAAATGAAGCATACCAAGAAAAGAACACTGTCCCTACTGTGAAACATGAAGGAGGTTCTGTTATGTTCTGGGGCTGACTTTGCTGCATCTGGCACAGAGTGTCTTGAATCTGTGCAGGGTACAATGAAATCTCAAGACTATCAAGGTATTCTAGAGAGAAATGTGCTGCCCAGTGTCAGACAGCTTGGTCTCAGTCGCAGGTCATGGGTCTTGCAACAGGATAATGACCCAAAACACACAGCTAAACACACCCAAGAATGGCTAAGAGCCAAACATTGGACTATTCTAAAGTAGCCTTCTATGAGCCCTGATCTAAATCCTATTGAACATCTGTGGAAGGAGCTGAAACATGCCGTCTGGAGAAGGCACCCTTCAAACCTGAGACAACTGGAGCAGTTTGCTCATGAGGAGTGGGCCAAAATACTTGCTGAAAGGTGTAGAAGTCTCATTGACAGTTACAGAAATTGTTTGATTGCAGTGATTGCCTCAAAAGGTTGTGCAACAAAATATTAAGTTAAGGGTACCATCATTTTTGTCCAGGCCAGTTTCATGAGTTTGTTTTTTAAAATAATTCTGTTGAACCACAATTCAAAAGCATTGCCTGATTTTCAATGGTTAATTTTCATAGAATTTTTATTTATTACCACTTTTGTCAGATTCAAGTTATTTCTGTGATCATTGTGGGTTTTTCTTTCATTAACAGAGGGGTACCAACAATTTTGTCCACGTCTGTATTTGGAAGTCCGACTAGTCATACTTTTTCAGCTTTGGTTTGGCTGTAGGTGGTGGAGACATGGTACAGTGGACATCAATGGCAAAATTTCGAGATTATTGTTTTTGAGTAGAAAATCAGTTTGCAAGTCTGGACAGTGTTAAAATGGTAGCATTACAAATGAAATCATGCAGCTGGTTATTTGGGCATTTTTGTGTTTGTTTGGTGGTGCTCATTGTTCAGTGAAACCCCATGGAGAGGCATAAATGAGGCTTTACCTGCTGTGCAGAGAAAAGCATGTCTGGCGTGCAAAGCATCCCCCTTCGCCTCAAACACCATACACCTCCGTTTCCCCATCTGACGTTACTCCACAGCGAGTGGAGAGAGAGCAGCATAATTTGTTCTGTTTCCTGGTCCGACGAAACTCCAGCACCGGTGTGGAGAGAGAAGGGCAAGAGCAGCAGAGTGCAGGAGATTGGATCTGGGGTGTGCTTGATTCCTCACACGGTGTACACCTCTAGGGGGTTATATGAGTGGATTAATAAAGAAAATGAATAAAGGTAAATGTAAATATAGTTTTGGCATTTAAAACATTAAACATTAAAATGTCTTGGGTCAAGGGCCCTTGGCAAACTTCCCCATGTTTTCTGCCTTATCTACAGCAATTAAATGTCATCTTAAAAGTGCTCAAAGGCAACCCCCCCCCCCCAAAAAAAACCCAAAAAACCTGAGGTATATATTGTATTTAAAAAAAACTCTTTTGTCCAAATCTTGTGTACTTGTGCTAATATATATATATATATATATATATATATATATATATATATATATATATATATACATATATTTATTTATTTTTTTTTTTCCACCCCAAAGGTAGAGATGGTTGAGAGATCAGTGAGGAATCGCTGAGTGTTTTTAAGGAAGACCAATAGAGTCCATTGAAAGATTGCTGAGAAATCATTGGGAGATTGATGAGATCATTGACTGCTCATTGAAAAATCATTGAGAGATCATTTCACTTTGGGGATGGCTGAGGGATTGTTTTGAGAAGAGTCAAAATACTGAGGACTGTGGAGATCACTGAACACGACTGAATGATAATTGAGAGACCTTGACGATCACTGAGAGATCACTGAAAGATTGTTTGGAGATCCATTTTGTCATCATTCAAAAATCTCCACCCCTAAAGGGGATATAAGTTGAATTAAAATTCTGTTTTGTTTTTTGGTGATGGAAAAGCATTTTTTTTTTTCTGTCAGTGGTGGAAAAATTTGATTCACTTGGGGCAATGTGTGTCCTTTCTATCATTGCCTAAATAATAAAAAAGCAGCTGTTATTACCAAGATAACACCTTTGGTTCATTTGTGTGCAGGATAACTGAAACTAATGGATGGATTTACATGAAAGTTTTGCTCAATTTCTTTTTGTTTGCTTTTCACTGATAGTGTAGGAATAATTTAAAAAAAAAATCCTGTTAAAAATCTATACCTGTATCCTGATTAAATGTTCCAGTGGTGTTCCTATGGATCTGCTTATGCTGTAAAGATGTAGCAGTACAAGCCTAGGCTTAAAAGAATACATGAGTTGCAGGTTAGATTCCATCACAGCACACTGAACAAATCAAAATTAAGTTCAAAGTTACTTCTCTCTACAAAAAATAAACGTAACTAAAGGAGAAAAAAACTCCAAACAAACAAATCAAATTAATGAGCAAAGTGAATTTCACTGGGCCTTTATGTAAAGTATGTATTCTCTGTCACTGGTGTGGTGACCTTGTGGCAGAGCAGCCGCCCCACAGCCATGTGGTTGTGGGTTCATGTCCCAGCTGGCTCATACAAAAGACCATATCAAAATGGTACTTTCCCCATTCTAGCTTGTTGCTCAGCATAACTGAATGGGGAAAGTAAAGTTAACATACAGAGTTACAAGCGGCGTGACCTCTCCACTGAAGCTTTCACTGCTTACAGTAACTGTGTAGCCTAAGGGTTAAATTAAAGGGAGTATGCTACCACATACACTACATGGTGGCCCACAAAGGAAAATTATATATTCTCTGAGATTTCATTCTTTGTGTATTTTTGCTTTGATTAATATTTACCACTAATGATCACACCTTTTTGCAGCTTTGTTGCTCATGTGTAAGAAATCAGCTTCTGTTCAGAGCAAACTGTCCTATTTAATAGCAACACTATGGTAAACCGTAGTGTTAATAATAGTAATTTAAACACTTTTAGTGTCCACAGTAACACCTGTTTTTATACATCTTTAGTCAAAATAGTGACATAAATATTTTTAATTGAATAAAAATGATAAACGTTTCATTTTCTTGATATGGTAAGGTTAATTATTCATTTTAAAAATCAGCAGTCGAGATTAAATTAATTCTACACACATTCACTTAATGCCTATATTATGCTTTTAAAGCAAAAAACAATGGAAGGCTATGAAAAAAAATGAAGCAAAGCCAGAATAATACAAATTCAACTGGAAACAACAGAAAAGTCGGTTTTAACCACATCTTCAGAAGGCAGGGTCATGTATCACACAGAGTGAAGCCCCGGCAGTATCTGTTGACCTTCCCTGTGAATGCTAACATGCATTCACCTGCTTTTCATTCCAGCAAACAGAGCTGTTTGCTTCTCTGTCGACTTCTATGCATCTGAACGTCATTGCCTAGATCCAACTGGTCAGATGCAATATTGCATTATTCATAAAACACAAACAAGCAAAATGGATTCCTCTGGTCCACTCCCCACCAAAGTCAGAAGATTAATGAGTCACTCTTTAGGTTATAATTCAAAGTTCATCCTCACATACATCATATTTTGAAGCACATAGATTATAAGAGAGAGAACATTTATCATACGACAGGGCATACACAAGCTCCCCTGCACACACAACACTCACGAGTCCTGTCTCTGTCTACACACACACACACACACACAGACACACACACAGACACACACACACACACACACACACACACACACACACACACACACACACACACACACACACACACAATTTGTTTTAAAAGAAGGCTCCACCGGAGTGCACCTCCTCTTTCACATCCAGTTATTCTAATTTTATTCAGAGACATCTCTGAAGCATTAAAGTGCCATTTGCACAAACAGGGGAGAGATAATAGAAGCTGGTCATTTCTATACTTGACTACTCTGCGAGAGCAAGACAGATGATAATCATTCATCACAATAATCAAGCCATGGGACAGATGCATTTTTTACAGCTTCCCAAAACATTTGATTCCCATAATTGCAGATTTTAAGTTAAAGAAGACAACTGAAGATGACACGCGAGACGATAAGAAATCAGATGGGGGTTTTTTTTGACAATTTTCAGGAAAGAAAAACATATTCAGTAATAAATACTGATTTTTTGTAATATTTTAGCACTTAGTTTGTGGTATTTCAGAGTGTTTGCTGTCTTCCCAATTTATATCAGTGGGCAAACACTGGAATCATGTAATGAAATAAAACAAAAGACTATCACAATATTTTATGGTAAAATCTGTCATAAATGCATACCTTGTTATGTTTTCTTAAGTCGTAGTAGTTGTTGTAGTAGTAGTAGTAGTAATTGCAGTATTAATAGTAGTAGTAGTACCAGAAGCAGTAGTTGCCGTAGTAGTCATACTAGTAGTTAGTTTTCTTAAGTCGTAGTAGTTGCTGTAAGATAAGATAAGATAAGATAAGATAAGATAAGATAAGATAAGCCTTTATTAGTCCCACAATGGGGAAATTCCAGGATTGCAACAGCACAGGGACAGCAACACTCAGAGCAACAATCAGAAGACAAGAAAAAACAAGAGCAGCGAGTATACATATGTACATATACATATATAAATATATAAACACACAGTGCGGAGTATTGTAGCTAGATGGAATGAACAGCATAACTGTCTACCTAGTTATCCTACATGGTATGATTATGTACCCATACATATTGTCACCCTCCGTAGCGACTGGTATTTTCCTAGTTGTATACCGGAGGGGACCATTGTGTAAGTCTATTGCGTCTTTTGAATTCACTACTATTAGGTTGTCATGTTTTTTTTGTTTTTTTTTGCTATCTCTGTGAGCAGCCCTGCTTAGGTTATACAGTCTGACAGCCGCAGGTAGGAAGGAAGGACCTGCGAAACCTCTCGGTTGTGCACCTAGGATGATGTAGTCTGCTGCTAAATGAGCTCCTCAGTGCGTTCAGTATATCCTGCATAGGGTGGGACTCGGACTCCAGCAGAGATAACAGTTTAGCCACCACCCTTCTCTCTCCCATCTCCTCCACTGGGTCAAGGCGTTGCCCCAGGACAGAGCTAGCTTTCTTGATCAGTTTGTTCAGTCTCTTCCTATCGGCTGCTGTAACGCCACTGCCCCAGCAGACCACTCCAAAAGTGATGGCTGATGCCACCACCGTGTCGTAGAATGTCTTCAGCAGCGCCCCTTGTACACCAAAAGACCTGAGTCTCCTCAGTAGGAACAGCCTGCGCTGTCCCTTGTAGAGTGCGCCAGTATTGTGTGACCAGTCTAGTTTATTGTTCAGATGAACACCCAGGTACTTGTAGGATGTCACCATCTCGATGTCTGTTCCCTGCATATTTACTGGTGCTGTGAGGGGTTGTCCTTTCCTGCGGCAGTCCACCACCAGCTCCTTAGTTTTCCTCGTGTTGATCTGGAGGCAGTTCCGATGGCACCAGTCCACAAAGTCCTGGATAAGTCCTCTGTACTCAGCTTCATCTCCATTGGAGATGAGGCCAATGATTGCAGAGTCGTCAGAGAACTTCTGTAGAAGTGTATTGTGGCAGTGTATTGTGTTGTGTGAGAAGTCCACAGTATAAAGGGTGAACAGGAAGGGAGCCAAAACCGTTCCCTGGGGGCCCCCGTGCTACTGATGATCGTGTCGGACACACAGTCCTGGGTTCTCACAAACTGTGGCCGGTTAGTGAGGTAGTCCAGGATCCATGATGACAGGTGCTGGTCCACCCCTGCGCACAGCAGCTTGTCCTTCAGGATCATCGGTTGGATGGTGTTGAAAGCACTGGAGAAGTCAAAGAACATGATCCTCACCACATTCCCGGGCTTCTCCAGGTGGGACAGAGAACGGTGAAGGAGGAAGATCACCGCATCCTCCACCCCAATGCCATGTTGGTAGGCGAAGTGGAGTGGATCCATCGCTGGTCCCACCAGGGGGCGGAGGTGAGCAAGGGGCAGTCTCTCCAGGGTCTTCATCATGTGGGACGTCAGGGCCACTGGTCTGTAGCTGTTCAGATCTTTGGGGTGGGAAGTCTTTGGTACAGGTACCACACAATATGTTTTCCACAACTGTGGTACCCTCCCCAGCTTCAGGCTCAGGTTGAAGATGTGCTCCACAATCCCACACAGCTGGTCTGTGCAGGACTTGAGCAGCTTTGCGCTGATGCCGCCCAGTCCCGACGCCTTCCTCGCCTTGATCTTCCTCAGCTCCGTCCTCACCTGGGTCTTAGTGAGGGTCATGTTGGGGGGTTGTGTGTTGGGAGTGGGGGGGTGTTGGTGGAGTGGGGTGTGGGCAGCAGGACTCGATGTCTTCAGAGGCAGCAGTGGTTGTTGTGCAGTCGGGGGGGAGGGCGGTTGGTCAAACCTATTAAAAAACAGGTTCAGATTGTTTGCCTACTCCCTGCCCCCTGTGGCCTGGGGGAAGGTATTCTGGAGCCCAGAGATGGTTTTAAGGTTTCTCCAGACCCCACCGATGTCGCTCTGTTGCAGCTTGTCCTCCATCTTCTTCCTGAAGCTGTCCTTGCCTTCTCTGATCTTCCTCCTCAGCTCCCTCTGTACAGACTTCAGCATCTCCCTGTTCCCCGACCTGAAGATCCTCTTCTTCTCTCTCAGAAGTGTTTTTATCTCAGGGTTGATCCAGGGTTTGTTGTTCGAGCAACACCGTATGGTCTTGGTGGGTACGGTGTTGTCCACACAGAAGCTGATGTAGTCCGTGATGGTGTGAGTGAGGCCATCGATGTCCTCACCATGTGGCTCGCAGAGCTGCTCCCAGGCAGTGGATGCAGATCACGTGTGAGTATTCCCTCGGGAGATAGGTAGGCCGCATGCTAACAGCTAGCAACTCCATGTCCTTGTTGCAGTGTTGTTGTTTAACCGTGATATGTCCCGGTCTGCACCAGTTGTTATTAGCATACATTATCACTCCACCGCCCCTTGCCTTCCCACTGTCTGGTGTTCGGTCTGCCCGTATTGCGTGGAAACCCTCCAGTTCAATGTTAGCATCTGCTGCTAGTTCTGATAGCCACGTCTCAGTGAGTAGCATAAGGCAGCACTCCCGGTATATGCTATCGTAGCGGGAGATAGCCGCTAGCTCATCTGTCTTTCCTAGTATCGATCGTACATCGATCGTACTGTAGTAGTAGTAGTAGTAGTAGTAGTAGTAGTAGCAGTAATTGCAGTAGTAATAGTAGTAGTAGTACTAGAAGCAGTAGTTGCCGTAGTAGTCGTACTAGTAGTTATTGTTTGGAGCGTCAGGGAGGGACAGTTCCTCTGACGGGGCAACAGTTGCACATCCAGGCGGTCGGTCCACTTTGGTTCCCACTTGGCACTCAACTCTCACCTGTGGCTCCAAGTAGCTGTTTGCATGCAACAGCGGCCAGACCCCGGTAAACCGCTTCGACTGGCGTGCGAAACCAAGTGAGGGTAACCAATGGGTTTGAAACCCTCGGTGAGGTAGGGCTTGTCTACCTACGTATGTGTAGACTGGACCTGGTGGACTGCGCAGAGGAAACCACCAGATTGGCTCAACGGGCAGGAAGGCAGACCCAGCAAAGTGTTGTGGAACGCAACTAGGGCACAGTGAGACATGTAGGACACGGCTGGCTATCCACTGCATCCTAACCTATCTCCAGCCGTCTTGACTACGTCTTGCCACTGGATCAAGATGGGTTGGGATGAGAGAGTGAGGATGGCGACCCTGTGCAACGCTCCCTCACTTAAATCAAATTCACGCGCAAGTCAAGACGTCACCCCCCCCCCCCCCAATTTCCTTCTCATCCCCCCTCTCCTTCCAAGTCCTGTGGTGATGGGCAAGTGACAAAGCAACATATATAGATACACTGGAAGCTGTAGCCACAATCCCACACACAGGCGGCCCAGGGCATAGGGTCACTCTCTAGTGGACCGAAGCAGCAGTGGAGTTCGGCAGCACTCCAGTGTCTGAGCAGCCCTCTTTAGGATTCGCTCTGCTCACCTCCATGGCATGAGGAAGGGGATAGAAAAGGTGCCCTAAACATAGCCTGGTTCTCTACCCCTGGCCAGCATGCCGCAGCTGGCAGGGATCCCACCCTAGCGGTAGAAATTCTCAGAAGAAATCAACAAAGGTGACATCACTCACCATTGACACTTGGAATGTGCAAACGCTCATGGACAGCTCCAAAGTGGACAGACCTGAAAGATGGACAGCACTTGTCACAAGAGAACTCAGCAGGCACAACATCCACATCACAGCTCTGAGCGAGACCAGGTATGCAGACAAAGGTCAGCTGACAGAAATCAAAGCTGGCTACACCTTTTTCTGGAGCGGCCGAGGCAGCGAAGAACGCCGTGAAGCAGGAGTGGGTTTCATGATCAGATCCAATCTGATCAGCAAGCTTACCAGCCTCCCCAAAGGAACCAATGACCACCTCCTGACCCTGCGGCTCCCCCTCCGAGAAAAACGCCATGCCACATTCATCAGTGCATATGCCTCCACCATGACAAAACCAGATGAGATCAAAGACAAGTTTTACGAGGACTGAGAGACTCTCATTGAAGGCATACCAAAGGAGGACAAACTCATTGCTCTTGGAGACTTTAACGCCAGAGTTGGTACAGACTATCAGACATGGGAGGGAGTCCTTGGGAGAAACAGAGTTGGAAAGTGCAACAGCAACGGTCTTCTCCTGTTGAAGATGTGCGCCTCTCATGACCTTCTGATTACTAATACCGTCTACCGCTTGCCGAATCACAAGACTTCCTGGATGCATCCACGCAGCAAGCATTGGCATCTGATCGATTACATCATTGTGAGAAGGAGAGACAGGCAGAGTGTTAGAGTGACAAAGGCGATATGTGGCGCAGACTGCTGGACGGATGACAGACTCATTCTCTCAAAGCTCAACATGCACATCCAGCCCAAACGGCGTCCACAGGGGAAAAAGGTAAACAAGCAACTCAATGTCAGCAAGCTGGAACAGCACTCAGTGAGGACCTGGACAGCAAACTTAGTCAGCTCGACCTCGGGGAGAAGAAGAAGACTGGGCAGCTTTCAGAGACATGGTGTACAACACCTCACTCACTCATCTGGGCCAGAACATGCTCAAACACCAAGACTGGTTTGATGAAAATGATGAGGACATCCAAAAGCTGCTTGACGAGAAGCATGAAGCCCACAGAGCATACCAGCAAGACAGCAGATCTACCTCTAAGAAGGCAACCTTCAACTCCATCAAAGGAAAGGTGCAGGCAAAGCTCAGAGAGATGTAGGACTTCTGGCTTACCAAAAAGGCAGATGAAATACAGCAGTACCCTGACAGCAACAACTCCAAACGCTTCTATGATGCCCTTAAGACCATCTATGGGCCTCAGTCTTCTGGAACATCACCACTGCTCAGTGCTGATGGGTCCACTTGCAATAATAGATGGCGGCAGCGCGCTCGGATGCAGCGGCCCCTCTTGGCATCAGCGAGTGTGAGAGTTTTGAGTGTTGTGATCATCCCAGACGTACATTCTGTAAAACTTACAACCGTGAAACCTTATTAAACATCAAGGTACTGCACGCTGCAAGAATCGCGGTGATCGGTTGTGATTTGGACATCCTACGCCAGCACGGAATTCTGGCGGAGTCCCCGCTGGAAGCTACCCATGAGAGGAGGAAGCGGAAGCGGAGGGAACGCAGGAAAAAGGGCCGGGATCCATGCTAGGCTAAAGGCTAACCCCTCCAGACCAGCGGTACCGTCGCTTCTTCTCTCAAACGTCCGCGCCCTCGAAAACAAGGTGGACGAAATGCGTCTGCTGAGGGAAACCCGGACAGAGTGGAGGGACTGCTGTGTGTTTGTTTTCACCGAGACATGGCTCCACGACAACATGCCTGACGAGGCCATTCAACTGGAAGATATGGCGATGTTCCATGCCGACAGAGAAACGGCGAGCTCCGGTAAGAGCCGGGGGGGTGGGCTATGCATCTATGTTAACAAGAACTGGTGCGTTAATGCCACGTTAGTGTCTAAACACTGCTCTCCGTTGGCGGAGTTCCTTATTGTAAATTGTCGGCCTTATTATCTGCCTAGAGAATTCAGCAACGTGTTTGTAGTTGGTGTTTACATAGCGCCGAGCGCTAACGCTAAAGCTAATGCTAAGAAGGCACTCGGGGAACTGCACAATGCAATCAGTGAAATCCAAACTTCACACCCGGACAGTTTTGTGGTGATTGCGGGGGATTTTAACCACACCAGCCTAAAGACTGTGCTCCCCAAGTTTAAACAATGTGTAGACTTTAAGACCAGAGGAGAGAATATGTTGGACTTAGTGTACACAAACACAGATGCATATAAAGCGATACCCCACCCCCATCTCGGCCGTTCTGATCACATATCCGTGATGCTGGTGCCTGCCTACAAACCTTTATTGAAGCGCAGCAGGCCAGCAGTGAAACAAATAAGGATTTTGCCAGAGAGTGCAACCCCTGCACTGAAAGACTGTTTTCAGCACACAGACTGGAAGGTCTTCAAAATAGCAGCCTTCCAGGAAGATAGGACAGATGTGGAGGAGTATGCTGATTCGGTCACCAGCTACATCGCGAAGTGCACAGAGGATTTCACTACAGTGAAGACCATCACTATGCGGGGTAATCATAAGCCCTGGATGACTGCAGAGGTGCGCTCGCTGCTCACAGCCAGAGATGCAGCCTTCAGAGCGAAGGACAGGATCGCCCTCCGCTCAGCCAGGTCTGCGCTTTCTAAGGGAATTAAGGCGGCAAAGCGCGCCTATGCGGAGAAAATCCAGGGACACCTCTGTGACACCAGGAACACCAAACAGATGTGGCAGGGAGTTTGGACACTGACGGGCTTTAAGCCTAGGCAGGGGGTCGATGATGACGATGCTTCGCTTCCAGACAGGCTTAACGACTTCTTTGCACGTTTTGAAGCATCAAACTCGACAATCAGAGGGAGGGCTGGCCCTCCCCCACCATCGGTCGGACCAGCTTTTACCATCAACACAGCGGACACATGGAGGACCCTAACCAGAGTCAACCCACGCAAAGCTGCAGGTCCAGACAACATTCCGGGACGTGTGCTCCAAGACTGCGCGAGCGAGTTGGCGGATGTCCTGACTGACATTTATAACATCTCCCTGAGTCAGGCCATCGTTCCCAGATGCTTCAAGACCTCTATCATTGTACCGGTGGCAAAGAAACCAGTGGTGTCCTGTTTGAATGACTATCGTCCTGTTGCACTGACACCAATTGTGATGAAGTGTTTTGAGCGGCTTGTCAAACCACACATTACAGCCTGCCTCCCTGCATCACATGACCCGCTCCAGTTTGCATATCGTTCAAACCGCTCCATGGAGGATGCTATAGTCACCACCCTACACTCTGTCATCACCCACCTGGACCAGAAAGACACCTACGCCAGACTCCTGTACATTGATTTCAGTTCAGCATTCAACACCATTATTCCCCAGAGACTGATGGAGAAATTACTCCTTCTCGGTCTGAACACCGCCACATGTCTCTGGATCCTGGATTTTCTGACTGAGAAACCTCAGTCTGTCCGGGTTGGAAATAACATCTCCAAGTCTGTCACGCTGAGTACCGGATCCCCTCAAGGCTGTGTACTCAGTCCACTGCTGTTTACACTTCTAACACATGACTGTGTATCCAGACACGAGGGGAACCAGATTATTAAGTTTGCAGATGACACCACGGTGGTGAGACTTATCCAGAGGGATGAGGAATCAATGTACAGGGAAGAAGTGAGAGACCTGGAGGGCTGGTGCAGGGAGAACAATCTGGTGCTCAACGTGGACAAAACGAAGGAAATGATTATCGACTTCTGGCGGTTGCAGCCTGAGCACGCCCCCCTCAGCATCGGTGGTCGTTTAGTGGAGAGAGTAGAGAACATCAAGTTCCTCGGAGTGCAGATCTCGCAGGACCTGACCTGCAAGAATTCCTTGGAGATCAGGAAGCGGGCTCAGCAGAGACTGCACTTCTTGAGGAAACTCAAACAGGCCTCTCTCCCCATCTGCATCCTCAGGACCTTCTACAGAGGTGTGGTGGAGAGTGTTCTGACGTACTGCATTGCTACATGGTACTCCAGCTGCAGTATGTCAGACAAAAAAGCCCTGCAGAGGATAGTCAAGGGGGCGGAGAGGGTAATTGGAGTCTCCCTCCCCTCTGTCCAAGAACTTTTTCAGAACCGTTGTAGGAGCAGGGCACTAAACATTGTCAAAGACCGTTCTCACCCTCTGCATAAACACTTTGAACTTCTTCCATCTGGTAAACGATTCCGGAGCATCAGAGGCAGAACCACCAGACTGATCAACAGCTTCCTTCCACAAGCTGTCAGGATGCTGAACAGTTGACCCGGAATCTCTCATACACACTACTGCACCTACGGTCATTTTGTATATTATAGTTAGTTATTCTTCTTTTTCCCCAAGTATGTCTCAGGGATGTGTGAATGGATGGGGGGGTGGGGGTGGGGGGAGCTATGTGGGAATGTGTCTTAAATCATGCTGCTTCTTATATGGATGCCGAGAGAAACGCAATTTCATCTTGCCTGCACTACAGTTGTATGTACAGCAATATGACAATAAAGTTTGATTTGATTTGATTTGATTTGATTTGATAATGGAAAGATGGGCACAACATTTCAGCAGCGTCCTGAACAGATCTTCGTCCATCAATGCAAAAGCCATCACTCGCATGCCCCAAGTAGAGATGAACAAATCTCTGGCAGAACCTCCACTGGAATCAGAAGTCAAAAAAGCTATCAAACTCCTTTTGAATGGCAAGGCACCAGCCTCTGACTCCATCCCAGCTGAAATGTACAAGGCAGGAGGACCAGTCCTAATACAAAAACTCACTGAGTTCTTTCAGATGATATGGCAGCAGGAAGTTATCCTCCAGGAGCTCAAGGACGCCCCCATTGTCCATCTCTACAAGAGAAAAGGAAACAGCCAGTCCTGCAACAACCACCGTGGGATCTCTCTCCTCGCCATCACTGGCAAGATCCTCACAAGAGTCCTTCCCAATCGCCTCATTCAGCACATGAACAGCAGACACCTGTCGGAGAGCCAGTGTGGCTTCAGAGAGGGTCGTGGAACTGCTGACATGAGCTTCACCGCACGCCAACTTCAGGAGAAGTGTCAAGAGCAGAACAGGGACCTCTACACAATATTTGTAGATCTGACCAAGGCTTTTGATACCATCAGTTGTGAGGGGCTGTGGAAGATCATGGCGAAGTTCGGCTGCCCAGACAAGTTCATCAGCATGGTGCGCCAGTTCCACAATGGCATGCTTGATAGAGTACTGGATGATGGAGACTCCTATGAAGCTTTCCTAGTCACCAACGGGGTCAAGGAGGGCTATGCACTCGCACCCACACTTTTCAAAATGATGCTCACAGCCATGCCGTCTGATGCCTTCTGTGACGATGAAGAAAGTGCCATCAGGATCAGGCACAGGATGCATGGCAGGCTCTTCAACCTGCGGATGCTCCAAGCCAAAACCAAGGTGGAAGGGGATTCAGTGCGCGACTTCCTGTTCTCAGATGACTGCACACTCAACACCACTACAAAGGCCCAGATGCAGCAGAGAATGAACTGCTTCTCCACTGCTTGCGACAACTTTGGGCTCACAATCAGTACGAAGAAAACCGAAGTCCTGCACCAATCTGCACCGCAGAAGACTTACGTGGAACCAGCCATCACTGTCAATGGGGAGACCCTCAAGGCTGCCAACAAGTTCACGTACCTCTGCAGCACACTCTCCAGGTCTGTCAACATCGACGACGAGGTTGATTTGCACATTACCAAGGCAAGCTCAGCATTTGGATGGCTACATGCAACAGCATGGGAAAGGAGTGGCATCAGGCTGACCACAAAACTGAAGGTGTGCAAGGCAGTTGTCCTGCCTTCCTTTCTGTACGCCTGCGAGACCTGGACAGTCTACGAGCACCATGCCAGAAAGCTAAACTGCTTCCACCTGAACTGCCTCAGAAAGGTCCCAAAGATCACCTGGCAGGACAAAATCCCTGACACAGAGGTCCTCTCCCGAGCTGAGCTACCTAGCATCCACACCCTGCTCAAGAGAGCCCAGATTAGGTGGGCTGGCCACCTTGTTTGTATGCCTGACTCACGCCTACCAAAGAGACTGTTCTACGGTGAACTAGCAGAGGGCAAGCACTCACAAGGTGGTTAGAAGAAGAACTACAAAGACACTCTTAAGGCCTCCCTGAAGAGCTTTGACATCAGTCCTGACACCTGGGAGACCCTAGTGCTAGACCAAGCAGACTGGCGTAGCCATACCAGCAAAGGTGCTGCCTCCTTTGCGCTGAACAGGATTGCCAAAGCCCAGAAAAAACGTGAGCTTTGCAAGTCCAGAGCCACCCTTGAATCTTCTGCCTACGCAGACCACCTGTGCCTGACTTGTGGCAGAGCCTTCCGTGCCCGCATCGGGCTGATCAGCCACAGCCGGACACACCGCACCAAGTCCTCTTTTCTGTGATGTCCTTGGTCATCGTTGAGAACCATGGACGAACAACAACAACAGTTAGTGTTGTAAGAATCTGAGACAAAGAGTTTAAGGGTATCTCACAGAGTGGCAAATGCATCAACTTTTGGATTTGCCATCTTTTCTGATGAATTTTGGCAAAAACCAAGCTAGTATCTCACAGAGTGGTGAATCCTGAGGTGCGTTCATGAACACTGCACTTTTTGGGTTTCATTAAGATTTGTAAAAGGTTGCAAAACAGTTCGCCAACAGTTTTTACACCACGTCCCAAATTATTATGCAAATAGGATTTTAATGTCGTAAACATTCAATTTTTTGTTTTCCAATTAAACTCATGGATGGTATTGTGTCTCAGGGCTCTTTGGATTACTGATATCAATCTCAGACACCTATCATAATTAGTTTGCCAGGTAAGCCCAAATAAAGGAAAACTACTTAAGAAGGATGTTTCACATTATTAAGTATGCCACATGTTTCAAGCAATCATCATCATCATCATAGCAGTCTGTCGTGGGCGACAATGACTGTTTCATTTAGGTCTGATCAGATTCCTCCATGCAGCTCTGTCCTTCGCCTTCCGCTGCCAGGAACTCCTGTCTATATCCAACTTCTTCAAGTTTCTTTTTACAGTCTCTTTAAATCTGAGCCTTGGTCTACCCTGATTGTGTTTTCCCTCGCATAACTGTGAGTAGAGTATCTGTTGAGGGAGACGCTGGTGGTCCATCCTCTCAACATGTCCGAGCCATCTCAGGTTCATCTGTATTAGCATGTCCTCCATTGATGGTAGACCGACTCGTTTCAACACTTCCATGTTGGTTATCTTGTTTTTCCATGAGATGTTCATTATGACTCGAAGGTGTCTCATCATGTACGCGTGGAGTTCTTTACCTGCGCTCTGTAGACAGTCGAAGTTTCAGCACCGTACAATAAAGTAGCCAGTACTGTCACTCTGTACACTTTGCATTTCACACGGATAGACACATGTCGATTGTTCCACAGTCTCTCCCTCAAGTTTCCAAACACCACACTCGCTCTTCCCATTCTCAGAGATAGCTCATCCTCCAGCCTAGCATTCTCTGAAACCGTACTCCCGAGATACTTGAAAGTCTTACACTTGCCTAGTGGCTCTGTACCAATGCTGATCTCTTCTGGTAGTGATGTTGATAGCTGGAGCTTTGGTGGTTGATAAAGGCACTCTGTCTTCTTGATGTTGATTTTGAGACTGAATTGGATAGCTGCTCTAGCCAGTCCCTCCAGGATTTTGTGGGATTTTTTTTTCTATTGTTGAGGTAAGTTGCGGTGCTCTCCTTGGGGATTGCCTGAATTGCGCATTGGCTCATGTCCAGCCCAGAGAGTCCCAACTTTAAAACTCACTGACAAGATGTAGTAGTGACTTTTACCTCTAAAGACGTATAAATTATTACAACACTTCCTGTAATTTTAGATTCACTTGTTTTTTGTGTGGTTTTACGGCGTGTCTGGGCACACGCGCTCCTGAGACAGAGGTGCTTTCAGGCAGGCGGACGTTTTTCAACACAAACTCGGCACTTCATACACACGGTCATTACGGAAACTCAAGGAGAAGTTCACTGGTGGGCCGGGGTAGACGGATGAAGGAACGATGTGGGAAAACTCGCAGGTGTGTGTTTTTTTTAATCACACACTGTTTTTTGCTGATGTGATCGGTATATTCTCACTGTAAACACAGAAGTGAGTGTGGTGCAGCGCCGCATTTGATTGGTCAGACTGATGACGTACATATCTGCGCACCACTGAGAGACAAATTTGATTGGGGAAATTGGTGGAAGTTGACAACAATTGGCCAAAATTGCGGTAAAGTTGCGGTGATTGGACAAAATTCAAATTATGCAGGACCTGCTGAAGTCACGGGAACTGGTAGAATCGCAACTTTGCAAAATCCTGGAGGGTCTGTCTAGCAAATTTCTCCACTAAAGAGTGCATATCTTCCGCACTGTGTGCAACTAGAGCACTGTCATAGGCAAAGAACATTTCTCTTACTACCTTTATCGATGTCTTACTCTTGGCTTTAAACTGTGCCAAATTGAACAAGTCAGCTTCTTTCCTTGTTTGAATGTATACTCCTACTGAAGTGTCTTTGAAGGCCACCTCAAGCATGGCTGCCAGATATAGCGAGAAGAGTGTAGGCGCCAGCACATACCCTTGTTTCATCCTGTTGCTTACTGAAAAGTCTTAAGACACAACCACTCATTGCCACGTTTGCTTGCATACCTGTATGGAGTACCTCGATCAGGCTGACAAACTTCTCTGTACAGCCATATTTCTTGAGTACCTGCCAAAGTCCTTGTCGCGATACAGTATCGAAGGCTTTACTGAAGTCAGTGAAGACTACATAAAGTGGCATGTTCTGTTCGATACACTTTTCTTGAACCTATTTCAAGCAGAAAATCATGTCCATTGTGCTTCTCCCACTTCTAAAGCTGCACTGGGTTTCCAGTAGTACATTCTGCAAGATGTATCCATTGAATCTGTTCAGTAGCACATGTGAGAGAATCTTACCAACAGTGGCTAGCAGTGATATACCTCGGTAATTTCCACAATCTTTCCTGTCACCTTTCTTGAACAAAGGCACAATACTTGCATCCTTCCAGTCTTGGGGTACTTTCTGGGCATCCCATATCTCTTGAATGAGCTTGTGTAAGCAGTTGGTCAGCTGAACACCACCAAATTTCCACACTTCTGCTGGAATTCCATCCCTTCCTGGAGCTTTACCATTCTGTGTTGTCCTGATAGCTGCCATTAGGTCATCAAGATTTGGTGGTTCATCCAGACTTGATACAGCTGGTCGTTGCACCAGAGTTTCTTTTGCCTCTTCAGTGAGATCTCCAGGGTTGTTCAGTAGTTGGTTAAAGTGGTCTGCAAATCTGTCCAGGTTTTTGCCTTTCTCTTGCAAAACCATTTCACCATCCATAGCCTTTAGTTGGATCAATCCTCTTGGTTTTGGGCCGTAGATTTCTCTCAAATCTGTGAAGAATGTTTTCATGTCCTTCCTGTCTGCTGCAATTTGGTTTCAAGCAATATGGGAAAGTAAAAGGATATCTCTGCTACTGAAAAGTGTCAAATAGTGCACTGCCTTGGACAAGGTATGAAACCATTAGATATTTCACGAAAATGTGAAAGTGTGATCATCGTACTGTGAAGAAATTTGTGGCTGATTCAGAGCACAGACGGGTTCAATTCAGTTCAATTCAGCTTTATTTATATAGCGCCATATCACAACAAAAGTCATCTCATAGCACTACCAAATGCAGGGAAAACCCCACAGTTGCAGAAAGACACAGCAATCAGATGATCCCCTGTGAGCAAGCACTTAGCGACAGTGGAGAGGAAAAACTCCCATTTAACAGGAAGAAATCTCTAGCAGAACCAGGCTCAGGGAGGGGCAGTCATCTGCTGCAACTGGCTGGGGGTGAGAGGATAGAGAGGATGAAGAGAACAGACATAAAGAACAGGAACAATGAGAAGCCAAGTACATTATTGGAGGTCACCCGGCAGTCTGAATCTATTAACAGCAAAACAAAAGGGGGGTTAAGAGACACAAGATCCCTCCCTAATCGTAGTCTATATTGAAAAGGAAGGATTTTACCCTTTTCTTACAAACAGAGATCGAGTCTGACTCCCGGACCCAGAGTGGTAACTGGTTCCACAGAAAAGGAACTTGATAGCAGAAGGCTCTGCCTCCCATTCTACTTTTGGAAATTCTGGGTATTACAAGTAATCCAGCATTTTGGGAGCATAGTGCTTTGTTAGGATGATAGGGTAATATCAGATCTTTTATATATAAGGGGGCCTGATTATTAAGAGCTTTGTAAGTGAGAAGAAGGATTTTAAACTTAATTCTAAACTCTATAGGAAGCCAATGAAGGGAGGCCAGAACCGGAGAGATATGATCTCTCTTTCTAGAGCCAGTTAAAACTCTTGCAGCAGCATTTTGGATCAACTGAAGACTTTTAAAAGATATTTTAGGACAACCTGACAATAACGAGTTACAATAATCTAATCTAGAGCTGACAAAGGCATGGATCAGTTTTTCAGCATCATTCAGAAACAAGATGCTCCTAATCTTGGCAATATTGTGCAGATGATAGAAGGCAGTCTTAGAAACAAATTTAATATGTGAATTAAAGAACAGATCTTGATCAAAAATAACTCCAAGGTTCCTCACAGAACTATTCAGAGTGAGAGTAGCGGCATCCAAATTAAAATTTTGATTTGGAAAGGAATTTCTAAGGTTTTTTGGACCAACAAGAATGACTTCAGTCTTATCTGGGTTTAATAGCAGAAAATTACAAGTCATCCAGGCTTTGATTTCCTTAAGACAGGCATCTAACTTGGCTAATTGATTACAATAATCGGGCTTCATTGACAGGTATAATTGTGTGTTGTCTGCGTAACAATAAAAATGTATACAGTGCTTTCTAATGATATTGCCTAATGGAAGCATATATTAACTAAAAAGAGTAGGGCCTAACAGATCCCTGTGGAACTCCATGACTGAGCGTAGAGTTGGAAGAAAACTCATCATTGATGTGAACAAATTGAAGTCTACTGGACAAATAAGATCTAAACCACTGCAGCGAAGTTCCATTTAGTCCAGCGTAGTGCTCTAATCTATCAAGTAGAATGTCATGATTGATAGTATCAAAGGCTGCACTAAGATCTAAAAGGACAAGTACAGAAACAAGTCCATTATCAGATGCGATAAGGAGGTCATTAGTGATCTTCACTAAGGCTGTTTCAGTGCTGTGATGAACTCTGAACCCAGAATGAAACTCTTCAAATAAACAATTTCCCTGCAAGTGGTCAAACAATTGTGCAGCAACAACTCTTTCTAAGATTTTTGAAATGGGTTTGTGCAGATAAAGCCACAATGAGGAAGGTTTTTGCCAGACATATTCATCAGATTAAGAGAGCAGCTGCTAAAGTGCCATTACAAAGCAGCAAACAGGTATTTGAAGTTGCTGGTGCCTCTGGAGTCCCACGAACCTCAAGGTGTAGGATCCTCCAAAGACTTGCAGTTGTGCATAAACCTACTATTCGGCCACCCCTAACCAATGCTCACAGGTAGAAATGTTTGCAGTGGGCCCAGAAATACATGAAGACTAATTTTCAAACAGTCTTGTTTACTGATGAGTGCTGTGCAACCCTCGATAGTCCAGATGGATGGAGTAGTGGATGGTTGGTGGATGGCCACCATGTCCCAACAAGGCTGCAATGTCAGCAAGGAGGTGGCGGAGTCATGTTTTGCGCTGGAATCATGGGGAGAGAGCTGGTAGGCCCCTCTAGGGTCCCTGAAGGTGTGAAAATGACCTCGGTAAAGTGTATAGAGTTTCTGACTGACCCCTTTCTTTCATGGTACAAAAAGAAGAACTGTACCTTCCGTAGAAAAATTATCTTCATGCATGACAATGCACCATCTCGTGTTGCAAAGAATACCTCTGTGTCATTGGCTGCTATGGGTATAAAAGGAGAGAAACTCATGGTGTTGCCCCCCTCCTCCCCTGACCGCAAGCCTATTGAGATCCTTTGAAGCATCCTCAAGCAAAAGATCTATGGGGGTGGGAGGCAGTTCACATCAAAACAACAGCTGTGGGAGGCTATTCTGACATCTTGCAAAGAAATTCAAGCAGAAACTCTCCAAGAACTCACAAGTTCAATGGATGCAAGAATTGTGAAGGTTATATCAAAGAAGGGGTCCTATGTTAACATGTAACTTGGCCTATTAAGATGTTTTCCACTGAAATAGCTTTTGATTTCAGTATATATGACCTCCTAATGCTGCAAATTCAACAAATGACCATTTTCAGTTTTTCAAAACCAATAAAACGTTTTGAAACTGTTGTGCATAATAATTTGGAACAGTGCATTTTGAGTTTTTTTATTTTTGCAAAAAATAGTTATCATTGGGAGGGTTGTTCAATAAAATTTGAATTATGCTCTAACAGTTGATGACTTGAAAATTATACTCACTGTCATTTGCGTCGACTATTTAGGAAAATCAGAGGCAAATATCATTTGCATAATAATTTGGAACACGGTGTAAGATCACCAACAGTTTTGTTGTGAAGGGTTTTCAACAGTTGCTCGTGTTCACTACTTTGCAAACCAAAAAGAACTGTAGTGGCGTGTTTAGGGATGGGAATTGAGAACTGGTTCCTGTTGGGAACTGGCTCTAAACTTTTCGAGCCCCCGGAATCGTACATCGCTGATATTATCAAGTCCTCTTATCCATGCTATGGGTTTAAACATTACCTTGTTTTTTTAAAAAAATGGCATGTATCATGACATCACACACAGAGGCGGATTTACTATTAGGCAAAGGTAGGCAACTGCCTTAGGCCCTGATCTGCTTAGGGCTCCGATCTACTAGGAGCCCCATATATATTTTTTAAATGTTTAGCATATTTAACATGATGTCCGACAAAATAAAGACACACCAGTATTTACATAAACAGCAAATCAAATCACGAACATAACATCCTCCCCCCTTCTCCTCAGACTGCTGGACTCTTCCATGATGTCTGAGACATGTGCATATGCGTATTGTTGGTTGCATTGTAAACAAACCATACAGTATGTACAATAGCAGCAAAATAAAAACGAAGTTATCCGAGCAGTGCAGAGAAATGGAGAAAATGGAAGAGCACAGAAATTTTTTATCTAAACAACCTTTTTCACTTCAACCTGGGAGGAGACTAACCCTCCCAAAGAGCAGATAAAGAGCAACACTGCTTGTATGAGCACACATGATGCTAATGACGAGCACCTGTTGTTAATGAGGAGGCAGCGGTGGGTTGCAGACAGTACAGGTAAACAACATTTTTTTTACTATTTTTTTCTAATTACAAGATTTGCAGAGGCCAAGGCTCACAAGGTCAAAATTGAATATGGCCAAATGTGCTCCCCAGGCATGCACAGGATATCTGCAGCCTCAGCAGATGACATTACATGAGATTAAATATAGTTTTGAGAGGTTTTTTTGCACTAAAAGTTATGGGAAGAACTCCAAATTTTAAAGCAGATGCCTTTTTCCACAGTTTACTGCAATGATATTGTATATAACGCCACAAGAAAAGCATAGGATTGTCAAAAAACTTCCTATTAAACAGTAATTTGTAAATTAAGCAGAACCTTCTGCTATACAGAAAAACTCTTTTGCGCAACAGCAAATACAGACTTTAACACAATTAAGTGAGAATGAAGTAGCTACTCATAAATTTGTCATAAAAATGACCAACACTGTATGCTACTCTTGCTTAGAACTTGAACGAGAAAGGATGAAAAAAAAAATTATCCATTACAACAGCTAAATTCCATTGAATGCATGTTAAAGAGTGTTGTAAGATGTGCCTAATGCAGGTGTTTAGATAGGACAGCTCAGTGCGTGAACGTGAGTGAGTGCGTGCGTGCGCGCAGCCGAGGCGCGCCCCGGCGGTGTGTGTGGAACGGCCCCGACGAGTGAACGGTGTGTGTGATTTTGGTTTTGGGCGGATGAGAGACAGAGAGCGAGGCGACCGGAGCAGGTAGAAATGGTTGCTAATAATATTGCAGTCTGTGAATAAAGCCCCAACGCTTCAGCGAAACGGCCTGTGTTTCTGTGCACCACAATACCGTTCTTAACAAGAGTGAGGTTTTACTCAGGAGTTGACCCCGGAGGAAGAAAAGCGCCTCCGGCCCTGGAGAAGACAGATCTCCCCTGCGTCCCCCAACCACGGTTAGGAGACGAGAAGCAGGAACGGTTAACAAGAGTATAGATTTGGAAATTATTGGCAGCAGCTTCATTTGAAAACTCCCTAACTGCAGCCGTGCCCAACTACTCTGTACTGAGCGCAGAGAAAAAAGAAATAATTTATTCTGTTATTCTGTATTGTCTATCGAAGTCTGTGTTTTTCTGAAAAAAATACTGACTATTCTTTCTTTCCATGTCTGACTCCTACCTGTCTGTCTATCTGCTACGCGTCTTGACACACACCAGTCTCATCAGATACTCATCTTTCCTTTACTGGGAGGAGGGTCTCTCCTTGGGGGTTTGCCAGGGCGCACGTTGTTCCTTGTCCAGACCAGAGATTCACAGCTTTAAAGCTCATTGACAAGATGTAGTAATGATTTTACCTCTAAAGATGTATAAAATGTTACAACACTGGCTGTAGTGTTAGATTTGCTCGGTTGTTTGTGGTTTTATGGTGTCTCTCCTCATACGCGCTTCCGCAACGGGGTGCTTTTCAGGCAGGCGGACTTTTTTTCAACACAAACCTGGCACTCCGTACATGCGGTCAAGACAGAAACATGGGGAGACGTGGGCTGGGAGACAGAGGAAGGGATGTTGTGGGAAAATTCGCGGGTGAGTGCTTTTTTTTAAAGCACACACTGAGTTTTTTTGCTGATGTGTTCCATTAAAACTCACTGTAAACACAGAAGTGAGCGTGATGCAGTGATGCATTTGATTGGTTAGACTGAATGTTTGCACACTACTCGGGGACAAAGTTGACGAGAATTGGCCAAAATTGCGGGAAAGCTGCGGTGATTGGCCAAAGTTGCAAGGTCTCTCAAAAGATGTGGCAATGGCCTGATTTTGGGTGAATTAGTGCGATTGCAATATTGCGAAATCCTGGAGGGACTGGTAAGTATTCCAAGGTTGTCATAGCCAGGAGCGTCACTGGGGTTAAGCTCCCAGTGCTCATAAAATGCTCCTTATGGCGTGCGTCTGGAAAAGCTTCTGACAACTAAGTCCAACTCCTAGCCTGCCCGTGTGGTCTAGTCTCTAAGCCCGGCGGAACTGCTTTTACTAATAGGAGAAGGGGCGAGGGTGGATCTCTGGCGCCTTAAAACCAGATGCTTCGGGTAGATGGTGGCTCGTCAACCTAGGAAGGTAGCCCATCTAGGGGAAGGTAAAACCTGATTTCAAACCTCCGCTGCCTTATGGCACACCCGGTCACGGGAAAGGCTTCGGGAGTTAACCCTGAGGAAAAATCCGGAGTCGGAGTCCCTAAGGCAGTTCTCTGTTGTGCTCAACATCGTTCTGGCAGCTCCTGCGACGGCGCTGGTGCCAAACTGTAGCAGCCCTGCTGTTCCTTTGGATTCATCAGTGACGTGGAGAGGGGGGGACATGGTGCATGGGCAACATCTTGTCCTCCATATCTTCCTGCCCAGGCTTGAATCCTACCAACGCCCAATGCTGGAAGGTAGAACACCGGATCACTGGAGAGGACACTCCAGCTTCGCCTTTGGCGTAGACAAAACATGAGGAATGACAGTTACCGGTTATAAGCCACCGCTCAATTGGCGTAGAGCGCGGCGCCAGGGGTTGTTCCCGATGGTGGGAGGGATCATCGGATCTCACTGGACAGCTACCGCCCGCCTCAAGCTGGGCAGCCCCCAGCCAATAAGGTGTTGTCCCGCCACAGCTTGCTTTCCTCATTGGGTGCATGGGGATGAGGAGAAGTCCGAACAGCAGGCTGAGAACCTTCGCACCAGGCAAGACAAAAAAACAAAAGAGACCAACTCTAAAACTGGGAACTTGGAACGTCCGCACTATGATGACAGGACTCGCTGCTAACCTCAAGGACATCAACGACACCAGGAAGACTGCCATCATCAATAATGAGCTGAAGAGACTGGGAGTGGATATCGCCACTCTCCAGGAAACACTGTTGGCTGACCCAGGCACACTGAGAGAGAAGGACTACACGTTCTACTGGCAGGGAAAGGGCAGCGACGAACACAGGGAACACGGAGTGGGCTTCGCAGTGAAGAACACCTTGCTGAAGATGGTGGAACCGGGCAGCAATGGCTCTGCACGACTCCTCACACTCCGCCTGAACACCACTCAAGGCCCAGTCACCCTCGTCAGTGTGTATGTCCCAACACTGACAGCCACACCAGAGGCAAAAGACGAGTTCTACGAGAATCTCGCAACATCTGTCAGGATCATCCCCAACTCTGAACAACTCATTCTCCTTGGAGACTTCAATGCCAGAGTGGGTGCTGACCATGACTCCTGGCCCTCCTGTCTTGGACCATTTGGCGTGGGCAGAATGAACGACAATGGACAGCGGCTGCTCGAGTTCTGCACATATCACGATCTGTGCATCACAAACTCGTTCTTCAAGATCAAGCCCCAACACAAGGTTTCCTGGCGACATCCGCGCTCAAAGCACTGGCACCAGCTGGACTTGATCCTGACCAGGCGCACCTCACTGAAGAACGTGCTAATCACCCGTTCGTTCCAGAGTGCAGATTGCGACACAGACCATTCATTGGTGTGTTGCAAGGTCAAGCTGCAGTTGAAGAAATTCCATTGTGCTCGACAGCCTGGAAAGGCACGGATTGACACCAGCAAGATGGCCCAACCAGAACTTGTTGAGCAGTTTGCCTCCACCTTTGAGAAGGAACTTGGTGTACCACAAGAAGGAGAATCTGCAAAGCAGAAGTGGGAAGAGCTGCGAAACACCATCCACCGCACAGCCTTGGCTACCTTTGGGAGGAAGACCTCGAAGTCACAGGACTGGTTTGATGCCAAGTTGACGGAGATGATCCCCGTCATTGAAGCCAAGCGCTCAGCACTTGCTGAGTACAAGAAGTACCCAAACGAGAAGAATCTCCAGATTCTCAGGGCCGTGAGAAGCAAAGTTCAGCAGACTGCTCGGCGCTGTGCCAACGAATACTGGACTCAGCTCAGCCAAGACATTCAAACCGCTGCCATAACGGGGAACATCCGTGGTATGTACGATGGCATCAAGAAAGCACTTGGTCTGGCTCAGAGCAAGACGGCCCCCCTCAAATCCTCCACTGGGGAGATGATCACAGAAAAGAACAAGCAGATGGAGAAATGGGTGGAACACTACTCCGACCTCTACTCCAGACAGAACACCATGACACCATCAGCCCTTGATGCCATCGACTGCCTGCCATTCATGGACGAACTTGACGCCGAGCCAACCATCGACGAACTCAGCACGGCCACTGATAGCTTGGCCGCTGGCAAGGCACCCGGCAACGACGGCATACCCCCCGACCTGATCAAGCACTGCAAGACCGCCCTACTGCTGCCATTGCATGATGTCCTCTGCCAGTGCTGGAAGGAAGGTGCCGTACCACAGGACATGAGGGACGCCAAGATCATCACCCTCTACAAAAACACAGGGGAGAGAAGCGACTGCAACAACTACAGGGGCATCTCCCTCCTCAGCGTTGTTGGCAAGGTCTACGCATGAGTTGTTCTCATTCGTCTACAGAACCTTGCCGAACGTGTCTACCCCGAGTTTCAGTGTGGCTTCCGCGCTGAGCGATCGACGGTCGACATGATATTCTCCATCCGCCAACTCCAGGAGAAATGCAGAGAACAGAACATGCCCCTGTACGTTGCCTTCATCCACCTCACCAAAGCGTTCGATCTGGTCAGCAGAGAGGGCCTTTTCAAGATCCTGCCAAAGATAGGATGCCCACCAAAGTTGCAAAGCCTCATCGAATTGTTTCACACCAACATGCAGGGGATAGTGCAGCATGACTGCAACGTCTCAGAGCCATTCAACATATGCAGCGGAGTGAAACAGGGCTGTGTACTTGCGCCAGCCCTCTTTGGGATTTTCTTTGCTATGCTCCTGAGGCATGCCTTCAGCACAGCAACAGAGGGAATCTACCTGCACACAAGATCTGACAGCAGGCTTTTCAACCTCGCCCGCCTGAAAGCCAGAACCAAAGTACACGAGGCTCTAATCAGAGACATGCTGTTCGCAGACGACGCTGCAGTTGCAACCCACACACAGCAGGAGCTTCAGACCCTGAGGGACCACTTCTCCCAGGCATGCAAGGGCTTCGGGCTTACCATCAGCCTGAAGAAGACTAACGTCTTGGCGCAAGGCACGGAAGCACCACCAACCATCACCATCGACGACTACGAGCTGGAGGTCGTGAATCAGTTCACATACCTGGGGTCCACGATCAGCAACAACCTCTCCCTTGATACAGAGATCAACAAGAGGATTGGAAAATCAGCCTCCACACTCGCTCGCCTCACCACACGAGTGTGGAAGAATCCCAAACTCTCTGTCAAGACGAAGATGGCAGTGTACAATGCCTGTGTCATCAGCACACTGCTCTATGGGAGTGAGACGTGGACAACATACGCCCGGCAGGAAAAGAGACTGAACTCCTTCCACTTGCGCTGCATTCGCCGCATCCTGGACATATCCTGGCAGGACAAAGTGCCCAACACAGAAGTTCTGTCCCGCGCCGGCCTTCCCTCCATGTTCACTCTACTCAGGCAGCACAGGCTCCGCTGGCTAGGCCACGTTCACCGTATGGAGGATGGCAGAATCCCCAAAGACGTCCTCTACAGAGAACTGGCGACTGGCAGGAGAGACGTTGGCCGCCCACAGCTGCGCTTTAGAGACGTCTGCAAGAGAGACATGAAGGCCCTGGAGATCAACACAGAGCGCTGGGAGGACCTTGCAGCGGACCGCTCCAAATGGAGAGGCACCCTGACCAGACAGCTCAAGGCGGGTGAAGAGAGACTGACTGCTGCAGCAGATGAAAAAAGGACCCGCAGGAAGAACCGCCACAGACCCAGCAGCACGGATACCACCCACAAGTGCTACCTGTGTGACAGGGACTGCCATTCACGCATCAGCCTGTTCAGCCACAGGCGGTGCTGTTCCAGCAGAGTAGACGTTTAGGATTCTCTTCCATGGTCATCATAGACCGACGGAGGCCAACGGAGGGACTGGTAAGTATGAACAAACAACAGATCTTTTTTTTATAACAGACAAGATTCTACATTCAATTTGTTAAACTTCTTTGTTTTTCTAGATGTAATTCCTGATGCCTGAATGATATCATCATTTGAAAACTTCTGAGGACAATAAGTTTCAGGTAGGATTTCACTAAGGCCTGAAAAGAAAGTGTAGAACAAGAAAAAGCAGGGCCCCATTTCTGTCTTTGCCTGGGGCCCTAAATGGACCAAGTCCGCCCCTGGTCACATGCCGCCATTACCTAGCAACGCCATGAGGCCGTCGCTACCAAAGGATAAAGGTGGAAGCATATGTAAACACTAGCAGCATGGCGTATGATAAACATGAGTTGAAACATGTCTTGACGCAGAAGCATGGGATAAAATGAAAGACTGCAATGTGTTCGACAGTCTATGAAGTGCACCCTTCACCTGATTCCAAAACAGCAGCACCTCCATTAGCGACGGTAATATTAGCTTATTATTATTAGTAGAATATTAGAGCGATGCTAGCAGTCTTGCAGGCTAAGTTTAATCCTTTTTTTTTAACTCACAAAACCCAACTAAAAATGTCTGATATTTAAATATGATCTTATTCTTTTTAGATGATGACAGCAACAGGTAGCTCTGAGGTTTTACCAACCTGCTCACTCGCCGCTCCTTGCAAGGATTACCCACTGATGCTAGTTGCACACAGAGCTGTAACAAAGTTTGTAGTGCAAGGCTTGCATCCATTCATGACCGTAGAGCAGCTGGTCATTTTGGTAGCTGGTGGTATGATGTAGGTTACAGAGTAATACTGAATTACTCTTTCCCAGAATGAGTAATGTCTTGGGGTTTTACCTGTCATGGTTTATTAAGCTGACAGCTCACGTGCACGATGCAACAGCACAGGAAAGTCACCACAGGAAGGGGCACGTTTGAAAGTTTATTAATTTGCAAAATATGTGCACAGCTAGGGAAACAGTCGTTCACCAGAGGAACCACCCTGTGGAGAGAGACGAGAACTGTGAGTGGAGGAACAGAGTAAGGGGGAATGGGCGAGCCAAATTGCCACTTACTTGAGAATCCAGGGAGAACTGGCAGGGCCCTAGCAGTGAATAGATGAACCAGTAGGGTGTGGGGATGAGCTGGTGGTGCCTGACTGAGTGGAGATAGGAAGCTGAGGAAATGGTGAGATGTGGCAGGAGCACGCGCGCAGTCCTGGAGACACACCTGCACAGTGGCAGCAACCTGAGGAGAGAAGAGCAACAAGGTAAGACAATGTGTCTATGCTTGTTAAATAATACTTGCTTGTCTGTTTAACGGGCAGTATACCCAGACGAGCCAGCGCTGAATGCACAGAGAGAGCCTCCTTAAGTATGCTGGCTGATGAGCGGGCGCAGGTGCGTCTTCCCGCTTCAGGTGCAGTGATGAGTTGATGAAGGTGAGGCAGGATGGGAGGGGCGCGCTCTCGATGCCCATGACATTACCAGTATGTTAATATACAATTATTTTATGCATGTGTGGGTGTATATACACTGTGCATATATACTTTATATATTTAAAAAAACAAGCAAAAATTACACCCAAGTACAGCATGTATATTTTTGTGATTACTAAAATAACATAATTGTGCAGTTGTTTCTAATCACTTCGGTATTCCATTTCTACTGCTTTTATTTATATTGCTTTTCAGCATTTAAACATAACAAATGTTACAAGGCATAAATGCCCATTTTTATGTGTTTACAGTCTTTTATATTTGATTTTATTCTATCTTATTCTTATTCTATATATTTTTTTTTTCTGGTTCCGGTTCCACCGGACCGGCGGCGCCACACGAGTTGGCTGCCCGTTGCAACAGCCTTTTTTTTATCTTCCTTCTTCTTTCTACACCTTTCACTCTATATATATATCACGGACACACAGATCGCCCCAGGGGTCTCCCGAGTTGGTGGACGGAGCCACTGTTTACAGCGGGAGACGCTACAGCGGGGAGGAGCTAGTGCTAGCTAGCACTCGGTCGCCGCCCGGTGCTAATGGGGAAACTCGACATACCGGGAGCTGTAGCGAAAATGACGTGGGTGCCGGGCTGGAGTTTAGGCGGCGTGCAAGAAATATAAGACAGAATAATAAAGAGCGATGGCAAGAACCAAGCAGACCGCCCGTAAAATCTACTGGAGGAAAAAGCCCCCCAGGAAGCAGCTAGCCACCAAGGCTGCTCGGAAAAGCGCTCCGGCCACCGGCGGAGTGAAGAAGCCTCACCGTTACAGGCCCGTGGCTCTGAGAGAGATCCGTCGCTACCAGAAATCCACGGAGCTGCTCATCCGTAAGCTGCCCATCCAGCGCCTGGTGAGGGAGATCGCTCAGGACTTCAAGACCGACCTGCGCTTCCTGAGCTTCGCCGTCATGGCTCTGCAGGAGGCCAGCGAGGCCTACCTGGTGGGTCTCTTCTTCGCTAAGAGGGTCACCATCATGCCCAAAGACATCCAGCTGGCCCGCCGCATCTGCGGAGAGAGAGCTTAGACTTTCTGCTGCACATTCACCAACCATAATGCTCCGCACTGTGTGTCTATATATATATATATATATATATATATGTATATATACTGTATATATATATATATATATGTTTACTAGATGTTCTTGTTTTTTCTTGCCTTCTGATTGTTGCTCTGAGTGTTGCTGTCCCTGTGCTGTTGCAATCCTGGAATTTCCCCAGTGTGGGACTAATAAAGGCTTATCTTATCTTATCTTATCTTATCTTTTTAAGAGAAGAAGCATTGTTTAAAGTCAGAAAAATAACAAAACTCCTGCATTGATGCTGAAATCCTGTGAAGGCCTGCTTTTCACCCCACAAGGAAAACTGATCAAGAATTGATAAGGCAATTGATAAAGAATTGGATCAGTGGGGGATCACATCTGCTCTCTACCGAGATGGCAGCTTAGAAAGTTGCTCCCACAGCCTAACACCTGAAAACTGATTCAATGATCACAAATCCCCGCCTGGGAACTCAAACTTTGGTCAGGTAATTACTGGATCAGACCACCGACCCTTCGGAACCAAGATATCAATGCCTAACCAAGAAATTCGGAACACCCAGCATCACAAAGAGTCATCGCCAACGCTGCCGGCTAAAGCTAGCAACAGCGTGGATGCCTATGTTAGCAGACCTCACGAGGATTCAGCAGCTGCACCAGACGCGGCCGCCGGTGAGCTCACAATGAATTTTGTCGTCACAGAAATAACAGCAATTCAAATGTCCAAGAAAAATATAGAACGGGACACAAAAGAAATTAAAGCTACTGTGGAGGACATTGAGGGGAAAATTAGCACGCTAAGCTCCCGCATGGATGAGGCTGAGCAGCGGGTCGCCGCTTTAGAAAACGTCGCCTCGACATCTGAGCAGCAAATCAAAATTATGTGTGAAGAAATGCAAAAGATGCGGGAACACCTGGATGACTTAGATAATAGAGGATGGTGCTGCAACATAAAAATTCTGGGAATATCGGAGTTAAAAGAAGGAGATGACATGATTCACTTTCTGCAACAAGAGATTCCAATTATGCTGGAGCGGCAGCTCACAGACCTGGAGATACAGCGAGCCCATCACGTCCCCACCGGCCCGGTGAGACGGGAGCTGAGAGAGGAAGGCTGTCCGCGCCCGGTCATGGTCAATTTACTCCGCTACCCGGTGAAAGAGGAGATACTCCAAGCAGCCAGGGAAAAGGGGCAGATAACGTGACATGGAGCTAAGATCATGTTTTTCCCTGATTACTCTAAGCAAACCATGGAATGAAGGGGATCCTTCAGGCAAGTCAAGTCAGATCTGAGAAGCAGGGGAGTACAGTATTCTCTCCACTTCCCCGCTATCCTGGAGATCAAGCACAACGGAGCACAATACCGGTTCAACTCACCTGATGAAGCCGCAGAGTTCATCAGGAAGAACATCGTCAAAGAAGGGACCTAATACGTTATACACTGGGTAAATGTGCTAATGGACAAATTTCTCTGTTGCAGTCTATATAAGGGAAAACATAATGGTAATTTCCACCAAAGACTAACGCTTAATTCTTTACAACTACGTGTATTCCAAGTTCACTGTTATGGGGTATTGTACAGACGTGGACAAAATTGTTGGTGCCCCTCTGTTAATGAAAGAAAAACCCACAATGGTCACAGAAATAACTTGAATCTGACAAAAGTGGTAATAAATAAAAATTCTATGAAAATTAACCAATGAAAATCAGACAATGCTTTTGAATTGTGGTTCAACAGAATTATTTTAAAAAACAAACTCATGAAACAGGCCTGGACAAAAATGATGGTACTCTTAACTTAATATTTTGTTGCACAACCTTTTGAGGCAATCACTACAACCAAACGATTTCTGTAACTGTCAGTGAGACTTCTGCACCTCTCAGCAGGTATTTTGGCCCACTCCTCAGGAGCAAACTGCTCCAGTTGTCTCAGGTTTGAAGGGTGCCTTCTCCAGATGGCATGTTTCAGCTCCTTCCGCAGATGTTCAATAGGATTTAGATGAGGGCTCATAGAAGGCCACTTTAGAATAAGATAAGATAAGATAAGCCTTTATTAGTCCCACAACGGGGAAATTCCAGGATTGCAACAGCACAGGGATAGCAACACTCAGAGCAACAATCAGAAGGCAAGAAAAAAACAAGCAAGCAAGAGCAGCTAATATACATATGTACATATTACTATAAAATATATATACACACACACACACACACACAGACACAGAGTGCAGAGCATTGTAGCTGGATGGAATAAATATATGAATATATGAACACACAGTGCAGAGCATTGTAGCTAGATGGAATAAATATGTAAATATATAAACACCCACAGTACGGAGCATTGCAGCTAGGTGGAATAAATATGCAAGTATATAAACACACACAGTGCGGAGCAATGTAGCTAGATGGAATAATATGTAGATATATAAAAACACAGTGCGGAGCATTGTAGCTAGATGGAATAAATATATAGATATATAAATATAAACACACCCAGTGCTGAGCAGATGAATAGTCCAATGTTTGGCTCTTAGCCATTCTTGGGTGTTTTTAGCTGTGTGTTTTGGGTCATTATCCTGTTGCAAGACCCATGACCTGCGACTGAGACCAAGCTGTCTGACACTGGGCAGCACATTTCTCTCTAGAATACCTTGATAGTCTTGAGATTTCATTGTACCCTGCACAGATTCAAGACACCCTGTGCCAGATGCAGCAAAGTCAGCCCCACAACATAACAGAACCTCCTCCATGTTTCACAGTAGGGACAGTGTTCTTTTCTTGCTATGCTTCATTTTTGCGTCTGTGAACATAGAGCTGATGTGCCTTGCTAAAAAGTTCCAGTTTTGTCTCGTCTGTCCATAGGACATTCTCCCAGAAGCTTTGTGGCTTGTCAACATGCAGTTTGGCAAATTCCAGTCTGGCTTTTTTATGATTTGTTTTCACCAGTGGTGTCCTCCTTGGTCGTCTCCCATGAAGTCCACTTTGGCTCAAACAACAACGGATGGTGCGATCTGACACTGATGTACCTTGACCTTGGAGTTCACCATGAATGTGTTTAGAGGTTGTTCTGGGCTCTTTTGTTACATTCGTATTATCTGTCTCCTCCTGCAGCCACGTCCAGGGAGGTTGGCTACAGTCCCGTGGATCTTAAATTTCTGAATAATATGTGCAACTGTAGTCACAGGAACATCAAGATGCTTGGAGATGGTCTTATAGCCTTTACCTTTAACATGCTTGTCTATAATTTTCTTTCTAATCTCCTGAGACAACTCTCTCCTTTGTTTCCTCTGGTCCATGTTTAGTGTGATACACACCATGTCACAAAACAGTACAGTGACTACTTGTCACCCTTTAAATAGGCCGACTGACTGATTACAAGTTTGTAGACACCTGTGATGTTAATTAGAGGACACATCTTGGTTGATTATGTCCCTATGGTCACATTATTTTCAATCTTTTCTAGGGGTACCATCATTTTTGTCCAGGCCTGCTTCATGAGTTTGTTTTTTAAAATAATTCTGTTGAGCCACAATTCAAAAGCATTGTCTGATTTTCATTGGTTAATTTTCACAGAATTTTTATTTATTACCACTTTTGTCAGATTCAAGTTATTTCTGTGACCATTGTGGGTTTTTCTTTCATTAACAGAGGGGTACCAACAATTTTATCCACGTCTGTAGATATCAGGTGTTTGGTTAAAGGAAGGCCGAGTTTGGGTGATCAGCTCAGGTTTTTGTTTTTGTTTTTTTTTGCTGAAGTGAGCTATGACTCACTTTAAGCTCATTTGTTCCAGCTTTAGTAAATTGGCTGGGTTTGTACATAGTTTGTTCGTGTTCGCTTTGTTTGTTTGTTTTTTGTTTTGTTATTACTCTTCTTTTAAACCCACTCTGGTCCACCTTTCTGACAATGTACACATATTTGATTTACTTCAAAAACTATGGCAAACATAATTGATCATAAAATAGCCAGCTGGAACCTTAAGGGTCTGAATAACATCGTTAAGAAAAAGAAAATCCTAATATATCTAAAATCATCTAAGGTGGACATAGCCTTTGTCCAGGAAACACATTTGAACAGGAAAGAATCTTTGAAACTCAGACGCTCCTGGGTGGGTAAAAACTTCTCAAGCCGAGGAACTCGTAAAAGTAGAGGGGTCTCTATTTTGATTCACAAGTCAATTAATTTTAAAGAGATAAAAGTAATTACAGGCTCAGACGGATGCTATATAATAGTACACAGGCAATTGTTGGACACGCCAGTCATTCTCTGTAACATTTATGCACCAAATTCTGATAGGCCAGAATTTTTCCATAATTTATCACAACTCCTCCTGGAATTAGGCAATACTCAGATTATATTAGGTGGTGATTTCAATCAAATACTGGATCAGGATCTAGACAGATCCAAACCTAGACTCAATGTAGAGAATAGGTCAGCTACTGCTATTAAACAACTGGTTTCAGATTTGGGTCTAGATGAAATCTGGAGACTGATTCATCCAGACACACGAGATTACTCCTTTTTTTCTGCCCCCCCCCCTAATGTTTACACTAGAATTGATTATTTTTTGATTTCTCAGTCATTACTTGATAAATGTGTTAGTTCACAAATAGGTAACATAGTAATCTGTCATGATTTAAACCCAGAACAGCCCACACGCACGGTACAACAGTAAAGGAACACTGGGACATAGGAACACGTTTGGAAATTTTATTAAATTTCAAGAACCACAGCATGGCTAGAGAAAATGTCACTCGCCAGAGGAACAGCCTGGGGAGAGAATACGAGAGCCGTGAGCTGAGGAATGGAGACAGGGGAAATGGACTAGCCAAATAACCACTTATGTGGGAGATAAAGGAGAACCGGCAGAACCCCGAACTTGGGAAGAGACGAACCAGCAGGGTGAAGTGAATGGAGTCGGTGCTGTCTAACTGGGTGAAGAATAGTTGCATCTGAGCGGTGATGATGGGGCAGTGGGCGCACGTAGTCCCCAGAGATGCACCCACACAATGGCAGCAACCTGAGGAGAGAAGAGGAAAAGAACAGGTGAGTAACAATACACCTGAATGTACAACTGAGCTTGTTGAGATCCAGTCTGCTAAGACCGTATACCCAGACGAGCCAGCGTTGGCGCATTGAAGAGTTGATCCTTTTAAACGCTGGCTGATGAGAAGTAGCAGGTGCGTCTCCTCACCCGGGTGCGTTGATGACCTGGGGAAAAACAACGGGAAGGAGGGGGCGCGTGCTCACCAACCATGACAGTGCCTCCCCCTCAAGGAACGCCTCCTGGCGGTTCATTAGGCTTCTCAGGATGGGCTCAGAGGTAGGCCTGGAGCATCCCCTTGTCAAGGACGAGAGATCTGGGGATCCAGGAACGTTCCTCCGGGCCGTAACCCTGCCAATGGACCAGATACTGCAGTCCCCGGCCCCGACGGCAAACATCCAGGATGCATTGAACTGTATAGGTGGTGTGGCCGTCGATCATCCAGGGGGGAGGAGGCGGCTTCAGGGGAGGGCAAAGGGGGCTGACCGAGAGGGGCTTGATTTGGGAGACATGAAAAGTTGGGTTCACCTGCAGGGACAAAGGAAGCTTCAGCCGGACCGTGACGTCATTGACCAGCCTGGAGATGGGACAAGGTCCCAGGAAGTGGGGCAACAGCTTCTTGGAGTCGGTTTTCAATGGAATCTGGTCCGCTGCCAGCCAGACCTGCTGATCCATGGTATACTTGGGTGCAGGAACCCGCTTCCTGTCAGCCCTCAGGTGATTGTGCTCAGATGAGTGGACGAGGGTGGCATGAGTGGACCTCCAGACCCGTCGGCAACGACAAGCATGACCCCCACAGATGGCACCGCGACCTCCCTCTCAGCCATAGGTAATAAGGGGAGGGTATACCCCACTGAAGCCTCAAAAGGGGTAACCCCTGTAGCAGAGGAGATAGCTGAATTCAGAGCATACTCCACCCAAGTCAAATGCGTGTTCCAGGAGGAGGGGTTTTCAGCTGCTACACACCGGAGAGTGGCCTCCAAGGACTGATTGGCGCGCTCAGCCTGGCTGTTGCTCTGTGGATGGTTACCAGAGGAGAGGCTGACTGTTGTCCAGAGCATATGGCAGAAGGCCCTCCAGACCAAGGACGTGAATTGGGGACCCCGGTCAGACACAATGTCCAGAGGGATGCCATGGAGACAGATGACGTGAGTGGGGAGAAGGTCGGCGGTCTCCATGATGGAGGGAAGTTTGGGAAGGGCAACCAAGTGGACGACCTTCAAGAAGCGGTCAACAATGGTCAGGATGACCGACTTCACGTGGGAGGGGGGAAGGCTGGTGACGAAGTCCAAGGCGATGTGCGACCATGGATGACCTGGGATAGGTAAGTGGTGAAGTCAAGCAGGGGGAGAGGAATTGGACTCGGTCACAGGTTTGGCAGGCCCGCACATACTCCTGCACACCGCCACAGCGTGGGCCACCAGAACGCCCGCCGAATGAGGTCGATGGTACGGGTGATCCCAGAGTGGCAGGCAAAGCGGCTGGTGTGACCCCACTGAATTACATCGCATGGGTGAAGCCTCTGGTCGGAGGGTGTGCGCTGCGAAAGGACAGCGCCCATCCCCCAATCAGAAGCATCCACCTCGAGGACAAATTGGAGCTGGGTGTCGACCTGAGCCAAGATAGGTGTTTCAGAGAACAGACCCTTTAATTTCACAAATGCCTGTTTTGCTGCTTCGGTCCAGCAGAAAGGGACCTTAACAGAGGTCAGCTGTGTAAGGAGCAGTGCTATCCCACTATAGTTCCTAATGAACCTGCGGTAGAAAATCGCTAACCTGAGGAAGCGTTGGAGCTCCCTACGGGTGTGGGGAGTTAGCCAATTAAGCACTGCCCTTACCTTGGCCAGGTCAGCAATCAGTCTCCCTTCAGCCACTATGAAGCCCAAGAAGGTGGTAGAACTGGTGGAGAACTCACACTTCTCCATCTAAGACCTCATGTTCCTCTGGTGAGCAGGAGAAAATTAAGATGTCATCCAAATAGACAAAAACAAACTGATTCAGCATATCGTGAAGGACGTCATTGATAAGCCGCTGGAAGACGGCAGGGGCGTTAGTGAGCCCAAATGGCATGACCAAATATTCATATTGCCCCAGATGTGTTCTAAAAGCCATCTTCCACTCATCTCCCTCACAAATACGAATCAGGTGGTATGCGTTCCTAAGATCTAATTTGGTGAATACCCGTGATCGCTGAAGGAGTTCAAATGCGGAGCTCATTAAGGGCAGAGGATATTTATCCTTGATAGCAATAGCGTTCAACTCCCGGTAGTCAATACACGGGCGCAGAAAACCACCCTTCTTTCCAACAAAAAAGAACCCAGCTCCGAGAGGAGCCAAAGATGGCCAAACAAGGCCGGCGTTCAGCGAGTCTTTTATGTAACTCTCCATAGCCTCCCTCTCCGGGCCAGAAATGTTATAAAGCCAGCTGGACAGCAGCCTCGCCCCCGGGATGAGGTCCACAGCACAGTCGTAAGAGCGGTGAGGTGGAAGCGACAGCGCTCTCGACTTGCTGAAGACCTCACCCAAATCATGGTAAGCCTGGGAAACGAGGGTGAGGTCCGGCGGCTCGGCCAGGGGGAGGAAACAGCGAGAGACGGCGAGCACTCAGCCGAACACAAAACGGGATCCAGGAGGAGATGGAATTACATTCCCAAATAATAATGGGATTATGCCTCCGGAGCCACGGATGACCTGAAACCACTGGGGAAGATGAATTTGGGAGAACTAGGAACGTGAGTTCCTCCCGATGGTTACCGGAAAGAAGGATGGCAATAGGCGTTGTGCACAGGGTGACTACCGCGACCTGCTGGTCAGAAATGGAATTTACTCTTTGATTGTTGGGCAATTTGAGAGTGGGAACACCCATGTCCCGTACGAGTTGGAATGAGATGAAATTCCCCTCTGCCCCTGAGTCAATAAGCGCCATAATCCTCCTCTCGACCCCTGGTAATTGAACGAGGGTCGAAACAGAGAAATTACCGGGGAGAGTAGAATCGGTCCCACCCGCCAGACCCCCCGTGGTTACTGACAGGCTGCGTCTTTTAACCTCCGGGGGCAGTCGTCCAGACTGTGCTTCATAGAAGCACAGTACATGCATGAGCCAGCCCTCCTCGTTCACTGACGCTCTTCGTCAGACGGATGGGTCCAACTGAGCTCCATTGGCTTGGGAGGAGTGCTAGTGCCCCCAGTGTTAGTAGCCGTGGTGAGTCCATGCGCGGCAAATGGGCAAAAGGAGGATTGTCGCTCCTTCGCGCGCTCAAGGGAGCAGTTATCCAAACCGACTGCCTAATCGATTAAGCCATCCAGAGTTTCGGGGACAGCGTGAACCACCAAGTCGTCGCGGAGGTTTGTGTTCAGGCAGAGGAGGAACGCACTGCGTAAGGCAACCTTGTTCCAACCCGACTCTGCCGCTTCAACCCGGAACTCCACTGCGTAATTGGCCACAGACTGAGCCCCTTGGCGGAGCGTCAGTACACGGCTGATCACGTTCCCCTGCATCTCTGAATGGTGAAAAGCGCCACAAGTTGCTCAAACGTATAACGGTGACCCTCGGAACTATCGAGGATAGACCGAACCCAGCTGAGGGCCCGGCCCCGGAGCAGAAGAGTCAAAAACTAAATCTTGGCAGTGTCCCCCGGGTACCCCCCCCCCACCTGCTCAAAATACAGCTGTACATGCAACAGAAACTCCTTGCATCCCCCCACCTCCCCCGCATATGGGGCAGGAGTGGGGACGGAAGTAGTATGGCGCACCACAAATTGAACAACCGGAACAGGTGGAGCGGAAGGCTCTGGAGGAGGCCGGTTAACCAAATACTCGGTGATCGTACCCAGCTGCTGCATAATTGTTCCCAGCTGCTGGGTTAATTCGACCACCTAGCTTTTGGTTGCGTCCAAGCGCTCCAACGGGGATGGCCCCAATGCGGCCCCACCGGCTGGGCTGAGGTTCTGGCTGGCTCGTTCTGTCATGATTTAAACCCAGAACAGCCCACACGCACAGTACAACAGCAAAGGAACAATGGGACACAGGAACACGTTTGGGAGTTTTATTAAATTTCAAGAACCACAGCACGGCTAGAGAAAACATCACTTGCCAGAGGAACAGCCTGTGGAGAGAATACGAGAGCCGTGAGCTGAGGAATGGAGACAGGGGAAATGGACTAGCCAAATAACCACTTATGTAGGAGATAAGGGAGAACCGACAGAACCCCGAACTCGGGAAGAGACGAACCAGCAGGGTGAAGTGAATGAAGTCGGTGGTGTTTGACCGGGTGGAGAATAGTCGCAGCTGAGTGGTGATGATGTGACAGTGAGCACACGCAGTCCCTAGAGATGCATCCACACGATGGCAGCAACCTGAGGAGAGAAGAGGAAAAGAACAGGTGAGTAACAATACACCTGAATGTATAATTGAGCTTGCTGAGATCCAGTCTGCTAAGGCAGTATACCCAGACGAGCCAGCATTAGCGCACTGAAGAGTTGATCCTTTTAAACGCTGGCTGATGAGAAGTAGCAGGTGCGTCTCCTCATCCAGGTGCGTTGATGACCTGGGGAAAAACAACGGGAAGGAGGGGGCGCGCGCTCACCAACCATGACAGTAATCTCTGATCACACCCCAGTGTTCCTTTGCTTAACTAAGTTCTCACAAACTCGGCGCTTGAAAACATCTTTACTTAAAGATGACGCATTCCTCAAAATGATTAGAGATGAAACTCTTCTGTTTGAGGAATTAAATAAAAAACAAGACACTACCCTGGCCATACGATGGGACACTTTAAAAACCTATCTGAGAGGTCAAATTATTTCATATGCTTCTTTTAAGAAAAAATCAGCGAACAAAGAACTCACTGAATTGTAAAACAAACTTAAACTGCTTGAATCCTCATATTCCCAAACCAAGGACAGGCCCATATTAAATAAGATAATTGCCACTAAATACCAATTGAATAAACTATATCACAAAAAAGCAGAATATGCTCTATTTTGAGCTAACCAAACTTATTGGGAAATGGGGGAGAAACCTGGTCGACTCCTGGCTTACCGCCTTAAACAGTTGAATAATATGAGTCATATAGCAGGTGTACAGCAGCCAGATGGGAACATTTCCACCTCTTCAAAGCAGATAAATGATAGATTTAAATTGTTTTATAAAACTTTATATTTGTCACTGGGTAATTTAAATGAACAGAAATTTGATAACTTTTTTGCTGATTTAAACTTGCCACGAGTCTCCAACAGGGACAGAGATTTTCTGGATGCACCACTAAGGTTAGAGGAGATTTCTCAGGCACTTAAAAGCATGCCATCAAATAAATCTCCTGGCCTAGATGGACTCCCAGCTGATTTTTATAGAGCATTTGATGATATTTTCAGCCCTTTATTGGTTAAAGTTTATAATGATGCATTCAAAACTAGCACTTTACCACAATCTATGCCCACAGCAGTTATATCCTTTAGTCACAAAAAAAGGAAAGGATGCTCTTGATCTGAGCGGTTACCAATCTATTTTCCTTCTTAACTGTGATCAAAAGATACTAGCAAAAATTTTTGCAAACCGTTTGTCAAAAATTGTTCGAAGCATAGTCCACATGCACCAATCAGGCTTTCTTCCAAATCAATATAGCTCTGACAACATTAGGTGTTTTGTTAATTTACAACACTGTATATGACTCAGTTGATCCAACAATTGCTCTTTCACTGGATGCTGCTAAAGCCTTTGACTGTGTTGAATGGAGTTATCTCTTTAAAACACTTGAAAGGTTTGGTTTTGGGGAAAACTTTATTACGTGGATTAAGACATTATAAGATAAGATAAGATAAGATAAGCCTTTATTAGTCCCACAACGGGGAAATTCCAGGATTACAACAGCACAGGGATAGCAACACTCAGAGCAACAATCAGAAGGCAAGGAAAAAAAAAAAAAGCAAGCAAGAGCAGCTAATATACATATGCACATATTACTATAAATATATATATATATATATACACACAGACACACAGTACGGAGCATTGCAGCTAGATGGAATAAATATGTAAATATATAAACACAGTGCGGAGCAATGTAGCTAGATGGAATAATATGTAGATATATAAACACACAGTACGGAGCATTGCAGCTAGGTGGAAAAAATATGTAAATATATAAACACACAGTGCGGAGCATTGTAGCTAGATGGAATAAATATGTAAATGTATAAACACACACAGTGCAGAGCATTGTTGCTAGATGGGATGAAACAGCACAACCGTCTACTTAGTTATCCTACATGGTATGATTATGTGCCCATACATATTCTCACCCTCCGTAGCTACCGGTATTTTCCTAGTTGTATGCCGGAGGGGACCATTGTGTAAGTCTATTGCATCTTTTGCATAAAAAAAAAACAAAAAAAACAGTCGATAACAGTCTATATAACAGTCCATATGCCTGTGTTTTAACAAATGGACTCATATCAGATCTGTTTCAGCTACAGGGATCTACGAGACAGGGCTGTCCTTTAAGCCCCGGTTTGTTTGTGCCTGCATTAGAACCTTTAGCACAGAAATTGAGAAACAGCACAGATATCCATGGCATCACAGTGGGCAATGTTCATCATAAATTGTTACTGTATGCAGATGACATACTAGTACTGATAACACAGCCAGAAAAATCTGTTCCTACCCTACTAGACTGTATAGATGAATTCACCCTCTTATCTGGATACCGTGTTAACTGGGACAAATCAGAGGCTATGCCTATGTCCGGTTACTGCCCATCTACACTATTTAAAAAATGGAGGTTCCGTTGGTCTTCAAAGAGCATTAAATACCTGGCCATTCAAATAACCCCAGATTATAATGATATGGTCAGAGAAAAGATTAACCCTTTACTTCAGAAAATGAAATCCGATTTTGGTAGATGGAAGAAAATCCATCTTTCTCTCTGGGGTAAAATTCATGCTATTAAAACGATGATTGCACCAGTGATTTATTATATTCTATCTCACCTACCTTTGAACATTTCAGATTCTTATTTTAAAGACTTTGATACTTTCATGTTGGATTTTCTTTGGGGTAACTCACAACACCGTTTAGGCCTAAAGAAGCTGCAGGTCTGTACAAAAAAAAAAAAAGGAGGATTTTCACTCCCTAATTTTAAATAGTATTACTGGGCAATCAATATAAAGCATATGTGGATATGGCTACCAAATTATACAATACAGAACAAACCTAGTTGGCTCCAGATAGAGACAAAAGTTAGCAATGGCTTTTCTCCCTGGTCAGAGTTATTTAACATAAAGTCAAGACCACAAACAGATCACCCAATTATTGCCAATACTAAATCAGTCTGGTATAAATTACATAAAACAGGTCGCTGGGACTTTTGGAAATCACCTCAGGCACCTTTATGGAATAACAAGTGGATTCTTATTGGAGACAAAACAGTAAATTGGACTTTGTGGCGTGATGCTGGGATTACATTTCTCAACTATTTGATCCACAGACTAAACATTTCCTAAGTTTCAATCAAATAGCAGATAGGTATAAATTACCACGCAGTCAGTTTTGGAGGTATGTCCAAGTGCGGAGTGCCTTGTCTAAATGGTTAGGAAGCCCTTTAAATTGCCCTACCGGCAGTCCAATTGAAGTGCTGCTTTCTAAATTAACATCAGGTCGAGGTATTGCACCTAAGATTGGTCATCTACTGGAAGGTCAGCTATGTGACCCTCTGCATAGGGGTAAAGAACATTGGGCAGGGGACTTGGCTGTGGACATATCTCTTGATGACTGGGAATCACACCTGAATAATATTAATACAATGTACAAGGAAATGGGTAATAAGTTTATTCAATTAAAGATCATACATAGATGGCACAGAATTCCACAAATGTTGCACAAATGGAAGCTGATACCCGCAGACTCGTGCTGGAGATGTGGAGGAAGTGGTGCTTCCATTTTGCATATACTTTGGACTTGCCCAACACTCAAAGACTGGTGGAATAACATTAAAGCGATTATCTATGAAGTTCTAAACAGGCGGTTTCAAATCTGAGCAAAACTGTCAATGTTGGATTCACCCACTGAACTCCAGGACTCAGACTTTTCTCCCTTCAAAAAACGATGGACTATTCGGGCTCAAACAGCTCTTACTGAAGCATTGGAGGAAGAGGCTGCCGTCTCCTGGAGAGAAATGGACTACAACTATGGCCCAGTTGGCTGCTTATGAAAGAGTGACATACTGCTTACTGAATAAACTTCAGCAATACAAATTGACTTGGGATCCTTTCACCAGTTGGCTTTTTATTGCTTGGTAGTCATAGGACTAAGAATGCTCACTATAAATGAATGAGATTGTAGGACAGAGTGTCACGCCGCGCCATTCATCAGCGGCGCCACCTGCTCACGCACCTGCCAATCATCAGCGGCGAGGGATAAAGGCCGTCTCGCCCGGAGGCTCGGCCTGAAGCCGTCAGACTTCGTCCCTCACCGTTGTGAGCATACTTCCCTTCAGCGTAACCATTTTGGTAAGAAGATCGCTTACCTTTTCTCTTCAGTCTTCTCCCCTGTGCACAGGTGGATTTCCCAGCGGCGGACATCTCCTCTCCATCGCCCAATCCTCGCTGCTGCACGGAGCTCTCCAGGTGGCTGTCTTCCGGGCTTCACCCCCTTGTTGTGCCAGCTGTCCTGACCCACCAAGTAAGTCCTTCTCTCGCCATAAATTCCTCCTGTGTTGGTGTATGCCCGTCACCCTCTCCCTGTGCTCTCTCCATAGGGTTGCTCGGCTGTACGGTCACCTGCCTCTGTGCCTGGAGCAGACACCATCACCAACACATTTACATCCCGCAGACACGCACTCATTCACTCCTGTTGTTAATAAACTCTTTGAACTACTCTAAGCCTGTGTGTGTGCGTCTCCTGAGCCGTGCGTTATGTCAGTACGGCTTCAGCAGAGCGGCTCGGCGGACGGCGGGCTCGCACACCGGTTTTCCACTCTCGAGGCTAGAGTGGATCAAATAGCTTATCAACAACAGGTGATCTTTAATCAATTATTGAATTTAACTAACCGGTTGGGCCGCTTGGATCCTCAACAGCCGTTCCCCCCGGCTCGCCAGGGTGGCGCGGCTCCTGCTGTTCCAGCGGCCGTCCAGCCGGCTCCAGTGGCACCGGTTCGGCTCACACCGATTCCGACCCCCGCCCGCTTTAGCGGTAAGCTCGGCGGAGCGCGGGGGTTCATTATGCAGTGTGAGTCCGTGTTCCACCGTGTGCCCGGAGATTTTCCCTCGGATCACAGTCGGATTGGTTACATAGGGAATCTTCTGGAGGGGCGTGCGTTAACTTGGACCTACGCCGTAATGGCGAGGCCCAGTTATGCCACCCTCACCTATGACCAGTTCGTGAGGCGCTTCCTGGAGGTCTTTGACCATTCTCAAACCGAGACGGTCCAGGTCGATCGGCTCCTCGCTCTCCAGCAGGGAGGCCGGTCGGCAGCGGACTACTCGGTCGACTTCCGGGTAGCGGCGGAGGAATTGGGCTGGGAGGATCGCTCCCTCTGTGGCCTGTTCCTCCGCAGCCTCAATAGTGATCTGAGGGATGAACTGGCTGGACGGGATATCCCTGGGACGCTAGCGGAGCTGACGTCCTTAGCGATAAGTTTGGATAACAGGCTGCGCGAGCGCTCCTCGGGGCGGAAGTCTTCTTCTTCTCGCCCTCGTGGAGTCTCGCCGCACCTGTTCCAAGCTCGCCCCCTGGCGGCGCCGCCAGCATTGTGCCCCGAGGAGTCGGAGCCGATGGTGACGGGCTGGACCAAGCTTTCCCCTGCGGAGAAACAACGCCGCCGTGAGTTGGGCCTCTGCATGTATTGCGGAGGTGACCAACACACTGTGGAGCGTTGCCCGCGGAAAGCCAGTCGGCGGGGTCCGCGAATCGCTGTAGGGAGCCTCGCGGATCCCAACCGGTTAGACTCTCTCACCCAATTAAAGCTGCCCATCCGTTTTTGCCACAATCCCACTGGGCACCTCACCCACGCACTGGTGGATTCGGGCGCAGAGGGCAGCTTCATTTCACAAGGCCTGGCAACCCGATTGGGCATCCGCTGTCAGGCATTAAAACACCCCATCTCCCTGGTCCATCTCTCCCGTGCCTCCCTTGGGAGAGTTTCTCACCAGACCATGCCTGTCCCAGTCATCATCTCAGGGAACCACCGGGAGGAGATGGTATTTTACGTCCTGCCCAACTCTGTGTCGCCCGTCATCCTGGGGTATCCCTGGCTACGCCTCCACAACCCTGTCCTGGACTGGAGGTCCGCTGGGGTATCGGCATGGAGTACCTTCTGTATGGGCACCTGCCTTCAGTCCGCTGCCTGCTCCCCATCCGCGGCTCCCCCTGTGGCGGATACAGCACCTCCGGACCTGTCACTGGTGCCTCCAGAATTTCACGACCTGGGTATGGTATTTAGCAAATCGAAAGCTATGTCTCTTCCCCCGCATCGACCATATGACTGTGCCATCAACCTCCGCCAGGGGGCTCCCCTGCCATCTGGTCGGCTCTACAGCCTGTCGGCGCCGGAGAAGGAGACCATGAATACATACCTAAAGGAATCTCTGAGCGCTGGGATTATTCGCCCATCGTCGTCACCCGTGGGGGCAGGGTTTTTCTTTGTCGGGAAAAAGGACGGATCCCTCCGCCCCTGCATAGACTACCGAGCGCTGAATGACATCACTGAGAGGGACCGTTACACCCTGCCCCTCATGGACACTGCCTTTCACTCCCTCCAGGGGGCGACCTGGTTTACCAAGCTGGATTTACGCAGCGCTTACCACCTCGTCCGGATCCGGGAGGGAGATGAATGGAAGACAGCCTTCCGTACCCCGAACGGCCACTTTGAGTATCTCGTCATGCCGTTCGGGCTGACCAACGCTCCTGCCGTCTTTCAGCGCCTCATTAATGACGTCCTCCGGGATTTCATCGGCCTTTTTGTGTTCGTCTACCTGGATGACATCCTTATCTTCTCCAGGTCCAGGGACGAGCACCAGGTCCATGTGAGGCGGGTCCTCCAAAGACTGCTGGAGAATCGTCTGTACGTGAAGGCTGAGAAATGCGAATTCTACGCTAGGACCACATCCTTCCTGGGATTCATCATCGCTCAAGATCAGGTGCTCCCAGACCCAGAGAAGGTGAAGGCGGTGGTGGAGTGGCCTACTCCCGCATCCCGGAAGCAGGTGCAACAGTTTGTTGGCTTCGCCAATTTTTACCGCCGCTTTGTCCCAAATTTCAGCTCGATCGTCGGACCGCTGACCCGCCTCACGTCCCCGAAGGTCCCGTTCCGGTGGACTGAAGAGGTCGCTGCTGCCTTTAGGGCGCTGAAGGCGGAGTTCTCCTCCTCCCGGGTCCTTCGCCAGGTCGACCCCGCGCTGCAGTGCATTGTGGAGGTGGACGCATCGGACACGGGAGTGGGAGCAGTGTTATCCCAGCGGTCACCTGACGATGGCGCCAAGCGGCCGTGCGCCTTCTTCTCCCGGCGCCTGTCCCCGGCGGAGAGGAACTACGATGTGGGGGACAGAGAGCTCCTGGCCATTAAACTCGCCTTACAGGAGTGGCGCCACTGGCTAGAGGGGGCGGACCTGCCGTTTGTGGTCCTGACGGACCACAAGAACTTAGAGTATTTACGATCTGCCAAGCGCCTGAATGCCCGCCAGGCGCGCTGGTCTTTGTTCTTCGCCAGGTTCCGCTTCTCGATCACCTTCAGGCCGGGCTCCAAGAACGGCCTGCCTGACGCCCTCTCTAGGCAGTTCACCCCCGTGGAGGCTGAGGAGACGCCCCACACTATCCTGCCCAGGTCGTGCGTCCTCGGTGCCATCTCTTGGGACATTGAAGACAAGATCCGGAAGGCGCAGGAGGTGGAACCTGATCCTGGCGGCGGACCGGAGGGAAGACTGTTCGTCCCATCTGCGGTCCGAGGAGAGGTCATCCACTGGCTCCACACCTCCCGGCTCACCTGTCATCCCGGCACCTCTCGGATGATCAGCCTCCTCCAGCGGTCCTTTTGGTGGCCAGGCCTGCGGAGGGATGCAGCCCGCTACGCCCGGGCTTGCCCAATCTGTGCCACCAGCAAGTCGGGAAATGCCCCCCCAGCGGGTCTGCTCCAGCCTCTGCCCGTCCCCGGCAGGCCCTGGTCGCACATCGCACTGGACTTCGTCACCGGACTCCCCGTTTCCAACTCCTTTGACACCGTCCTGACCATTGTGGACCGTTTCTCCAAGGCGGCGCACTTCATTCCCCTGCGGGGTCTCCCTACTGCCCTGGAGACGGCGGGCCTCCTCGTCCAACACGTGGTCAGGCTGCACGGGATTCCGGTGGACGTGGTCTCGGACCGGGGCCCCCAATTTTCGTCCGAGGTTTGGAGATCCTTCTGTAACGCCATCGGAGCCAAGGTGAGCCTCTCCTCCGGCCATCACCCCCAGTCTAACGGGCAGTGTGAGAGGACCAATCAGGAGCTGGAGGCTGCGCTCCGCTGTGTTACCAGATCCAAGCCGACGTCCTGGAGCAACCATCTCGCCTGGGTGGAGTATGCCCACAACACCGCCCGCTCTTCTGCAACGGGGATGTCCCCCTTCAAGGCGTCCCTGGGTTACGACCCCCCGCTGTTTCCAGCGCAGGAGAACGAGGTGACTGTCCCCTCCGTTAGGGCGCACCTTAGGCAGTTCCGCTCCACCTGGGCTGCCGCGCGTCATGCGCTTTTACGCACAGCGGAGCGCAACAGGACCGTGGCGGACCGGCACAGAAGACCTGCCCCGGCGTACAGAGTTGGGCAACTCGTGTATGTGTCTACCCAGGACGTCACATTGAAAGGCGAGAGGAGGAAGCTGGCACAGCGATTCATGGGTCCCTTTCCCGTCACCCGGATCATCAACCCGGTGGCTGTGCGCGTGGCTATCCCCCCCTCCCTCCGCATCCATCCCACTTTCCATGTGTCGAGGGTGAAACTGGCAGTCACTGACCCCCTTTGCCCTCCTCCTGCAGCGCAACCCGCGCCCCGGATGGTTGGTGGCCATCCGGCCTGGTCCGTCTCCTCCATCCTGGACTCCCGGCGCCGAGGCCGTGGGTTGCAATACCTGGTGGACTGGGAGGGCTATGGGCCCGAGCATCGGCAATGGGTGCCCCCGTCGTTTGTGTTGGACCCATCGCTCATCGCGGACTTCCACCGAGCGCACCCGGATAAGCCATCGCCAGGAGGCGCTGCTAGAGGGGGGAGTACTGTCACGCCGCGCCATTCATCAGCGGCGCCACCTGCTCACGCACCTGCCAATCATCAGCGGCGAGGGATAAAGGCCGTCTCGCCCGGAGGCTCGGCCTGAAGCCGTCAGACTTCGTCCCTCACCGTTGTGAGCATACTTCCCTTCAGCGTAACCATTTTGGTAAGAAGATCGCTTACCTTTTCTCTTCAGTCTTCTCCCCTGTGCACAGGTGGATTTCCCAGCGGCGGACATCTCCTCTCCATCGCCCAATCCTCGCTGCTGCACGGAGCTCTCCAGGTGGCTGTCTTCCGGGCTTCACCCCCTTGTTGTGCCAGCTGTCCTGACCCACCAAGTAAGTCCTTCTCTCGCCATAAATTCCTCCTGTGTTGGTGTATGCCCGTCACCCTCTCCCTGTGCTCTCTCCATAGGGTTGCTCGGCTGTACGGTCACCTGCCTCTGTGCCTGGAGCAGACACCATCACCAACACATTTACATCCCGCAGACACGCACTCATTCACTCCTGTTGTTAATAAACTCTTTGAACTACTCTAAGCCTGTGTGTGTGCGTCTCCTGAGCCGTGCGTTATGTCACAGAGTGGCTGTAATTTTAATTTTATTGCACTTATTTTTTATGTTATTGTAAAAAAGAAAATTCTTTACTAAAATGTGGATTGTGGACTTCCGGTTATGGCTGCCACGTAGGACGGACGTGTCTCGCTCTGCTCTGCTCCTGGAGAAAAAAAATCGGCAAATAACTCTCTCATTTGGGACAGAACGTATCCCAGCATTTGGGCGAGGATATGTCGGCGAAGCCTAAGGCTGGAAAACCAGGAAAAGGAAAAGGCGAGCCGCCGAGGCAGTCCAAATTAACGGACTTTCAGGTCTGTGACGCAGCAAACAAAACTCCATATATGGCGGAGGAGGCTGGCAACGGTGCGATGTCTGCGGGGAATGGCGCAGATGCGCTGATGGCTGCCATGAGTTCAATGAGAGCGGACTTTTCCTCTAGATTTGATGGGATTATGACAGCGTTGGAAGGAATAAGAAAGGAATTGGGTGACTGTGTAGAACGAACGGCGCAGATGGAGCTCCGTCTCGCTAGTGCTGAAGATGACGTCACCCGTCTTCAATTAAAGGTGCGCACTTTGGAAAAAAAAAAAAAATCTCTGGAAGATAATATTTTGGATTTGGAATCTCGGTCGAGACAGAATAATTTGAGGCTGGTGGGTCTTCCAGAGGAATCAGAAGGTCGGGACGTATGTTCCTTTCTGGAAAAGTGGATTCCGGAGGTGCTGGGCAGCGAGGAGTTGCAATCAGTAGTGGTTCTGGAAAAAGCACATCGTTTTGGCCCACGGAGAGATAAGGGACCGCCGAGGACCTTAATTATGAAGTTTCTTAGCAACAGAGACAGGATGAAGATCTTCAACGCTGCACGTGCTAAAGGAGAGATTAAACACCAGGACCAGCAGGTGCGGTTCTACCCAGATTTGGCCACAGGAATCCAGCAATTGAGGAAGCAGTTTGATCCCATACGTAAGGAGCTGCGCAACCTTGGGATTCGTCATGGTGTAATCTATCCTGCGAGACTGCTGACCACGTATGAGGGCAGAACCCACATCTTCAAGACCCCAGAGGAGGCGCAGGAGTTCATCAAGAAGATCAAAGAAGAAGAAGAGACTGGTGGGAGCTAAGCATGAACAAAATATAAGGTAGAATAATTAAGCATTTGCACAGGCATCTGACTGACTTGAAGTAAATAGTAAGTTTACAAAATATAGATTGTATTATATATTAAAAAAACAAAACAAAAACAAAACAAAACAAAAAAAAACTATGATGTACAAAGTTGTTAAAAATTTTGGAGTTAAGTTGGAAAACTACAGAGGAGAGTTAATGTTACGTCATTAAAAGCAGTAGAGTTAGGGTGATTGGGAGGATGAAGAAGGAGTGGCTTAGGCTGTTCCCCATGGGTGTGGAACGGTCGATGGCTATATCGGGAGACAGAATTTTTCTTTTGATTTTGGGGGGTTTGCCACAAGTGTGGGAAGGGGAAATTTGTTTGTGTGTAGTTTGTAGGATGAATGTTCAACCACTCATGTTTTTGCTTCTCTGTATGAGCATGTTTACACTGCAAGGTAATCCTAAACTCTCTATTGATCATGGACCAAAGTGTTAATCTTAATTTAACTTCATGGAATTGCAGAGGTCTACAAAATTTAAAAAAACTTAAACAAGTTATGAATAAAATAAAGGACATGGGTTCAAGAATTGTGTTTTTACAAGAAACTCATCTGATAGAGGAGGATGTTAAAAGAATTAGGAGTAGATGGCAGGGAAGTGTATTCACCTCTTCATTTTCATCCCGAGCCAGGGGAGTTATGACTCTCATACATAAATCAGTTCCTTTTCAGGTGAAAAATGTAATTGGAGACAAATTTGGAAGATATGTAATCATTCAAGGTTCTTTGCTATTAGAAAATATAAATCTTGTGAACTTATATGGTCCCAATATAGATGATCAGAAGTTCTTTGCTAATTTATTTCTCATCTTATCATCACTTACAGGGCAACATATAATAGCAGGGGATTTTAATTGTACATTGAATCCAGGTGTGGATAGATCAACAGGACTGGATTGTACGCACATTGGATGTAGGATGACTATTAATCATTTTATGAAAGAATTGAGATTGTTAGATATATGGAGAGAAATGAAACCACAAGTTAAAGCCTATTCTTGTTATTCCAGTACCTACAAGACATTCTCACGTATTGATTATTTTTTGATTTCCACAGAATTAAGGTCCAAGATTCAAAACTGCTTTTATGATAACATCGTGATTTCTGATCATGCACCCTGTTGTCTAATATATGTAGATAAAAAATTGATAAAGGAATCAGGTAGATGGCAATTTCAGCATAAATGGCTTCAGGATGAGGAATTTGTCAAGTATATAGAAAAACAGATAGACGAGTTCTTTGACATCAATACTACACAAACATCAGCATGTGTAAAGTGGGAGGCTTTCAAAGCTTTTATTAGGGGACATATTATTAGTTATACAGGATCAAAATCTAAGAAGACTCGAGAGGAGAGAGCTAAATTGGAACATAAAATAAAAAGTCTTCAGGAAAAAGTGTATGCAGGAAGTGACCCAAGGTTGGAGAATGAATTACTGATTTTGAGAGCTGAATACGACAAAAAATCAGCGAATAGAGCTGCCTCGAGTCTTCTAAGATTGAAACAATCTTTTTATGAACAAGGTGAAAAATCAGGAAAATTATTAGCATGGCAGATTAAACAATTGGAAATTAAAACACCAATTACCAGTATTATAAGTAATGGACAGGTAGTTATAGATCCTTTAGAAATTAATAGAGCCTTTAGAGATTACTATGAAAAATTATATGATACCAAAAATGAACCTGATTTAACAAAACTAAATGGGTTTTTGAACGAACTATCTATACCGTGTATTCCAAATGAAAACAGGGAGATATTGGAGTCTAAAATTAGTCAAGAAGAAGTTGGGCTAGCCATTGATAATATGAAATCAGGAAAAAGTGCAGGACCAGATGGTCTTCCAGTTGACCTTTATAAAAAATTTAAGAATAAATTAATAAAACCTTTTTTGGAAATGGTTTTAGAAGCATTTCAAAATAATAATTTACCATCATACATAAATAATGCCTTAATTATACTGCTGCCAAAACCAGGTAAGCCCTCTAATAAATGTGAAAATATGAGACCAATAAGCCTATTAAACGCCGACCTTAAGATAATCTGTAAAATTTTAGCAAGACGAATACAAGAAATTTTACCAAATATTATTAATCGAGATCAGAATGGCTTTATAAAGGGTAGACAAGGCTTCCATAATGTAAGAAGACTATTTAATATTATTTATTTTAATAAAGAAGCACCGGATACAGCTCTCCTATCATTGGACGCCGAAAAGGCCTTTGATAGAGTTGAATGGCCCTTTCTTTTTGAAGTCCTACAAAGGTTTGGACTTGGAAATAATTTCATAAAATGGGTTCAAATAATATACAATAATGCTACAGCAGAAATCCTAACAAATAACAATATTTCAAAACCAATAAAAATCAATAGAGGATGTCGACAAGGCTGTCCACTTTCACCTTTACTGTTTACTATGGCAATTGAACCTTTAGCGATAGCGATACGTTTACATTCACAAATATATGGAATTAAAGTTGGACCAACAGAACATAAAATCTCCCTGTACGCCGATGATATAATTTTGTTTATGTCGAATCTAAAAAAATCAATTCCAACCTTGTTGAATTTAATAAAGAATTTTGGGGAAATATCAGGATATAAAATAAATAAAACTAAATCTTCAATATTAATGCTAGATGAGACCCAGAGAAATTACCCAGCCCCTGAGGTAAATCAATTCAATGTTGTAAATCAGTTTAAATATTTAGGAATCCAAATTATGCCTAAGCTAGAATCAGTCGCCAGTGTCAACTATGAAGCCTTAATGTCAGATATCAATGAGTTAACTCAGAGATGGATGTCACTACCAATGTCGATGATCGGGAGAATCAATATACTTAAAAGTAATATTTTACCTAAAATACTTTATTTATTTCAATACATTCCCTTATCACCACCTTTAGATCTATTCTCAAGAATAAAAAAAAAGTTAGTGGAATTTATATGGAACAACAGGAGGGCTAGATTACGTTTGTCTTTATTATATTTACCATTTGATCGTGGAGGTCTGAAATGTCCAAATTTTATGTTGTATTATTGGTCGGCACAACTGAGGTCTATGACATATTATTTTTCATCAAATGATCTCCCTCACTGGACTGAAATGGAATCATACAATTTACCTTTACCTCTTCCCATATTCATATACTCAGATTCGGCAAAAAAATTACAAAAACAAGTTAAAAATCCATTTGTAAAGCATATGATCAAAATATGGTGTGAAGCTAAAAACTATTTAAAAGAACCACAGTTATTGTCACAATTTAGTCCAATATGGGGTAATCAATATTTTAAACCAGGGAGAGCGGACGCTGTATTTAAAGTATGGAATTTAAAAGGGATACAAAAGATTCAGGATTTATATTTGCCATGTGCAGACAACATAATGTCTTTTGAAGAGCTGAGGATCAAATTTAATCTCAATAGAACACATTTTTTTAAATATCTTCAACTTAGAAACTTTATTCGATCAAATCAAAATAAAGCTCTCACTCGACCTATTTATTCATCCTTGGAAAAAATGATGATGAAAGATAGTAAAAGAAAGGGTATTATTTCAGAGTTTTATAACTCATTGACACTATCTTCAAGTGAAAATTCACTGAAAAGATTAAACTACTGGAAAGAAGATCTGCAAATTGAAATTTCAGAGGAACAATGGGAATTGGCTTGTACAGAAGCTCAAACCAAATCAATAAATGCACGCCTTAAATTGATACATTTCAAATGGTTAATGCGGATGTATGTTACACCGGAGGAGTTAAATAGATATAACAAAAATATACCAGATACATGCACAAAATGCATGGAAAGTAAAGGAACCCTATTTCATTGTTTATGGGAATGTAGATTAATAAGAATGTTTTGGGAGGAGGTGAGGGTAACAATTGAAAAAATAATCTCAAAACAAATCATATTGAATCCTAAACTGTTTTTGTTGGGTCTGTACCCAGAAAAGCATAATTTCAATAAAAGTGAAAGAACATTCATAGACCTCAGTTTGCTTAATGCCAAAAAATGTATTGCACTATTATGGAAAAAGACTCATAGACCAGATGTGACTCAGTGGTTAAGACAGATGTTAACAAACCTTCCATTAGAAAGAATAACATATATACTGAAATCAAAGGAAATTGTGTTTGAGAATATATGGAGACCTTTTATTGATTATGTAAAAAATTTAAACATAACTCTTGAAGAAGAAGGTGAATGATGTGTGTGGACCTTGTAAATTCCAAACTGGTGAACATAATATGTATACTAATGTAATGGATTGTCTAGACTAAACAGAGGAGCATTGTTGAAGACTTGATTTTGTTGGTGGTTGTTGGTGTTTTTAGGGCATTTTTTTTTTTTTTTTGTAGTACTTTAGTGTTAGTGTTTGTTTGTAGCATGTTTGTTAAAAAAAAAAGGTTCAATAAAGATATTGTGGGAAAAAAAAAATGTGGATTGTAAAAAAAAAGAATTGAATCAATAAGCAAAATCGACAATACCATTAATATTGATAAAATCTTATCAGTTCCCATCCCTACATGTGTTACAACTGTTTGCAAAGTTGTTACAACTATTTTGCAAACATTTGGAGCTGTTTGTAAAAAAAAAAAAAAAAAAAAAAAAAGTTTTGGACGTTAAAAACTATTTGTGAATGGTTTGTGCAAACTTGCACGAATCCTGACAAAACCAAAATAGCGCTACATTCATCAAATGTAGCGCTGTCAAAACTAAGTCAAGACCACTGTCTTGACTTGGTTTTGATCCCTTAGTCTTGGGCTTGTCAGAGCTTGTCTTTGGAGACTCTGCTCTTGATGAGGTCTTGACTACAATACTACTACTACTAGTAGTAGTAGTAGTAGCTGTAGTAGTACCAGTAGTACTTGTCATAAATACAATAAAAAATTGTTTTCTTTCCCATTTTTTACAATTTGAAGGAAAAGGTCAAAGTTTTTTTGTGCAACAAAGAAAGGCATCTTTCTAACATATTTTATTTCTTTATGTTCAAGATCTTTGTTAAGTGAGCACTTCTCCTTGTAAGACAATCCATCCACCTAACAGTTGTGGCATATCAAGATGCTGATTAAAAAGCATTATTTGTTGCATGGATGCACATTATGTTAGTTGCTTAGAAAAAGGAAACTCTAAAATGTGCAGTTTTTTATCTTGACAAAAGACATTTATTGGACACTGAACAGCTGATCCAGTGGATATTCCTGCAGTCAGACCGCCAGCTGCATGCTCCCTCAAAACATGTAACATCTGGGGCAATATGCTGTGTGATAAAAATGCACATAATCTTCTGTATATAAACCACAACATTAATAGCTCTCTGTTACTGGGAAAAGAAGCAGTGAACACTGTACAGGAAAATGTACAACCAGTCACAGTTAAAGATTGCTGATTTAAATAGAACTGGGTATGTTATAAAAGAAAAGTCTTTCAGTTGTAATAATTGCCAAGTTCATGCAAATGATCATGATCACAAAAAATATGAGGACAGAATCTTCATTTTCACACTTCCTGTGTGATTTATCTTAAAATATCTGATGAATAAATATAGTCCTATTCTATGGAGACTGGATGGGGGATGGCAGCAGAAGTTCCTGGTTTATTAGGCTGAAATCCTTTGTTTGGTGATCAGATTTAATATACCCACCTGCACTTCCTTCATAATGCTTCATAAAAAATCTGACAAACTGGGTGCAACTTGTTGCAGTTGCCATGACTGGATGAGTAAGACATTGCTGCCGAAAGTCGCTTGCTATTCAGGAGATTTGACAAAACTACAAAACTTGGAATGAAAATGGGTTGCAAATGTCCTCTGGACATCTGAAACGTCAACACAAAATTTACTTTGGAACTACATGATATAAAGGAATAAATGAAAATGCAAAACATAATTCAACTTCTGACTGCTGAAAGATATTTAGGGAATTTTAAAGGGGTCATTGACTGCACTTTTTCCACATTTTAATAGCTCACACATGTCTTAATGAAATGTTTGTGACATATTTTGTTTACTTGTTCTTTAATTTTTTAATTATTGAAGCAAATTTGTCTTTTTTTTAAAATTTTTCCTGGCTTTCTTGAAATGCTCTGATTTAAAGCCTGTCATTTTAAGAAATATCCTTCAGCTGCTCAACTCCGCTCTCCCTCTTACGTCAGTTAGCCATTAGCTGAGTAGCTTCTAGTCTCCTTCTAGCTCGGATGAGCAGCACTGGTTCACTGATCCACAGTCAATTGTGTGTCTTGTGTCATTCCAGCTCATCTCCCAACAATCTCACCGGGATGCCACAACAAATCGCCAGCACCGCGCGCCGGACAACCCACCAATCGCCGCAACCCGAGGCCGCTGACAAAAACAAAGATGCCACAAATCTTAGAAACCATTTAGCGAGGCATCACCTAGATATGACACTAGCAAAAAATGCTGGACCAGACCAAACTGCACAGGAAAAGGAATTTGCTTTGAAGTTAGTATTCTCTTCTCAGCGTGCCCAAAACATGCAGACATGCAAACAGACTGTCACAACTTTCATATGTAAGGATCTATGCCCATACAGTGTTGTTGAAAATGATGGCATCCAAAGTCTTATGAATATGCAAGAACCATGCTGCATTTTACTGATACTGTGGAGGAATAAGATCAGGCGAGATGCGACGAGCTGGAAGGTTGCAAAGTTTTATTTTCCTCCAACATAATGCTCTGTAGCTCTGTGCGCTACTGTGCTCTACTGTTCCTTGAGACATATCACACAAGCTCTTTTATACATTGATACAGGAAGAGAGAATGCATGGCACATTAGCATATCAGTCAATACACATGATTAGCATGACCAACTGGCGCCCAGATGTCCTCTCCCTCATCCTGGGGATGTATACACAACAGTCCATTGTTCTGATTGCCCCCAGGGGCTCTCTGTATGTGAATTGTCCTCTGTATGCAAATTGTCCTCTGATTCCTCCAGACCTGCTGAGTGTGAGGAATGTCCTTGCAGAGTGTGGTGGGCCACCACAATACAAAAATGGTAATCTTGAATGTTTTTGACGTTAAAACACCGCATCACAACTTCCCTGAAGTCGGCGGAGAGAGCTGCTCTAACATGTAACAGCTAGACGGCTAGACAGCTTGAGCAACAGTTGACACTACACATCCTTTGCATGAAAGAAAGCACTTGTTAGCACTTTGTTAAAGCATAAGTTGAATCAAAAGTGCATTTTGGGTCAGTTCTTAATGTGATAATTTATGTATTTAATTTACAAAGTTAGACTACTCCTGGTACGATTTGCAGCATTAGATCACTGAGAATTTATTTTCCTATGCAAGTAAAATAGTTATTGTAACAATAATTTCCCAGAGTGAATCGGATCGGACTGAATTGATTCAGGACCCTTAATATTATTTATTATAAAGTTATGAACTGCACCATCAAAAATAGAAGACTTGGGACATTTCTGCTGTCTGTTGTATCTTTTGGGATGAAAACTCAAGCATAGTTGTCCCTGTGACTAACTGGCCAAACCCAGTGGATGACAGTTACATTATGGACTGTATAAACATGCATGAAATTGACAAAAAAAAGAAATGGCAGCCCCATCAAAAATAATTCATCCCAGAATACAAATCTGGTCCATTGGATTAACTGCTGGTCACAAATGAAACACAGACTTCATCAACTTTCCAGCAATTTGTACTGACAGCTGATAACCTCTCAAATATCCCTGCAAACATTAACCCTGCCTCTCAAAATTATAGACCATATTATTTCCTAATCTTCCTTCAAATACTTGATAAGAAAGGCTAATTTGAGTGCTGATGGAGTCGAGAATACAGCCTAAGCTCAAGAACAGATACAGATATGGTATCTTAATCACAAAGAGGCATGACTGCACACATTTAGAAACAAATTGGTCTCTTTACAAGTCCAATCACACTTTTGGAGAGTTGATGCCAGAAGATTGAATTCTCTCTAAATTGGCATGGTAGTGTCACAGATGCCACTTCAAATGAGGTTTGAACATATATTCATTCTGTAGCTCATTGGCTTATGCTAATCCTCTCTGTTTGCCACTTGTCAGAGGCGAGTGTCATTTAGCATTGCCGTCATCTCATGGTCTTTCAGTAATTCACACAAGATACGTCAAGCCCCTCAATCAAGCAAAGAGGTTTGAGATAAGCTTAGAAACTTTTCTGTCCATTGATTAGTTAATAAATTACACCAAAAATGTGTCCAATTTGGTGAAATATAAAGGCTTTTCATATAGCTTTGGATTTGATGATTTATTCACCCAGCAGTGCTTATATAATACAGCATGCTTATTTACAGGGGAAAATAAAATGAAATATAATAAATGAAAACTAAAATATGGTGACAGTCACACCCACATGTAACAACCATCAGAAAACCAATCAGGCATGAGTGTGGTGATTACAGTGAAAACAGGATGAAAAAAATCATACAGTATCTACCACACTTTGTTCTTTTAGCCTAAACTGGTTGGATGTAAAACCTGCAGGGTCTTGGGCCACCATGACACATGGTTGGGGATCACTGCCCTATATGGTCATTTATGCCACCAGGAATTATGATCTATAGGTGCGTTTCAGCATTATACAACCTCTAGTTTTCATACAAATATTGATATGGAGCCAAATGGCAGGAGTTAAGGTTGCAATGTGTATAAAATAGATTCTCAATTTTTTCTAACCCAAAGTAGTGCTGAAAGGAAGCTAGTCCTGAAACCAGAAGGGACTTATGACCAAGAAACTGAAAGTAAACACAGACAGCACTGATAAAAAGACAAGAATGGGAGTAAACAGGACTCCCAGGTGGGAGGGCTAATGTAGTGCTATCCACAATCCCTTTTTCACTGCTGTACAAGGATTAATGCACCTTTGAATCAGGGAAACACTGTGAAATGTATGGTGGCTGAGAGAGCTACCAAAATGTAAACAAAAAACAGGTGCAAACATAAAAAGCTACAATGGAATTTAGCGTAACTGCAACTAGCCTGGCAGCTAGTGATATCCTATCAGTTCTACCCGTGACACCGGCAGACTGCTGCTACTTACTAGGGAGGAGCCAAGCCGATCCGCCGTATCGGTATCGGGTTCGATTCAGGCAAAATGGCTGGATCAGTATCTGTAAGGAATAAAAGTAATTTACCGATTCGATACACTAATAATATTAAAATGAAGGCGCAATCATGTTCTCAGTGGCGCTGCGCGTGACTTCTATAACCAAAAGCAACGTGTCAAATCACTGGAGCCTGTCTGTGGGACTCATCTCAGTATGTTGCTGTGTGGTACCAGCATTTACAATTTTACACCACCAACTTGATAAAACACTTGCAAAAGTATCACGGTAAAGGAGTATGCTGAATTCTGTCAAAAACCGAGCAGAAGCAAGTGTATCGTGCAGCAGAGCTGCTGTTTTACTGCTGGAATATGCTAAAAGTGAAACTAAAAGAACCAAACTGAAAGTAAAAACCAGAGGAGCAGGAATGAAGACATAACATGGGCTTTCCTTGAGATGGACAGTTACAGCTGATGAGAGGTAGGTGACAGAAACATAAACAGCAAATTGTAACCGGTGAATTGGAAGCAGGACTATCAAGACTATATGAAACGGAACAGGGATGACTTCAAAATAAGAGCAAACCTAAAAACTATGGACAGAAAATAAACTACTAAGTAAACCAAGGACCAGGAGAATACTTATGATAATAATAATAATGGATGACAAAAATACAACTTAAAGGGTTAGTTCCTTTAAGATTTATAGCATTTTTTACCTCATGCACAGTGGCACTTTGAATTTCGTCTGAATGTTTAATTAAATACTCAGCTTTAAAGTTTTGCAGTAAATTTGCACTTAAAACTTCAGAATGAATGTTTACATAGTGCTGACCAGTGAAATGCTGCCAATGTTACAGAGTTTAAAATAAAAAAAGCAGCAGCATTGCTGAACTGAGTCAAATTTATAATATATCTTTGACGTTTAACTTTATGTTTTTATATGTGTACAAAATGCAACCAGTCATTACCAAAGTATGTTCTGTACTGTTGTTTTAAATAAGAGAGACAGTATCGAGTTTGGATCAGTATCGGCATCAGTATCAGTCATGAGAAAGTGGTATCGGCTGATCTCTAGTACTTATATGTGGAGATTATAGACTACGGTGGAGATGAATAAATGTTACTGCAGCTACATAGGATAGTATCTCGCTGGGCTGAGACAGCTCGCAACTAGTTGGAGATTAAAAAAAATGTGACAAATCCAAGATTTTTCGACAATCTTCACTTGGAATCACACTCTCACAAATGTTGCAATAGTGTTGTACAAACTCTGAGTTTTTGGCCAAAGTTCTCCAGGTGTTTGCATCTACAGTATGTCATATAAGTGTTGCAGGATATTCTCGCAACATGCGAGAAACAGAATTCCGTTGATTTTTTTCCACTCACGACAGTCCCAACAGTTGGCTGCCCAACACATGAGAGATATCCATGCCAATTGTGCAGTCACTGCCTTATAAATATAGGGTGTCTCTCCATTCTCTCCATTCCAGTGATCATTTTATCATTTGATGTCAAACTCATATATACAATACATTTACACATGCCTGGCAACCACTACAAACAACAGAAAACGACATTTTCACTGCTTATCCACAGCAGCTTCTCTCCCACCAGAGTATTGCACAGGAGCATACACAAAAAATGGTATTAACACAATACAAACACATGTATACAATAAACATACATGGCAGTCACTAGAAACAATAGTTAAACCATATATAAACACATACCTACTCGAGCTTCAATACAGGAAAAAGACCAGGAATTAGCGTGATCCCCGAACTTATGGCTAGCAAAGAAACTCATAATAACAACTCACATCAGTAAATGACAATCAGATATATAAGCAACATAACAATGAATAAACTGAAAATGACTCCTCTCCAATCAGGGTATTATTCAAAAAGAGAGGGGGTGACAGGTGCCTCGGTAATAGGCGCCAGACATTGATTTTCTGTAATAAACATCTGCTGCCGGCTGTTGCACCTCTTGAGTCTGTCACAACTGCTGCAGGTGTTTGCCTCCAGTAAGTCAGAATTTAGGGTGCATTCACACGGCCACTGTTTGGTCCGGACTAAAGGACCAAAGAGTGTATTCTGTGGATAGTTTGGCTCATTTGGTGCCATCTGAATGCACCTGGAACTCTGCTGCAGCACCAAACAAGCGAAGTCTGGTCCGCCTGAAAACGGGGGGGGGGGGGGGGGGGGGGGGGGTCTCGGCTCACTTGCAAACGCAGTGTGGTGCGCTTCGCTTGCCATGTGAATGCAATCAGAGTATCCAGCAGACCAAAGAGCAGACGTGCCCCGCAGCGTATGTGTAACCATAGCAACACACAGTGAGAACAGAAAGTGCCGTTTACCATAAAGGTGCCTTCACATCAAACACGAACGGGAGAATTTTTTTGTGCAGCACGTTTACATTATAACTCAATGTAAATACATGAAAAGACATGCATTCACTGTCTGTGTGAGATCCAGACAGGTGATGTTGCCACGCACCTGAAAAAGTTGTCCCTGCCTTGAAAACTCGGTGTGTTTCAGCACGTCTGTGGCAGGAATCCGTGGCTAAATAAATCCAACATTCCGATTCAGCTGAAGAGCTCCCGGTCCTTCTGCCTCCATTTTGGGTAGAAAATAACAATAAAGACAACTGGGCGGATCCAAGAAATACTTTTACTGGAGAAAGCCGAGGAGAAAAGTTTTTTAAAAAAAAAATTGCCTCATGGACTTGGAGTAGTGAGGAGTGAGTAGGGAGGAAATGCAGGCTGATAGATATTTCAGAACTCAGAACTCAGAACTCAGAAAAGATTTATTGCCAAGTACATTAACAGTAAACAACTGATAACATACGAGGGATTTGACTTGACACAGAAAATGACCTGCATTTCCGGTGACGCGGCAGCGTCTGAAAAACGCGCCTGTCATCAGATGGGTACAGGATGCATAGGGAGGAAAAGGATAACACAATAGGAAAGAGCAAAAAACCATTGATTGTCAGAATACCGGTCATATATGATCAATATTATGATTACAAGAAAAAAAGCCCTCGATGCACAGTTAGCAGACAAGAATGTACACAAGGACACAAAGAGAGCAGTGAGTGAGTGATCTTTTTCATCAGTTTTTGAGTCAGTGTGGGTGTAGTGTTGAGTGTAGGTGTTTGTATCAGTTAAGAACAACAACGTCTCTTTGGCAGGAGATGTTTTGTCTTAGCTGCTGGCATTTGTCCTTGAGCCATGCAGCTGACTGTCCGTGGAGTCAATGCAGCTCAAATGTTTTGAAAACAAAAAACTGCAGATAATCTGGAGGACTTGTGTGAGGGGGTCAGATTAGTCGAATAGTACTGATCCCAGAGAAAGAAACTTTATATCCTCTTACAGATTCAGTACTTAATCCTTCAGTGCTGGACATTGAATCCTTCATGGACGGCTCTCAGCGTGATCATGATGTAATCCATTTTCCTAGACAGTTCTCCATTTGCCGCTGTCAGAGTCCTCTCCATTTTTTCAATTTGATGGTTAAGCCTCGCCTGATCAGCATTTTGATAGGCTATGTCCATCTTCATCAATTTACGGTACACCAGGACAATCCCAGATCCAATCAGAACGATCCCGATGACCATTACTACGAAGACGTACAAATCTTCGACATCTTCGATGGAAAGATCAGACAGGCACAAGAGTTTCCAATTACTTGTGTCCCTCAAATAGCCCGCAGCAGCCGTTCCTGCGGGGCAAACAACCTCCCCCGGGGCACTTTTCCTCGTTGAAAAAATAGTGTCAATTGCGTTCAAAGCCCAGCTTATTAAATCCATAATTTCGTTCGATAATCAGCAGTAGAGACACGCAGACAGACGATAGCAAGCTGGGATCCAGTTAGTCAGAGGAGGAAGGAGATGAAAAGTCAGAGCTGGAGAGAAGGAAAAAGCGTCTGCTCTCTTTGGGAGGCAGAAGTGATATTTGGTCTGAGAACCAATTTCTCAGCTGCTTGTGGCTACACACAAGAACACCAATGTTTTTAAAACGTTTAGCGACATGACGGTGGCACGGGGGTTTATACAAACAGCGGAACTTTTTATTTTTATTAGTTTGTTGCGGACAAACAACTTGGCTGAAGGGAACGGTGTTATGCTGAGAACTGCTCGCTTGCCGAGAATTGCATTCCATCGTTGAATAAACATAATTTAAAGATAATTTACAAGAGGTAATAGCAATTTTTACTTCTACAAATGTATAATGGGTACTTCAAAAAATGCACAAATGTTTAAAAGCCTGGCTGTAGTGTTATATTTTATAGTTTTGGTGGATAGGATGCAATTCTTGGCAAGCGAGCAATTCTTGGCATAACACCAGATTTCCCTTTTCAGTCCTGGCCAATCAATGAGCTGGATTTCTCTTCTTCGGAGATTTTTTTCTTCCTGGTCAGTGGTGGTTTCGGCTACAGCGCCACAAACGAGCAGCTGTTGTAACTGCGTGACGTTGTCCAAGCAGTTTGGTCTGCTTGAGTGAAGTGCTGTGTGAACGAAAACCAAACCAAACGAAGGTGCGAAAATTCTCACCATTCCCCGCTGACTCGAACTAAGACCCCTGGACTATCCTGGTGTGAATGCAGCCTTAGTTTCATAGGTCCCCAACCCACTGTCTTGCGTTTCTCTCATTTTCAAACTCGCTGAAAGTTAGGTTAATTGGCATCAAACTGGGAATTCTAAATTGTCCTTAGGTATGACTGTGAGAGTGAATGGTTGTCTGTCTCTCTGTGTTGGCCCTGCGATGGACTGGCGATCTGTCCAGGGTGTACCCTGCCTCTCGCCCAAAGATGCTGGGATAGGCTCCAGCCCCCCCGCAACCCGAAAAGGATTAAGGGGAAGAAGATGGATGGATGGATGGATGGATGAAACTAAATTGAGTAGGGTTTGAGACGAGGTCGATGTGATGTTTGGATGTAGTGGCTCACCATAGGTGATGTCATCATGTGGTGAACTGGCCGTGGTGCAGGGCAGCGCCGTCCATCTGTAAATAATCAGTTGTGTTTTAAATAAAGGAGAGTTCCCACTGTGGGGTTCCTGGGGGGGCTCACGTTGGAGGCACAGGCCGGTCTCCAGTCCGGGGGGTGGGGGTGCTGGCCTCCCAGCGCCTGGGGTCAGGGGCTTGCGTTGGCCCGGCTGGAGGGGGTTGGGGGGTTGGTGGGCCTAGGGGTGTGGGCCCGCCGCACCGGCCACCTGGCGGCCTGGCCTCCCTCAGCCGTCCCTCTTGGGGCGGATGCCTGGCTTTCCAGGGACTTGTTGACCACGGGCATTTGTGCCCTGTGGGGGTTGGTGGCACTGCCTTGCCTGCTCGGGGTTTCCGGGGGTGTGTGTGCTGTGATCGGCCACCCTCTTCGTATGTTTCCTGACAAACCACTCACATGTACACACTTATTTTGCACGTGCTCTCATAGACACATACATGGATGCACAGACACAAATGTCTCCCCTTTAACAGGTGCGGATACCAGACTCATGTTGAGATCTCTTTGGTGAAAGAAGCAGTGTGTCTTCTGTTTGTTTTAGTTGTTGGTTTGTTTGTCTTTTTTGTCTGTTCCTCTCCCTTTTCTTTCACCCTCTTCACACTTCCTTTCCCATTCCCCATCCTGTCGGGTCCTTCATGGGTAAAATAATTTAAATAAAGTATTAAAATATTACAGGAGGAGTTTACAACAATGTACAGCACATAGATAGGTATTGTATAAAGCTCCTTTTGGCAAAGTAAATCTGTTTTGGCACACTAAGGGTAGCAGATTTCTTTTCTGCTCCCCTAGCTGCCTGACAGGACAAGGGGAAAAAAGGAAAAAAAAAAAAAAGGAGAGTTCAGTTCATGTCCGCTGTCAGCGCCTCATTCTTGGACACAACAATGGCGACGAGGATAAAAACAGCAATAATACAACCCGTGCAACCATTCCTGGCTCTACCAGATGAGCCACCGATCCCTTGGCCCTGCTGGCACAAGAAATTCCAGGCTTTTTTCACTGCTGCTGGTCTAAACAATACTAGCAACAAGAGGCTAACGGGGGTGCTAATCCACAGTCTCGTTAGTGAGGGGCAGCGTGTGTTTCACTGCCTTGGCCCTGCGAGCACATACGAAGATTGTGTTGCTGTGATGGACAGACATTTTGCTGACACACGTAACCTCATGGTGTGAAAAATCGCTTTTTACTGGCGCTGCCAGTGTGAGGACGAGACAGTCCGTCAGTATGTCACCGAGCTCTGTGTCTTGGCTAGTATGTGCGTCTTTGGCCACTTAGAGGAAGAGCTGGTACGTGAGAGACTAGTGGAGCATGCTCGGAGCGAGTGGCTGCAGGAGCAGATGATACTGGCAGAGGATGACCAGACATTAAACGAGGCTGTAAGGATGGCGTCACAAATGGAAACGGCCATCCAGCTATCAATGCAGCTAACGCCACCTAACCAACAAGCTCCTTGTCTGGTCCCACGAGCACAGGCTGTCACCACCGCCACCCAGTGCTTTGCACCCGCATCTCCCCACTACAACTAGAAGAAGAAATTTAGAAAACGGGGCAACAAGGGTGAGTGTCTACCCTGCAATGACTGTGGTTCATCCAGACACCAGACTCAATCACCCGCCTGCCCAGCCAGAGGGCTGAAATGTTACAGTTGTAAGAAGCTCAACTTTGCTAGAGTTTGCCGCTCAACCTTCGCAAATTCAACGACCCGCCAGTCAGGCCCAATCGCCATTCACGCAGTCAGCACCAAAGCTGGCCATTCAAATGGTGCACAGTGGAGCTGGATGGTGTCAATGTACCATTGCTACTGGATATGGCGGCCTTGAGGTCTCATCTGAGTGTGGCTACAGTCAGGAAACTGTTTCCTCGGAAAGCCATCACAGCTAATGCGGAGGACTTATTCGGCTATGGGCACGTCAGAATCCTCATGGTAGGGACAGTCACCTTTTCTGTATGCTGCGGCCCGAAAACCATTCCGTCGTTCACCTTATAAGTAACATGCCGGGGGGCTGACCTGCTGGGCATCAACCTGATCAGCAAGCTGAGTTTCTCCATCACCAACCCAAGGGGCTCTACCATTCTGACAGTTTCCTCATCCTGGCAGCACCGTTGGTTGGCGCTCTTCTTAGGATTGGGATGCCTCACTTCTTTCAACCACCGACCGCTCATTGATCCGATGGCATCACCAAAAATTTGGCCTCTCTGCTGACTTCCCCTGGCACAGTGGGATGACATCACGGCAAAATTGCAGAAGCTTTTGGATGCCGGCATCATTGAGTGGATCAACGCTTCCCCCTGGATCTCCAACTTGGTGGTGACAAAGAAGAAGTCGGGCAGCCTACGACCATGCAATGATCTCAGAATGGTGAACAAGGCGGTGATCCCCGACAAATATCCCCAGTCCACGATGGAGGAACTGACAGCGGCGTACCATGACTCGAAAGTTTTTTCCAAACTGGACCTCCACCAAGGGAACCTACAGCCTAACAGCCTTCATCACCTAACCTAACAGCCTTCATCACCCACATGGGAGTGTTCAGGTACAACCTGCATGCCTTTCAGCCTCAGTTCCGGCCCGAGCTGTTTTTAAAAAATCATGGCAACCATCTTCGCTGGCCTACTAGGGGTGGTGGTGTACTTGAATGACATTGTGGTGCACGGCACAACATTGGCTTCCCACGATGCCCGCCTTGATAAAGTAATGGAGGTGCTAACAAAACACGGCCTCACACTCAACGGGGAGAAGTGCATCTTTGGAGTAACGACCATTGAGTTCGTGGTTTTCCGCCTTACCGCCGAGGGCCTGAGCCCCCTGCACTCAAACGTTGAGGTGGTGCTGCAGCTACCTGAACCAGTATGCCCCGTACAGCTTTCATCCTTTTTGGGCATGGTGAACTTTTATGGGCGCTTCATTCCCCGTTACTCAGAGATGATAGAACCATTACGTACTCTCCTGAAGCAGGATGCACCCTGGGTGTGGACCCCGGCGTGCTCCATCACCATCAGCCAATTGAAGACACAGCTCACCTCTCCAACAGTACTTGCCCAGTTTGACCTACAGAGCCCCACGTTTGTGACGTGCAACGCTTCCAACACAGCAGTAGGAGCCATTCTGTCGCAATTTCAAGGAGGAACCGAACACCCAGTGGTGTTCGCCTCAAGGTTACTCACTTCGGCTGAGCAGAAGTACTCTGAGGGTGAGAGGGTGGCACTAGCATGCGTTTGGGCGTGTGAATGCTGGTAAATGTACCTGTATGGATGACATTTCACACTGTGGACAGACCGTAGGGCCCTCACGGTGCTGCTGGAGATATCAGGGTCGGGGCACAAACCTTTGCACATCTATAGGTGGACAGAAAGACTACAAGCATACAACTTTAACACCCAGTTTACACCGGGCACAAAAAACATAGTGGCGGACCTCTTGTCCTGGGCCACGCCTAACCCCACTCCAAACGGTGACCAAGACCCCCTGGAGCCGGAGCTGAGCCACATGCTGCATGGGCCACTTCAAAAGGCTGTCTCCCTCAAGAGCTCCAGGTGGTGTCTGAACAGGACCCAACACTGACCCAACTGCATACCTTTATTTGCGAGGGCTGGCCTGACAAGGTGCCGGGGGAATTGGCACCTTTCCACAGAGTCAGGGACGATCATGCTAGAATGGCATCTGCGTGGCAAGAGGGGACTGCACGGTGATTCCAGAGGCACTAAAAGCCGCATCCTGACCATGGTACACGAGGGCCACCTGGGCTTCGTCAGAGTCAAACAGCGATGTAGGGACTCATCTGATGAGCAGGCAACAACAAAGATGAGGAGATCATGGTGAAAGACTGTATGCCCTGCCTAGCCAGCAGAAAAACTGGTGTGCCACCACCCCCACCCCTGCAGCCACTGCCATGACCATCAGCCCTGTGGAAACATGTCCAATTGGACATGGCGAACTCCATAGCACTCCACCTCCTGCACCAACGTCTTCTATTAGTGGGCTACGATCTCCACTCAAAATGGCCCGAGGTGTTACCTACTGGTTCAGTCACCACTGACGTAGTCACCGATTTCCTCACCTCCCTTTTCATCCGCTGGAGTGTGCCAGACGCAGTCACAACAGACAACGGACTGCAATTCACCTGAGTGGACTTTGCGGCCTTTGTGTTGGAAAGATGCATCAAGCACATAAGAACTCCATTCTACCACCCTCAGGAGAATGGGGGTTGGAGAGATTCAACCAGACCCTCAAGAACAGTCTCAGGGCACACCTAGTGGAAAGGCTCCCATTTTCAGCACCCTGCTACATTACAGAGCAATGCCTCATGTCAGCTTCCTGGCCCTACTAATGCTAGGATGCAAGATGTGCCTTCCCCTGGACAGACTATGCCCCCAATCGGACGCTACCCTGACAGAAAGGCACTCACCTAGGGGGAGGGTGGTCCAACAACAGCAACGTATAAAGCAACAGTTTGACAAGAAATGCAGGGCAAAGCAACCCAGGCTTGCAATACTGGATTGGGTCCAGATCTGGTGCCCCAACTATGCCTACAAGCTGCAGTCATTTTGGACAATGCTGATGCAGCTCACAGTGCAGTTGGGCCCAGGCACCTTTGGTCTCACTGATGGGTCATGGTGGCACGCCAGTCGCCTCAGAAAAGTGACACCAACTTCGGCCCTGGATCAGGAGACCACTGCAGACACAACGGGATTGGGCTGGGACTGCAGCTAAACAAGACCCACAATCCTAGAAGACCGTCCACCGGAGCCTGTGGCGGAGACACAGCCCAAGCGCTGTTCGGCCTGGGTTCAGCAGAAACTCCACCACCTAAAGGACTTTATGACTTTTTTCAAGGGGGGGATAAATGGGATGTTTGGACTTGGTGGCTTGCCCTAGCTGATGCCATCACGTGGCAAACTGGCCGTGGCACAGGGCGGAGCCATCCATCTGTAAAAAATCAGTTGTGTATTTAATAAAGGAGAGTTCGGTTCACATCCGCTGTCAGCGCCTCATTCTTGAGACACAACAGCCAAGACAGGCTTGAGACACCTGCGATGACTTTTGAGAGAAAAGCTATCGCACAAACTTTTTGAACATGTTCAAAATTCCTACGAGACAAGTGCGAGACCCTGTGACTCAGGACAGGAAAATGAGAACTACAAAGAATTTTTGGAGACATTTTGGAAACTCCTTCGAGAATGCCACTCTCAAACTAGTCTCAAGTTGTCGCAGCTCAGTGAGATACTACCCTAAAGGGCTGCTCAGAGTTCCACCAAGGAGATAATATTTGCTTTCTGTAGACTGCGTTTGCATACACGCCAATATTCAGAGTTGTTTTTGAGCCATTGCAGTTACTGTTCAGGACCCGTGTTTTGCGCATACGCAGTGAAAATAATCTGTAGTTGACATGCCCGTACTGTCGGTGGCAGCCAAGAGCTACCAAATGTTTTAACAGCTGCAAATGAAACACAAAAGAAGAGGTCAGTGGCAGAGTTGGTTTTTTTTTTCCTTTTACTAATCTGTGGATTAAATATCTTAGATATATATTTACCATACTGAAACAACTTTCCCCAGCCCCAAACTACACCTGTAGCAGCTGCTGTCACAAGCTACGGAGAAACACAAAGCAACAGGTAGGAATATAATTTACTGTTTCGGTGTTCTGGGTGAAAAATTGACAGACGAGCCACTTCACAGTAGAAGAATGCACGTTTATTTCGAGGTTACGTTAAAAACATGTTTTAATAGTGAAACACATGCACGCACATCTGTTTACCCTCTGTTATGTATGGAAATAGAGGGCATTAGTAAGATGGTGGCCGAGCTGGACGGGGAATGAACAGGTGTGGTTAACTGCTGGTTTCCGGTGGTGACGCCACTCCAGGTATAAAGGATGTGGGCGGAAGAGGCTAGTTCTCTTTCGTTGTGGGACACCTGGCTTGTCAGAGAGTGCTGAACGCCTAAGGGTAGTAAATAGTATTTATAATAAAGCTCCATGAACAGTAGTTACTGTCTACTCGTTATTGCCCTAATTATGGATCTATCATTTGGCGATGAGGTAAAAGCGGTTATGGAGAGGTCCGTTGCCAGTTTTCGGTCATTTTTGGAAACCTCGGGCGAGCCACCCATGCCTTGACCTCGGTGGTTTGCCGCATTCACAAATTATGAATGAATGAATCTTTATTTCGGATAGATAAAAGTACAGATTAAAAGAAACAGAATAATATAACAAAGGGGGAAGAAAATCCAACAAGGTCAGATTAGACAATAACTCCTCTGATTATACAGTTCAACATAAGTTATCCGAAATGGGTGATGGCTGAAGCCGCAGCTTATATTGCCCACCCATATTCCATCCAAGAATTCAAAAGAAAAACAAAACAAGAGCGATTACAAAATGTGACAAAAAACTAAGCTACAACACAACGCAGACTGGATATGACAATCCTTATGTGATTTTACATGTCATCTTGTATATGTTTGGAGTATTTCTTCCTTTAGTGTTTGTTTAAATTGTCCAAGCGTTGTACATGATTTTAATTCAGGTCCAAAATCGTTCCATAATCTGACTCCTTGCACTGAAACACAGTGTTGCTTGGTGGTAGTGCTCACTGAAGGTTTTTGAAATATACAGTTAGGCCCAGAAATATTTGGACAGTGACACAATCTTCATGATTTGGGCTCTGCATGCCACCACATTGGAGTTGAAATGAAACAACTACAACAGAATTGAAGTGCAGACTTCAAGGTTTAATTCAAGGGGCTGAACAAAAATATATGATTAAACATGTAGGAATTGTAGCTATTTTTATACAAACGCTCCTCATTTCAGGGGCTCAAAAGTAATTGGACAAATAAACATAACCCTAAGTAAAATGTTACTTTTCAATATTTTGTTGAGAATCCTTTTCAGGCAATGACTGCCTGAAGTCTGGAACCCATGGACATCACCAAACGCTGGGTTTCCTCCTTTGTGATGCTTTGCCAGGCCTTTACTGCAGCTGTCTTCAGTTGTTGCTTGTTTGTGGGTCTTTCTGCCTTAAGTTTTGTCTTGAGCAAGTGAAATGCATGCTTGATTGGGTTGAGATCTGGTGATTGACTTGGCCATTGCAGAATATTCCACTTCGTTGCTTTAAAAAAACTCCTGGGTTGCTTCTGCAGTATGTTTTGGATCATTGGTGAAGCGCCGTCCAATCAACTTTGCTGCATTTGGCTGAATCTGAGCAGAAAGTAAATCCCTATACACTTCAGAATTCATCCGGCTGCTTCTGTCTTTTGTCACATCATCAATAAACACAAGTGACCCAGTGCCATTGGAAGCCATGCATGCCCATGCCATCACACTGCCTCCACCATGTTTTACAGAAGATGTAGTGCTTTGGATCATGAGCTGTTCCAATTCTTCTCCAAACTTTCTTCTTCCCATCATTCTGGTACAGGTTGATCTTAGTCTCATCTGTCCAAAGAATGCTGTTCCAGAACTGGGCTGGCTTCTTTAGGTGTTTTTTGGCAAAGTCAATTCTGGCCTTTCTATTTTTGAGGCTGATTAATGGTTTGCACCTTGTGGTGAATCCTTTGTATTTACTCTCATGAAGTTTTCTCTTTATGGTAGACTTAGATACTGATACACCTACTTCCTGGAGAGTGTTCTTCACTTGAGTGGATGTTGTGAAGGGGTTGTTCTTCACCATGGAAAGGATTCTGCGATCATCCACCACTGTTGTCTTCCGTGGACGTCCAGGCCTTTTTGAGTTCCCAAGCTCACCAGTACACTCTTTTTTTCTCAGAATGTACCAAACTGTTGTTTTGGCCACTCCTAACATTTCTGCTATCTCTCTGATGGATTTCTTCTTTTTTTTCAGCCTCAGGATGGTCTGTTTCACCTCCATTGAGAGCTCCTTTGACCACATGTTGTGTGTTCACAGCAACAGCTTCCAAATGCAAACGCCACACCTGGAATCAACTCCAGACCTTTTAACTGCTTAATTGATGACAGGTTAATGAGGGAAGAGCCCATGCAGCCTTGTTATGTTTTTTTTTTTTGCAGCCTTCTGAGTCAATTGTCCAATTACTTTTGGTCCCTTGAAAAAGAGGCGGCTACGTATTAAAGAGCTGTAATTCCTAAACCCTTGCTCCAATTTGGATGTGAATACTCTCAAATTACAGCTGAGAGTCTACACTTTAAGCCCACAGTGATTAGATAATTGTATCCTGAATATGTCTTCGTTAACAGCTAAAATAACAAAATTTGTGTCACTGTCCAAATATTTTTGGGCCTAACTGTACATGTTCCTCTGAAATGATATTGTTTCTCCCTTATTTGGAACAACGTTTGGATATTTGTGGGCAGTGATAGATTCTTCACTTTAAACATTATTACTGCAGTTTTAAAGTCAACCAGATCTTTCAACTTGAGAGCTTTTAATTTAAGAAAAAGTGGGTTTGTTGGTTCCCTGTAAGCAGCTTTGTTTATTATTCTAATAGCTCTCTTCTGAAGCATAAAGACTGGATATATGTTTGTTTTATATGTATTTCCCCATACTTCAGTACAATATGTCATGTATGGGAGTATTAATGAATGATACAAGGTATATAGTGTGGGTTGATTCAGCAAATATTTCACTCTGTGTAGTATTGCAATTGATTTGGATATTTTACCTTTAATATAATTAATATGTGACTTCCAACACAGTTTATTATCAATTATTACTCCAAGAAATGTAGTTTTGGATACCATTTCAATCTCTACACCATTTACACTGAGTTTAGATAATAAGTTGTTGTGATGGTTGTTAAAAACTATAAATTTTGTCTTACTTAAATCGAGCGTTAATTTGTTTGAATCAAACCACAGTTTGAGCTTTCCTAATTCCTTTCCGAGTGTATCCAAAAGTTGTTCCAAATTGCTTCCACTGCATAATAAATTAGTGTCTTCAGCAAACAATATTAAATCCATTTTTCTGAAACTTTACATATATCATTTATATACATGTTGAATAACAATGGCCCCAAAACTGAACCCTGTGGGACTCCACAAGTAACCATCAGTAACTGTAGTTTTTGTTACCAACACATACATACTGATATCTATTCTTTAAGTAACTACATAACCAGGACAGTGCTACCCCCCTAATACCACAATTTTGTAGTTTCTTTAATAATAAATTATGATCCACTGTACCAAATGCTTTTTTAAGATCCAGGAATACCCCAACTGAATACTCTTTATTTTCAACGGCAGTTGATATTTTTTCTATAAATTCCACTAGAGCAAATGCAGTTGTCCTCTTGTGTCTGAACCCATATTGCTGCTCACACAATAAATTATTCTTCAGTATGAAGTTGTCAACTCTCTCATAGAATATTTTTTCAAGTATCTTGGAAAATTGCAGCAATAGTGAAATTGGTCTATAGTTTGAGAATTCCCCTCTGTCACCCGTCTTGTATATCGGAATTACTTTAGCTATTTTCATTGCATTGGGAAATATACCTGTTTGGAGAGACAGGTTACAGATATACGTCAGTGGTTTCACTAAGCATTCAATAATAGTTTTGACTAAGAGCATGTCAATACCATCACAGTCCGTAGATGTTTTACTTTTAAACGATTTAACAGTTTCAATGACCTCTCTCTCGTCTGTGTTCTTTATGAAAATGGAGTCTTTTATAGCAATGTTTTTGCTTATTGTATCACCTGTAGGTGCCGTAATGGGTTATTACGGCAATTATCTAGTTGTACTGAACCTTGGTGAGCTTGAGAAGCTTCACGTGCGGGCTGTTTTGGTTCATAATTTGGGCATGGAGGGGCAAAGAATATTGGAAAACCTTGGAGGAGCCGATGGCTTTGATGAAGTGGTGGAGGTGATGGCACGCTACTTTTGCTTCCCGGAAAGCATCACTGTCCGACGCATTCAGTTTCGACAGCGCCGCCAGCAGACGGGGGAACCTGTGAAAAGATTTCTTACAGACCTTCGGGAGCTGGTGAGAGAATGTAAGTTCGGAAACTTGGAGGATAAGATGATATGGGACCAGTCAGCGGAACACATTCGCTGTCCAGCAACCCGATCAAGGCTCTTGACCCATCCAGGTGATCTGACGTTGGTCACAGCTATCGAGCTCGCTCAGCAATTTGAAGCAGCACAAACAATAGTGAGAGGCCTGAGTGAGGGGGCTGCTCCGACCCAAGGTGAGCCATGTGTTAGGGCACTATCATTGGACACTGAGGATGAAGACAGCAGAGAGGATGAATATGCCTCCATGGTGAAAGTTAGGTCTGCCCCAGGTACGCCGCGTTGTTGTGGCTGTGGGTCCCCAAGTCACTGCTATAAGTCCAGGATACGTCTGGTGAAGGGCAAGCGTTGTGGAAAGTGTGGTTTGCTGAACCACTTTGCAGGGCGTGTGCAAACTTTGAGTGTAGGGACCGGCGGTGTGTGGCGGGTCCCTTGCAGAAGACTCCCACGGTCGTTTACACCATTTCCCCAGAGACCACGGGAAGGATCGTATGTGAGGAAACGCTGGATGGAGTTGAGGTTCCCCTGTTGGTGTATATAGAAGCTGTCATCTCCATATTGAACCTGGCAACCATGAAGAGTCTATTCCCACACTGACAGATCAGGAAGCAAGAGAGACCCTATTTTGGCTATGGGTGGAACAGATTGGCCGTTTTGGGATTTGTGGAAATGGAGGCATAGTACAAATCTGTCGTGGTACCCAAGGCCCGCGTTTATGTCACCACTGCGGGTGTAAACATCATGGGGTGCAACCTCTTTTATGGCCTGGGGTTCTCGATAGCGAATGTCATGGGTGAGGAGTGGTCGGGATGTAGACTTTGGGGCTGACCAGCTCCGGTAGTGGAGGGCGAAGAGGTGTGGGACACAGACTGGCTGGATACCGCAGATGGAGAGCATGTTCGGCACTGCGCGACACCACCCCGGGACGGACCCGATGCCGGTAGCCACGTTGCCCTGGATGTGGGAACTGGACAGCACGCCGGGACTCCCGGGGTGGCCCATAAGGACAAGGTGCCCGCGCTGGAGACTGAGGGGGCGAGACCTGAGAACACAGTTTTGAAGTGCTCACAACAACGGCCTGCCAAGAGGACGGCGAACCGGACCCGCAAGTTGACCAGATCGGTGAAGGAGGCCAGTCAGAGCCAGAGTGATCCCGATGAGAAGAAAAGGGCTTCCCTGCGGGTTGGAGATAAGGTTTGGCCCAGGGTCGAGGCCCAGATGAGAGGAGATCACGGGTCATGCGAGCGGTGTGATGATTGGACGCGGTTCCTGGTGGAGGCTGCCCAGAGCAATGGGTATCTACGCCTGTCCGACAAGACCTGGAGGCATCCAAACGAGCTGTGCCACGTGGTGGAGAAGAGGAGACAACGCAGCGAGAGCCCGGAGGTCAAGAGACAGAGGCGCTAAGAGAGGGACCCATCAAAGGACTGAGGGTGTTTTAATTGTGTGTGTTTTGGTTTTGACCCAGGTCCTGCTGTAAATAGTTGAACGCGACTGTATCTGTGCCCTGGATATTATTGGCTGAAAAAAAAAAAAAACAACGAAATTTTGTGAGTTAAATTTTATAACATGCACATTTGTATGTAGGTAAAGTTTTAATGGTTAAAGATACTTTTAAAAATTGAATACAGTCTGTGAATTTTGTGAGGGTGATGTGGTTTATAGGTTCTTTTGGTATACGCTTGAATTTAAGTTGGAAAAAAAAGAAGCGGAAAGGAGTGACTGTAAACTATGGTTGAATTATTTGATTTTGGTGATTGATAATTTGTGCTTTTGGTGGTACGAGAGTAAATTTCCTATGGGTGTCTGGGTAGTATATGCTTTGAAGATTACCCTGCTAAACTGTGTTTCCTGTAAGTGTGCTTTTAATGCCTATTTGGAATACCCAACACGTATTGTTTTATACTGTGTGCCCAGATATGGGGTGGGTGTGTTGGGGTGGGGGCTGCCAGTGGTGTTGTTGATAAGTGTTGTGTATGTAGTGATTATTGTTCTTTATGTTCATGTGGAGCTGTTTGACGGGATTATTTTGTTGAGGAACATGGCCTTTTATTTTGGACTATTTTAGATATGGTGGCAGAATAACCCACCTAGCCGTGTAGGGGGCGCTGGCAGTCTACCTGGCCCCCCAGCCTTAGTTGTGTGAATGGATAGGCAGTTTGTTTCTTTTTGTACATATTTTTATGCTTGGAGAGTGTGTCGGGAGACAAATTTGGGTGGGTTATTTGTACACATGACCTTTTTTTTGAAGGGGGGGATGTTATGTATGGAAATAGAGGGTGTTAGTAAGATGGCGGCCGGGGTGGACGGGGAATGAGCAGGGGCAGTTAACTGCCGTTTTCCGATGGTGACACCACTCCAGATATAAAGGATGTGGGCGGAAGAGGCTAGTTCTCGTTCATCGTTGGATACCTGGCTTGTCGGAGAGTGCCGAATGCCTGAGGGTATTGTAAATAGTATTTATAATAAAGCTCCATAAACAGTAGTTATTGTCTACTTGTTATTGCCCTAATTATGGATCTATCCATTCAGGTCAGGCATCCATGTCAGGCCAGGCATTGGTTTGCTTGCTACCGGATAACCATGAAAACCGTTACTACCTGTCTCATGGGTCGGGCCGTCAGCGACTCAACCGGCAACCCCGCCCTTCCGAGGGCGTGGAGGGTGAAACTGGGCATCCTGGCAGAACTAAAAACAATATCTGTCACAGGTCTGTGGTGGACCACTCCCAGTTACATGGGGTGAGACTGGACATCCTGGCAGATAAGCACATCTGTCGCAAGGTCTGTGGTGGACTTTTGCAAGTCGGTGCATCGTGACATGCACTACACAAAGAGCAGCGATAAACAAACCTATCATCTGGTCAGTCACTGCGACAGATACTGGAGTCAGTTTGTCTTGGCCTGTCCTTGCCACTGATAATACCTCTATCTGCCAAGAATGTGCTGCTAGTCCAGCAAAAGCTAGCGGTAGTCAAATACTTGGCAAGCAGTTTCATGAAAAGGTCAGTCAGAAAGCAACTCATATCGGCTCGGACGTCGCCCGGGTTAACAAGGTCAGGAGTTCCTGGCAGCGGAAGGCGAAGGACAGAGCTGTGTGGAGGAATCTGATCAGACCTATATGAAACAGTCATTGTCACCCCCGACAGACTGCTATGATGATGATGATGATGATGGATCTATCACCCTCACCAGTTAATTAATACTTCTCCATCCGGGCAGGAGTTTTCTGGTGCAGGTGCAGTTCACTGCGACCACTACGTTCTTGTACGTGCAGTTAGTTTTTTGGGCCTGCATGCGCTTGGTCAGCACTCACCCTCTGCTTAGGGTTTGCACACGAACGTGTCCACTGTGGTTGCTCGTGTACCAGCACGTTTTTGCCACTATGAATTGGGGTTTACCGATGCAATGTGACTGTCACAGACAACCAAATATGTCAACAACAGTCTGTTGGTGTCACAGTTAGTGCTGATAGGCCTTTGCCAGCTGCCAGGCTAGTCACAGTTAAGCTAACTTGCATTGTCACTGTTGCCAACTCCTCAGGAAGGAAAGTAGCTATTGGCTGTCCTAAAAGTTGCTAGAAGTCGCTAAATGACATCATTGCCTAATTTGCATTATTGGTCATTTGCATGTAATTGTAATAGGCGTTGTAGGAGAGAAGAAAAATGTCATGGGAGAGACAAAAAGTGAGTAAAAAACACCCTAAATATCTTAAGAACTACAAATTAATTTTCTTCTGTTCATTCTTGGTTTGTTTGTTTTAATTTGGCATTAAAATAGGCCATCACTTCTGTATCATCTCCATTAAACGGCTTCAACCAGCCTTTGAATTCAGGGTTTGATTCCCACTCCTTTCTGTGTTTTTGAGTGTACAGTCTAGACTGCGACATGACAAGCTAGCTGCTAGATGCTTAGCTTATGCCACACACACACACACACACACACACACACACACACACACAGTGGACAAAGTGAGTATGTGACTGAGGCTGTTAGTCAAATGCAGTGATTTATTAGTGTGACACAGACAGTGACATTTACATGTATTGGCAGGGGTGTGTGCAGGTGCAATTCATTTGCAGTCTGGACGTGAGTGGCATGGGCGTGGGTGTCCTCTCTGACTGCAGCTAACTGCTGCACGAGTCTACTGTGAGACTGACTGCTTGTGAGTACTTTGGGATGGAGAGAAGCTCACGGTAGTAGCTGCTGCTTGCTGAGGATAGAGCAATAGTGCTTTCACAACAGCAGCCACTGTGGCTAGTGATTTTCCAAAGTTACTAGCCACTCAGCCTTTTCACCAGCCACAATGTTGTACTTGGAAAATTATGTTTGATATTCAATTCAACTTTATTTATATAGCGCCATTTCACAACAACAGTCATCTCATAGCACTATCAACTGTAGGGGGAACCCCCACAGTTGCAGAAAGACCCCAGCAATCAGGTGATCCCCTGTGAGCAAGCACTTGGCGACGGTGGAGAGGAAAAACTCCCTTTTAACATGAAGAAACCTCCAGCAGAACCAGGCTTAGGGAGGGGCAGTCATCTGCTGTGACTGGCTGGGGGGTGACGGGACAGAGAAGATGAAAAGAACAGACATGTAGCGAGCAAACAGCACGATGGGGACTCAATCTATGGGAAAGAACAAACAGATGTTAATGACCAGCAAAAAAAAATATTTCATTGAGAGTGAAGAAAGGAGTGAGGCCCAGTGCATTATTGGAGGTCCCCCGGCTGACTAAACCTATTAACAGCATAACTAAGGGAGGGTTCAGAAACACATGATCCCTCCCTAATTGTAGGCTATATCAAAAAGGTAGGTTTTATCCCTATTCTTAAAAACAGAGGTCGAGTCTGACTTCCGAATCCAGATTGGCAGCTGGTTCCACAGGAGAGGAGCGTGATAACTGAAGGCTCTGCCTCCCATTGTACTTTTGGAGATTCTAGGTATTACAAGTAATCCTGCATTTTGGGAGCGTAGTGCTCTGTTATGATAATACGGTAGTATCAGATCTTTTAAATAAAAAGGAGCCTGATTGTTTAGAGCTTTGTAAGTAAGAAGTAGGATTTTAAACTTAATTCTAAACTCTATGGGAAGCTAATGAAGGGAGGCCAGAACCGGAGAGATATGATCTCTCTTTCTAGTACTTGTTAAAACTCTTGCTGCAGCATTTTGGATCAGCTGAAGACTTTTTAAAGATGTTTTTGGACAGCCTGATAATAAAGAATTACAGTAATCTAATCTCGAGCTAACAAAAGCGTGGATCAGTTTCTCAGCATCACTCTGAGACAAGATGCTCCTAATCTTGGCAATATTACACAAATGATAGAAGGCAGTCTTAGAAACAAATTTAATATGTGAATTGAAGGACAGATCTTGATCAAAAATAATTCCAAGGTTCCTCACAGAGCTATTAAGAGAAATAGTAACCACATCCAAACTGAAAGTTTGATTTGGAAAGGTATTTCTAAGGTTTTTTGGACCAACAAGAATGACTTCAGTCTTATCTGAATTTAATAGCAGGAAATTACAAGTCATCCAAGCTTTGATTTCCTTAAGACAGGCTTCTAACTTGGCTAATTGATTACTATCATCTGGCTTCATTGACAGGTATAATTGTGTGTCATCTGCATAACAATGAAAATGTATACAGTGCTTTCTAATAATGTTGCCTAACGGAAGCATATATAAACTAAAAAGAGTAGGGCCTAGCACAGATCCCTGTGGAACTCCATGACTAAGCTTTGAGTTGAAAGAAAACTCATTATTTACATGAACAAACTGGAACCTATCAGATAAATAAGATCTAAACCACTGCAACGAAGTTCCATTAAGTCCAACATAGTGTTCTAATCTATCAAGTAGAATATTATGATCGATAGTATCAAAAGCTGCACTAAGGTCTAAAAGGACAAGTACAGAAACCAGTCTATTATCAGATGCGATGAGGAGGTCGTTAGTGACCTTCGCTAAGGCTGTTTCAGTACTATGATGGATTCTAAACCCAGATTGAAACTCTTCAAGTAAACCATTTCCCTGCAGGTGGTCAAATAATTGCGTAGCAACAACTCTTTCTAAGATTTTTGAAATGAAAGGGAGATTAGAGATTGGTCTATAGTTAGCTAAAGCTCCTGGATCTAGCGTTGGCTTTTTGAGTAAGGGTTTAATTACAGCCGTTTTAAAAGCCTGCGGTACATGGCCTAAAGTTAATGAAGAATTGATTATATGAAGAATAAAGCTATCAATAAGTGGGAAGACTTCTTTAAATAACCTGGTAGGAATAGGGTCTAAAAGACAAGTTGAAGGTTTGGATGAGGAAACTATTTTGTCTAACTCACAAAGGTCGATTGGAGTAAACTCATCAAGAGGGACATCGATTGAAGGAGTTGTAGTAGTTACAGTATTTAAGTTAACTGTGGGAAGAATCTGATTGATTTTATCTCTGATGGATTAAAATTTATTATTGAAAAAGTTCATAAAGTCCTGACTAGTAAGCTCTAAGGGAATGCTAGGATTGACAGAGTCCTGACTCTTTGTCAACCTGGCTACAGTGCTGAAAAGAAACCTGGGATTATTCTTGTTCTCTTCTATTAATGCAGAATAATAACTTGTTCTAGCTTTTCTAAGAGATTTTTTATAAATTAAAAGATGATTTCTCCAAGCTAAATAGATTTCATCTAAATTAGTGGAGCGCCATTTTCTTTCTAATTGACAAGTCTTCTTTTTTAAGCTACGAGTTTCTGTGTTGAACCAAGGAGTTAGAAATCTCTGATTAGACTTTTTCTTTTTTAAGGGGGCCACCAAGTCTAGAGTCTGATGCAGAGAAGCTGTAACACTATCCACCATGTTATCAGTTATAGAAGGAGCAAGCTGTCTATAGCTTATTTCCGTTGTGTTGACACATGGCATAGAGGAAACAATCTGCATAAATTTGGTAACAGCATCATCTGAGAGGCATCTACTGTAATAATATTTTTCTTTAGGAGCCAAATAGTCAGAAATAGTAAAATCAAAGGTTAACATACAATGGTCTGACAGTACAGGGTTATGAGGAGACACTACAAGATTTTCTATTTCTATGCCATATGTCAGAACAAGGTCCAATGTATGGTGGAGGTAATGAGTAGAATTTCCTACTTTCTGAGAAAACCCAATCGAGCCTAATATTGAATTAAATGCCACATTAAGGCAGTCACTATCTACATCCACATGTATATTAAAGTCCCCTACTATAATTATTCTATCAGATTTCAGCACTAAATCAGCTAAGAAATCAGCAAATTCGGATAAAAATTCTGAGTAGGTTGATGGGGGACGATAAACTATGGCAAATAAAATTGGGTTTAACCTAAAATTGCTAAAGTGCCCAATACTGAGGACCAGGCCCTCAAAGGAATTATAACATGTTTTTTGCTTTGCATTAACTAGTAATTTGGAATAGTAAATTGTTGCTACTCCTCCTCCACGACCAAACTTCTGGGATTTTGACAGTTTAAATAACCAGAGGGAGTTGATTCATTTAAACCAACATAATCCTCTTGCCCTAACCAAGTCTCTGTAAGGGATATTAAATCAATCTGATGATCAATTAACAGATCATGGACTAAGAGAGACTTGGGTGTTAGAGACCTAATATTTAATAAACCACATTTAATTTTTAAATTATGAGGAGGAACAGAGGCCAAATCTTTCAATTTAGAGGCTTTATGTTTAATTTGAGTTTTACCACTATTTTGCTTAATCACTTTGGGATGCTTATATATTATATTTTTATTTACTTTGGAGGGAGCAGACAATGATATGATATATATGATATGATTTATATAATCCTTAAGCCAAGCAGTTGCCTCCTGGTTTGCTGTATGGAGGGTGTGTAATCCTCCTTCCAGTCTTTGGAGTGGGCAAGCCTCTATGATGTGTTCCATTGTTTGCTCCTCTCCACATGCGCACAGTGGGCTAGGGCTACTGCCCCATCTGTGAAGGCTGGCCAAGCAGGGGCCATGTCCAGTCCTGAAGCGATTGAGTGTAGACCACTGTCTCCTTGGGAGGTTGGTGCCCGGGACCTGTTGGTTGGGGTTTATCACCAGCTGTTTGTTTGGGACCTCCTTGGTCTCCCATTCCTCTTGCCAAGCTGTCTGGATGGTAAAGTCAGCTGGGGGAGGGTTTTTCCAAATCGGCCGTCTGGATGAAAGTCGGGCAGTGGGTGGGGTGTAGATATCTGCATGGATTGGTAAGTGAGGAGAATCTTTAACTTTTTGGAGCATCCTTTGAGTTAATGCTGCTCGCCGGATGTGTGGAGGGGCTATGTTTGACAGTACAGAGAGCCAGGGGAGTGGTGTTGAGCGGATTGTTCCAGTTATAGTTCTCATGGTTGAGTTGAGCTGGGTGTCTACATGGTGTGTGTAAGATGACCTGGACCAGACAGGGGCACAATATTCTGCTACAGAGTATGAAAGGGCCAGTGCTGAGGTGCGCAGGGTGGAGACTGCCGCCCCCCATTTTGCACCAGCGAGCTTGCAGAGCAGGTTGTTTCGTACCTTCACCTTAGCAGCCGTCCCCTTTAGATGTTCCTTGAAGGATAAGGTCCTATCAAGGGTCACTCCAAGATAAGTTGGATTTGGAGTTGGATTTGATAAGTTGGATTTATATAATGATATGATATGATCAAATTTGATTATCGCAAGCTAAAATCTAGTTCAATTAAATGTACAACCTTTTTAAATGCAATGATCCTGATACATACATAAAAATAGCATGAGAAACACTGCCTGTTTAAGTAGTTATTAACAGCAGTAAAGACTGTAAAACAATCGAGAAAAAATATTTGCAATGTGAGAGTAAAGTACAGGTAGATTTGGGGTCCGTCCAAATTCTAATTTCTACCCTTTACCCTTCGCCTGCTCCTTGGCCCTTGAAATCAAGGGTCCCTTGCTCTCATCAGAAAAAAAAGAAAAAGAAAACTGATGAGAAAAAAAGTCTCATCTTACAGAGAAAAATGTCTCAAATGTACACAAACTATTGTAATCAGTAGAAAGTCAGAAATTTACTAGAAATAAAGCTGTAAATTCAGAGAAAATTTTGGACCCCCTGGTGGGCCTTTTTTGGCCCACGAGCCATATGTTTGACACCCTTGGACCAGCCCATTAAAAATAAATATTTAGAGGATTTACTTGAATGAAATAGCTGCATATCACAACAGCATGTAAATGAATAAGATAAAATAAAATAGAAAGCACCGATAAATGAAAGTTCACCTTAGAAGAAGCTTCATTTGTTCTTCACAGCAACAAATCCCAGTCACTTTTTCTCTGTGTGGTAACAAAACTTACATTTGCACAGCTGCGGACATTAAATGCCGGCTTCTTGCTCTAAAAATACTCATGTTTAACCACAGAGGTAGGAGCTAATGGGGGGGGGGGGGCTACTTGTCCCGATGATTTGATCACTGAGAACGGGGACAGGTGTGTTCTGCTAGCTGATGTCTGTAGCTATGTTCCGATCCACAGTGTACTTCAAACTGTATTCTTTACTCCCTGCTCTGTTCGATGTTCCTAGAGAACGCCTCTAGGATGCCCTTCACAAAATTTCTCCATTTGAAACACCCTGTAACTGCTGGCTCCTCCTCCGTGAGTTACCACGGTAACCATGAACGTATACTGATACTATGGTGGATAATTTATTTTTCTTAAAGAAAATATTAATACAAATATATTTTTATTACTATCAGTTGATATAAACAATAACCAACATCAGTTTAGCTTGTTAATAACGTTAGCAACAATAGTCTGTTTTACTTGTATTTGAGGCGCAATGGCTTATGGGTAATCTTCTTGTCAACTTCTGGTGAAGTCATGTCGGGTTGTTCACTTCTTCCCTGCACAGTTCTCAGTTCCCTTTGAACTTAAGACCGTTTGCTCCCTTCGATTTGGAATCTCAGTTAATATGGCGGATACCCTGTGCAGTCCACTTCGGAGTATACCACTGGGCAATCGGAACGCAGCTTGTTTGTCAATGGCAAGTTCACTTTGGAGCTAGTCTGAACAAACATGGAGTCTGGCTCTGCTCAGGGCTCGATATGAGAAGTTGCCACCACCACAGCATTTCTTACCACCAGGTTGCGGTGTGAACTGGAGCAGAACAAGAGACGACCTGCAGGGGAGATTATGGCAGGGGTCCGCAGGTGGGAGAAGTTTGCCATGGAGTCTTTCTGGAAGAAATCCTGTCCTCTCGAAAGTCCTGCACCTCCATTTGCCAATGCCTGCCAGGGGTCCAGGTGACAGTGGACCAATGAGCATGCACTGTATGCAGCTAGTACTTCTGGGAGTTGTAGTTTCACACAGAAGCTAGTGCTTCTGGGAGTTGTAGATTCATATTAGTCTCACATTACAGATAGATTTTATTTTAGATGCCGTCTAAGAAAACTACAACCTGCCAAGCCCTGCAGGTAAGTCTCCAAGACACCAGAAAAGTCTTTGATAACACCAGGAAAAGTCGCTAGATTTGTCGCTTGTCACTTTTGGGGAAAAAAACAAAAAACCCCAAAACAAAACAAAACAAAACAAAACAGAGGGTTTGAAAAGTCACCAGATTTAGCAAGAAAGTCACCAAACTGGCAACACTATGCATTGTGGCTTTTTTGTTTGCACTTTTTTTTCACTTGCTTTTTTGTTTGCGCTCACTTTTTTGTTTGCACTTGCTTTTTGTTTGCTCTTGCTTTTTTTTTTGTCTGCTCTTGTTTTTGTTTGTTTGCATTTAGTTTTTGTTTCCATTTGTTTTTTGTTTCTATTTGATTGAGCTCTCTGGCCACTGTAGAAATGTGACAGTGACACAATCTTTGAGATGTTGCATGTAGTATTTTGAGGCTGGGAATACCAGTATACAGTGTGTTATATTAGTTGGATTAACCCCTCATGGATCATCACCTTATCGTGGTGGGGGGTTTGCGTGCCCCAGTGATCCCAGGAGCTATGTTGTCCGGGGCAATTTGCCTCTGGTAGGGTCACCCAAGACAAACTGGTCCTGGGTGAAGGGTCAGACTAAGAACAATCCAACAGACTCTCATGATAAATGCTAGAACAAGGATTCAGTGTACCCTGCCCGGAATGGGGCCACCGGGGCCCCACCCTGGAGCCAGGCCTGGGGTAGGGACTCAATGGCTAGCTTCTGGTGGCCGGGTTTCCACCCATGGGACCTGGTCGGGCTTAGCCCGAAGGAGTTACATGGGTCCACCCTTCAGTGGACTCACCACCTGCAGGAGGGATCATGGGAGTCCGGTGCTATGTAGATCAGGTGACGGTCAAAGTCGGAGACCTTGGCAGACTGATCCCAAGCTTCCTAAACTGGCTTTTGGTAAGTGGAATGTTATCTCTCTGGTGGGGAAGGAGCCTGAGCTGGTGTATGAGGTTGAGAGATACCGGCTATATATAGTCAGCCTCACCTCAACACACAGCTCCGGTTCCGGAACCAGTCTCCTGGAGAGGGGCTGGAGCTTGCCCTACTCAGGAGTTGCCCCAGGTGAGAGGCGACAAGCAGGGGTGGGTATTCTTGTATCCCCCCAACTTGCTGCCCCTAATTGGAGTTTTCCCCGGTGGATGAAAGGGTTGTTTCCCTGCACCTTCAGGTTCAATTCAATTCAATTCAATTCAACTTTATTTATATAGCGCCATTTCACAACAACAGTCATCTCATAGCACTATCAACTGTAGGGAGGACCCCCACAGTTGCAGAAAGACCCCAGCAATCAGGCGATCCCCTGTGAGCAAGCACTTGGCGACGGTGGAGAGGAAAAACTCCCTTTTAACAGGAAGAAACCTCCAGCAGAACCAGGCTCAGGGAGGGGCAGTCATCTGCTGCGACTGGCTGGGGGGTGAGGGGATAGAGAAGAAGAAAAGAACAGAAGAAGAAAAGAACAGGTTGGGAAACGGGTCCTGACCATCATTTGTGCCTATGCACCAAATGATGTTTCAGAGTACCCACCCTTTTTGGAGTCTCTGACTGGGGTGCTGGAGGGTGCTTCTCTTGGAGACTCCATTGTCCTACTGGGGGATTTCAATGCACACGTGGGCAACGACAGTGAAACCTGGAAGGAGTGATTGGGAGGAACGGCCTGCCCGATCTGAATCCGAGTGGTGTTCAGTTATTGGACTTCTGTGCTAACTATAGTTTGTCCATAACGAACACCATGTTCAAGCATAAGGGTGTCCATATATGCACCTGGCACCAGGACACCCTAGGTCGCAGGTCGATGATCAATTTTGTTATCGTGTCATCAGACCTGCGACCGTATGTCTTGGATACTCAGGTAAAGAGAGGTGCAGAGCTGTCAACTGATCACCACCTGGTGGTGAGTTGGATCCGATTGCAAGGGAGGAAGCCATTCAGACCTGGTAGACCCAAACGTATAGTGAGGGTGTGCTGGGAAAATCTTGCTGAGGCCGCTGACCGGGAGGTCTTCCACTCCCACCTCCGGAAGAACTTCAACCACATTCCGAGGGGAGTCTGGAGACATGGAATCTGAATGGGCCATGTTCTCCACCTCCATTGTTGAAGTAGCGTCCAGAGCTGTGGCTGCAAGGTCGTTGGGGCATCTCGTGGTGGCAACCCCCTAACCAAGTGGTGGACACCAGTGGTGAGGGGGGCCATTAAGCTGAAGAAGGAGTCCTATCAAGCTTGGTTGGCTTGTGGGACTCCCAAAGCAGCTGAGGTGTACTGGCAGGCCAAGCAGAGCGCAGCTCAGGTGGTTGCTGAAGCAAAAACTCGGGTATGGGAGGAGTTGGTGAGGCCATGGAACAAGACTTTCGGTCGGCCTCGAAGAGATTCTGGAAAACTGTCCGGTGGCTCAGGAGGGGTAAGCAGCTCCCTGTCCACACTGTGTATGGTGCAGATGGGGCGCTGTTGACTTCCACTGGGGATATCGTTGGACGGTGGAAGGAATACTTTGAGGATCTCCTCAATCCCACTGACACATCTTCCACAGAGGAAGCAGGGCTTGTGGACGAGGGGGACGACTTGCCTATGGCATCACTGTAATATTTTAAAAAAATACAACCTATTGAGTTTTGAGAGTTTCATTGACCTCTGTTTACTGAAATTAACTTTCAAATGTTTCCATAAATCAGCACCTGAGCCACTTGCTGGTTTCATCCAAAGACAGGACAGCAGCAGAGCCACCAGGAGTTCTGTTAACAATAACTGTAAAATATTCCACCGCAGAACCACATTTGGACAAACAGCTTTCTCTATAAAGGGCAGTCACATCTGGAACACAATGCCAAATGAAATTAAAATAATAACGGACTTTAAAACATTCACTAAAAAGGTTAAAAACTGGCTGAAAAATAAACAAGAATGTACCCATGTATGAAATGATTGTCTGCAGGGTGAGAGTGAATGAAGGGAAGGAATGAATGTGTTTGTTTATAGTGAGTGACGAAGGGAGGGAGGCCTGAAATAGGCAAATGTGTGTCAGGTTGTTATATTTGTGTATTTATAATATTTATAATATTTATAATTGTGTATTTATAATGTATTTATGTTTTTTGCATTGATGTATGTGGTTATTGTGTATTCCTTTTCTTTCCTTTTTTTTCCTTTTTTTTTTTTCTTTTTACTTGTTTCTCCTTTCTAAAGCCCATCCAGGGACAAGAGTTGCAAATTAGCTAATAGCTATACACTCTGTGCAACACATCAGATTGATTGTCATTGATTAATTGTCTATGTTTATTGCACTGTCCCTGTCAAATAAACAAATCTATCTATCTATCTATCTATCACAGGGGCTGAGGTCACCAAGGTGGTTAAAAATCTCTTTGGTGGACAGGCCCCAGGGGTGGACGAGATTCGCCCTGAGTATCTCAAGGCCCTGGATGTTGTTGGGCTGTCCTGGTTGACACGCCTCTACAACATTGCGAGGAGGTTGGGGGCAGTGCCTTTGGCATGTCAAACTGGGGTGGTGCTTCCTCTCTTCAAAAAAGGGGACCGGAGGGTGTGCTCCAACTTTAGAGGGATCACACTCCTCAGCCTCCCTGGGAAGGTCTATGCCAAGGTACTGTAGAGGAGAGTCCGGCCGTTGGTCGAACCTTGGTTTCAAGAGGAGCAATGTGGTTTTCGTCCTGGCTGTGGCACATCGGACCAGCTCTTTACCCTCTCAAGAAGCCTCGAGGGTTTGTAGGAGTTTTCCCAACCAGTTTATATGTGTTTTGTGGACTTGGAGAAGGCATTCGACCGCGTCCCCTTTTTTGTGGGGGGGTGCTTCAGGAGTACGGGGTATCGGGCTTGTTGTTATGAGCTATTTGGTCTCTGTACGACTGTTGTGAGAGTTTGGTTCATATTGCCAACAGTCAATCGGACTCATTCCCAGTGAGAATTGTACTCCGCCAGGGCTGCCCTTTGTCACCAATCCTTTTCATAATTGTTATGGACAGGATTTCTAGGCACAGCCAGGGAATGGAGGGTGTCATGCTTGGTGACCACAGAATCTCATCTCTGTTGTTTGCAGATGATGTTGTCCTGCTGGCTTCATCCAGCAATGACCTACAGTTCTTGCTGGGACGGTTTGCCATTGAGTATGAAGTGGCTGGGATGAGAATCAGCACCTCCAAGTCTGAGTCCATGGTCCTCAGCCAGAAAAAGATGGATTGTCCTCTCCGGGTTGGGGACAGGCTCCTGCTCCAAGTGGAGGAGTTTAAGTATCTTGGGGTCTTATTCACAAGTAAGGGGAGAATGGAGCAAGAGATTGAAAGACGGATCAGAGCAGCAGTGCAGTGATGTGGACGTTGTACCGGTCTGTTGTGGTGAAGAGGGAGCTGAGTTCTAAGGCAAAGCTGTTGATTTACCAGTCAATCTTCGTTCCTTCTCTCACCTATGGTCACAAGCTTTGGGTAATGACTGAAAGAACGAGATCTTGGGTACAAGCAGCTGAAATGAGCTTTCTCTGTAGGATCGCTGGACTCACCCTCAGAGATAGGGTGAGGAGCTCAGTCATCCGGGAGAGGCTCAGAGTAGAACCGCTGCTCCTCCACATTGAAAGGAGCCAGTTGAGGTGGTATGGGCATCTGACCAGGATGCCTCCTGGACGCCTCCCAATTGAGGTGTTTCGGGCATGTCCCACTGGGAGGAGACCCCGGGGAAGACCCAGGACTCGCTGGAGAGACTATGTCTCCCAGCTGGTCTGGGAACGCCTTGGTATCCTCTCTGAAGAGCTGGAGCAGGTGGCTGGGGAGAGGGAAGTCTGGGCTTCTCTGCTTGAGCTGCTGCCTCCACGACCCGGACCTCCGGAAAAGTGGTAGGAGATGGATGGATGGATGGATGGATGGATGGATGGATGGATAGTTGAATTAAATGAGTAAGAGCTAAACCTACACTTCAGTGGGATTGCAACACATTTTCTTTGCTGTAACATTTTGAAAGCATGCAGGTTGGAGCTACCCTTTCATGACATATTTGCAGTGTTTGTTCCCAGGAAAAACCATACAGAGCTCTGCTCAGCTGCTCCCTGCAGTGAAGTCACACACAGAGTTACAGCAGCTTTATGGTATAAAGTTGATTGACTCCATAATCGGGGATGCACACCCTCTTAACCTCAGCAAAGAAGCACTTATTGCGAAGCGCTGTGGTGACTGACAGGTCGTGATACTGTGTGTTATCCAATCAGTGTGGTCATGATTCCACGTATTGTCTAATCAGCATGGCCGTGATGCAACATATTATCCAGTGAGTACGGAGTCAATCCGAAACCCCGCCTATACTTCTTGAAGCCAGGACATGAAGACACAGAGTGGTGACTAAACTTTTATTGATAAAAATTACATATTTTGACTGAGTGACTCCATATTCGGAGATGCACACCCTCGTAACCTCAGGAAAGCACGCTTAAAATCTTAGGCCAGTCCGACAAACGGTTTGAGAGATATGTGAGGAACACACAGACACACACACAGAAACACAAACAGACAGAAATTTCTTGCATTTATAGATAGATGCTGTACCACCTCAGGATAATCTTTTGAGGGAAGTAGACTCCTCAAACTGCAAGTGTAGTTTTAGAATTCTGCTGTAGCTAATTGGGATTTCTTCAGATCACCCTGTAGGATTAGACTGCTGCTTCTTAATGTAATGGTAAGTCTTGCTGCTTGTTTTAAAATGCACTTTGTATGATGAGATGAGGTCTTGGCCTTGCTCAGATTCTTGTTTCCAGTGAAGCTTTGAGGTTGCTGACCATTTTAAAGTTGATCCTTGAGATCTGCTCAGGGGCTATGTATTCCCATGTTTTCTGCTGGCTTTACAGTTTCTCCTCCAATTCCTCTGTTGTCTGCATGCTATATGTGTAATTTGTTTTCTTTTTGTTGCTGTGTCCTTGGTATACTCAAGGTTATTTGTCCCTGCTGTTGGCACTTTAATTTTTTTTCTTAGGATAATTTGTAGTGAAGTCTGAGCACACTATCAGTTGAAAATTAATGACAAGCAATCACTTTTTATTGGCTGGATTGATGGGATATTTTCCTGTTTTATTCATGATGCTGCAGCCAGCTTTTGTATTGATGTGGTACATTTTTCTATAGAAGCAAACAAACAAACTTTCCGTTTCCTTATCTAACTGACAGACTCCTTTCATCCTTCATGCTGCTGCTACACAGCTGTCATGATCATCTGTTGTTTGTTTAGACTTTATTAAGTTTTTAATTGTCTTCTTCATAGCTGCATAGCAGGTGGACCACAGGCGTTCAGATCAGTGGTATCACACTTGTTTTATTTCATGGACCACATCTTGAGAATAATTTGATTTTGAGTAAGCCGGACCAATACAACTAATGTTCATAACTGAAAGAAAATCTTTGTGTAAAAAAAACCCAAACAAAAGAAAACAATACTTCGTTCTAAAAATCAAATGTTTATGGAGATGTAATGAAAAAAAAGTTGGTTTTTTTACATTCTGTCTGTCTGCTGCCGTAACATTGTCAGCGAACAATGTTTAACACTGTAAGATTGTCATTTAGGCCTCCAGTTGTATAGGTGTCCTCCGTTTTTTTTTTATGCAATAAAAACATGCTCCTTTTATTTTACTTTGACCATTTGCATCAAATGCAGACTTTTTCAAATTAGTTTTCCCTCTGGGATCAATATAAAGATAAGAATAACTCATATAAACACTTAGGCAGACATCCTTGGCTTAATGACTTAGTATTTTATTGTGGCAAGGACATTTTCTCATCCTGGGCTGTAAAGAGTCAATTTCTGGCAGATGCCACCTGTATTGCACACTGTTTGGCAATCTTGGGATAAATAAAGTATAAACTAAATTAAGCACAAACTATCCGCATGCACAGACTATTCACATGTACCCTGTAATACAATCCAAATGATGAGAAGAAACAGTAGGTAGTAATAAATGACATATTTCCTGAGTCAGCAGGAAGAACAATGATTTCAATACTGATTTTTTATTGAATAAAATAACCGCTATTCACAGTGGGCCATAAAGGGGACAGGTGGGAATTACAGTTAAACGTCAAACTCAGATTATTCTGTCAAAATGACAGATGACCTTCAGATTTTTCCACCATGCCTGCTTTTTATTTTGAGGTCCAAGTTAACAGTATACAATATAAAAATGACTTTGTGATTCACATCCTGTAAGACACCAAAGCTGTGCTCTGTGCAAAAGACTAGTGAATAAACATGCCGCTGTTTGCTACACTGTACAATGAAAAAGGAAAAAAAACCCAGCACATTTATTCATATTCAGTGATATTCATGTCTGCATGTTACACAAAACCAGGTTTGCTAATTGGGTTGTGACCTGGCATAACTAATATTCATGCCACAAGCACAAAATGCACACAAGCACTCGTACAGACAAGATGATTTATGATAATTGTTAAATCATCTCCTCCTCATCCCTCTCTCCTAACTGCCCGGCTACAATTTCTGGCTCCATGCCAACCAGCCACACTGATTATGTTTGTACCTCCATTTTAAATTTGTTGCAGAGCACGATCATCAACCCCAGCACACAGCTGATTGGTTTTCACAGGTGAAAGCCGTCAGATTAATGATCTGCCTTTGATCATGAATGTCTATCTCTTAGGGTTCTTTCACACCTAAATTTATTTACTTTGGTCCGAATCACTTGTTAAGTTTGTTACTTAGTATTATTTTCTCCTTGGTTCGGTTCCCTTTCACACATGCAAAATTTCAAGCGGACCAAACTGTGCCATGTTAAATCCTGCGAGACTTACGTCAAAACATTCTCTGTTCTTATTGGTCAGATGTTTTTGCCGTGAAAACAGGAAAGGTAAATACAGGAAGTAAAATGACTACTGTGCATTTATGCATTTCTGGTGAGAAAATAATACAAATCATAGTGTAATCTACGGGGGTGGGGGGGGGTCACTGCCCTGGTTATCATTTATTACAATATGTGCATACTCAGTGCGTCTCAGTGTCCTTGTGGACGGGATGGGGGTGGGTCTAATTGGAATATTCATAGATCCTGGCATTTGAAGGAGAAGGAGTAACTGGAAGACAATGAAAGTTTTTTGTGGAAAAAGGGGCTAAGATACCAATTTAGACAAAGGAGATTTGTTTTTAAGGGGATTTATATCCACTGCAGTGCGTATTTAAAATTTCAGCTCTTACCAGACAGTGTTATTTATGTTTTATGTTGTTAAGAGGGGGTCATGTAATGAGAGTAGTTGTCCCAAACTGCCACTTTTACAGCCTTTTTATTTGTTGACAATGGCCTTTAATACCAGCTTTTTTTTTTTTAAAGAGTCCATAAAGCAAACAGAGTTTGCTTTATGGACTCTAAAACAAAAACAAGTGCAGACTGCAATACTAGACTTGGCATAGGAATAGCATGTGCAAAGTTCCACAAATGCATTTATTTTGAGGTCAGAATGTCCAAGATCAAGGTCACAGGATCACAGAGGGCCATATTATGATGATCTAGTGAACAGTTTATTGTCTAAGGCAATGTTTCTCAAAGTGCGGCCCCCGTGCCAATGGCGGCCCGCGAAAACATTTCTGGCGGCCCGCGGCCAATCTGTTAACGTCGTTAACTTGCGATCACTTCATTGCAGCAGCTAGTCCAATTGTATTATGGGAGATGGAACGTTCAGCGCACAGTGCAGAAGTGTTGGTTGGCAACGGTTTCGGAGCACCATTTTGAGTCAGAAGAAGAATAAGAAATAAATATTAGTGCTTGTGGAAGTCGAAGTGTGGAAATAAAGATGGATCAGCGAGAGAAAGAGGCAGAGATGGAGACCGCTCACTCGAGGAAACCGAGAACTGTCAGCGAGGAAAAAAGGCAGTTTCAGGGAAAATGGACTTTGGACTACTTCGTTGAACCTCACGGGTCAGATAAAGTTGTATGCCTCATCTGCAGACAGGTAATCGCAGTGCGAAAAGACTTTAACATCAGGCGCCATTACGAAACAAAACACAAAAATTATGAAAAATTCAGTGGCAAGGATCGCACCACAAAGATGGAACAACTTAAAAGGGGCTACACAGCACAACAGTCAGTCTTCACGCAATTTTCAAAAACCAGCGAAGCAGTAACAGAGGCTAGCTATGTGGTAGCTCATGAAATAGCTAAACGGGGCAAGCCGTTTAGTGACGGAGAATTTGTTCGAGACTGTATGCTAAAAGTGGCAGAGCGTGTATGCCCAGACCAAAAAACAAAGTTCTGTGACGTAAGTTTGTCGAATGACACAGTCACAAGACGAATCGAAGATCTGGCAAATGATTTGAAGGACCAACTGGCGATACGTGTGGAGGGGCTAGAAAAGGGAGCGTTTTCCATCGCACTGGATGAAAGCACGGATATTTCCGACACTGCCCAACTGTTGATTTTCATCCGAACTGTCACTGAGAATTTTGACGTCGGCGAGGAGCTACTGAGTATGGAGAGTATGAAAGACACAACAAAGGGAGTGGATATTTGCGAAGCAGTGTATCGCAGTCTGGACACACACAATGTTATGATGTTTTCATCAGTCCCAATTTCTTACTGTTAATATGACTTTACCCAAACTAATTAAATCTGATAATTAAAAGGATTACAAATGGAATTAATTTTCAGTCTTTTTTTTTTTTTTGCCTCCGTCCCTTTGGTGGCCCTCGGTTCAACTTTGGATTCCCAAATTGGCCCTCACCCATCAAAACTTTGAGAACCCCTGGTCTAAGGCATGAATCTCATTTATGGACATGTCCAGGTCCCTTTTGTTATTATGGTGGAGCAAAAAGCAATTTTTGCACAGGTAAAAAGTGCTAAGTGGCTGGTTGGAACTCTTAATTTTTCAGAGGTGTGTTTTGGGTGTAACATGCAGTAATGCAATCAGATTTGGTCTTGTCATCATCTTTAAGATTGCTTTCACACCTACAGGCTTTAGTTCATTTCAATCAAACTCAAGTTTATTTTCTCCATTAGTGCAGTTCGTTTTGTCTGGCGAGAACATGGTAATTGCACTCAGGTGCACACAAACCTACCGTACTGAGACCTCCTGAAAGAGGAGGTCTTGAGTTGAATCAAATGGCGAACTCTGGCACAGTCCTGCAGGTGAGAAAGGGACCATTCTAAAACAGGACCAGCGGCAAACGGTAAAACATTTTATGCCACTGTACATACCTGACAGATATTTGAAAATATCTCTGGTTGAGCATGTCATGGTTCATGAGGATTAAGGAACATTAACGTGTTATTTTCCATCCATAGCCGCGCTTCAATACGACAAGGGTTTTACTTTTCACTGTAACTCCCCAGAGAGACAGGAGAGGCATCCACATCTACCTGTGGCTGTGTGCCCGCATGCATTTCCGCTCACATGCATGCCCTTTGGCCAGTGCAAAACCCATCTTAAACAAGCCATCATGATCAGAGTTCCCTTTAGATAATGGGCCTCTGTGCATTAAATGGATGGGCAGAAGTGCTTTAGATTGGATTATCCAAAACACACCTCTGAATAATTAGATCAGCCTCTTTTACACCATGTGCCTGGTGGAAAATTCATTTTTATGTTGCTATGTTCATTTTTATGTTGCTATGTTAAATAAAATTAACTTGGAAGCACCCATAAATGTGTTCTGCGTAAGGCTGTGCGATATGACAAAAATTTCATATCACGATATATGTCATCTTATAGAACGATAAAGGTATACAGTATCTCACAAAAGTGAGTACATCCCTCACATTTTTGTAAATATTTTATTATATCTTTTCATGGGGCAACACTGAAGATATGACACTTTGATACAATGTAAAGTAGTCAGTGTAGAGTTTGTATAACAGTGTAAATTTGCTGTCCCCTCAAAATAACTCAACACACAGCCATTAATGTCTAAACTGCTGGCAACAAAAGTGAGTATACCCCTAAGTGAAAATGTCCAAATTGCGCCCAATTAACAATTTTTCCTCCCCGATGTCATGTGACTCCTTAGTGTTACAAGGTCTCAGGTGTGAGTGGGGAGCAGGTGTGTTAAATTTGGTGTTATCGCTCTCACACTCTTTCATACTGGTCACTGGAAGTTCAATATGGCACCTCATGGCAAAGAACTCTCTGAGGGCCTGAAAAAAAGAATTGTTGCTCTACATAAAGATGGCCTAGGCTATAAGAAGATTGCCAACACCCTGAAACTGAGCTGCAGCATGGTGGCCGAGACCATAGAGCTGTTTAACAGGACAGGTTCCACTCAGAACAGGCCTTGCCATGGTTGACCACAGAAGTTGAGTGCACGTGCTCAGCGTCATATCCAGAGGTTGTCTTTTGAAAATAGACGTATGAGTGCTGCCAGCATTACTGCAGACGTTGAAGGGGTGGGGGGGGGGTCAACCTGTCAGTGCTCAGACCTTACGCTGCACACTGCATCAAACTGGTCTGCATGGCTGTCGTCCCAGAAGGAAGCCCCTTTTAAAGATGATGCACCAGAAAGCCCGCAAACAGTTTGCTGAAGACAAGCAGACTAAGGACATGGATTACTGGAACCATGTCCTGTGGTCCGATGAGACCAAAATAAACTTATTTGGTTCAGATGGTGTCAAGCGTGTGTGGCGGCAACCAGGTGAGGAGTACAAAGACAAATGTGTCTTGCCTACAGTCAATCATGGTGGTAGGAGTGACATGGTTTGTGGCTGCACGAGTGCTGCCGGTACTGGGGAGCTACAGTTCATTGAGGGAACCATGAATGCCAACATGTACTGTGACATACTGAAGCACAGCATGATCCCCTCCCTTAGGAAATTGGGTTGCAGGGCAGTATTCCAACATGATAACGACTCCAAACACATCTTCAAGATGACCACTGCCTTGCTAAAGAAACTGAGGGTAAAGTTGATGGACTGGCCAAGTATGTCTCCAGACCTAAAACCTACTGAGCATCTGTGGGGCATCCTCAAACAGAAGGTGGAGGTGCGCAAGGTCTCTTACATCCACCAGCTTTGTGATGTTGTCATGGAGTAGTGGAAGAGGACTCCAGTGGCAACCTGTGAAGCTCTAGTGAACTCCATGCCCAAGAGAGTCAAGGCAGTGTTGGAAAAATAATGGTGGCCACACAAAATATTGACACTTTGGGGCACAATTTGGACATTTTCACTTAGGGGTGTACTCACTTTTGTTGCCAGCGGTTTAGACATTAATGGTTGTGTGTTGAGTTATTTTGAGGGGACAGCAAATTTACACTGTTATACAAGCTGTACACTGATTACTTTACATTGTCTCAAAGTGTCATATCTTCAGTGTTTTCCCATGAAAAGTTATAATAAAATATTTACAAAAATGTGAGGAGTGTACTCACTTTTGTGATATACTGTATATCACAATATTCAAAGATTCAAAGATTTTATTTGTCAATACTACTATACGTGCAGGACATACAGGAGAATTGAAATGGTGTTTCTTTCTCTCTTCAGTGGTGTGCACAATGTAAAAATGTAAAGGAATAAGGCTGGAAAAAAGAAAACAACAGCAGTCTATGTACAGTAATGCAACCCGTAGTGCAAATGATGACAAACGATAGACCCAGACCTCCCATAGTGCAAATAGCAATGATAAAACGATGATAAAACCCAGCAGCAAATGTATTACTGTTGGTGTTCCAGTCTTTCTGTGCCAACAGCTGAGGTAGTTATTGCGGGTGATTGCATTATGGTCCGGGGGGGTGGGGGTGGGGTGGACAGAGTTCAGGGTCCTGATGTCCTGATGAACGAAGCTGTTTAGCAGTCTTGTGGAGTAGGCCCGGAGGCTCCGGTACCTTTTCCCAGAGGACAGGGGGCTGAAGAGGGAGTGGGAGGGGTGGGAGGTGTCGCCTGCGATGTTGATGGCTCTGCGGGTGAGGCGGGTGAGGTAGATGTCTGAGAGGGAGGGCAGAGGGGCACTGATGATCTTGCTGGCTGCTTTTACTGTGCATTGTAGTGTCTTCTGGCAGGAAGCAGCTTCCATACCACACCATGATGCAGCTGGTGAGGATGCTCTCAATGGTGCCCTGGTAGAAAGAACACATGATGGGGGGTGGGACTCGTGCTCTCCTCAGTTTGCTGAGGAAATGGAGGCGAGTTTGAGCCTTTTTGGCCAGTGATGTGGTGTTGTTGGACCAGGAGAGGTCCTCAGAGATGTGCACCCCCAGGAACTTGGTGCTGCTAACCCTCTCCACAGCTGCACAGTCAATGATCAGTGGAGGGTGCTGTGTGTGACCCCTCCTGAAGTCGACCACAATCTCCTTGGTTTTTCCCACGTTCAGGAGGAGGCTATTGTCTTAACACCACTGGACCAGTTGGCTCACCTCATTTCTGTAGTTGGCCTCCTCGTTGTTGGTGATGAGGCCCATCACCGTCATGTCATCCGCAAACTTTGATGATGTGGTTGGTGTTGTAGGCTGGTACACAGTCATGGGTCAGCAGGGTGAAGAGCAGCAGGCTGAGCACGCACTCTTGTGGGGTCCCTGTGCTCAGTGTGATGGTCTGGGAGGTGCTGCTGCCAACCCGCATGTTCTGTGGCATCCTTGTGAGAAAGTCCAACACCCAGTTACAGAAAGAGGTTTTGAGTCCCAAGTGTCTGAGTTTTATTATATCTTTTCTGGTTCTGGGGGATGATTGTGTTGAATGCTGAACTGAAGTCCAAGAACAGCATTCGCACATAGGAGTTCTTTGAGTCCAGGTGGGTGAGGGCTGGATGGAGAGCAGCAGCGATGGCACCTTCTGTGGATCTGTTTGACCTGCATGCAAACTAAGATGGGTCGTGGGAGGGAGGCAGGATGGACTTGATGTTCTGCATTACCAGCCGTTCGAAGCACTTCATTATAATGGGGGTCAGTGATACAGGCCGGTAACCGTTTGAGCTGGATGGGATGGGCAAAGTCTTAACTTTGACACCCCTGATTTAGAGGAATAACCAGATTTATCACATGCAACCACACATGTAACAGGGCAGCATGGAACATAGCAGATAGGCGGCTCCGGAGAGAGAAAACATACAAATGAAAATTTCAAATTTACACAAAATTTATACAAGTCTTTCATTTTTTTGTATATTTATGAGGAAACTTGAAAGCACTCAGAGAGCACAGATCTCTGCCAAGGCTCCATCTGTCCCTCATGGATCATCTCCAAAATGTAATGGATTTGTGTGTAGGTGTCCATTAGTTTTGGAGTATTGTTGCTAACACACTGTGAAAGATAAGAGCCTTGGCTGAGGTATGCATTCTTTTTTTTGAATGAATGAATGAATGAATCTTTATTTTGGATAGGTTAAAAGTAAAGATTAAAAGAAAGGAACAGAATAATACAACAAAGGGAAACAAAACAACAAAAACATCTTACAAGGTCAAATTAAACAATAACTCCTCTGATCATACAGTTCAACATAAGCTATCCGAAATGGGTGATGCTGAAGCCACAGCTTATATTGCCCACCCAAATTCCATCCAAGAATTCAAAAGAAAAGCAAAACAAGAGCGATTACAATCCAGAACAAAGCTAAGACAAAACGTGACAAAAAACTAAGCAACAATACAACACAGACTGGATATGACAATCCTTATGTGATTTTACATGTCATCTTGTATATATGTTTGGAGTATTTCTTCCTTTAGTTTTTGTTTAAATTGTCCAAGCGTTGTATATGATTTTAATTCAGGTCCAAAAGCGTTCCATAATCTGACTCCTTGCACTGAAATACAGTGTTGCTTGGTAGTAGCTCTCACTGAAGGTTTTTGAAATATACATGTTCCTCTGAAATGATATTGTTTCTCCCTTATTTGGAATAACTTTTGGATATTTGTGGGCAGTGATAGATTCTTCACTTTAAACATTATTACTGCAGTTTTAAAGTCAACCAGATCTTTCAACTTGAGAGCTTTTAATTTAAGAAAAAGTGGGTTTAGTTGGTTCCTTGTAAGCAGCTTTGTTTATTATTCTAATAGCTCTCTTCTGAAGCATAAAGATTGGATATGTTTGTTTTATATGTATTTCCCCATACTTCAGTACAATATGTCATGTATGGGAGTATGAATGAATGATACAAAGTATATAATGTGGGTTGATTCAGCAAATATTTCACTCTGTGTAGTATTGCAATTGATTTAGATATTTTACCTTTAATATAATTAATATGTGACTTCCAACACAGTTTATTATCAATTATTACTCCAAGAAATTTAGTTTCGGATACCCTTTCGATTTCTGCACCATTTACACTGAGTTTAGATACTAAGTTGTTGTGATGGTTGTTAAAAACTATAAATTTTGTCTTACTTAAATTGAGCGTTAATTTGTTTGAATCAAACCACAGTTTAAGCTTTCCTAATTCCTTGCTGAGTGTATCCAAAAGTTGTTCCAAATTGCTTCCACTGCATAATAAATTAGCGTCATCGGCAAACAATATTAAATCCATTTTTTCCAAAACTTTACATATATCATTTATATACATATTGAATAACAGTGGCCCCAAAACTGAACCCTGTAGGACTCCACAAGTAACCTTCAGTAACTGTGAGTTTTTGTTACCAACACATACGTACTGATATCTATTCTTTAAGTAACTACATAACCAGGACAGTGCTACCCCCCAATACCACAATTTTGTAGTTTCTTTAATAATAAATTATGATCCACTGTATCAAATGCTTTTTTAAGATCCAGGAATACCCCAACTGAATACTCTTTATTTTCAACGGCAGTTGATATTTTTTCTATAAATTCCATTAGAGCAAATGCAGTTGTCCTCTTGTGTCTGAACCCATATTGCTGCTCACACAATAAATTATTCTTCATTATGAAGTTGTCAGTTCTCTCACAGAATATTTTTTCAAGTATCTTGGAAAATTGCGGCAATCGTGAAATTGGTCTATAGTTTGAAAATTCCCCTCTGTCACCCATCTTGTATATCGGAATTACTTTAGCTATTTTCATTGCATTGGAAAATATACCTGCTTGGAGAGACAGGCTACAAATATACGTCAGTGGCTTCACTAAGCATTCAATGATAGTTTTGACTAAGAGCATGCCAATACCATCACAATCCATAGATGTTTTACTTTTAAACGATTTAACAATTTCAAAGACCTCTCTCTCGTCTGTGTTCTTTATGAAAATGGAGTCTTTTATAGCAATGTTTTTGCTTATTGTATCACCTGTAGGTGCCGTAATGGGTATTTCTCGAGCCAAATTAGGACCAATGTTAACAAAAAAGTTATTAAATTCATCTGCAGGTGAGACTGCATTCACACTCTGAGTTGTTTTATTATTATTTTTTTTTTGAAAGATTGGCTGGGTAGCTTGTATTTCTGTTTTTATTTCCAAGAATATTGTTAAGTATTGTCCATGTATTTTTAATATTGTCTCTGTTTTTCTCCAGTTCTTTACGGTAATAGTCTTTTTTACTACATCTCATTATACTGTATATGTTAACTTATTTTTGTATGTTTTATACTGCTGCTCTGCTTCTTTTGTCCTTTTCTTTAGAAAAGCTTTATATAATGAATTTTTCTTTTTACGTGCCTTTTGTAATCCTTTGGTTAACCATGGCTTGTCGACAAATTTCTGTTTAAGCTTTTTCTTTACCAATGGACAATTTTTTTCATAAAGAGTGATTACAATGTTCATAAATGTGTCATAAGCTTCATTTACATCTGATACATAGACTTTTGTCCAGTCTTGCTTCAGCAAGTCTTCTTTAAAAGAACTGATGGCATTTTGTGATTTGTATCTAAAAGATTTTAAAGTTTTTTCTGTATTGGCCCCCGTGTGGCCATGGATAAGTGGAAAGACTGGCAAATGGTCACTTATATCATTTATCAATAGTCCACTTTCTATTTTCTTATCAATAATATTAACAAACAAGTTATCAATAAGTGTAGCAGTGTGAACTGTGATTCTACTGGGATGTGTTATTGTGGGATATAGACTCATACTGTACATAGAATTCATGAACTCTGTAATTACATTTTGTTGAAATGGATTTAGTAAATCAATACTGAAATCTCCACAAATTACAACCATTTTCTTACTAGTAATATTATTGTACAGCTCAACTAATTTATCTCTGAATGTCTCAATGCAAGTTCCCGGCATTCTATATATACAACTTATAATTAGATTTTTTGTTTTATCTTGGTCAATCTCAACAGTAACACATTCCAGAATCCCTGGTAGTGCAAAGGACATTCCATTTACAAGTTTACACCTATACAGGTCATCAATATACAGTGCAACACCACCACCCTTTTTTTGAGATCTGTTAATATGAAACATCTGATATCCCTTTATTGCCATCAGAGGAGCCTGCTCTTCATTAAGCCAAGTTTCAGAGACTGCGATAGCTGTAAATTTTCTGTCTAGCTGTTTTAAATAGTCCTGAATCTGTGGAAAGTTTTTGTTAAGACTTCTGCTGTTGAAGTGTATTATTGATAGTTTACCATCTAATTGCACTTGACTTTTGAATTGCTTTTCAGTATAATATTCACAATGATTATGACTATTATTGAACAAGTGGTAATCAGGATCAATATCATTCTCCATCTCTTGTAATTTATGTTCAGCATAATGGCATATTTTCAGAGTTTGAATTTCCTCACTCTGTGTCAAATGACTTCCTCCAACTGGGGCTAATTGATGTCTACTCAAGTCAGTCACAAGTTTTTTGTTTGTTTGTTTGTTTGTTTTGTTTATTTTTTTTAAAGTACATTGACATGGTATGTCACAAAAGAACTATTCTTGCCGTGTGTGTGGATATGGATTATCATAGTCTCTTAATTTTCTTAATCAGTGTTCATCTATATTTATTTAAGTCAGTGAGATCTCTGATTATTATGGCCTTTGCTTCCTCAGGTGTTCCATTTAGTTTGATCCAAACTCTTCAATTTCTTGTCCATGTTGCCTGTATCTTGTTTTGTCTTTTCAGCATCCGTGCTTGCCGTGCTATTTCAGCATTAGCCTTTGTTAAATGTTCATTTAGGTAGACTTCTGTTCCCCGTAGCTTTCTGGCCTGCCTCAGTATGTCATTCTTTACCCTTCTGTTCACAAAACGCATCACAATTGATTTCTTTGTTTTATTATCTTTTCTGGGTAATGTATGACAGGCTGAAATTACATTTACTTCAACCTTTATATTTCTGCTTTCAAGGAACTGAAGCACCTGGTTTTCCAGGGAGACTGATTCACTTAGGGGAGCCTCCTCACCTCTCATTCCTGCTGTAACATTGGCATATGATTGGTATTTAATGTCTAGTCCACTTATTATTAGATCATCCATACGAGAATATTGTTCAAGATCCTTGATGCATCGCTCCAAGTCTGCAATTTTTTTGTCCTTTTCCTTAATTGTTAATTTCAATTCTCGGACTTCTTCCATTAGCCCTAATAGTTTAAGCTGTTGATTGGCCACTTTGGTCAGTTATTCTGACAAGAAGTTCAGAGATTTTTTGATCTCTTCCATTTCCTCCTTCTTTGGTGGCATTTTTACTGACCTGTTGATAATAAAACAATCTCTGCTGGTGTCGCCGGCATCCGATCCGACCAACCTCGAATCCAGCTGGGGCCTCAGCTAGCCCCCTCCGCTGCTAGTCCCGCTGCTTACCGCCGCTGTAATTGAGCTCCTGCCCAGCCGGGGTGCCGGCAGCTCCTCCACCAAGCCCCACCGCCCACCGCTGCTGTAGTTGAGCTCCGATCCTGCTCCTGTCCAGCTGGGGTCCCGGTAGTTCCTCCGCTGAGCCCCGCCACCTACTGCCGTCTTTCTCAGTAGTTCCTCCGCCGAGCCCCGCCGCTGTAACTGAGCTCCAATCCGGTTCTTATCCAGCTGGGGCCCCGGCTGCTCCTCCGCTGGTCCCCGTCTCCTACCGCCGCTGTAGTTGAACTCCGATCTGATATACTGTTGTTCGGAGCTTCATGACATCCAACAGTTTCTTCTGACTTCCCATCTTTTCTTTGTCCTCTTTGCCTCTCTGTGTGTTTCTTTTTCAGAAACACACAGAGAGGCACCAAAATGTAATAGATTCGTCTGTAGCCCAAGGGCCACCTCTAATACTTCTTCTGTAGTGTTTGGCTTCCGGGTTGCTGAGGCATGTGGCCCGATGGTGTGGCCATGCACATAACTCAGTGGACACATCTTAAAGGGGCAGTACATGAAAAGTGCCAGATTACTATATAAAATAATATTCAAAAAATTCCTGCATCCAGATTGTGATCCGAATCACCACCAAAATCTAATCATCTGTTCCCTGTGCCGTTACTCACATTCCTGAAAATTTCATCAAAATCCGATCATAACTTTTTGAGTTATAGAATAGAATAGAAAGCCTTTATTGTCATTGCACATAATAATGCAACAAAATTAGTGAGCACTCTGTTTACATAAAACACACATTCAAACATTTAGACACTATCACATTTAGTATATAAAAAGCAAAAAAAAAAAACCTGACTCAATGTTAAGATGTGAACTGGAGCTAAAAGACTAAAAAATATATACTGTATAAATATAAATCTCTATATAAGACTCTGCATTAAAGTGGCTAAGGTACTTATATGAGTGCAATTTGAAAACTGCTAAAATACCCAGTGCATGGAGTACAAGGGGATCATGAGTTTGATTATTGTTTGTTTAGTAGGCTAATGGCAACTGGATAGAAACTGTCCCTGAATCTAGATGTCCGTTCTCTGGCAGCTCTGTAACGTCTGCCAGAGGGTAACAGTTTAAGGTGGTGGTTATGGCTGTGTTGTGAGACATGTATATGTTGGACACTGCATATGTGATTTAACCACGATGAAGGAGAGCCAGCCCCCTGCGGTGCGGAGCCACAGAGCCTGGACCCCCTGCGGAGGACAGGGGACAGAAGACTTCCTGACCACTGAGGCTCGGGAAGAGAGAAGGGGGAGTTATGTAAATAAAAGGCTAATGAATGTGAATAAAGAGATTTTGAGAGAGATGCGTGATTTCCCCCGCGAGGGAAATGGTTTGATGTCAGAATGTTTAAATGAGAGAACTTTGGTGTGTTCACTCTCTTTGTTCGCTGCTCAAGAATGAGAGCAGACAGTGGAATGATTACTTGAATAAACTGGAATGAAAGACAATTCGGTTTCGTTATTCAAGTCTCCCCACATTGGTGACTGACGACGTTGAGAATGAACGAAGAAATTCTCAGGGTCCCGGACTCACAGCGCTCAGAGCTGGCGAGTGCAGTGGCCGTTAAGCTGCCTGATTTCTGGCAGGATAACCCACGGTCATGGTTTCTGCAAGCAGAGTCGCAGTTCGCGCTCGCAGGAGTAACGGTGGATGACACTAAGTTCCACCATGTCATCGCTAAACTGGACAACAGCACAGCTCGGTGCGTGCAAAGCTTGGTGGAGCAGCCACCCGCGACCGACAGGTACGGCAAGCTGAAATCCACCCTCATCAAGTTTTTCACCCCCTCGGCTGAAGTGAGGGCGAGGAGGATCCTGTCTTTGCTAGACCAAGGTGGACACAGGCCGAGCGCCCTGATGGAGGAGATGATACAGCTGAGAGGGTTGGACAACGATGATTTCATTTTTCAGTTCATCTTCCTCTCCAACCTCCCGGCGCATGCGAGAAGCACGCTGGCCGGCAAAAAGTGTCACACCCTGGAGGAGTTCCGGGAGCTGGCCCAGGAGGCAGATGGGATCCTGGACGCCTGCGGCGGGCAAGCAACCACAGCAGCGACCCGAGACAGCGGGGAGCCAGAGGCGGCAGAACCAGACTGGCCGACGACGGCGGCAACACGGCCGCGACGAGGGGGAGCCAATAGCCCGGCGGCAGAGGCGCGGGCACGACACAGCGGAGGAGAAGATCTCTGCTTTTACCATCGGAGGTTTGCAGAGAAGGCACGCAGGTGTGTGCCGCCTTGCATCTTCAGGAGTTCGGGAAACGGCAAGACCGGGGGTCGCTAGCAGCTTCGACCCTCGGAGAATGCAACAAGCTGCTCTACATCACGGATGCGCGCTCCGGACGAGAGTTCCTCATCGACACCGGAGCACAAGTGAGCTTCATCACCCCAACATACGCGGACCGGGTGGCTGGACCCCACGGTAGCGGAGCTACAGCGGCAAATGGCTCGAACATCAACACCTACGGGAGAAGGACCTTGCCTTTATGCTTACATGGCCGCACATATGAATGGACTTTTGTGATAGCGGCGGTGAGTTTCAACATGTTGGGCGCGGATTTTTTGTGTTCACACAATCTGTTAGTTGATCTTGCTAATAGACGGCTGGTAAATGCACTCTCTTTTTACTCTCTCCCCTGTTCAGCTCGAGTGTCCCCGCCACCAGTACAGACCCACGTCGCTACAGCAGGTGGTAAGTTTCACACACTCCTCACCCAATTTCCAGCGCTCACTGTGCCCACTTTTTCAGCGACGGTCGCGAAGCACGGGGTGAAACACTTTATCCCCACCTCTGGTCCTCCCGTGTTTGCAAAAGCTCGGCGCTTGGATGCAGTTAAGCTCGCCATTGCGCGCGAGGAGTTTGCCAGCCTGGAGAGGCTGGGCATCGTTCGTAGGTCGAAGAGCCCGTGGGCTTCGCCGCTGCACATGGTACCGAAAGCCGATGGCTCCTGGAGACCGTGCGGGGATTACCGCAGGCTAAACAACGCTACGGCGCACGATCGTTATCCCATCCTGCACATTCAGGATTTTTCGGTGCACCTGGCGGGGGCGCGCATTTTTTCAAAGATTGATCTAGTTCGCGGCTATCACCAAGTCCCGGTCCAACCGGAGGACATTCCTAAAACAGCGGTAATAACCCCGTTCGGACTTTTCGAATTTTTACGCATGCCGTTTGGTCTCAAAGGGGCGGCGCAAACATTTCAGCGGATGATGGATGCTGTGTTACGCGATCTCCCTTTCGTGTTTGTGTACCTCGACGACATTTTGGTCGCGAGTACTTCAGAGGACGAACACGAAACACACCTCACAGCAGTTTTTAGGAGGCTGGGAGAGCACGGCTTAATAGTTAACCCAGCCAAGTGCCAGTTCGGCGTCGAGCGGATCGATTTTTTGGGTCACCGCGTCTCCCCGGAGGGAGCGGTTCCGTTACCAGAGAAAGTACGCGCGGTAGCGGATTTTCCCCGTCCACAAACGGTCAAATCACTACAGGAATTCTTGGGGATGGTGAATTTTTATAACCGATTCCTGCCCCACGCAGCTCAAATCATGCAACCGTTATATGCCGCGCTCAAAAAACAAAAACCGACCCAGGCGGTCGAATGGTCCCCGGAGCGGGAGCGCGCGTTCACAGAGGTTAAAAAAGCCTTGGCTGACGCTGCGCTCCTGGCCCACCCAGACCCTGCAGCACGTATCGCGCTGACGACAGACGCTTCAGATTTAGCCATAGGGGCCGTTATTGAGCAACAGGTAGCCGGAGTTTGGCAGCCTTTGGCTTTCTTTAGCAAATCTTTAAGCGCGGCTGAACGAAAATACAGCGCGTTTGACAGAGAGCTGTTGGCGCTGCATTTGGCTATTCGTCATTTCCAGTTCTGGCTGGAAGGACGGTGCTTCACCGCTTATGTGGACCACAAGCCGCTCACATACGCCATGGCCAAAATTTCAGACCCGTGGTCCGGCAGGCAGCAGAGGCAGCTGGCCGCAATCTCGGAATTTACCACTGACATTAGGCACGTCGCGGGCAAATTCAATGTAGTAGCGGATTGTCTCTCACGCGCGTTCACGACCCCAACACGCGCAGAGGCAGAACGGGCCACCGTGACCGCGCCGCAGGAGAGCGGCACGGTGGTGCGCGCAGCCCCGGTGCACGTGGGTATAGATTACGCAGCCATGGCAGCGGACCAGGGGGCGGACGCAGACGTGCGCGCGCTCCAGTCTGGACCAACAGGGTTGAGGCTGGAGAGCAAGTGTTTACAAACCGGTATGCCCCCCCTGATCTGCGACATGTCGACGGGGCGCCCGCGTCCGGTGGTTCCGGCCACGTGGCGCCGCCGTGTTTTTGACTCGGTCCACTCACTGGCGCACCCGGGGGTGCGCGCGTCGGTGAAACTAGTGGCGGAAAAGTTTGTTTGGCCGTGCCTGCGCAAGCACGTGAAGGAATGGGCAAAAACCTGCATTTCCTGTCAACGGGCCAAAATTCACAGGCACACAAGAGCCCCGTTAGAACCGTTCCGCATTCCGGCCAGAAGGTTCGACCATGTGCACGTCGACCTTGTGGGCCCCCTACCGGCATCACAGGGGTTCACGTATCTTTTGACAATGGTGGACCGCACCACACGTTGGCCGGAAGTGGTCCCACTTGCGACGACCACGGCCGCGGAGGTGACTCGCGTTTTTTTAACGGCTTGGGTGGCGCGTTTCGGGGTTCCGTCGGACATTACGTCCGATAGAGGACCGCAATTCATCTCTGAGCTGTGGTCAGCGATGGCCAACGGCTTAGGAGCCAAAATTCACCACACTACGGCTTACCACCCTCAGGCCAATGGTTTATGCGAGCGTTTTCATAGGTCTTTGAAGGCAGCACTCAGAGCGTCGCTCACGGATGCAGATTGGGTGAATAAACTTCCATGGGTTTTATTAGGGTTGCGTTCTGCGCCTAAAGAGGACTTAGACGCCTCCCCAGCGGAGCTGGTATTCGCACAAACTCTGAGGCTGCCGGGCGAGTTTTTACCAGAGCACCCAGAGCCCCCACCTCTCTCGGCTCTGGGACCGTTAGTCAGCACGGGGGCAGACACGCTCCCGGGTCCGGTTCATCACGCTTTTCCACGAGTTTTCGTCCCCAAGGCTTTGAAAAATGCCGATTTCGTTTTTGTCAGGCGCGAAGCCCTAAAAGCAACGCTCAAACCACCTTACGAAGGGCCATTTCGAGTGCTGGAGGCAGGTGATAAGCAATTTGTGCTAGATTTTGGAGACAGAAAAGAGACAGTCAGTATTGACAGACTAAAACCTGCTTTTGTCATGAAGGACGTGTCTGTACCGGTCGCAGTGGCGCCTCGACGAGGCAGGCCCCCGCAGGGGGCAATTAATCACTCTCTCCCTCAGTCAACAGACCCGAAGCAGAAACGCACCGCAGGCAAGGCGGGGCCAACGCACAGCAGATTCGGCAGACGGCTGAAGCCCAAGCGGCGCACAGACTGAATGTTGGTGTTGATTATTCAGTAGTGAGTAAGGTGCTATTTAATTTTAGGAATTAGTCTGTTCTTCATCGTTTGGGGGGGGTTATATGGCTGTGTTGTGAGACATGTATATGTTGGACACTGCATATGTGATTTAACCACGATGAAGGAGAGCCAGCCCCCTGCGGTGCGGAGCCACAGAGCCTGGACCCCCTGCGGAGGACAGGGGACAGAAGACTTCCTGACCACTGAGGCTCGGGAAGAGAGAAGGGGGAGTTATGTAAATAAAAGGCTAATGAATGTGAATAAAGAGATTTTGAGAGAGATGTGTGATTTCCCCCGCGAGGGAAATGGTTTGATGTCAGAATGTTTAAATGAGAGAACTTTGGTGTGTTCACTCTCTTTGTTCGCTGCTCAAGAATGAGAGCAGACAGTGGAATGATTACTTGAATAAACTGGAATGAAAGACAATTCGGTTTCGTTATTCAAGTCTCCCCACAGTGGTGTCCGGGGTGGGAGAGATCCTTGATGATGTTGGCAGCTCTGCTAAGGTAGCGTGATGTAGCGAGGTTGTCCAGAGGGGGCAGGGAGCAACCAATGATCTTTTCTGCAGTCCTTATGACTCTTTGTAGAGCCTTTTTGTCTGCAACTGTGCATCCTGCGTACCACACTGAGATTATGTTGGTAACAGACAAACCAACCAATCAACCAACCAATGCCAGTGAAAACATTACCTCCTCCCTTGGTGGAGATGAAAATGTCACAAGTGTATGAGAAAAGTCACAAATTCATACAGTGATGTGAAAAAGTGTTTGCCCCCTTCCTGATTTCTCTTTTTTTTTTTTGTATGTTTGTCACACTCAGATATTTCAGATCATCAAACAAATTTAAATATTAGACCAGGGGTGTCCAAACTTTTTTCACTGAGGGCCACATACATAAAAATATAGAAGGGGCTGGGCCACTTACTAGAAATTATGTATATAGCCTTAACTTTAGTGTATTAAAGTTAGAAAAATCAATTAAAAGTGGACAAATATGTTATATTGTTGAATATAATTAAAGACAAAACTGCCTTCATCACAGCTTTCCATAAATGGATCTTTACTGATTTATTCAGAAAAAGCTTTGGTAGCTCATTCTCAGAACAGCAGCCTCAGATTTCTTCTTAGACAGAAGATTTACAGTACAGAGAAAAAACAATTGGGCTTAGCAACACACCTATTAACGTTCGTTTGAAATGGTTATCAACATTAACAGACTGAACTGGACTTAATAACAGGAGTGCGTATAATTTTAGTAAATTATTCTGGTGAGTATCAGCTGCGCTGGGTATGTAAATCGGTCCATCCAGCCGCGGTGCTGATCCGACGCCACTCGTGCAAAAAATCCGGACAAATGTCACTTGATCAAGGAGTAAATCTGCATCAGATGAGATCAGCTGACTTTGCGTGCGCAGTGTGTGCGGTGTGTACTCTGTGAGTTAACAAGAAAAACGCATATAAGAAAGTGGTGCGCAAAAGCAGGGTAGCAACAGAATTGATGCGCATTATTGATATTTGTCGCATGTGTACCTGCACATGCATGCTTATTAACACACGGGTACTGTGGAATATATTTTTACTCACCTAAAATGGGAACGGCTTTGCACTCAGTGGGAGCAGTGATGCTGCGCTTTGGACCGAAGGATGGCTGACAAATCTTCAATGCATCGCGCAACTGTATTTCTGGACATGCTGACGTTGTTGAAGTCCTGCACTTTTTCCAGGCACATTATTTCGGCGACTTTAACGAGGCAGTGTTTTATCAAGTCTCCATCTGAAAAAGGCTTATGAGTTGGGCGACCTCATAGCTGGCTACTGTAGCCTTTTCCTGGACTTTTTGAGCACGAAAAAAATACTGTTGCTGACCCTGCAGGATAGCTAACCATTTGCTTTACTTTCTGCTCTCGCTCAGCACCAGTGTAGGAAGCATAGGCCTGATGTTTAGTTTCATAATGACGTCGTACATTATACTCTTTCATAACTGCCACAGTTTCAGTGCAGATCAAACAGACACACTTCCCCTTGAACTCTTTGAAGAAATATTCACTCTCCCACCGTGTCTGAAAGTTTCTGCACTCACTTTCTACCTTTCGCTTCTTTGGTTCTGCCATGTTGAGTAACTTGGGGTAAATTTATTCTGTGATTGTCCTTTTTGGTGGAGCAACTGCCTTGATCAACAGTAGCTCCCCCTGGTGTTAAAACTAAGAAGTGCAATACACTCAGGCAAAAGTTGAAGTGTGGGCCATATTCTGTTCTATTTAAAAAAAATTCTTGCGGGCCAATTAAAAATGGATCGCGGGCCGCAGTTGGCCCGCGGGCCGTAGTTTGGACACCCCTGTATTAGACAAAGATAACACAAGTAAACACAAAATTCAGTTTTTAAATGAAGGTGCTTATTAATAAGGGTAAAAAAAATCCAAACCTACATGGCCCTGTGTGAAAAAGTGATTGCACCCTCTGTTAAAACATACTGTATATTACACTGGTCAACACCAAATTTATTGTCTTAGGTTTTTTAGCTGATTTAGGACAGTTTTGATGTGCTGAATACAAAAATCACATTGGTTTTGCTCAATCAGGTCAACTTTTTGAATTATGGCCACATGTTGTTTTATATGTTTTTGTTTACATGTACGAGTATTTTCGCTTTATATGATGAAAAATTCTTTTTAATGTCTTGAAATTCTCTGAATTTTGAACAATGATGACGCAACATTCAATTTACATGTACCTTTATATAAAGGTAAGTACATGCACAGTACGAAGTAAGTACTAAGTAAGTACAGGTTTTTACTTAGCACCTGATCGAGAGAAACGGATGTCATTTTCGGATTCAGCGGTGCAAAATTGTCTTAAATCAGTTGAAAAAAGACAATTTACCAAAAAATAATTTTTGTAACCCTGTGTTATCTATGGTTTATCACATCTTTGGAAAGCTGAGTTCAATTTCTCTAGCTACACCCAGGCCTGATTACTGCCACACCTGTTCTCAATAAAGAAATCACTTAAATAGGACCTGCCTGACAAAGTGAAGTAGACCAAACGATCCTCAAAAGCTAGATATCATCCAAAGAATTCAGGAAACAGTGAGAAACAAATTAATTGAGCTCTATCAGTCTGGAAAAGCTTTGAAAGCCATTTTTAAAGCTTTGGGACTCCAGTAAACCACAGTGAGAGCCATTATCCAAAAATGGTGAAAACATGGAACAGTGGTGAACCTTCCCAGGAGTGGCTGGCTGACCAAAATTACCCCAAGAGCGCAGCGACGACTCATCCAAGAGGCCACAAAAGACCCCACAACAGCATTCAAAGAACTGCAGGCCTCATTTGCCTCAGTTAAGGTCAGTGTTCATGACTCCACCATGAGAAAGAGACTGGGCAAAAATGATCTGCATGGAAGAGTTCCAAGACGAAAACCACTGCTGAGCAAAAAGAACAAAAAGGCTCGATTCAGTTTTGCCAGAAAACATCTTGATGATCCTCAAGACTTTTGGGAAAATACTCGGTGGACTGACGAAACAAAAGTTGAACTTTGTGGAAGGTGTTTGTCCCATTACATACGGTGTAAAAGTAACACAGCATTTCAGAAGAGAAACATCATACCAACAGTAAAATATGGTGATGGTAGTGTGATGGCCTGGGACCATTTTGCTGCTTCAGGGCCTGGAAGACTTGCTGTGGTAAATGGAACCATGAATTCTGCTGTCTACCAAAAAATCCTGAAGGAGAATGTGCGGCCATCTGTTCGTGACCTCAAGCTGAAGCACACTTGGGTTCTGCAGCAGGACAATGATCCAAAACACACCAGCAAGTCCACCTCTGAATGGCTTAAGAAAAACAAAATGAAGACTACTGGCCTAGTCAAAGTCCTGACCTGAATCCGATTGAGCTGCTGTGGCATGACCTCAAAAAGGTGGTTCATGCTCGAAAACCCTCCAGTGTGGCTGAATTACAACAATTCTGCAAAGATGAGTGGACCAAAAGTCCTCCACAGCGCTGTAAAAGACTCATTGCCAGTTATCACAAACGCTTGATTGCGGTCGTTGCTGCTAAGGACTCCACTCCTCTCTCTGCAGAGCACCTACTACCGCAGAGTCCAAAAGAGAGCTGACGTCATCCTCTGGGACCCCACCCACCCCCAACACAGACTGTTCACACTTCTACCCTCAGGTCGGAGGTACAGAAGTGTGAAATGCCGGACAACCAGACTGAAAAACTCCTTCTTTCCCACTGCCATCAGACTCATGAACAGACAACAACTCCCAAAACTCTAACACAGTTTTGCATAGGAACTCACACACCGGCTGCTAAATTTGCACACTGCTCACCTGTACAGTAGCTATAGTATCACCTGTCTGATGTCCATATCATCTCTGCTGCTACTTACCAATAATTTGTAATTATACACTGCTTGTTGCACAGTGCTCATTTGCACACTGTACATAAGTCTATGCCATCTCAGGTTACATCAGGTTACATAATGCTCATTTGTACACTGTACATAAGTCTATGCCATCTCAGGTGCACATCAGGTTGCACACTGCTCATTTGCACACTGTACATAGGTTCATGCCATTGCAGGTTACATCAGGTTACACAGTGCTCATTTGCACCCTGTACATAGGTTCATGCCATCTCAGGTTCACATCATCTCTGATATCAATATACCACTATCACTTTAGTCATCTGGTGACTTCATTTTCATTCCTCTACTGCCTAACTGTGTGTTGGTGTATGTGTCTTAGCATCCATCAGTACAGTGATCCCTCACTTATCGCGTTTAATGGGGACCAGAACCGACCGCGAAAAGTGAAAAACCGCGAAGTAGCGTCACCCCCCCCCAAGGGCGTCACAAGCACTATTTTGCACAAAAAGGCACAAGAGAACAGCGAAAAGTGCCACTAAGCAACACGAGCGATAAAGAACAATGAATGCGGTCTTCCTTCGCTGGGTATGGGCGCTCGGCAGGGAGAGAAGCTGGGTAAAACGTCTCGGCCAATCAGCCTGCGAGATTCCCGAGCAGTGAAGAGGTGGGCGGAGAGGAGTGGAGCGGTGGTCAGAGAGGTGGATTTTGAGTTGTGCGGGCTCTCCGTGTTGATACCTGATGTTCTAATGTAGTCTCCCTGCCTTCTGCTAGCGCCTGGGCAACTTTCGTGCCATTTTTTCTCAATTTTGAATTTTTGATGAATATTTTTGAAAAATCCGCGATGCACTGAGGGCGCGAAAGGTGAAACGCGAAGTAGCGAGGGATCACTGTACTAGGATTGAGTTACTGTGTTAGTGTGTCATGACCTACTAGAATTGTTGTTTCTGTACCTTTAACTTGGCATTCGTTCGGAGAGCAAAGTAAGAATTTCATTGCTCAGGAAATGTACAGTAGCATTTCTTAACTGTGCACATGATGATAAAGCCTTTGATTCTTGAATCTTAAGGGTGGCCCAACCAGTTATTAGGTTTAGGGGGCAATCACTTTTTCACACAGGGCCATGTAGGTTTGGATTTTTTTTTTTTCTCTTAATAATAAACACCTTAATTTAAAAACTGCATTTTGTGTTTACTTGTGTTATCTTTGCCTAATATTTAAATTTGTTTGATGATCTGAAACATTTAAAGGCCTTGTCCAGACGAAAATTCAATATCGCTAAATCATATCTTAAATTTTTGTGTGAGACGAGCTAATTTGAACCGCACATGTTTTGGTGTCAACAAATGTCGCATAAGGTGACAATGCGCTCTTGAAGTACGCTGTCCTTGAGAGCTGTCTGACTCAGCCAAGCGATCAGCGGCTAAGATGGCCACTGACTGTGTGACATCATCACAGGGAGAGACACGCACACGCTCGGCGGACATTGCTTGTTGTTTACGTTTTAAAATCGGCGATTACGGATATTTCTCGGAGTACTTGTGGATTACAAATAAATTATTTATTAAGATTAGGATTTCAGGAATTGAATTAATTATGGTTTGGCGTTGTGTTGTCTACGGGTGCGACGTTATACCAGCGGAGCATGCGGTGAGTGTTTTTGAATTTCCCGTCCTTGGGAAAATCAGAACGGCATGGGTGAAATTCGTTCAGAAAACGCGAAAAAATTGGAATGATGTCGGTAACTCACCCAACATGTGCAGTAGACATTTTGTTGACAGCGATTTCGAGAATAAGATGCAATTTGTGTCACGACTCGCCGCTCATCAGCGGCTTCAGCTGCGCGCACACCTGCGTAGTACAAATACAAAGATGCGAGCACTACATACGATCCCGCAGCTCCTGAGAGACTGCAACCTAACACAAAAAACAGTTTCACACAATGAAACAACAGTGCATGTATTATATATATATAAAAATTATTATCCCATTGATTTTCATCATTTTTGGTCACATATCTCACACCTACAATTTATTTATTTCAGGGACAAAGGGCTGTGAAAAAGTTGTTGATATGATCAACAAAACATGGGTCCTCAGGGATGTGCGGAGTCCAGGGCAGCAAACTTCAAATGTGGAGGCTTTCCACAGTCTGATTATTCATTTTGCACCAAAGAGTGTACACTTCTCATTCCTTGGAATGTTGACAAGGTGAGGAGATGCAATATGTGACCAAAAATATGAAATGCAATTATAATAACAGTGCCAATTACATAGAGTTTCTGCTGATAGACAGATCACTTATATGTCCAAAAATAAATCATTATGATAATATTCTAATTACAGACTTTGTTTAGCTGCAATGCACTTTAATGAAAATGCAGGCCGCAAGCAGGCACAGAATCGTGATGGTGAGCCGGTCTTCATCATCAGGTACCCAAAATTCAAAAAAGGCGGATATACACTGCAAGCAAAGAAAGTTAATCCAACTTTCGGGGAGTATAAGAAATATTAGTATCATTTTCTAGGCTTGTATATGATATTTACAGTGGGTGGAGGGTTGATCTTCATTCAACTTTCACATTTCATAGGTTTTATCAAATTATGTTAATTTGGGTCAAATTTGTATTTCATACTGTAGTCAAATGGATGTCTAATTTTTATTGAATATATTTTTTTTCAGAATATGTGGATGATCTGATGAATATTCTGTTCAACAAAACCTTGGTTGATCCAACCCACTTATGGGAGCAGTGGCACTCTGTACAAGCCAGAGTTCCCGCCACATTGAGTGCCAAATTTCAGCGTCCCATCAAAGCTGATGCTGTTGAGCAACATGTATCTAGATTTTCAAAATCAAACATGTAAAAGTAGAAGAAATTTCCAATTAGCAATGAAAGTTCAGCTTTCAGTTGTTAGGGAAGCAACATATTTTGCTAAGACAAACAAATATAAGCCTAAGATTTTAAGAGAAATGTGCTTTTAAAAATGGAACCCGAATTTTATACCATAAAATGGTAGAAAAATGATTCAAATGTATATGACATGCGACTTTGATGAATGCTGAAATATTAGAATTATAAAATTGACATGAACATTAATAAACTCAATATATGATTTTACAAAACTTTATTTAAATATCATTTTTCACAAATCTAATCTTGGTAGGCAAAATGCCTTGTAGTGATCCGATGGGAATGTTTCTCTGATGAGGCTCACAGCACAGGCAGGAAATATCACCCTCACTTCTTCGTGCTGACGTCACTGCTGCCCGCCCCTATCGACAGATGGCGGTACTGCAGCATCACTAAGTGAAAGATGGGCTATTACCAAATAAAGTCATTTATGGAGGCTGGTGACACATATTAAATCACGGGAATGGCCAGAATGGAATATTTTCATACAATCAGTTTATTAGTTCAATAAAAAAATGTCACCGTACGAGGACTTTAAGTGTGACAAACATACAAAAAATGGAGAAATCAGGAAGGGGGCAAACACTTTTTCACACCAATGTATCTCGGCATACTTGGGCTACTTTTTTAGTAGATACTTTTATATTCTTAGATTTTTTTTTAATGAATACTCTAACTTGTAGTTGAGTTATACATTTTATAGGTTAATGCTACTTAATTTCTGGCTACCTTACCCACCTCTGATAATAGGTGATATGGACTCTTTCTTTATGCTTTTCCACATTGTGACTCGTGAGGAAAAATATTACACAAATGTACATGTCCCCATGAAACCCATTTGTTAAAACCAGAGGGTGAAGCTGTAAGTTTCTAAGGCTCTTACTGATATATTGCAGCTTAAGTTTGTGTTTCAAGTTTCATTAGTCTACATAGATGATAAATTGATTACTGAAACTATGTACAAACAGAAATCAATTTAAAAAGAGGTATAAGCACCATTTGTTGAAAGGATATGTGTTAGAAGGGTAGAATTTATATGTACGATTCATTATCGTCACTTCCTTGTGGTAACGTATCGTCACTTCCTGTTTTGCTGTCTGCCTGTGTGGTTTGCTCTCCAGCTCTCGAGCCACTAGCTATGGCTACTAGCTCTCTTTCCTCTCCTCCTCTGGTGTGCTCTCTCTGTCAGATGTTTAGCTACACCTCTGCCTCTTTTAGTGATAACGGTAAATGTAATAAATGTTGTCTTTTTGAGGCGCTCGAGGCGAGGTTGTCTGATTTGGAATCCCGGCTCCGCTGCATTGAAACACCGTCTGCGCCAGTTAATCTTGACGGACGCCCATTAGCTGCAGCGGAGCTAGCTAGCTTAGGTCCCCCTGTCACCGGTTCCCCGGCTCTCCTCAGCAGCGAGGAGACTGGGTGGGTGACGGTGAGAAGGAAGCCTAGTCGCAAAGCCCCGGTTCACCACCAACCTGTTCACGTTTCTAATCGTTTTTCCCCGCTCAGCGACACACCCGCTGAGGAAAAAACTCTGATCATTGGCGACTCTGTAGTCAGAAACGTGAACCTAGAGACTCCAGCGGCCATAGTCCAATGCATTCCTGGGGCCAGAGCAGGCGACATCGAGTCAAATTTGAAAATGCTGGCTAAAAGTAACTGTAAATATTCCACAATTGTTATTCACGCCGGCATTAATGACATCCGTCTCCGGCAGTCGGAAGTCACGAAACTTAATATAGAATCGGTGTGTGACTTTGCCAAAACGATGTCTGCCACTGTAGTATTCTCTGGGCCCCTCCCCAATCTGACCAGTGATGACATGTTTAGTCGCTCATCATCCTTGAACTGCTGGCTGTCTGTGTGGTGTCCTAAAAATGACGTGGGCTACATTGACAATTGGAGCTCTTTTTGGGGAAAACCTGGTCTTATGAGACGAGACAGCATTCATCCCACTTTGGATGGTGCTTCTCATTTATCTAACAATCTGGCATCTTTTTTATCCAAATTTCCAAAACCATGACTACTCAGAGTTGGGACCAGGAAGCAGAGTCGCAGTCTTACACGCCTCTCTGCAGCTCCTCTTCATCCGCCACCCCTCAGCTTAGCCCCTGTCTTCCCCATCAGAGAATCGTTGTCTGCTCCCTCCAAAGTAAATAAAAATATAATGTATAAGCATCCCAAAGTGATAAAGCAAAATATTGGTAAAACTCAAATTAAACATAAAGCCTCTAAATTGAATGATTTGGCCTCTGTTCCTCCTCATAATTTAAAAATTAAATGTGGTTTATTAAATATTAGGTCTCTAACTCCCAAGTCTCTGTTAGTCCATGATCTGTTAATTGATCATCAGATTGATTTAATTTCCCTTACAGAGACTTGGTTAGGACAAGAGGATTATGTTGGTTTAAATGAATCAACTCCCTCTGGTTATTTAAACTGTCAAAATCCCAGAAGTTCTGGTCGTGGAGGAGGAGTTGCATCAATTTACCATTCCAAATTACTAGTTAATGTAAAGCAAAAAACATGTTATAATTCCTTTGAGGGCCTGGTCCTCAGTGTTGGGCACTTTAGCAATTCCAGGTTAAACCCAATTTTATTTGCCATAGTTTATCGTCCCCCATCAACCTACTCAGAATTTTTATCCGAATTTCCTGATTTCTTAGCTGATTTAGTGCTGAAATCTGATAGAATAATTATAGTAGGGGACTTTAATATACATGTGGATGTAGATAGTGACTGCCTTAATGTGGCATTTAATTCAATATTAGACTCGATTGGGTTTTCTCAGAAAGTAGGAAATTCTACTCATTACCTCCACCATACATTGGACCTTGTTCTGACATATGGCATAGAAATAGAAAATCTTGTAGTGTCTCCTCATAACCCTGTACTGTCAGACCATTGTCTGTTAACCTTTGATTTTACTATTTCTGACTATTTGGCTCCTAAAGAAAAATATTATCACAGTAGATGCCTCTCAGATGATGCTGTTTCCAAATTTATGCAGATTGTTTCCTCTATGCCATGTGTCAACACAACGGAAATAAGCTATAGACAGCTTGCTCCTTCTGTAATTGATAACATGGTGGATAGTGTTTCAGCTTCTCTGCATCAGGCTCTAGACTTGGTGGCCCCCTTAAAAAAGAAAAAGTCTAATCAGAGATTTTTAACTCCTTGGTTCAACACAGAAACTCGTAGCTTAAAACAGAAGACTCGTCAGTTAGAAAGAAAATGGCGCTCTACTAATTTAGATGAAATCTATTTAGCTTGGAGAAATCATCTTTTAATTTATAAAAAATCTCTTTACTCCAATCGACCTTTGTGAGTTAGACAAAATAGTTTCCTCATCCAAACCTTCAACTTGTCTTTTAGACCCTATTCCTACCAGGTTATTTAAAGAAGTCTTCCCACTTATTGGTAGCTTTATTCTTCATATAATCAATTCTTCATTAACTTTAGGCCATGTACCGCAGGCTTTTAAAACGGCTGTAATTAAACCCTTACTCAAAAAGCCAACGCTAGATCCAGGAGCTTTAGCTAACTATAGATCAATCTCTAATCTCCCTTTCATTTCAAAAATCTTAGAAAGAGTTGTTGCTACGCAATTATTTGACCACCTGCAGGGAAATGGTTTATTTGAGGAGTTTCAATCTGGGTTTAGAATCCATCATAGCACTGAAACAGCCTTAGCGAAGGTCACTAACGACCTCCTCATTGCATCTGATAATGGACTAGTTTCTTTCTGTACTTGTCCTTTTAGATCTTAGTGCAGCTTTTGATACTATTGATCATAATATTCTACTTGATAGATTAGAACACTATGTTGGACTTAATGGAACTTCATTGCAGTGGTTTAGATCTTATTTATCTGATAGGTTCCAGTTTGTTCATGTAAATGATGAGTTTTCTCTCAGCTCAAAGCTTAGTCATGGAGTTCCACAGGGATCTGTGCTTGGCCCTACTCTTTTTAGTTTATATATGCTTCCGTTAGGCAACATTATTAGAAAGCACTGTATACATTTTCACTGTTATGCAGATGACACACAATTATACCTGTCAATGAAGCCAGATGATACTAATCAATTAGCCAAGTTAGAAGCCTGTCTTAAGGAAATCAAAGTTTGGATGACTTGTAATTTCCTGCTATTAAATTCAGATAAGACTGAAGTCATTCTTGTTGGTCCAAAAAACCTTAGAAATTCCTTTCCAAATCAAACTTTCAGTTTGGATGCAGTTACTCTTTCTCTTAATAGCTCTGTGAGGAACCTTGGAGTTATTTTTGATCAGGATTTGTCCTTCAATTCACATATTAAATTTGTTTCTAAGACTGCCTTCTATCATTTGCGTAATATTGCCAAGATTAGGAGCATCTTGTCTCAGAGTGATGCTGAGAAGCTGATCCACGCTTTTGTTAGCTCGAGATTAGATTATTGTAATTCTTTATTATCAGGCTGTCCTAAAACATCTTTAAAAAGTCTTCAGCTGATCCAAAATGCTGCAGCAAGAGTTTTAACAGGTACTAGAAAGAGAGATCATATCTCTCCGGTTCTGGCCTCCCTTCATTGGCTTCCCATAGAGTTTAGAATTAAGTTTAAAATCCTTCTTCTTACTTACAAAGCTCTAAACAATCAGGCTCCTTTTTATTTAAAAGATCTGATACTACCGTATCATCCTAACAGAGCACTACGCTCCCAAAATGCAGGTTTACTTGTAATACCTAGAATCTCCAAAAGTACAATGGGAGGCAGAGCCTTCAGTTATCAAGCTCCTCTCCTGTGGAATCAGCTGCCAATCTGGATTCGGGAGTCAGACTCGATCTCTGTTTTTAAGAATAGGGCTAAAACCTACCTTTTTGATATAGCCTACAATTAGGGAGGGATCATGTGTTTCTGAACCCTCCCTTAGTTATGCTGCTAATAGGTTTAGTCAGCCGGGGGACCTCCAGTAATGCACTGGGCCTCACTCCTTTCCTCACTCTCTATGAAATATTTTTTTTTTTTGCTGGTCATTAACATTTGTTTGTTCTCTCCCATAGATTGAGTCCCCATCGTGCTGTTTGCTCTCTACATGTCTGTTCTTTTCTTCTTCTCTGTCCCCTCACCCCCCAGCCAGTCGCAGCAGATGACTGCCCCTCCCTGAGCCTGGTTCTGCTGGAGGTTTCTTCATGTTAAAAGGGAGTTTTTCCTCTCCACCGTCGCCAAGTGCTTGCTCACAGGGGATCGCCTGATTGCTGGGGTCTTTCTGCAACTGTGGGGGTCCTCCCTACAGTTGATAGTGCTATGAGATGACTGTTGTTGTGAAATGGCGCTATATAAATAAAGTTGAATTGAATTGAATTGAATTATGTTCACTCTGGGACATTATGGGACACTATGGAATGGTGGGTGGGACAGCACTGTGTGTATCTGTGTCGTTTGAGACTGGTTTTGAAATATAGACTTCATTGTATGTTAGAATGGACAGGTGTTAATGTTGATCTGTAAAAAATACATTAAATTGTTTACTTGGGGTATTAAAGGTAGTAATTTGTATAAAATTCACATGGGTGTATCGATGGAAAAGAGGAGTTGGAATTAATAAGTGTTCACTTCTTCCTTCTCCCTTTCGAACAGTGTATACTGTAACTTTATTGCATTTGCTATTTGCTTGTTTTTTGTTATATTTTTTGTGTTCGAAATAAACTATCTATCCATCTATCTATCTATCTAGATTAAAAAAGTGACTTTAAAAAAGTAATTTCACGATTCATTTTCATCAACCTGGTAAATTTGTTGCTCCGTCTAAAAGTTAAAAATGTATTTTCTTCCATTGTAAACACTCTTCTTGTAATTATAGCACAAATTGGTAAAAATCTGATCTTGTTTATCCATCTTCATCAGCGTAAAACAGTAGCAGTGCTTTCGCTTTCTCCCCGTGTTTTCATTCTTCCACACTGATCTGGCTCCACGACTCCCGTGAGGAGCATTGTGGGTAGGTCGTATGATCCCGCGCTCATCATCATCTTCCCTTTGATGAACAAATGAAAAGTCCTGTGCCCTTTGAAGCATTTTTGTGTGGCACATTCAGGCAATTAACGCGTACGTGAAAAGCCAAAGCGGGGATAGATGAGAACCGATGATGACAAGGACGCAGGTAGGAAACGAGAGTCGGAGTGGCGCGACAAGAGAGGCAGGGTGGCTTGGCTTTTCAGCTTCAGCGCCTTCTTCCAGGTGCCTCTGCCCTCGTGATTTCTTCCGTGCACTGCAATCAGCCTTCTTAATGAAATAAGTAATTAACATATTATAATTGTGCTGCAGTTTGATTTGACAGAGATCATTTTGCATATCTAATACTATGCTAATTTAATCTGTTTCTCACTCAACAACATGACCTTTTGTGATTAAGTTTCATGGCAAATTTCATCTTCGTTGTTCGTGTGTGTGTGTGTGTGTGTGTGTGTGTGTGTGTGTTTAAATTCGTGGAAGGGATTTATTTTAATGAACAGAAAAAAGTCACGACTTAAGCTACAGAATATATTTTACTGCAACAAAGCAATAATGTGTTTATAGAGACACAGGGAATGAGATAAGGAGAATGATGATGATTTGCATTTGTGAACAATTTTTTTTTAATCCTTATTTGGTGAAATTTCACAATTCAAAACATTGATTACTGTTAAAAGCTGTTCCGGAAGTCTACAGCATTGCTGATGTTGTCATAGGCATCTGTAATTCCAGCTGTCAAGGTTGCTTTTCTTTAATTTCCAATATAACTGACTAATTATTTAAATTTTTCAAAAGAGGGATTGGAAGTTCTTTCTAAAGCTAAATATAAAAGTTGCATGCACATGTACTGTATGTCTCCCATAGTTTAACCCCTTGCACTCTGGTCAATTTCCCTAAAAACGCCTAAAAATAACATACCCAAAGTAAATCAAAAGCTGTTCTTCAACCCTTTGCAACATCTTCATGGGGTTGGTCTCATTTAAAAGAAAACACTTTGAATTTTTTTGGCAAAACAGTCATAATCTCTCTAAGTGTTCCTGCCACTGAGTAACAGTCATCTAAACATACTGAATCTGAAGAAAATAAAGTTCGCCTGGGTGTTTTTTTAGATACAAATGCTTGCAAATAACACACAGCTGTCAGATACTGGCTGGAAAATGCAACAGAAATGTAGAACCAAGTGTTATCAAGCTGAGGTCAAAATTTGGTAACAATACCACAAAAAATGAATATATTACACAGCTCCTGAAGTTCCTGAAGGACAAGTTGCTGTGCGCAGGGGTGGACCAGCACCTGTCATCATGGATCCTGGATTACCTCACTAACCGGCCACAGTTTGTGAGAACCCGGGACTGTGTGTCCGACACGATCATCGGTAGCACGGGGGCCCCCCAGGGAATGGTTTTGGCTCCCTTCCTGTTTACCCTTTATACTGCGGACTTCTCACACAACACAACACAACACACTGCCATCTACAGACGTTCTCTGACGACTCTGCAATCGTCGGCCTCATCTCCCAACGGAGATGAAGCTGAGTACAGAGGACTTATCCAGGACTTCGTGGACTGGTGCCATAGGAACTGCCTCCAGATCAACGCGAGGAAAACTAAGGAGCTGGTGGTGGACTGCCGCAGGAAAGGACAACCCCTCACAGCACCAGTAAACATACAGGGAACAGACATCGAGATGGTGACATCCTACAAGTACCTGGGTGTTCATCTGAACAATAAACTAGACTGGTCACACAATACCGACGCACTCTACAAGAAGGGACAGCGCAGGCTGTTCCTACTGAGGAGACTCAGGTCTTTTGGTGTACAAGGGGCGCTGCTGAAGACATTCTACGACACGGTGGTGGCATCAGCCATCACTTTTGGAGTGGTCTGCTGGGGCAGTGGCATTACAGCAGCCGACAGGAAGAGACTGAACAAACTGATCAAGAAAGCTAGCTCTGTCCTGGGGCAGCCCCCTGACCCAGTGGAGGAGATAGGAGAGAGAAGGATGGTGGCTAAACTGTCATCTCTGCTGGAGTCCGAGTCCAACCCTATGCAGGACATACTGAACGCACTGAGGAGCTCATTTAGCAGCAGACTACATCATCCTAGGTGCGCAACCGAGAGGTTTCGCAGGTCCTTCCTACCTACGGCAGTCAGACTGTATAACCTAAGCAGGGCTGCTCGCAGAGATAGCAAAAAAACGTGACGACCTAATAGTATTGAATGCAAAAGACGCAGTACACTTACACAATGGTCCCCTCCAGTATATACAACTAGGACAGTATCGGTCGCTACGGAGGGTGACAATATGTATGGGTACATATTCATACTATGTAGGATAACTAAGTAGACGGTTATGCTGTTTATTCCATCTTGCTACAATGCTCCGCACTTTGTAAATATATATTTACACTACCGTTCAAAAGTTTGGGGTCACTTAGAAATTTCCTTATTTTTGAAAGAAAAGCACTTTTTTCAATGAAGATAACTTTAAACTAATCAGAAATACACTCTATACATTGCTAATGTAGTAAATGACTATTCTAGCTGCAAATGTCTGGTTTTTGGTGCAATATCTACATAGGTGTATAGAGGCCCATTTCCAGCAACTATCACTCCAGTGTTCTAATGGTACAATGTGTTTGCTCATTGCATCAGAAGGCTAATGGATGATTAGAAAACCCTTGTGCAATCATGTTAGGTCTGCAATGCTGTAATTGCTGCAAATGGAGAATTCTTTGACGAAAGCAAAGTTTGAAGGAAAAAATTATTATTTCAAATACAAATCATTATTTCTAACCTTGTCAATGTCTTGACTATATTTTCTATTCATTTTACAACTCATGGTGGTAAATAAGTGTGACTTTTCATGGAAAACACAAAATAATTGTCTGGGTGACCCCAAACTTTTGAACGGTAGTGTATATATTGATGTGTATGTATGTATATCCACTGCTCTTATTTATATCTTCCGTATCTTCTTAATTATTGCTCTGAGTGTTGCTATCTCTGTGCTGTTGCAATCCTGGAATTTCCCCATTGTGGGACTAATAAAGGCATATCTTATCTTAGCTTTTTTCTCAGGTTGTTCCCAGGCATTTTTGAACTGTGCCAAATTGTGCCAAATGGCACAGTTTAGAAAAACGTCTGTAACTTTTGAATGATTCAACATAGAAGCTCCATCTTAGGCTCTAATGAAAGGTGACACTCAGGGCTGTGTGTGTGTGTGTGGGGGGTGTTTATTTATTCATGAATGAATGAATGAACAAACAAGCCCCCCACACACAAAGAAGCATGCCACGTAAAAAATGGATGGCCTTTTTTTACAAGAAAAAATAACCTACAGTGCAATAAAAATTATACTAAAATATCTGCAATGTAGAGGATAACAACTTCCCCCCCCCGCTACAGAGGAGCTCGGCGCACAAAAAACCGTCCGTCAACGGTCCGTCATGTGGCTATGATGCACCGTTGCAATTACCGATCGGTCAAAAGTCATTTTTATTACTATTTTCAGTGATAAAGAATAATTTAGCTTATAACACTTACCTGTCCACAACAGCAGTGTCGTTGGTGAACATCTGTTCCTCATTGTCAGGCGAACATGAAGCTGGTCCGCTTGTTACAGACTCGTGGTTCTGGTCACCCAACCTGGTCAAACCATGATTCCATTATTGCAGTTTTGCGCTTCCATGATTGCGGTTTTGGCAAACGATTTTTCAAAACAAATAAGAACAGTAGTAATAAAAAAAGACTGGCGAACGCTACCTTTACACACAGGTCTCAATGTGTGTCACCCAGCGGCTTACACAAAACAGATTTTACGCACGGGACGCACGCGTTTCAATCGTCGAACTTCTCTGCTTCAATTGGCTCGTTGTATTCGCAGTCTTTGGTAGGCATGTCCTTCTTGCTAGGTTTTCAGTCATTGGTTCTTCAAGGTTTCAGAAACCCAATTCAAGGCTCTTATTAGTCGAATGAGAGGTCAATCAAATCTAAACCAATCAAAACACTCCTTTGGCTTTCTGTTCGCGGCTGTGTCTGTACTGGAAGAACGGAAATGCAGCTTTTTTTTTTTCAGTGCGCACTGAGACGCACTAGGACGCAGAGACGTGACCGCCCAAGGTATCCCGGAGTGCAAGAGGTTAAAACTATATTACTGTGTGACCTCCAGGTTTTACTTGTGTAACAAATTATTAACCAGACCATCAGTGACGGAGTAGCTCATTCCAGCCTGATGAAATCACCCCAGTATACTCAAATCTCCTGACCATTGACGGTGCATTCAGATGGCCACTGTTTGGTCCAGACCAAAGGACCAACCAGTGGCTTCCGCGGATATTTTGGTTCATTTGGTGCAGTATGGACACACGTTGGAACTCTGGTGCGCACCAAACAAGCGAAGTCTGGTCCCCCTGAAAATGGGGATCTTGGTTCTCTTGTAAACGCCCAGGTCTCCTTTGGAGAAGAGGTTTTTAATCTTAATGGGATCTTACCTGGTTATAAAGGTGAAAGAAAAGAGAAAACAAAGTCTGGTGTGCTCCGCTTGCAGTGTGAATCCAAACGGAGTATCCAGCAGACCAAAGGGCGGAAGTGCCCCTCGGCGTTTGTGTAACCATAGCAAGACGTAGTTTGAGAAGAGGAAGTGGCATTTACTGTAGTACATTTTGGGTAGAAAATAACAATAAAGACAATCACGTGAATCTGAGAAATCCTTTTACCGGTAAAAGCTGAGGAGAAAAGTTAAAAAATATCTTGTTTATGGTGCACAAACAACCCGGCTGAAGGGACAAATTTCTGTTTTTGGTCCTGGCCAATGGATGAGCCTGATTTTTCTTCTTTGCAGAGATTTTTTCTTGCTGGTCAGTGGTGATTTTGGCTACAGTGCTCCAAATGAGCAGTTGTTGTAACTGCGTGACATTGTCCAGGCAGTCTGGTCCGCTACAGTGTAAATGCGAGCCGAGACCCCCGGACTATCCTGGTATGAATGCAGTCTTAGGGTGCATTCACACGGCCACTGTTTGGTCATGCCCAAAGGACTATCCGTGGATAGTTCGGTTAATTTGGTGCCGTCTGAACATGCGTTCAAACACTGGTGCGCACCAAACAAGCAAAGTCTGGTCTGCCTGAAAATGGGAAAAAAATTTACGTTTACCATTTTACCATTTAAAGGCATAAATGGGGATGCCAAGGACATCAGGGAGGGGACGTTATTTGTAGTCCGGTGTGGTATCCCTCCCCCCACATTTGTGCTAGGACTTAAGTAGTTTTCAAATGGGAAATTCCATGAAAAGTGGTAATGTCGCTGTCTTTGACATGACAGCTACTTAGCAAGGTTTTTAAAAAAAGAATGTAGACTGATTAAAATTAGGGTTGTGCACTGATTTAAAATATTTCAGCTAATTAATTGCACATTTCTATAAGAGCAAGAATTAATGAAAAAAAAACATACTTTAGCAATTTTTAATTGCATTTTATCCATTGAATATACTATGATCCTCATATTCAACAAAAATACTGCTCATGCAGGGGTCCCCAATTTGTTTTCAAACTACCATTTTTAATTTTGTTGTTGTTTTAGTTTGCTCTTTTATTTTGAAATGGTCAAAGAGGAAGTCAGTACTTCTACTTAAGTTAACTTTCCTAATTATTTCAGAATGAATGAATGAATGAATGAATCTTTATTTCGGATAGATTAAAAGTAAAGATTAAAAAGAAACAGAATAATATAACAAAGGGGAAAAAAGAAAAAAAATCCAACAAGGTCAAATTAAACAATAACTCCTCTGATTATACAGTTCAACATAAGTTATCTGAAATGGGTGATGGCTGAAGCCGCAGCTTATATTGCCCATCCATATTCCATCCAAGAATTCAAAAGAAAAACAAAACAAGAGCGATTACAATTCGGAACAAAGCTAAGACAAAATGTGACAAAAAAAACTATGCAACAACACAACACAGCAGGTTGTTAATTATTTCAGCAGGTGAAAGTACAAATGGAGCAATTTTCCACTGATTTCCAGAGAACATGTGTAATCTAGGGCTGTGCGATATTACGATATACTGTATATTAGGTGATGATATAAAAACGTCTATCGTTTCATAGAGTATTCTGTTGTTTATATCGTTATTTAAAATGCACATACTCCTGTTTATTCAGTAAAGCTCCTCACTACTACTTTGTCACCGCCCCATTTCTCCTCTGCAGTGCACACAGCATAACAAGTGTGTTGTAGGTAGCTAGGCTTCAGTCCGGTAGTGGCTAATGCTAACTCCAAACTACCGGTTCAGATAGCTGCTACTCCTGTTTGCCAGGTGTTATGTATGTAAATAGGCTGGTATTAGTAAGATGGCGGCCTGGTTGGACGGGGAATAGACGAGGGTGGTCAACTGCCGGTTTCCAGTGGTGATGCCACTCTTAGTATAAAGGAGGTGGGCAGAAGGGGCTAGTCCTCTTTCGTCGGGAAGACACCTGGCCTGCAGGAGAGTGCCATAAGCCTTATTTGTATTGTAGTTAGTATTCTAATAAAGCTCCATAAACTGAGTTAACATTTGCTCGTTATTTGCCTGAGTATAGATGCAACATTTGGCGACGAGGTAAAAGTGGTAGTGAAAAGATCTGTTGCCGGTTTTCGGCCATTTTTGGAGGACCCGGGCGAGCCACCTGTACCATGGCCCTGGTGGTTTGCTGCTTTTACTAATTACCTGGTTGTTTTGAACCTCGGCGAGCTGGAGAGGTTTCGCGCGAGGTCTGTCTTGGTCCATAACTTAGGCATGGAGGGGCAGAGAATACTGGAGAACCTTGGGGGAGCTGATAGTTTTGACAAAGTAGTGGAGTTAATGGCACACTACTTTCGCGTACCAGAAAACGTCACGGTCCGACACATCCAGTTTTGACAGTGCTGCCAGCGGTCGGGAGAGCCGGTGAAGAGATTTTTGGCGGATCTCCGAAAGCTGGCGAGGGAGTGCAAGTTCGGACCCCTGGAGGACAAGATGATTCGGTACCAGCTGACAGAACACATCCGCTGCCTGGCGGCCCAGTCCAGGCTTTTAACTCACCCAGGAGAATTGACGTTGGCTGCGGCTATTGAGCTCGCTCAACAGTTTGAGGCAGCAGAGACCATCATGAGGGGCCTTACTGAAGGGGCCACTCTGGGTCAAGATGAGTCTTGAGCTTAGGCACTGTTTTTGGACCCTGGTGATGAAGACAGCGGAGAGGAAGATTATGCCTCCGTAGTGAAGGTCAGGTCCGCCCCAGGTACACCATGTTGTTATGGCTGTGGGTCCCCTAGTCACCACTATAAGTCCAGAGTGTGCCCGGCGAAAGGCAAGCGTTGTGGGAAGTGTGGTTTGCTGAACCAAGTTATCAAGCTCTTCTCCTGTGGAACCAGCTGCCAATCTGGATTCGGGAGTCAAACTTGATCTCTGTTTTTAAGAATAGTGTTAAAACCTTCCTTTTTGATATAGCCTACAATTAGGGAGGGATCATGTGTCTCTGAACCCTCCCTTAGTTATGCTGCTAGTAGGTTTAGACAGCCGGGGGACCTCCAGTAATGCACTGGGCTTCACTCCTTTCTTCACTCTCAATGAAATATTTTTTTTTGCTGGTCATTAACATCTGTTTGTTCTCTCCCATAGATTGAGTCCCTATCGTGCTGTTTGCGCTCTACATGTCTGTTCTTTTCATCTTCTCTATCCCCTCACCCCCCAGCCAGTCGCAGCAGATGACTGCCCCTCCCTGAGCCTGGTTCTGCTGGAGGTTTCTTCCTGTTAAAAGGGAGTTTTTCCTCTCCACCATCACCAAACGCTTGCTCATAGGGGATCGCCTGATTGCTGGGGTCTTTCTGCAATTGTGGGGGTTTCCCCTACAGTTGAAAGTGCTATGAGATGACTGTTGTGAAATGGTGCTATATAAATAAAGTTGAATTGAATTGAACCACTTTGCCAGGGCGTGTGCAAACTTTGAATGCAGGGACCGGCGGAGTGAACCAGGTCCCGCGCAGAAGACTCCTATGACAGTACACATCGTTTCCCCAGAGACTACAGGACGGATCGGGTGTAATGTCACGCTAGATGGTGTCGAGGTTCCCTTGCTGGTGGACACAGGAGCAATTACCTCTGTTTTAAACCTGGTGACCATGAGAAGTTTGTGTCCCCACCAACAGATTAGAAAACAGGAAAGGGATTACTATGGCTATGGATGGAACAGACTGCCTGTGCTGGGATTTGTGGAGATGGAGGCTTGGTTTAGGTCTGTCGCTGTACCCAAGGCCCACGTTTATGTCACCGCAGCGGGGGTCAACATCATGGGGCGCAACCTCTTTTACAGCTTGGGGTTCTCCATAGCCAACGTATTGGGTGAGGAGTGGTCGGGATGTGGACTTTGGGGCCGACCAGCTCCAGTGGTGGATGGTGTGGAGATGTGGGACTCAGACTGGCTGGACACAGAAGCGAGTGGAGAGCACGTTCGGTGCCATGCGACACCGCCCCGGGACGGACCCAATGCCAGTCATCATGCTGCCCTGGATAAGGGTGCTGGACGGCACGCCGGGACCCTCGGAGTGGCCCCTAAGGATGAGGTGCCCACGCTGGAGGATGAGGGGGCGAGACCTGGGAGCGCGGTGGTAAAGCACTCACAATGACAGCCTTCCAAGAGAAAGACGAGCCAGACCCGTGAGTCGAAGGAGGCCAGTCAGAAACAACGTGATTCGAAAAAGAAGAAAAGGGCTTCCCTGCAGGTTGGAGACGAGGTTCAGCCCAGGGTTAAGGCCCGGATGAGAGGGGATCACGGGTCACGCGAGTGGCGTGACGACCAAAGGCAGTTCCAAGTGGAGGCTGCCCAGACCGATGGGTACCTGCGCTTGTCTGACCAGACCTGGATGCACCCGAATCAGCTGCGTTTGACTTTGGAGGAGAGGAGATGGCGCAGCAAGAGCCCCGAGGTCAAAAGAAGGAAGCGTTCAGAGAGAGACCCATCCAAGGACTGAGGGTGTTTTGTGTATATGTGTTTAATTTTAACCCAGGCTCTGATGTACATAGTCGTTTACTACTGTTTTAGTGCCCCGGTTTAAACTGAAAAAAAAAAAAGAGAGAATAGAAACGGTAAATGATGAGAAGATGACATTTTATGGGTGGAAGTTTGTGTATTGTGTGTTATATAGAAACTGCATTTTATTAATTTGAGGGTTTTATTGGCCTTGGTGAGAATGAATTGGTAAATGTTAATTAGATGCAGGCCCATAGTTGAATTAGTGAAATATGATTGGATTGTTTGATTTTATTGACTGGAGATTTATAACAGCTAAGTTAACCAACACAGATTATTTTATTATGTACCCTACTGTGGGGTGGGTGTTGGGGTGGGGGCCGCCAGTAGTTTAAGTGTGTGTGTCGTGATTTTTGTACTTTGTGTTTTATAGGACTATTTTGTTTAGAAATACGGCTTTGTTTTTGAGTTGGATTGTTCTAAGTTTGGCGGCAGAATAAGCTGCCTGGCCGTATAGGGGGCACTAGCAGTCTACCCAGCCCCCCAGCCTTAGTTGTGTGAATGGATAGGCAGTTTGTTTCTTTTTGTACATATTTTATGTTTAGAGCTTGAGTCGGGAGATAAATTTGGGTAGGTTTCCTGTATGCCTGACTTTTTTTTGAAGGGGGAGGGTGTTATGTATGTAAATAGGCTGGTAGTAGTAAGATGTCGGCCGGGTTGGACGGGGAATAGACAAGGGTGGTCAACTGCCGGTTTCCGGAGGTGACGCCACTCTTAGTATAAAGGAAGTGAGCGGAAGGGGCTAGTCCTCTTTCGTCGGGAAGACACCTGGCCTGCAGCAGAGTGTCATGAGCCTTATTTGTATTGTAGTTAGTATTCTAATAAAGCTCCATAAACAGAGTTAACATTTACTTGTTATTTGCCTAAGTATGGATGCAACACCAGGGATGTGGGACTGTTTTTCATTGTGCTGCGTCAGAGAGGATAGTTTGCTAACCTCGTTTTAATAGGAGGTAAGTAACGTTAACACCATGTCTAATTATAAAATATAAATGACGATGCTAAGTTGTGCTAACTGGAAACTGTAGCAGACCATCTTTTTTTTGGGGGGGGGGGTAAATTACTGCCGAGTTTCTTAGTTTTGTCTGAAAACATTTTTATTAAAGCTGCAAAAGTGCATGATGGTGGCACATACACACAAAATAAATAATAAATACATTAAAATGGGTCGGAGGAGCAAGTTGGCTCTGAATGTAATTTATTTGATTTCTAATCATTTTAATTAGTCAAGTATTGCTAATGAATAAAGTTAAAGTCATCACATGTATGTTATCACATTACCTTTTGTATCTTTGATTTTCAGATCATGACCAATCTGAAATATTTTTACTAAGAAGCAAACAGGTTAAATCAGGCCAGAATGGCAGGCTGCAGGTCTACACTTAAATTTTCACTGATTTAAACTAACAACTAATTTATATCTGTAGGTGACAGCCATGGGTAATTTTCTCATTTTCAGACATTTTTTTTAATGTTATGGGGTTTTTTTGTTAAGTTTTTTTTTTCTTTTCTCCTCTGGCTGAGGAAATATTTAACTTACTGAGGTTTACTTTTTATTCATATATGATTTAGAAGAAAAACCTGCAATTTATGAGGATCAAGTCTCAAATGGACATTAAAAAACTATTTTATAACAACACTACAAAATTATGAGGAAAACGGTACATGAAAAAAAGTTAAAAAAAGAGATGGTCCTTTTTATGTGATTATCTAAACTGTAGAATTTACAGAAAATGCATATTGTAATTTTTATTGTTATTGTGATATAAGATGACTTATATCGTGATATGAATTTTTTGTCATATTGCACAGCCCTAGTGTAATCCTAAGCTTAATGGTGAGTTAGATGCAGATGTGTGCACAGTAGTGGTGTGCAATACTGCAAGATTTGGTATCGATCTGATACCAAGTAAATAGAGGGTCAGTATTGCCGATACGATACAATACAATACATTTTAATAATTAAGGTGGATGCATTCATCAGATTACTAAAGCTGACTGAATTTTCATGACCTTTAAGTGTTCTGTGATTTTTCCTTTGGATTATTAATTAGCTAAAATCCAGGACAGAATTTGGGCAAAGTTTAGATGTGAATAGAAAATACTTTATTATCATAATAAAACTTTTTGTTCAGAAACAATAGAACAGCAAGAAAACAGTTTTTCCTCATACATTGTCATGTCTGGATTTTTTGCTTCAATAAACCAACTGCACAAAATTATCACTCAAGAACAAATTAAAACATTCTTTTTTGAGGTACACTGTTCAGAAACTACAAAAACAAACAAAAATTAAATAAAATGTCTCCCTTCATTTATAAACATAGCCATACGACGCTCCTCTTCCTCTCTGCCATTCTTCTGCTCCATCTCTGTACAGCTCATGTGTATGCCCGCACCGGCAGCCTGCGGCTGCCGCTTGCTAACTTGTTTACCCGGCGCAGTTGAGTCATGTGATGGTAGTAAAGGGCTGTGAGTCCCTCTGAGGGGAAAACGTTTGTGTTCTGTAGACTACATTAGCATACACGGCAATATTGAGTTGTTTTTGAGACACCACAGCTACTGTTCAGCCATGTTTTGTGCATGCGCAGTGAAAATTATCTGCAGTTCACTGCCCGTCCTGTCGGCAGCAACCAAGAGCCACCAAACGTCTGAACAGCTGCAATTGAAACACAAAAGAAGAGCTCGGTGGCAGAGGTCTTTTAGAAAATGGTGGAGGCAATGGATGTACGTGAATATTATAATGACGATGAGGATGAACAGGTGTTTTTGTTGTTGTTATTGTTATTAGCATCCATGTTGCTTTGTCTGTCAAAATGTCAAAGTTCTTCTTCGTCTTCTCCTTGTTTTTGTTGGGTTGTTCAATACTTACCGCTCTGGGATGGTGGGAGTTTCCTGGCGCATGCGGAGTTCCCTGTGACCACTGCGTTCTTGTACACATGGTCACTTTTTGGGGCCTGCATGCGCTCAGTCAGCGCTCATCCTCTACGTAGATTTTGCGTCCGCTGCGCTCACTTGCATACCAGTGCGTTTTTGCCACTGTGAATTGGGCTTAAGGAGTAGCACCTAAACGCAGGTTGCTAACCGCAACCACACAAGAAACCACAAGAAGAAGAGGAGCAAAGCGTGCCTGCTCCCTGCTGTGATGGGAGCGGCACACACAGACACACAGTATCGATCTCATTACACTGGTATTGATCAATATCAGTACCAACATTGGTATTGATATTTGGATCGATTCACCCACCACTAGTGCACAGATGAGGTAGTACACAAAAGGTGCCCTAAGTGCCTCGAAGGATCAGTTTAGTTTCTTTTAAACTTAGACAAATTTTGCAAATTTAAACCCTGAAAGACAAGACCAACTCATCTTTTAAGCTGAGCTAATTGAAAAAGTTAAATGTCACAGCCTTAAATAAAATAAACCATAACTCTATCCAGAAGCTCAAATGTGATGCAGTGGGGTCCTGATCAAATGTTAACATGTAATTGTTATATGGTTAAATGAGCGCAGGCAGAGAGCTTCTTGAGGGACATCCAACTAAACTTTATTAGGCCGAACACTCAACTATATACAGAGTGGGCCATGCCCGCCTGAGGTCACCCTGTGGGTGGGCACGGCATCCCAGACACCCAGATCACATACATCACCCCCCCCCCCTTTACAAAACTGGGAAACCACACACACAATTGAACCTCCCAAATTTAGAAACCCGAATCACACACTAAGAACAGGGAGAATCATATATAGTAATAATAAAACAACATACCACATTCACACCAAAATAACCAAAATGGACCACATCTCTTTAAAATACATAAAATAATCCCAAATTACACACATTAACTCACATGCACACCAGCATCAAATATATATTAACAACACATCATCTCACATATATACACAGGTATTTACACAAGGAAAAATAAAATTTCAGGTAACCCCAATGTCTCTGGGCAGCCACCATCCACTAAACTGCCTCGGAGGTCCCGGGCACCCACACAGCATATGCGCCCCTGGCCTCTGTTCACCTCCAGGGTCGAAACCCCCCTCCCTGGTGAACATGTCCTTTTGACGCCAAAATCTTCTATACAGCCATGCAGGGCCTAGGCATCCCCACAGCATCATTAAGTCCGGCCGCTGTCTCCCCCGAGGGTCGAAACACCCCTCCCTGGCCAAAATGTCTCTAACCGCCAAAACTTGTTTTTCTTCTCTGGGCCGAGCCCCACCGCCGACCCACAGGGGAACCCGACCCGGTCTCCCGTGCCCACCACGTTGTCTCTGGACCTCCTCCCTGTGTCATGCTGTCCTGCCGACCCAGTCCAAACTCCTACCCCGACGATGGCGTTTGGCGCTCCGCAGAACCACGCCAATTTGTCCCGCTCCGCTTTCTCTCTTGGCCCCGAACACTTCGGCCCCCTGTGGTCATGCTCCGGGTACCGCTGAAGCCTGCTCATCGGTGCCGCCCGCTGCCACCGTGTCCGGCTGTTGCCGCTCACCTTAGGGGTTCACAGCGTCATCCTCATCGCTCTCCGGTACAGGCACCTCGACGCAGCTCTTGACTCCCTCGCTCCACGTGTCACACTGCACAGCCTCCGCACTCAGCTGCTGCCCACCTCCGGGACATGCACCATCACCCCCGCCGGGCCCACTCACCGACCTGGGATCCTCACCGCTACATCAAGTGCTCTCGGTGTTGGTGCTCTGCTGTGCTGTCACCGTGTCCTGCGGCTGCTGCTCCTCCTCGGGGCCGTCAGCCTGCCTGGCCTCACTTGCCCACTGTGTAGCTTCCACAAGCGGCTGTTGCTGCTCCTCCTCGGGGCCATCAGCCTGCCTGGCCTCGCTCGCCCGCTGCGTAGCCTCCACAAGCAACTGTTGCTGCTCACCGCCAGGGCTCACGACATCACCCTCACCAGTCTCGTCCTCCGACCCCGGCTCCTGGCCGCTGCTCCCAGCACTCACGGTCTCGGTGGTCCGCTGTGCCGTTGCCGCGTCTTGCTGCCCAGTTAGCTCGCAAACCTCCGCTCTCGGTGGGAAGTCGCACACGGTCGGCCCCACGCTAGCCTTAGCCATTAGCTTCCCACAGCTGGCTAGCCCATCAGTTTCTGGCGCCAAGAGCTCCATCACCTGCAGCTTCATGGCCCTCATCTGACTGTCGAAGTGCCTGGCCAGCCACTCGACAGCATCCTCGTAGTGGTCCACTCCACCCAGAGTGCCGAGGATCCTTCGGCCCTCAGCGCCGAGATTGTGAGCAGGAGTGCTCGCTGCCATCTCCCTAGCCTGCTCTCTAGCTCTCTAGCCTGTGTAGGCCCAGCGCTCTGATGTATTCTTCAAACGAGGCTCTCCACTCCGGCCAGAGGATCACAGGCTCCCCCTCACGCTCCAGAAACGGTGCCAATGGCCGAGGCAACCAGCACGCTCCCATTAGTCTCCTCGTCGCCAAATGTTATATCTTTAAATGAGCGCAGGCAAAGAGCTTCTTAAGGGCCATTCAACTAAACTTTATTAGGCCAAACACTCAACTATATACACAGTGGGCCGTGCCTGCCTGACGTCACCCTGTGGGTGGGCACAGCATTCCAGACACCCATATCTCATACATCACAGTAATGAGTTTGGACACCTTGTTTTTCCCGAATAACAACTAGATGTATCACAATATTTAGTCCAGTTTATCCCTCTGTCGTGTTATATCATCTTTTTTTGTGCTGCTGTCCACTTTATAATATAGCAGAAATACTAAAACAAATATTACCCAAAATAGCATTGTTCCATCAATAATGAACACAAAACAACAAAAGCGTTTATTTGACTACAGTTTGTCAAAACTGTTCGTGGAGTTTACAGAAACCCACATCGTCCCCAGACTCTTGTGTCCACTCCTCTTGGCTGAGAATCAAACCCATCAGGCTTCGTTCTTTCCAAAAAAATAAGCTGCCTTCAGCTATCAACACACAAGCAATCATGCTCATGGGAAACTGCAGTCATGTTGATCACATGAGACTTGAGCTATCGCCATCACACGTTTTCATGTACGGGTGATTCTACCCTCCAGAAAGAGCAAAATAAATATCATTTTATGTAATTACAAAAGGTCAAGGAGTGTGAAAGAGATGTAGGAAGTGGAGAGGAAGTAATCAGAGCAGAGTGCGGCATTAGGGAGACTGACAGAATATGTGGCAGCCAGTAACGAGATGGCGCATCGCAGAATTTCTTGTTTTTGCGGTGTGATGGCTCTGAAGCCTCAGGGTGCTCTGACAACATTACCATACTCTTCAGCTCCTATACACAATACTCATGTCATCATTGCCTTGGTGTGGCGGCGCTCGTTTGAGATTTGACACTGCTCCTGTTTTTGAGTGTCACTTAAGGTTTCAGGCGTGAGCTTATTAGTTCAATCAGACTCAGTATGGATGCTTAGTGAGTGCCAACTTAAAATCGCATCGGAGCATGATGAATCCCAACTTCATCAAATCTCCATGTGGGGCTCTTATAGCAAAGTGTAAAATTTGATTTACGGCTGTGTCACTGGGAGGATATTACTCGTGTTTGAAGAGAAAGCTAAATTTTAAAACATCATAACACTGGATCTTACAGAATCTCAGTACATTATACGACGAGGTTTTATTGTCCATTTTGATTTGTTCCTGCTTAGCTTCATTCCTCTGGGATTTCTTATTCTGATGCACCATTTCCCTCCACCTTCTCTATTTCTCAGTCTCCATTATTCTTCACAGTTGAGTCAGCCGCAGCCGTGATCATTCCTGGCTATCAATTCTCCTGTGAACAGGACCAAGCCAAATAACTGAGGTGAAAATAGATTTGTTTTCTGACGTCTGCAAACAGAATATTTTTAAAGTAAACTGAGAAATCTGTTTTTTTTCTCTTACAATATGATGTGTGTTATTTTTTCACACCTTTTTTATTCTGTATATGGAACATGATTTTAAATAAAATCTTACAACACATAGCCTATTTTACCATTACATTAAGATACTACAGTTATGCTTTTTTTAAATCTTAAACACTGAAATTATGCCAACATGTAGAATCTCTGTAGTTTGCCTATCATGTGTAAAAAGGGGTTATTGACTGAAAAATTTTGTGTTTGTAGGTTTTAACCATCTGAAATGTGTCTATTGGTCATGTAATTATTGAAAAAAAATATTGAAACACTCACTTCACTAAAAACAAAAAACAAAAAAAATTGCCTCTATCTCATTTTTCTGACCAAGAAACATTTTTTACTCTCCCAGGGATTTTCTTGTACATCAAGAAAAGGTAAACCCAGCCCAGCGCCATCCTTGATACCTGCCTGCTGACCATTATTAGCCAGCATAGCTGTCGTGTAGATGGGAGGCGAGCTGAAGGTATTAGCCCCTGAGCTAACAGTGGCACTAGGGATTAGGTAATGGGCAGGCCATCTGGATCTGGCCAGTCTTGATTGCTATTTTCTAGGAAGCTCACACCAAGTGCACTTTATATTGTTATTTTCTTTAGATTGTAGTCATCTTAATAGACATCCCTGTTTCCACCTTGTTCACCAATCCACAGTCGATCATATATATTGCCATTTTAGCTTATTTTGTAATATTTTTGCCTTGATTCTACTATGAACTTTTAGCACTAGCATGCTAGGCAGTCTGAGCTGATCATTGTACCCGGGACACAGCTCGCCTTCGCAAGTTTAATTTTCTCAAACTGGGATCCGAGGCTGCTAGCTTAAGCTCTCACTCATTCTTTAAGACACATGTTCATGGCTCAGGGGTAATGGGTTGGAGTGTCCACTGGTCTGGTCGACTCCCCAGGTTGGCACTGAAATCTTTGGTGGTTCCAGTCGAGAATTTCGTACAATATTTCTTACATTTGTTGGTGACCAAGAAAAGTCTTTTTTAACAGTTTTACAGAAATTCTCTGCTTACTCCATTATTCCCATATCCCACAGAGCAGTGGGGAGCAGTGAATGCTGACAAGCATTGCGATTTGAGGGGTTCCTTCGGGTTTCATGAGATTTGCGCTGTGGTTTGCTGGTAGTTTTTACAGCCACTGGTAGTTTTTCTTGTTACAAAAAACTACCAACAAACCACGGCGCAACCTCTCATGGACCCCGAAGGAACCCCTCAAATCACAACGCTCGCCAGCATCCGCTGCTCCATGAGATACTGTTATGTATGGAAATACCTGGGCGATGAATGAGGCAAGATGAAGTTGGCGAACACAGCGTTATTGATGGAACTCAGATAGCGGTTACACGGCAGGCACCTGGCGTGGGCACAGGTCAAAGAGGACTTAAGATGGTGGCCTGCCCACTATATAGGGCAGTGACGTGACGGGAAGTTCACGTCACTACACTGCACTTCACAATAAAGTGCCGTTTCCCATATACCACATTTCCTCCCCCCTTAGAAAAGTCTAAAACCACACACACAATTGATCCCCCCCCCCCCAATTTAGGATCCGAAGCGCGCTGTCATGTTCGGGGTTGTCTTCAACCCCATCCACAACCTGTGGCTGTAGGGTTTTGATTATTGCTTATTAATTCCAGCTGGCAGATTGAGCCTTGCACTCTGCCAGTCCTGCAGTCACGCCTCTTCCTCACCAGACATTCACCAGCTGTATGGCATCACCACACACACACACACACACACACACACACACACACACACACACACACACACACACACACACACTCCAGTGTTATGGACATTTTGTACATCATTTTCCTTTGTTAATAAACGCGTTTAACTTCACCAGCGTTTGGGCTCATATTAATTGATTTATGTGTGCGCATTTACGCACACACATGACACACACACTAAAATAACGAAAACTAATGTACTAAATTGGCCTTAAACATTCACTCAAAACAACCTAGAATAGGGCTGGGGGGTGGACTGCCGCACAGCCCGCATGGCATGGTGGATTATTGTGCCACCAATAACTAAAAGAAGTCCTTCATTAAACTAAAATTACTTGCCATGCTCCTAAACTAAAATACAAACACAAAAATAACCCCATATCATAACATGCATGCATAAAACACAAGAACTATAAAGACCCTTTATTACAGCACAGTCACTTGGGTGGGAGAGGTAGAACCGGCATGGAGGGGCCCAGGGCAGCCCCTCAGCAAGCGTGCCCCTGGAAGCAGCAGGCCCCTGGGACGATGGCTGATCTTCTGGACAGTGGAGCCCGACTCCTTCACCACCAACACCAACTCCCATCCAGCCTCGTCACCCGGAGCGTCCTCCTGGACACGCCAAAGCTGATTGGTGTATGTCGATGAGCCATCGGACAACCGGAAGTATGCTACGCCCAACTTTGCCACTATGAGAAGTGCCACTATCCTCGGTGTTTTGCTGGCTGTCATTTGGACCATCTCTGCTGTGGATGTTCATCACCCCGAACCCAAACCAAGTCCAAAACCCTTAGCGGGGCCCGGCTCGGCCTGACTTGGTGCTGCTGAGCATGCGATAACTCCATGCTCGTCGGTCTGGCCCGTCTTCTTCTAAAACCATTGTAGTGGTCACTGTCGTAGCTGAAGACCCTCCATCCTCCTGCAGCCAAGCTCCACAGGCATCTGGGGCTAGCATGGTGTCACTCGCCAATGCGGGTGCCCCGCCACCACACTTGGTAGCCCCCTCTACCATGTCCCAAGCGCCGGCACTGAGACTTTCCTGCGCTGAACCTGAGTGAAACTGGTCCTGCTTGATCGCCGTGGTGTCTGTTAACTCCTCATCCAGCACAACATTCTCTTCGACCACTGGAACTGGGGGGTTCCAGCGGCTACAACCCGACCATTCATTCCCAGCACCGTCTTTAATGGTGAAACCCAGTCCATAAAACAAATCACAACCCATGGTGTTATTGCCTCATGCTGTCATGTGGAACATGAAGTCAACCATCTTCGCAGACTTGTACCAGACCGTTAACTCCAAACTCCCAACCGTGCACAGGCTGCCACCTCCATAACCATACAACGGTGCCGGGATACCTTTAATCCTGTAGTGGGGGAAGAACTTCCTCACCGTGGCCCAGTTCAGCAATGACCCCTCCGCCGCTGTGTTGAGCAGCAGTGGCACCTTCACACCGTCCAACTCCACTGCGCAATACATGTACCCGTTTGTGTCTGAGAACACCGTATGGATGGTTGTTGGGGGTGGGCAGAGTGAATTCTTCCGTGGGCTCTCTGGTTCAGATACCCTGCACACTCTAGCATAATGGTTCAAGCGTCCACATCTGCTACAACGTTTTCCCCTAGCCGGGCAGTCAATCGCCTTATTTCAGTGTGTTGAAGACTCACAACCCTTGCACAGGGGTTTTCCCGGGGCAGACCTTTGGCTGGCAGCATTGGTTTCCGTAACATCGTCATCCAAGCTATGCTCGCTTTCCGAGTCCTCCGTGACTGGCACCAGGTTAGCTCCAAAGCTAGCTTGTCTGCGGCCTCCAGCTGGAGAGCTAGTTTGACAGCTCTGGCTAATGTTAAGTCATTAGGCACCGTAAGTAGCCTAGCCTGCAATGCGGCACTGCACATGTACTCCACAAGCTGGTCACGTACCATTTCATCTTCCAGCGGCCCAAAGCGGCACTCGCTAGCTAGCTGCCTCAAGTCAGTGACAAACTGATGGAAAGGCTCACCTACCCGCTGATGTCACTGCCGAAACTGAATCCTCTGGACAGTCACGATATCCGGGGTGTGGAAATCGTTTGTTAGCAGCTCCACGACGTCCTCGAATGAGTCCGATGTACTGAGCGTCCGCAGGACTCGCTGGCCCTCAATACCCAGGTTATGGACAAGAAGTGCATGTGCCCTTAGCTTGTCGAGCTGTCCGGGGTCCAGCATGGTGATGTAGGTCTGATAAGCCTCAAACGAGCATGGCCAAGGCACCGGCGGTTCACCCAGAAGCTCCAGAAAGGGACGAAGTGGTGTGATATACGCCCCCATGAGTTAATCCTCGATCGTCCAATGTTATGTATGGAAATACCTGGGTGATGAATGAGGCAAGATGAAGTTTGCGAACACAGCTTTATTGATGGAACTCAGATCGCAGTTACACAGCAGGCACCTGGTGTGGGCACCGGTCAAAGAGGACCTAAGATAGTGGCCCACCCACTATATAGGGCAGTACGGTGATGTGACGGGAAGTCCACGTCACCACACTGCACTTCACAATAAAGTGCTGTATTCTCATATACCACAGATACTACTCTTAAAGATTCTTGTTCTGAGATCGGGGACCTCCTCAGTTAGGGGCCAACTTGACCTGTATTTGGCTCAGGCTACATCTGAGCTAAAGGCTAGGAGCTAGCAAGCTTATAGCTAAGTGACACATGAGGGAGGGTGATGCTGAAGGCAGTCAGGGATTTTTCTTAAAATGAAAGGATTGAAAATGAAGCATTCTCAGAAAGGCTGGGGGGAAAAACAAATTTGCTGCAATAAATAAATAATTAAAGAAAACTTGACCAAAATATTTCACAAACATTTCATTAAGACATGTATCAGGAAAATGTTGGAAAAAAGTCAGATAAATGACCCCTTTAAAGTAGACCCTCACCCCTTTTAACCCTACATCTAACCATTTTCCTAAACTTAACAAATAACTTTAGGGCTTACCCATAACATTATTCTTTCGTTAGCTACCTAAAACGTAGGACTTTGTAGTGGGGAACGTAGGTGGAGCAACATGCTCTTATTGTATGTCATAACCATCAGGCCACAGGACACCCCTAAAAATGTGTATTTAATGCCTTAAAGAAGTTGATTGCAACAACAGCAGTGTCAAGAAGGCAAGACAGTAACGATAAATTGTTTTTAGTCTTGTTATTCACTCACTTCTGTCAGGGATGAGAATTTTCCGCGGATCCGCGGAATTCCGTGGATTTGATCATGTCTAGGGTCATTCTTGTGAATCGTCTAAATTTGAGGAGAAAATTTTGGGAGGCGGGGGGGTGAGGTATGTTATGACCGGCGAGTCGTATTTTCGATCGGCTGCTAAAATCCACCACGCAGAACGCGCTACCCAGCGAGATCAGTAATGTAATGTAACAAGGCCACTGATTGGCTGATACTTATTGAAGCAACCATTCGGCGAGTTTGTTAGATTTCATTTGTCATATCCAACACGTGGAGCGAAATGTAAATGGCAGACAGTTCAAAATAATCAACTGAGTTTTCCCGATTTCGTGAAAATGGCGAACCTAAAACTCACGAAAGACAACGAAGCAAGAATTTTAGAAATCAACAAAGGGATAAGGAACAAGTTTCGTTGGGAATGGCTCGAAAAAACTGTGTCAATGACAGTAAAGATCGGTAAAAATACCGAAGTTGTGGTTGAAAAAATCGCCGATTTCATAGTGAAATGCGAAGTACCAGGGAAAGCCCAGTGTGTTTATTGCAACGATTTCTTGAGTTATGGATCTCGTGGTTGTGTTGCCTTAGTTGAACACTGTTCCACGGCTCCAGGCTTTGGTAGCCAAGAAGAAGAAAATGCACAATTAGATGTGAAGAATACATTGACTTGTACGTAAGTTCATAGAGTAGTAGCACAGGCATGTAAATATGGAAGTGACATTTTCTATTTCTCAATCAAGTGTGACACTGAATCAAAACAGTATTGAACATGATTACACATGTGATGCAGCAGCAGATTAAAAAGGTAAACTATAAATGTATTTGTACTTACTTCTAACTTTAAATATAAGACCACATTTGAGCATTCTAAAACACCAGATTTCGTTAGCTTCTGGGGGGCGTTGCCGCCCTAGTCCCCCCACCAAGGATCTGCCTTGGCTCCGGCTTGGGGGCCTGCGTCCCCCAAGACCCCCGGCTTAGTTTCCTCTTTTTTTCCCAAACCCCATTCTCATCCCTGTTCTGTACAATGATTTAAGTCACTGTAACACAATGAGATGGTGCTAAACATGGTGACATCATTATTTTCAACGCATTGAATGTTGTCATGAGGTTTTGAACACAAAACTAATATTTTTATGCATTAGTTTGACAACTTGTTGAAAAAATTAGTTCAGTACTTTCAAAAGCTTCTCTGAAAATCACCAATAATTTGAAAAACATTTTTTTTAAAGCATAACAGGCCTTTCTGCTTTTGAGCATTGTTTTTCTGTTTTTTTCTTTTTCTGTTTCTGGTGTATGTTTATTTAAAAAAAAAAAAAAAGCTTAGGATTGGCATGGCATAAGCTTGATATTCTAGCCAGTGCTCAATAACACAGCAGCTCCATGAAAAGAGAATGGTGGGGAATCATCCTCCTTGGTGCTTTCCTCTTCCTTGACCTCTGTGTTGTCTCTCTCTCTCTCTCTCTCGCTTTCTCTTTCTTTTCCCCTGCAGTGTGTGTGAGTGGTATCCATCTGTCAGTTGTCAGTGCCAGGGAGTGATACAGAGAGCTGTCACTTCTCATCAGCCTGCACTGGTGAGGCCTTTTGCAGCTGCCCTGCCTGACTTGGGGCCAGAGGAAATGCGTATGGAGGGGGAGGGAGGGGGTGAGGAGAAAAGAAAAAAAGACAGCAAGAGAGAGAAAGGACAGAGGGGCAGAATGGAGAGAGACGGCTATTCAAGGGGCAGGAAAACAATTAAAGAGGAAAACAATTGAAGGAAGGCCTGAGAAAGATTGGAACCAGCACAGGACACACAGCAGCAGACTGTAAATATCACATTACCTTAATATGCTCAGCAGTGTATCACTATGTATGCCACAGGACGTTCAGGCATCCATGACCTTTATCAGTCTCTGTTGGTGACCAGACGCAACTGCAGCGAACGTTTAGAAAACTTGACTGCTCAGAAGTTTGATCCAAAGGTTCTGCTAAATATTCTGCAAACTAGTTTAAAAAGAGTTTAAATGCAACTTTCAAATGTAAAGAAAAGACACATTTTCTGTATTTCGTTCCAACTGCAGCATTCTTATATTTAAGGTTCATGTTGAAGCCCAAACACAACCAAATTCAGAAATCTAAATACTGAGCTGATAATTAATTTTGGGAGCAAATCAGAAAAAAAAAAACCAAAACCTGTCCCCTAATGCATCCCACAGAACAAATGGTATATATGATAACATGCTGATAACATATAAATTATCTTAAAGTGCCAATAGCATGATATAACTGGAGTGGTGGCTGAGTGGTACAGCATGTGCCCCACAGCCAGGGAGTTTTGGGTTCAAGCCCCAGCCAGGTCATACCAAAGACCATAAAAATGCTACTTTCCACCTTCAGCATAAATAGAATGGGGAAACGAAAAGATGGTTAGGAGTACAAAACCAGTGTGCTAATTGTACCTGTGGCTGCCACATCGGTTCCTGGAACTTGATCAGTACTATGTGCATGGGCAAACTACAACACATTGGTGACAAGGGGCGATGTATTTTACATAGGCGTGTTAATTATTTTTATAGTATATTGAGTTAACAAAGATAACTTTATGTAACTGAGGGTTATTTTTTTGCTCAAAATTAGGAAAAAAAAAACTTTAATGCCCACAAGTCACTTCTTGTTTTTACCCTTCATAATAAAAGCTCTGGACATGTACAAGAACTTAAGAAGAAGACATCTCTATTGTCATTCAGTCCATACAGCCAATCATGTACAGTAGAACGAAATTACGTTTCTCCTATCTACAATGTTAATCACATCTAGAATCAGACGGGCTGCTACCATGCAAGGCGCCGCCACAAACACCTTCTCCTTCCTCCATTCTATTACACCAAGCTAGAAGGCCGGAAGTACCATTTTTATATGGTCTTTGGTATGACCCGGCCTGGACTTGAACCCCCAGCCTTCCAGTTGTGGGGCAGATGCTCTATCATCTAGGCCACCACTCCGGTTAAGATGAATTAAATGAGAACGATTTACTAATAAAAGTGGCTATTAGGGGTGTGCCATATCGTATCATTCACCATAATACCAGTATAAATTTTGATGCTGGTGTAAAACTGAATATCGCAATATTTGAGGTCTGCTGTGTAACGACTGTTATATAGTTCTCTATGCTCTTATTTGTGAGGTACGGCGTGGTGGCGCTCACTTCCATTCCCGCCACCACCCCATGCCTATAAATAGCAGCAGGGAGGGAGGACGGGTCTCTTTGCCAACACGCCTGCTGGTGGTTGTAGTGTGAAGTTCGGAGCTCAATAAAGACAAGTTCAGTCGTGCACCTGGCCTCATTATTGTAAGTCTATTTTCAGATATAACATTTGGCAACAAGGATAAAGTATGGAAAGATGTGGGTTTCCAATTCGGCCTTTTCTGGAACTCCCAGGTGAGCCACCTGTCCCCTGGCTGAGATGGTACACTGCCTTTAAAACATACATGGTGGCACTGAATCTGGGCAAGATGGACAAGCTGAGGGCACATGCGCTGTTGGTGCACAATTTGGGAATTGAAGGCCAGCGGATATTGAGCACACTTGGTGATTCGGACGATTTCGAGGACGTGGTCATGCTGATGGCATGACATTTTCGTGCCCCGGACAGCATCATCGTCCGGAGGATCAAGTTCTGGCAGCGCCGCCAACAGGTAGGCGAGCCTATTTAGCGGTTCATAGCCGACTTGAAACTACTGGCTAATGAGTGTCGGTTCAGGCTGTTGGAGGAGGAGATCATTTGCGACCAGCTGGCAGAGCATACCAACAATAAGAACGAAGCTGCTCACAATACCAGATGACTTGATGCTAGCCAGGGCCATTGTGTTAGCTCTTCAGCTGGAGACAGTGGACAGGCTAGCTCTGGAACTGAGTGAGCGTTTGTCACATTGTCATACGGCTCGAGCCTTCAAGGCATGTTTCACAGAAGAGCTGGACTTCAGGAGTTTGCAACAAGCATTTTCCATTTATTTAGACACTGTGCAGGCAAACAACTCCAATTTAAAACGACCGACACCCAACAACCTTCAAATGAAAATCACCTGCTCATATACCCAGTGAGATAATTAGCCTGGCTAGAACATACCATTATCCTCAGGTAAGGCAATAAATATACACATTTTACATGTACCTAATAATACCTTAAACTACTCATTAAACATAAGATAAGATAAGATAAGATAAGCCTTTATTAGTCCCACAACGGGGAAATTCCAGGATTGCAACAGCACAGGGATAGCAACACTCAGAGCAACAATCAGAAGGCAAGAAAAAAAACAAGCAAGCAAGAGCAGCTAATAAACATATGTACGTATTACTATAAAATATATATATATACACACACACACAGACACACAGTGCAGAGCATTGTAGCTGGATGGAATAAATATATGAATATATGAACACACAGTGCAGAGCATTGTAGCTAGATGGAATAAATATGTAAATATATAAACACCCACAGTACGGAGCATTGCAGCTAGGTGGAATAAATATGCAAGTATATAAACACACACAGTGCGGAGCAATGTAGCTAGATGGAATAATATGTAGATATATAAATATATAAACACACCCAGTGCTGAGCATTGTAGCTAGATGGAATAAATATGCAAATATATAAACACACACAGTGCAGAGCATTGTTGCTAGATGGAATGAAACAGCATAACCGTCTACTTAGTTATCCTACATGGTATGATTATGTGCCCATACATATTCTCACCCTCCATAGCGACCGGTATGTTCCTAGTTGTATGCCGGAGGGGACCATTGTGTAAGTCTATTGCATCTTTTGCATTCAAAAAACTATTAGTTTGTTACGTCTTTTTGCTATCTCTGCGAGCAGCCCTGCTTAGGTTGTACAGTCTGACAGCCGTTGGTAGGAAGGACCTACGAAACCTCTCGGTTGTGCACCTGGGATGATGTAGTCTGCTGCTAAATGAGCTCCTCAGTGCATTCAGTATGTCCTGCATAGGGTGGAACTCGGACTCCAGCAGAGATGACAGTTTAGCCACCGTCCTTCTCTCTCCTATCTCCTCCATCGGATCAAGGCGCTGCCCCAGGACAGAGCTAGCTTTCTTAATCAGTTTGTTCAGTCTCTTCCTATCGGCTGCAGTAATGCCACTGCCCCAGCAGACCACTCCAAAAGTGATGGCTGATGCCACCACCGTGTCATAGAATGACTTCAGCAGCGCCCCTTGTACACCAAAAGACCTGAGTCTCCTCAGCAGGAACAGCCTGCGCTGTCCCTTCTTGTAGAGTGCATCAGTATTGTGTGACCAGTCTAGTTTATTGTTCAGATGAATACCCAGGTACTTATAGGATGTCACCATCTCGATGTCTGTTCCCTGTATATTTACTGGTACTGTGAGGGGCTGCCCATGCCTGCGGCAGTCCACCACCAGCTCCTTAGTTTTCCTCGCGTTGATCTGGAGGCAGTTCCGGTGGCACCAGTCCACGAAGTCCTGGATAAGCCCTCTGTACTCAGCTTCATCTCCATTGGAGATGAGGCCAACGATCGCAGAGTCATCAGAGAACTTCTGTAGATGGCAGTGTGTTGTGTTGTGTGAGAAGTCCGCAGTATAAAGAGTGAACAGGAAGGGAGCCAGCACCGTTCCCTGGGGGGCCCCCGTGCTACTGATGATCGTGTCGGACACACAGTCCCGGGTTCTCACAAACTGAGGCCGGTTCGTGAGGTAGTCCAGGATCCATGATGACAGGTGCTGGTCCACCCCTGCGCGCAGCAGCTTGTCCTTCAGGATCATCGGTTGGATGGTGTTGAAAGCACTGGAGAAGTCAAAGAACATGATCCTCACCATATTCCCGGGCTTCTCCAGGTGGGACAGAGAACGGTGAAGGAGGAAGATCACCGCATCCTCCACCCCAATGCCATGCTGGTAGGCGAACTGGAGTGGATCCATCGCTGGTTCCACCAGGGGGCGGAGGTGAGCAAGGAGCAGTCTCTCCAGGGTCTTCATCAAGTGGGACGTCAAGGCCACCGGTCTGTAGCTGTTCAGGTCTTTGGGGTGGGAAGTTTTTGGTACAGGTACCACACAAGATGTTTTCCACAGCTGTGGTACCCTCCCCAGTTTCAGGCTCATGTTGAAGATATACGTCACAATCCCACACAGCTGGTCTGCACAGGACTTGAGGAGCTTTGCGCTGATGCCGTCCGGTCCCGGCGCCTTCCTCGCCTTGATCTTCCTCAGCTCCGTCCTCACCTGGGTCCTGGTCAGGGTCAGGATGGGGGGCTGTGTGTTGGGAGTGGGGGGGTGTTGGTGGAGTGGGGAGTGGGCAGCAGGACTTGATTTCTTTAGAGGCAGCAGTGGTTGTTGTGCAGTCAGGGGGGAGGGCGGTTGGTCAAATCTATTGAAAAACAGATTCAGGTTGTTCGCCCACTCCCTGCCCCCTGTGGCCTGGGGGGAGGTATTCTGGAGCCCCGAGATGGTTTTGAGGTTTCTCCAGACCCCGCTGATGTCGCTCTGTTGCAGCTTGTCCTCCATCTTCTTCCTGAAGCTGTCCTTGCCTTCTCTGATCTTTCTCCTCAGCTCCCTCTGTACGGACTTCAGCATCTCCCTGTTCCCTGACCTGAAGATCCTCTTCTTCTCTCTCAGAAGTGTTTTTATCTCAGGGTTGATCCAGGGTTTGTTGTTTGAGTGACGCCGTATGGTCTTGGTGGGAACGGATTTGTCCACACAGAAGCTGAGGTAGCCCGTGAAGGTGTGAATGAGGCCATCGATGTCCTCACCATGTGGATCGCAGAGCTGCTTCCAGGCGGTGGCTTCAAAACAGCCCTTTAGGGTGTCCATTGTCTCCTCAGACCATAACTCCACAGTGTGCATGGCCGGAGGTTGTCTGTGCACTAGGGGTTTGTACACCGGCCGGAGATGAACCAAGTTGTGATCCGATCTCCCGAGTGGGGGGAGTTGTGATGAGGTGTACGCCTCCTTAGTGTTTGCGTAGAATAAATCCAGTGTTTTATTGTCTCTAGTGTGGCATGTGACATACTGGGTGAACGTGGGTAGAATGGGAGACAGTGAAACATGGTTGAAATCGCCTGAGATGAGGAGAAGAGCATCTGGGTGTTCTGTCTGCAGCCTGCTGGTTACTGAATGGATGACGTCACGTGCTGTCCCAGCGTTCGCCGTCGGATTTGCATAAACAACAATGCAGATCACGTGTGAGTGTTCTCTCGGGAGATATGTAGGCCTCATGCTAACAGCTAGCAACTCAATGTCTTTGCTGCAGTGTCGTTGTTTAACAGTGATATGTCCCGGTCTGCACCAGTTGTTGTTAACATACATTATCACTCCACCGCCCCTAGCCTTGCCACTGTCTGGTGTTCGGTCAGCTCGTATCATGTGAAAACCCTCCAGCTCAATGTTAGCATCTGCTGCTAGTTCAGTTAGCCACGTCTCAGTAAACAAAAGGAGAGAGCACTCCCGGTATGTGCTATCATAACGGGAGATAGCCGCTAGCTCATCTAACTTTCCCAGTATCGACCGTACATTTCCCATGACAACAGATGGAAGGGAGGGTCTGTACCTTATATTTTTTGTCCTCCGCCTTACTCCAGCCCGGCAGCCGCGGCGTTTTCGCCTCAGTTCTCTCGGTATGTCGAGTTTTTCCAATGGGACCGGGTGGCGGTTGAATGCTAGCAGCTGTTCTCTGCTGTATCGTATCCTGCTATAGACAGTGGCTCCGTCCACCGGCTCAGGAGATATTTAGGACGATCTGTGTGTCCGTGATATAAGTGGGGTGAAAAAAAAAGACGGATCAAAAGAGAGAGGAAGGGAAAAAGACTCGGAATCGAGCCGCTGTTGCAAAAGGCAGCCGACTCGTGTGGCGCCGAGAGAATATAGAGATAGAGATATAAATAATATCTACACAATATTTACAAACGCACACATAATAAATCATCATCATCATAGCAGTCTGTCGGGGGGGACAATGACTGTTTCCTTTAGGTCTGAGCAGTTTACTCCACGCAGCTCTGTCCTCCGCCTTCCGTTGCCAAGTACTCCTGACCCTGTTAACCCGGGCAATGTCCGAGTCGGTATGAGTTGCTTTCTGACTGACCATTTCATGAAACTACTTGCAAAGTATTTGAGTACCGCTAGCTTTTGCTGGACTAGTGGCACATTCTTGGCAGATAGAGGTGTTATCAGTGGCAAGGACAGGCCAAGACAAACTGATTCCAGTATCTGTTCCAGTGACTGACTAGATGATAGGTTTGTTTATCTCTGCTGTTTGTGTAGTGCATGTCATGATGCACCGACTTCCCCCTCTACTCATCTACTTTATACTTTAACTCCTGGCACCCTTTATAAGGCGCCCGAGCCCCCGGGGAGTCTTTTGCCTGAGACACCACCAGGAAATATGCTGGCAAAGGTAAGTGGGTTTTTTTTTTATTTGCCTCACACAATTGACTTAGTTATTAACATTAACACTTTATCTCACTGGTGGACTTCAACTCACCAAAAAAACAGATACCCAGCCCACAAATAAATATAGTGATCCCTCGCTACTTCGCGTTTCACCTTTCGCGCCCTCAGTGCATCGCGGATTTTTCAAAAATATTCATCAAAAATTCAAAATTGAGAAAAAATGGCACGAAAGTTGCCCGGGAGCTAGCAGAAGGCAGGGAGACTACATTAGAACATCAGGTATCAACACGGAGAGCCCGCACAACTCAAAATCCACCTCTCTGACCACCGCTCCACTCCTCTCCGCCCACCTCTTCACCGCTCGGGAATCTCGCAAGCTGATTGGCCGAGACGTTTTACCTCGCAAGCTGATTGGCCGAGACGTTTTACCCAGCTTCTCTCCCTCCAGAGCGCCCATACCCAGCGAAGGAAGACCGCATTCATTGTTCTTTATCGCTCGTGTTGCTTAGTGGCACTTTTCGCTGTTCTCTTGTGCCTTTTTGTGCAAAACAGTGCTTGTGACGCCCTTGGGGGGGGGTGACGCTACTTCGCGGTTTTTCACTTTTCGCGGTCGGTTCTGGTCCCCATTAAATGCGATAAGTGAGGGATCACTGTACCATTTACAACTTCCAACTCCGTGTATTTTTATAAATTAGAATATACTGTATTTTAGTATTTAAAAGTTATAAATTCCCTTACACATAATATACCATCTAATTAAAGAGGTCCATACCAGTGGTGACACTCCGTCATCACATTTCCTCCCCCCCACTCCCAAGAGTACAGCACTTTAAAACTCATGTACTCTGGAAAGGCTGTCTGCCATGAGGTTGGCTTTCCCTGCCATATACTGAACTGTAAAATCATCAGAATCAGAATCAGAATCAGGTTTATTGCCATTGTTCATGTAGTACACAAACTAGGAATTTGTCTCGGTACAATGCTGCAACATTAAACATGATAAGATAAGAGAAATAAACTATACATGTAATAAAGTGTAGGATAAGATTAAGTGATACTGGTCAACAGTTAAAATATATATTAGCCAGCAGCAGATACTGTGGAGAACTATATAGTGCAGTCGGTAATGCAGGAAGAAAACAGTGATGATTGACATGAGTCTGGTTGAGCTGCTGTACATGGTGCACGAGAGTCAATAAGTCACTTAGTGTTCACCAGTCTAATGGCAGAGGGGAAGAAGCTGTTCATGTGACGGGAGGTTTTAGTCTGGATGGACCGAAGTCTTCTACCAGAGGGGAGGGGGCCAAACAGTACGTGACCAGGGTGTGAGGGATCGGCTATGATCCGGCCAGCACGCCTCCGGGTCCTGGAGATGTACAGATCCTGGAGAGATGGGAGCTTGCAGCCGATCACCTTCTCAGCAGTGCGCACGACGCGCTGCAGCCTTAGTCTGTCCCTGGCAGTGGCTCCTGCGTACCACACGGTTATGGAGGTGGTGAGGATGGACTCGATGATGGCTGTGTAGAACTGCACTAACATCTTGGTGGGTAGCTTGAGCTTCCTCAGCTGCCGCAGGAAGAACATCCTCTGCTGGGCTTTTTTGATGAGTGAGCTGATGGTCAGCTCCCATTTGAGGTCCCTGGTGATGGTAGTGCCTAGGAAGCGGAAGGACTCAGCAGTGGTGATGGGAGAGCCTGAGAGGGTGAGGGGGGACAGAGGAGTAGTGACTTTCCTGAAGTCTACAATCATCTCCACTGTCTTCAGAGCGTTCAGCTGCAGGTTGTTATTGCTGCACCAGGACGCCAGCTGGGCCACCTCTCTCCTGTAGGCGGACTCGTCGCCGTTGGAGATGAGCCCGATGAGGGTGGTGTCGTCCGCAAACTTGATCAACTTGACAGACTGGTGGCTGGAGGTGCAGGAGTTGGTGTAAAGGGAGAAGAGTAGGGGGGAAAGTACACAGCCCTGGGGTGATCCGGTGCTGATGCTAGTATAGTCTGAGACAGTCTTTCCCAGCCGCACATGCTGCCTCCGGTCCGTCAGGAAGTCGATGATCCACCTGCAGAGGGAGTCAGGCACGTTGAGCAGGGACAGCTTGTCCCGGAGCAGAGCGGGGCGGATGGTGTTGAATGCGGAGCTGAAGTCCACAAACAGGATCCTGGCGTAGGTTCCCGGGGAGTCCAGGTGCTGCAGGATGGAGTGGAGGGCCAGGTTGACTGCATCGTCTACAGACCTGTTGGCTCGGTAGGCAAACTGCAGCGGGTCCAGGAGAGGGGTGGTGATGGACTTGAGGTGGGACAGGACCAGGCGCTCAAAGGACTTCATGACTACAGAGGTGAGCGCTACAGGTCTGTAGTCATTAAGTCCAGTGATCCGTGGCTTCTTGGGGACAGGGATGATGGTGGAGGATTTGAGGCAGGACGGCACGTGGCATAACTTAAGGGAGGTGTTAAAAATGTCTGTGAATACAGGAGCCAGCTGTTTCGCACAGAGTCTCAGGGTGGAGGGAGACACGCCGTCTGGGCCGGGGGCCTTGCGCGGGTTCAGTCTGGAGAACTGTTTGAGCACATCCTGCTCACTGATGATAAGGGGAGGGGGGGAGGAGGGGGGGTGCCTTAAATGAAGTAGGGAATGTGGAGGCTGTGGAGCTGGAGGGAGGGGGGGAGTTGGACACAGATGACGAGGTGTCAAAACGGGCATAGTGTTGGGACAGTCTTTGACAAAGGGCTTTGTCATCCTGACCTTTAGGAGCCTTAGGTCGATAGTTGGTGATTTGCCTCAGTCCTCTCCACACGGAAGCCGAATCATTAGCAGTGAACTGCTGCTGGACTCTCTCTGAGTATAGAGATTTAGCCCTCTTCAGCTCTCTGTTAAACCGGTATTTAACCTCCCTGTAGCAGTCCCTGTCTCTACTTTTCAGCGCTGCTTCCTTCTCCTTCCTGATCTGTCTGAGCTTAGCTGTGAACCAGGGTTTGTCATTAGAGTAACTCACCCTGGTGCGTGATGGAAGAATGTTCTCTTCACAAAAGTGGATATATGAGTTCACAGTGTCCGTGTACTCATCCAGATCATGCGTGGCTCCAAATCATAAGGCTGCAGGGACAAATACCACCCTGTGAGACGACTATTACAGTTTTTCACCCTGTATAACCACTTTTGGACCCAATGATCTGTCTCTAAAATGAAATGACGACCAAGCAGATAGTACCTCAATGATTCAATGGCCCACTTAATGGCGAGACACTCCTTCTCCACCGTAGAGTATCTCGTCTCCTGGTCCAACAGCTTACGGCTCAGGAACAGTATAGGATGCCTTTCTCCCTTCACGTCCTGCAGAAACACTGCTCCAATGCCCACTCCTGAAGCATCAGTCTGGAGGATAAATGGACGAACAAATCCGGACTGTAAAGAACCCCATCACTAGAAATAGCACCCTTCAGATCCTCAAAGGCTCTGCCACATTCCTCTGTCCATTTCACCTTGTTTGGTGCTGAAGCTTTGGTGAGGTCAGTAAGAATCGCTGCTCTCTCAGCAAAGTGGGGAGTGAATTTACTGTACCATCCCACCAAACCCATAATTGAACGTACCTTTTTCTTTGTAGTGGGCACAGGATAGGCCTGAATGGGATCCACCTTTCCCACTCGTGGCTTAATAACCCCCTGTCCAACAACATGACTCAGGTACTCCACCTGCTGCTGTCCAAAGGCACACTTGCGTGGATTAATGGTCAATCCTGCCGTCTTGATCAGATGGAGGACCTGACGAAGGTGCAACACCTGTTCCTTCCAGGTCTGACTGTAGATGACCACGTCGTCCAAGTAGGCAGCTGCAAAGTATGATACACCTCTCAATACCTGGTCCATGAGTCTTTGGAACATCACAGGCGCCCCCTGGAGGCCAAATGGCATAACTCTAAATTAAAAGTTGCCATAAAGTGTCTTAAAGGCTGTCAGTTCTTTAGTCTCAGGTGCCAAAGCCAACTGCCAATACCCCTTGCTCAGATCTAGTGTGGTAATAAACTTAGCCCTGCCCACTCTCTCCAACAGCTCATCAATTCGGGGCATGGGGTAAGACTCAAACTTTGAAACTGCATTTAGATATCTAAAATCAATGCAGAACCTCAAGGAGCCATCCTTCTTTGGGACCAGCACAATGGGACTACACTATTCACTAGTTGATAGTTGATACTTCAATCACCCCCAGCTGCAACATCAACTCAATCTCCTGCTTGAGCTTTGGGACCAAACGTTCAGGGATTCTATAGCACTTTGTACAGGGAATAGCATCTTCCTTCAAATGAACTTTATGCTGAACCAGCATGGTGAAGCCAGGTTTCTCCTGAAAAGTTCTCGATCCAACAGTGCCTCTATCTCTCTCTGCTGGTAAGACTGCAAATGGGACACATCCACTAAACCAGTCTCTGTCATGTTTGTGGGAAAAGACTGTTCTCTTTCCTCATCCACTTCAGTCGCACAAATTAGGAACTGATGCTGTGGCTGCTGATGGATAGGCTGCTGAAACTCCTTCAACAAGCTGACATGAAAACATTGATGTTTCTTCAGTTTGTCAGGCATACACAGTTCATAGGTCACTGCACCTAACTTCTTAGAGATCTGATAAGGACCCTGCCATTGAGCCAACAGCTTACTGTCACTAGTAGGAAGAAGCAGCAACACCTGCTGGCCTGGATGAAAAACTCTCTTTCTGGCCTTCCTATCATACCAAGTCTTCTGATTAGCCTGTGCCGTCCTCATATGCTCCTGAGCCAGAGCAGTCATTTGGTCCAGCCTCTCTCTCATTTTTATCACATAAGACACCACATTGTCCAGATCACTAGGTGGACTCTCCCAGTGCTCCTTCAACAAGTCTCAGTGGACCCCTCACCTGACAACCATAAAGTAGCTCAAAGGGTGAGAATCCTGTTGAAGCCTGGGGAACCTCCCGATAAGCAAACAACAAATATGGCACCCATTGATCCCAATCAGAGCCTGTATTGGAAACAAACTTCCGAAGCATGTTCTTCAGGGTTTGGTTAAATCTCTCAACCAGTCCGTCTGTCTGAGGATGACATGGGGTGGGCTTAATGCCCTTTATATCCAACAGCTTATATACTTGCTGCAACAGCTTAGACAGGAAATTTGTTCCACAATCTGTGAGGACCTCTCTAGGTATGCCTACCCTTGAAAGCAATTGTATAAGACAGTTGGCAACCTGCCTAGCCTTAATAGGTCTCAACGGGAAGGCTTCTGGGTAACGAGTGGCATAGTCACAAATGACTAAAATGTACCTACTACCTCAGAATCAGAATCAGATTTATTGTCATTGTTCATGTAGTACACAAACTAGGAATTTGTCTTGATGCCATGCTGCAACATTAAAAACATGATGAGAAAAAGAGATAAACTAAAAAACTAAAGGACTGAAAACGTGCAATAAGTGTAGAAAAATAAGTAATAATAAGTAATAATGATAATAATAATAATAACAATACTAGTAATAATGAGTAGTACTAGTCAAGGCAGTTTTAAATACCTGAGGAGCTTCTCTCCAGGGGGCCCACTATATCCATCCCTATTCTGTCAAAAGGTGTTCCAATGACCGTAATGGCTGAAGCTGGGCACAGGCTACTCCCGTAGGTGATGTAAATTGACATTTTTCACATGAAGCACAGAACTCCTTAACCTGAGTGTACATTCCCAGCCACACAAACCTTCTAGCAATTCTTTGGAGTGTTTTTTTGGAGTGCTAGATAAGCTGCCCAAGGAATAGCATGTCCTAGCTCCATAACCTTCTGTGTGAGGCTTTGTGGTAAAGCTATAGCCATAACTTCCCCCTGATGCTGATACAAAATACCATTTTTAATCATATAAGAGGTCTCAGCCAAGCAAACTCTGCCCTGTTTCACACCCTCAATTTCAGAGACTTTACCAAACCAGGGTTTTAGCGATGGGTCAGCTTTCTGCAACGCAGCTATGTCAGAAGGAATGTCAAAATCTTCTGACTGGCTTAGCTGTGTTACTTCCTCACCCAGGTTCTTAGCTGTAACCAAAACCTTGTCCCTTCTTCTCTGGACCTTGGATTTTGGCTGCTTAATTGGGCCCACCTCTAACCTGGAGTCATAAAAATGTAACTCTTGGAGAACATTCCCAGTCCTCTGGGCTGTAGTTGTGACCATATTACACTCCCTCTCAACAGGTACACTTAGCTAGTGTTCATTAGCGCCATCAACCTGTCCCTCCTCAGTCTGCTGTTTATCCCTCGCCTGTTGTATGATATCCAACAAAGTTGGAACATCATTGCCAAGAATAACTGAATAAGGCAAATCAGGCACAAGAGCTACAGAAAGGAGATAAGTTTGGCCACCTACAGTTAAATAGACCTCAGCGGTTGGGTACAACTTCTTATCCCCATGTACACAACTAATATTCACTGTAGTCTCACTCCACAGATCTCTAGGGACCAAACTGGACAGAGCAACAGTCTGAAAACAACCAGAATCTAAAAGGGCCTCTTCACACTGGCCATTAAGCAAAATTGATGTTATATATACCTCTCTCTGAACTGGGGCTGAGAGGGTGGGTCTTGGGACTGAACATAAAAGAGAAGGCTTACTTTGCTTCGTAGCTGGACATGTATACTGAGTGTGACTGATTTCATTGCACTGGTAGCAGCGTATATCTTGCCTAGAGAAAAAATGTGACTTTTTACTAATATTATGTTTGCTGTTTGTGAACTGACTGGAACTGGAATGAGGTCTGCTTTGAGCTTGACCACCCCTTTCACCCCCATTAGACTTACTCCGTGTGGGGAAGTAGCCGTCACGGCTGAAAGTAGGTCTTCTGCTCCCAGACCTGTCTGACAGGAAAACTTCTGCAAGCTGAGCAGCGCCCTCTACAGTCTTTGGGTCCCGTTCTTGTATCCAAACTTCCAGTTCCGGGTCCACCATCCGCAAAAATTGCTCCAGAATCATCAGTTCAGAAATGTCTCTTATCGTTGAGGTCTCTGGTTTAACCCATTTATTAAACAGATCTTTCAAACGCACATAAAGTTCAGGAGGAGTTTTGTCCTGATGAACGTCCAGGGAACGAAACCTTCTTCTCTTGGTGGCGGCTGTTATCTCATATTTCATTAAAACTGCTTCTTTCACTTTTTCATAATCTTCCGTGTCTGACATGTCCATAAGCACATAAGTACTGTGTGCTTTACCTGTGAGCAGGGGAGCCAGTTGAATAGCCCACTCTTCCTTTCACCAGCGGCAGACCATAGCCATTCTTTCAAATGTTGCCAGATAATGTTCAATATCATCCTTAGGAGAGAGCGGGTTCAGCCTGGGCTTGCGGAGCATGTGTGTTGTCCTCAGTTGCACCCGCAGCAGTAGCTCCTCTTGTGGGCCGACCCAACTAGCCGTCACCCCGGAGTCTTCACCCAAAGTGTCATTCTCACCATTGTGTTCACCCCAGCTCTCATACACCTCTCTCAACTCTGTCACCTGTGCTTGTATCTGGTGAAACTGGTGCTACATACTCTGCCATCTTTGCTCCTGGAGAGAGGCTTCTTCCTCTAATCGACGATCTCTGGATGCCTGGGAACAGACTAATGACTTCACCAGCCTTGTTAATTCTTCCAGCTTGTCAGGTCCACTGGCCCCCTGCTGCTCAGTTGACATACTTGGTTCAGTCCTCTAACTGCTCCTGTTGCTTCTTTGTGTTTCCTTTAGGTATTGCTTCTTCTGTACAGTGTTGTCACTCCTCAGCTTTTAACAACACTTTCGTCCTTTTCTTCTGACACCATTTGTCATACAGCTTGAGCGGTCAAGGCATGTTTCACAGAAGAGCTGGACTTCAGGAGTTTGCAACAAGCATTTTCCATTTATTTGGACACTGTGCAGGCAAACAACTCCAATTTAAAACGACTGACACCCAACAACCTCCGAATGAAAAGCACCTGCTCATATACCCAGTGAGATAATTAGGCTGGTTAGAACATACCATTATCCTCAGGTAAGGCAATAAATATACACATTTTACATGTACCCAGCAACACCTTAAAATACTCAACCCCTTAAACTCTTGTCAATTTCCCTAAAAATGCCTAAAAATAACATACCCAAAGTAAATCAAAAGCTATTTTTCAACCCTTTGCAGCATCTTCATGGGGCTGGTCTCATTTAAAAGAAAGCACTCTGAATTTTTTGGCAAAACAGTCATAATCTCTCTATGTGCTCCTGCCACTGAGTAACAATTATCTAAACATACTGAATTTGAAGAAAATAAAGTTCGCCTGGATGTTTTTTTTTAGATACAAATGCTTGCAAATAACATACAGCTGTCGGATACTGGCTGGAAAACACAATAGAAATGTAGAACCAAGTGTTATCAAGCTCAGATCAAAATTTTGTAACAATACCACAAAAAGTGAATATATTACACAGCTTTTTTCTCAGGTTGTAACAAGGTGTTCTTGAATTGTGCCAAAAGGTCCAAACTGTGTCACAGTTTTGTCACAGTTTTCCAAACTGTGTTCCAGAGTTCACTGTCTCAGCAGTTTACACAGTAAAACAAAGGGATATTAACCCAGACATACAAAGCACAGTTCCTGTTTTGTTTTGTTTTTTACAGGCAAAAATAGCCTACAGTGTAAGAAAAATTATGCTAAAAATTATTACATTTCACTAAAGTATACACAAAAACAACCCTCCCCCCTCCAATTTTTCCAGAGTTCACTATCTCACCAGTTTACACGGATACAGGTCAACTGGACCCCTGACCAAGTGCACACCCCAAGTGGACCACGGAATCCAATCTGTATATGTACAGGTGCATTCTCCATCCAGTGATTTATAAATGCTGCCCCAGATGAAAATCCAGTCTGTGGGACTATAATGTTCTGAATGAGGCTTTAGAAAATTATGAATCACTTTGTAAATCATTGGATTGAAAATGTACTTGTACGGATTGGATACCGGGGTCACATTAGTGTGCTCACTTGGTCAGGGGTCCATTTCACCAGATCCCATTTACACAGTAAAACAAAGGCATAAAAACCCAGACATACACAGCACAGTTCCTTTTTTTACAGGAAAAAATAGCCGACAGTGAAATAAAAATTATACTAAAATATTATTACATTTTTCTGCAATTTACACAGTAACAAGCAACCCCCCCCCCCCCCCGCTACAGAGGAATATGGCACACACAAAAACTTGTGGCCATGCCGGACCCTTGTAATTACCGATTGGTCAAAAATTGTTTTTATTACTATTTTTATCGATAAAGAATAATTTAGATTATAACACTTACCTGTCCACAACCGCACTGTCGTTGGCGAATATCTGTGCTCGAGGTTCCTCATCATCAGGCGTGCTAGAAATTTGTAATTGTTCCATTGTTCTTTTACTGATTCGTCATCCCAGTCAAGCCATCTACGCTTTCATGCACGCGCTTTCGGTTTAATTTGTGAACCATTTTTCAAAACAAGTAAAATAGTGGCTAATGTTTCCCTTACGCATAGGTCGGACCGCGTGTCACCCAGCGGCTCAGTCAAAAGAGATTTTACACACAGGAACGCATGGCATTTTACTGGAAATATAAACACGAAACAAGCGCATGTAGGGTATCACTGAATTCAGAAATTGATTGGCTAAACTACACGTCCATCATCAGATTGCTCATCTTCAATTGGCTCGTTGTATTCGCGGTCGTTGGTGGGCAGGTCCTTCTTGCTAGGTTTCGGTCATTTTTTTGCACCTCACTGAAGAACGTGCTAATCACCCATTCATTCCAGAGTGCAGATTGTGACACAGACCATTCATTGGTGTGTTGCAAGGTCAAGCTGCAGCTGAAGAAATTCCATTGCGCTAGACAGCCTGGAAAGGCACGGATTGACACCAGCAAGATGGCCCAACCAGAACTTGTTGAGCGGTTTGCCTCCACCTTTGAGAAGGAACTTGGTGTACCACAAGAAGGAGAACCTACAAAGCAGAAGTGGGAAGAGCTGCGAAACACCATCCACCGCACAGCCTTGGTTACCTTTGGGAGGAAGACCTCGAAGTCACAGGACTGGTTTGATGCCAAGTTGACCGAGATGACCCCCGTCATTGAAGCCAAGCTCTCAGCTCTTGCCGAGTACAAGAAGTACCCAAACGAGAAGAATCTCCAGATTCTCAGGGCTGCGAGAAGCAAAGTTCAGCAGACTGCCCGGCGCTGTGCCAACGAGTACTGGACTCAGCTCAGCCAAGACATTCAAACCGCTGCCATAACAGGGAACATTCGTGGTATGTACGATGGCATCAAGAAAGCACTTGGTCCGGCTCAGAGCAAGACGGCCCCCCTCAAATCCTCCACTGGGGAGATGATCACAGAAAAGAACAAGCAGATGGAGAGATGGGTGGAGCACTACTCTGACCTCTACTCCAGACAGAACACCGTGACACCGTCAGCCCTTGATGCCATCGATTGCCTGCCATCGATTGCCTGCCATCCATGGACGAACTTGATGCCGAGCCAACCATCAACAAACTCAGCAAGGCCATTGATAGCTTGGCCGCTGGCAAGGCACCCGGCAACGACGGCATACCCTCCGACCTGATCAAGCACTGCAAGACCGCCCTACTGCTGCCATTGCATGACGTCCTCTGCCAGTGCTGGAAGGAAGGTGCCGTACCACAGGACATGAGGGACGCCAAGATCATCACCCTCTACAAAAACAAAGGGGAGAGAAGCGACTGCAACAACTACAGAGGCATCTCCCTCCTCAACGTTGTTGGCAAAGTCTACGCAGGAGTTGTTCTCGTTCGTCTACAGAAGCTTGCCGAACGTGTCTACCCCGAGTCTCAGTGTGGCTTCCACGCTGAGCGATCGACGGTAGACATGATATTCTCCATCCGCCAACTCCAGGAGAAATGCAGAGAACAGAACATGCTCCTGTACGTCGCCTTCATCAACCTCACCAAAGCGTTCGATCTGGTCAGCAGAGAGGGCCTTTTCAAGATCCTGCCAAAGATAGGATGCCCACCAAAGTTGCAAAGCCTCATCGAATTGTTTCACACCAACATGCAGGGGATAGTGCAACACGACGGCAACGTCTCAGAGCCGTTCAACATACGCAGCGGAGTGAAACAGGGCTGTGTACTTGCGCCAACCCTCTTTGGGATTTTCTTTGCTATGCTCCTGAGGCATGCCTTCAGCACAGCAACAGAGGGAATCTACCTGCACACAAGATCTGACGGCAGGCTTTTCAACCTCGCCCGCCTGAAAGCCAGAACCAAAGTACGCGAGGCTCTAATCAGAGACATGCTGTTCGCAGACGACGCTGCAGTCGCAACCCACACACAGCAGGAGATTCAGACCCTGATGGACCACTTCTCCCAGGCATGCAAGGACTTCGGGCTTACCATCAGCCTGAAGAAGACTAACGTCTTGGCGCAAGGCACGAAAGCACCACCAACCATCACCATCGACGACTACGAGCTGGAGGTCATGAATCAGTTCACGTACCTGGGGTCCACGATCAGCAGCAACCTCTCCCTTGATACAGAGATCGACAAGAGGATTGGAAAATCAGCCTCCACACTCGCTCGCCTCACCACACGAGTGTGGGAGAATCCCAAACTCTCTGTCAAGACGAAGATGGCAGTGTACAACGCCTGCGTCATCAGCACACTGCTCTATGGGAGTGAGACGTGGACAACATACGCCCGGCAGGAAAAGAGACTGAACTCCTTCCACTTGCGCTGCATTCGCCGTATCCTGGACATATCCTGGCAGGACAAAGTGCCCAACACATAAGTTCTGTCCCACGCCGGCCTTCCCTCCATGTTCACTCTACTCAGGCAGCGCAGGCTCCGCTGGCTAGGCCACGTTCACCGTATGGAGGATGGCAGAATCCCCAAAGACGTCCTCTACGGAGAACTGGTGACTGGCAGGAGAGACGTTGGCCGCCCACAGCTGCGCTTCAGAGACGTCTGCAAGAGAGACATGAAGGCCCTGGAGACCAACACAGAGCGCTGGGCGGACCTTGCAACGGACCGCTCCAAATGGAGAGGCACCCTGACCAGACAGCTCAAGGCGGGTGAAGAGAGACTGACTGCTGCAGCAGATGAAAAAAGGACCCGCAGGAAGAACCGCCACTGCTCCAGCAGCACAGAGATTCCTCAGATTTTCTCTCTGCTCGCTCGCAGTGTTTAATTGTGCTCCGCTTGTGTCCTCTCTCTCTTGCTCACTCAACTTCTCTGTATCCTCGCGCTCAACTCTACTTGTGTGCTCGTTCGACATGGCACAATGCTATGAATGTGCCACAATTTCAACCAATCAGGAGTCAGACAGGGGGAATAATGATTGGCTGGTTCTTCCTCCAGTAGAAGGTTTGTAGAGTAGAGACAGGAATAATCAGGCAAGGCGGTTCTGGAGCAGAGCAGACTTTATTAATCTCTCTTTAACATTAACAAGAATCCAAAACATGAAAAGCAGGTTGCGGACACCTCTCTTTTTATACCATACCACACGCCCTGCCAGCTGTGGTGTTCACATTAACATGAATACATTTACCATGACAATCCCCTTTGTCACTATTTGCATTAACACACATACATCCCCCCATGACAATTCCTTTTGTCACCCAGCCTGTCGGCGCATTATTATGCAGACCGGAGGAGAATGCATATCCGTTTCTCCTCTCTTATGCATCTCCTCCTGTCGTGCTATTCAGTCTGAGTAGAGAACACACTGACTGGGTACACCCCTCCCCCCCAGAAACTCAGACTGAGCCTTAACCCTCATGTCCTTTGGGCTTCATCCTACGTCCATAGCGGCTGTAACGGGGGGTCGGCGGCTCCGAGGCACTGCTGTGCCGGTGGGACGCTCTTGGGGGTGCATCCATCTGTGGAGGGACATGGGGGGGGGGACATCTTCAGCATGCCATTGTGACTGATCTGACAAGTCATTTACCTGGGGAGTTCTCAGTGGGGGTCGTCCACGCCGAGGAGCTCGGGCCAACACCACCTGCTCGTCTGCTAAAACGAAGGCGGGCTTAAGCCTGTCTATACAGATTGTTTCTCTGCATCCCCCCAAGTCTAACACAAAATGTTTCTCCCCAAATTTCAGCACTCTGAATGGGCCATCGTAGGGCGGGCGCAACGGGGTCCGGTGGGCATCGTGCCTGACAAACACGAACAACTTCCTTCAAGGTCTTTGGCACAAAAACGCGGGGAAAACAGTGGTGGGCCGGGCCGGGTACCGTCCCTGCCTCTGCGCTATGCAGTGAAAGCGGGGATGGATCGGTGTTCGGCGCGGGTTTGTCCGGCAAAAATTCTCCGGGGAGCCGCAGCGGCTGGGAAAAAAACAGCTCTGCTGGGGAGGCCGCCAAATCCTCCTTCGGAGCTGAACGCAACCTTAATAGAACCCACGGCAGCCGGTCCACCCAATTTGCATCCGTAAGCGAAGCCCTGAGCGCTGCATTAAGTGACCTATGGAAACGCTCGCATAACCCATTGGCCTGGGGGTTGTACACGGTCGTGCGATGAATTGTGATGCCCAGGCTCCGGGCCATCGTGGACCAGAGGTCGGAAACGAACTGCGGGCCCCAGTCGGATGTGATATCCAAAGGGGCACTGACACATCCCACCCATGTCGTCAAAAAAGCGCGTGCAACTTCTGTTGACTCGGTGGAAGCTAGCGGGACTGCCTCTGGCCAGCGCATGGTACGGTTAACTACTGTCAGGAGGTGCGTGAACCCCTGCGATGGCGGGAGTGGGCCCACGAGGTCCACTGGTGGTCCACTGGAGGTGGTTGAAACTCTTAGCCGGTACATGGAACAGCTCAAGGGGGGCCTTTGTGTGTCTGTGCATCTTGGCTTGTTGGCACGCTATGCAGACTGCAGCCCACTCTTTCACCTTTTTACGGAGGCTCGGCCAGACGAACTTTGCTCCCACCATTTTGACTGATGCGCACACTCCTGGGTTCGCCAGGGAGTGAACCAACTCAAAAATGCGGTGGCGCCAAGCCCGTGGGACCACCAGACGCGGGAGGCCTGTGGAGACATCGCAGATTAGGGGGGGGGGGGCACTGTCTTGCAGTACTCTGCTTTCCAGCCTTGACCCTGTTGGTCCAGACTGGAGCACACAAACGTCCGCATCGCCGATCTGCTCAGCGGCCATGGCCGTGTAATCTATCCCTACGTAGACTGGGGCCACTAATGTGCGCGAGAGGCAGTCTGCCACCATGCTGAGTTTACCGGCCGCATGCTGAATGCCGGTCATAAACTCAGAGATCACGGCCAGCTGTCTCTGCTGCCGGGCTGACTATGGTTTCGAAACCTTGGCCATGGCGTTCGTTAGTGGTTTGTGGTCCACAAACGCAGTGAAGGTGCGCCCTTCCAGCCAGAACTGGAAGTGGCATATGGCCAGGTGGAGAGCCAGTAACTCCCTGTCGAACGCGCTGTATTTACGCTCATTGTCGCGCAAAGACCTGCTAAAAAAGGCGAGCGGCTGCCAAGAGCCAGCGACTCACTGCTCCACGACGGCCCCTATGGCCACATCTGATGCGTCGGTAGTGAGCGCTATGCGAGCCGCCGGGTCCGGGTTTGCCAGTAGTACGGCGTTCACTAGAGCTGCTTTAACCTCGGAAAACGCCTGCTCTTGCTCAGGAGTCCATTCGACTCTGTCCGCCGGTTTCCATTTCTTAATCGCGGCATACAACGGCTGCATGAGTTGAGCTACGCGGGGGAGGAAACGGTTGTACAAGTTAACCATCCCCCAAAACTCCTGCAGCGCCCTGACCGTCTGAGGCCAGGGAAAATCTGCCACTGCGTGCACTTTGTCCGGTAAGGGTATTGCGCCCTCTGGTGAGATGCAGTGGCCCAAAAAATTGATTCCCGTCACCCCGAACTGGCACTTTGCTGGGTTGATTAGTAACCCGTGCTCCTCTACCCTCTGGAAAACTGTCCTGAGGTGGGCTACGTGTTCGTCCTCGGACGCGCTGGCCACCAGGATGTCGTCCAGGTAGACGAACACAAATGGCAGATCGCGCAACACCGCATCCATCATGCGTTGAAATGTCTACGCCGCGCCGTTTACCCCGAAAGGCATGCGTAAGAACTCAAAAAGACCAAACGGAGTCATTACTGCCATTTTAGGTATGTCCTCCACGCGCACCGGGACCTGGTGGTAACCGCGGACCAGGTCTATCTTGGAAAAAAATGTGTGCCCCAGTGAGGTCGACGGAAAAATCCTGAATATGGGGAATTGGGTAGCGATCGTGCGCTGTGGCGTTGTTTAATCTGTGGAAATCTCCGCATGGTCGCCATGATCCCTTGGCTTTAGGAACCATACGTAGCGGGGATGCCCATGGACTGTTTGAGCATCTGATGATGTCCAACCTTTCCAAGTTGTCAAACTCCTTGCGTGCAATGGCCACTTTAGCTGTGTCCAGGTGCCGAGGTTGTGCGAAAACGGACGGCCCCGTGTGCTCCACCCCGTGTTTAGTGAGGCCGCCGAAAATGTCAGAACCGTGAGTGCTGGGAACTGGGTGAGTAGTGTGTGGAACTTACCCCCTGGAGCTGTGACATTGGCTAGTGTTGTGGACCTGGCTCCTCTAGCTGTACAGGGCAAAGAATCAAAAGACATTGCGTTAATCAGGCATCTGCTAGCCACATCGAGTAACAGTCCGTGTGCATACAAAAAAATCAGCGCCCAAAATGGGGAAGCTACATGCCGCTATGATGAATGTCCATTGGTATGTACAGCCGTGCAAGGACATAGTCAGTGTCCTCTCACCAAAAGTCTTAATGTCTGAGCCGTTTGTGGCCGCCAGCTCGGGGCCGCTACTTCCCGCCAGCCGGTCTGCGTAGGATGGCAGGATGAGGCTCTTTTGACTACTTCCGCCCTCCCAAGAGAGCAGACGCTTTTTTCTTCTCTCCTGCTGATTTTTTCCTCCCCTCCTGTTATTACTAGATCCCAGCTTGCTGTTGTCTGCCTGCGTCTAACTGCGACCGCCGAAAAGAAATTATGGAGTTAATAAGCTGGGCTTTGAACACAATTGACACTATTTTTTCAACAAGGAAAAGTGCTCCGGGGGAAGCTGTCTGCCCCGCTGGAACGGCTCCGGTGGGCTATCTATGTGACACGGGTAAATGGAAAATGCTGTGTCTCTCTAATCTTTCTATCGAAGATATTGAAGATCTGTTTATCTTCGTAATCTTGGTGATTGGGATAATTCTGATTGGGACAGGAATTGTCTTGGTTTACCGCAAATTGCTGAAGATGGATTCAACCTATCAAAATGCTGGCCAGGCGAGGTGCATCCAACAAATTGAGAAACTGGAGAAGACCATGATAGCGACTACTGGAGAACTGTCTCGTAAGGTGGATTACATCATGGGTTCGCTCAGGTCTTTCCACGACGAATTCAAAGCTGCGCAATGAAGGATTAATGTACTGAATCTACAGAAGAAATACAAGTCTTCTCTGTGATCAGTCCTATTTGGCACTATTATTCCCCATGAAAATTCCTCCTGGCTGTCTGCAGTCTGTGTTTTTTTTCAAAATCATGAGCACAAGGCCTTGGACAGCCAGCTGCAGCGCCAGATAAGACTGGGCGCCAGACAGACAAAACATCTTCTGCCAAGGGTCCTTGGGTCTCTCTTATTATCATCAACACTGCTCAACACCGCACACACATTGATTCATGAACTGATTAAAGATACTGTACACTGCTCTCTTGTGTCTTGTGAATTCTATTGTATGCTAATGCATGAGGGTTTTTTTCTGTGTAGTCAAAATTTGGCTCACATATGAGCGTTTATTCTGATTACTATGTTTTTTCTCTCTCCTATTGTGTTTTCCTCCCCCTCCTCCCCCCTCTTTACCTCCACTGTTGACAGGCGCCTTGTATGGCGACGCGTCATTGGATGCGCCTAACGTGCGCGTCTTATGTCAAGTCAAATTCCTTGTGTGTTTACTTGTAAATATACTTGGCAATAAAGCTGATTCTGATTCTGATTTTGGGAGCCGGAGTCCACGAGGAACCGTCTCCCCGAGCGTGAGTCTGTCACATAGAGCAGCTTCTTTGTGTCACCGGCGGTCACAGCTGCTACCAACTGCCGGCCCTGGCGTTTCCCGAGCGCTTGAATTGGCATGGTGGCACGCATTGGCGTGCGTCTTCTCCAAAACGGTGGTGGTAGAAGCAGAGCGTGTCTCTCCGGTGCTTCTTGGCCTCTGCTGCAGCCACCGTCGTTGGCTCCTCGCCTCCGCTGGCCATCTCGCTGGGTTCTGACACCGCTGCATTCACAGCAAAGGCTCTGGTGGTGAGAATAATATGATCTGCCTCTTGTGCTAGCGCCTGGTAGTTGCACGTGGCCAGCAGCGGTGAATTGGCAAGGACCACTCTGGCCGCTGTCGGGAGGTTCCAGAGGAAAAGGTGGGCAAAAAGGAAATGCCCGTCATCTGTGCCCATCAACGCCAACATCTCTATTAATTTGACTGCTGATCCGTCTCCCAACTTGGAGCGTGTCAGGAGCCTTTCCGCTCTCTTGCAGTCTGAGAGCATATAGCGCCGGGTCAGCGCAGTTTTGAGAGTGTCGTATTTGTTGTGGGCTGGAGGCTATTGGAGCAGGCTTACCACCTGCTGCGTTGTGCATGCGTCCAGTGCTGCAACCACGTAGTAATATTTGGTGTCATCCGCCGTTACTGCCCGGAGCACGAACTGGGCCTCAGTGTGGAGGAACCAAGACTTCAGATCATGTAGCCAAAAGTCTGGGAGTTTGACCGAAATGGTGCACGCGGTGCTGGCACCTCCAGTCTGGGTCATCTCCAGGGTGTTCGCCTCTAGTTCCAATGTGCATCAAGGGTCACCAGTGTAGAGAGAGGAATAATCAGGCGAGGTGGTTCCGGAGCAGAGCAGACTTTATTAATCTCTCTAACATTAACAAGAATCAGAAGCATGAAAAGCAGGTCGCGGGCACCTCCCTTTTTATACCATACCACACGCCCTGCCACCTGTGGTGTTCGCATTAACATGAATACATTTACCATGGCAATCCCCTTTGTCACTGTTTGCATTAACACACATACATCCCCCCATGACAATTCCTTTTGTCACCCAGCCTGTTGGTGCATTATTATGCAGACCGGAGGAGAATGCATATCCATTTCTCCTCTCTTATGCATCTCCTCCTGTTGTGCTATTCAGTCTGAGTAGAGAACACACTGACTGGGTCCACCACAGGTTCATCTTTCAGCAGGACAACGACCCTAAGCACACAGCCAGGATATTAAAGAAGTGGATTCAGGACAACCCTGTGAATGTCTTCGAGTGGCCCAGCCAGAGCCCACACTTAAATCCAACTGAACATCGCTGGAGAGATCTGAAAATGGCTGTGCACCGACGCTTCCCATCCAACGTGATGACGCTTGAGAGGTGTTGCAAAGAGGAACAGGTGAAACTGCCCAAAGATAGGTGTGCCAAGCTTGTGGCATCATATCCAAAAAGACTTGAGGCTGTAATTGCTGCCAAAGGTGCATCACCAAAGTATTGTGCAAAGACTGTGAATACTTATGTACATGTGATTTCTTAGTTTTTTATCAAATTTGCAAAAATCTCAAGAAAAATTTTTTTCATGTTGTCATTATGGGTTGTTGTATGTGTAGAATTTTGAGGAAAAAAATGAATTTATTCCATTTTGGAATAAGGCTGTAACATAACAAAATGTGGAAAAGGTGAAGCACTGTGAATACTTTCTCTATGCACTGTATATTGAAGGCAAACAATGCTGGCCTGTGAAACTGTCGTTTTTGCATAAATTTAAAAGAAAAAACTGTGTTCTGCAACATTGTGAAAAATATTGTTACCGTGAAAATTCACAGAAATATTGTGATATAATTTTTAGGCCATATTGCCCACCCCTAGTGACTATGTAGACATACTGTAATGCATAGAAAAAGGCCCCTGGATAACTAGAATGCGTAACTTGAAATCAGTCCCACAAGTGTCATGAATAAATTTATCAAAACAGCTTATGAGAATAATGATATACCAACACTGAATACAATTTACAGCTGTCAGTCTATAGTTTTTAAATTTATGACTCATTTTTTAAGAGTTAGTCAGCTATTAATCATGAATTCTCATTAGAAATTTTTCAAGATTTTATTGAGCAAACTCATAACAATACAACACAAAATGGGATACACCAGCTAAAGATTAAAGAAAATAATTACAGAGGCAAATTTAAAGTTGCCTATGAATCTGAAGTTCTTAAAGTGTTTTTTTGTATTCCCGTCCAATTAATATAAAGCCTCAGCAAGGACATGTTCTGAACTATCAAAATTATTTTCATTCTTTCTTTCTTTTTTGGTCCATATGTATTTATTAAAACAATCAGAAGGTTTCAATGTGTCATGGCCTGTAAAACATTAAAGAATTTGAAAAAAATTAATTATTTTATAAATACAATATATTTTATTAGGTGTACACAACAACAACAAAATATTTTGTTGTCAATTCATAATAACCACACAGTGCTCTGTTGTTTTCTTTTGGTCTCGAGCTTCCTCAAGATATTCCTTTCTGAATGGAGATGCAGAAGATCTAATTTGGTAAAGAAACAGCATACTAAGCCATATAATGTTATGTGCCACTGATCATTTACTCATTGTAAATATTTATGCTTGTCTTTTTGTCATTTTGTTCATTTTCTATAATTGTGGTTCTACATAAAAATTCAGAACCATCTTGACAAAGCTTTTGTTTAACAAGCTACTAACCCCCCGCCAAAAACAAAAAAAAAAAAATCAGATAGAATATTGTTCAAAAATGAATTTGTCTTGAAGATGTGACTAAGTAGTTAATAAAAATCTGCAAGTTATTCAAACCCATATCTATTCATTTGTAAATTAAATAAATTTGTCAATGAAAATTAAATTACTTTTTGGTAACTTTTTAGGAGTATATTTATGAAAATACTTACCTTTAAAAGTAAAGTTTTGGGATACCCAATTCAGTCTCTTGCGTTCAGAGTAGGGATGGGCATTCGGTGAAATTTTCTTCACCGATCGTCGGGAGAATTAATGATTAATAATCGGTTAATCATTAACATTTTTAGGTACGTAACAAGGCAGGTAGACTACATTAGAACATCAGGAATCAGCACGGAGAGCCCTCGGGAATCTCGCAAGCTGATTGGCCGAGACGTTTCACCCCGCAAGCTGATTGGCCGAGACGTTTTACCCAGCTTCTCTCCCTGCCGAGCGCCCACCCAGCGAAGGAAGACCGCATTCATTGCTCTTTATCGCTCGTGTTACTTAGTCTAGCCGCGCAGAACTTTTTGCTGTTCTCTTGTGCCATTTTGTGCGAAATAGTCTTCCCGTCGAGCCACAACGCCGCCTCCTGCAGCTTCCCTCGACGTGTGTACACCGAATCTTCATGACCTTCTCAATGAAGTTTCAGAAAAAAAAAAAAGAATCTTCACGACCGCCATTACTCAGCGCGCAACCACTGTTGGCGGTTTCTTCGCGTAATAAGGGTGTTCCATGGACCCTGTCGATGAGGTATATTTGTATGCTGCATTGCAGTGATTGCAGTACACCTGGTCATTTTTTAAACTGAAATGGTCCCACGCAACACTTCGCCAAAACCGCTTCATGATTTGGCGATTGCCCTACGGAAGCCCGCATGTATCAACTGAGGCACGCCAGGGTACGGCGATGGTGTAATGTTGCCCCCTGGTGCCCAAATTTTGCCATTGCATTGTTTGAGGACGGCCGTGCAGTAGGCCTAATAACCTCGGATTGTTTAAAAAAAAAAAACGGTTTGTCGACGAAAATGAACTTCCTCGGTGAAATTCTTAATGATCAATTATCGGTTAATCGGTAAATTATGCCCATCCCTAGTTCAGAGTGTTCAGCAATGGATTTGATCTCTCCTTTTCTTAAATAATCTTGTCAGAAACGGTGAAATGCAAAAGACATGTTTGGTTAAATGTACCAAGTTTGAGCTGTTATCTTCAAAACTTCTGTAAAACGGAAAACCCGTCACACGAAGTAAACACATTGTGCATGCGCTAGTACCGATCTTGTCCTGGGAACTGATGTGGCAGCCACAGTGCCGGTCCCAAGCCTGGGTAAAATGGGGAGGGTTGCATCAGGAAGGGCATCCTGAGTAAAAATTAAAAAAAAATCCTTGCCAAATCAGTATGGGGACCTCTGATCCACTGTGGCAACCCCAAATAGGGAGCAGCTGAAAGTGTGTGTGTGTGTGTGTGTGTGTGTGTGTGTGTGTGTGTGTGTGTGTGTGTGCGCTAGTAGAATAATACAGAATCAAAGTTCAAGGGGTCAGTAATTGTTTCAAACATGAATGTACCTTTCTGCCTTTGACAACTCGGCAAATCTCAATTTAAGTTGCATGAATTACAAAAAAAAAAAAAAAAAAGATACCTCAGATGATCATCATTTATCTGCTGTTTTTCTTCTAATCTCCAGCCTTTGTGTCTATATTGATGATCGGGGGAAACATTGTGTACATAAATAGGCAGCTGTATGAATAGAAATCTGTGTACAGTTTTTATATTATCTTTGCATGTTTTCATGATTTAATAAAAAATGTACAGTTTGTTGTACCTTGTTCACCTTAGTATACAGTAGTTGGTGTTAATATTTTGGGAAGTTTTAATCTGAAAATATTTTTTGAGACTAGGGTCAGGGAAATTCACTCTTTCTTTAAAAAATAAGTGGTGTGGCTGCTTGTACAAAAGTAACGCAAAGCAAGGAAAACAGTTTTTTTTACACCATGCCAACACAAAAGAAAATTTTTGCCCTCAACCCTTTTTTTGTGACAGTTCCAATTGCTTTTGAACAGTTTTCACAAGTTTACCAGCCATGATTCTAACTACATTTATAATGAGGACCAACACATCTGCCTTTTTAATTATTTGATTCTACGTGAGAAGGACACTGGCTATGAGATAAAGACAATTTACACACTGTATGTGATGTTAACCTTCTGATGTGATCTAATTTTATCCAACTTGTCCAATCTGATCATGTCTCCTAATATATCTATGTGTTATGTTTTTCATATATAACTTAATGCTCATCATTTAGAAAATGTCTTGTCAAAAGACACGTTTTATAAGCTCAGAATAGCAATCACATTTGACTGTTACTGTCTTACTTTGAGAACTTGTGAGTACTGTGAACATCTCTTCACCTCTGTTCCTCCCAGCCTTTGAGACGAAGCGACCTTCAGGAACATTGTCATGACAGGCATGACGAGTCCTGCGTAGTGGTGGAGGGATCCAGGCGCTGAGCCTCGGGGGCCCTCACTGGGAGAAACGCTTCTTTCACTTTATCTTTCATCTCTCGGTTGATTCTTTTCAAAATAACTCAATAAAGAAACAAAGATAATCTACAGCTGCTGCAGCTTTGGTATTGATGGAAAGTACAGTTTTAAGCCAAAAGTATTGATTTGCTGCTGCGCTGATGGAGAGTGTGTGTTCAGAGGAAACAAAGACAGAAGTGTGCACGGTGTATTAAGTTTAGCCGCTAGAAAATTCATCACGGAAGATTATCGAGGCTGCAGCTGAAACGTTGTCATGGCTGAGAATCACTTGTGTTGGTTCGTCAAATTAGGATGACTAATTTGGCGACATGATTGCCACCTTCATCAATGCTGTAATTCAGAACGGAGCTGTTATGGTGCACATTTCAGGAGAAAAATGTTCACATTTCTGCAAATTGCAGGCTCAGCAGAGTTTATGAATCATTTGGCAACACGACACGAACACAGTCAGAGCGCCCGAGTTTTGCAGCCAGAAATCACCACGGTGATGAATAATACACATCACTGCGGGGAAAAAAATGTCATTTTATTGCGCAATACTTTGCTAGTAAATGCAAGTGAAAATAACTTTTCAAAGTCAAGGGGGCCATTTTTACAGGAAACACATGCAGTATATTTGTGACATTTTCAAGTGAATTTACACATTAATTTGTTTCTTTTTGGACATCACAAATTACTTTTCAGATTCAGTGTTTTTTTTTTCCTAATTGTTGTTTTGATTTTCTTGTTTGTAAAGTACCACTGTGTTTATCATGTCTGACCTAATTTACTCAGAGTTCAGCTGATAGTTCAGGAGTTCAAGTTGCTTAATTCAGTCAGAACAAACTTTGAACAGAGATTAATGCTACTTATTTAATGACTGCTTCGGTCACTTTCACTCTCTGTTTAAGCATGCATTTAGCAAGAATGAGATCTGAGCTGAAAGCTGCAGTTTTAGTCACCATCAAGAGGAATCCCTAATAGACTACTCATTCATTCCAGTGTCTGTGTTAAAAAAAGACACTGTGACCATACACCGATCAGGCGTAACATTATGACCACCTTCCCAATATTGTTTTAGCCCCCCTTTTGCTGCCAAAACAGCCCTGACCCATCGAGGAATGGACTCCACTAGACCCCTGAAGGTGTGCTGTGGTATCTGGCACCAAGATGTTAGCAGGGGTCTACTGTATACCTTTTCATGGAAATGGTATTCTCTCTTGACTGTGGCCTCTTTCAGCAGGATAATGCTCCGTGCCACAAAGCAAAAACTGTTCAGGAAGGGTTCTGAGGAGCACAACAACAAGTTTGAGGTGTTTACTTGGCCTCCAAATCTCCCAGATCTCTATCCAATCGAGCATCTATGGGATGTCCTGGACAAACAAATTCATGGAGGGCCCACCTCATAACTTACAGGACTTAAAGGATCTGCTAACATCTTCCTTCAGACTAGGCCTTCAGGGGTCTAGTGGAGTCCATGCCTCAGTGGGTCAGGACTGTTATGGCAGCAAAAGGGGCACCAACACAATATTAGGCAGGAGGTCCGACTCACAATCTATTAAAGAAATGAATGGAGAGAAATTCACTTAAGCCCCTTTTCCACTAGTACCCAGTCAGCCCTACACGGTTTTGCACGGTTCGGCACGGTTTTGTTTCCATTACAGCATAGTCCCGCTTAGGGTGGGTGGGATTTTTTTTTACAACAAGGCGGCGCCACACTCCCGAGACGTAAAACACGCGACACAACAAAAACACAAGATGGCGGTTTACAAGGTGACTACTCGGTCTCTGGCTTTTGTCAGAGTAAAGGCAAAAAATGAGAGCCAGACAAGGATACAGGCAGCAAGATGAAAGACTCTAGAAAAGTAATGGGGCGTTTAGGAAGCCACAGAACCGAAGATGTGAGGATGCGAACTAGATCACACATGACGGTAAGCTAGTGATTGCTTATACTAGTTTGCTTTCAGTCCGCCATGCTACATTGTAATGTCTGCAAGTTATTGCTACTGGGTACTAAAATATGTATGCTATGTGTTTCAGATGGCTCTCTTGTGGGAAAATTACCACTTCAAACCGTCAGTCTGGCATTCAATACAGCCTGTCACTGATGTCACCCCAGCTTCACAAACGATCAGTGGTTATAGAACTTAAGAATGTCTGTAGAAATGTTTAGCTTCCTGTGCAACAAATTGCTCTGATTTGTGTGAAAATCATGGAGAAACTGTTGAGACACCATGGGATGTACCTGCTCCAGCAGCACTGAGTCTGTGGTGGTGTCATGGCAAAAACTGTTCAGCTGCCAAAACTTGATCACCAGGTTGTAGTTATGGGGTTATATTAGCCACAAAATATATATTCAAAATGTAAACAGTACTGAGTTTGGTATAATAAGATATATTTAGCAACTATGATGCATTTTAGGCCAAAACAAACTTGATCTAGGATTAAAAGCAATTAAAATAATGCAGTCACAAGGTTACATGGAAAATACCTGGATTTACTAGACACATGTAGATACTGTATAAATATATATTCTCTGCATCAACAATGTACTATACATGTATTCATGTAGTATTGCACTGGGAATTTTGACAATAAACCTTTGTACTTTCTGCAGATCTGTCTCCACTTTTCTTTTATGTGTGAAGGTTAACACCAAGTGACATAAATTAAATATTAAAAGACTGGAAAAGCTGTCTAAGAACAATTCAGCAGTTTGAGAAATCACTTTTGGTTTGGTGTAAGTCTGTCAACAGAATTATGAACCATAAAGCAGTTTGCGTTAAAATATTAAATCCCATTAAACCCTAACTCAGGGGTGTCCAATCATGTGCCATGGAGGGCCAAGACCTTGCAGGTTCTCTCTTCTACCCAGTCTCTTTAGCAGGTGTTTTCACTGATCAGCAGTCAATGGAAGAAATTCAGTGGAATCTGCTGATGAAGACACTGGTTGCAGGTAAAGCCTGCAGGGTCTTGGCCCTCCATGGCACATGATTGGACACCTCTGCCCTAACCCATTATTACAAAATACAGTTGCTAATATGGCCCAGAATTCCTCCCTATACTGGTACTGTCACTAAAGTATGCAGTGTCTTCTACACACATCCAACAATAGTCTTCAGTAAAAAAAAAAAAAAACAAACAATTGTTTTTGGTTACTTTTTCTTAAAAATGAACCATTATTTTCAAAGTCTCTGATAAATGGTTTGTACTGTTGACTGTTTTCCCACCGGTGTCTTAACAGACAAAATAGAAAATCATGATGCAAACACATAAGTCACTAAATTATTACAATCAGCAGCAAATTCCAAACTGTAAAAAAAAAAAAAAAAAAAAAAACAATGGGTCACACACACCGGCCATGCTGCCTCACTGAGAAGCAACTGGATGTGTCACTCACACTGGTCCCGGTTCACCAGATCTTCAGCCGGCATCTCTGTAAATAGTGAGGCAAGGTCTGGTTTGGGGTGGATCGTTTTCCTCTTGCCTAGACGAAAGACAGAAATGGGTGGTGGTTAATTAATGCAAGTTTAAAACATATTTGGGAAATACACTTGTTGCTAAAAGCCAGTGGTAGAATGTGACAAAAAAATGCTTTGTTGTTGTATTTAAGCATAATTTTCATGTAGCTGCACTTCAGTAAAGTAGATTTTACAAGGGCTGGGTTACGTTTAAAATCATTTGTTTTTACTGTGGCCTCAGCAATCAGAATGAATTAATACATTCACTTGAATAAAATCGAGTACTTTAACTGAGGGTGAGCATCTCCGAGTATGGAGTCGCTCAGTCAAAATATGTAATTTTTATCAATAAAAGTTTAGCCACCGCTCTGTCACCACTGTGTCTCTTCTTGCCCTGGCTTCAAGTGTGGGCGGTGTTTTGTACTTGTATTGCTAAAATATAAAAGGATGCACTACAATGAGTCTCATATTTGTGATGTGTCCTGTTATTATAATACTGCATGCATTTATTGATGATAGACTATAAACTACACATATAAACTAAATTATATTGGTGACTGAACAACTCCCATTCCCCAAAGTGCAACATACAGTTATGAACATAATTCACAAAGGATCACACATGTGATCTGACAAAAACAAAAAAAAAAAAAAAACACAAGTGGTTTATTTTACAGTTGATGTGCCATTCATTTTGAATGGCACATCAACTGTAACTGTAACTGTAAGTGTTGTTTAAAAAAAATAAAACCAAGATAATACATAGAGTGAGCTTTTGCTGGGAGGTGCAGCCAACAGCAAACAGCTGCACTCTGCACTTCAGGTGATATGTGAGTCAATATGAATGCTATGAGTGCCTTATACCACATCTCTCAGAATGAAAGTCCCATCCTGCAGTCCAATCACTGGTCCGATTCCTTCCAATTCATTTTGAATTATTCTGTTATGGGGGACCCATGCTGTGGTATTCATCTCAGACTGGAAGGAAGGGAGAGGCAGTAATTTCCTCTGACAGAAGGGCATGGGGATTAAGGGGCTGGGGAACAATAGGAATTGTGATGCGAGAATGAATTGTGATGCAAGACCTCAGGAAGCAGGGACGGTGAGTGTTGTAATATAAAAGAAAGCCCTTGCTACATGAGGTTAATGTTTTCTGATTCTGTGAGATGTGAGAGAGTGAATAAAGTTCATCTGCTCTGAATGCTTGGCCTGGTTATTCCTCTCTCCACACTGGTGACCCTTGACGAATAATGAAACACGAGGCAAACACCCCAGAGGTGACCCAGACGGGAAGCCCCAGCAACGCTTGCGCCATTTCGGTCAAACTACCACACTTTTAGCTGCACGACCTGAAGTCTTGGTTCCTCCACACCGAGGCCCAGTTCGCGCTCCGGGGAATAACGGCAGATGACACCAGATATTACCACGTGATCGCAGCGCTGGACTCTCGCACGACTCAGCAAGCAGCAAGCCTGCTCCAACAGCCCCCAGCCCGCGACAAATATGGGGCTCTCAAAGCCGCGCTGATCCGGTGCTACATGCTCTTGGACTGCGAGAGAGCGGAGGGGCTCCTGATGCGCTCCAAGTTAGGAGACGGGTCGGCGGTCGAACTGATGGAGAAGATGTTGGCATTGATGGGCACGGATGACGGGCATTTTCTATTTGTCCACCTTTTCCTCCGGAACCTCTCAACGGTGGCCAGAGCGGTCCTTGCCAACTTGCCGCTGCTGGCTGTGCGTGACTACCGTGCGCTAGCCCAGGAGACAGATCGGATCATCCTCACCACCAGAGCCCTCACAGTGAATGCAGCAACATCGGAACCCAGCGAGACGGCCACCGGAAGTGAGGAGCCAGCGATGGTAGCTGCAGCGGGGGCCAGGAAGCGCCAGAGAGACATGCTCTGCTCCTACCACCACCATTTTGGAGAGGACGCACGCCGATGCATGCCACCGTGCCAATTCAAGTGTTCAGGAAACACCAGGGCCGGCAGTCAGTAGCAGCTGTGACTGCCGGTGAAGAAAGCAAGCTGCTCTATGTGAAGGACTCACACTCGGGGAGATGGTTCCTCGTGGACTCTGGCTCCCAAAAGAGCCTCATCCTGCCGTCCTATGCCGACCAGCTAGTGGGAGCTAGCGGCCCCGAGCTGACGGCCGCAAACGGCTCAGACATTAAGACTTTTGGTGAAAGGACACTGACTGTATTCCTGCACGGCCGTACATACCAGTGGACATTCGTCATAGCGGCATACAGTTTCCCAATCTTAGGCGCTGATTTTTGTGTGCACACGGACTACTAGTCGATGTTGCTAACAGACGCCTGATTAATGCAATGTCTTTTGATTCTCTCCCCTGTACAGCTTGAGGAGCCGGGCCAACAACGCTAGCAAACGTCACAGCTCCAGGTGGTAAGTTCCACACACTGCTCACCCAGTTCCCAGCACTCATGGTCCCAGCGTTTTTGGCTGCCATCACTAAACACAGGGTGGAGCACTTTATTACCACCACCAGGCCACCCATTTTCGCATGACCTCGGCGCCTGGACACAGCTAAACTGGCCATAGCACGCGAGGAGTTTGCCAACTTGGAAAGGCTGGGCATCATCAGACGATCAAACAGCCCATGGGCATCCCCACTAGATATGGTCCCTAAGGCCGAGAGATTGTGGCGACCTTGTGGAGATTTTCTGCAGATTAAACAACGCCACAGCGCACGACCGCTAGCCGATCCCCCATATTCAGGATTTTTCCATTCACCTCGCTGGGGCACGTATTTTTTCTAAGATAGACCTGGTCCGTGCTTACCACCAGGTCTCGGTGCACGCGGAGGACATACCTAAAACAGCAGTAATAACCCCATTTGGTCTGCTTGAGTTTTTACACATGCCATTCGGGTTAAAAGACACAGCACAGACATTCCAACGCATGATGGATGCGGTGTTGCGCAATCTGCCGTTTGTGTTCGTCTACCTGGATGACATCCTGGTGGCCAGCGCGTCCGAGGATGAACACGTAACCCACCTCAGGATGGTTTTCTGGAGGTTAGAGGAGCACGGGTTAATAATCAACCTGGCGAAATGCCAGTTCGGCGTGACGGGGATTGATTTTTTGGCACACCGCATCTCACCGGAGGGAGCAATACCCTTGCCGGACAAGGTGCGCGCAGTGGCAAATTTTCTCCGGCCTCAGACGGTCAGGGCGCTGCAGGAGTTTTTTGGGGATGATTAACTTTTAGAACCGTTTCCTCCCCCGCGCAGCCCAGCTCATGCAGCCGTTGTACGCTGCACTCAAGAAACGGAAACTGGCGGACAGAGTCGACTGGACTCCTGAGTGGGAGCAGGCGTTCTCTGAGGTTAAAACAGCCCTGGCAAACGCCGCACTACAGGCACACCCGGACCCGGCGGCTCGAATAGCACTCACTACCGACACCTCGGACGTGGCCATAGGGGCCGTCGTGGAGCAATGCGTCGCCGGTTCCTGGCAGCCGCTCGCCTTTTTTAGCAGGTCTTTGCACGACAGTGAGCGTAAATACAGCGCGTTTGACAGAGAGTTACTGGCTCTCCACCTGGCCATATGCCACTTCCAGTTCTGGCTGGAAGGGCACAACTTCACTGCGTTCGTGGACCACAAGCCGCTAACGTATGTGATGGCCAAGGTTTCGGAACCATGGTCAGGCCGGCAGCCGAGACAGCTGGCCACAATCTTGGAGTTTATGACCAACATTCAGCATGTGGCTGATAAACTTAATGTGGTGGCGGACTGCCTCTCGCTCACATTAGTGGCCCCAGTCTACGTAGGGATAGATTACACGGCCATGGCCACAGAGCAGATCTGCGATGCGGACGTGTGCACGCTCCAGTCTGGACTAACAGAGTTAAGGCTGGAGAGCAGGGTGCTGAAAGACGCCCCCCCCCCCAATCTGTGATGTCTCCACAGGATGCCCGTACCTGGTGGTCCCACGCGCTTGGCGCCGCCGCGTTTTTGAGTCCGTTCACTCCCTGGCGCACCCAGGAGTGCGCGTGTCAGTCAAAATGGTGGGAGCGAAATTCGTCTGACTGAGCCTGCGCAAACAGGTGAAAGAGTGGGCTGCAGCCAGTGTAGCGTGCCAACGAGCCAAAGTGCACAGGCACACAAAGGCCCCTTTGGAGTCGTTCCATATCCCAGCTAAGACGTTCGACCACGTTCACGTGGACCTCGTGGGCCCCCTCCCGATATTGCAGGAGTTCATGCACCTCGTGACAGTGGTGGACCGCACCACATGATGGCCAGAAGCAGTCCCGCTAGCTTCCACCATGTCTGCAAACATGGCATGCGCTTTTTGACAACATGGGTGGCATGTTTTGGCACCCCTTCGGACATCACGTCCGATCGGGCCCTTGGTTTGTTTCCGACCTCTGGTCTCCAATGACCCGGAGCCTGGGCGTCTCAATTCATCGCACGACCGCGTACAACCCACAGGCCAATGGGTTATGCGAGCGCTTCCATAGGTCACTGAAAACAGTGCTCAGGGCTTCACTTATGGATGCAAACTGGGTGGACCGGTTGCCATGGGTTCTATTAGGGTTGCGTTCCGCACCGAAAGAGGATTTGGAGGCTTCCCCAGCAGAGCTGGTTTCTTCTCAGCCGCTGCGGCTCCCCAGGGAATTTTTACCAGATAACCCCACACCGAACACCCATCCGTCCCCACGTTCATGGCATAGTGCAGATGCAGCGACGCTACCTGGCCCGGCCCACCACTGTTTTCCACACTCTTTTGTGCCGAAAACCTTGAAGGACGCGGCATTCGTGTTTGTCAGGCACGATGCCCACCGGCCCCCATTGCGCCCACCCTACGATGGCCCGTTTAGAGTGCTGGAACCTGGGGACAAACATTTTGTGTTAGACTTGGGGGGTCGCTGGGAGAAAATCTGTATAGCCAGGCTTAAGCCTGCCTTTGTGGTGGCAGACGAGCAGGTGGTGTTGGCTCGAGCTCCTCGGCGCGGAAGACCCCCCCCCGAGAACTCCCCAGGTAAATGACTCATCAGAGCAGTCACACGAGCATGCTGAATGCCCCCCCCCTCCATTGTCCACCCACAGATGGACACATCCCCAGGAACCCCCCACCGGCACAGCAGCGCTGCGGAGCCGAAGACCCCTTGTTACAGCAGCTATGGGCGGAGGCTGAAGCCGAGAGGACGTGAAAGTTAACACTCAGTCTGAGACTCTGGGGTGCGGTATGGGGGACCCATGCTGTGGTATTCATCTCAGACTAGAAGGAAGGGAGATGCAGTAATTTCCTCTGATGGAAGAGCATAGGGATTAAGGGGCTGGGGGACAATAGGAATTGTGATGCGAGAATGAATTGTGATGCAAGACCTCAGGCAGCAGGGACGGTGAGTGCTGTAATATAAAAGAGAGCCCTTGCTACATGAGGTTATAATGTTTTCTGATTCTGTGAGATGTGAGAGAGTGAATAAAGTTCATCTGCTCTGAATGCTTGGCCTGGTTATTCCTCTCTCCACACTGTAATGAATATTCACACAGTCAAATAAATCTCAGATCAGTCCCTTTCATATTAAGTGGAAATTGTGCTACTTTAGTTTTGGTACTTTATCTATGTCATGAACTTGGGTTTGGTGGTCCTAAACCCAGTTCTGACACTGTGGCTATTTTGTCTCTTTACATTGTTTATTTTCCATCAGGCGCTTCAGGGAGCCCTTTGGGTCCTCTGCTCCCTGACAGCTCAGCCACGCCCCCTCCTCCTGTCAGTGTCACCAGCTGTTCCTCATTACGCATACACACATACACGCCTCCATTCACATGCTCAGACACTCACTCATGCACACCTGTTTTCTATTCTGTCCAGCCCATGCACATTCACACCGGCGGTCTCTTTTCTCATACGTATTGCCATTACTTAAGCCCTGTTTGACTGGGAAGAGATCGCCGGATCATTGCGCTTTGTACACAGTTGCTGTTCCCTCTGTGTATGCTAGCCTCCACTCCCTACGTTATACTTTCAGCCTGACTGCTAGTCTTCTCTAACATCACCTGATGCCCACTCGTTGCCTGATGATAGCAGTTGTTCCTGTTAGCCTGCTCACACTGGACAGCACGGACCACCTCGGCCCGCTCCAGCCCGTAAATTTACGTTTGCCTTTCTCCTCGTGCCATTCAGCTGTTCTGCAGCACTGGGCATTTCCTCTCTCGGGCTGTTGAGCATCTTTGAGGTGTCCCTGCTCTTCTGGTGTCCTCCTTGACTGTATTCCATCCATCTGTAGATTCCATAACTGTTTGCTGGACTGAATCACTATTTGTTTGTTCAATAAAATGCACGCTACTACTTCTGCTCGTGGGTTTTAATTCCTTCCTCCGTGCGCTGCGTAATGGCGCATGGGGAACCATGACAATCTATACTTTAACTAAAAAAGCAAAGGATTTCAGTACTTTCCACAGTGGCAAGGTCTGTTGTGGGGTGGCCGCTTTTCCTTTCCTCTTGCCTAGATGAAAGACAGAAATGGATGGTGGTTAGTTCAAGCAAGTTCAAAACATATACAGGTACATCACAAAAAATTAGAATATCATGAAAAAGCTAATTTTTTGTCACTCATTTCAGAAAGTGAAACCCATATATAGATTCATTACATGGACAGTGATATATGTATTGCAAATGTTTATTTATTTTAATTTTGATGATTATGGCTTACAGACCATGAAAACCCCAAATTCAGTTTCTCAAAAAATCAGAATACTACATAAAATTAATTTAAAAAAAATAGTTTTTAAATAGAAATGTTGGCCATTGAAATGTTGGTTAAAAGCTATTTTTTAAAATTAATTTTATGTAATATTCTAATTTTTTGAGAAAAAATATGGGTTTCACTTTCTGAAATGAGTGACAAAAAATATTGAACTTTTTCATGATATTCTATTTTTTTTTTTAGATGTACCTGTATTAGGGAAATACACTTGTGAAAGCCAGTGGTGGGATGTGACAAAAATGCTTATGTGGCGGTTTGGTTAACCCCCGCAACAGATTAAGGACACTCAGCTCTCTTCTCTTGGTTTTTTCTGCTGCACTACTGATATGTAGATGTGCTTTGGTGTAACCCCCACAAACAGACTGGTCAAACACAGCGCTCGGCTAGAGCAAATAACAGAACAGTGAAATGTGTATTAATGTCTACAGGCAGACTCGTTTCATCTGGCTCACTTCTGTGATGTTAATGTTGCCTTTCATGCATTGTGCTCATGCGTCCTGTCCTCACTGTGACCTAGGGACTGAGATCAATATGTCTCCCAAATGCAAATGTCTTATGCCTGTTCTGTTATCTCTTTGATCATACCAACTGCTGGGGTATGCCCTTGATGTATTGTTGTAGTCGAGTATATATGCTGCAACCCTGTAACGCAAACCCTCTCACTCTCTTTCTCTCATTCTGGTTCTGCATCTGCTGCGAGACACACACACTGTCTCCTCTTTGAGAGCCTGAGGAATTCGGCTTCAGCCTGCTCACACTATGGGCTGGAGCCGAGTTCTGATGAAGGCGGGTGATAATAAAGCTATTTAAAAATCCAACGCTGCCTTTATTTTATCATCCTCTTCACTTAGTTTCCCTGACAAGTGAGCACCCCGGGATCCACTCTGTACAAGTACAAATGTACAAGTACATTTTCAATCCAGGGATTTATGGTGGAACAGAAACAGCACAACAACACTGTTCCAACACTTTTTTTGGAAAATCCACAGAATAGGTATGTGGGTCTATTATGAGGCTTTAGAAAATTATATGAATCACATTATAAATCACTAGTTTGAAAATGCACTTGAATATGTTGAGAATTTGGAGCCTGGGGTCCTCTTGACCTGTATCCACAATATAAACACAACATGCTGAGAGAGGCGGACCCCTGGCATGTGGAAACACATTCTAGAAAGAAAATACACACAACTTAATGCACAGCACCAAAGTGCAACACATACACAAGCCAGGACTTTAACCAGGATTAACATATTTCATCGTTTTGCTCTCATAAGCGAATATTTCGGACAAAGCAAGCGTGAATCAGCAGAGTTGGCTACTAGCTAGCTCGCTAGCAAACACTCCCTGCTAACAGTCGTTAGCCAGCACAGGACGGCGTTGAATTGCTCAAAAAAAGTGAGCTTACCACCAACAGGATAAATAAGCGAAAAGATGCACAATATCACAAAACACTCACCAACAATGGTTCTCTCACTTTCATCTTCAGCTTCTCCGTAGTCCGGTTGTATCCTGGGCTGTCTGTTTTGTTGCAGGTTACTCTGGATACTATCAGCCACCAAACACAGAAAACTCTGCACCTCTTCGTTGGACCACGGTGTAGATTTCCACGAGACCTGCAAAGCCATCTCTATTAATATCGTGTTTACTCGGTGACCGTGTTTTACTCCATGAACTTTTGCAAATGACGGTTTGGAGATTCTACAGAAGACGGGCGCTTTCATGATGTTACGCCTTGACCAATCAGTGGCCTGCAGTCTGTTGACGTCACATTTTCGGCCCTACTCAGCGCGGTTAGTACCTAGCCTGGAATAGGTACGAAAAAAGTACCTGGTACCAGTTACTAGGTACTAATGGAAAACCCTACAAACTGGGTAGAGTAGAGTAGGGCTGAGTGGGTACTAGTGGAAAAGGGGCTTTAGGTATCATTAAAAGCAAGGGTTTTAAAAGAGAAAGTCAATATTGTCATTCACTTTACACACAGCAAAGCATCCTATCTACAATGTTAATCACATATACAGTACATGTCTGAATTGTTGGAGGAAACCCGAACAGTATGTGGCGAACCTGCAAACTCTAAATGCACTGACTTGACCTGGGTTTATACCAGCTTAATCCCAGACCCTCTTGCTGTGAGGCAGCAGCTGCTGATCCACTGTGCTACCAGTGGTGGTCCAATGCTTTCATTCTTCAAGCTCATAATGTTCTGCCTCTTGGCCACAGTGGATGCCAACACACATGAGCGGTGCCCATCTTTGTAAGACTGACAATGGTTTTTGTCTTTGCTCCATTGCAAACCCACTGCATCAACATTTGAAGCTTGGATGATGATGCTGTGGGGTAATACCAGTTTATAAAAGAGCCACAAAGTCCATCATGAGGAGGTTGGAGATGTGGTGAAGAGGGACTACAAAGGGAGTTAAACCTACTCTGATTTAACTCTGTTTTCAAAGTAGCTCAGGGTTAGCTCAGTTAAATTGTACTACAAAGGTTATTGTAAAGTTGACTAGTTAAGTCTGTGTTAACCCAGGTGAAGAGAATTTGAGGTTGAGGGCATTTATGCAAAAGAGGCATATTTAGCATAAATTCATTCAGCAATGACTAGAGCTCCTCATGTTCTTCAGGAACGCACCATTACAATGCATAGTTTAAAGGAACACTCACAGCTTCTTATAATGCCAGAGAGGCTTGCTGACAGTTATTTCCTAAATGACATTTTCTTGTTTAATTCCACACTTAAGAGGAATGCTCTTTTGTAAAAGTATTAAGATGTGAGGTAAATTTGTGAGATAAAAGAAGATAAACAAGGATGATATAACTTATAACTAATATGACCCATCAGGAGTGAAGAGCATCTTGGCTGAATTGCTGAGAACAATCAAATGCCATGTTGTCTAAAGCAAGGATGTTTTACAAGAAAAACCTAATTTATTGTATTTTTCCATCCATACCTACTTCTTTCAAGCAGAATAGCCCGGACTGCCACCCGGGTCACATAACACCATGATCATTGTGCAGGTGGTGAGACCACTGGAGCGTGGACCCATGTTACTCCTTTGGGTACACTGGGTCTTTGGTGTAACTACTGGACCGCTCTTGGTCTGCCCTTCACCCAGGACCAGTTTGTCTTGGGAGACCCTACCAGGAGCAAGTTGCCCCCGACAACAAACACTATACTGCCAAAAGTATTGAGACACCCCTCCAAATGACCTGGCACTGATGTGCAAAGTAGGGATGGGTGATACCAGCATTTGTCCTTTCGATACGATACCATTAATTTATGGGACTTTTTTCAATACCAGTACCGATACCGATACTTTTTGCCCTTTAAAGAAAAATCACATGATTACAGTTTCATTCACAACTTTACTGCAAGGGCCATATGAAATATGAATAAAACTCAAGAGCATAAATACAAAGTAAATAAAAATAAAATGAATTTTTTTTCAATTAATTAATTAAAATAATCAAGACTTAAAATGAATGCAAAATTAATTCTATGTCTTAATTTGGTGAAGATTCTCAGTCATCCAGGCAGGTAAGTATTGTGTATGAAAGCTCAGTCAAGTCAACTGGATTCACATATTTTTTTACTTCTGAAATGTTTCCCCCTTCATCCAAATTCTATGATAATACCAAGCAGCATACACGTGTAATTTTTTCACGATGCAATGTTTTTTCATTTAACTATTTATTTATTTATTGTATTTTTGCACTATTATTTTACAAACATAAATAGTGCTTATTTTGTTTATTTTTCAAAAATTATGCTGCTTGCTATCACCATAGAATTTGGATGAATGGTGTAACATTTCAGAAGCAATACTTCTGCCCCTCATGATGCTGCTGCGCTCACTCTGTGCAGGAGTCAGTGAGTTCTTGACTGAGGCTGTCCAGTGCGCAGTGAGTCTTTGGGTCTGACATCTGATAGGCTGCCATAATCATGTGACACGGCAGACCATCTCTAAAACATGCCTGGACTGGTTTATCACCGATTTTCACACTTAAATTTAATGCCTAAAACTCTCAAATGTGAAAACAAATTGCACATTTTATATTTACACAGTGGTATCGCGATATTTAAAAAAGTATCCACTCCAAAACATCGACCAGCTGGTATTGAAGTATCATTACTAGAGTATTGATACGCCCATCCCTAGTGCAAAGCAAGGTCCATGAAGACATGGATGAGCAAGTTTGGTGTGGAGGAACCTGACTGGCCTGCACAGAGCCCTGACCTCAACTCGATAGAACACCTTTGAGACTATGAGCCAGGTCTTCTAGTCCAATATCAGTGTCTGACCTCACAAATACACTTCTGGAAGAATGGTCAAAAATTCCCATAAACACACTCCTAAACCTTGTGGAAAGCCTTCCCTGAAGAGTTGAAGCTCTGGTGATCCCCACCCCTAATCAGTACAGTATAAGATCTTTGAACTGAACCTTACTGCTTTGGTTAGAACTGAACTTGAGCTGTATTGAAAGAATTTACAAATATGTTGAACTATTAAGATTCAGAAGTTATACTTTTCTGTCTCAGGTATTTCAGTGCATTATTAACAGCAGAACATCACATCAGTCAATAAAATCAGATGGGAGCATGATCTGTATGATGACAGTAATGTTTCTGATGAAAGGACATGAAAGTAATACATAGCTCAAAAATGCCAAAGAGCAATAAAAACAGCAGATTTTTTTTTGTCTCCCATCTGTTTTATATAAAGTTATAAACATTGGCAATGCCACATTCTAGCCCGGCAAATATCCTCTCTCACAGTTAACATCTCTCTGATCTATGTGTCTGTGTGTGTGTGTGTGTGTGTGTGTGTGTGTGTGTGTGTGTGTGTGTGTGTGTGTGTGCTCGTGCAAAGGGTGTGGGGGGTATTTTGTGTGTGCCTGATACGTGACATTAGCAGTATAAATAAAAATCAAATGCTGTTTTGAGATGAGAAAAACATTGCGCACCTTTAAGAAAACTCTTCTTCAAAGCCTCACCACCAAAGCCAGATTCCTTCCTGAGGCATCAGTGAAATCAAAAACAACAAACACCGCACTTATGCTCCTATTTAGTTGCTCAAATGTTTTTTCAGCTAAATCTGAGCACTGTTTCGGCAGGAAAGAGAACACGCTATCAAGAAAGTTTCAAAGCACACACGAACGCATACGCCCACTTTATCAGTTTTTGTCTTTCTTATCTCAGCATGTTCACGGCAGACGCATGCAGTTTGTTTTTTCTGCACTGTGGATTTGTGACAAAAGGTTGACAAATTGTGACAAATTACTTTAGCCTGAATTTACCTCTTCTTTGGTGGTTAGTGCTGCTATGCTTGGATTGGATTAAGATTTCAGCTATTTGGGTAGTTATATTAAAGTAAAAATTCATAAAACTAAAAGTGTTATTACAGAAACGCTTTTTCTTACAGACTACACAAGATCCCTGCTGAACAAGCTTTTGTTGTTACGAATGCTAATGGTGGTTGTTGTCGATGGAGGATTTTAGAGTCTCTGATGGTGCCAACACACCCTACAGGAGAGGAAGAGAGACAAACTGAGATGCGTAGAGCTCCTGCCCTATATTGACGATCCCCAAGGGAGGGGTTGAGAATCTTTTGATTCTTTTTGTGTAGGCATTTTGTCATGTCTTATATCGTTCAGCTAATAAAACACAAGTCCTTGACTAAAGACTTGTGCTCCCTCTGGATGCCTGCTCTACATGGGCAGCGATTGTTTCCCTCAGACATCTTCCTCCTCCGTCTCCCCTCACAGCTGCAATTATCTAATGCATTGTTTACTGCTCTAACCATGCTCATTTACCAAACATTACAGATGCTCTTTTGGATATTTGAATTCTTCCATAAGAAAATTAGTGCAATCACTCCTTGAAACTCAGCTTCGTAAAATACAAGGCTGAAGTGTTCTTGTTGCTCTTGCAGAAGACAATATGTACGCTCATAAAAATATAAGCTATAGCATTTTGTTTGCAGAGGGTCAAACTTGTAGATAAACAAATTACACAACAGATTAGCATGAATATATTTCATTTGCATCAGACAACTTACATTTGATTTATTGATACAATGTTTATACATCTATGTAATTGGTTTGGCTTCTAGGATCCTGATCATCACTCCCTTCAGTTAAGAGTATATACAGTATTTGGTGAGTGATGCTGTAAGTACATAAGTAAATATTTCTTAGAACATTGCTATGTTAAAATAAATATATAAACACACCAAAATACCATAATCTAGATCAGGTGTTACCAACTTTAATATAATTTGGAGGAAAATTACACTGTTTTGTTTTAACCGAACGAAAAAGTGGAACTCAAGTGCCGTATTGGCAGCGGCCGCCCGGACATTTTATGGCGTGGGATCTTCAACGTTCTCCTTGGGAAGCAGCGGGTGGACAGCCACGCTTCTTTCCCGGTGTAACCCATGGAATGAAACGCTGCTGTGAAATTGTGTCCACTGCCACTCTGGCTACCTGCAATGGTTTTGGGTCCACATGGGGATTTGTTGACGGAAGGTCCCGCGGCTCCTCCACACCTTCCTGGGACAGCACCCCCACTGCGCTGCATGACGTTGTTTATGGAAGTAATTTCCACAACCATCTGATATCATGTCAAAAGAATAATTTGCTCTGTGTGTTACTGAACATGAAAAGTTCCACACACATTCATCTCCTCTCTCCCTGTGACAGAGTGTTACCCAGAAAGACCGAGACGAGGTTAAAAAGATAAAACCATTGTTGACATAAAAAAACCTCCACAGATGAGAGAGAGATTCAACTTTATTGTCATTACACATGTATGAATACAAGGTAACGAAACGTGACTTGGCATTTGGGCACGCTCTGCAGAGCGCATCCAAGGCCGGGGCAGCCGCTAGGCGCCAGTCATAGGCACTATAGTCATAGTCACAGGAATTCTATACTGTGGAATTAATTATATTTTCTGTCCCTTTTTAGGCTTACAGTTGGAAACTATTTTTAATACCAAAAATATAGTATAGAGGCGGACTTTTGTGAGATTTTGTTTTGTAAATATTAATCTTTTTAAATGTATGTAATTTAGTTTGTGTTATCCTGTAAAACATTTCATTTTTGTCATGAACTGCCCCTCGGGGCAGAGAGGAAGACCCACGCGCTGAACTGTGAGTTTGTGAGATTTATTGAAAAAAACAAGAAAACATAAAGTCCAAACACTGCTCCAACACAAAATTCAAACAAACGAGTAAACTTACAGATTATCACACCAGAACAAGGGCAGCGTTCTGGTGGAGATGAGGAAAGGGAAACTCAAGACTGTGGCAAGGGAAAATGAAAATAACCGCCCTTAAATAAGGTCAGAAACAAATCATACAAGTAATGACAGGTGTGGGTCACATGAGTGGGCAGAAGGAAACAATGATTCATAATTGGACCAGCTGGGGGCAATGAGAGGGGAGCGACCAGAGCTGACAGCTGACGGGGCAACACCCACACGGAGCACAAACCCGGAAATGCCACTGTCAACCAAGAGGGAGAACACAACAGTAGGAATATAAAGAATAAAATATCCACAAATGCAGACTGAGATACAAACACAAATTAATGCAAAATAAAAGTGTAACAAAACTAAGACATAAACAGGAAAATAGAAAACAGAATGAGAAAAACAGAAATCAAAAAGCACAAAATATAACATATATAAATACAGAGAAAAAGCCATGAGACTGAGCAGGGCGGAAACCTCCAGTGCTCAGCTCATGACAGAGCCCCCCTCTCAAGGGGTGGATACCAGACACCCCAGGGTAACATCAAAGTTAAAAGAAAGCCCCCCCCAATAGGAGCACAACAATAACCCCCCACCCCAGGGGGGTGGCGGTGGGGGGGAACAGCCTAGGAGGGAACAAAACAAAACCCCGCTCAGGACCCACACCAGGCAAAACCCCAACCATATAAAGCCCCTGGACTGAAGAGCTGGACAATTCAGGTGGGTGGCCAAAGTCCCAGGCCCGGCAGATGGCATGATGGAAAGAGTTGGGTGGCCTACCAGAGAACATGGGCCACCCAACCCAGCGGCACAGTCTGTCGGGTGGTCTTCCAGAGTTTTTTAGTCACCTGAACAGAAAGGGTGGTCCAGGAGGTGGCTGCCCAATGGGAAGAACTAATGGCGGGCAAGATAGAGGAGTCGGGGAAACCATGACAATGTCAGGGTGAGGAGAGGGAACCACGATGACCTCGAGCAGAGGAGAAGGAACCATGATGGCATCTGGCTGAGGAGGGGGAACCATGATGGTGTCTAGCAGAAGAGGGGGAACCACAACGGCATCTGGCAGAGGAGGGGGAACCACGATAACATCTGGCAGAGGAGAGGGGACCACAACGGTTTCGGACTGCTCTGCCGCACCCTCGGTGGTCCCGGACTGGGACATTGCAGCACCCACAGTGGCTCCGGGCTGGAACGGAGCTGCATCCACAGTGGTCCCTGACTGGAACATAGCTGCACCCTCGGTGGACCCAGACTGGGCCAAAGCTTCACCCTCGGTGGACCCGGACTGGGCCAGAGCTGCACCCACGGTGGCCCCTGGGCTGGAGCGGAACACCCACGGTGGGCCAACACTGGAGCGCAACACCCAAGTAGGTTTCAGGCGGGGGTGCAGCACCCACGACAGTCCCCAACTGGGACACAGCACCCATGAAGACTCGGACTGAGGAGGAGCTGCACCAACGGAGGTCCCGGGCTTGGATGGAGCACCCACGAAGACCTCATCTGGAGGGGGAGCAGCACCCATGGAGGTCCCGGGCTGGGACAGAGGTCCTGGCCTGGGACGGAGTGCCCATGTCGACCTCAGCCGGAGGAGAAGCAGCACCCACGGAGGGCCTGGTTTGGGATGGAGCACCTGTGACAACCTCAATTCAATTCAATTCAGCTTTATTTATATAGTGCCACATCACAACAAAGGTCATCTCATAGCGCTACAAAATGCAGAGAAAACCCCACAATTTCAGAAAGACCCAGCAATCAGACGATCCCCTGTGAGCAAGCACTTAGCGACGATGGAGAGGAAAAACTCCCATTTAACAGGAAGAAACCTCTAGCAGAACCAGGCTCATGGAGGGGCAGTCATCTGCTGCGACTGGCTGAGGGTGAGGGCATAGAGAGGATGAAAAGAACGGACATAAAAAACATGAAACAGTGAAAAACCAAGTACATTATTGGCGGTCATCCAGCAGTCTGAATCTATTAACAGCAGAGCAGAAGCGGGGTTAAGAGACACGAAATCCCTCCCTAATCGTAGGCTATATTGAAAAGGAAGGATTTTACCCTGTTCTTAAAAACAGAGGCCGAGTCTGACTCCCGGACCCAGAGTGGTAACTGGTTCCACAGAGAAGGAGCTTGATAGCAGAAGGCTCTGCCTCCCAATGTACTTCTGGAGATTCTGGGCACCACAAGCAATCTAGCATTTTGGGAGCGTAGAGCTCTATTAGGATGATAGGGTAATATCAGATCTTTTATATATAAGGGGGGCTGATTATTAAGAGCTTTGAAAGGGAGAAGAAGGATTTTAAACTTAATTCTAAACTGTATGGGAAGCCAGTAAAGGGAGGACAAAACCGGAGAGATATGATCTTTGTTTCTAGAACCAGTTAAAACTCTTGCAGCAGCATTTTGGATCAACTGAAGACTTTTTAAGGATATTTTGGGACAACCTGATAATAACGAGTTACAATAATCTAGTCGAGAGCTGACAAAGGTGTGGATCAGTTTCTCAGCATCATTCAGAGACAAGATGCTCCTAATCTTGGCAATATTGCGCAGATGATAGAAGGCAGTCTTAGAAACAAATTTAATATGTGAATTAAAGGACATCTCTTGATCAAAAATAACTCCAAGGTTCCTCACAGAACTATTCAGAGTGAGAGTGGCGGCATCCAAATTAAGAGTATGATTTGGAAAGGAATTTCTAAGGTTTTTTGGGCCAACAAGAACAACTTCAGTCTTATCTGAGTTTAGTAGCAGAAAATTACAAGTCATCAGAATCAGAATCAGAATCAGCTTTATTGGCCAAGAATGCGCAACACATACAAGGAATTTGACTTTGGCTAAAAGCTTGCTCTTGTTGTTCAGGTGGAGAATTTAAATAAGATTTAAATAAGGATTCAATGACAACAGAGTATTTACAGTAAATTACAGTCTGTCCACGTTTCTATAAAAGGATGCAAATATATACAGGAATATATGCAGTTATTTACTCAGACTATCCACACTTTGCAGAAATATATGAAAAGATATACAGTCACACAGTATTTCAATGTGAACTCAGATTCAGTGATATAATGTGAATGAAGTAAAAAGCAGTGTGAGAGTTATGTGCAATGTAAGAATGGATGAAAAGTCATGAGTACAGCAACAGGTAGGACTAGGTGAATGTTAGGAGTTCATCAGAGTGATGGCTTGAGGAAAGAAACTGTTCCTGTGACGGGTGGCTTTGACCTTCAGTGATCTGTAACGACGACCAGAAGATAGAAGTTCAAACAGTTTGTGGCCGGGGTGTGACGGGTCAGCACAGATGTTTCCCGCCCGTTTCCTGGTTATGGACCGATATAAGTTCTCAATGGAGGGTAGGTCGGTACCAATGATCCTCTCCGCAGACTTAATGATCAGCTGCAGTCTGGTCTTGTCCTGTTTAGTGGCAGATCCAAACCAGACAGTGATGGAAAAGCAGAGGACAGATTGGATGATGGCGGTGTAGAAGACAACCAGCAGCTCCTGAGGCAAATCAAACTTCTTGAGCTGATGCAGAAAAAACAACCTCTGCTGGGCCTTTTTCCGGACAGTGTCTATATGGGAGGACTACTTCAGGTTCCGGGAGATTGTGGTACCCAGAAACTTGAAGGAGTCCACAGTGGACACTGTGCTGTTGAGGATGGTGAGTGGGGGGAATGAAGGGGGGTGTCGCCTGAAATCCACAGTCATCTCCACCATTTTGGCTGGGTTCAGTTCAAGATGGTTCTGGCCGCACCAGAGGATCAGCTGCTCCACCTCCCGCCTGTATGCAGACTCATCACCATCCTGGATCAAACCGATGACTGTGGTATCATCCGCAAACTTCAGGAGCTTCACCAAAGGGTCCTCTGAGGTGCAGTCGTTGGAGTAGAGAGAGAAGAGCAGTGGGGAAAGGACACATCCTTGGGGGGCGCCAGTACTAATTTTTCGGGAGCTGGGTGTAAATCTCCCTAGCTTCACCTGTTGCCACCTGTCAGTCAGAAAGCTGGAGATCCACTGGCAGGTGGAGGGGGGCACCTTGAGCTGGAGGAGTTTCTGATGAAGAATGCCTGGGATGATGGTGTTGAACGCTGAGCTGAAGTCGACAAACAGGATCCTGGCGTACGTCCCTGGGGAGTTGAGGTGTTGCAGGATGTAGTGTAGTCCCATATTCACTGCATCATCCACTGACCTGTTTGACCGGTAGGCAAACTGCAGTTGGTCCATCAGGAGGCCTGTGACAACCTTCAGGTGGTTCAGCACCAATCTCTCCAAGGATTTCATGACCACAGAGGTCAAGGCAACAGGTCTGTAGTCGTTTAATCCTGTAACAGAGGGTTTCTTGGGAACTGGAATGATGATGGAGCGTTTGAAGTAGGAAGGCACTTCACACAGCTCCAGTGATCATCCAGGCTTTGATTTCCTTAAGACAGGCATCTAATTTGGCTAATTGATTACAATCATCGGGCTTCATTGACAGGTACAGTTGTGTGTCATCTGCGTAACAATGAAAATGTATACAGTGCTTTCTAATGATATTGCCTAATGGAAGCATATATAAACTAAAAAGAGTAGGGCCTAACACAGATCCCTGTGGAACTCCATGACTGAGCTTAGAGTTGGAAGAAAATTCATCATTGATGTGAACAAACTGAAGTCTATCGGACAAATAAGATCTAAACCACTGCAGCAGAGTTCCATTTAGTCCAACATAGTGTTCTAGTCTATCAAGTAGAATGTCATGATCAATAGTGTCAAAGGCTGCACTAAGATCTAAAAGGATAAAAACAGAAACAAGTCCATTATCAGATGTGATAAGGAGGTCATTAGTGACCTCCACTAAGGCTGTTTCAGTGCTGTGATGAACTCTGAACCTAGATTGAAACTCTTCAAATAAACCAATCCCTGTTAGTGGTCAAACAATTGTGCAGCAACAACTCTTTCTAAGATTTTTGAAATGAAAGGCAGATTAGAGATTGGTTGATAGTTAACCAAAACTCCTGGATCGAGTGTTGGCTTTTTGAGTAAGGGTTTAATAACAGCAATTTTAAAAGCCAGTGGTACATAACCCAGAGTTAAAGAAGCATTAATTATATGAAGAATATGGCTACCAATAATTGGGAAGACAATTTTACATAACCCAGTAGGAATAGGATCCAAAAGAAAAGATGAAGGCTTAGATGAGGAGATTATTTTATCTAACTAGAAGGTCAATTGGAGTAAACTTATCTAAATCGATATCAATTGAGGGAGTTGTAGTAGTTAATGTACTTGAGTTTACGGTAGAAAGAATCTGACTGATTTTATCTCTAATAGATAAAATTTTATGATTGAAAAAGTTCAAAAAGTCCTGACTAGAAAGCTCAAGGGGGATGTGAGGATTGATCGAGTGCTGACTCTGTCAGCCTGGCTATAGTGTTGAAAAGAAACCTGGGGTTATTCTTATTCGCTTCTATTAATGCAGAATAATAACTTGTTCTAGCTTTTATAAGAGATTTTTTTATAAATTAAGAGATGATTTCTCCATGCTAAATAGAATTCATCTAAATTAGTAGAACGCCATTTCCTTTCCAATTGACGAGTCTTCAGTTTTAAGCTGTGAGTTTCAAATTAAGAGTTTGATTTGGAAAGGTATTTCTAAGGTTTTTTGGACCAACAAGAATGACTTCAGTCTTATCTGGGTTTAATAGCAGTAAATTACAAGTCATCCAAGCTTTGATTTCATCAAGACAGGCATCTAACTTGGCTAATTGATTACAATCATCGGGCTTCATTGACAGGTTTAATTGTGTGTCGTCAGCGTAACAATGAAAATGTATACAGTGCTTTCTAATGATATTGCCTAACGGAAGCATATATAAACTAAAAAGAGTGGGACCTAACACAGATCACTGTGGAACTCTATGACTGAGCTTAGAATTGGAAGAAAACTTATCATTGATGTGAACAAACTGAAGTCTGTCAGACAAATAAGATCTAAACCACTGCAGCAAAGTTCCATTTAGTCCAACATAGTGTTCTAATCTATCAAGTAGAATATCAGGATCAATAGTATCAAAGGCTGCACTAATATCTAAAAGGACAAGTACAGAAACAAGTCCATTATCAGATGCGATAAGGAGGTAATCAGTGACCTTCACTAAGGCTGTTTCAGTACTGTGATGAACTCTGAACCCAGACTGAAACTCTTTAAATAAACCATTTCCCTGCAAGTGGTCAAACAATTGTGCAGCAACAACTCTTTCTAAGATTTTTGAAATGAAAGGCAGATTAGAGATTGGTCGAACTCTTGGATCGAGTGTTGGCTTTTTGAGTAAGGGTTTAATTACAGCAATTTTAAAAGCCTGCGGTACATAACCTAAAGTTAAAGAAGAATTAATTATATGAAGAATAGAGCTACCAATAATTGGGAAGACTTTTTTAAATAACCTGGTAGGAATAGGGTCTAAAAGACAAGATGAAGGCTTGGATGAGAATATTATTTTATCTAACTTTAAAAGGTCAATTGGAGTAAACTTATCTAAACAGATATCAATTGAAGGAGTTGTAGTAGTTGCTGTACTTAAGTTTACGGTGGGAAGAATCTGACTGATTTTATCTCTAATAGATACAATTTTATGATTAGAAAAAGTTCAAAAAGTCCTGACTAGAAAGCTCTAGGGGGATGTGAGGATTGACCGAGTCCTGACTGTTTGTCTGCCTGGCTATAGTGTTGAAAAGAAACCTGGGATTATTCTTATTCTCTTGTATTAATGCAGAGTAATAACTTGTTCTAGCTTTTCTAAGATATTTTTTATGAATTAATAGATGATTTCTCCATGCTAAATAGAATTCATCTAAATTAGTGGAACGCCATTTTCTTTCCAATTGACGAGTCTTCAGTTTTAAGCTACGAGTTTCTGTGTTAAACCAAGGGGTTAGAAATCGCTGGTTAGACTTTTTCTTTTTTAAAGGGGCCATCAAATCTAGAGTCTGATGCAGAGAGGCTGTAACACTATCTACCATGCTATCAATTATGGCAGGAGCAGGCTCTCCATCTTTTATTTCCGTTGTGTTGACCCATGGTATAGAGGAGACAATCTGCAAAAATTTGGTAACGTCATCTGAAAGACATCTGCTGTAGTAATATTTTTCTTTAGGAGTCAAATAATCAGAAATAGTGAAATCAAAGGTTAACAGACAATGGTCTGACAGTACAGGATTATGAGGAGACACTACCAGATTTTCTATATCTATACCATAAGTCAAAATGAGGTCCAATGTATGGTGGAGATAATGGGTAGAATTTTCTGCTTTCAGGGAAAACCCCATTGAGTCTAAAATTAAATTGAATGCCTTATTAAGACAGTCACTATCTACATCAACATGTATATTAAAGTCCCCTACAATAATTATTCTATCTGATTTCAGCACTAAATCAGCTAAAAATTCAGCAAATTCGGATAAAACCTCTGAGTAGGCCGAGGGAGGACGGTAAACTATGGCAAAGAAAATTGGATTCAAGCCAAGATAGCCAACATGCCCCACGCTGAGGACCAGGCCCTCAAAGGAATTAAAACATGATTTTTGCTTTATATTAACTAGTAATTTAGAATGGAAAATTGCCGCTACTCCACCTCCATGACCAGAACTTCTGGGATTATGATAGTTTAGATAACCAGAGGGAGCTGATTCATTCAAACCAACATAATCACCTTGCCCTAGCCAAGTCTCTGTGAGGGATAATAAATCGATCTGATGATCAATTAATTGCTCATGGACTAAAAGAGACTTGGGAGTTAGAGACCTAATATTTAATAAACCACATTTACTTTTTAAATTATGAGGAGGAACAGAGGCCAAATTATTAAATTTAGAGACAAGGTTTGATCTGAATTTTACCAACATTTTGTTTAATCACTTTGGGATGTTTATGCACCATATTTTTATTAACTTTTTTTATTAACTTTGGGAGGAGCAGACAAGTGTTCTCTAAGGGAGAAGACGGGGCAAAGTTGGGGGGTGGTGGATGAGGAGGAGCTGCAGAAAGACGTGTATTTATCAAGTTGTGTTGTATTTGTCTTGAATTATGACATTTTGGGTAACGGGAGACAGACACAATCTCTGTAGGGTTATAAGTTGAAGATTGAGCCAAACAATGAGGGTTATTTGGATTAATGGAATTAGTATGAGAAGTGGAAACAAGACCAAAAAAGGGCTGATTGGCAGACCCAGGAACTTCAGAGTGAGTTAACACACCAATTTTCAGTCACTGTACTAAAAACACTGAATGGAACAGAACAGATTGTCCCTTAAAACACGTGCACCAATTCTATTTGGGTGGATGCCATCAGGCCTCATAAGTGATGGGCGGTTCCAAAACAAGTTAAAATTGTCCACAAAACCAATGTTAAAAATAGGACATGTAAAACACAACCAAGTATTAAGACTGAAAGTTCTGCTAAAATAATTGCAACCTCATCTGAGAGATGCCAAAGTCCCAGAGATAAATGCATCTCTGCCACAGTTCTTAAGAGTGGACAGAAGGAGATGGTGAATGATATTGATCCTGATAACCACTTTTTCAATAATATTCATAATCATTGTGAATATTACACTGAAAAGCAATTCAAAAGTCAAGTGCAACTAGATGGTAAACTATCAATAATACACTTCAACAGCAGAAGTCTTAACAAAAACTTTCCACAAATTCAGGACTATTTAAAACAGCTAGACAGAAAATTTACAGCTATCACAGTCTCTGAAACTTGGCTTAAAGTGTACCTGTGGTGGTCGTGAAAAAAAAGATATTATATTGAGCCCCTGTCTCACGTTCTAGTTCAAGTTTAAGTTGAAATTCACGTTCAAAGCAATTTGATATAAATCCATTGCTGATGTACTGGTTCAGCTATGTCAGCAAAACATGGGTACAGCCATACTAGCGGCTACATGGACTTCCAGGACACTTCCTGTGACGTAATTTCGTGGCTACCGCGATCTGGATCAGTATTGGCTGAGCCTCGAGTACCCGGATGTGCAGCGGCTTTGGGGATATTCAAATTCAAATTCAAACGTTTATTTCAAACTCAGGGTTCATATTAAATGCAGAACTGAAACGAGTAGAAAATAAATAAATAAATGCTTAAATTCGGCGGGTCCTATTGTCTGATATGAGGTCGTTAACAGCCGCAATACGGCAGATTAATTCAGCTCCTCCCTCGCCGTTATAAAGAGCGGCAGACAGTGCGTTGCGTTGTGTGAGGACCAAAATTCAAACGTTTATTTCAAACTCAGGGTTCATATTAAATGCACAACTGAAACGAGTAGAAAATAAATAAATAAATGCTTAAATTCGGCGGGTCCTATTGTCTGATCTGAGGTCGTTAACAGCCACAATAAGGCAGATTAATTCAGCTCCTCCCTCGCCGCTATAAAGAGCGGCAGACAGTGCGTTGCGTTGTGTGAGGACCAAAATTCAAACGTTTATTTTCAAACTCAGGGTTCATATTAAATGCAGAACTGAAACGAGTAGAAAATAAATAAATAAATGCTTAAATTCGGCGGGTCCTATTGTCTGATCTGAGGTCGTTAACAGCCGCAATACGGCAGATTAATTCAGCTCCTCCCTCGCCGCTATAAAGAGCGGCAGACAGTGCGTTGCGTTGTGTGAGGACCAAAATTCAAACGTTTATTTCAAACTCAGGGTTCATATTAAATACAGAACTGAAACGAGTAGAAAATAAATAAATAAATGCTTAAATTCGGCGGGTCATCTTGTCTGATCTGAGGTCGTTAACAGCCGCAACACGGAAGATGATTCTACAACTATATACAGAGCAGCAGACACTCGGTGCTCTTGGAAAAACAAAAACATACAATGCGATATGGATATCGCAACATGGCGGAATGTAAAGCCTTTGGATGTCTGAATAATAAGCGAAAAAAACAAAGAAACACTTTTTTTGTGTACCCAAACCCAGCTCACCTTGTCAGAAGATCGGAGCAGAAACAGGGCACAGACGAATAATTTCAGACGAAATTGCGTTGTGTGTGAGGACCACTTCGTCACTTTAACCCTCAGAAGACCTTTCTGGCTCAAACCTGTAGCCATGTTGGACAAATTCTTCCTCAGAGTCCGACAATTCAGCCATAATAGAATAAAAACACTCACAACAGCACCCTAGTCTCTCATACAGGCGGAGCATTGACTGTTGAGTATCGACGAAGTGACGTCACATCCGCATGTGTCATGGCTGCGCCCACAGTTTTCATTGGCTGCCCATGGCCAAGGTCCTATTTGAATATATGTCTGGTGGTATATGGCTGGCAAAAATTATTTACCAAAATAAGAAATACTTTTTCATAATGTTTTCAAGTCAAATGCGTCTTCACGACCACCACAGGTACGCTTTAATGAAGAGCAGGCTCCTCTGATGGCAATAGAGGGATATCAGATGTTTCATATTAACAGATCTCAAAACAAGTGTGGTGGTGTTGCACTGTATATCGATGACCTGTATAGGTGTAAGCTTGTAAATGGAATGTCCTTTGCACTACCAGGGATTTTAGAATGTGTTACTGTTGAGATTGACCAAGATAAAACAAAAAAATCTAATTATAAGTTGTATATATAGAACACTGGGAACTTGCATTGAGACATTAAGAGATAAATCAGTTGAGCTGTACAATAATATTACTAGTAAGAAAATGGTAGTAATTTGTGGAGATTTCAATATTGATTTACTAAATCCATATCAACAAAATGTAATTACAGAGTTCATGAATTCTATGTACAGTATGAGTCTGTATCCCACAATAACACATCCCAGTAGAATCACAGTTCACACTGCTACACTTATTAACAACCTGTTTGTTAATATTATTATTATTGATAAAAAAAATAGAAAGTGGATTATTGATAAATGATATAAGTGACCATTTGTCAACCTTTGCACTTATCCATGACCACACGGGGGCCAATACAGAAAAATTTTTAAAATCGTTCAGATACAAATCACAAAATGCAATCAGTTCTTTTAAAGATGACTTGCTGAAGCAAGACTGGACAAAAGTCTATGTATCAGATGTAAATGAAGCCTATGACACATTTATGAACATTGTAACCACTCTTTATGAAAAAATTGTCCATTAGTAAAGAAAAAGCTTAAACATAAATTTGTTGAGAAGCTATGGTTAACCAAAGGATTACAAAAGGTGTGTAAAAAGAAAAATTTATTGTATAAAACTTTCCTAAAGAAAAGGACAAAAGAAGCAGAGCAGCAGTATAAAACATACAAAAATAAGTTAACATATATAATAAGATGTAGTAAAAGAGACTATTACAGTAAAGAGCTGGAGAAAAACAGAGACAATATTAAAAATACATGGACAATACTTAACAATATTCTTGGAAATAAAAACAGAAATACAAGCTACCCAACCAATTTTTCAAAAAATAATAAAACGACTCAGAGTGTGAATGCAGTTTCACCTGCAGATGAATTTAATAACTTTTTTGTTAACATTGGTCCTAATTTGGCTCGAGAAATACCCATTACGGCACCTGCAGGTGATACAATAAGCAAAAACACTGCTATAAAAGACTCCATTTTCATAAAGAACACAGACGAGAGAGAGGTCATTGAAATTGTTAAATCCTTTAAAAGTAAAACATCTACTGACCGTGATGGTATTGACATGCTCTGAGTCAAAACTGTTATTGAATGCTTAGTGAAACCACTGACATATATCTGTAACCTGTCTCTCCAAACAGGTATATTTCCCAATGCAATGAAAATAGACGGGTGACAGACGGGTGACCGAGGAGAATTCTCAAACTATAGACCAATTTCACGATTGCCGCAATTTTCCAAGATACTTGAAAAAATATTCTATGAGAGAATTGACAACTTCATACTGAAGAATAATTTATTGTGTGAGCAGCAATATGGGTTCAGACACAAGAGGACAACTGCATTTGCTCTAGTGGAATTTATAGAAAAAATATCAACTGCCGTTGAAAATAAAGAGTATTCAGTTGGGGTATTCCTGGATCTTAAAAAAGCATTTGATACAGTGGATCATAATTTATTATTAAAGAAACTACAAAATTGTGGTATTAGTGAGGTAGCACTGTCCTGGTTATGAAGTTTCTTAAAGAATAGATATCAGTATGTATGTGTTGGTAACAAAAACTCACAGTTACTGAAGGTTACTTGTGGAGTCCCACAGGGTTCAGTTTTGGGACCATTGTTATTCACTATGTATATAAATGATATATGTAAAGTTTCGGAAAAAATGGATTTAATATTGTTTGCCGATGACACTAATTTATTATGCAGTGGAAGCAATTTGGAACAACTTTTGGATACACTTGGAAAGGAATTAGGAAAGCTTAAACTGTGGTTTGATTCAAACAAATTAACACTCAATTTAAGTAAGACAAAATTTATAGTTTTTAACAACCATCACAACAACTTAGTATCTAAACTCAGTGTAAATGGTGTAGAGATTGAAAGGGTATCCAAAACTAAATTTCTTGCAGTAATAATTGATAATAAACTGTGTTGGAAGTCACATATTAATTATATTAAAGGTAAAATATCTAAAATTGCAATACTACACAGAGTGAAATATTTGCTGAATCAACCCACATTATGTACTTTGTCTCATTCATTAATACTCCCATACATGACATATTGTACTGAAGTATGGGGAAATACATATAAAACAAACATATATCCAGTCTTTATGCTTCAGAAGAGAGCTATTAGAATAATAAACAAAGCTGCTTACAGGGAACCAACAAACCCACTTTTTCTTAAATTAAAAGCTCTCAAGTTGAAAGATCTGGTTGACTTTAAAACTGCAGTAATAATGTTTAAAGTGAAGAATCTATCACTGCCAGCAAATATCCAAAAGTTGTTCCAAATAAGGGAGAAACAATATCATCTCAGAGGAACATGTATATTTCAAAAACCTTAAGTGAGAACTACCACCAAGAAACACTGTGTTTCAGTGCAAGGAGTCAGATTATGGAACGCGTTTGGACCTGAATTAAAATCACGTACAACGCTTGGACAATTTAAACAAAAACTAAAGGAAGAAATACTCCAAACATATATACAAGATGACATGTAAAATCACATCAGGATTGTCATATCCAGTCTGTGTTGTGTTGTAGCTTAGTTTTTTTTCTCATATTTTGTCTTAGCTTTGTTCTGAATTGTAATCGCTCTTGTTTTGTTTTTCTTTTGAATTCTTGGATGGAATATGGGTGGGCAATATAAGCTGTGGCTTCAGCCATCACCCATTTTGGGTAACTTACGCTGAACTGTATAATCAGAGGAGTTATTGTCTAATTTGACCTTGTTGGATTTTCTTTCCCCCTTTGTTATATTATTCTGTTTCTTTTTTTAATCTTTACTTTTAATCTATCCGAAATAAAGATTCATTCATTCATTCATTCATTCATTCAAGGCCCCTGAAGTCACTTTAAAATCTCCGACGCTTCATCTGGGATGTTATTGCATCCAACATGTACTATGATAGTTTTAACGTGGGGGAATTCATTTAGTAGGGCAGGTGTAAGAGCCTCAATGTCAGACACTCTAGCCCCAGGAAAAAATCTCGTGATACAGTACCTGCTTCTGACGATCCTCATAATCGAGTCACCAATTACCAGCATCGTTTGGGGGGGGGGGGGTGTCCTTGGATTCTGACGAGGTAAATAATTTTGTCGACGGTGTTATTGTTGTGAAGGCGGGGTGATGCACTCTCTTCTATTTGGAGCTGGTGTGTAATTTGGCACACCTAGAGTAGTCTTAGTCCAAGATTTGCGGGTTTGAGTCGCCGCTGAAGGAGAGGAAGGAGGAGGAGGGGCAGTCACGGGCAGGCGGCCAGCGTCCAGGTGGGGAAAATCCTCCAGAGAAAGGATGTCAAATTTATTTTCCAGGAGCAGGGGAAGAGAAGAGGCGCGGCCCTGTCTGGCCGATCGGCGATGACTGCCGGCTGGTCCAACCAAGAGCCAGGGTGCACACTGAGTGTGAGAAGACCCAACCGGGGCTTTGGGTTTAGCCCCGCGATGAAGCCAGTGTCTATTGCTATGGTTGTGGACATTTGAAGAAGCCGGAGCAGGGGTTGAAGTGGACGGAGATGCGCTGAACTCCCCTAGGTAGGTAGCCGTCTCTACCAGCTGCGAATCCATTGCCGGGGCCGTTGTTCGCCCGAGAATAATGGTGTCGAGATGGTCTTCAGCCTCCCAAATCTTATAGAGGCTGGAGAGTCTCGCTTCCAATTCAGAAACCTTACTAAGGAGGGATACACAGCGAATACACGTCGGGGATGGAGCCATGGCGTTCCAGGCGATAAGGTGGATAGCCAGCCAACAACAGCTAAAACAGCTAAAAACAGGTTAGCTAAAAACAGCTAAAAAGACTAAAAACAGGTTAGCAGGTTAGCCTAGCCTGGTAAAAACAGCCCAGTCGGGGGTCCGACCCACCCACTCATCAGATCGGGCTTTTCAACGAGGCCAGTACCAAGCTAACACCAAACAAAAACTAATATCAGCAAACAGAAATAAAAAATTAAAAACGAAATCAATAAAAACAAACAAAAGCGGACAAGATAGCTCTTTGATGCGATGAACATTAACAGACACCAGTGCATGTGCTCTGATTCCAGGATGCACTCTGATTCCAGGACCTCAGTAGGGGGAGCTGGGCCCATGGAGATCTCAGGTGGTGAGGCCGGACCCATGGAGGCCTCTAGCAAAGCTAGACAATCCTCGGTGACCCTGGGGAAAAGCTCGGGCAAGAGAGGCAGAGAAACAGGGTCAGGGTCACCGGCAGCAGTGGAGCCTGGCGAGGTGAGCTCAGGTACAGCTGACGGCTGCACTTGGCTCTCCCCACCAAGAGCCCAACAAGATCGCTCCAACACTGAAACTATGAAAACAAAGGAGAGTACTTGCCTGAGCTTGAGCTCCACCGCCGTCCAGGACTCCGTCGATCCAGGCAACGATGACTCGGGCCCGGCCCTCTGGAGATCCAGCTCCGGCTCTGCTGCAGTGGCCCTTTCAGCAGGCATGGTGGTTGGTGCAGTCCCGGAACCCCCCCAGCAAGGTGAACCACGGAGGTGGCTCATCCGGCATAGATTCAGGAGGTTGAACTTCTGCTGGTGCTGGATCCTGTTCTGCTGAGGCCAGGGGACGCTCCATCATCAGCACAGGCTTCAGCTTGGTCGCAGTGTTTTCCATCCATCCAGACTGTGGCTGCGGGACTGGGACCAGGTCCTCCAGAGCCGCAGGCTCCTTCATCGTCCGGCGGCTCAATTCTGGGGCTGGCGAACACTCGGGGGGAAGTTTGAGACACGGAGAGAGCAGGTAAAGAGTCTAAAGCTGCAGCAGACGGTGAAGACTCAGAGGACTGCCTAGTCTGAGCCTCACCATCGGGAGTCAGGCAAGATAATTCATGTTTAGGTGAGTCAGAATGAAAAAAACACTTGGCTGGGTTCCCGGGAAGTGATGTCTTCTGCTGCAGCAGGATGGAAATCAGCCCTTTTCATGACTTCAGCGGTTGTGGGCCCCTCAGTGGAACATGGAGGAGCTGCCCCTGCAGACACAGTGATAGGCGGAGCTGGGAAGGAAATGGCTGATCCCTCAACAGCGGGAGGGAGCGTCAAGGAGAAGCAGAATACAGCAGCTGCAGAGAGAGAGGAAGCTGGTGGAACAGCCGGAGAGGAAAAGCACAGAGAGGGCACTGCTGCAGGAGTCTTCTGCCTCGGCGAAGGAAAAACTGCTGCCTGAGAGGTGGAGGTGTTCCTCCGGTGGGATTTCCCTGGATAGTGGCACTCTGGAGCAGGTGGAGCGGGAACGGGAACGGGTGCCGGAGACTGGTGAGGAGCCGATACTACAGAGGCCTGTGAATGCCTCCCCTTCGGCACGGGCCCAGGTTTCCTCGGGAAATTCCTCACCATCTCACTGTTGTCACGTTGCAGCACCGCCACCAGAGAAATCCTCTCCACCCCCTCAGCATGCTCCTGAAGCTGAGGGCACCGGCGAGCAGCTGCCTCCCAGGTACCACAATGCGTCTTTCGGGGTTGGACCAATGCGCATTGTGGAAATCAGCCCATCCATCTCCATCAGGGCTTTGCAGCACTCCCACCCCAGGCTCATCGGGTAGCTGTGCCCACTTGCAGAGTTCGTATGGACTGGAGACATGATTCACTCCAAAGAAACAGGTGAGTAAAAAAACAAAAAAACAAAACACAACTCACAGCAGCTGGGTCTCTTACTGGCCGCAGTCCTCTGTGATGAATCGCCCCTCGGGGCAGAAAGGAAGGCCCACGTGCTGAGCTGTGAGTTTGTGAGATTTATTGAAAAAACAACAAAACATAAAGTCCAAACAATGCTCCAACACAAAATTCAAACAAACAAGTAAACTTGCGGATTATCGCACCAGAACGAGGGCAGCATTCTAGTGGAGATGAGGAAAGGGAAACTCAATACTGCGGCAAGGGAAAATGAAAATAACCGCCCTTAAATAAGGTCAGAAACAAATCATACAAGTAATGACAGGTGTGGGTCACATGAGCGGGCAGAAGGAAACAATGATTCATAATTGGACCAGCTGGGGGCAATGAGAGGGGAGCCACCGTTGCTGACAGCTGATAGGGCAATACCCACACGGAGCACAAACCCAGAAACACCACTGACAGCTGTCAACCCAGAGGGAGAACACAACATTAGGAATATTCATTCATTCATCTTCTTCCGCTTAATCCTTTTCGGGTCGCGGGGGGGGGGGGGGGGGCTGGAGCCTATCCCAGCATCTTTGGGCGAGAGGCAGGGTACACCCTGGACAGATTGTCAGTCCATCGCAGGGCCAACACAGAGAAACAGACAACCATTCACTCTCATAGTCATACGTAAGGACAATTTAGAATCCCCAGTTTGATGCCAATTAACCTAACTTGCATGTTTTTGGCATGTGGGAGGAAACCGGAGAAATCCCGGAGTAAACCCACATAGACACGGGGAGAACATGCAAACTCCACACAGATCACTGTTGGTCAGGGGCTGGGATTGAACCCAGGATTCCCCGCCCAAGGGTGAGTTGCTGTGCTTCCTCAGTGCTAACCACTCCGCCACCACGCCGCCCTAACAGTAGGATTATAAAGAATAAAATATTCACAAATGCAGACCGAGATACAAATACAAATTAATAAAAAAAAAAAAGGTGTAACGAAACTAAGACATAAACAGGAAAATAGAAAACAGTACGAGAATAACAGAAACCAAAAAGCACAAAATACAACAAATATATAAATATAGAGAAAAAGCCATGATACTGAGCAGGGCAGAAACCTCCAGTGCTCAGCTCATGACAATTTTTAGGATTTAAGTTGTAGATTTTAAAATTTTAGAGCTTTTATGGGGCAGCGCGGTGGCAGAGTGGTTAGCACTGCGGAAGCACAGCAACTCACCCTTGGCCTGGGGATCCTGGGTTCGATCCCAGCCCCCGACCAACAGTGATCTGTGTGGAGTTTGCATCTTCTCCCCGTGTCTGCGTGGGTTTACTCCGGGATTTCTCCGCTTTCCTCCCACATGCCAAAAACATGCAAGTCAGGTTAATTGGCCTCAAACTGGGGATTCTAAATTGTCCTTAGGTATGACTGTGAGAGTGAATGGTTGTTTGTCTCTCTGTGTTGGCCCTGCGATGGACTGGCAATCTGTCCAGGGTGTACCCTGTCTCTCGCCCAGAGATGCTGGGATAGGCTCCAGCCCCCCCGTGACCCAAAAAGGATTAAGCGGAAGAAGATGAAAGAGCTATTTATTTGGGGTTAAAAACACATTTAGTGTTCCCCTGTATCATTATGATTAAATTATTACATTTTATTTAAAATTGAGCAAAGAATTTTTGATTTTTTTTTGTTTAAAAAAAATACAGAACTAAAAGGAGCTAAAACATGTGCTTAATAAAATAATGTGTAGAAGCAAATGATATTGGCCTGCTGGAGACAGCTGTAGTCTTCTGAAAAAATGTCCATGAAAAGATGACAGTTCTTTAAAGCCCGTCTTCAGATAAATTTGTCCATGTGACTTGTCACATTTCTCTTCCATTTCTTTTATTAAAAGATGTTTGAATTAAATTTGTGGGTCATTTCAAACACTTGGCTTTAATAGTACCAAGCTGTCACACAGCGACAGTAATAAAATCTTAAAAAAAACAAAAAACAAAAATGCCTCGAGAATCATTTTAGAATCAAATCAGAGACCCTGAATCATAATTGTATCATGAGGTGCCTAAAGATCCCCAGCCCTAATTCGGACTTCACCTGGGGAGGAGGACTGACTTATCAGACCTCTTGCACTTTTAGTTAGTGACCCCTGTTCTAGATGTTACTTATGCCTAAAGTTTGTCAGTTGTCTAAAAAAATTCTTTTGCATAACTCAGAGATGGAAACAGACTGAGGGTACTTTCACTCCTAACCCGTTTGGTCTGGACTTTTCAGACTTTTCAGCCAGACCAAACTTTTCAGGTGTGAAACCTCCTCTGAACCATGGTTCTGCAAAATCAAACTGAACCTTGGTTTGGTTCCTTTAGAGTATGAAAGCAGTTTTCAGAAAGGTTCAGACTTTCAGACAAAACACAAGTTACAGCAGCTGAAATGAGGGAAAATGAGCAGTGATAGTAGGGAGAGGAAATGAACCAGATTTTAATTGAAATATGGCCCATTTGCGGCATAAATACTCAAGTAAAAAATATCATGAAAATGCAGAAATTTATTAGCTATTTTCAGAGAGGATACATCTGAATTTATGAAAAATTGGATGAGCAATGCCACCTGAAAATCATCACAGCTGATGAGAAGGTCAAACGTCCTTTTTAATGTAGATCTGGTTAAATATTCCAACTTCACTATACCAGTTCAGCTGTTAAAATGATGGAGTCTTCCCCAGTTTCAACTTACAGTGCAGTTACCAATGCTTCCAGAGCTGCAGTGAACACCTTGGAGGGTGAGTAGTATGTTTGCTAACTAGCAATCTGTGCCAACAACACATATGTCATGACAACAAGATGTAGGTGTGTCACATAAAGTTTTGTTTTGCTTAGATAAGGAGCAGTGTGAAACCAAACCTACTGTAACTAGAAAAGCACTCGAGAGTGCATACCTCTGCCAAGGCTCCTTCTGTCCCGCATGCATCACCTCCAAAATGTAATGGGTTTGTGTGTAGGTCTAGAGCAGGGGTGGGCAGTGAGGGCCATTCCACTGCAGGTTTTCTGTTCCACCCAGTCTCTTCAGCAGGTGTTTGCTCTGATCAGCTTCAAGGATTGCTAATCACTGAAAACACCTGCTGAAGAGAGTGGGTGGAACAGAAAACCTGCAGTGGAATGGCCCTCCATGGCACATGATTGCCCACCCCTGGTCTAGAGCGACTTCTGGTGAAAATTGCATCAAACTCTGTCCATTAGTTTTGGAGTATTGTTGCTGACACTCTGTGAGAAGATAAGAGCCTTCGCGGAGGTGTGCATTCTCGGATCATCACCAAAATGTAAATGTCTCTCGCCCAAGAACCACCTCTGGTGAAAATTTCATTCAAATCCATCCAGTAGTTTTTGTGTAATCCTGCTGCACAAATACAAAAAAAGCTCTTGGTAGCAGTATGCACTCTCAGATCATTCCCTGTGCCATTACACACCTTTCCTGAAAATTTCATCAAAATCCATTCATAACTTTTTGAGTAATGTTCCTAACAGACAGACAGAGAGACAGCCAGAAAGACAGAAAAACATACCAACGCCGGCAAAAACGTAACCTCCTTGGCGGAGGTAACCAGACCAAATATATGCAGTGTAACACAAACATGAACCTTGGTCCAGACCTTGGTGCAGACTTTCAGGTGTGAAAATGCCCTTGGTCACATAACCAATCAGATAATTTTTGTTGTGTGTGACACCTAGCCTTGCAAGCTGAGTTAATAGTCAGACTCTATAACACATATACAACATTTAGTTCCGACTGAGCAATTTGATTGGACAATAGTGATTCCGAAAGTGGTCTCTGGGTTGGGGACAAGCTCCTGCCCCAAGTGGAGGTGTTTAAGTATCTTGGGGTTTCATTTACGAGTGAGGGGAGAATGGAGCGAGAGGTTGACAGATTGATCGGAGCAGCCTCTGCAGTGATGTGGATGTTGTATTCAGTCTGTTGTGGTGAAGAGGGAGCTAAGCTCTAAGGCAAAGCTGTCGATTTACCAGTCAGTCTACATTCCTACCCTCACCTATGGTCATGAGCTTTGGGTAATGACCAAAGAATGAGATTGCGGATATAAGCAGCTGAAATGAGCTTTCTCTGTAGGATTGCTGGACTCACACTTAGAGAAAGGGTGAGGAGCTCAGTCATCCGGGAAAGGGTCAGAGTAGAAGTGCTGCCCCTCCACATCGAAAGGAGCCACCCAAGGTGGTTTGGGCATCTGATCAGGACGCCTCCTGGATGCCTCCCACTTGAGGTCTTTTGGGCACGTTCCACTGGGAGGAGACCCCCGGGCAGACCCAGGATACGCTGGAGAAACTACGTCTCCCAGCTGGCCTTCGTGCTGTTTGCTCTCTACGTGTCTGTTCTTTTCATCTTCTCTGTCCCCTCACCCCCCAGCCAGTCGCAGCAGATGACTGCCCCTCCCTGAGCCTGGTTCTGCTGGAGGTTTCTTCCTGTTAAAAGGGAGTTTTTCCTCTCCACCGTCACCAAGTGCTTGCTCACAGGGGATCGCCTGATTGCTGGGGTCTTTCTGCAACTGTGGGGGTTCCCCCTACAGTTGATAGTGCTATGAGATGACTGTTGTTGTGAAATGGCGCTATATAAATAAAGTTTAATTGAATTGAATTGAATTGGCCTGGAAACATCTTGGTATCCTCTCTGAAGAGCTGGAGCAGGTGGCCGGGAGAGGGAAGTCTGGGCTTCTCTGCTTGAGCTGCTGCCTCTGCGACTCAGACCTCTGAAAAAGCGGTAGAAAATGGATGGATGAATGGAATAGGGATTCCAGGAGTTACTATATTCCATGATAATTGCACTCCAATTTCACTGGATATGTATCACTTCAAAGGTATTCATGTAACCATTAATTACCAACAGTAATTTACTATCAGCTCTCTGACAATTGCAGTACTGTTTTGGATACCTTAATTTCCACAGTGAGGCACTGTTTGACAAGAAACTATACATCTGTTACCCGGAAGTCCCGGAACAGAAGTCCCATCCTTTTGAAAAGGTCTACCTCTGTCTACCCTTAAGCTCAATAAGCGATTTCACGTCTGTTTAAAGAAATAGGCAGCGCTAGAGTTTGATTTATTGTCTCGATTAACAAACCACAATACCTTTGTGGTGATGGACTCTGTTTTATCTGAAAATGTGAAGAAAAGCGAGCAAAGTGTGCTAAATTGCTAGCATACTGACTACTAGCTGCCAGCTATCTACCTACCGGTGGTTCTGACAACCGGAATTGGATATGTTTTGATCTGGGGTCTTCTGCAGTACCATCTCAACAGGTATATGTTTTAAAAACACTTATTACTTTTGCACTTGACAATACTTAATTTGTTAATGTGTATGAAATGATAACAGACGTCTTCATGCTGATTGAGATGCTGAGCAACAGCTACTGGCTACATTGAAAAGGGACTATTTTTTCTCAGCTGCACAAAATAACAGGTTAAACAAACAAATCATAATATTTTGTCCAGTATTGTCATTTAATGATTTGTGCTTGCCGGAACTGTTGTATAAAAGCAATATTACACTTGAGTTTGTTACGGTATCATGAATATACAAACTCTAGGTGTGATACTCTTGTGCCCTCCACAGAGTATCACATCCAGAGTTACTATGTTCATGAGACTGTACTCACTCTCGTGTAATATTAATTATTATGATAATTATATTGTAATAATTGCTTAAATATACCCACCTCCTAACTACAAGTCTATATCTGCTATAGGTTTCTGTTTTTTTTTTTTTTTCTTTTGCTATTACACTTGGGAGCTCTTGTCTCTCTAGCTACTGCAGCTGTTCCTTCCACTAATTTACTCTTCAGTCAGTCAAGGGTAAACATTGCTAAATTGACTGTACACCCATACAAATAATACAGCTCAATCTAAACTCTTAACATTTTTTTTCTCCAAGTTAAGTTTCATTCTTAGCTATTAGCTATTGCTAACACTCTGACACAAGACTGTAGTTTAACTCAATCAGTATATGCCAAATAAAGTTAGAGGGGTCATTGACTGAAAAATTGTATTTTTGTAGGTTTTAATCTTCTATTGGTCACATGATTATTTGAAAAATATCAAAACGGTCATTTTTCTTAAAAAAAAAAACAACCCCCCCCCCCCCACATCCTTCATACCGTTTTTGTCTCCAAAAAGAAAAATTGTTCTGTATTTGCCATGGGACGTCACTTCCGTAGTAAACCCAGCCTAGCATGTCCTTGGTACCCACCCACTGCTCTATTGGCCAGTCTAGCTGTCAATCATGTGGTCAACAGTAAGCTAGCAAGTTAGCTGACCAAGTGTGGTTTATAAGATTATTTTCTTTAGATTTCTAAAAGCTATTACTGTTTCCACCTGGTTCACTAAACCACAGTCGATAATACACAGTATCTCATGCTATTCTGGCTTATTTTGTTGTGTATTCACTGTGATGGTACGTTGAACTGCTGGCATTAACTTGGCTAGGCAGTCAGTTGGCATTGGTCATGGGATTGATAGACCACCTACTGTTGATCTGGTCAGTTTGGATCACTATTTTCTATAAATTCTATTCACCCCGACTGGAATCCTTGTTCATCTACCAGCACTTGACCATATATACTGCTCTTCAGTGTTATTTTGAGCAGCTAGCTAGTGCCAGCTAGTTGCAAATGCCAGTTATCTGCTAATGTCAGCGAGCTTGAAGCTAGCAGTTTACCCACCCATTCATTAGTGTTTCTGTGCTTATTGTACTCCAGGGACCGGTCATATCCTATTGACCACTAAAACCCTGTCAACCAGGGATGCATTGTTTCATTAATTCTTCAAGACAAATGCTAGTTGGCTCAGGGCTAACAGGTCAAGCTGGCCCTGACCAAGTTGGTCCCCAAGTCAGCCCTGGGATCTCCAACGGCGCAAGCAGAGAACCCCCACAGTACTGTTAAAAAATCTTTTCTCGGTCACCAACAAGTGTAAGGAGTTTTACAGAAATTCTACACCCATACCATGAAAAATACTGGGGCCAACCTGACATGTATGTATTTGGCTCAGGATTCATCTGAGCTAAAGGCTAGAGGTTAGTCGGTTAATGTTGTCAACGCACATGTAAGAGGGAGGGTGCAGTTGAATATGGTCCGGAGATGTACTTATTTTCCCTCATCCTGTCAGGCAGCTAGGTGAGCAGAACAGAAATCTGCTCCCCTTATTGTGCCAAACAGATTTGCTTTGCCAAAAGGAGCTTTATACAGTACATATAGATGTACTGTATATTGTTGTATATTGCGCCAGTTAATCTTGACGGACGCCCATTAGCTGCAGCGGAGCTAGCTAGCTTAGGTCCCACTGTCAGCGGTCCCTCGGCTCTCCTCAGCAGCGAGGAGACTGGGTGGGTGACGGTGAGAAGGAAGCCTAGTCGCAAAGCCCCGGTACACCACCAACCTGTTCACGTTTCTAATCGTTTTTCCCCGCTCAGCGACACACCCGCTGAGGAAAAAACTCTGATCATTGGCGACTCTGTAGTCAGAAACGTGAACCTAGAGACTCCAGCGGCCATAGTCCAATGCATTCCTGGGGCCAGAGCAGGCGACATCGAGTCAAATTTGAAAATGCTGGCTAAAAGTAACTGTAAATATTCCACAATTGTTATTCACGCCGGCATTAATGACCTCCGTCTCCGGCAGTCGGAAGTCACAAAACTTAATATAGAATCGGTGTGTGACTTTGCAAAAACGATGTCTGCCACTGTAGTATTCTCTGGGCCGCTCCCCAAACTGACCAGTGATGACATGTTTAGCCGCTCGTCATCCTTGAACCGCTGGCTGTCTGTGTGGTGTCCTGCAAATGACGTGGGCTACATTGACAATTGGAGCTCTTTTTGGGGAAAACCTGGTCTTATGAGACGAGACAGCATTCATCCCACTTTGGATGGTGCTTCTCATTTATCTAACAATCTGGCATCTTTTTTATCCAAATTTCCAAAACCATGACTACTCAGAGTTGGGACCAGGAAGCAGAGTCGCAGTCTTACACGCCTCTCTGCAGCTCCTCTTCATCCGCCACCCCTCAGCTTAGCCCCTGTCTTCCCCATCAGAGAATCGTTGTCTGCTCCCTCCAAAGTGAACAAAAATATAATGTATAAGCATCCCAAAGTGATAAAGCAAAATATTGGTAAAACTCAAATTAAACATAAAGCCTCTAAACTGAATGATTTGGCCTCTGTTCCTCCTCATAATTTAAAAATTAAATGTGGTTTATTAAATATTAGGTCTCTAACTCCCAAGTCTCTGTTAGTCCATGATTTGTTAATTGATCATCAGATTGATTTAATTTCCCTTACAGAGACTTGGTTAGGACAAGAGGATTATGTTGGTTTAAATGAATCAACTCCCTGTGGTTATTTAAACTGTCAAAATCCCAGAAGTTCTGGTCGTGGAGGAGGAGTAGCAACAATTTACCATTCCAAATTACTAGTTAATGTAAAGCAAAAAACATGTTATAATTCCTTTGAGGGCCTGGTCCTCAGTATTGGGCACTTTAGCAATTTTAGGTTAAACCCAATTTTATTTGCCATAGTTTATCGTCCCCCATCAACCTACTCAGAATTTTTATCCGAATTTGCTGATTTCTTAGCTGATTTAGTGCTGAAATCTGATAGAATAATTATAGTAGGGGACTTTAATATACATGTGGATGTAGATAGTGACTGCCTTAATGTGGCATTCAATTCAATATTAGATTTGATTGGGTTTTCTCAGAACGTAGGAAATTCTACTCATTACCTCCACCATACATTGGACCTTGTTTTGACATATGGCATAGAAATAGAAAATCTTGTAGTGTCTCCTCATAACCCTGTACTGTCAGACCATTGTCTGTTAACCTTTGATTTTACTATTTCTGACTATTTGGCTCCTAAAGAAAAATATTATTACAGTAGATGCCTCTCAGATGATGCTGTTTCCAAATTTATGCAGATTGTTTCCTCTATGCCATGTGTCAACACAACGGAAATAAGCTATAGACAGCTTGCTCCTTCTGTAATTGATAACATGGTGGATAGTGTTTCAGCTTCTCTGCATCAGACTCTAGACTTGGTGGCCCCCTTAAAAAAGAAAAAGTCTAATCAGAGATTTCTAACTCCTTGGTTCAACACAGAAACTCGTACCTTAAAACAGAAGACTCGTCAATTAGAAAGAAAATGGCGCTCTACTAATTTAGATGAAATCTATTTAGCTTGGAGAAATCATCTTTTAATTTATAAAAAATCTCTTAGAAAAGCTAGAACGAGTTATTACTCTGCATTAATAGAAGAGAACAAGAATAATCTCAGGTTTCTTTTCAGTACTGTAGCCAGGTTGACAAAGAGTCAGGACTCTGTCAATCCTAGCATTCCCTTAGAGCTTACTAGTCAGGACTTTATGAACTTTTTCAATAATAAAATTTCATCCATCAGAGATAAAATCAATCAGATTCTTCCCACAGTTAACTTAAATGCTGTAACTGCTACAACTCCTTCTATTGATGTCTGTCTTGATGAGTTTACTCCAATCGACCTTTGTGAGTTAGACAAAATAGTTTCCTCATCCAAACCTTCAACTTGTCTTTTAGACCCTATTCCTACCAGGTTATTTAAAGAAGTCTTCCCACTTATCGGTAGCTTTATTCTTCATATAATCAATTCTTCATTAACTTTAGGCCATGTACCGCAGGCTTTTAAAACGGCTGTAATTAAACCCTTACTCAAAAAGCCAACGCTAGATCCAGGCGCTTTAGCTAACTATAGACCAATCTCTAATCTCCCTTTCATTTCAAAAATCTTAGAAAGAGTTGTTGCTACGCAATTATTTGACCACCTGCAGGGAAATGGTTTACTTGAAGAGTTTCAATCTGGGTTTAGAATCCATCATAGTACTGAAACAGCCTTAGCGAAGGTCACTAACGACCTCCTCATTGCATCTGATAATGGACTAGTTTCTGTACTTGTCCTTTTAGACCTTAGTGCAGCTTTTGATACTATCGATCATAATATTCTACTTGATAGATTAGAACACTATGTTGGACTTAATGGAACTTCGTTGCAATGGTTTAGATCTTATTTATCTGATAGGTTCCAGTTTGTTCATGTAAATAATGAGTTTTCTTTCAACTCAAAGCTTTGTCATGGAGTTCCACAGGGATCTGTGCTAGGCCCTACTCTTTTTAGTTTATATATGCTTCCGTTAGGCAACATTATTAGAAAGCACTGTATACATTTTCATTGTTATGCAGATGACACACAATTATACCTGTCAATGAAGCCAGATGATAGTAATCAATTAGCCAAGTTAGAAGCCTGTCTTAAGGAAATCAAAGCTTGGATGACTTGTAATTTCCTGCTATTAAATTCAGATAAGACTAAAGTCATTCTTGTTGGTCCAAAAAACCTTAGAAATTCCTTTCCAACTCAAACTTTCAGTTTGGATGCGGTTACTCTTTCTCTTAATAGCTCTGTGAGGAACCTTGGAGTTATTTTTGATCAGGATTTGTCCTTCAATTCACATATTAAATTTGTTTCTAAGACTGCCTTCTATCATTTGCGTAATATTGCCAAGATTAGGAGCATCTTGTCTCAGAGTGATGCTGAGAAACTGATCCACGCTTTTGTTAGCTCGAGATTAGATTATTGTAATTCTTTATTATCAGGCTGTCCTAAAACATCTTTAAAAAGTCTTCAGCTGATCCAAAATGCTGCAGCAAGAGTTTTAACAGGTACTAGAAAGAGAGATCATATCTCTCCGGTTCTGGCCTCCCTTCATTGGCTTCCCATAGAGTTTAGAATTAAGTTTAAAATCCTTCTTCTTACTTACAAAGCTCTAAACAATCAGGCTCCTTTTTATTTAAAAGATCTGATACTACCGTATTATCCTAACAGAGCACTACGCTCCCAAAATGCAGGACTACTTGTAATACCTAGAATCTCCAAAAGTACAATGGGAGGCAGAGCCTTCAGTTATCAAGCTCCTCTCCTATGGAATCAGCTGCCAATCTGGATTCGGGAGTCAGACTCGATCTCTGCTTTTAAGAATAGGGCTAAAACCTACCTTTTTGATATAGCCTACAATTAGGGAGGGATCATGTGTTTCTGAACCCTCCCTTAGTTATGCTGCTAATAGGTTTAGTCAGCCGGGGGACCTCCAGTAATGCACTGGGCCTCACTCCTTTCCTCACTCTCTATGAAATTTTTTTTTTTTGCTGGTCATTAACATCTGTTTGTTCTCTCCCATAGATTGAGTCCCCATCGTGCTGTTTGCTCTCTACATGTCTGTTCTTTTCTTCTTCTCTATCCCCTCACCCCCCAGCCAGTTGCAGCAGATGACTGCCCCTCCCTGAGCCTGGTTCTGCTGGAGGTTTCTTCCTGTTAAAAGGGAGTTTTTCCTCTCCACCGTCGCCAAGTGCTTGCTCACAGGGGATCGCCTGATTGCTGGGGTCTTTCTGCAACTGTGGGGATTCCCCCCTACAGTTGATAGTGCTATGAGATGACTGTTGTTGTGAAATGGCGCTATATAAATAAAGTTGAATTGAATTGAATTGAATTGAATTGAATTGTTGTAAACTCCTCTTGTAATAACCTTCAATACTTTATTTAAATTGTTTTACCCATGAAGGACCCGACAGGAGGAGAATGGGGAAAGCAGGTGTGGGGAGGGGGAAAGAAAAGGGAGAGGAACAGACAAAGACGAACAAACCAACAACTAAAACAATCAGATGACAGACTGCTTCTTCCACCGAAGAGGTCTCAACATGAGTCTGGTATCCGCACCTGTTAAAGAAGAGACATATGTGGTGTGTGTGTGTGTGTGTGTGTGTGTGTGTGTGTGTGTGTGTGTGTGCGCGTGTGAGTGAGTGAGTGAGTGAGTGAGTGAGTGTGAGAGAGAGAGAGAGAGCACATGCAAAATAAGTGTGTGCATGTGAGTGGTTTGTCAGGAAACACACGAAGAGGGTGGCCGGTCACAGTGACTCCCTCTTCCCCTGGAAACCCTGAGCAAGCAGGACAATGCCACCAATCCCCACAGAGCACAAATGTCCGAGGCCAACAAGCCCCAGGAGAGCCAGGCATCTGCCCCAGGAGGGGCAGCCGAGGGAGGCTGGACAGCACAGCGGGCCCACACCAACTCGGACCGGCCAACCTTCCGCCCCCCCAGCATGGCCAACACCAGCCCTCGGGTCTCAGGTGCCAGAAGGCCAGCGCCCTCATCCCCTGGGCCGGAGACCGGCCCACGCCCCAGGTGCGAGTTCCCCCAGGCACCCCTACAGCGGGCCCGCCCCCCACCCCAGCACCACCACCGCACACCCCGGGGATCCCCATACCCAAAGAAGCCCCCCCCCCCGTCCAGGGAGCCCACACAGCCAAGAGGCACTACCGCCTCAATCCAGCACCTCCCGACCAACACACACACTCATTCCCACCCATTCACACCCTCATGCTCTCATACGCACCCACACACACTCACTCACTCTTGCTCGCCCTCTCCCCCACACAATCCCACACTTGCACTCCCAGACTCACCCACTCTCTCTCATTCCCGTACCCGTTCAATCTCACTTACACTTCCACTCCCACTCGCCCTCAGAGTCACCCGCACTCATTAATGTTCACCCATACCCACACACTCACTCACGCTCATTCATCCTTATTACTTAGGGTGACCGCAATGCAGATGCAGCGAGCATGAACGCGCACCAGCCCTTGGCAGCAGCCGTGCAGGCCAGCAGGAATACCCCCGCCAACCCACCCCAGGACGGCCGCGGTCACAGAAGCAGACCACCATCCCCAACGCCCACCCGAACGTCTGATCAGTGGACCACCACAAGTGCTTCGAGATGCCACCCAACATGCAAAGCGCCACACAAAACCACCCCACCATCACCATCTCCACTCATCACTCCCTCACTCTTGCTTACTGTCTTGTTCAATCACTCTCTCACTCCCTTACTCGCATCTATTCATTCGGCAGCACCCAGGGATTTTGACAACATAACAGGGCCCAGGCCTCCCGCTGGGCCTCCAGGCCCCCGGCAGGAGGAGGGCAACAGGGGTGGGGGTTCCCCCACCCCTCTCCCCCATGCACGGATCATGATGGGTGTATGTCAGTTGCGTGATGTGATTGTGTGCAGGTGTGTGAACTACCAGAGTGCAGTTAGAATTGGGGGGATGGCGGTTGGAGTACGACTAGCCACTACAATGGGCAGCGGGGCTCCCATCCCCCCAAACCCTCAGTGTCTTCATGCAATTAAAATTGAGGTGAGGGCGGCCCGACTGCACAGCTGACAGAGGTATCCCCTTCACCGACACAGTGTGGCACACCCCCACCCCAAAACCCTAAGTGTATCCAAGAAAATGTATCTTCCACCCAGAATGGGGGGGAGGGGGTAAGACTGGGAGGGAGGCAGTCCAAAAGGGAGCCCCCCCCCCAAGAAGTCAGCTCCCAAACTGGTTCAGGAGCCCACCGACTGCCCCCAGATCCCAACCTAGGGTGAGGGCCGCCAGGCCGAGCAGCCCAGGACCCGCCAGCATCACACCCCGGGACTCCCAGCACCACAAGCATGATGGAGCAGCCACACCCACACCCACTCCCACACATCTTGCACACACGAACCTACACAACAACAATAATCACAATAATGAACAATGGGCCGGACTCATACAGCACCCCACATGCCAAGTGACACCCCAGAGCACCCCCCGCAAACCCACCATCCACCCTCCCCAGACACACACCCACAGAGGCAGGCCACCCCACAGCCACAGCTACCCCAGTCAAACTGATGGCAACACATCTGCCAACCCATGCCAACGGCCCCCCCCGACCACCCACATACACCCGGCGCCAAGGACACCGGAGGCAATGCGACAAAGTGCCCTACCCTGTGACACAACGGCAAGGTGGCTGGGAAAAGCAAGCTCCAAACCACCAACCCCCAGGCTGCCAGATGGCCTGCCCCACCCCCACAACCCAACGAGGTCCCCCCACCCACACACACATCCTCCACCCCTGCACGTCCACCCACAGGTAACCCCCCCCCACACACACACACACCCACGCCCACCCTCATATGTGCACGCGCATGCGCACACACACACACACACATACACACACACACACTCACTCACCATCACACATGCCCACTGTAACGTTAACCACTGGGTCTCAATTTATAAAATCATTCTTTGCTAAAGAGAAGATTCCCCTTTTACCTTTCACCTAAAAAGGTACCTCTTTCACCTTTCCTTCTGATGGCGGCAGTGCGCATGGACGCAGCGGCCCCTCTTGGCATCAGCGAGTGTGAGAGTTTTGAGTGTTTTGATCTTCCCAGACGTACATTCTGTAAAACCTACAACCGTGAGACCTTATTAACCATCAAGGTACTGCACGCTGCAAGAATCGCGGCGATCGGTTGTGATTTGGACATTCTACGCCAGCATGGAATTCTGGCAGAGTCCCCGCTGGAAGCTACCCGAGAGAGGAGGAAGTGTAAGCGGAGCGAACGCAAGCAAAAGCGTGGATAAAGGGCCAGGATCCATGCTAGGCTAAAGGCTAGCCCCTCCAGACCAGCGGTACAGTCGCTCATTCTCTCTAACGTCCGCTCCCTCGAAAACAAGCTGGACGAGCTGCGTCTGCTGAGAGAAACCCGGAGAGAGTGGAGAGACTGCTGTGTGCTTGCGTTCATGGAGACATGGCTCCACAACAACATTCCTGACGAGGCCATTCAACTGGAAGATATGGTGATGTTCCGTGCCGACAGGGAAACGGCGAGCTCCGGTAAGAGCCGGGGGGGGGGGGGGGGCGGGGGCTATGCATCTATGTTAACAAGAACTGGTGCGTTAATGCCACGTTAGTGTCTAAACACTGCTCTCCGTTGGCGGAGTTCCTTATTGTAAATTGTCGGCCATATTATTTGCCGAGGGAATTCAGCAACGTGTTTGTAGCGGCTGTTTACATAGCGCCGAGCGCTAACGCTAATGCTAAGAAGACACTCGGGGAACTGCACAATGCGATTAGTGAAATCCAAACTTCACACCTGGACAGTTTTGTGGTGGTTGCGGGGGATTTTAACCACACCAGCTTAAAGACTGTGCTCCCCAAGTTTAAACAATGTGTAGGCTTTAAGACCAGAGGAGAGAATATGTTGGACTTAGTGTACACAAACACAGATGCATATAAGGCTATACCCTGTCCCCATCTTGGCCTTTCTGACCACATATCCGTGATGCTGCTGCCTGCCTACAAACCTTTATTGAAGCACAGCAGGCCAGCAGTGAAACAAATCAGAATTTGGCCAGAGAGTGCAACCTCTGCACTGAAAGACTGTTTTCTGCACACAGACTGGGAGGTCTTCAAAATAGCAGCCTCCCAGGAAGACAAGACAGATGTGGAGGAGTATGCTGAAATGGTCACCAGCTACATCGCGAAGTGCACAGAGGATGTCACTACAGTGAAGACCATCACTATGCGGGGTAACCATAAGCCCTGAATGACTGCAGAGGTGCGCTCGCTGCTTACAGCTAGGGATGCAGCCTTCAGAGCGAAGGACAGGATCGCCCTCCGCTCAGCCAGGTCTGCGCTCTCAAAGGGAATTAAGGTGGCAAAGCGCGCCTAGCGGAGAAAATCCAGGGACACCTCTGTGACACTAGGAACACCAAGCAGATGTGGCAGGGAGTTCGGACACTGACGGGCTATAAGTCTAGGCAGGGGGTCGATGATGACGACGCTTCGCTTCCAGACAGGCTTAACGACTTCTTTGCACGTTTTGAAGCATCAAACTCGACAATCAGAGGGAGGGCTGGCCCACCCCCACAATCGGTCAGACCAGCTTTTACCATCAACACAGCGGACACACGGAGGACCCTAACCAGAGTCAACCCACGTAAAGCTGCAGGTCCGTGGTCTGTGCTCCAGGTCTGTGCTCCGAGACTGCGCGAGCGAGTTGGCGGATGTCCTGACTGACATTTATAACATCTCCCTGAGTCAGGCCATCGTTCCCAGATGCTTCAAGACCTCTATCATTGTATCGGTGGCAAAGAAACCAGTTGTGTCCTATTTGAATGACTATCGTCCTGTTGCACTGACACCAATTGTGATGAAGTGTTTTGAACGGCTTGTCAAACCACACATTACAGCCTGCCTCCCTGCATCACACGACCCGCTCCAGTTTGCATATCGTCCAAACCGCTCCACGGAGGATGCTATAGTCACCACCCTACACTCTGTCATCACCCACCTGGACCAGAAAGACACCTACGCCAGACTTCTGTACATTGATTTTAGTTCAGCATTCAACACCATTATTCCCTGGAGACTGATGGAGAAATTACTCCTTCTTGGTCTGAACACCGCCACATGTCTCTGGATCCTGGATTTCCTGACTGAGAGACCTCAGTCTGTCCGGGTTGGAAACAACATCTCCAACTCTGTCACGCTGAGCACCGGATCCCCTCAAGGCTGTGTACTCAGTCCACTGTTGTTTACACTTCTAACACATGACTGTGTATCCAGACACGAGGGGAACCAGATTATTAAGTTTGCAGACGACACCACGGTGGTGGGACTTATTCAGAGGGATGAGGAATCAATGTACAGGGAAGAAGTGAGAGACATGGAGGGCTGGTGCAGGGAGAACAATCTGGTGCTCAACGTGGACAAAACGAAGGAGATGATTATCGACTTCCGGCAGTCACAGCCTGAGCACGTCCCCCTCAGCATCGGCGGCCATTTAGTGGAGAGAGTGGAGAACATCAAGTTCCTCGGAGTGCAGATCTCGCAGGACCTGACCTGGAGCAAGAATTCCTTGGGGATCAGGAAGCGGGCTCAGCAGAGACTGCACTTCTTGAGGAAACTCAAACAGGCCTCTCTCCCTATCTGCATCCTCAGGACCTTCTAGAGAGGTGTGGTGGAGAGTGTTCTGACGTACTGCATTGCTACATGGTACTCCAGCTGCAGTATGTCAGACAAAAAAGCCCTGCAGAGGATAGTCAAGGGGGCTGAGAGGTGATAGACTGGTAAACGATTCCGGAGCATCAGAGGCAGAACCACCAGACTGATCAACAGCTTCCTTCCACAAGCTGTCAGGATGCTGAACAGTTGACCCGGAATCTGTCATACACACTACTGCACCTACGGACATTTTGTATATTATTTGTATATTATAGTTAGTTAGTTTTTTTTTCCCCAAGTATGTCTCAGGGATATGTGAATGGATGGGGGGGGGGGGGGGTGAAGCTATGAGTGAGTGTGTCTTAAATCATGCTGCTTCTATTTATATGGATGCCGAGAGAAACGCAATTTCATCTTGCCTGCACTACAGTTGTATGTACAGCAATATGACAATAAAGTCTGATTTGATTTGATTTTGATTTGAAAACCACCCTGTAGCTGCACTGGTTCCCTGAATAAAGGCTGTGTTTCATACTGATGTTTTTCCAAAGCTTTATTCAATCACTCAATTTCTCTGGTGTGGACATGATCAACCAACGATAATACGAAACCATTGATGGAAATATAACACCGTGAAAACGTTTTGCGCCTCTTGAACCATGTGCAGGTATGATGATAATCCCAGGGCATCTCTGACTGCCTTCATTCCCTTCTAACCCATAATGCCTCAGTCAGGGCATTTTATCCCAGTCATGTGACCCGCAACCCTCACATAAACAGCTTTATTAACAAAGTGTAAATAAACTGTTTGCTCTAAAAATCACATTTTAACTCCTTTTAACCATATTAAATATTTATCACACATTTGAACAACAATTTTAACAACCAGATAAATTATAAAAACACACCTACAAACTTTATCATAAAAAACTATCTCTCTGACAGTTACACACCCTTTGAAGCTACATCGCCGGTGTCTGTAAACGTCTCGTCGCATCAAAGCATTATCTTGTCTGCTTCTGTTTGTTTTTATTGATTTTGTTTTTAATTTTTTATCTCTTTTTGCTGATATTAGTTTTTGCTTGGTGTTAGCTTAGTGTTGGCCTAGCAGAAAGCCCGATCAGACACACGGGTGGATCGGACCCCTGGCTGGGTTGTTTATCGGGCTAGGCTAACCTGTTTTTAGCTGTTGTTAGCTGTTTTTGGCTGGCTGGCTATCCACCTCTCGCCTGGAAGGTCATGGCTCCATCCCCGACGTGTGTCAGCTGTGTGTCCCTCCTTAGGAAGGTTTCTGAGTTGGAAGTGAGACTCACCAACCTCTATAAGATTCGGGAGGCTGAAGACCACCTTGACACCATAATTCTCGGGTGAACAACGGCCCCGGCAGCCGACTCGCAGCTGGCAGAGACGGCTACTTACCTGGGTGAATTCAGCGCATCGCCATCCACTTCCACCCCTGCTCCGGTCTCTTCAGATGTCCAGGACCACAGCAATAAACACTGGCTTCAACTCGGAGCTAAACCCAAAGCCCCAGGTGGTTTTTCTGGACCAGGGGTGTCAAACTCATTCCATGGAGGGCCAAGACCCTGCAGGTTTTACTTCCACCCAGTCTCTTTAGCAGGTGTTTTCACTGATCAGCAATCAGTAGGAAGAAATTCAGAGAAATCACCTGTTGAAGACACTGGGTGGAGGTAAAACCTGCAGGGTCTTGGCCCTCCATGGAATGAGTTTGACACCTGTGTTCTGGACCTTACGCCCTGGACCTTGGTTGGGCCAACTAGCAACCATCAACGATTGACCATACAGGGCTGCGCCTCTTCTCTTCCCTTGCTTTTGGAAAACAGATTTGACATCCTTTCTCTGGAAGATTTTCCCCACCTGGACACCGACCATCCGCCCATGACCGCCCCTCCTCCTTCTCCTCCTCCTTCAGCGGCGGCCCAAACCCGCAAACCCCGGAGTAAGACTACTTTAGGTGTGCCAAATTACACACCAGCTCCAAAAAGAAGAGAGCGCATCACCCTGCCATCACAACAACATCGAGAAAATTATCCACCACTTCAGAAACCACCGACAAAGCCACCCCCCCACCCCCAGACGACGTTGGTAATTGGTGACTCGATTATGAGGAACGTCAGAAGCAGGTACTGCGTCACTAAATTTTTTCCTGGGGCTAAAGTGTCTGACACTGAGGCCCTTACCACTGACCTATTAAATGAATTCCCCCATGCTAAAACTGTCATTGTACATGTTGGATGCAACAACATCCCTGATGAAACGTCGGAGATCTTAAAGAGTGACTTCAGGAGCCTTCTGTCCACTCTTATGAACTGTGGCAGACGTGTGTTTATCTCTGGGCCTTTGGCCCCTTTCAGACAAGGTTGCAATTATTTTAGCAGAACTCTCAGTCTTAATACTTGGTTGTGTTCTACATGTCCTACTTTTAATATTGGTTTTGTAGACAATTTCAACCTGTTTTGGAACCGCCCATCACTTATGAGGCCAGATGGCATCCATCCAAATAGACTCAGTGCACGTGTTTTAAGGGACAATCTGTTCTATTCCATTCAGTGTTTTTTAATACAGTGACTGAAATTTGGTGCGTTAACTCACTCTGAAGTTCCTGGGTCTGCCAACCAGCCCTTTTTGTTTCCACTTCTCATATTAATCCTATTAATCCAAATAATCCTCACTGTTTAGATCAGTCTTCAATTTATAACCCCACAGAGATTGTGTCTGTCTCCCGTTACCCAAAATATTATAACCCAAGACAAATACAACACAACTTGATAAATACACGTCTTTCTGCAGCTCCTCCTCATCTGCCACCCCTCAACTTTGCCCCTGTCTTCCCCCTTAGAGAACCTTTGTCTACCCCCCCCAAAGCTAATAAAAATATAATGTATAAACATCCCAAAGTGATTAAACAAAATGTTGGTAAAACTCAAATCAAACCTCAAGTCTCTAAATTTAATAATTTGGCCACTGTTCCTCCTCATAATTTAAAAATTAAATGTGGTTTGTTAAATATTAGGTCTCTAACTCCCAAGTCTCTACTAGTTCATGATCTATTAAGTGATCATCAGATCGATTTAATATCCCTTACAGAGACTTGGCTAGGGCAAGATGATTATGTTGGTTTGAATGAATCAACTCCCTCTGGTTATCTAAACTATCATAATCCCAGAAGTTCTGGTCATGGAGGTGGAGTAGCGGCAATTTTCCATTCTAAATTACTAATTAATATAAAGCAAAAATCATGTTTTAATTCCTTTGAGGCCCTGGTCCTCAGCGTGGGGCATGTTGGCTATCTTGGCATGAATCCAATTTTCTTTGCCATAGTTTACTGTCCTCCCTCGGCCTACTCAGAGGTTTTATCCGAATTTGCTGAATTTTTAGCTGATTTAGTGCTGAAATCAGATAGAATAATTATTGTAGGGGACTTTAATATACATGTTGATGTAGATAGTGACTGTCTTAATAAGGCATTCAATTCAATTTTAGACTCAATGGGGTTTTCCCTGAAAGTAGAAAATTCTACCCATTATCTCCACCATACATTGGACCTCATTTTGACTTATGGTATAGATATAGAAAATCTGGTAGTGTCTCCTCATAATCCTGTACTGTCAGACCATTGTCTGTTAACCTTTGATTTCACTATTTCTGATTATTTGACTCCTAAAGAAAAATATTACTACAGCATGGAGAAATCATCTATTAATTCATAAAAAATCTCTTAGAAAAGCTAGAACAAGTTATTACTCTGCATTAATAGAAGAGAATAAGAATAATCCCAGGTTTCTTTTCAACACTATAGCCAGGCTGACAAACAGTCAGGACTCGGTCAATCCTCACATCCCCCTAGAGCTTTCTAGTCAGGACTTTTTGAACTTTTTCTAATCATAAAATTGTATCTATTAGAGATAAAATCAGTCAGATTCTTCCCACCGTAAACTTAAGTACAGCAACTACTACAACTCCTTCAATTGATATCTGTTTAGATAAGTTTACTCCAATTGACCTTTTAAAGTTAGATAAAATAATCTTCTCATCCAAGCCTTCATCTTGTCTTTTAGACCCTATTCCGAGTCTTTTTCCCTTCCTCTCTCTTTTGATCCATCTTTTTTTTTTCACCCCACTTATATCACGGACACACAGATCGTCCTAAATGTCTCCTGAGCCGGTGGACGGAGCCACTGCTTATAGCAGGATACGATACAGCAGAGAACAGCTGCTAGCATTCAACCGCCACCCGGTCCCATTGGAAAAACTCGACATACCGAGAGAACTGAGGCGAAAACGCCGCGGCTGCCGGGCTGGAGTAAGGCGGAGGACAAAAAATATAAGGTACAGACCCTCCCTTCCATCTGTTGTCATGGGAAATGTACGGTCGATACTGGGAAAGTTAGATGAGCTAGCGGCTATCTCCCGTTATGATAGCACATACCGGGAGTGCTCTCTCCTTTTGTTTACTGAGACGTGGCTAACTGAACTAGCAGCAGATGCTAACATTGAGCTGGAGGGTTTTCACATGATACGAGCTGACCGAACACCAGACAGTGGCAAGGCTAGGGGCGGTGGAGTGATAATGTATGTTAACAACAACTGGTGCAGACCGGGACATATCACTGTTAAACAACGACACTGCAGCAAAGACATTGAGTTGCTAGCTGTTAGCATGAGGCCTACATATCTCCCGAGAGAACACTCACACGTGATCTGCATTGTTGTTTATGCAAATCCGACGGCGAACGCTGGGACAGCACGTGACGTCATCCATTCAGTAACCAGCAGGCTGCAGACAGAACACCCAGATGCTCTTCTCCTCATCTCAGGCGATTTCAACCATGTTTCACTGTCTCCCATTCTACCCACGTTCACCCAGTATGTCACATGCCACACTAGAGACAATAAAACACTGGATTTATTCTACGCAAACACTAAGGAGGCGTACACCTCATCACAACTCCCCCCACTCGGGAGATCGGATCACAACTTGGTTCATCTCCGGCCGGTGTACAAACCCCTAGTGCACAGACAACCTCCGGCCATGCACACTGTGGAGTTATGGTCTGAGGAGACAATGGACACCCTAAAGGGCTGTTTTGAAGCCACCGCCTGGAAGCAGCTCTGCGATCCACATGGTGAGGACATCGATGGCCTCATTCACACCTTCACGGGCTACCTCAGCTTCTGTGTGGACAAATCCATTCCCACCAAGACCATACGGCGTCACTCAAACAACAAACCCTGGATCAACCCTGAGATAAAAACACTTCTGAGAGAGAAGAAGAGGATCTTCAGGTCGGGGAACAGGGAGATGCTGAAGTCCGTACAGAGGGAGCTGAGGAGAAAGATCAGAGAAGGCAAGGACAGCTTCAGGAAGAAGATGGAGGACAAGCTGCAACAGAGCGACATCAGCGGGGTCTGGAGAAACCTCAAAACCATCTCGGGGCTCCAGAATACCTCCCCCCAGGCCACAGGGGGCAGGGAGTGGGCGAACAACCTGAATCTGTTTTTCAATAGATTTGACCAACCGCCCTCCCCCCTGACTGCACAACAACCACTGCTGCCTCTAAAGAAATCAAGTCCTGCTGCCCACTCCCCACTCCACCAACACCCCCCCACTCCCAACACACAGCCCCCCATCCTGACCCTGACCAGGACCCAGGTGAGGACGGAGCTGAGGAAGATCAAGGCGAGGAAGGCGCCGGGACCGGACGGCATCAGCGCAAAGCTCCTCAAGTCCTGTGCAGACCAGCTGTGTGGGATTGTGACGTATATCTTCAACATGAGCCTGAAACTGGGGAGGGTACCACAGCTGTGGAAAACATCTTGTGTGGTACCTGTACCAAAAACTTCCCACCCCAAAGACCTGAACAGCTACAGACCGGTGGCCTTGACGTCCCACTTGATGAAGACCCTGGAGAGACTGCTCCTTGCTCACCTCCGCCCCCTGGTGGAACCAGCGATGGATCCACTCCAGTTCGCCTACCAGCATGGCATTGGGGTGGAGGATGCGGTGATCTTCCTCCTTCACCGTTCTCTGTCCCACCTGGAGAAGCCCGGGAATATGGTGAGGATCATGTTCTTTGACTTCTCCAGTGCTTTCAACACCATCCAACCGATGATCCTGAAGGACAAGCTGCTGCGCGCAGGGGTGGACCAGCACCTGTCATCATGGATCCTGGACTACCTCACGAACCGGCCTCAGTTTGTGAGAACCCGGGACTGTGTGTCCGACACGATCATCAGTAGCACGGGGGCCCCCCAGGGAACGGTGCTGGCTCCCTTCCTGTTCACTCTTTATACTGCGGACTTCTCACACAACACAACACACTGCCATCTACAGAAGTTCTCTGATGACTCTGCGATCGTTGGCTTCATCTCCAATGGAGATGAAGCTGAGTACAGAGGGCTTATCCAGGACTTCGTGGACTGGTGCCATCGGAACTGCCTCCAGATCAACGCGAGGAAAACTAAGGAGCTGGTGGTGGACTGCCGCAGGCATGGGCAGCCCCTCACAGTACCAGTAAATATACAGGGAACAGACATCGAGATGGTGACATCCTATAAGTACCTGGGTATTCATCTGAACAATAAACTAGACTGGTCACACAATACTGATGCACTCTACAAGAAGGGACAGCGCAGGCTGTTCCTGCTGAGGAGACTCAGGTCTTTTGGTGTACAAGGGGCGCTGCTGAAGTCATTCTATGACACGGTGGTGGCATCAGCCATCACTTTTGGAGTGGTCTGCTGGGGCAGTGGCATTACTGCAGCCGATAGGAAGAGACTGAACAAACTGATTAAGAAAGCTAGCTCTGTCCTGGGGCAGCGCCTTGATCCGATGGAGGAGATAGGAGAGAGAAGGACGGTGGCTAAACTGTCATCTCTGCTGGAGTCCGAGTTCCACCCTATGCAGGACATACTGAATGCACTGAGGAGCTCATTTAGCAGCAGACTACATCATCCCAGGTGCACAACCGAGAGGTTTCGTAGGTCCTTCCTACCAACGGCTGTCAGACTGTACAACCTAAGCAGGGCTGCTCGCAGAGATAGCAAAAAGACGTAACAAACTAATAGTTTTTTGAATGCAAAAGATGCAATAGACTTACACAATGGTCCCCTCCGGCATACAACTAGGAACTTACCGGTCGCTATGGAGGGTGAGAATATGTATGGGCACATAATCATACCATGTAGGATAACTAAGTAGACGGTTATGCTGTTTCATTCCATCTAGCAACAATGCTCTGCACTGTGTGTGTTTATATATTTACATATTTATTCCATCTAGCTACAATGCTCAGCACTGGGTGTGTTTATATATTTATATATCTACATATTATTCCATCTAGCTACATTGCTCCGCACTGTGTGTGTTTATATACTTGCATATTTATTCCACCTAGCTGCAATGCTCCGTACTGTGGGTGTTTATATATTTACATATTTATTCCATCTAGCTACAATGCTCTGCACTGTGTTCATATATTCATATATTTATTCCATCCAGCTACAATGCTCTGCACTGTGTGTCTGTGTGTGTGTGTATATATATATATATTTTATAGTAATACGTACATATGTATATTAGCTGCTCTTGCTTGCTTGTTTTTTTTTTTTTTTTTTGTTTTTTTTTTTTTTCTTGCCTTCTGATTGTTGCTCTGAGTGTTGCTATCCCTGTGCTGTTGCAATCCTGGAATTTCCCCGTTGTGGGACTAATAAAGGCTTATCTTATCTTATCTTATCTTATCTTATCTTATTCCTACCAGGTTATTTAAAAAAGTCTTCCCAATTATTGGTAGCTCTATTCTTCATATAATTAATTCTTCTTTAATTTTAGGTTATGTACCGCAGGCTTTTAAAATTGCTGTAATTAAACCCTTACTCAAAAAGCCAACGCTCAATCCAAGAGCTCGACCAATCTCTAATCTGCCTTTCATTTCAAAAATCTTAGAAAGAGTTGTTGCTGCGCAATTGTTTGACCACTTGCAGGGAAATGGTTTATTTGAAGAGTTTCAGTCTGGGTTCAGAGTTCATCGCAATACTGAAACAGCCTGAGTGAAGGTCACTGATGACCTCCTTATCGCATCTGATAATGGTCCCGTTTCTGTACTTGTCCTTTTAGATATTAGTGCAGCCTTTGATACTATTGATCATGATATTCTACTTGATAGATTAGAACACTATGTTGGACTAAATGGAACTTTGCTGCAGTGGTTTAGATCTTATTTGTCTGACAGACTTAAGTTTGTTCACATCAATGATAAGTTTTCTTCCAATTCTAAGCTCAGTCACAGAGTTCCACAGGGATCTGTGTTAGGCCCTACTCTTTTTAGTTTATATATGCTTCTGTTAGGCAATATCATTAGAAAGCACTGTATACATTTTCATTGTTACGCAGATGACACACAATTATACCTGTCAATGAAGCCCGATGATTGTAATCAATTAGCCAAGTTAGATGCCTGTCTTAATGAAATCAAAGCTTGGATGACTTGTAATTTACTGCTATTAAACCCAGATAAGACTGAAGTCATTCTTGTTGGTCCAAAAAACCTTAGAAATACCTTTCCAAATCAAACTCTTAATTTGGATGGCGCTACTCTTACTCTGAATAGTTCTGTGAGGAACCTTGGAGTTATTTTTGATCAAGATCTGTTCTTTAATTCACATATTAAATTTGTTTCTAAGACTGCCTTCTATCATCTGCACAATATTGCCAAGATTAGGAGCATCTTGTCTCTGAATGATGCTGAGAAACTGATCCACGCTTTTGTTAGCTCTAGCTTAGATAATTGTAACTCGTTATTATCAGGTTGTCCTAAAATATCTTTAAAAAGTCTTCATTTGATCCAAAATCCTGCTGCAAGAGTTTTAACTGGTTCTAGAAAGAGAGATCATATGTCTCTGGTTCTGGCCTCCCTTCATTGGCTTCCCATAGAGTTTAGAATTAAGTTTAAAATCCTTCTTCTCACTTACAAAGCTCTTAATAATCAGGCCCCCTTTTTCTAAAAGATCTGATATTACCCTATCATCCTAACCGAGCACTATGCTCCCAAAATTCTGGATTACTTGTAATACCTAGAATCTCCAAAAGTACAATGGGAGGCAGAACCTTCTGCTATTAAGCTCCTTTCCTGTGGAACCAGTTACCAATCTGGATCCGGGAGTCAGACTCGATCTCTGTTTTTAAGAATAGGGTAAAATCCTTCCTTTTCAGTATAGCCTATGATTAGGGAGGGATCTTGTGTCTCTTAACCCCTCTTTTGTTTTGTGGTTAATAGATTCAGACTGCCGGGTGACCTCTAATAATGTACTTGGCTTCTCACCGTTAATGTTTGCTCTCTTTATGTCTGTTCTTTTCATCTTCTCTATCCCCTCACCCCCAGCCAGTCACAGCAGATGACTGCCCCTCCCTGAGCCCAGTTCTGCTAGAGGTTTCTTCCTGTTAAAAGGGAGGTTTTCCTCTCCACTGTCGCTAAGTGCTTGCTCACAGGGGATCGTCTGATTGCTGGGTCTTTCTGCAATTGTGGGGTTTTCCCTACATTTGAAAGTGTTATGAAATGACTTTGGTTGTGATATGGCGCTATATAAATAAAGTTGAATTGAAGTGAATTGAAATTCCAGTAGTAAATGGACTATAAAAATCCACTATCAGCGCCAGGAACAGCTTGGATTTCCTCTCATAAATTCCCTGGAATTTACTCAAAAAGAGACAGTTTGATGTTTTAATTGCTTTTGTGACACAATGTCTGGCCCAGGAAACACGCACGCAGGCTCAGGATAGATTTAACAGCTTTATTCAACAAGCAGGTGTGTCTGAATGGATGTGTGAGGTATGTGTATGTGATGGGGGTGAACGCCGATGCACAGGAAGCAGAGCAGTGCGCCGTACAGCCGGACAACCCTATGGAGACAGCAAAGGACAAGGGTAAAGGGCACCACACCTGGACAGGAATAATGAGTAGTGTGTTGCTTACTTGTGGGTGCAGGTGGCTGGCGTTGGCCAAGGGAGAAGCCCGGAAGACAGCGTCCTGCAAAGCCTGTGACGATGGTGAGGATTGGGTGGCGATGACGGGGGAATCCGCCGCCAGGGAATCCACCTGTGCACAGGGGAGAAGACTTGGAGAAAGGTAAGGTATGCTTACATAGGATTGAAGTTTCGCTGGTAATCAGGGGTTGATACACGTGCGAAGAAGTGCCGATGCGAACAGACGGCTCCAGACCGCTGCACTGGGCTGAGTGGGCTAAATAGCCCGCTGCTGACGAGGCGCAGGTGTGCGCGCAGCTGAGGCAGCTGATGAGCGGCGAGTCGTGACAGTACACCCCCCCCCAGCAGCGCCTCCTGGTGCTGGTTTGTCCGGGTGCGCCCGGTGGAACTCCGTGATGAGACTCCTGTCCAACACCAAAGAAGAGCACACCCAGGACCTCCACTCAGGGCCGAATCCCTCCCAGTCCACCAAGTACTGCAGCCCGCGACCTTGGCGCCGGGAGTCCATATTGGAGGCGACTCTCCGGGCCGGGTGGCCGTCGATCATCATAGGCGCAGGCGGCGCTGCAGGCGGGGGACAGAGGGGATCGGAGACAAAGGGCTTAATCTTGAACACATGGAAGGTGGGACAAATGCGGAGGGAGGTGGGGAGGGCCAGACGCACAGCCACCGGGTTAACAATTTTAGAAATGGTGAAGGGGCCAATGAAGCGTGGGGCCAACTTCCTCTTTTCAGCCTTAAGATGGATGTCTTGAGAGGCTAACCAGACCTGTTGACCCACCTGGTAGGCAGGGGCCGGTCTCCTGTGGCGATTTGCCGTGGTGCTGTTGCGCGTCACCGTGCGTAAAAGTGCGTCGCGCGCCTTGGTCCACAGACCCCGACACCATCTCAGGTGCGCTTGGATGGAAGTGAACCGCCAGCTCAGCCTCCTGCTCCGGGAACAAAGGTGGATCATAACCCAAGGACGCCTTGAAGGGGGACATCCCTGTGGCAGAAGACCGAGCCGTGTTGTGGGCGTACTCTACCCAGGCCTGGTGCGTGCTCCAGGAAGACGGGTTGGAGGAAGTGACGCAGCGTAGGGCAGCTTCCAGCTCCTGGTTGGCCCATTCGCACTGCCCATTGGATTGCGGGTGGTGACCGGAGGAGAGGCTAACTGTGGCCCCCAAGGCGTTGCAGAAACACTTCCATACCTCTGAGACAAACTGGGGCCCCCGATCTGAGACGACGTCCACCGGTATCCCGTACAGCCTGACCACGTGTTGAACCAGAAGGTCCGCTGTCTCCCGTGCCGTTGGAAGACCCCGAAGTGGCACGAAGTGGGCGGCCATGGAGAATCGATCCACGATGGTCAAGATGGTGTCATAGGTGTTAGAGGTCGGGAGACCGGTGACGAAGTCGAGGGCTATGTGAGACCAGGGCCTGCCAGGGATCGGCAGGGGCTGGAGCAGACCCGCATGGGGAGAATTTCCTGACTTGCCGGTGGCACACACAGGACACACCCGGGCGTAGTTGGTGGCGTCCTTCTGCAGACCTGGCCACCAGAAGGAACGCTGGAGGAGATCCACTAGCCGGGATACGCCAGGGTGACAGGCGAGTTTGGAGGCGTGGACCCAATGGATGACCTCCCCCCGGACAGAAGATGGAACGAACAGCCTTCCCTCCGGTCCGCTGCCGGGGTCCGGTTCGGTCTCCTGCGCCCTCCGGATCTTGTCCCTGATGGTCCAGGAAATCGCCCCTACCACACACGAGCTGGGCAGGATGGTATGACCCGGCTCCTCTGACGTCTCAGGGGCAAACTGCCTGGAGAGGGCATCGGGCAGGTCGTTCTTGGATCCAGGGCGATAGGTGATGGTGAAGCGGAACCGGGCAAAGAACAAGGACCAGCGCGCCTGGTGGGCATTCAGATGTCTGGCAGATCGAAGGTACTCCAGGTTCTTGTGGACCGTCAGCACCACGAATGGTAACGCAGCCCCCTCCAGCCAGTGGCGCCACTCCTGCAAGGCGAGCTTGATGGCAAGAAGCTCCCTGTCCCTGACATCGTAGTTCCGCTCGGCCGGAGACGGACGCCATGAGAAGAAGGTGCAGGGTCGCTTGACCCCATCGGTGGGTGATCGCTGGGATAGCACCGCCCCCACTCCCGTATCAGACGCGTCAACTTCCACCAAACACTGCAGTGCGGGGTCGACCTGGGTCAGGACTCGGGAGGAGGAGAACTCCGTCTTCAACGCCTGGAATGCCACAGCGACCTCTTCGGTCCAGTAGAAGGGGTTCTTGGGGCAAGTGAGACGGGTCAGCGGGGCAACGATGGCACTGAAATTAGGCACAAAACTGCGGTAGAAATTGGCAAACCCAATAAATTGCTGGACTTGCTTCCTGGAGGTCGGTGTGGGCCATTCAACCACCGCTTTAACCTTAGCGGGGTCAGGTAGGACCTGATTGTGTGAGATTACAAATCCTAAGAAGGAGGTGGTCTTGGCGTAAAACTCACACTTCTCGGCTTTGACATACAGCCTGTTCTCCAGCAGCCGCTGTAAGACCTGCCTCACATGGACCTGGTGTTCCTCCCGTGACCTGGAGAAGATGAGGATGTCATCCAGGTACACAAACACGAAGAGGCCGAGGAAATCACGCAGGACGTCATTGATCAGGCGTTGAAATACAGCAGGGGCGTTGGTCAGTCCAAAGGGCATCACCAGGTACTCGAAGTGCCCACTAAGCGTTCTAAAGGCCGTCTTCCACTCATCTCCCTCCCTGATCCGGACGAGGTGGTATGCACTGCGGAGATCCAATTTGGTGAACCAGGTCGCCCCCTGAAGGGAGTGGAAGGCAGTGTCCATTAGTGGCAGGGTGTAACGGTCCTTCTCCGTGATGTCATTCAAGGCCCGAAAATCGATACATGGGCGGAGTGACCCATCCTTCTTTGACACGAAGAAGAACGCTGCGCTGAGCGGAGACGAGGAGGGACGGATGATTCCCGCGTTGAGTGACTCCTTGATATAACTATCCATAGCTTCTCGCTCCGGCGCTGACAAGCTGTAGAGGCGTCCGGAAGGCAGGGGCGCCCCCGGGCGGAGGTTGATGGCGCAGTCGTAGGGCCGGTGAGGAGGAAGAGACATCGCCCTGGACTTGCTGAATACGAGACCCAGGTCATGGAACTCCGAGGGCACCAGAGAGAGATCCGGAGGCGCGGCGTCCTTAGCCGGGGGAGGAGAAGACGGGACGCAGGCTGCGGATTGTAAACAGGTACCCATGCAGAAGGAACTCCAGGCGGCGACTCTTCCTGTCTGCCAATCCAGCACGGGGTTGTGCAGACGCAACCAGGGGTACCCAAGGATGACAGGCGACACAGAGGAGGACAGGACGTACAGGGTGAGGTCCTCTCGGTGGTTACCTGAGATTATGACAGGGACTGGTTGCGTGCGATGAGTCACTTGTCCGAGGGGCGCACGGGAAAGGGTGATCAGGCTGAGAGGAGCGGCCAGAGGGTGGCAGGGGATGACCAATTGGGTTGCCAGGCTATTTGAAATGAAGCTCTGCTCTGCTCCTGAGTCCACCAGTGCGTGTGTGAGATGCCCCGTGGCATTGTGACAAAATCGGATAGGCAAGGATAGACTTGTGAGGGGATTTGACCGGTTAGAGTCCGCAAGGCCCCCTACAGTGACTCGCGGACCTCCCCGTTTGGCTTCTCCGGGCAATGCTCCATGGTGTGTTGATTTCCTCCGCAATACATGCAGAGGCCCAACTCCCGGCGGCGCTGTTTCTCCGCTAGGGGGAGCTTTGACCAACCAACCACCATCGCCTCCGATTCCTCGGAAGACTCTGGTGGAGATAACGCCAGGGGTCGGCCTTGAGGCGTGCGGACGGGGCCTCCACGCGAGCGGCTGATAGACTTCCGCTCGGTGGACCGTTCACGCAGCCTGTTATCTAAACTAATGGTTGTGGAGATCAGCTCCGCAAGCGTCTCCGGAAGATCTCAACCGGCCAGCTCATCCCTCAGACCAGAGCTGAGGCTGCGGAGGAAGATGCCACAGAGTGCCGCCTCACCCCAGCCAACCTCCTCCGCTGCGACCCGGAAGTCGATAGCATAATCCGCCGCTGACCGGCTTCCCTGTTGGAGGCCAAGGAGCCGGTCAGTGAGGACGCTATCGCGCCGGGAATGATCAAACACCTCGAGAAAGCGCTGCACGAACTGGCTGTAGGAGAGGTTTGCGTAACTGGGCTTCGCCATAACGGCGTAAGCCCAAGTTAGCGCTCGCCCCTCCAGAAGGTTACCAATGTAGCCAATTCGGCTGTGGTCCGAGGGAAAATCCCCGGGAACGCGCAGAAACACCGACTCACACTGCATAATGACCCCCGCGCTCCACCGAGCTTCCCGCTGAAGTGGGTGGGGGTTGGGATCGGTGTGAGTCGAGTGGGCGTCCCCGTGGCAAACTGACCGGGCACCGGAGCGACAGGAGCTACCCCCCCCCCCCACGATGAGCCGAGGGGAACGCCTGCTGGGGGTCCAAGCGGTCTAACCGGTGAGTGATGTTGACCAACTGCTTCAAAATCACCTGCTGTTGATGGGCTATTAAATCCACCCGAGCCTCGAGGGTGGAAAGACGGCGTGCGAGCCCGCTGTCTGCTGGGCCGCTCTGCTGGAGCCGTACTGACATAATGTCTGGCCCAGAAAACATGCACGCAGGCTCAGGATAGATTTAACAGCTTTATTCAACAAGCAGGTGTGTCTGAATGGATGTGTGAGGTATGTGTATGTGATGGGGGTTGAACGCCGATGCACAGGAAGCAGAGCAGTGCGCCGTACAGCCGGACAACCCCATGGAGAAAGCAAAGGACAAGGGTAAAGGGCACCACACCTGGACAGGAATAATGAGTAGTGTGTTGCTTACTTGTGGGTGCAAGTGGCTGGCGTTGGCCAAGGGGGAAGCCCGGAAGACAGCGTCCTGCAGAGCCTGTGACGATGGTGAGGATTGGGTGGCAATGATGGGGGAATCCGCCGCCAGGGAATCCACCTGTGCACAGGGGAGAAGACTTGGAGAAAGGTAAGGTATGCTTACGTAGGATTGAAGTCTCGCTGGTAATCAGGGGTTGATACACTAGCGAAGAAGTGCCGATGCGAACAGACGGCTCCAGACCGCTGCACTGGGCTGAGTGGGCTAAATAGCCCGCTGCTGACAAGGCGCAGGTGTGCGCGCAGCTGAGGCAGCTGATGAGCGGCGAGTCGTGACATTTTGACACTGACCAGATAAAGAGACCCCCTTCAAATTCCTAGTTAAAACTCAAAGCCCAACACTGCCCTCCAACAGATACTGTAACACAGGAATATTTTTCTCTCTGCAAGATGAACTGTGAATTGATCAATTAAATAACTGTCCATCTTCTTAAGACTGTCTTTTTTCCCAGAAGATACTCATTAGGACATGGGAAGATTAAGAGTGGACTCTGGCATACAATTCTGGTTTGAAATGTTTCATTCATCATTGGTTTAAAGGTATTGCATGTTTGAAAATATGTTTTTTCAATGCATGTTAAGTATAGAAGGACAAGTTTATGGAAATTAAATTAAATTAAATTAAATCACCCTTTATTGTCATTCAACTGTACAACCAATCATGTACAGTAGAACGAGATTGTGCTTTACCTATCTACTGTGTTAATCACACTCACCCCAAGTGTAGAATCAGAGGGCCACTGCCATGCAAGGCGCCACCACAAATTTCCCTCCTCCATTCCATTATTGCTGAGCACCAAGCTGGATGGCAGGAAGTTCCACTTTTATAGTTTTTTCCCAGCAGCAGTACGTATTTTGAACGGATTTATGTAACACGCACAGACTGATGATATTTTTTGTTATTTTAGGTTATTTTGTAGCAACAACCCTGTGTGCATAAGCTGGTCTTTTGTATTTCTCAGTATGTTTTTCATTATTGCTACGTACATATTGTATTCAACTTTTAGGTAATTTTGTTTCAAGCATTATTTGTTGTTGTAATCATAAGAATGTTAAATGAACTGTGATAGTTTGTTTTTAGGGAGCAGCATCTCAATTTCGTTGCATTGTTCATTAACAATGGAATGACAATAAAGGCACTTTGACTTTGACTATATGGTCTTTGGCATGACCCGGCCGGGATTTGAACCCCTGAGCCACCACTCCGGTTGTGCATGTATTGTATTATTATGCATGTACAAATGCATGTATTGTAGTAATAATGAAAAATAGTCATGAATCACTGAAGCTTACTTTAGCTTGTATATAATGTGAATTCCAGTTAATCATTTCTTTTCCCTTCATAAGCTCACACAAGCCATCTGACTGGCATCAGCCAATAACTAACCAGCCTTGTTCCTGTGACTCCCCATTCACCCTATTGTTCAGTTTCAGACAAAGAAACTCTTCCTGATTAGATAAGAATCCATTCTAGTCTCCCGCGCTAGAAGGCAATTGGTTCTTTCTTCTACCAGTCAAGTTTTTTTCTTCTGAAAAAACGCTCTCTTTAAAAAGTAGGAAACTCCCAGTTCCAGTTTGAATTCTGATTCCATTCTATCCTGTATGCGTCTAAGTTCTTGTCTCTGTCTGAGGAGAGACCGTTTTTTTATTCCTTCTGTTGAGCTCAAAAATCTCCTTTACTGCTTGGAGTAAAACTCTGTTTTTTCTCCTCAGACTCCTTTTAATAATTTGTTAAACTTTCTCTAATTTTTCCTTAAATCACCATGCCAAAGTGGACTGATCTTGATTTTCTAACATTTCACTAGAAGCTACTCTCACCCAATTACCACAACATTGGAAGAACTCGGATTTCGTGGCTTAAATATTTTTATTCTTTTCTCCAAATTTGTGACTTTGATTGGACTTTGAACGACCTACAAATTTCAGGGACCCAGCGAGAAGACTGCTGAAATCCAAACACCTCAGCATCTCAGGATCTCAGCTTCCGACGGTTGTGTTTAGGAAGAAATTATCTGCGGGCAGATAATCTTCTATGCCATCTAATGATCAGCTATGAATCCAGCTGACGTCACCCAATCAACTGATCACATAAGCAAGATCCACTTTCTATCTTCTGGGCTAAATGCGATGTCCATTGCATTTGAAGTATGTCAAAATTTCTTATGTTAAGGTCTAGTTCATAGGCTCTGATCAGAGTTATAAAAATGAAGAAAAGTAATATCCATCTTTTCATTAACCTTCGTTCCCTTTTAGAGTAACCCAGAATTTTCTTTTTCATATAAATCAGCTTTGATCATTTTCTTCATAAAATGGTGTCCAATTTCCTTCACCTTCTGTTACAGCTATTTTACAGTTTCCATTTTCTATCACAGTTACAAATTCAAACTATGGTTCTCCTTGGTTCCACAAATGTTTGATAATCCACTTTATGCTCAGCAATCCGTTGCAAGTTTCATGTGATGCTTGATTCTTGTTGATCATTTCACCTTGCCCTACAAGTCATTTGAACGTAATATTTTATCCAAGCTGAGTTTGATCATTAAACTGTTAACAGTATATGGAAGTTTCTTTTTTTTTTTGTGTCTGTTCTCTCGAGTCACGCAGAAGAATTCACAAATGTTTGAGAATGATTCATAGAAGGTACAAAGATTAATTATTAATAAAACTGTCCAATCTTTTGGACTGGTGCCCCATGAGCTTATGTGTTGGTAATGAAGTAAAACCTCATTCCCATCCACACACATATACAGTATATATATATATATATATATATATATATATATATATAAATTAAATAATCTTTGTAAGTAATAGCTATAAACCCCTACACCACCTACACCCACACACAACCCCACATGCCCACTCACAACACACACATGCACACGCACCCACATCCATACCCGCAAGGATGTGCCAGGGCCGGCCCGCACCACCAGCACACACCCAACCCCGACCCACAGGGGGAACCCCCCCTCCCTAGCACCAAGGGCCCACGGCCAGACCCAGCGCCACCCGGGAGGCAAGGCCAGCCAGCCTGGGACCACGGCCCACCCCCCCAGCCCACTCGGCAGCCTCCTCCACCACCACCACCAACCCCCCAGGCCATACACACAGCCACCCCGGAACAGGTTCTCCAGACACCAGCCCCAGTGGGTCACAGAAACCCCTCGTGGTCAGGGCACAGCCAGCTGCCAAAGGCGCCAAGGAGAGCAAACCACAGCCTGCCACCCCTCTGGTTATACAATTAATAAGTGGGGACCAGAGAGAATTGAATTCATCCAATTGTTTTTTTGAGGAGGCAGACATTCTCCCCAGGCTAATATAATCTGATAGTAAGTTATTATAGTGAGTTGTATACAAATTATTTCTTGATTTCCAATTCATGAGGATAGTTTTCTTTGCGATGCATAAGGCAGTGAGAACCATGTGTGACATCCTTGTCTCTATATTTATTTCACTTAAATCACCTAATATGCAAAGTGTGAGTGAGGATGGGATACGATACCCAAGTCATGCCAATAAGTCTTCATGTGTCTTCTGTCAGAACTTGTGGAGCGGTGCACAGGACCACATAGCATGCATATAACTATCCAGGACGTTGCTGGTGCAGTGGGAACAGATAATTTTGTGACTCAGGCCCATTTTGAATATCCTTTATCCTGTGTAATGACTTCTACAGTGGGGCAAAAAAGTATTTAGTCAGCCACCAATTGTGCAAGTTCTCCCACTTAAAAGATGAGAGAGGTCTCCAATTTTCATCATAGGTATACCTCAACTATGAGAGACAAAATGAGGAAAAAAAATCCAGAAAATCACACTGAAGGATTTTTAATGAATTAATTGGTAAATTCCTCAGTAAAATAAGTATTTGGTCACCTACAAACAAGCAAGATTTCTTGCTCTCACAGACCTGTAACTTCTTCTTTAAGAGGCTCCTCTGTCCTCCACTCGTTACCAGTATTAATGGCACCTGTTTGAACTCGTTATCAGTATAAAAGACACCTATCCACAATCTCAAACAGTCAGACTCCAAACTCCACTATGGCCAAGACCAAAGAGCTGTCAAAGGACCCCAGAAAAAAAAATTGTAGACCTGCACCAGGCTGGGAAGACTGAATCTGCAATAGGTAAGCAGCTTGGTGTGAAGAAATCAACTGTGGGAGCAATTATTAGAAAATGGAAGACATACAAGACCACTGATAATCTCCCTCGATCTGGGGCTCCACGCAAGATCTCACCCCATGGGGTCAAAATTATCACGAGAACGGTGAGCAAAAATCCCAGAACAACATGGGGGAACCTAGTGAATGACCTGCAGAGAGCTGGGACCAAAGTAACAAAGGCTACATCAGAAACACACTATGCCACCAGTGACTCAAATCCTGCAGTGCCAGACGTGTCCCCCTGCTTAAGCCAGTATATGTCCAGGCCCATCCGAAGTTTGCTAGAGAGCATTTGAATGATCCAGAAGAGGATTGGGAGAATGTCATATGGTCAGATGAAACCAAAATAGAACTTTATTGTAAAAACTCAACTTGTCGTGTTTGGAGGAGAAAGAACACCATACCTACTGTGAAGCATGGGGGTGGAAACATCATACTTTGGGGCTGTTTTTCTGCAAAGGGAACAGGACGACTGATCCATGTAAAGGAAAGAATGAATGGGGCCATGTATCGTGACATTTTGAGTGAAAACCTCCTTCCACCAGCAAGGGCATTGAAGATAAAACGTGGCTGGGTCTTTCGGCATGACAATAATCCCAAACACACTGCCCGGGCAACGAAGGAGTGGCTTCGTAAGAAGCATTTCAAGGTCCTGGAGTGGCCTAGCCAGTCTCCAGATCTCAAACCCATAGAAAATCTTTGGAGGGAGTTGAAAGTCTGTGTTGCCCAGCGACAGCCCCAAAACATCACTGCTCTACAGGAGATCTGCATGGAGGAATGGGCCAAAATACCATCAACAGAGTGTGAAAACCTCATGAAAACTTACAGAAAACGTTTGACCTCTGTCATTGCCAATAAAGGGTATATAATAAAGTATTGAGATGAACTTTTGTTATTGACCAAATACTTATTTTACCGAGGAATTTACCAATTAATTCATTAAAAATCCTTCAATGTGATTTTCTGGATTTTTTTTTTCCTCATTTTATCTCTCATAGTTGAGGTATACCTATGATGAAAATTGGAGACCTCTCTCATCTTTTAAGTGGGAGAACTTGCACAATTGGTGGCTGACTAAATACTTTTTTACCCCACTGTATGTAGAACTTTGTGCTGTATGAGTTGCACATTAGAGGTTTTAGTCATCTTAAAAGTGTTTAAACATATTTGTGTCCAGGAACTTTCATCTTTACTGATTGATAGGTCTGGCTCTCATTTTGATTTTGGAAGAGATACTGACTCATCTAGTTTTGATAATAGTCTGTGTATTTTCGATATCAATTTAGGGGAACGGAAATTTTGAAACTCTGTCACCTTAGCTAGTACCTCTAAAACTGTCTGATTGAAATTGAATCTTGCATTTATTATGGATTTAAGCTGTTGGTATTCAAGAAACTTTTTATCACTGTCATACTGTGACACTAGTTCCTGAAATTGGATAAAATTTCCACCTTGAATAAGATGTTCTCTTTTTTATTCATTTCTCATACCATAGTGGAAAATTTAACATCCCCTTTTGTTGCAGGATATCAGAATTATTCCAAATGGGCGTGAGTTTGCAAGGGACAAGTGAAGAACCCGTTATTTTTAAAAATTTCCACCAGGCTGTCAGAGAGAGGAGCTAATGTTAATGCTTTTAAAACAGTCATGGCGTTTGATACAGGGACTCATGAAAGGTAAGTTAGAGATTTTTAGCGACCCACAGAGAGCCTGTTCAGCATCTAACCATGGGTTTCCTTGTGGGATTGAGTTTGTCCATTTAGAAACAAACTGCAGTCTATTGGCTAAGAAGTAATTAAAAAAAATTGGTAAATCTAATCCTCTGGATTCTTTTGCTTTTTGAAGAGTTTTTAAGCAGATCTGTGATGGTTTATCCTTCCATAAAAGTTTACTTATATTTGAGTCTAGAGACTTAAACCAGGCCATAGATGGTTGGGTAGGAATCACTGAAAATAAATATGTCATGGCTCCCTCTGGGCCGTCATCTACTGGGCAGCACGGTGGTGCAGTGGTTAGCACTGTTGCCTTACAGCTAGAAGGTTCCTGGTTCAAATCCCCAGGTTGGCAGGGGTTGGAACCTTTCTGTGTGGAGTTTGCATGTTCTCCCTGTGCTGCGTGGGTTTACTCCGGGGGCTCCGGTTTCCTCCCACAATCCAAAGACATGCATGTTAGGTTAATTGGTTGTTCTAAATTGTCCCTAGATATCTGTTTCCTATAGGCCCTTGGAATAGAGGGTTAGTACTAGTGAAAGCGCTTTGAGTGGTCTTTGTGACTAGAAAAGCGCTATATAAGTGCAGGTTAGTTAGTTAGTTAGTTAGTTACTACAGCTGCATGCACACCTGCTGTCAATCTCCAGCGGGCTTTATAACCGGGCCTGCCTGCGACTCGGCATGGAGCCATCTGTCATTCAACTTCTGACACGCCTCATGTCTACAGCCAAATCCCTGGCCTCATTATCTGAGATCCTGATCTCCTCTTCGCTTCACGTAAGCCTAATTATTACTCACCTTTGTCAGTCGTCTTCCCCTGTGCACAGGTGGATCTCCCCAGCGGCGGAATCCACTCCTCCCGGCGGCGGTCTAAAGCCTCCATCGCCACTACAGGGCTACCTGCCCAATTCTCTGCACGGACCAGAACACTGTCTCCCTGGCTGCAGCCCTCAAGGCCAACCTGAGCGTCTCCACGTCCATCTGCAAAGTAAACTTCTGTTATTATCAAGCTCTATGCTCAGTGGACTGTGCTAACACCTATGCTCTGTCATTATAGGGTTGCCAGGCTGAACGGCGTTCTTCTGTCCCCCGGGCACGTTTCCTGTACAGCACTTCATCATCACACGCACAACACACACTGTACATACACACACCCACACATCCACTGTTAGCAATAAAAGGATAGGCTGTATTCACTTGAGTCTGAGCTTTTGTTCTCTGGGTCTGATAATTATGTCAAAATAGTTGATTTTAGGAAGGACCATGATTTTAACGGTTGCAGCTCTTCCATTAGTGATATAGGTAATGTCCTCCAACGAGCAAAGTCTTGTATTGTTTTTAGAAAGGGAATGTGATTTAGTTGCAATAACTCTGAGAATCTGCGGGAAATATGTATTCCTAAATATTTAATATTACCTAACTGTATTGGAATAGTGGATATTGTCACAATCTGAGCACGGGGAGATCCCGCTTTGCTCTGTCTCTTTGCTTTTTTCTGTATTTGTATGGTGTTGTATTTTTGAGTTCTAATTCCTGTTATTCTATCTTTAGTTGATTTTCACATATTCTGTATTGTTTCTTAGTATGCTTTATTTTCCTGTTTATGTTCATTGTAGTTTTGTTATTTACATATGAAGAGTTTGTTTGCAAAAACCGATAAACACCACTTCCATGAAAATTTCACCCTTTACATCAAACAACTGTTAACATTACCTACTTGTAGAAGTTCAAATCGTTTTGTTTTTTCTTAAAGCCGATATGTCCGATGTTATAGATGCTACAAATTCATGTTTTGTTTCAAAAGCCGATAAATGCCGGGAGTGTTTTTTGGTTTTTTTTACACAAAAGCAGATAACTCCACAGGGCAAATCAACACTTGGTATTTGGGTCACGTGACTCATCTTGGCTGCCTTCCAGGTCTGCTCGCTCTGACTGATTTCCCTGGCTGTGTTTGAAATGTTCACTCACTCACTCCCTCCCTACTTGCTATATAGTGAATTTAGATATAGTGGACTATACAATAAACTCAATATAACAATAAAATTAACCGCTTTCGGACACTACTGGGCTTGTTTTCGTGGCACGGTTAATGACGTCACCACGTGAGAGTAAAATGTATCAGACTAACGGTGGTAAAAAAAAAAAATGAATACCTGGATGTAATTTGTAGTAAATATGTATTAAATCAAATCAATTTTGCTGAATTATTAAATATAAATCCGTTGGTTGCGCATTCACTATAGTACACTTTATGGGGAAGGAGTTTTTTTTTCCAGCCTTATTCCTTTTCTTTTTATACTGTGCACACCAATGAAGAGAGAGAGAAATGCCATTTCAATTATCCTGTATGTCCTGTATGTATAGTAGTATTGACAATAAAATCTTTGAATCTTGAATTATAGCTTTATTATAGCTATAGTATACTATTTTACTGTGTGGATATGCCTAAATCAGTGTGTCAGTCATACAACATTGATGTTTATAGACATTCAAAAATGTTCCTGGCGAAATAGCATGGCTTTCGGGACTTACCTGTTTTTGCAAAAAAAAAAAAAAAACCTAAAAAATTGCCAAAAAGTAACGAGTTGATGTTTGATTTTTTGTTTTATTATGTCTGAGATACTCGTATTTCAAGTGACCATGTCTTAGAAGCTGATTTGGAAATACTAACACCTATAAACCTACAGATGAAAGTGTTTTTTCTCATTTTGAACTCAACTGGACTTATCTGTTTTTGCAAAAGAACTCTTCATATTTGGATTTACTTGTCTTTATTTTCCATCAGTGTATTCACATCCTGTTGTGTTCTCTCTCTCTCTCTCTCTCTCTCTCTCTCTCTCTCTCTCTCTCCCTCTTCAGGGCTGCAGCTGTCAAGGGCACTTCCAGGTTGGTTTTTTTTGCTCTGTTGTGGGTGGTGCTGTCAGCTGTCAGTCCCGTCTTCTCCCTCTCATTACTCCCAGCTGATTCCTGTTGCAATCATTGTTACCTCTTGCCCGCTCATGTGATCCACACCTGCAACCATTTGTGTTCATTGGGGTCTTGTTCTATTTAAGGTCTGTTGTTTCTCTTTGTCTTTGCTGGAGTCTTAAGAATTATTTTGCATCTGAACCCTGCTCCCGTTCAGACTTGCCTCCCGTGTGTATCCTGTTTTCTCCCTGTCATTTGTAAGTTTTTGCTTTGTGCACTATTTGGATTTTTCTGTTTGCGCACTGTTTGGATTTTGTGTTTGGTTTTCACTAAATATCACAAAATGCAGTTCAGTGTCTGGGTCTCTCCTCTCCGCCATTTGGGCAATTCTTGACAGAATACTCCAGCCAGTTAGCTGCAGTTTGGGGTTCTTTTTGTTTTTTCACCTGGGGTTTTGCCATGTCGGCCACCATAGATTTTTCAACTCTGGGACTGAGTGAGAAGGAGTGTGTGGCGGCGACGCTCATCGCGTTTTGCCTCGGGGGCTGGAACCTCCCACTCTCCCGAGGAGGCTTGGGGGTTGGGGACGGCACGGCCCAGGTGATCAAGACGCATCCCAGTCTTTGGAGCTACCTGGGCCTCACAGTTTTCCTCGCCTCAATGGTCAACGCACAATGCAAACTGAGCGCCACCAGGGCTCAAGAAGAAGCACGCCCGGGGGCGAAAGGCTCGCTCATCCCATCAGGAACCCGAGTCCACGCCCATCCACCAGACGGCCCCCAGAGGTCCCGGCTGGACACCGTCTGGCCCTGACACAGCAGCCCCGCCTTCTCCTCCCAAACAGTGGCACACACCATTGGCCAAGGAGCTGGAGGAGCGCAGGTGGGTCAAATTAGTGGAGACGGAGCTCCTACTTGAATATAAGCCATGGCTCCTCCCAGATTTCGCCCAGGAGCTGGAGGTTGTTTCACCGGATCCTCCCCCACTTCACCATGAGCCAACGTCTCCGCCTCCCACCTCCCGCTTCCCGCCGTTGCCTAGGGAAATCCCGCCGAATGAACGCCTCCACCTCCTCATCTGCAGTTCTCCTAAAACCTGGTTTAATGACCATGACATCACTGTGTTTGATTGGCCAGTAAACTCACCTGACCTAAACCCCATGGAGAATCTATGGAGTATTGTTAAGAGGAAGATGAAGAGACACCAGACTCAACAATGCAGACAAGCTGAAGGTCACTATCAAAGCAACCTGGCCCTTCATAACACCTCAGCAGTGCCACAGACTGATCACCTCCATGCCATGCCACAATGATGCAGTAATTAATCCAAAAGGAGCCCCGACCAAATATTGAGTGTGTATATGGACATACTTTTCAGTCGGCTAACATTTCTATTAAAAAAACTATTTTTCAAAATTAATTTGATGTAATATTCTATTTTTTTGAGAAACTGAATTTGGGGTTTTCATGGGCTGTAAGACATAATCATCAAAATTAAAATAAATAAACACTTGAAATATATCACTCTCTGTGTAATGACTATGTAACATATGGGTTTCACTTTCTGAAATGAGTGACAAAAAATATTGAACTTTTTCATGATATTCTAATTTTTCGACATGTACCTGTATAACTCAGTGCAAACATGCCAACAGACATGAATAGTGAGATGCAGACTAGGCGAAGTTGTCTTTAAAACTTCTGCTGCTGTGTTCAACCTGCTGTGGAAATTCCCAAAATAACGTCATGCTTATGTTTACATTATCCGACCGGGGGCTCACCTGAAAATTATGTCTCAAGCCTCCTACACTTCAGAGATGATCCCGTGTTTACATTGCTAGCTAGCTTGCTAGGACGTCCGTGGCTGGAAACCGTGGGAAAATGACTCCAAAAACTCGATTCAGCTGAAGAGTTCCCGGTCCTCCTGTCTCCTGGTGAGTGAGTTTCATTTTCTTACTAGTTTACTCTGCAATGGTGATAATTTAACTATGTCCACTAGCTAGTTAGCTGCTAGCAAAGCTAGCTGCTAGCGGAGCTAGCTTGCGCACGCGAACGTGCGATGATGAAAATTTGTGCATACTCGCGTCTTCCCATTGATTTTCTATGGATTCGCGCCACTCGTTTGCGTTTGGTGTGAACACAGCTTAAGACTACAGAAGACATGAGGGACTGAGAATGATAGAAAAGGGAGTACAGGGAACACACTTGAGACTTATACAGACAACCAAGGCGGGACACAGAACAACAACAGTTGGTAATGGGAACCAGATGGCAGAAGGAGGACCGGGGAAGACAATAACAATCACAGAGGACCCAGGGGAAACACAGAAGGCAAAACACAGGTAAATAATCATTATAATAAACACAGAAAAAAAAGGGCGCATGCGCACGCAGCGACCGGCAGCTGGTGAAAAAGTTTGTCATCTGTGTGTCTGTTTTATGTACTTTTATATGTTTTTACAAAATCCTCTGTGTTGTTTCTGCCCTGGAGTGTTTGTGGACTGTATGGCGAAGAGCTCCCTCACCTCACCTCAACACACAGCTCCGGTTCCGGAACCAGTCTCCTGGAGAGGGGCTGGAGCTTGGCCTTTTCTGGAGTTGCCCCGGGCAAGAGGCGATAAGCAGGGGTGGGCATTCTTGTATTCCCCCACCTTGCTGCCTCTATATTGGAGTTTTCCCCAGTGGACGAAAGAGTTGCTTCCCTGCGCCTTTGGGTTGGGAAACGGGTCCTGACCATCATTTTTGCCTATGCACCAAATGATGTTTCAGAGTACCCACCCTTTTTGAAGTCTGTGACTGGGGTGCTGGAGGGTGCTCCTCTTGGAGACTCCATTGTCGTACTGGGGGACTTCAATGCGCTCGTGGGCAACGACAGTGAAACCTGGAAGGGGGTGATTGGGAGGAACGGCCTACCCGATCTGAACCCAAGTGGTGTTCAGTTATTGGACTTCTGTGCTAACCACAGTTTGTCCATAACGAACACCATGTTCAAGCATAAGGGTGTCCATATTTGCACCTGGCACCAGGACACCCTAGGTCGCAGGTCGATGATCGATTTTGTTATCGTGTCATCAGACCTGCGACCGTATGTCTTGGACACTCGGGTAAAGAGAGGTGCAGAGCTGTCAACTGATCACCACCTGGTGGTGAGTTGGATCCGATGGCAGGGGAGGAAGCCATTCAGACCTGGTAGACCCAAACGTATAGTGAGGATGTGCTGGGAACGTCTGGCTGAGGCCCCTGTCCGGGAGGTCTTCAACTCCCACCTCCAGAAGAACTTCAACCACATTCCGAGGGAGTCTGGAGACATGGAGTCTGAATGGGCCATGTTCTCCACCTCTATTGTTGAAGTGGCGGCCCAGAGCTGCGGCCGCAAAGTGGTTGGTGCATCTTGTGGTGGCAACCCCCGAACCAAGTGGTGGACACCAGTGGTGAGGGGGGCCATTAAGTTGAAGAAGAAGTCCTATCAGGATTAGTTGGCTTGTGAGACTCCCGAAGCAGCTGAGGTGTAGCGGCAGGCCAAGCGGAGTGCAGCTCGGGTGGTTGCTGAAGCAAAAACCCGGGTATGGGAGGAGTTCGGTGAGGCCATGGAACAAGACTTTTGGTCGGCCTCGAAGAGATTCTGGCAAACTGTCCGGCGGCTCAGGAGGGGAAAGCAGCTCCCTGTCCGCACTGTGTATGGTGCGGATGGGGCGCTGTTGACTTCGACTGGGGATATCGTTGGGCGGTGGAAGGAATACTTTGAGGATCTCCTCAATCCCACTGATACGCCTTCCACACAGAGGAAGCAGGGCCTGTGGACGAGGGGAACAACTCGCCTATCACAGGGGCTGAGATCGCCAAGGTGGAAAAAATCTCCTTGGTGGCTGGGCCCCGGGGGTGGATGAGATTTGCCCTGAGTACCTCAAGGCCCTGGATGTTGTAGGGTTGTCATGGTTGACACGCCTCTGCAACATTGCGTGGAGGTTGGGGACAGTGCCTTTGGCATGGCAAACTGGGGTGGTGGTTCCTTTTTTCAAAAAGGGGACCGGAGGGTGTGCTCCAACTTTAGAGGGATCACACTCCTCAGCCTCCCTGGGAAGGTCTATGCCAAGGTAGTGGAGACCGTTGGTCGAACCTCAGATTCAGGAGGAGCAATGTGGTTTTCCTCCTGGCCGTGGCACATCGGACCAGCTCTTTACCCTCTCGAGAATTCTCGAGGGTTTGTGGAAGTTTGCCCAACCAGTTTACATGTGTTTTGTAGACTTGGAGAAGGCATTCGACCGCGTCCCTTGTGGTTTTTTGTGGGGGGTGCTTCGGGAGTATGGGGTATCGGGCTTGTTGTTACGAGCTATTCAGTCTCTGTACGACCGTTGTGAGAGTTTGGTTCGTATTACCAACACTCGGTCGGACTCATTCCCCACATGAAGATTATTAAGTCCAAATACCATTCCACCATGACTGATGATCATTTGGAAGCCTGCTTGAGACTAGCTACCAGCAGCTACTGTCCGGACTATGCAACCCTGGCTGACTCCATCCAGTGCAAGTCATCAGAGTAAGGTAATGATCGTAAATGTATTGAATTGTATTGTGCCATAAGGGTTCAAGCAGTTATATAATGTACGGCGTACATTGTACGCCAACATATATTGCCATGTTTGGCATTTTTTTAAATGTAGGCAGATCATTTTGACCTGGTCATTTTAAAAGTAGCTCACAAGCCAAAAAAGTGTGGGCACCCCTGGTCTAGGTGAACACCTCCTGCTCTGACTGCAGTTGAGAGAGGCTGCTGCTTGAGGATTTGGTCACCCGTGAATGCTTTGGGACAGGGGAGGGGCCCACAGCAGCATCTCACTACTTGTTGAGAAGCGTAAGAATGATATGTACTTTCATGTCAGAGTCTCCAAAAGTCTCCAATTACACCAGAAAAAGTTTCTAGATTTGTCGCTGGTCACTTTTTGGGAAAAAAAAGTTGCTTGTGGAGTCTGAATATTCACTAAATATAGCAACACTGGATATTTTATCATTCACACATGGACAAGTACCTGTAGCAGTAAAACGGGGCTGAGTCCCTACGTTCCTTGAATGCATCACGGGATGGGGAGATCCTCAAGGTAGCACCCACTGCTTGCTGAGGACAGATTGTGTTGAATCGTATATTATATTATTATGGTGGTGCCCTAGGCTTGGGAGGGGTGACGCCCCACCTCTGGGGGGTAGCATCACCTGTAGTATATAAGCCAGCTGCTGGAAACATATTGTCTCTTTGCTGTGGCTCCTGCACTCACGGTAGGGGCTCCTGTGTGTACAGTTCATATTATAATAAAACCATAAAACGTCACCTCGATTCCTTGTTATTCGGACACAACGGATTGCAATCGTGCTTTCATGTCACAGTCCCCAAAACACCAGAAAAGTCGCTAGATTTGTCACTAGTAGCTTTTGACAAAAAAGTCGGGATTTGAAAAGTTGCCAGATTTAGCGAGAAAGTCGCCAAGTTGGCAACACTGGCGAGGGAAGGACCTCTGTGTGTGTGCGCCAGGCTGCTGCAGCACGTGCAGGGAAGAGAACGTGTGTGAGAGTGAGGATCTTACCATTTGCGTGGCGGGGGTGTTTTAATTTTCATTTTTAACAGTTTAAACGACAAACTACTGAATATGTTTTGGATGTTATTTCAGCATGTCAAACTAAAATTTTATAATCAACTTTTCTCACTCCAGTTTTAAGGTGTGCTACAGCACCCCTAAAAAAGGTCTAACGCCACCCAAGATCCACACACCGAAAAGCTTCTGTTAAGTATTAATTATTTATCAGTAATGTTTCGGGCCACCTGCCCGTCCTCAGATTGGTTGGGGACCAAACGGACCGAATGGGACCCCAACCCCCTAGAAAACATCCAAATAATACATGAAATCATTTTTTATGGGACACCAGAAGTTTACCAAATGTCCCAAAAATCAATTAAATTATCCATCCATCCATCCATCCTCTACCACTTTTCCGGAGGTCCGAGTCACGAAGGCAGCAGCTCAAGCAGAGATTATTTTAATACTTAACGACAAGTGGCCATTCTTGTAACTAACGTTACACAAAATGCCCACATAGCGCATTAAATTATATCTAATATGGCCAAGTGACCTCAGGTCAACTAACGGGACACGTTTTCAAATATTCGAGACCCATTGTAATATAGTGCTTGAAATTTAATTTAATAATTTTGGGGTTTTGTGTCTCCTTTGGACACGTATGATGTTTCATCCAAATACTAACCAGAGATTTAAAAAGCCATCATTACATCTCGGTCATGAAGTTAAAAAAAAACGCACACTGAGCAGTCAGAGATGATTGAAGCTGCACCACCAGTTGTTGCTGAGCAGAGCTCACAGGTACATAAAGCAATGCTGCGTAAAACTATCTGCTGTTTTATCATGCAGGACTGAAGTCCATAGAATGTTTGGTATCATTAAATTAAGCAGATTCTCCTCTTTCAGGTGACTATAATAACATCACTGTCCTGATTTAGTATGTTTTTATAGCGGCTAATTATACCGGTATTCTTTTTCGGTGCTCCAGCACAATCGTCGGGTTTATCACATAAAACTGTGTAGAAACAATGATTGCTTACCTTTGTGCAAACGATGGTTTTCTGGTCGTTCACCTGGACCCATCCATTGGTTAATTGAACATGAGCCTCTAATGATTTATAGCTTTTAAATTGCTCATGGGTTTATGCGCTCACCCCACAAACCAGGTACGCAAACACATCTGACACTTGTCATGTTTACATGGACACAAGTAACCGGATTAAAAGCCTGATCGGAATAAAAATGTTTCATGTTAACATGCCAATCTGAATATTCTAACCCGATCACGCTCATTCGGATCAAAATTTCATTCCGATTGAGAGGGGTGGGTTATGCCGATTGTTAATCCGAATGGTGCACATGAAAGCACTTATTCCGAACGTAGGGCAGAAAATATGTTTACTGCGCACATCTGTACACCAGCCGCACTTCGACGTGACGTATTTCCGCCTTAGCAGCAGCTAGCGGAAAAAATAGCGGGAGTAAAACAAAACTGGTCTGTATCATCCTGCTGTCTCCCTCTGTTCGTCATGTGCAGAAGTATGTACTTGTAGCTTCATTATGGAGACCAGCAGAAGCAAAAGTACAGTCTGAATAACCCAATACAGGTCAATTTCGACACAAAGCAGGGCTTGCTAACACCGGAAGTTGCTTCTTCTTCTACTATTTTTGGAATGTCGAAATGTCGACGTGCGCATGTCAAAATGATTTATTCCATTCAAACGTGGGACACATGGAAATGCACGTCCTAATCAGATCAGCTTTTTCAGGATCCATGTAAACAGTAAAATTCTGATCTGAATTGTAATCAGATTGAAGAAATTTTGCCCATGTAACTGTGGCCAGTGTGACTCAAGGCAGCTGGTCGAGATCTGTGGTCCATTTCTTGTGCTCATATCAATTGATCCCATCTATTTTTAAATTTTTTTTAGAGGTAGCGCTCTTTTTCTTACTTATTCAGCTTCTCTGAATAAGGAATTTTAATTTTCTGTTTGCTCCGTTACATTGCACGTATCTCTGTTCCTGTTAGCAGTTGTCTACAGGAAAACAAAGAAGCCAGAACATGACAACGGCGACAACGGCCCAGAATGCAGTGCGGCATGACGTCAATGCCCATTTTCTATACTGAAGATTTAATGCTTAAACAATTATACCATGATGTTGCTGTGATTGCGTAGCTCTAAAGGATAATTCGGCATATGTGGAGAACATGAGGTGCGCAGGTGTGCTTGGGGGGGGGGGGGGCGGGGTAGCACCAGCTGGACCGGCATAACGCAGTCCTTCACAGAGAGCCAAGCCCATCCTGCTCGGTTAATGGGAGTCTCAGCTGCTGCTTCACTCATGCTTCACCTGTGTGCCACTGCCATCCTTTACGGCACTGCAGGTTCAACATGGCGCTTCTCCCGGTGCTGGTGTGCTCTCACAGTTATCTAAAAATTAAAAGTTAATAATAATAATACCACCATGATTGTGGAGCAGAATGGCCAGATAAATTGCATAGCATATGCAGACACATATGCAGGCTTTGACTAAATGACGACCAAACACACAAAAACACCCAAATAACGAAATAAATCATTTTTTATTTACTGACAAACTGGCAACACTGATGCAACAGTTGCAGTCAAATGGGTCATTCTGCTGTGTATAATAATGTTCGGTGTTTCGTACTTATAATATTGCTAAAATATAAAAGGATGCACTACAATTGGTCTCAAATATTTGTAAATGTGTCCTGTTATAGTACTGCATGAGTTTATTGATGATAGACTGTAAACTATACATATAAACTAAAATAATTATAAATGGAGACTGAACATCTCCCATTCCCCAAAGTGCAAAATACAACACTTGTGAATATAACTCCTAAAAGTTCACACACATAAGCCTGACAAACAAATAAACAAGGGTTCTTAAACAGTTGATAATATTGGATGTCCCATTCATTTTCAATAATTCTGTAATTAATATCCACACAATCAAATAAATCTTAGTGTTCAGTCCCTTTCATATTTGTCAAAGTCTAACATGTGGGATTGCCTACACATACACTACACCTGTTTGTATTCCATTTTCAAACACAGCCTACATTTGGGCATGTAAAGCCTAATGGGCTACCTGTTTTCAGACAAGAATACTTGCTTTCTACGGGCATGCACTAGTATATATGAACGTGATGTTTCTCATGAAGAATGTGAGTGAGAATATCCGGCAACCAAAGCCAACAATTTCGCTCATGACTGTCTCTCTTCCAGGTAGTTTTAAAGGCAGTGTGGGCCAAGGAGGAATTTCATTGTTAAGTGGGCTTGGACACAGTAAAGACCTGAGAGCTGGTGTTTAACAGGACTATTAACAGCTAGATGGGAGATCGATAAAGCAAGGTAGAGAGGAGGCGCATCTCTGTCACTGTGATGTGTTATTAGTGCCCGACAGCGGAGGGATCTGGCTTCTTTCCAGTCCCCCAGCCTTGTCATGTACTTTGCTCTGCAGCAATTAAACCAAAACCCCCACTTTCCACTTTGTGTTTCACATTCAAAGCCTGTAAATAACCATTTCATAAATTACAAAGCATTAACAAGTGTCGGTGCACGGCAGGATCTTTGACATAACAAATAATACCTTTAGCTCAGAGATTTATTTTGGCACCTTGGACATAATATCCTCTGAGTCTTTTAAACAACTGAAGTATTATGACTGTGATACCTTCAAGGTCTTGCATAATGTAGCACTCATACTGTATCCATACCCTTTACTATTTACTGAAAAAATGCTACTGCTCCTCCTACTGTTCCTATGAGAGTCAAATAATACACAACAAATAGACCAATACAAGATTTCTGCAGGTGACAGAAATGTAGTTATAAAAACTGAGGTGCAAATTAAAATCTACCACAAGATTAAAATAGACTAACCAGGGGGCTGATAGACTATACAACCAGTCTACAAGATGGCAGCACGTACGGATGCAGCAGCTTGTTGCTTGGGATTACTGTTCAGGTTCAGGTTACTTTATTTGTACCCGTAGGTAGATTTGTTTTGCAGTCAGGTGACATCCATATTTACAAACCACAGTTACATTCAACATGAACACAAACACAGGCACACATGTAGCTGACTATAAACATGATAAAAGTGCTCAAGGCTCCACCAATCAGGACATAGGACAAAGAGATAAGAGAAAAAACAAAGAGAGAAGAGAGAAGGTTCATATTAAAAAGTTAAAGACTAGTCAAAGAGGTTAAAAACTCAAAAGTCTAAAACCCAATAAAAGATTTAGAACCCAAATAATAAAACTACAAAAATAAGTAAATATAAAATAAAATTAATAAATAGGTAACTAAATTATGAGCAATATATTGTTACATCTTGTTCAATTCTTTGACAGCAGCAGGAACAAAGCTGTTTTTGTAGCGCTGGGTTCTACTTTTTGGGACAGCAAACCTCCGTCTGGAGGGAAGAAGCTGAAAGTTGCAGTGCAAAGGGTGGGAGTCATCATTTAAAATGGAGGTAGCAATCCTCTGTACCTGTCTGGTGTACAGGGATGTCAGGCTCAGCTGTGACTCACCAAGCAAACGACTGGACCATCTAACTACTTGATCCAGGGATTTCCTCTGTTTCAGTTTTATCTGACCAAACCATGACACTAAAGAAAAGGATAAAACAGATTCAATAAAAGCCCGATAAAACATTGTCATTATGGTTTGGCCAGTTTGGAAGCGTGCAAGTTTCCTTAAACAATGCAAATGTTGCTGACCCTTTTTGCACACCCTTTCACAGTTCTCTTCAAAGTTTAAATTACTATCAATAATCGTCCCAAGATATTTGTAGGATTGTACACATTCAGTGGTCTGGCCTTTTAGTACAGTGACTTCGTGCCTGGGAGTTTTCCTTTTAAAGTCAATAATCATATCTTTAGTTTTTGTCGTATTTGGCTGCAGGTAGGAATCCTCACACTAGTGAACAAAATCATCAACTACTGGGTCATGGCCACTCTCACCATCCTGGAAGAGACTGTCAACAACTGAATCATCAGCATACTTTATAATGTGTCTGTTGTCATGTCTGCTCTGACACATGTTTGTGTACAGGATGAAGAGTAGTGGTGACAGCACACACCCCTGCAGAGAGCCAGTAGAAGAACACTTTTGGTCGGACAGTGTACCATTGACCCTTACTCTCTGTGTCCTGTTGGTTAAAAAATCCAGAATCCAACCCACCAGATTATTACTCAAAACAAATTGTTGCAGGAGCCTTTCAACTAAAATATGAGGTTGGATTGTATTAAAGGCGGAAGAAAAGTCCACAAATAAAAGCCTGGTGTGTGTCCCATTAAAATCCAGATGTTTAAAAAGAATGTTAAACAGAGTGACAGTGGCATCCTCTACTCCTCTGTGGGGCCTATAGGCAAACTGAAAAGGATCCAATACATGCTTAGTCTGCTTTAGGACCTCAAATCTGACCAGTTTTTCAAAAATTTTCATTAAAATTGAAGTCAAAGCTACTGGTCTAAAATCATTTACTGTTTTAGGACAGCTGGATTTTGGAACGGGGACAAACACAGCATCTTTCCAGATTTTAGGCACATGTTGTGTCTGTAAGGACTTATTGAAAATGTAGTGAAATACAGGACTCAGCTCATGTGCACAGGACTTTACCAAGTGCCCACATATATTATCAGGGCCCTGACTTTTGTTCACTTTTACAGCACAGAACGCCCTTTTAACATCCTGCTCCTCAATATTAAAGTGCTGACTGTCTTTGAGTTTCTGTTTCAAACCTTGGGTTTCTGTGCTAAAATCAAAGGAGTCAAAACGACCATAAAAACAATTAAGAGCATTAGCCAGCTCTGTGTCTGAACTAAAAACATCTAAAAACACACGATTACTGTGCTCTGTGCTCTGAAGGCCTGCAATAGTTTTCATACTGGCCCAGGCTGAACCAAGTTTCTTTGTTGCCATCTTGCTTTCCAACTCTGATTTATAATTCTGTTTTGCTCTTAAAATTTCGGCCTTCAGCTCTTTTGTGGCAACCTGCAGCTCAGAAACAACCCCCTGTTTAAAGGGGGTTGCAGGATTTAACTGATTTTGTAACCCATGGCTTGTTGTTGGGATATATCTTGACACGTTTACGTGGAACGATCATGTCTATACAGAAAGCCATGTATGAGCATGTCACGTCCACTAACGAGTCCAAATCTTCTCCACAGGCTGGTGTGAACACCTTCCAGTCTGTACAGTTAAAGCATTCCTGGAGGCAGTGCACTGAATCCTCTGTCCACACATTTATGTCTCTGGTCTTTGCCTTGTCTCTTCTGAGAGCAGTTTTAAATGTGGGCAGCAAATGTACACAGTTGTGATCTGAGGATCCTAAAGGGGGAAGGGGAATAGATTTATAGACCCTCTCAATGGATCCATAGCACAGGCCCAATGTCTTTTTTTGCCTGGTTGGGCAGGAGACATACTGATAAAAGTTTTTAAGTGTCTTCTTTAAAGAAACATGGTTAAAATCCCCAAGGATAAAATGTGGAGCCTCTGGGGAAATTGACTGCAACCTCTGTACCACATCGAAGATGGTGCTGGAGGCGGAGTCAGCATCCGCTCTTGGGTGAATGTACACAGTCGTTATGAAAAGTTGGGGGAACTCGCGGGGTAGATAAAAGGGGCGTAGTGACACGGACAGAAGCTCCACATCTGGTGTACAGATCCGCTCTCTGACCGTGACAGATATACAGTACTGTTTATTGATATATAAACATACGCCGCCCCCCCTGACATTTCCCCGTTACCTCTTCCTGCCGATCCGAGCGAAGTGGGGCTCCATAGCCGTCAATCCACAGGTCCGCATCCCGGTCATGTGCCGTAAGCCACGTCTCCGTGTAAGCCATGACACAGCAGTTCTTGAAATCCTTCTGATATCGTACATTCCCTTGAATTTCATCCACTTTATTTCTCAAAGATTGTACATTCCCCATAATAATGGAAGGAAGAGGAATGCGGTTAAGCTGACGCCTCCTCAGACTTAATCTTACGCCTCCATGCTTTCCGCGTTTCCTCCTCTTGTCTCCCTTTTCATCGCTGTGTGCGTTTTTGTGTTTTTTATGTCTTTTTTTGTCCTCTTTCTGTGAAGGACTAATCACCTACAGTCGTCAGGACTTATTAGGTATTGGCTCCCAAGCACGGTGGTGCAGTGATTAGCACTGTTGCCTTACAGCTAGAAGGTTCCTGGTTCGAATCCCCAGGCTGGCAGGGGTTGGAACCTTTCTGTGTGGAGTTTGCATGTTCTCTCTGTGCTGCGTGGGTTTACTCCGGGGGCTCCGGTTTCCTCCCACAATCCAAAGACATGCATGTTAGGTTAATTGGCTGTTCTAAATTGTCCCTAGATATCTGTTTCCTATAGGCCCTTAGAATAGAGTGTTAGTGCTAGTGAAAGCGCTTTGAGTGGTCTTTGTGACTAGAAAAGCGCTATATAAGTGCAAGTTAGTTAGTTAGTTAACTCCGACATTAATTAGTCCTTATACTCAGGCACATCGTATCCCTGCAGAGATTGCGAGACCACCAGGCACTCTGTGGATTGTTGTCAGGCCCTGTAGGTGACGGAGACGGTGTCAGGAGAAGAAGTAAAAGCGAGCATACAGAGCAGGCCTTGGAGCTCACCTATGCAAACAACATGACCCCAACCCCCCCGCTATCATCAACCTTCCTCACCAACGGCAAATCTCTCACCAACAAAACAGATGAGCTACAGTCACAGATCACCTCCAACCACTTCATCCGAGACTGTGGTATTGTTATTGTGACGGAATCCTGGCTGGACCCACTAATCTCAGATGCTACGGTGGAGCTGCCAGGCTAAGACCATAACAGAGATTCCAGTAAAGGAAGAGGTGGAGGGCTCTGTGCTTTTTTGCTCCAGGCCTAGTGTGTTAACAGCAGGATAATACACAGCCACTGTTCACCAGACTTGGAAGCCATGTCCTTTCAGTGCAGGCCTTTCTATCTACCTCACAAGCTAACAGCAGTCTTCAGCTATCACAGCTATTTACATTCCTCCCAATGATAAAGTTAGCTCAGCACTCAGCCACCTTTAGCTCATTACTAGTAAGCAGCAGAGAGACCACCCTGATGAAGTCCACATAATTGCAGGGGATTTTAAAAAAGCATGCTTAAAGGCCAACTGTCACGTAACAGGGTACTTTAAATATCTTGAAACTAGATATAAAAGGGAACCGATCCGTTCGGGTCTTGGTGCATATGCTTCAGTAACAATGGAATATTCGTTAATTTAAAACTGCCGCGCTTGGCCTGACACGGCCCCTGGAATCGCCTGGGGAAGAAGGCGGAAGTGACGAAATCGATTGTACCCTAGTTTGATGCTTGGGGTATTTCAATTGATTGTTTATATGGAGACTGGAAGGTTGAAGTGAGCAACAAGAAAGAAAAAATTGGATATTTCACGCATACCTTAAAACGGGACTATCAGGGACAGCTGGGTAATAAGGGACACTTCTCTGGGAAATGTTTTCTTACCTGTCAAGTGAGACGTTTTCGCCGTACTTCAACACCGTAAAAAGCGGCTATAAGCAACGGCGGAGCAACAAGGCACACCTCTCTGGGATCTCTGTCTGTTCCGCAACCGCTGCACAGCTCAACGTGTTAAACCATTGTCCTAATGACTTCTCATGGTAGTGAGAATTGCTCCCGCTGAGCGATCAGCCCGCCCAGACAATTAAACTAATGAGTGACTCCACACTTCGAACAGTAGTGAGAAGCGCTCCCACTGAGCGATCAGCCCGCCCCAGCTGTGGGTGATCACACACAGGACTGCTCCTCAAGACACTCAGTTTTTTTTCCAGTATATTTTTTCTTTTGGGCGTACAGAAATGGCAATACGCCCGTTTTTGCTAAAATTGCATTTTCCCCGTATTTTCCTTAAAATATTTGACAATAACAACACGAACTACATTTAAAACATTTCCCAGAAAAGTGTCCCAAACCCCTGCGCCGTCTCCCACAGCCGCGCTTGGCACCAAAATACGGCAAAAACGTCTCCCTTGACAGGTATGCGCCTCCATTTTCATATTGATCTGGTCAATTTCTTGACAGCAGCGGCTGTCCTCCACTGTAATAATAATGGCTTCCGAAAAATCAATATTTATGGGGCGCCCTCGACAGACCCCCTTCGGCTTCGCAATTCTAGAGGCGATTAATGTCCAGTTCAGTGACATTTTCCACTGGTTCTGCTCTCTGGTCATCGTTGGAACTGTTGTCATCAGACAAAGCATCTGATTCCGTCTCGGACGGCTCGAACCGGTAAGGTTCTATGCCTCTGTCACTGTCTGAACCACTGACAAAAAAAAAAGACAAAACTAAACTAATTTGTTCACAATCGCTGTGACTTTCCGTCATGATTGTCCAATGTTGATAAGTGTGAATGTGGATAGGCAGGGCAGCCAGGGTACAACTGGTGATGTCAAAAACATGGGCGTGGTCTGGACTGGCTGTCACAAGCCAGCAAGCAAGGTGGGGCCTTCACCTGGTGTATTTTGTGCAATTATGTAAATACAGGTGGGTGATATGGTCTCCGGTATGAATATTTGGTTTAAGCTATGTGTATTTTATCTAAATTCGTTGTCATTTAGAAAAAAAAAATACATGACATTTGGCCTTTAAAGACTGTGCGCCCCAAATTCCACCAACATGTAAAGTGTCCCACAAGGGGGAAAAGACACTCAACCATGTTTACAGCAACATCAAGCACGCCTACAGAGTCATGCCCATCCTCCACCTTAGACAATCAGATCAACTCTCCCTGCTACTTATCCCTGCTTACACCCTCCTCAGGAAACAATCACCCCCGACCAAACAGACAATAAAAACCTGGCCTGAAAATGCTCTCCTCCAGTTCCAGGACTGTTTTGCCCATACAGAGTGGAACAGCTTTGAACAGCAGGACCTGTAGTCTTTCATTGAGTCTGTACTTTTCTACATTAAGTGCTAGGTAGAAAACAGTCACCAAACACATCCAGGTCTTTCCAAACCGGAAATCCTGGATGACCAGTGAAGTCAAGGCTGTGATCAGAGCTCACAGCTCAGCCTTCAGGCAGAGGGACAGCTGTCTGTACAGCACCGCCAGAGCCAATCTGACAAGAGGCATCGAACAAGCCAAGGAGGCCTACTGGAGGAAGGTGGAGGGGTTCCTCATGGACAACAACCCCCAACAGATATGTAGAGGCATTCAAGCCCTCAACAACAACGGAGGCCAGAACCCCCAATATCTGACAGTAGCCTCTCTCTGGCAGAGGAGCTAAATGGCTTCTTGGCCTGGTTTGAGACCAACACACCACTGCGCACACTGCCCATCTCCTCCTCTTCCAGCTTGTCCCCTCTTTCTCTCCAGGAGCATGAGGTGAGAAGGAAACTGAGATCAGTGAAACCCCGAAGAGCTGCTGGACCCGACGGCATCCCAGAAGCTGTGGTCAAAGCATGTGCAGACCAGCTAGCAGGGATCCTCACCAAGCTGTTCAACCTCTCCCTGACACATGCCACCATCCCCACATGCCTCAAGGCCTCCACCATCATCCCCATCCCTAAAAAGACTGCAATAGACAGCCTGAATGACTACAGACCCAGAGCATTCACGTCTGTAGTCATGAAGTGTTTTGAGCAACTGGTGTCCCAGCACATCAGGGACTGTCTTCCCCCCTCCTTCGACTCCCATCAGTTCACCTTACAGGACAAACTGGTCCATGGAAGATGCCATCACCATCACACTTCAAGCGCTGAGCCACCTGGAGAACACAAAGCCCTATGTGAGGATGCTCTTTGTGGACTACAACTCAGTGTTCAACACCATCATCCCAGACATCCTGACCAACAAACTACACCACCTCCAGATCCCCCACCCCACCTGCTCCTGGATAAAAAATAAACTTTGTCACTAACCACCCACAAAAAGTCAGACTCGGCCCCCACCACTCCTCCACACTGTCACTCAGCACTGGCTCCGCCCAGGGCTGTATGCTAAGCCCTCTACTGTATGTCCTGTACACTTTTGACTGTATTCCAACTCATCCAACCACCGTCATCGTGAAGTATGTGGATGGCACCACCTTGGTTGGACTCATCACCGACGACAGTGAGAAGGCATACAGGGCTGAGGCAGAGAACCTGTTGATGTGATGCTCAGCAAACAACCTGGAACTGAATGCCCATAAAACCAAATAACTCATTATGGACTTCAGAAAGCACAGACAGGACCACATCCCCCTACCCATAAATGGAGACCGTGTGTAAACTGTCACCACCTTTAGGTTTCTGGGCACCCACATCACCTCTGACCTCTCCTGGACTAACAACACCAAGGCCCTGGTGAAGAAAGCCCCGCTGTGGCTGCACTTCCTCCATATCCTGAGAAAGAACAACCTGGATCAGAAGCTGCTGCTGGCCTTCTACTGCTGCTTAGTGGAGAGCGTGCTCACCTACTGCCTAGGTGCATGGTACGACGGCTCCATGGCTGAGAACAGGAAGGCTGTGCCGAGGGTTATTAACACCGCCCAAAAAAATCATCAGTGGGCCTCTGCCCTTCCTGGAGGACATCTCCAGATCCTCTTGTCTCAGGAAGACCAAGGCAGTCACAAGAGACCCCTCACATCCCGCCCACCACCTGTTTGACTTGCTTCCCTCTGGACGACAGTTCATATCAATCAGGCCCCACACCCCCAGACTGACAAACAATTTCTTCCCCTCGGCCATCTGGATTGCAAACAGCGAGAGGTCTATCCCCTCCCCCCACCACTCACACATACATAGAATTGAAGATCTTTTAATTGTTAAAAAAAACATTGATCCATCTGTTGAGCCACTACTATAGCGTGTATTTTTATCCACCTTATTGCTAGGCCCCATGATGCCTTGCATGAATTATGGTAGCAACTTCCGGTACTAGATTAGAACGTATGGTTGTCAATTCAATTCAACTTTATTTATATTGTGCCATGTCACAACAACAGTCATCTCATAGCACTTTCAGCTGTACGGGAAACCCCCACAATTGCAGAAAGACCCCAGCAACCTCCAGCAGAACCAGGCTCAGGGAGGGGCAGTCATCTGCTGCAACTGGCTAGGGGGTTGAGGGGATAGAGAAGATGAAAAGAACAGACATGTAGAGAGCAAACAGCATGACAGGGACTCAATCTGTGGGAGAGAACAAACAGATGTTAATGACCAGCAAAAATATTTCATTGAGAGTGAAGAAAGGAGTGAAGCCCAGTGCATTATCGGAGGTCTGCCGGCTGTCTAAACCCATTAGCAGCATAACTAAGGGAGGGTTCAGAGGCACATGATCCCTCCCTAATTATAGGCTATACCAAAAAGGAAGGTTTTAACCCTCTTCATAAAAACAGAGATCGAGTCTGATTCCCGAATCCAGATTGGCAGCTGGTTCCACAGGAGAGGAGCTTGATAACTTCAACTTGTCACTGAAATGGGACACTTTTCCTTTTTGGAAAAACAATGACTTCAGCATCAGAAATGCGGGAACACGGCCTTTTGCACCTCAAAAACAGTAATATAATCATACCACTTAACACAACTATCTAGGGATAGGAAAATGACCTTAAAAAGTGGCTTGGTAGACAGTAGCTCCGTTTGTTAGCACCACTGCTAAGATGCTAACGTTATAAACAAATAAAAGCTCTGAGAGATGTGACCCGTGCTGCCAAAATAAGTCACTTTGAGGAAATTATCAAAATTGAGTTAACGTTTTTTCCATATTCCATATTGAAAAACCTTCAAAATTATATTTAATTTGTAGGAAGTGCGCAAAAACAGACACGGAAAAAACAATTTGTTTATATTTTAGCTAGGTTTAAAACTCACATTCAATCGGTCAGGAGTTATGTCTTCTACCAAAACATATGTATTTTTAGAAAGTACGATTTCTAAGTTTTACAATGATTTCAGGCACTGACAGGGGTTTTCCTGGGACTTGCCGCTAGCAAACAAAGAAAGAGTCATGATTTATGACTTCTTGTGCCTGTAGCTCATGAAGTGTTGGCCTTGGGTTCCAATCTATAAAATAATTCTTTGCTGAAGAAAAATTGTTTCAACTCAAAAGTCTGGTCATGAACTGCTTCTCTCACCCAAGGATCAGAGCTGTAACACTACCCATCGGCCATAACGTGGAAGTTAATTCCTTCTACAGGACTTAGTCATTCTTCTTTTTCTGCTCTTTGGCAAAGGAATGTTCCAAATCGACAGATTTACGGTTGATATAATCCAGATTTGGGAGTCAAGATTATCCAGTAAACAACCAGACAGTTTTACAGTGCCATCTGGTGGACGAATCAGGAATATTTAATTTTGTTTCCTCTTTGCAGTGGAATTTATGCATTATGGACAAATAATTTATATTCTTTCTCTCAAGACAGTATCCGCTACTGAAGACATGGTTGAACTCTGGGATGGACAATGGTGGTGAAATGTTTTTATTGATATGATTTAATATGTTATTTTATTTTCAGGAAGAAATTAACTTTTGCATGCTTGCCATCAAGGAATTAATCGTATGTACAATGAAGAGACCTTGTGTGTGTTCCTTTTATCAAGTAGGATATGTTAGTCACTAAAGTTGAAAGAATTTATGCTTTATTCAGCAACATACTATATGTGTCTTAGGGGAGAGTCTCACTTTTCATATTAAATGTCTCTCCCCCTCCTCTTCTTTCTGCTGGGAGACCCACAGAGCCCTGAACTTTGAACTGACCAATGGCCTCCCAAACCTATCTTCATTGCCTTTTTAGGTTGAGTTTATGACTTCTGTTGAACAAAACCCCATATAATTGGTTCAGCTCAGGTTTCATGAAAATCAGTGAAATTCTGCCACAACCGAAAAAAATCTTCCCTTTGTTCAGTTTTTGGGGCGTTGGTCAAGCTGTAAGGAGCAGACTTCTCTGCTCTCCCATTTCTATCTTCCAAGTAAAGCCCAGAGCCTGTCATGCTCTGTGAAAATTTTTTCTTTTCTTTGAAGTTCACTTTTTCTTATTTTAATCTTTTTCTTTAAATTACCGTGTAAGAAGATTTTATTTGATTTTTTTAAAAGCTTAAAACAACTCATTTAAACCGCCAACATAGGAAGAAACAGATTTGTGATGTGTTTTTTCCTCAGTTTGAATTTCTGATGGGACTTTGTACAATAAACCAATTCCTTCTCCAGTGCATAAGAGAAGACCACAGCCAGCCTGCTGAAGAACCAGCCCTTTGTGATCTCGGGAGTAGGCCATAACTGTTGTAAGGAGCCTGTCTGCCAGTATTCAAACAGAACCCACACCGGTCCAGTTGAAATAGAATCCAGTGGACCACCTGCTACCTACTGGGATACAATGATTCTGCTTGGCTGGCGGTCTGTTTAATTTAAACTTAATTCTTCAGAATATTCCTGGTATAAGTTCTTTAAACTTAATTTCATGCAAACCCCCATTAGAATTTCAAAATGCATTTTGTCCTTTCATTAATTTACGTTCTTTTTCAGAGTAACACCAATGTTCCATTTTTAAAAATAGTTTAATCATCATTTTCTTCAAAAGATTGCATCCACTTTTCTTAACCAATGCTATTTTATGGTTTTCCAATTTCCAGTATACTGACAAGTTAAACTACGTTTTTTTTCACTTCCACAAATTAGATTAGATTAGATTAGATTCAACTTTATTGTCATTACACATGTATGAATACAAGGTAACGAAACACAGTTTAGCATCCAATCAGAAGTGCAAAGGACAGCAGTGCAGTATATACGGTAATTAACAGTATGTGCAATTTAAGCAAATATATGCAAATATATGCAGCAGTGCAGAAAGTTAAGAGTACTGTTATGTGCAAATAATGTGCAATAAGTTAGGTGTAGTTATGTAGTTATGCAGTTATGTACAGGTGAGGATGGTAAAAGATGATTGTAAAGAAACTGTTCCTAAACCTGCTGGTTCTAGTCCGAAGGCTTCTGAAACGTCTTCTGGAGGGGAGAAGCTGGAACAGTCCATGAGCAGGATGGTTGGAGTCCCTAAGAATGCTGCGTGCCCGGCGCAGACATCTTTTCCTGTAGACGTCCTCTATAGCTGGAAGTGGAGTCCCTGTGATGCATTGGGCGGTTTTCACCACCTGCTGCAGCGCCTTGCGGTCAGCTACAGAGCAGCTCCCATACCAGACTGTGATACAGTTGGTCAGGGTGCTCTCTATAACGCAGCGGTAGAAGTTGCCCAGGATGTCAGTTGACAGATGGTTCTTCTTCAATGTCCTCAAGAAGAAGAGGCGCTGATGGGCCTTCTTGATCGGGCTGGTGGTGTTAACTGACCAGGACAGGTCCTCCGAGATGTGGGTCCCCAGGAATTTGAAGCTGGGGACACGTTCAACAGCTATGCCATTGATATGGATGGGGTCATGTGTCTCTTCCCTCTCCTTCCTGTAGTCCACTATGAGCTCCTTGGTTTTGCTGGTGTTAAGGAGCAGGTTATTGTCAGCGCACCAAGTAGCCAAGTGCTCAACCTCTGCCCTGTAATCTGACTCGTCGTTGTCCCTGATGAGTCCAATCACCGTGGTGTCATCTGCGAACTTTATGATGGAATTGGATCCATACATAGGCCTGCAGTCATGGGTGTAGAGGGAGTAGAGGAATGGGCTGAGCACACAGCCCTGTGGTACACCAGTGTTGAGTGTGATGACGGAAGAACGGTTGGGGCCTGACCTAACATGCTGGGGTCTGTTGGTCAGAAAATCCATGATCCAGTTGCAGGTGGAGGTACTGATTCCCAGGTCCCCAAGTTTAGTGAGCAACTTGGAGGGGATAACTGTGTTGAATGCTGAGCTGAAGTCAATAAACAGCATTCTTGCATAGGTGTTCTTGTCATCCAGGTGTGAGAGTACATAGTGCAGCGCTGTAGAAACCGCATCCTCTGTACTCCTGTTGCTCCGGTAGGCGAACTGATGAGGGTCCAGTGTAGGGGGCAGGCTTTTTTTGAGCTGTGCCAAGACCAGTCGCTCAAAGCACTTCATGACTATGGGCGTCAGTGCCACAGGGCGAAAGTCATTTAGGCACGATGGTGTTGAATGTTTCGGCACTGGTACTATTGAAGTGGTCTTGAAGCACGCTGGTACCACGGCCTGGGCCAGGGACAGATTGAAGATGTCTGTGAAGACCCCTGCCAGCTGCTCAGCGCATGCCCTCAGCACACGCCCAGGAATGCCATCAGGGCCAGCAGCCTTACGTACGTTGACATGACTCAGTGCATTACGGACGTCGGTGTGGGTGAGTTTGAGGTGGTGGAGGTCATCAGAGGGTGGGAAATTGATGTTCTTTTCGTTGTTGTCCTTGTCAAAATGAGCATAGAAGTTATTTAGCTCATTGAGAAAGGGCACAGTCATGGCTATAGGTATGGAGTTGCTGGGCTTATAATAAGAGATAGCTTGAATGCCCTGCCACATACGTCGGGGATCAGAGTCCCCAAAATGTTCCTCCACCTTCAGCTTGTAGCTGTGCTTGGCCTTCTTGATGCCCCTCTTCAGATCTGCCCTGGATGAACTGTAGGCCTGTGCATCACCAGATCTAAAGGCATTGTTACGTGCTTTTAGCAGAAGTCGCACTTCTCTGTTCATCCACGGCTTCTGATTTGGGTACGTGGTGATCTGTCTTTCCGTGGTGACACTGTCAATAGTGGTGTTGATATGGTCCAGGACTGAGTGGGTGTAAGAGTTGATGTTTATGTGGGAGCCACAGGTAGCCTGAGAGGTGAACAAATGTTTGATTCACAGGTTACACTCAGTAACTCAATAACAGTCTATGATGCTCATAATACAGGTAGAATTCCCAGACTTAAGTTATCCAAATGTGTTAACCTCTTCTGACCTTTCTTATTAAACCATTGAAAGACATATGGGAGTTAATGTTTGATTTCATGTCCGTCTTCTTGATTTTCAGCAGACAAGAAGTCACAAGGGCTTTTTTTTTTTTTTTAGACCGATTCATAATTGCAATCCTACGGCAATCCGTAGGATTGCTGGACTCACCCTCAGAGATAGGGTGAGGAGCTCAGTCATCCGGGAGAGGCTCAGAGTAGAACCGCTGCTCCTCCACATTGAAAGGAGTCAGTTGAGGTGGTATGGGCATCTGATTAGGATGCCTCCTGGACGCCTCCCACTTGAGGTGTTTCAGGCACGTCCCACTGGGAGGAGACCCCGGGGCAGACCCAGGACTCGGTGGAGAGACTATGTCTCCCAGCTAGTCTGGGAACGCCTTGGTATCCCCTCTGAAGAGCTGGAGCAGGTGGCTGGGGAGAGGGAAGTCTGGGCTTCTCTGCTTGAACTGCTGCCTCCGCGACCCGGACCTCCGGAAAAGCGGTAGAAGATGGATGGATGGATGGATGGATTCATAATTGGTACAAATAAAGAACTGTTAATAAAATTGTCCTTTTGGACTGGTGCCCCAACAAGCTAATGTTCTGATAAATGAAAGTAAATTTTCATCCCTACTCACATTCATATTTACATTACTACTTGTACCAACAATAAAACACCTATAAAACCCATAAATCCACTACACTCGTAATGACGCAGTGCAGCATGGGTCACATATATCAATGTCTCCACCACTATAAAGTCAGTTGCATTTTGTTAAAATATGTTGGACATAATCAGATTTACCTCAGAGCAGATGTAGAATCTAGTCAGAGCAACAAAGAACCCTCCATTTATACAGTCTAAGGCACAACCACAAACACCAGCAACAAGTACCAGTACTATGCCAAAACATTCAAAAAATACAAAAACTACAAGTGCTGAAATTTGCTGTCACTTGAGTGCAAAAAACATGTGGACTATACATTAAAATGAATTGAAAAACTTTTAAAAATGCTATTTTAAATTCCCTTGTTACTCCACTCTTGCTGACTGATTTAGCATTACCTCAGCCGAAACTGGAAGTCTTGCCCATTATCGTTCCTACAGCAGCATACCCAGGAATAAGGTGGATACTTCTTATTTATTCTGTTTGTGTGCTATTTTATTTAAATGTGTACTTTATATCTCTGTTTTTATATTTTAGAATTTACTGCACAGTAGCCTGGTGGAGCACCCACAATTTCATTGTATTTTACAACTGTACAATAACAATAAAGCCTATTCGACCGTGTCCCTCATGGTTTCTTGTGGGGGGTGCTTCAGAGTATGGGACATCAGGCTCGTTGCTACAAGCTATCCTGTCTCTATATGACCGTTGCAAGAATTTGGTTCATATTGCCAACACTCAGTCAAACTCATTCCCAGTGAGAGTTGGACTCTGCCAGGGCTGCCCTTTGTCACTGATTCTGTTCATTATTTTTATGGACAGGATTTCTAAGCAAAGCCAAGGAACAGAGGGTGTCATGTTCGCTGGCTACAGGATCTCGTCTCTGCTGTTCGCAGATGGTGGGGTCCTGCTGACTTCATCAAGCAATGACCTACAAGTCTTACTGGAATGATTTGCTACTGAGTGTGAAGCGGCTGGGATGAGAATCAGTACCTCCAAGTCAGAGTCCATGGTGCTCAGCCAGAAAAGGGTGGATTGCATTCTCTGGGTTGGGGTCATGCCCCTGCCTCAAGTGGAGGAATTCAAGAATCTCGGGGTCTTATTCACAAATAAGAAGAGAATGGAGATTGTCAGATGGCTTGGAGCAGCATCTGCAGTGATGCAGATGTTGGACTGGTCTGTCGTGGTGAAGAGGGAGCTGAGCTACCCCGCCCCCATCTCGGCCTTTCTGATCACATATCTGTGATGCTGCTGCCTGCCTACAAACCTTTATTGAAGCGCAGCAGGCCAGCAGTGAAACAAATTAGAATTTGGCCAGAGAGTGCAACCTCTGCACTGAAAGACTGTTTTCTGCACACAGACTGGGAGGTCTTCAAAATAGCAGCCTCCCAGGAAGACAAGACAGATGTGGAGGAGTATGCTGATACGGTCACCAGCTACATCGCGAAGTGCACAGAGGATGTCACTACAGTGAAGACCATCACTATGCGGGGTAACCATAAGCCCTGGATGACTGCAGAGGTGCGCTCGCTGCTTACAGCCAGAGATGCAGCCTTCAGAGCGAAGGACAGGATCGCCCTCTGCTCAGCCAGGTCTGCGCTCTCAAAGGTAATTAAGGTGGCAAAGCGCGCCTATGCGGAGAAAATCCAGGGACACCTCTGTGACACTAGGAACACCAAGCAGATGTGGCAGGGAGTTCGGACACTGACGGGCTATAAGTCTAGGCAGGGGGTCGATGATGACGATGCTTCGCTTCCAGACAGGCTTAACGACTTCTTTGCACGTTTTGAAGCATCAAACTCGACAATCAGAGGGAGGGCTGGCCCATCCCAACCATCGGTCGGACCAGCTTTTACCATCAACACAGCGGACACACGGAGGACCCTAACCAGAGTCAACCCACGTAAAGCTGCAGGTCCGGACAACATTCCGAGACGTGTGCTCCGAGACTGCGCAAGCGAGTTGGCGGATGTCCTGACTGACATTTATAACATCTCCCTGAGTCAGGCCATCGTTCCCAGATGCTTCAAGACCTCTATCATTGTACCGGTGGCAAAGAAACCAGTTGTGTCCTGTTTGAATGACTATCGTCCTGTTGCACTGACACCAATTGTGAAGTGTTTTGAACGGCTTGTCAAACCACACATTACAGCCTGCCTCCCTGCATCACACGACCCGCTCCAGTTTGCATATCGTTCAAACCGCTCCACGGAGGATGCTATAGTCACCACCCTACACTCTGTCATCACCCACCTGGACCAGAAAGACACCTACGCCAGACTCCTGTACATTGATTTCAGTTCAGCATTCAACACCATTATTCCCCAGAGACTGATGGAGAAATTACTCCTTCTCGGTCTGAACACCGCCACATGTCTCTGGATCCTGGATTTCCTGACTGAGAGACCTCAGTCTGTCCAGGTTGGAAACAACATCTCCAACTCTGTCACGCTGAGCACCAGATCCCCTCAAGGCTGTGTACTCAGTCCACTGTTGTTTACACTTCTAACACATGACTGTATCCAGACACGAGGGGAACCAGATTATTAAGTTTGCAGACGACACCACGGTGGTGGGACTTATTCAGAGGGATGAGGAATCAATGTACAGGGAAGAAGTGAGAGACCTGGAGGTCTGGTGCAGGGAGAACAATCTGGTGCTCAACGTGGACAAAACGAAGGAGATGATTATCGACTTCCGGCGGTCACAGCCTGAGCACGTCCCCCTCAGCATTGGCAGCCGTTTAGTGGAGAGAGTGGAGAACATCAAGTTCCTCGGAGTGCAGATCTCGCAGGACCTGACCTGGAGCAAGAATTCCTTGGGGATCAGGAAGCAGGCTCAGCAGAGACTGCACTTCTTGAGGGAACTCAAACAGGCCTCTCTCCCCATCTGCATCCTCAGGTCCTTCTACAGAGGTGTAGTGGAGAGTGTTCTGACGTACTGCATTGCTACATGGTACTCCAGCTGCAGTATGTCAGACAAAAAAGCCCTGCAGAGGATAGTCAAGGGGGCTGAGAGGGTAATTGGAGTCTCCCTCCCCTCTGTCCAAGAACTTTTTCAGAACCGTTGTAGGAGCAGAGCACTGAACATTGTCAAGGACCGTTCTCACCCTCTGCATAAACACTTTGAACTTCTTCCATCTGGTAAACGATTCCGGAGCATCAGAGGCAGAACCACCAGACTGATCAACAGCTTCCTTCCACAAGCTATCAGGATGCTGAATAGTTGACCCGGAATCTCTCATACACACTCCTGCACCTACGGACATTTTGTATATTATTTGTATATTATAGTTAGTTTTTTTTCCCCAAGTATGTCTCAGGGATGTGTGAATGGATGGGGGTGGGGGTGGGGATGGGGGGGTGAAGCTATGTGGGAGTGTGTCTTAAATCATGCTGCTTCTATTTATATGGATGCCGAGAGAAATGCAGTTTCATCTTGCCTGCACTACAGTTGTATGTACAGCAATGTGACAATAAAGTTTGATTTGATTTGATTTTTGATTTGAGCTCCAAAGCAAAGCTGTCAATTTTCCAGTCAAGCTTCATTCCTACCCTCACCTATGTTCATCAACTTTAGGTACTGATCAAAATAATAAGACCAGGGATATATGTGGGTGAAATGAGCTTCTCTGTTGGGTGGCTGGACTCACTCTTTAAGAATGGATGAGGAGCTCAGTTATCCCAGAGAGGCTCAATGTAGAGCTGCTACTCCTTCACATCAAAAGAAGCCAGTTGAGGTGGTTTGGGCATCTGATCAGGATGCCATCTGGATGCCTCCCACGAGAGGTGTTTTGGGTACATCCTACTGGGAGTAGACCCAGGACACGAAGGACAGACTATGTCTCCCAGCTGGCCTGGGAACACCTTAGTGTCCTATCTGAAGAGCTGGAGGAAGTGGATGGAGAGAGGGAAGTCTGGGCTTCTCTGGTTCGACTGTTGCCCTCTGCAACCCAGATCTCTGTATGAGCAATGGATGGATGAATGGCAAAACAATCTTCAGAACATCATTGGATTCAGTCTTTTCCAATACCAGTCTCTTTCCAACTATTGAAACTTTACAAAAAATTTGAATATGAAAATGTAAAAAGGCATCTTACTTAAGTCTTACAAGAGTGCACAAAATTGGGATGGTCAGCTGTTTTCCCGTAGAAGATATGATAATTCATATATTTCAGAGAATTGAAGAAATATTTAGATCAGGCAAGGAGCCATCATCCTCTGTATAAAATGTGAAAAAAATCATTAAGTGATCTATGTTTCTCTCAGAATCCTAGCAAAAAAATGAAAGTCATCAACAACCTGAAGACCATTTATAACTATGGCAGAAAAATGAATTTTTCTTTTCTTCAATGTCGAATATAATACCACGCACTCTCTCAATTTTCCCTTGTCCCTGACTTAAAGAGTTTTTTTTTTTTTTTACTTTCTTACATTTGCAGTAACTGCTGAAGAAAGCACAATGGTAAATGTGTCTGGCGATGGTGGATTACATAGCATCACAGTTCAAGAACATGATGAAATTCATTTCCTAAAGCAGTTTTCTGTCACAGCAGGTCAAACCTTTTTTACAGCACAAGAGTAAATAAAAAACACACACTGTAATTATACTCTGTATACAGTGTGTTCTTGCCACTTATGTACATTATATAAATAAAAAATTCTGTGTATTTTTGTCTGCAGTGACATGAAAATGTGTTACCAGGTGTTTATTTATAGCCAACATTAAAAACAGTTTTTAATCACAAATGTTACATTAGGCAATTCTTTACCTTTTTGACTAATGTTGCACCTGTGAATTGTATGCATGAACCTCCATACATACTAGCATGACTGGTCATTCAGCCACGGCACAGCATGATGGTTTGAGTTGGTGGGAAAAAAGCACTGTTTGCTTGTAGCCAGTGCATTGAACCTGTGTACAGGGGTGGATGGGATGCATTCGTGACCACATCACCTGTTCTGTAGATGGTTCTGTTCAGGATGGTAGTGGTGGAAAGCAGCCTTAAACTGAACCGAGAAGAAATGGCTGAGTGAGGTGCACATGTGCATTCGGGTCTGGACTGATTTGTAATCGGCCTATAAACATCTCACGATATACAGTATATATCAACTGGTTGGGCACCCCTGATCTAGAGACTGTCAAACCAACCATATCAGTGTTGTTTTATAAATGGTGGTTGACAGACAAACTTTGGCCTAACAGGCTTCTGTAAAAATACTGTAGAGAACTTTTGGAAACTTGGGTTTAATGATACCAGTGAAGTGCAGCCCCCTTCACTCCATTCATGTGTCAGGAAATCCTACTCACAGCCCTTTAGAACAACACTATGTATGACTATAACCTTAAAATAATGTTTCCAAAATCATTTTGGAATAATGTTTCCAAAATCATTATACATCAATCTTTGACGGGGTGAATGTCACTTCCAGCATACCTGAGTGAACCTGCATCAGCTGATACAGCACTATTTAACTCCCTGGTAGGAACACTGAAAAGATGACAACTGACTTGTATTACAGTCTGAGTCCCATTAGCTAATCAAATGCATGACTTTAACCACCAACTAGCAAAGCACCCTGTTATTGGCTATTGACCAGGATCTGATCAGTAGCAAATGAGCTTGTCTTTGTGTTTTTTTTTCTCTGGTACATCATGTTTGATGTCGTTACACTGATGATGTCACAAACGTGGGAAAATGTGGCAATGGAAGTGAGTTTGCCAGTGTTCAACATTTTTTTTTCACATCTTGCCTTGCCAGTACAGGATAGCCAAGCCACAATATCCACCCTCCATCACTGGTTTGATTGTTTTGGTCCTCAGTCACCTCCGTGATGCTATGACATAGTAATGTTGATGCCTATGTCGTTGTGTAAGCTTGTTCACATGGGTGGTCTTCACATTGCATGAAGTGGGAGGTGAAGCCATTAAATACCCATGACTAATTCAGTCATTTGACCCGGGAGTGAATGCCACAGGGATGTGTTCCCATCAGGAAAAGCCAGTTTGTGAGTTTAAGCACATTTTTTGGCAAGTGGGAAACAAGCTAAGAAATGAATAGAGTGAATAGTGCAACTGTTCATTTGTGACCACAAGATATCCTTAATATCCAAGTTTCCAAATGTTCTATACAGTGCACTTTAAAATGTTTGTTTGTAACCAGGTATCAATAAACAGTGGATATAAAAGGTCTACACACCCTTGTTCAAATGCCAGGTTTTTGTGATGTTAAAAAAATGAGACCAAGATAAATCATTTCAAAACTTTTTCCACCATTAATGTGACCTATAACCTGTACAACGCAATTGAAAAACAAACTGAAATCTTTTAAGGGAAAAAAATAAAAAACAATAACCAGGTTGCATAAATATGCACACCCTTAAACTAATACTTTGTTACAGCACCTTTGGCTTTTATTACAGCACTCAGTCTTTTTGTGTAGGAGTCTTATCAGCATGGCACATCTTGATGTGGCAATATTTGCTCACTCTTTTTTGCAAAAATGTTCAAAATCTGTCACATTGTGAGGGCATCTCCTGTGCACAGTCCTCTTCAGATCGCCCCACAAATGTTCGATCGGATTGAGATCTGAACTCTGGCTGGGCCATTCCAAAACCTTAATCTTCTTCTGGTGAAGCCATTCTTTTGTTGATTTGGATGTGTGCTTTGGGTCACTGCCGGGCTGAAAGATGAAGTTCCTCTTCATCTTCAGCTTTCTAGCAGAAGCCTGAAGGTTTTGTGCCAACACTGACTGGTATTTGGAACGGTTCATAATTCCCTCCACTTTGACTAAGACCCCAGTTCCAGCTGAAGAAAAACAGCCCCAAAGCATGATGCTGCCACCACCATGCTTCACTGTAGGTACGGTGCTCTTTGGGTGATGAGCAGTGTTGTTTGCTCCAAATATACCTTTTGGAAATATGGCCAAAAAGTTCAGCCTTGGGTTCATCAGACCATAGCATGTTTTCCCACATGTGTTTGGGAGATTTCAAACATGTTTTTGTAAAATGTAGATGGGCTTGTATGTTTTTCTTCATAAGATAAGGCTTCCGTCTTGCCACCTTACACCAAAGCCCAGACATATGAAGAAGACGGGAGGTTGTTGTCACGTGTACAAAACAGCCAGTACTTGCCAGAAATTCCTGCAGCTCCTTCAATGTTGCTGTCGGCCTCTTGGCAGCCTCCCTGACCAGTTTTCTTCTCGTCTTTTCATCAATTTCCAGTTCTGGGTAATGTCACTGTTGTGCTATATTTTCTCCACTTGATGATGACTGTCTTCACTCTGTTCCAAGGCATATTCAGTGCCTTGGAAATTCTTTTGTACCCTTCTCCTGACTAATACCTTTGAACAATGAGATCCCTCTGATGCTTTGGAAGCTCTCTGCGGACTGTGGCTTGTGCTGTAAGATGTGACTACAAAAATGGAGGAAAAGCCAACTAGAACAGCTGAACTTTATTTGGGGTTAATCAGAAGCAGTTTAAATGGTGGCAGGTGTGTGATGACTCCCATTTAACATGAGTTTGAATTGGTTAACTCTGAACACAGCCACATCCCCAGTTATAACAGGGTGTGCATATTTATGCAACCAGGTTATTGTAAGTTTTTTGGTTTTTAGTTTTCCCCTTTAGCTGCACTGTCTCCTGCCGGAAGACTCTATAATGCACAGTGAATGCAGCTAGCAAGATCATCCGTGCCCCTCTGCCCTCCCTCTCGGACATCATTCACACTCACCTCACCTACAGAGCCATCAACATTGCAGGTGACACCTCCCACCCCTCACACTTCCTCTTCAGCCCCCTGCCCTCAGGGAGAAGGTACTGGAGCTTACGGATCCGCTCCACAAGACTGCTAAACAGCTTTGTTCACCAGGCCATCAGGACCCTGAACTCTACCCACTACACCCCCCCCCCCCCAATCCCCTGCCCCTGGACTGTAACACACTCACCCACACAATAACTCTACCTCAGCTGTTTGCACATAAAGACTTGGCACACCAACAGTACCACATCTGCTACTGTATGTCTTGCACCTTACTGCAACTATTTGCACAAACGCTATACCTGCTGCTGTCTGTCATTGCGATACTGATCATGCGCAGACCAATCTATCACTGGCCACAGTTACATGGGCAAAATTTCTTCAATCTGATTACAATTCAGATCAGAATTTTACTGTTTACATGGATCCTGAAAAAGCTGATCTGATTAAGACGTGCGTTTCCATGTGTCACACGTTTGAATGGAATAAATCATTTTGACATGCGCACATCGACATTTCGACATTCAAAAAATAGTAGAAGAAGAAGCAACTTCTGGTGTTAGCAAGCCCCGCTTCGTGTCGAAATTGACCTGTATTGTGTTATTCAGACTGTACTTCTGCTTCTGCTGGTCTCTGTAATTAAGCTACAAGTACATACTTCTGCATATGATGAACAGAGGGAGACAGCAGGACGATACAGACTAGTTTTGTTTCACTTCTGCTATGTTTTCTGCTAGCTGCTGCTAAGGTGGAAATACTTCACGTCGACGTGCGGCTGGTGTACAGACATGCGCAGTAAACATAGTTTCTGCCCTACGTTCGGAATAAGTGTTTTCATGCGCACCATTTGGATTAACAATCGGCATTATCCACCCCTCTCAATCGGAATGAAATTTTGATCCGAATGAGCGTGATTGGGTTAGAATATTCAGATTGGCATGTTTACATGAAGCATTTTTATTCCGATCAGGCTTTTAATCCGGTTATTTGTGTCCATGTAAACATAGTCACTGTCTGCAGCCCCATTACCGCAATGAACTTGCAATTTACCAGCATTATGGTTTACTGTACATAGGATTGCTGTGATTTTACAGTTATTTGCACGACGGGTAGCATGACTGTACATAGATTGTTGCTGTTGTTTTCCATTGTCATTCCTTCTTGTCTTGTATATTCTGCACACCACTAAGAGAGAGAGAAATGGCATTTCAATTCTACTGTATACCTGTATATATAGAAGTATTGACAAATTATCTTTGAATCTTTGAATAGATTTCAGTTTGTTTTTCAGTTGGGTTGTACAGGTTATAGGTAACATTAATGATGGAAAAAGTTTTGAAATGATTTATCTTGGTCTCATTTTTTTACATCACAAAAACCTGGCATTTAGACAGGGGTGTGTAGACTTTTTACATCCACTAAGTTTTTCAGCACATAAACATCTTTAAAACTGTATTTTTTATTTCATTAATTAAGATGTGTCTTTGTCATAGCAGCTCCAGGGATTGAACTGTATTTATTTTATACCCCTTTGTTACCAAATTGCATTTTATTGACTTCTGCCAACACAGCCTATTTGCCAAAATGTAAGTGATGAGTGTAGGAGGTCTGGGATGATTGTACTGGTCTGATATCGCTGAGCCTCGCTGCTTTAATGGATGGTTCACGCTGCAGCGTGTGTGTTAAGTGTGCTGTTGATGCAGGTATCTGTTTCATAAAATGTAAGGTTGAAACACTGCTTTAACCTTGCAATAGCACTACGCAACAAATCATTGGAATTTGTTTGTTGTTGGTGTTTTACCACATTAATGTTGCATACATTGATTTTTTTCCCCTCTCTTTCACTCTCTTGCTTTAAAGTGTGTCATAAGTGGATGTGCAGTTACCACTCCAGTTTGTCCTCCAGATGTCTCTTGTGAACTCCAGATGCTCTCAAATGCCGTCTCCCACAATCATCCTTCTTCATTCCCACTAACAATTAGATAATGAAATATTGATTTTTAGTTAGATTCATATTGATGCTATTAGCGTTGCATTGATAAATCACTGATGCTGGGAGCTAGACCAGGAAGATATTACTGCGTGTTAATCTGATGGATTTGCCTTCTTCCTGTGTGTCTCTTACCTGGGCTGTCACATCCTATATTTAGCTTCACACTGAGGACTTGACAAACTTCTTTTTCACTGTATAGTGATTCTGGGTTGACTGATTATTTGGTTGTTGATTAAGATGAGACAAATCACAGTTATTAAAATGGTTGTAAACAAAAGGATGTTAAAAACAATTTAAGTGAAGGAGAGAAAGTCACCTCTATATGAACCTTAATTGTGCTTTCCACATATACCAATGCTAGGAAGAAAGTTGTAGAGCAGTTACTTGGCTTCAGAAGATGATGATTGATGGCTTAGGATGAAAAAAAGATGTCTAGATGTGTTGTGGATCTGGATGAGCACTGCAGTATCTTGGCAATTCTCTCATCAGGAGCCGGGGAGATTTAACTGGTGGAAGCTGATGAAATTCCCACATTTGGCTGTCTGCTTGCAGTCAGCTGAGTGTGGATTGAATTGTGTGAGCACCAGGATCTGTATGCCTTCAGTCTGTGTTCTAACCTCCACTCATCTTCTTCTTCCATGAATATGAACTGGCAGCCTGCCAGAGCATCTGATCCCTGGGATATTCCTGAATTTAGGAATAGTTTAGTTCAAACTTTGTTTCATTAATTAATGTATATTTATAAAAAGTTTGATCAATAGTCAAATTTCTGAGTGTAAGAGAATGCAGTGTCAGATTACACGCCCCTTCATTCTCAGACAGTGAGAGAGTGTGAGGAGACTGGAGACAGGCTCCCTGCATCTTCTACAAGTAAACTACACTTACTGTATAATTCACATTATCATAACAGTCTTGGCTTTTATTATTATTACACGAAATGCTGTATATTTTTGGATCTTTCTGAAATAATTCAATACAGCAGAGAATGTATATCTTCCAATATTTAGTTTTTTTAAAAAATGTGACGTTTTCACTGGGGTGTTGCAAGTTTGTAATAAAAATTTACAGTATATAATAGGCTACTGTAACAGAAAGGACTGTATCTTTGGCCATTTTAATGACTGTATGATTTTTTTTTTGAGTGGCTCTACAAGTTAAGTTTAAAATAGGCTACTGTATATGTGGAAAAAGTCACGATTTTACCACAAGCTTTTCAAACTCCTTAGGATAAACATAAATTCATTTTAAAATAGACATAAACTTAGAGAAAAATCCATAGATTGATGTGAGAAAAAGTAATAAATTCACAAGAAAATGTTTGAAATTTATAAGAAAACCCCTTACAAATTTATAAGAACAAATGTCAAATGCACAGTAGTCCTAAATTTAGTGGGAAAAACAAAAAAAAAAATGAGGAAAGAGTTCACAATTTAAATGACAAAAAACGTTCAAATTTACAACAGAAAAGGCCTTAATTTACAAGAAAACTCATAAATCCATGAGGAAAAACCCCTGAAACTGTCAAAATAAAGTCACATCTCAAATAAGTTTTTAAATACATGCTTTGTTGCTTTTACTTTTTCATACTCATCCCCAAAATTAACGTAAATTTGGAAGAAAATATATCAAATAATATTTTACTGAAGATACAGTATTAATTTTATTTTACAAGCGCATCTGGCCCTCACAGTGTCTGCGGCGAAACATTCTGTTCTATCCCATTCTACTCTTTGTGCTCTCCAGGATAACCCAGCTTCCTGCCACCCTGCCGCTGGGTTCTCTCCCTGGATCAATGTGCTCATCCAGCCACTGTCCAACACCTGACAAGCCTCCTCTCCTCGTGGACATTCTCTCCCCCTCTCTCAAGTAAGAACTCTGACCATTATCACATTACCTAACCCCTGTGTCTCAGGATCTCCTACTTCTTCATGTTCCTCTCCATAGATTGGACTCACAGCCTCTGGAAGGATTACCCACGTAATCACTCTGAACATTTGCACAGATGCCAGTAACCCCTTGTGCTTCAGGATCTCTGGCTCCTCACCTCTGCGGTCCTGGACTCCCGTGCTTTCCTCTCTGTGGACCCTCATGGTATTTGGACCTTCAGCCTCAAGGTCAACATCCAAGTAGGGACTCGGAGTAAAATAAGACCCCTAAATGAACTCTTACCTCAGGACCCTCCGTAACCTGCGACATACGGGTTCAAGAACCTACCCATTTCTTGTTGCTAATCCTATACCCGTCTTGCTCCTCTGCTTGCAAGTAAGCTAACCTTGCAATATTACTCAGATGATACTTAATTCAATTCAACTTTATTTATATATATACACTACCGTTCAAAAGTTTGGGGTCACCCAGACAATTATTTTGTGTTTTCCGTGAAAAGTCACACTTATTTACCACCATGAGTTGTAAAATGAATAGAAAATATAGTCAAGACATTGACAAGGTTACAAATAATGATTTGTATTTGAAATAATAATTTTTTTCCAGATACTCAACCTGCTCAAAGGAAGGTCAGTTTTATAGCTTCTCTAACCAGCTAAACTGTTTTCAGCTGTGCTAACATGATTGCACAAGGGTTTTCTAATCATCCATTAGCCTTCTGACGCAATGAGCAAACACATTGTACCATTAGAACACTGGAGTGATAGTTGCTGGAAATGGGCCTCTATACACCTATGTAGATATTGCACCAAAAACCAGACATTTGCAGCTAGAGTAGTCATTTACCACATTAGCAATGTATATTAGATATTAGAGTGTATTTCTGATTAGTTTAAAGTTATCTTCATTGAAAAAAACAGTGCTTTTCTTTCAAAAATAAGGAAATTTCTAAGTGACCCCAAACTTTTGAACGGTAGTGTATTTCACAGCAACAGTCATCTCATAGTACTGTCAAACTGTAGGGGAAAACCCCACAATTCCAGAAAGACCCAAGCAATCAGGCAATCTCCTGTGAGCAAGCACTTGGCAACGGTGAAGAGGAAAAACACCCTTTTAGCAGGAAGAAACCTCCAGCACAACCAGACTCAGGGAGGGGCAGTCATCTGCTGCGACTGGCTGGGGGGTGAGGGGATAGAGAAGAAGAAGAAAAGAACAGACATGTAGAGAGCAAACAGCACGACGGGGACTCAGTCTATGGGAGAGAACAGATGTTAATGACCAGCAAAAATATTTCATTGAGAGTGAAGAAAGGAGTGAAGCCCAGTGCATTGTTGGAGGTCCCCCAGCTGTTTAAACCTATTAGCATAACTAAGGGAGGGTTCAGGGCCACCTGGGTCACCAGGGTCACACTTGCTGATGGCGTTTGGGGGCCGGCATCGCCCAGCAAACAAATGAGAGGAGACGTGTTAGCCACAGGTGCGCAACATTGCTTCAAGGACGCACGAGAGCCACCGAACATGGAGTGACTAGCGCGTCGTGAGAGTGCTGAAAATACTGGCAGACAAACAGCACAGATGACAATACTATGGACCATCAGTGCATGACTGGCAAACGGCCGCAAAGTACACGCACTGCTGCTGGTGATGGTGTGATGAGAAGCACTTGGGCGAGGACCGGGAAACATGATCAACGGGAGTTTGAATCAGCTGATTATAATGAGAGTCTTACACGCCTCTTACACGCAGTCTTACACGCCTCTCTGCAGCTCCTCTTCATCCGCCACCCCTCAGCTTAGCCCCTGTCTTCCCCATCAGAGAATCGTTGTCTGCTCCCTCCAAAGTGAATAAAAATATAATGTATAAGCATCCCAAAGTGATAAAGCAAAATATTGGTAAAACTCAAATTAAACATAAAACCTCTAAATTGAATGATTTGGCCTCTGTTCCTCCTCATAATTTAAAAATTAAATGTGGTTTATTAAATATTAGGTCTCTAACTCCCAAGTCTCTGTTACTCCATGATCTGTTAATTGATCATCAGATTGATTTAATTTCCCTTACAGAGACTTGGTTAGGGCAAGAGGATTATGTTGGTTTAAATGAATCAACTCCCTCTGGTTATTTAAACTGTCAAAATCCCAGAAGTTCTGGTCGTGGAGGAGGAGTAGCAACAATTTACCCTTCCAAATTACTAGTTAATGTAAAGCAAAAAACATGTTATAATTCCTTTGAGGGCCTGGTCCTCAGTATTGGGCACTTTAGCAATTTTAGGTTAAACCCAATTTTATTTGCCATAGTTTATCGTCCCCCATCAACCTACTCAGAATTTTTATCCGAATTTGCTGATTTCTTAGCTGATTTAGTGCTGAAATTTGATAGAATAATTATAGTAGGGGACTTTAATATACATGTGGATGTAGATAGTGACTGCCTTAATGTGGCTTTTAATTCAATATTAGACTCGATTGGGTTTTCTCAGAAAGCAGGAAATTCTACTCATTACCTCCACCATACATTGGACCTTGTTCTGACATATGGCATAGAAATAGAAAATTTTGTAGTGTCTCCTCATAACCCTGTACTGTCAGACCATTGTCTGTTAACCTTTGATTTTACTATTTCTGACTATTTGGCTTCTAAAGAAAAATATTATTACAGTAGATGCCTCTCAGATGATGCTATTAACAAATTTATGCAGATTGTTTCTTCTATGCCATGTGTCAACACAACGGAAATAAGCTCTCGACAGCTTGCTCCTTCTGTAATTGATAACATGGTGGATAGTGTTTCAGCTTCTCTGCATCAGGCTCTAGACTTGGTGGCCCCCTTAAAAAAGAAAAAGTCTAATCAGAGATTTCTAACTCCTTGGTTCAACACAGAAACTCGTAGCTTAAAACAGAAGACTCGTCAATTAGAAAGAAAATGGTGCTCTACTAATTTAGATGAAATCTATTTAGCTTGGAGAAATCATCTTTTAATTTATAAAAAATCTCTTAGAAAAGCTAGAACAAGTTATTACTCTGCATTAATAGAAGAGAACAAGAATAATCCCAGGTTTCTTTTCAGTACTGTAGCCAGGTTGACAAAGAGTCAGGACTCTGTCAATCCTAGCATTCCCTTAGAGCTTACTAGTCAGGACTTTATGAACTTTTTCAATAATAAAATTTCATCCATCAGAGATAAAATCAATCAGATTCTTCCCACAGTTAACTTAAATACTGTAACTACTACAACTCCTTCTTTTGATGTCTGTCTTGATGAGTTTACTCCAATCGACCTTTGTGAGTTAGACAAAATAGTTTCCTCATCCAAACCTTCAACTTGTCTTTTAGACCCTATTCCTACCAGGTTATTTAAAGAAGTCTTCCCACTTATTGGTAGCTTTATTCTTCATATAATCAATTCTTCATTAACTTTAGGCCATGTACCGCAGGCTTTTAAAACGGCTGTAATTAAACCCTTACTCAAAAAGCCAACGCTAGATCCAGGAGCTTTAGCTAACTATAGACCAACCTCTAATCTCCCTTTCATTTCAAAAATCTTAGAAAGAGTTGTTGCTACGCAATTATTTGACCACCTGCAGGGAAATGGTTAACTTGAAGAGTTTCAATCCGGGTTTAGAATCCATCATAGTACTGAAACAGCCTTAGCGAAGGTCACTAACGACCACCTCATTGCATCTGATAATGGACTAGTTTCTGTACTTGTCCTTTTAGACCTTAGTGCAGCTTTTGATACTATCGATCATAATATTCTACTTGATAGATTAGAACACTATGTTGGACTTAATGGAACTTCGTTGCAGTGGTTTAGATCTTATTTATCTGATAGGTTCCAGTTTGTTCATGTAAATAATGAGTTTTCTTTCAACTCAAAGCTTAGTCATGGAGTTCCACAGGGATCTGTGCTAGGCCCTACTCTTTATAGTTTATATATGCTTCCGTTAGGCAACATTATTAGAAAGCACTGTATACATTTTCATTGTTATGCAGATGACACACAATTATACCTGTCAATGAAGCCAGATGATAGTAATCAATTAGCCAAGTTAGAAGCCTGTCTTAAGGAAATCAAAGCTTGGATGACTTGTAATTTCCTGCGATTAAATTCAGATAAGACTGAAGTCATTCTTGTTGGTCCAAAAAACCTTAGAAATTCCTTTCCAAATCAAACTTTCAGTTTGGATGCAGTTACTCTTTCTCTTAATAGCTCTGTGAGGAACCTTGGAGTTATTTTTGATCAGGATTTGTCCTTCAATTCACATATTAAATTTGTTTCTAAGACTGCCTTCTATCATTTGCGTAATATTGCCAAGATTAGATTAATTCAAGAGTTTAGAATTAAGTTTAAAATCCTTCTTCTTACTTACAAAGCTCTAAACAATCAGGCTCCTTTTTATTTAAAAGATCTGATACTACCGTATCATCCTAACAGAGCACTACGCTCCCAAAATGCAGGTTTACTTGTAATACCTAGAATCTCCAAAAGTACAATGGGAGGCAGAGCCTTCAGTTATCAAGCTCCTCTCCTGTGGAATCAGCTGCCAATCTGGATTCGGGAGTCAGACTCGATCTCTGTTTTTAAGAATAGGGCTAAAACCTACCTTTTTGATATAGCCTACAATTAGGGAGGGATCATGTGTTTTCTGAACCCTCCCTTAGTTATGCTGCTAATAGGTTTAGTCAGCCGGGGGACCTCCAGTAATGCACTGGGCCTCACTCCTTTCCTCACTCTCTATGAAATATTTTTTTTTTTGCTGGTCATTAACATTTGTTTGTTCTCTCCCATAGATTGAGTCCCCATCGTGCTGTTTGCTCTCTACATGTCTGTTCTTTTCTTCTTCTCTATCCCCTCACCCCCCAGCCAGTCGCAGCAGATGACTGCCCCTCCCTGAGCCTGGTTCTGCTGGAGGTTTCTTCCTGTTAAAAGGGAGTTTTTCCTCTCCACCGTCGCCAAGTGCTTGCTCACAGGGGATCGCCTGATTGCTGGGGTCTTTCTGCAACTGTGGGGGTCCTCCCTACAGTTGATAGTGCTATGAGATGACTGTTGTTGTGAAATGGCGCTATATAAATAAAGTTGAATTGAATTGAATTGAATTAGGAGCATCTTGTCTCAGAGTGATGCTGAGAAGCTGATCCACGCTTTTGTTAGCTCGAGATTAGATTATTGTAATTCTTCATTATCAGGCTGTCCTAAAACATCTTTAAAAAGTCTTCAGCTGATCCAAAATGCTGCAGCAAGAGTTTTAACAGGTACTAGAAAGAGAGATCATATCTCTCCGGTTCTGGCCTCCCTTCATAGGCTTCCCATAGAGTTTAGAATTAAGTTTAAAATCCTTCTTCTTACTTACAAAGCTCTAAACAATCAGGCTGCTTTTTATTTAAAAGATCTGATACTACCGTATTATCCTAACAGAGCACTACGCTCCCAAAGTGCAGGATTACTTGTAATACCTGGAATCTCCAAAAGTACAATGGGAGGCAGAGCCTTCAGTTATCAAGCTCCTCTCCTGTGGAATCAGCTGCCAATCTGGATTCGGGAGTCAGACTCGATCTCTGCTTTTAAGAATAGGGCTAAAACCTACTTTTTTGATATAGCCTACAATTAGGGAGGGATCATGTGTTTCTGAACCCTTCCTTAGTTATGCTGCTAATAGGTTTAGTCAGCCGGGGGACCTCCAGTAATGCACTGGGCCTCACTCCTTTCCTCACTCTCTATGAAATATTTTTTTTTGCTGGTCATTAACATTTGTTTGTTCTCTCCCATAGATTGAGTCCCCATCGTGCTGTTTGCTCTCTACATGTCTGTTCTTTTCTTCTTCTCTATCCCCTCACCCCCCAGCCAGTCGCAGCAGATGACTGCCCCTCCCTGAGCCTGGTTCTGCTGGAGGTTTCTTCCTGTTAAAAGGGAGTTTTTCCTCTCCACCATTGCCAAGTGCTTGCTCACAGGGGATCGCCTGATTGCTGGGGTCTTTCTGCAACTGTGGGGGTTCCCCCCTACAGTTGATAGTGCTATGAGATGACTGTTGTTGTGAAATGGCGCTATATAAATAAAGTTGAATTGAATTGAATTGAATTGAGAGAGGGGACGTGGCCGGACCGGCGAGATGTCAGCATGGGATCACAGAAAGTAGGTCAAAGCTGCGCATAAATCCATTAATCCTTCCCCTCCTCCGCTCCTCCTGCATAAAAGTGCACAAGGAGCACACGAGAAGACTTAATAACAGTTGGAGCTGAAGGGTATGATGTAGTCTTTCACGGTTTGTTGTTTATCTAAGCCTGCCACACAACGTGAAGGCACAGCCGTAAAATTAAAACAAGAAACCAGAGAAACTGTGAGCTACAAAGCTGCTGTCATTCCAGTCAACAACACCGGAGTCCGTTCTCCCGCTTACGTCATGGGGGTGCCACCCTTAATTCGGTGGGTGGCACCACTGTCCAGTCAGCGGCTGCTGTTTTTTGATGATAACTAGTTTATGCAGGCACGGTTGTAAATGTTATATTGATCATCGACAATGACTTTTGGGTTTACACAACATCCTAAAAAATGTCAAAATTATGTCATCAGCCCTTTAAAGGTCTGATGACACGTTTTTGACTTCATCTAATTTTTCAACACATAATACAATATGACGAAATAGGTTGGTCTGTGCAGTTCTAAGTCAAACAGGCTTTTTTTCATGCGAATATCCAACGTTTTCATGAGCGCCATGTCACCAATTGCATCAGTGGCTGGAACCCCCCCCCAGCCATGTTGTAACGCCATCAACAGAACACAGCACTTGGCTGCCTATTGTACACACAGGATGGAAGTGGTAGAAAGCATCGACGATGGTTCCAGCACATGTAGTCTGGAATTGGTTTGTGTTGTCCAATCTTCAGATGATTATAGTTCTGAAGAATGGGATGACAATGAAGAATCTGGGGGCATCAGACCATATAGGTTTGAGTCGTGCCAAGCGGGCATTGTGCCTAGCGAGTCAGACTCAGAAAGTGACAGTGGAGAGGCACACATGCCAGCAGCAGCAGCAACGACAAACACACAGCAGGGGAACACCGAGTGTTATTCTTTCATTACAGATATTGCAACAAATTATTTGTTCATAAATATAATTTATTTAAACCCGATTTTTCAATAAAATCATAGCAGTGTATTCTCTGTGGCTCAGGCATTGGGTTTATTATGGATTATATTTTGAGTGCTTTTTGGTTTCCATCTCAGCAGCAGCTCTGTTTGAATTGTCCTCAGAAGGGAACATGTAAATCAACAGAGGTGGAAAGTTTGCACCAGCTGTTCCCACTGATGTCATGGGGGGGGGTGATCTGTTGGGTGTCATGGGGTGTCATGTGTAAAGAACTGAGGTCCACACGAATAGTGGTTTCAACAGAGTTCTCTTTTAACAAACTAGGAGTGGGAAACATTTACAGGCGGCAACATCAACACATCGCCATTTTCATATCATATTCACTGGTGAAGGTCAACTCTGACCTGTGACGTCACCACAGTCTTAAAGACACAGCACACACAATTATCACATTATATGACATCTCCCCCTTTTTAGTTTTTTTTTTTCCAGAACAAAACAATTTTCCAATTCAAACATTTTTCATTTCCATTTCACCCTTCCCCACAGCCCATGGCTTAATTATTGAACCAAATATAACCACACTTATCACAGTGAACACGTGAATTTCTCTCTTTTTCATTTTTTTTTTCTCTCTACAAATCTAGTCTTTGCACAGGTTTAATCATTCTACCAGACCGGGTAAACAACAGTCTTTGCTTTGGGTCTGGCGGTTTGACACTGGATTCTGGTAAAATAGTGTCAGCAGCAGCTGCAGTTTCAGGCTGCTGATTGACGATCTCTGGCTGCAGGTCATTTGGAGCTGAAGAGTGTATCTCTCTGGCTGTTTCAGGATCATGTTGCAAGTGACGGCGGTTGCGTCGCAAAGTTGCTCCCTGAGGTGTTTCAATAAAAAAGGAGCGAGGTGTGCTGCTTTCTCCTGTGACAACAGCAGGTGTTTTCCAGGATTTCTGATGGTCCAGCTTTGTGAGGACTGAATCTCCTGGCTTCAACGAAGATAGGGGTTTAGCTCCATGGCGCTGATTAAAGTAGAATGCTTGTTTCTGTTTCTCCATTGCATCCTTGTTCCTGACGACTTCCAGATCAGGCCATCGGGGCTGAAGATTCACTTCCAGTGTAGGAAGAGTTGTTTTGATCTTTCGACCCATAAGTAGCTCTGCAGGACTCACGCCTGTGGTGGTGCAGGGCGTTGATCGAAAGCACATGACGGCGAGCAAAGGATCTTGCTGCTTTAAGATTCTTTTTGCTGTTTGAACTCCCCTCTCTGCATGTCCGTTTCCTTGGGGGTTATGTGGACTTGAGGTGATGTGCAAAAAGTCAAACTCCCTTGCAAACTTTTTAAATTCTTGGCATGAGAATTGAGGCCCATTGTCAGATACAACCACATCTGGACAACCAAACCTCGCGAACACTGCCTTCAGCTTTAAGATCATCTGAGAAGCAGTGGTTGCTGGCAGATGAAGTATCTCGAGGAACCGAGAGAAATAGTCTGACACAACAAGGTAAGTGTGCTTGTTATGCTCACACAGGTCAACAGCAAGTCTCTTCCAGGGTCGATCAGGTAGAGGGGTTGACAAGAGAGGCTCTTTTCGCTGAGCTGGTCTCATCTCATGACACACCTGACAGGACTGGACTTTGCGTTTGATTTCAGATGAGATGCCAGGCCACCACACAGATGTGCAGGCCCGCTCTCTGCATTTTGTCAGACCTTGATGTCCATCATGTATTCGAGCCAAGATGTCTGCTCTGAGCACATCCGGAATCAGCATGCGGCTTCCTCTGGTGATAATTCCATCGCATTCAGACAGTTCATTTTTAATGTGAAAATAGTCTCTGATAGCTGCTGGGACATTGCCTATGTATTCTGGCCATCCTGACTTGATGTACTGCAACACCAACTGTAGGTTACAGTCAGCTGCTGTAGCGGTCTTTATAGGGTCTATTTTATGTGTAGTAGCTGGCAAGTTATCAATAACTGCTGCTATGTAGCACGCTACATCAGAGTGAGTATCAGTCTCGTTTTCTACGCACTGTAGTGGACTTCTTGAGAGTGTATCAGCTACTACCAAGGTCTTTCCCGGAGCATATTCGGCTGTCGGTTTGAACCTCATAAGTCTCATAAGTAGCCTTTGGCACCGTATTGGCACATTGTCCAGGTCCTTTTTGTTCATGAGAGGCACCAAGGGTTTGTGATCTGTAACCAACTTAAAATCTTCCAGACCACAGAGGTACTTCTCGAATCTCTCACATGCCCAGACACTTGCCAAACACTCCTTCTCTATCTGTGCATATCTACTGTAGTCTCGGCCTCTGACAGACGACGTGAGCAGTATGCCACAGGTTTCCAGTTTCCATCGTGCAGTTGCAGCAGTACTCCACCTATACCATAGCTGCTGGCATCGGCTGATACGGCAGTAGGTCGATTCACATCATAGAATTTCAGAACTGGAGAAGTAGACAGAATGTCTTTGATGCGTTGAAATGCCTCCTGCTGAGAATGGTCCCACATCCACACTGACTTGGATTTCAACAGTTCATATAGTGGCTGGCCCACTGTTGACAGATTTGGGATATATTTCCCTAGGTAGTTAAACATGCCCAGGACACGCTTGAGGTCATGCACGTTCTGTAGTGGAGGGAGCTCGCGGCTTGCCTTGACTTTATCAGGGTCGGGTCTCACGCCTGATTTGTCGATTTCTTGGCCCAAGAAGTGAAGCTTGTTTTGTCTAAACTTACATTTTTCTCTGTTCAGTTTAAGTCCGGCTGACTCGATCCTTTCCAGTACCTTGCTGAGACGGTGGTCGTGCTGTTCAGGAGTGTCGCTGTACACCAGTATGTCATCCATATAAGGGCCTTTTCCACTAGCACGCTTTAGCGCGACACGGGACGGCTCAGCACGCTTGTACGCTTTTCCACAAGCCCCAACACGGTTTAACAGCCGTGATTCTCAGCCCCGCTGAAGGGCAGGGTACAGCAGTGCTGAGCTGTGCCGTGTTGTGACGTTAACAGACTGGTCGCCGCTGATTGGTCAGGTCGTAACCGGCGCTGATTGGTCAGGTTGTAACCGCCCCTCTCTTCCTCCTCTTCTACCAAATCTTCACGACCTTCTCAATAAAGTTTTTGAAAAAAAAAAAAAAAAAAAGAATCTTCACAACCTACTCAGCACGCAACCACTGTTGGCGGTTCCTTTTCAGTGTATTGCTGTGCTATTTTTCATTTATTCTCTATCAAAAATGGCTTCGCGTAATAAGGGTGTTCCATGGAGCAATAAGGGGGTGCAGTGTCTGCTCACTGCATTGTCAGACGAACGTAATCAGCGCGAGTTAGACGGAGCCGCCCGGAATGAAAAAATATGTCTCGACATCGGAGTCCTTTAACGGTGAGTTTTAATTTTTTTTTATTGTGCGTTTTTTCGCAAATATATTCGGTAAGACGCTCAGTTTATTTATGCAATAAAAAAGCTGTTCATTTGTGGATGGATCGCTGCTTTATTGCAGCACAATGCGGACTAAAGCTTTTATTGTAATTATTCATGTGAACAATACGCTGAAATAAGCTTATGTATTCTTGTTAAAAACTATTGTCTTTTCTGTATATATTTCGTGCTGTATTTTATTGTGTGCATTTTCCTTGTAGAATCATCCCACGCGTCCGCCGCGACAGCCCGTCCAGATTATTCAACCGAGCCTTCCTGACCCACAGCTGGCAGAGACGGATTAATTCTACCGAGCCTCAGCACTCAGTGGTCGGCGTGTATAAAATGTCGATTAACCTTCATGTTGTGTTGCAAAGTTTTTTTTTATTTTAATATTTTGTATATAATAAAATGGAATTGTTTTGGAAAGTATGGTTTGTCTGTTATAACACTGAATTATAAAACAGTATAATTACATAGAAATTCCATTGCCTAGTCTGATCAAAATGATACTGAGGGTCAACCATTGTAAAGGTAATGTAATTTTTAACTAGACCAAAAAAGAAATCTTTTTGTACGCTTTCTGTTCTTTTTATTGAAATATCATAAAAAATTAGCACCAAGTCAAAGGTACAAGTATATGTAAATTGAATGTTCTATCGGCATTCCAAATTCAGAGATTTACAATACTTTAGAAGGAGTGTAGCATCATCTAAACGGAAAATAATAATACTGTTATTCCAAACGTTGACCTGAAGGTGAAAAACATGAATTTTTTTAATTCAGTACATCCAAAATGCCCTAGGATGTGGTGTAGTCCAGTGTGCCACCGTCTCATTATTTAATACGAATAAAAACAAGTTTCAGCTCATTATTTCTAGGTCATTTGGCAGTTAATTCAAAACAAAAGTGACTTGTGTTGTTGCAGCTTAATTATGAGATAAAATTAATTGTGAGATAAAACCACAGAGCGTGCAAGGCAATAATCCTTGGACCCTCTATTTTTTGTCTGGTGTAAATAAGGACTCAGTCCGGTGCATAACATCACGGGAGTGTGGCCCCGCCTCGCTGAGAATCTGCTGCTGCCCCGCAACACTGTGCTAATGGAAACAGAAGCATTCCGAGCCGTACTGAAGTGAATCGAGCCGTACCGAGGTGTGCTGGGCTAGTGGAAAACAGGCTATAGATAGCCAAGCCTTCCAGGCCGTTGAGGGTTTCTGTCATTTTGCGCTGAAAAATTTCAGGAGCGCTTGTGATCCCAAATGGAAGACGTTTGAATGCATATCTCCCAAAGGGTGTGATAAAGGTTGTTAATTTACTGCTTTCTGGATGGAGAGGAATCTGCCAAAACCCGGAGGCAGCATCCAATGATGTGAATGTGGTTGCTCCACTAAGTTTTGCAGTGATTTCCTCTGCAGTAGGAAGAACATACCTCTCTCTTCGTACAGCTTCATTTAACCTCTTTAAATCGACACAGATCCGCACTTTTCCATTTTTCCTTGGGACTGGCACCATTGGTGCACACCAATCTGTAGTCTCAATCACAGCTTCAATCACATTATTCTCCTCCATACGCTGCAATTCCTCCTTAACCTTCTGCAAAAGTGGCAAAGGGACACGACGGGCAGTGTGCACTGTGTATGGCTGAGCATTCTCTTTTAACAGGATTTTAACTGGTTCTGTTTTAAGTGTTCCATGCTCACCAAATGCTTTGTGTACTTCTTCGACATGCTTCACAAGCCCCATCGACATTGCTGTGTCTCTGCCCAGCAAATTGTTTGCATTATTGCCACTGATGACATACACAGGAAAAGTATATGGTTTTTCTTTGTATTCTGTGAAGGCTTGAAATTTTCCTATACAGTCCAATTGACCACCCGGGCTGCACAGTGTGACATTAGATGGCTCTAATTCCTTCTTAGGAACTAGTTTGTTAAATGTCTTTTCTCCCATAATGTTTGCATCTGCACCCGTATCAATTTTAAAATTGACTGGTGTTGTTCCAATTGTAAGCTGTATGGTCCATGGGTCATCATTTCTATTTGTTTTTGTGACTGCGCCCAAAAAAAATGGTGTCTGGGAAACTGTCTCTTCAGTGACTTCTCTGACTGATTTACTGTGACATTTCTTTTCCCAGTGACCCACCTTTTTACACTTGTTGCATGTTGACTTCATGGCTGGGCACTTTTCAGGATCTCTGTGTTTTAATTTTCCACATCTTCCACACCATGAGTCTTTTTGCTCTCCACTTTTTTTCTTCTTTGGTTTAAATGGAGATCTTCGTCTGCCTGCTGCTTTTCCCTGGATCTCCTGCACCGTAGCGTGTGCCTCCCCCTGCTGGTGAACCTGGAGGACAACCTCCTCGGACTGGCGAACTGTTTGAATAGTTTGGGCAAGCGTTAGATCAGCCATCATCTGCAGTTTACGTGACAGCTCTTTATCGAGGATGCCCACAACAATTCGGTCACGGATATGTTCGTCTCTGTTTACACCAAAGTCACAGTGCTCTGACATCTCATAAAGGGCTCTGATAAACATTTCCACTTTCTCACCAGGCCGCTGCAGCCTTTGGTGAAAACAAGCGCGCTCATGGATCACGTTCCGTTTAGGACAGAAGTACTCGTCGTATTTTCCTAACACAACGTCAAACTTCTTTTGATCCACTTCCTCAGTAAATGAGAATGATTTGAAGATGTTTTCAGCTTCGGGGCCCATGGCGTAAATCAGTGAACTGACCTGAACTTCGCCGTCCTCTTTATTCAGTTTTGTAGCCATCCGGAAACGCAGAAAGCGCTCTTTCCAGCCCGCCCATTCATTTGGACGATGAAAAGGAAAACTTTCCGGGGAATTAAACTTGGCCATCTTACTGAAGCAGAGCGTCCGTCACTTCTGACACCATGTAAAGAACTGAGGTCCACACGAATAGTGGTTTCAACAAAGTTCTCTTTTAACAAACTAGGAGCGGGAAACATTTACAGGCGGCAACATCAACACATCGCCATTTTCATATCATATTCACTGGTGAAGGTCAACTCTGACCTGTGACGTCACCACAGTCTTAAAGACACAGCACACACAATTATCACATTATATGACATCATGTGTTTACTCCTCCTGGGTTAATTGGATTGTTTCTGCTGCTGTGGATCACCTATTCCTGATCTCAGCTTCCCGAGGAAGCAGGATTTTCCTGCAGAGTTACAGACATTTTACTCAGAAATGTGCAGCTTCTTACTTGAAAATTTGCAGCTTTTTCCTCATGAATACAGAACTTTTATTACTCTTGAATTTGCAGTTTAAAAAAAAGCTTAAATTTGCAGCATTTTACTCAAATCTTATCTTTGCAGCGTTTTAGATTGTAAACAGTTGGAAATTTACTCCTTTTTTGTCTTTTTGCTTGAGTTGCAGCTTCTTATCCATAAAATTCCATTTTTTTGTGTGTGGGGGGGGGGGGGTGTCAGCAATTGGCAGCTTTTAACTGAGACTTACATCCCCCCCTTTATTTATTTATTTATTTATTTATTTTTTTGTCAGGTCAGGCATTGGCTTGATTGCTACTGGATAACCATGAAAACCGGTACTACCTGTCTCATAGGTCGGGCCGTCGGTGACTCAACCAGCATCCCCGCCCTTCCAAGGGCGTGGAGGGTGAATCAGGGCATCCTGGCAGAACTAAAAACAATATCTGCCACAGGTCTTGGTGGACCACTCCCAGTTACACGGGGTGAAACTAGACATCCTGGCAGATAAACACATCTGTCGCAAGGTCTGTGGTGGACTGTGCCAGTCGGTCCATCGTGACATGTACTGCACAAAGAGCAGAGATAAACAAACCTATCATCTGGTCAGTCACTGCAACAGATACTGGAGTCAGTTTGTCTTGGCTTGTCCTTGCCACTGATAATACCTTTATCCGCCAAGAATGTGCTGCTAGTCCAGCAAAAGTTAGCCGTACTCAAATACTTTGCAAGCAGTTTCATGAAATGGTCAATCAGGAAGCAACTCATACCGGCTCGGACGTCGCCCGGGCTTACAAGGTCCGCGCTGATCTGTTCACACTCTGACAGGCAGCGAAAAGTAAGCTAGGAGCAGGAAGACAAAAGAAGAGGAAAACAGCAGCCTTGTGTGTAGCAGAATGGAATGTACTCATTCTGTTGGACAGAACAACATCACAGCGCCCAGAAAGACAGACCGCGCTTGTGGCCCTGGAAATAAACAGGTACAATGTAGACATAGCTGCACTTAGTGAAACAAGATTGCCTGGATATGACAGCTTGGACGACCATGGGTACATCTTCTTTTGGAGTGGGAGATCAACTCAAGAAAGGAGAGAAGCAGGCATGGGCTTTGCAATTAGAAAGGAGATAGCAGCAATGCTTGATGAGGAACCGGTGCCAATCAACGACAGGATAATGACTATGAGACTCCCACTACAGCGGAAGATGTATGCCACACTCATCAGTGTATATGACCCAACAATGACCAACAAAGAGGAGGTGAAGAAAGAGTTCTACAGTGATTTACTTGAGACTATCAGGCGTGTACCGACTGATGACAGGCTGATACTCGTTGGAGATTTTAATGCCAGAGTTGGTTCGGACACTGAGAAATGGAAAGGAGTGCTAGGCAGTCATGGAGTAGACAAGTGCAATGCTAATGGAGAACTACTTGCACTATGTTCAGAGTACAACCTTGTGATAACCAACACTATTTAAGCACAAGGACACACACAAGAAGACATGGATGCACCCAAGATCCAAGCACTAGCACCTGTTAGACTACATCATCGTCAGGCAGAGAGACATAAGGGATGTATTGGACACCAGAGCAACGAGAGGCATGGACTGTGGTACTGATCATGTTATGCTGAGATCTAGATTAAGGATTTGGAGACGAAAACAGCACTGCAGGATGGGTGCGAAGCTGCCACGGAAGCTAAACACTAGTGCACTGAAAGGCCAAAAGGAAGAACTTATACAGGAAATGGATGAAAACTTTAAAGACTGGGACAGCAACAACTCAGAGAATGGCATAGAAGAGAAACGGGCAACACTGAAGGCTACAGTGTATCAGACTGCGAGTGATGTATTAGGCCACCCTGAGAGAGAACATCAAGATTGGTTTGATGAACATGATGAACACCTGAAGAAACTACTAGAAGCGAGGAAAACAGCTAGGCAGGAAAACCTACAGTGTAACACAAGGTCGAAGAAGAAGAAATACTCAAAGGCACAGAGTGAGCTACAGAAGTACACTGAAGAGATGAAGTCCAACTGATGGGATGAAAAAGCGGAGGAACTTCAAACTGCAGCAGACAGGAAGGACATGAAAACATTCTTCACAGGTTTGAGAGAAATCTACGGCCCTAAACCAAGAGGATTGATCCAACTAAAGGCTATGGATGGTGAAATGGTTTTGCAGGAGAAAGACAAGATCCTGGACAGATTTGCAGACCACTTTGACCAACTACGAAACAACTCTGGAGATCTCACTGAAGAGGCTAAAGAAGCTCTAGTGCAGCGACCAGCTGTATCAAGTCTGGATGAAACACCAAATTGTGATGAACTAATGGCAGCTATTAGGACAACACAGGATGGTAAAGCTCCAGGAGGGGATGGAATTCCAGCAGAAGTGTGGAAGTTTGGTGGTGTTCAGCTGACCAACTGCCTGCACAAGCTCATCCAAGAGATATGGGATGCCCCAGAAAGTACCTCAAGACTGGAAGGATGCAAGTATTGTGCCTTTGTTCAAGAAAGGTGACAGGAAAGATTGTGGAAATTACTGAGGTACTGTATATCACTGCTAGCCACTGTTGATAAGATTCTCTCACATGTACTACTGAACAGATTCAAAGAACACATCTCGCAGAATGTACTACCGGAAACCCAGGGTGGCTTTAGAAGTGGAAGTAGCACAATGGACATGATTTTCTGCTTGAAACAGGTCCAAGAAAAGTGTATCGAACAGAACATGCTGCTTTATGTAGTCTTCATAGACTTCAGTAAAGCCTTCAATACTGTTTCACGACAAGGACTTAAATCAAATCACCCTTTATTGTCATTCCACCATACAACCAATCATGTACAGTAGAACGAAATTGTGTTTTTCCTATCTACAGTGTTAATCACACACACCCCATATGTAGAATCAGAGGGCCGCTGCCATGCAAGGCGCTGCCACAGATTTCCCTCCTCCATTCCATTATTGCTGAGCACCAAGCTGGACGGCAGGAAGTTCCGCTTTTATATGGTCTTCGGCATGACCCGGCCGGAATTTGAACCCCTGCCTCCCGAGTGTGGGGAGGATGCTCTACCAACTGAGCCACCACTCCAGTACTTTGGCAGGTACTCAAGAAATATGGCTGTACAGAGAAGTTTGTTAGCCTAATCGAGGCACTCCATACAGGTATGCAAGCAAACGTGGCAATGAGTGGTTCAGTATGTAAATACTTTTCCGTAAACAACGGGGTGAAACAAGGGTGTATGCTGGCGCCTACACTCTTCTCGCTATATCTGGCAGCCATGCTTGAGGTGGCCTTCAAAGACACTTCAGAAGGAGTATACATTCAAACAAGGAAAGAAGCAGACTGGTTCAATGTGGCACAGTTTAAAGCCAAGAGTAAGACATCGATAAAGGTAGTAAGAGAAATGCTCTTTGCTGACAACAGTGCTCTAGTTGCACACAGTGTGGAAGATATGCAATCTTTAGTGGAGAAATTTGCAAGAGCAGCTAGCCAATTTAGCCTCAAAATCAACATCAAGAAGACAGAGTGCCTTTATCAACCACCAAAGTTCCAATTATCAACATCACTACCAGAAGAGATCAGCATTGGTACAGAGCCACTAGTCAAGTGCAAGACTTTCAAGTATCGAAGGAGTACTGTTTCCAAGAATGCTAGGCTGGAGGATTAACTATCTCTCAGATTGGGAAGAGTGAGTGCTGTGTTTGGAAACTTGAGGGAGAGACTGTGGAACAATCGACATGTGTCTACCCATGTGAAATGCAAAGTGTACAGAGTGACAGTACTGGCTACTCTATTGTACGGTGCTGAAACTTGGTCGACAGAGTGCGGGTGAAGAAACTCCATGCGTACATGATGAGACACCTTCAAGCCATAATGAACATCTCATGGAAAGACAAGATAACCAACAGTGGTTTAGCACTGTGGCAGCACAGTTTTACCCTTGGCCGGGGGATCGCAGGGATCATGAGATCGTGGGTTCGATCCCAGCCCCCGACCAACAGTGAGCTGTGTGGAGTTTGCATGTTCTCCCCGTGTTGCGCGGGTTTACTCCGGGATTTCTCCGGTTTCCTCCCGCATACCAAAAACATGTAGGTTTAGGGCGCTCGCGCACGCAGCGACCAGCAGCCGGTGGCTTGTCACCAGACTGCAAACCAAGTCTACCTACGGGTACAAATAAGTAAAAAAAAAAAAAAAAAAAAATAGAAGTGTTGAAACGAGCTGGTCTACCATCAATGGAGGACATGCTAATACAGATGAACCTGAGATGGTTCGGACATGTTGAGAGGATGGACCACCAGCGTCTCCCTCGGCAGTTACTCTACTCACAGTTATGCGAGGGCAAACGCAATCAGAGTTGACCAAGGCTCAGATTTAAAGACTGTAAAAAGAAACTTGAAGAAGTTGGATATAGACAGGAGATCCTGGCAGCGGAAGGCTAAGGACAAAACTGTGTGGAGGAATCTGATCAGACCTAAATGAAACAGTCATTGTCGCCCACGACAGACTAATATGACGATGATGATGTTGATATTTTGAGTTCTTGTTGTTTTTGTTTTGTACTTGTGTTTTATGTGCGTTTTGAGCCACTTTCAGGTGAGCACTGCCCAAGATTCGCCGGTCCAACCACTCGCCCTCTCTCGTTGACAGTCAGCTGTTCATGGTTTGTGTGCATCATCTGCCGTGTTGTCAGCCAGCCAATATTGCCAACACTATCACGACGTATTAGCCACTCCACACACCCGTGGTTCTGTTGCGCCCCTTGAAGCGATGTTGGCCCTGGGGCGCAACCGAGGTTAACACATCTCCTCTCCATGTTCGCTGGGTGATGTCGACCCCGAACGCCAACTGTAACATTTTCTGTTTATTTTTGTAAGTCTTCACCTTTTTGGGAACTGTTGTCATCATTCTTATGTTCAACACATGTGCTGTTGCGAATTCTGCGCATAAATCCATTCATCATGACACTGCGTGCACTCTTACACAGGGCACGGAGAGGGAGGATGAAATAACAAGGATTTACGTGCAGGGTTCACCACAGCACATGTAATACAGAAAGACAGACAATTCCCCAAAGGGTGAAGACGTACAAAAACCACAAACACACTTACTGATGGTGTTCAGGGGCCAGCATCACCCAGCAAACAAATGAGAGGAGACGTGTTAGCCACAGGTGCGCCCTAGAGCCGACATCGCTTCAAGGATGCACAAGAACCACAGCGAACATGGAGTGACTAGCGTCGTAAGAGTGCTGAAAATACTGGCAGACAGACAGCACAGATGACAACACTATGGACCAGCAGTGCATGACTGGCAAACGGCCGCTAATTACACGCACTGCTGGTGATGGTGTGATGAGAAGCACCTGGGCGAGGACCGGGAAACATGATCAGCGGGAGTTTGAATCAGCTGGTGATAATGAGAGAGGGGACGTGGCCGGACCAGCGAGAGTCAGCATGCGATCACAGAAAGTAGGTCGAAGCTGCACGTAAATCCATTAAACCTTCCCCTCCTCGTGCACTCCTCCTGCGTATAACCGCACAATGAGCACACGAGGAGGCTTATGACAGAGCCGAAGCGTGTGATGCCACTGTCACTCTGTTTAACATGCCAGGCTTTTATTTGTGGACTTTTCCTCCGCCTTTAATACAATCCAACCTCATATCTTAGTTGAAAGGCTCCTGCAACAATTTGATTTGAGCAATAATCTGGTGGGTTGGATTCTGGATTTCTTAACCAACAGGACGCAGAGAGTAAGGGTCAATGGTACATTGTCTGACCTAAAGTGCTCTTCTACTGGCTCTCCTCAGGGGTGTGTGTTGTCACCACTACTCTTCATCCTGTACACAAACATGTGTCGGAGCAGACATGACAACAGACACATTATAAAGTATGCTGATGACTCACTTATTGTCAGTCTCCTCCAGGATGGTGAGAGTGGCCACGGCCCAGTAGTTGATGATTTTGTACACTGGTGTGAGGATTCCTACCTGCAGCTGAATACGACAAAAAACTAAAGACATGATTATTGACTTTAGGAGGAAAACTCCCAGGCACAAAGTCACCGTACTAAAAGGCCAGACCACCGAATGTGTACAATCCTACAAGTATCTTGGGATGATTATTGATAGTAATTTAAACTTTGAAGAGAACTGTGAAAGGGTGTGCAAAAAGGGTCAGCAACATTTGCATTGCTTGAGAAAACTTGCACGCTTCCAAATTGACCGAACCATAATGATAATGTTTTATCTGGCTTTTATTGAATCTGTTTTATCCTTTTCTTTAGTGTCATGGTTTGGTCAGATAAAACTGAAACAGAGGAAATCCTTGGATCAGGTAGTTAGATGGTTCAGTCGTTTGCTTGGTGAGTCACAGCTGAGCCTGACATCCCTGTACACCAGACAAGTACAGAGGAAGGCTACCTCCATTTTAAATGATGACTCCCACCCTTTGCACTGCAACTTTCAGCTTCTTCCCTCAAGACGGAGGTTTACTGTCCCAAAAAGTAAAACCCAGTGCTACAGAAACAGCTTTGTTCCTGCTGCTGTCAAAGAGTTGAACAAGCTGAAACAATATATTGCACATAATTTAGGTACCTATTTATTAACTCCATTTTATATTTACTTATTTTTGTAGGATGTTACTTGGGTTCTAAATATTTTATTGGGTTTTAGACCTTTGAGTTTTTAACCTCTGACTAGTTTTTAACTTTTAATATGACTCTCCTCTCTTACCTCTAATTTTTCTCCCATCTCTTTGTCTTTTTATACCCTGATTGATGGAGCCTTGAGTATTTTTATCATGTTTATAGTCAGCTTCATGTGTGCCTGTGTTTGTGTCTATGTTGAATGTAATTTGTGGCTTGTAAATATGGATGTCACCAGACTGCAAAACAAATCTACCTACGGGTACAAATAAAGTAACCTGAACCTGAACCTGAACCTGATGTGGTCTTTCATGGCCTGCTGTTTATCTAAGCCTGTGACACAACGTGAAGGCATAGCCGTAAAATTAAAACAAGAAACCAGAGAAACTGTGAGCTACAAAGCTGCTGTCATTCCAGTCAACAACACCAGCATCCGTTCTGTCGCTTACGTCACGCGGTTGCCGCCCTTAATTCGGTGGGCAGCACCACAGTCCAGTCAGGCTGCGTTTTTTTGATGATAACTAGTTTATGCAGGAGCGGTTGTAAATATTATATTGATCATCAACAACTTTTGGGTTTACACAACATGCTAAAAAAAATGTCAAAATTGTGTCATCAAACCTTTAACTGAGGCAAGTGAGGCCTGCAGTTCTTTGGATGTTGTTGTGGGGTCTTTTGTGACCTTGTGGATGAGTCATCGCTGCGCTCTTGGGGTAATTTTGGTCAGCTGGCCACTCCTGGGAAGGTTCACCACTGTTCCATGTTTTCGCCATTTGTGGATAATGCCGTTCACTGTGGTTCACTGGAGTCCCAAAGCTTTAGGAATGGCTTTATAACTTTTTCCAGGCTGATAGCTCTCAATTACTTTATCATTTGTTCCTGAATTTCTTTGGATTGCAGCATGATGTCTAGCTTTTGATGATCTTTTGATCTACCTGACTTTGTCATGCAGGTCCTATTTAAGTGATTTCTTGATTGAGAACAGGTGTGGCAGTAATCAGGCCTGGGTGATGCTAGAGAAATTGAACTCAGCTTTCCAAAGATGTGATAAACCACAGATAATTTATGTTTTAACGGTGGTGGTGGTGGTGGTGGGGTGTCACTTTTTCCACACAGGGCCATGTAGGTTTGGATTTATTTATTTTTTTTACCCTTAATAATAAAAATTATTAATAATATTTTTTTTAATTAATAACATTTAAAAACTGCATTTGTGTTATCTTTGTCTAATATTTAAATTTGTTTGATGATGTGAAATATTTAAGTGTGACAAACATACAAAAAAAATGATAAATCAGGAAGGGCACTTTTTCACACCACTATGACACATTTATAAACATTGTAACCGTCGTCGGCCTCCGTCGGTCTATGATGACCATGGAAGAGAATCCTAAACGTCTACTCTGCTGGAACAGCACCGCCTGTGGCTGAACAGGCCGATGCGCGAATGGCAGTCCCTGTCACACAGGTCGCACTTGTGGGTGGTCTCCGTGCTGCTGGGTCTGTGGCGGTTCTTCCTGCGGGTCCTTTTTTCATCTGCAGCAGCAGTCAGTCTCTCTTCACCCGCCTTGAGCTGTCTGGTCAGGGTGCCTCTCCATTTGGAGCGGTCCGTTGCAAGGTCCTCCCAGCGCTCTGTGTTGATCTCCAGGGCCTTCATGTCTCTCTTGCAGACGTCTCTAAAACGCAGCTGTGGGCGGCCAACGTCACTCTTGCACATTGCCAGTTCTCCATAGAGGACATCTTTGGGGATTCTGCCATCCTCCATACGGTGAACGTGGCCTAGCCAGCGGAGCCTGCGCTGTCTGAGTAGAGTGAACATGGAGGGAAGGCCGGCGCGGGACAGAACTTCTGTGTTGGGCACTTTGTCCTGCCAGGATATGTCCAGGATGTGGCGAATGCAGCGCAAGTGGAAGGAGTTCAGTCTCTTTTCCTGCCGGGCGTATGTTGTCCACGTCTCACTCCCATAGAGCAGTGTGCTGATGACGCAGGCGTTGTACACTGCCATCTTCGTCTTGACAGAGAGTTTGGGATTCTCCCACACTCGTGTGGTGAGGCGAGTGAGTGTGAAGGCTGATTTTCCAATCCTCTTGTTGATCTCTGTATCAAGGGAGAGGTTGTTGCTGATCGTGGACCCCAGGTACGTGAACTGATTCATGACCTCCAGCTCGTAGTCGTCAATGGTGATGGTTGGTGGTGCTTCCGTGCCTTGCGCCAAGACGTTAGTCTTCTTCAGGCTGTTGGTAAGCCCGAAGTCCTTCCATGCCTGGGAGAAGCGGTCCATCAGGGTCTGAAGCTCCCGCTGTGTGTGGGTTGCAACTGCAGCGTCGTCTGCGAACAGCATGTCTCTGATTAGAGCCTCGCGTACTTTGGTTCTGGCTTTCAGGCGGGCGAGGTTGAAAAGCCTGCCGTCAGATCTTGTGTGCAGGTAGATTCCCTCTGTTGCTGTGCTGAAGGCATGCCTCAGGAGCATAGCAAAGAAAATCCCAAAGAGGGTTGGTGCAAGTACACAGCCCTGTTTCACTCCGCTGCGTATGTTGAAAGGCTGTGAGACGTTGCCATCGTGCTGCACTATCCCCTGCATGTTGGTGTGAAACGATTCAATGAGGCTTTGCAACTTTGGTGGGCATCCTATCTTTGGCAGGATCTTGAAAAGGCCTTCTCTGCTGACCAGATCGAACGCTTTGGTGAGGTCGATGAAGGCGACGTACAGGGGCATGTTCTGTTCTCTGCATTTCTCCTGGAGTTGGCGGATGGAGCATATCATGTCTACCGTCGATCGCTCAGTGCGGAAGCCACACTGAGACTCGGGGTAGACACGTTCGGCAAGCTTCTGTAGATGAACGAGAACAACTCGTGCGTAGACTTTGCCAACAACGCTGAGGAGGGAGATGCCCCTGTAGTTGTTGCAGTCGCTTCTCTCCCCTTTGTTTTTGTAGAGGGTGATGATCTTGGCGTCCCTCATGTCCTGTGGTACAGCACCTTCCTTCCAACACTGGCAGAGGACGTCATGCAATGGCAGCAGTAGGGCGGTCTTGCAGTGCTTGATCAGGTCGGGGGGTATGCCGTCGTTGCCGGGTGCCTTGCCAGCGGCCAAGCTATCAATGGCCTTGCTGAGTTCGTCGATGGTTGGCTCAGCGTCAAGTTCGTCCATGGATGGCAGGCAGTCGATGGCATCAAGGGCTGACAGTGTCACGGTGTTCTGTCTGGAGTAGAGGTCGGAGTAGTGTTCCACCCATCTCTCCATCTGCTTGTTCTTTTCTGTGATCATCTCCCCAGTGGAGGATTTGAGGGGGGCCGTCTTGCTCTGAGCCGGACCATGTGCTTTCTTGATGCCATCGTACATACCACGGATGTTCCCTGTTATGGCAGCGGTTTGAATGTCTTGGCTGAGCTGAGTCCAGTACTCGTTGGCACAGCGCCGAGCAGTCTGCTGAACTTTGCTTCTCGCAGCCCTGAGAATCTGGAGATTCTTCTCGTTTGGGTACTTCTTGTACTCAGCAAGTGCTGAGCGCTTGGCTTCAATGACGGGGGTAATCTCGGTCAACTTGGCATCAAACCAGTCCTGTGACTTCGAGGTCTTCCTCCCAAAGGTAGCCAAGGCTGTGCGGTGGATGGTGTTTCGCAGCTCTTCCCACTTCTGCTTTGCAGATTCTCCTTCTTGTGGTACACCAAGTTCCTTCTCAAAGGTGGAGGCAATCTGCTCAACAAGTTCTGGTTGAGCCATCTTGCTGGTGTCAATCCGTGCCTTTCCAGGTTGTCTAGCACGATGGAATTTCTTCAGCTGCAGCTTGACCTTGCAACACACCAATGAAGGGTCTGTGTCGCAATCTGCACTCTGGAACGAACGGGTGATTAGCACGTTCTTCAGTGAGGTGCGCCTGGTCAGGATCAAGTCCAGCTGGTGCCAGTGCTTTGAGCGTGGATGTTGCCAGGAAACCTTGTGTTGGGGCTTGGTCTTGAAGAACGAGTTTGTGATGCACAGATCGTGATATGTGCAGAACTCGAGCAGCCACTGTCCGTTGTCATTCATTCTGCCCACGCCAAAAGGTCCAAGACAGGAGGGCCAAGAGTCGTGGTCAGCACCCACTCTGGCATTGAAGTCTCCAAGGAGAATGAGTTGTTCAGAGTTGGGGACGATCCTGACAGTTGTTGCGAGATTCTCGTAGAACTCGTCTTTTGCCTCTGGTGTGGCTGTCAGTGTTGGGGCATACACACTGACGAGGGTGACTGGGCCTTGAGTGGTGTTCAGGCGGAGGGTGAGGAGTCGTGCAGAGCCAGTGCTGCTCGGTTCCACCATCTTCAGCAAGGTGTTCTTCACTGCAAAGCCCACTCCGTGTTCCCTGTGTTCGTCACTGCCCTTTCCCTGCCAGTAGAACGTGTAGTCCTTCTCTCTCAGTGTGCCTGCGTCAGCCAACCGTGTTTCCTGGAGAGTGGCGATATCCACTCCCAGTCTCTTCAGCTCATTATTGATGATGGCAGTCTTCCTGGTGTCGTTGATGTCCTTGAGGTTAGTAGCGAGTCCTGTCATCATAGTGCGGACGTTCCAAGTTCCCAGTTTTAGAGTTGGTCTCTTTTGTTTTATTGTCTTGCCTGGTGCGAAAGTTCTCAGCCTGCTGTTCGGACTTCTCCTCATCCCCATGCACCCAATGAGGAAAGCAAGCTGTGATGGGACATCACCTTATTGGCTGGGGGCTGCCCAGCTTGAGGCGGGCGATAGCTGTCCAGTGAGATCCGATGATCCCTCCCACCGTCGGGAATAACCCCTGGCGCCGAGCTCTACGCCAATTGAGCGGTGGCTTATAACCGGTAACTGTCATTCCCCGTGTTTTGTCTACGCCAAAGGCGAAGCTGGAGTGTCCTCTCCAGTGATCCGGTGTTCTACCTTCCAGCGTTGGGTGTTGGTAGGATTCAAGCCTGGGCAGGAAGATATGGAGGATAAGATGTTGCCCATGCAGCATGTCCCCCCTCTCCACGTCACTGATGAATCCAAAGGAACAGCAGGGCTGCTACAGTTTGGCACCAGCGCCGTTGCAGGAGCTGCCAGAACGATGTTGAGCACAACATAGAACTGCCTTAGGGGCTCCGACTCCGGATTTTTCCTCAGGGTTGACTCCCGAAGCCTTTCCTGTGACCGGGTATGCCGCAAGGCAGCGGAGGTTTAAAATCAGGGTTTACCTTCCCCTAGATGGGCTACCTTCCCAGGTTGACGAGCCACCATCTACCCGAAGCATCTGGTTTTAAGGCGCCAGAGATCTGCCCTCGCCCCTTCTCCTATTAGTAAAAGCAGTTCCGCCGGGCTTAGAGACTAAACCACACGGGCAGGCTAGGAGTTGGACTTAGTTGTCAGAGGCTTTTCGAGACGCACGCCATAAGGAGCATTTTATGAGCACTGGGAGCTTAACCCCAGTGCCGCTCCTGGCTATGACAACCTTGGAACCACATTGTAACCACTCTTTATGAAAAAAAATTGTCCATTAGTAAAGAAAAAGCTTAAACATAAATTTGTCGATAAGCCATGGTTAACCAAAGGATTACAAAAGGCGTGTAAAAAGAAAATTTTATTATATAAAGCTTTCCTAAAGAAAAGGACAAAAGAAGCAGAGCAGCGGTATAAAACATACAAAAATGAGTTAACATACACTACCGTTCAAAAGTTTGGGGTCACTTAGAAATTTCCTTATTTTTGAAAGAAAAGCACTTTTTTTCAATGAAGATAACTTTAAACTAATCAGAAATACACTCTATACATTTCTAATGTGGTAAATGACTATTCTAGCTGCAAATGTCTGGTTTTTGGTGCAATATCTACATAGGTGTATAGAGGCCCATTTCCAGCAACTATCACTCCAGTGTTCTAATGGTACAGTGTGTTTGCTCATTGCGTCAGAAGGCTAATGGATGATTAGAAAACCCTTGTGCAATCATGTTAGGTCTGCAATGCTGTAATTGCTGCAAATGGAGGATTCTTTGACGAAAGCAAAGTTTGAAGGAAAAAATTATTATTTCAAATACAAGTCATTATTTCTAACCTTGTCAATGTCTTGACTATATTTTCTATTCGTTTTACAACTCATGGTGGTAAATAAAAGTGTGACGTTTCATGGAAAACACAAAATTGTCTGAGGTGACCCCAAACTTTTGAACGGTAGTGTATATAATAAGATGTAGTAAAAGAGACTATTACAGTAAAGAACTGGAGAAAAACAGAGACAATATTAAAAATACATGGACAATACTTAACAATATTCTTGGAAATAAAAACAGAAATACAAGCTACCCAACCAATTTTTCAAAAAATAATAAAACGACTCAGAGTGTGAATGCAGCTTCACCTGCAGATGAATTTAATAACTTTTTTGTTAACATTGGTCCTAATTTGGCTCGAGAAATACCCATTACGGCACCTACAGGTGATACAATAAGCAAAAACACTGCTATAAAAGACTCCATTTTCATAAAGAACACATACGAGAGAGAGGTCATTGAAATTGTTAAATCGTTTAAAAGTAAAACATCTACGGACTGTGATGGTATTGACATGCTCTTAGTCAAAACTATTATTGAATGCTTAGTGAAACCACTGACATGTATCTGTAACCTGTCTCTCCAAACAGGTATATTTCCCAATGCAATGAAAATAGCTAAAGTAATTCCGATATACAAGACGGATGACAGAGGGGAATGCTCAAACTATAGACCAATTTCACTATTGCCGCAATTTTCCAAGATACTTGAAAAAATATTCTATGAGAGAATTGACAACTTCATACTGAAGAATAATTTATTGTGTGAGCAGCAATATGGGTTCAGACACAAGAGGACAACTGCATTTGCTCTAATGGAATTTATAGAAAAAATATCAACAGCCGTTGAAAATAAAGAGTATTCAGTTGGGGTATTCCTGGATTTTAAAAAAAGCATTTGATACAGTGGATCATAATTTATTATTAACCTGTTGAACTCTGTGAATTCCGCGGGCGGTCACGTCTCTGCATGTTAGTGTGTCTCAGTGTGCACTGAAAAAAATAAAGCTGTATTTCCGGTCTTCCAGTACAGACACAGCCTTGTTACAACCTGAGAAAAAAGCTGTGTAATATATTCATTTTTTTGTGGCATTTTTACAAAATTTTGACCTGAGCTTGAAAACACTTGGTTCAACATTTCTGTTGTGTTTTCCAGCCAGTATCTGACAGCTGTATGTTTTTTGCAAGCATTTGTATCTAAAAAAACACCCAGGCGAACTTTCTTGTTACTCAGTGGCAGGAGATTATGACTGTTTTGCCAAAAAATTCAGAGTGTTTTCTTTTAAATGAGACTAACCCCATGAAGATGCTGCAAAGGGTTGAAGAACAGCTTTTGATTTACTTTGGGCATGTTATTTTTAGGCGTTTTTAGGGAAGTTGAACAGAGTTCAACAGGTTAAAGAAACTACAAAATTGTGGTATTGGGGGGTAGCACTGTCCTGGTTATGTAGTTACTTAAAGAATAGATATCAGTATGTATGTGTTGGTAACAAAAACTTACAGTTACTGAAGGTTACTTGTGGAGTCCCACAGGGTTCAGTTTTGGGGCCATTGTTATTCAATACGTATAGAAATGATATATGTAAAGTTTCGGAAAAAATGGATTTAATATTGTTTGCCGATGACACTAATTTATTATGCAGTGGAAGCAATTTGGAACAACTTTTGGATACACTCGGAAAGGAATTAGGAAAGCTTAAACTGTGGTTTGATTCAAACAAATTAACGCTCAATTTAAGTAAGACAAAATTTATAGATTTAACAACCATCACAATAACAACTTAGTATCTAAACTCAGTGTAAATGGTGTAGAGATTGAAATGGTATCCGAAACTAAATTTCTTGGAGTAATAATTGATAATAAACTGTGTTGGAAGTCACATATTAATTATATTAAAGGTAAAATATCCAAATCAATTGCAATACTACACAGAGTGAAATATTTGCTGAATCAACCCACACTGTATACCTTGTATCATTCATTAATACTCCCATACATGACATATTGTACTGAAGTATGGGGAAATACATATAAAACAACTATATATCCAGTCTTTATGCTTCAGAAGAGAGCTATCAGAATAATAAACAAAGCTGCTTACAGGGAACCAACAAACCCACTTTTTCTTAAAGGCCAAATGTCACGTAACAGGGTACTTTAAATATCTTGAAACTAGATATAAAAGGGAACCGATCCGTTCGGGTCTTGGTGCATATGCTTCAGTAACAACGGAATATTCGTTAATTTAAAACTGCCGCGCTTGGCCTGACACGGCCCCTGGAATCGCCTGGGGAAGAAGGCGGAAGTGACGAAATCGATTGTACCCTAGTTTGATGCTTGGGGTATTTCAATTGATTGTTTATATAGAAACTGGAAGGTTGAAGTGAGCAACAAGAAAGAAAAAATTGGATATTTCACCCATACCTTAAAAAGGGACTATCAGGGACAGCTGGGTAATAAGGGACACTTCTCTGGGAAATGTTTTCATACCTGTCAAGTGAGACGTTTTCGCCGTACTTCAACACCGTAAAAAGCGGCTATAAGGAACGGCGGAGCAACAAGGGACACCTCTCTGGGAAATGCCCCAAATGCAACTCATGTTGCTATTGTCAAATATTTTAAGGATTCATGGATATTTGACAATAACAACACAACTCAGCGTCCGGCGCTAAATAAAAAAAAAAGCAGAATTCTGTATTTGTCAGGCGATCTCTGTCTGTTCCGCAACCGCTGCACAGCTCAACGTGTTAAACCATTGTCCTAATGACTTCTCATTGTAGTGAGAATAGCTCACGCTGAGCGATCAGCCCGCCCGACAATTAGACTAATGAGTGACTCCACACTTCTCATGGTAGTGCGAATAGCTCACGCTGAGCAATCAGCCCGCCCAGACAATCAAACTGATTTACTCCACACTTCTCATTGAAGTGATAATAGCTCAGGCTGAGCGATCTGACAGCACCAGCTGTGGGTGATCACACACAGGACGGGCTCCTCAACACACTCAGTTTTTTTTCCAGTATATTTTTCTTTGGGGCGTACAGAAATGGCAATACGCCCGTTTTTGCTAAAATTGCATTTTCCCCGTATTTTCCTCAAAATATTTGACAATAACAACACGAACTACATTTAAAACATTTCCCAGAAAAGTGTCCCAAACCACTCCGCCGTCTCCCACAGCCGCGCTTGGCACCAAAATACGGCGAAAACGTCTCACTTGACAGGTATGCGCCTCCATTTTCATATTGATCTGGTCAATTTCTTGACAGCAGCGGCTCTCCTCCACTGTAATAATAATGGCTTCCGAAAAATCAATATTTATGGGGCGCCCTCGACAGACCCCCTTCGGCTTCGCAATTCTGGAGGCGATTAATGTCCAGTTCAATGACATTTTCCACTGGTTCTGCTGTCTGGTCATCGTTGGAACTGTTGTCATCAGACAAAGCATCTGATTCCGTCTCGGAAGGCTCGAACCGGTAAGGTTCTATGCCTCTGTCACTGTCTGAACCACTGACAAAAAAAAAGACAAAACTAAACTAATTTGTTCACAATCGCTGTGACTTTCCGTCATGATTGTCCAATGTTGATAAGTGTGAATGTGGATAGGCAGGGCAGCCAGGGTACAACTGGTGATGTCAAAAACATGGGCGTGGTCTGGACTGGCTGTCACAAGCCAGCAAGCAAGGTGGGGCCTTCACCTGGTGTATTTTGTGCAATTATGTAAATACAGGTGGGTGAAATGGTCTCCTGTATGAATATTTGGTTTAAGCTATGTGTATTTTATCTAAATTCGTTGTCATTTAGAAAAAAAAATTACGTGACATTTGGCCTTTAAATTAAAAGCTCTCAAGTTGAAAGATCTGGTTGACTTTAAAACTGCAGTAATAATGTTTCAAGTGAAAAATCTATCACTGCCCGCAAATATCCAAAAGTTGTTCCAAATAAGGGAGAAACAATATCATTTCAGAGGAACATGTATATTTCAAAAACCTTCAGTGAGAACTACCACCAAGCAACACTGTGTTTCAGTGCAAGGAGTCAGATTATGGAACGATTTTGGACCTGAATTAAAATCATGTACAACGCTTGGACAATTAAACAAAAACTAAAGGAAGAAATACTCCAAACATACAGTGGGATAAAAAAGTATTTAGTCAGCCACCAATTGTGCAAGTTCTCCCACTTAAAAGATGAGAGAGGTCTCCAATTTTCATCATAGGTATACCTCAACTATGAGAAACAAAAGCAGTGATGTTTTGGGGCTGTCGCTGGGCAACACAGACTTTCAACTCCCTCCAAAGATTTTCTATGGGGTTGAGATGTGGAGACTGGCTAGGCCACTCCAGGACCTTGAAATGCTTCTTACGAAGCCACTCCTTCATTGTCCGGGCGGTGTGTTTGGATCTTTGTCATGCTGAAAGTTTCACCATGGGATGAGACGCCGGGTCGTCTGGCGCTCAGACCATATCCCTCCTTCCCTGTCTCTCATTGGACAGCGTCTCAGCGGGCTCCCAGCTGTCAGCGTTACGGGACGGCTGGGGCCCAATTAATCCTCATCAGCTGAGGCGCTGCTAATGAGGATAAAAAGGAGCAGCTCCAATCATTCGGCGCTGCAACTTAAGCACTGTTTAGGCTGGAACCCCTACGTCCGGCGCCAGCCCTCTACTCATCTTGCAGCTTTACTCGTGAGTGTTACCTTGTATGAGTATTTGTGTCTTGGAACCCCTACGTCCGGCGCCAGCCCTTTACTCATCTTGTTGCCTAACTCGTGAGTGTTTCCCTGCATGAGTATTTGTGTCTTGGAACCCCTATGTCCAGTGCCAGCTCTCTACTCGTCTTGCTGCATAACTTGTGAGTGTCATCCTGTATGAGTATTTGTGTCTTGGAACCCCTACGCCCGGTTCCAGCTCTCTACTCGTCTGGCTGCATAACTTGTGAGTGCCACCCTGTATGAGTATTTGTGCTTCTTGGCCTACAAGGCCGTATTCCTTGTCCCTTATCCCTCATTATAATAAAAACATCACAACTCACTGGCCCACCCTCGGCTCTCTCTGTGTGGCTCTTCACAGCCACACGTAACAGTAAGTTGCAGACAGACGAGTTGCCGGCGGCCGTGAGTTGTTTGTGGACTTGTACCTTCCTGTCCGGGTGTCAGCGCTTTTAGCATGCCGTCTCCCAGGAGTCATATTCGGCGCCAGGGGGACGAGCTGACGTCCATCTTGGAGGATGTCAACGGGACGCTCTTCACCGCCACCCTTTACGACTCCTCCAACGAAAGACGCTGGCATCTGGACTATGCTGAGAACCTCCTGGACAGTTTTCCTCGTTACTCCTACCGTCCTGAGGTCTGTGCCAGGAGAGACGCCGTCACTGCACAGCGAGAGGAGCTCCGCGGGTTGGAAGGAAATCCCGGCAGGAAGCCGAAGAGGAGGAGACGTCGCCCCTCGCTTCGGGATCCCGTTCCTGTCTCCATTCCAGCCCAGGAGTTCATACCATCTGGAGGGCTTCCCCCGCTCAGCACGACGTCACTCGGGACTCCCCCGGAAGATCTGCAGTTGACAGCTGTCAAGGTCCGGGACCGAGTGGGTGCCGCGAGCTCTGCTGTGCACCCGTCCACCATCTTGAGGCATGTGGCGGCGGCGGTTAGATTGGTGGAGAGGAGTCCAGGGCTACGAGACTACTCCGAGTTCAACGCCCTCATCGCCACGGTCTCTGCCCAGGAGCGGGGATTTCTGGGACTCTCCTTCGCTTTGCCCCCTGGGAATAGCCGTCGTCACATCGCTAAGTCGCCTCAGCACGAACCCTGTCCGGATCCAGTTCCGGGCTTTTGCAAGGTCCCTTCCTCCCGCGCAGCTGTCACCTCTTCGCCTCGTCAGAGAGGAGATTTCACAGCCTCGTCTCCCGAACCTCTTCCCCCCGCTGTCACGCCAGTGCATTTGGGCCGGCTCATCTCGGCTGTCACCCCCTCCTCCTCGACGCGCTTCACGACTGCTGTGTGCGCCTGGAATCCCGGCCTGGCAAGCCCTCTTCTGGAGACAACACGAACGGCCCCCAGACGGCTTCCCAGGGGGTCCTCCGTTATCGCCCGGCGGGGAGAGGGAGAAGCAACGTCCACTGCAGCAGGCGCCATCCAGCCTCCAGGAGACAGGCAAGTCCCAGTTTGTTCTCATCAACTTAGTGATTTGCTCTGTCATACTCCTGGAGGTGGAGTTCGGGGTCCGCAGCTCCCTGAACTCCCACCACCTGCTGTAACCTGTGTTATTAATTCTGCACCCTCTGTGTCTCCCTCCGCTGAGCGGTCCCCGGCTCCGGGTCAACGTCGTGGGATGAGGAGGGGGCCTGCGGTTCCGGTCCCGCAGCTTCGTTGTGGACGGAGGAGGAAGACTGACTGCTACATGGAGTCTGCACTGACGACCAAGCGTCCCCGGGTCTCCACGGAGAAGCGGTTCGGTCCAGCGGGACGAGGTTCGCCTGCCATCACGTCGTGTGGACCATTGGCGTGGTTACCGGGGCAGGAGGAATCCCAAGCTGCGCTGACCATCATGCCGGCTGCGGGGCCCGATGCAGCTGAGTGGGAGCCTGGCGACGATCTCCTGACGATGGATCCTGGATCTTCGCAGTCCTGGACGGCGTCAGAACCCGAGATCAGGCGAGTGCTCTACTTTCTCTTTCTCCTTTATATCTTTGAGCACTTTAGCCTGTCTCCAGGGGAGATGAGCCGGGTGCAGCCGTCCGCTGCGTCCGAGCTCATCTCACCGGCTTCTGGCGCTGCCGGTGATCCTGATCCCGGTTCTGTTTTCTCTCCTGAGCCTTCTTCCAGGGTCGCCGACGAGGAGTTGCCATCTCTCGTGGTGCCAGAAGGTCCAGGTTCGACGTCAGACGTTGGTTCTGGTGCGGTGCTGACCCAGTCGGGGTCCGTCGTGGGTGCTGCTCCAGTGGTGTCCGATGTGGGTTCGCCCGAGACCCAGTCGGGGTCCGACGTGGGTTCCGCTCCAGTGGTGTCTGACGTGGGTTCGCCTGAGACCCAATCGGGGTCCGACATGGGTTCTGCACCAGTGTTGTCCAGGTCCGGTGAGGGGGTGGCTGTTTCCCTGCGGTCTAACGTTCGTCCACCTCGTCATCGGCTCTCCCCCGAGCCTCTTCCACCGGGGTCCACTTTGACCTCTCGCCTGTCCCAACGGTCCTGGTGGTTGAGCGATGCGGGTCGGCCGCCAGAGGGCCTACCGTGCCCGTTCGGTTCGCTTGTGCGGCCGCTTGACCTGCAAGACTTCTGGTTCGGCGACCTGGTCCAACCCCCCGATGAACTGTGTTTGCTTCTGGGTGGCCTGGTACGGCCACCGGAGGACTTGTTTCTTGGGACTTGGGTTTGGGGTAGGCCGCCCGAACATTCCACAGTTCACCAGCTGGACAATGGACGGGGAGACCACCAGAACAGTCCCGGTTTTTATTGGACTCTGCCTGCCGTCTTCCTCGGGTGTCGCTTCCTTCTGTAAATATTAAGGTCACTCGGGTGCAGTTTTTGTCCTCTAGGTGAATCTAGGTATATAGCGCTTTGTATTGTCTTTTTATTAACCGTGCTCTGCATTTTCCTTATTCTTGTTCTGTTCCTAGCCTCGTTTGTGCATTATGGAGTAATGTGTTTTGTTTCCCTTTCAACCGTACTCTGTAATTGCCTCATTTGTTCCTGTCACTTTCATGGTGTTTTTTTTTTTCTTCTCCCCTGCCCGATCTAGACATTATTTGTGTGTTATTGAGTAGTGTGTTTTTCCTGTAGCCATGCTCAGTATTTTCCCCATCTGTGCCCTGGTCTAATTATTTTCTGTGTGATATAGAGTATTGTATTTGGGTTTTTTTTCTCTGCCCTGGTACTCTGTATTTGTTCATGGTCTATTTGTCTTTTTTTTTTCTCTCTCTCTGTTTCTCTCCCTCCGGTCCTGCCTCCCTTCCACCCACCCTAGGTGGGGGGGGGATGTTTCGGGTCGTTCGGAGCCCGACCGTGAGGGGGAGGCTCTGTCACCATGGGATGAGACGCCGGGTCATCCGGCGCTCAGACCATATCCCTCCTTCCCTGTCTCTCATTGGACAGCGTCTCAGCGGGCTCCCAGCTGTCAGCGTTACGGGACGGCTGGGGCCCAATTAATCCTCATCAGCTGAGGCGCTGCTAATGAGGATAAAAAGGAGCAGCTCCGATCATTCGGGGCTGCGACTTAAGCACTGTTTAGGCTGGAACCCCTACGTCCGGCGCCAGCCCTCTACTCATCTTGCAGCTTTACTCGTGAGTGTTACCTTGTATGAGTGTTTGTGTCTTGGAACCCCTACGTCCGGCGCCAGCCCTTTACTCATCTTGTTGCCTAACTCGTGAGTGTTTCCCTGCATGAGTATTTGTGTCTTGGAACCCCTATGTCCGGTGCCAGCTCTCTACTTGTCTTGCTGCATAACTTGTGAGTGTCATCCTGTGTGAGTATTTGTGTCTTGGAACCCCTACGCCCGGTTCCAGCTCTCTACTCGTCTGGCTGCATAACTTGTGAGTGCCACCCTGTGTGAGTATTTGTGCTTCTTGGCCTACAAGGCCATATTCCTTGTCCCTTATCCCTCATTATAATAAAAACATCACAACTCACTGGCTCGCCCTCGGCTCTCTCTGTGTGGCTCTACACATAACAGAAAGACCCAGCAACGTTTCATCTTCAATGCCCTTGCTGGTGGAAGGAGGTTTTCACTCAAAATCTCACAATACATGGCCCCATTCATTCTTTCCTTTACACGGATCAGTCGTCCTGGTCCCTTTGCAGAAAAACAGCCCCTAAGTATGATGTTTCCACCCCCATGCTTCACAGTAGGTATGGTGTTCTTTCTCCTCCAAACACGACAAGTTGAGTTTTTACCAAAAAGTTCTATTTTGGTTTCATCTGACCATATGACATTCTCCCAATCCTCTTCTGGATCATCCAAATGCTCTCTAGCAAACTTCAGACGGGCCTGGACATGTACTGGCTTAAGCAGGGGGACACGTCTGGCACTGCAGGATTTGAGTCCCTGGCGGTGTAGTGTGTTTCTGATGTAGCCTTTGTTACTTTGGTCCCAGCTCTATGCAGGTCATTCACTAGGTCCCCACATGTGGTTCTGGGATTTTTGCTCACCGTTCTTGTGATAATTTTGACCCCACGGGGTGAGATCTTGCGTGGAGCCCCAGATCTAGGGAGATTATCAGTGGTCTTGTATGTCTTCCATTTTCTAATAATTGCTCCCACAGTTGATTTCTTCACACCAAGCTGCTTACCTATTGCAGATTCAGTCTTCCCAGCCTGGTGCAGGTCTACAGTTTTGTTTCTGGTGTCCTTTGACAGCTCTTTGGTCTTGGCCATAGTGGAGTTTGGAGTCTGACTGTTTGAGGTTGTGGACAGGTGTCTTTTATACTGATAATGAGTTCAAACAGGTGCCATTAATACAGGTAACGAGTGGAGGACAGAGGACCCTCTTAAAGAAGAAGTTACAGGTCCGTGAGAGCCAGAAATCTTGCTTGTTTGTAGGTGACTAAATACTTATTTTACTGAGGAATTTACCAATTAATTCATTAAAAATCCTTCAATGTGATTTTCTGGATTTTTTTTTCCTCATTTTGTTTCTCATAGTTGAGGTATATCTATGATGAAAATTGGAGACCTCTCTTATCTTTTAAGTGGGAGAACTTGCACAATTGGTGGCTGACTAAATACTTTTTTGCCCCACTGTATATACAAGATGACATGAAAATCACATAAGGATTGTCATATCCAGTCTGTGTTGTGTTGTTGCTTAGTTTTTTTGTCACATTTTGTCTTAGCTATGTTCTGAGTTGTAATCGCTCTTGTTTTGTTTTTCTTTTGAATTCTTAGGTGGAATATGGGTGGGCAATATAAGCTGCGGCTTCAGCCATCACCCATTTCGGATAACTTATATTGAACTGTATAATCAGAGGAGTTATTGTCTAATTTGACCTTGTTGGATTTTCTTTCCCCCTTTGTTATATTATTCTGTTTCTTTTTTAATCTCTACTTTTAATCTATCCAAAAATAAAGATTCATTCATTCATTCAATATTGCCTAGTGGAACCATATATAACCTAAAAAACTCCATGCTTGAGCTTTGAGTTAGAAGAAAACTCATTACTGACATGAACAAACTGGAACCTATCAGATAAATAAGATTTAAGCCACTGCAACAAAGTTTGATTAATCCAACATGGTGTTCTAATCTATCAAGTAAAATATTATGATCGATAGTATCAAAAGCTACATTAAGGTCTAAAACAACAAGCACAGAAATAAGTCCATTATCAGATGCTATAAGGAGGTCATTAGAGACCTTCACTAAAGCTGTTTCAGTACTATGATGAATTCTAAACCTTGATTGAAACTCTTTAATTAAACCATTTCCCTGCAAGTGGTCAAATAATTATGTTGCAACAACTCTTTCTAAGATTTTTGAAATGAAAGGCAGATTAGAGATTGGTCTATAGTTAGTAAAAACTCCTGGATCCAACGTTGGCTTTACATAACAGTTTAATTACAGCAGTTTTAAAAGGCTGCAGTATATGGCCTAATGTTAATGAAGAACTGATTATTTGAAGAATAGAGCTACCAATAAATGGGAAGTCTTCTTTAAATAACCTGATAGGAATAGGGTCTAGTAGACAAGTTAAAAGCTTGGGTGAGGAAATTATTTTATCTAACTCTAAAAGGCCAATCGGAGTAAACTAATCCAAATGATATCAGTTGAAGGAGCTGTAGTTGGTACTGTATCTATCTATAAATGCAGCATCTGTGTGTGTGCGTGTGTGTGTGTGTGTGCGTGTGTGTGTGTGTGTGACAGTGTTCTTTTCTTGGTATGCTTCATTTTTGCATCTGTGAACATAGAGCTGATGTGCCTTGCCAGAAAGATCCAATTTTGTCTCGTCTGTCCATAGGACATTCTCCCAGAAGCTTTGTGGCTTGTCAACATGCAGTTTGGCAAATTCCAGTCTGGCTTTTTTATGATTTGTTTTCAACAGTGATGTTCTCCTTGGTCGTCTCCCATGAAGTCCACTTTGGCTCAAACAATGATGGATGGTGTGATCTAACACTGATGTACCTTGACCTTGGAGTTCACCATGAATGTGTCTAGAGGTTGTTCTGGGCACTTTTGTTACCATTCGTATTATCCGTCTCCTCCTGCGGCCACGTCCAGGGAGGTTGGCTACAGTCCCATGGATCTTAAATTTCTAAATAATATGTGCAACTGTAGTCACAGGAACATCAAGCTGGTTGGAGATGGTCTTATAGCCTTTACCTTTAACATGCTTGTCTATAATTTTCTTTCTAATCTCCTGAGACAACTCTCTCCTTTACTTCCTCTGGTCCATGTTTAGTGTGGTACACACCATGTCAACAAACAGCACTGTGACTACTTGTCACCCTTTAAATAGGCCGACTGACTGATTACAAGTTTGTAGACACCTGTGATGTTAATTAGAGGACACATCTTGTTTGAACATGTCCCTATGGTCACATTATTTTCAATCTTTTCTAGGGGTACCATCATTTTTGTCCAGGCCTGTTTCATGAGTTTGTTTTTTAAAATAATTCTGTTGAACCACAATTCAAAAGCATTGTCTGATTTTCATTGGTTTATTTTCATAGAATTTTTATTTATTACCACTTTTGTCAGATTCAAGTTATTTCTGTGCCTATTGTGGGTTTTTCTTTCATTAACAGAGGGGTATCAACAATTTTGTCCACGTCTATATGTGGAGAACACGAGGTGTGTGAGCAGACTGGGTGGAGTGTCAGCGGGGACCTGGGTCTGACAAAGAACACCAGTGTATCCAACACAGGACATGTCGGGAGAAGCAGCATCCAGACCGGGCCGACCACAGTCCTTCGCGGGGAGGCACGCCTGCCCAGTCAGTAGTTGACGGGAGTCCTAACTGCTGCTTCACCTGTGTGGTACCACTGTCCTTGCCAGGACCGTGAGTCCCCCCCCCCCCCGTATCTAAAAATTAAAAACTTAATAATGATACCGCCATGATTGTGGAACAGAATGGCTAAACAGGACACAACAGGGGCGGCAGTGGCTAAGGAGGTAGAGCAGGTTGTCCAATAACCACATGGTTGGCAGTTCGAATCCCGCTCTCCCCAGATATCCTGCCGTTGTGTCCCTGGGCAAGACACTTCACCCTGGTGCTCCTGGTGGGTCTGGAAGCGCCATGTTAGGCAGCATGCCACCATCAGTGTGTGAATGTGTGTGTGAATGGGTGGATAGCAGGATCTGTAAAGCGCTTTGGTCAGCAAGAGATGAGAATAAAAGCGCTATATAAGTGAGTGCCATTTACCATTTTACAACAACAGCCCAATAACTAAATAAATAATTTTTAGTTAAATATTTATTGACAAATGGGCAGCACTGATACAACAGTTGCATTCAAACAGGTCCTTCTGCTGTGTAATGTAATGTAGTTAATTTGATTATTACAGTTTAAAAAAAAAAAACCTTTTAATAACAAAATATTGCTACAATATAAAATGATGCACTATAGTGGATCTGAAATATTTGTCAACGTGTCCTGTTTAAGTACTGCATGAGTTTATTGACGATACACTATAAACTACACATATAAACTAAAACAATTATAATGGACTTCCGGTTATGGCAGCCACGTAGGAAGACATGTTTCACACTGCTCTGCTCCTAAAAATAAAAAGTTTGCTTAACTCTCTTAATTGGAACAAAAACCCATCCCAGCGTTTAGGCGCGGATATGGTAAAGACCAAGGCTGGGAAATTAGGTGGCGGAAAAAGCAATTCGACAAAACAATCCAAGCTAACAGACTTCTACGCTCGAGGCGAAGCACAAAAAACTCCAGAGACTATGGCGGAGGATGGAGCCAGCGGTGGAGCGGGAACTGCTGGGCAGTGCTCACTGCCATCAGCTCTATGAGAGCAGAGTTTTCGTCTAAATTTGATGGGATTATAGCAGCGATAGAAGGAATGAGAAAGGAAATAAGCGACTGTATGGAACGAGTATTGCAGGCGGAGCTCCGAATTTCAAGCGCTGAAGATGATGTCACCAGCCTACAATCAAAGGTGCAAACATTGGAATTAAAATGGAAACGTCTGGAAGATAATGTCCTGGATTTGGAATCCCGTTTGCGACGGAATAATTTGAGGCTGGTGGGCCTCCCGGAGGGAGCGGAGGGACAGGACTCATGTTCCTTTTTGGAAAAGTAGATTCCAGAAGCGCTGAACAACGCGGACCTGCAGTCATCGGTCGTCTTAGAGAGCGCTCACCGAATCGGCCCACCGAGAGATAATAAGACACCACCGAGGACGCTGATTATGAAGTTCCTCAACTACAGGGACAAGATGACGGTCACCAATGCGGCGCGAGCTAAAGGGGAAATTAAATACAGTGGGGCAAAAAAGTATTTATTCAGCCACCAATTGTGCAAGTTCTCCCACTTAAAAGATGAGAGAGGTCTCCAATTTTCATCATAGGTATACCTCAACTATGAGAGACAAAATGAGAAAAAAAAATCCAGAAAATCACATTGAAGGATTTTTAATGAATTAATAGGTAAATTCCTCGGTAAAATAAGTATTTGGTGGGGGGCGCTCGTGCGCAGTAATGGAGTAGACGTGTTTCCACGAGGCTCCGTCGCAGACTTCTAAATTTTGTTTATTTTTGCTACACCTACTTACCAACTTTTTGCCTACTTATCGTCAGAGCTGTTTCTAACCAACCTCCAATCATGCCACCCAAGAGAGACGAGGTAAAACCATCAAATTCAGCCTTGGCTAGCGCTAGCAACGAAGCTATATTAGCTGCAGTTAACAAATATGGCGCTGAGCTAGCTAAAGTTTCAGCGCAGATGGAAGAGTTGAAAAAGTCCGTGGAGGGTCGCTTAAGCACAGTGGAGACACATTTGGGCACATTACAAAATGAACATAATCAGACTGAACAACGCTTGGATAGTATGGATGTGGCACTCTCCGACGCAGATGTTCGCATCACGGCACTGGAAGCTAGCTATCGTGAGTTGCAGGTGGAAAATGGTCGGCTTAAGGCTAAGCTAAATGACTTGGAGGGGCGCTCGCGTAGGTTAAACATCAGGATCGTGGGGATCAAAGAAGGAGAAGAGAAGGGCAATCCCACGGAGTTTGTGACACGACTGCTACCGGAGCTGCTTGGCCCGAATAACCTGACCAAGCCCATTAAAATTGACCGTGCCCACCGCAGCCTCAAACCTAAGCCTCCGGACAACGAGCGCCCATGGATGATCATCACCAAAGTCCACAATGACCGCGACTTGGCCAATATTTTTAAACTCAGCAGACAACAGGGTCCACTCCGTTATCAAGACAACAAAGTGTACATCTTCCCGGACTACACGGCGGAGGTTGCATCACAGCGTCAAGCCTTTAACAACGTCAAGAAGAAGCTGACTGATGCCGGCGCCAAGTGTTCTCTACGGTTTCCAGCTAAACTTCAGGTCCTCCACAATAGAGAAGTTAAAGTGTTTAACACTCCGGTGGATGCAGAGAGGTTTGCCAACTCCCTGACTGACAGTGTATAACTGGCGAAGTGCACATTGTTTAAATTATACAGCTGTTGACGCCATTCTAATACTGCACTTTATTCTGCCTCGCCCTTTTTTGATGGCATATTTCAAGTTAATTATATTGTCTCTGTGTGTAGCTTTCTTTCAGTTAATTGATTTACATTAGAAGACTGCGCGGTTCCATTGGTGGTTTGCTGAAACGCAAAATTGTGTCCGTTACCCAGCAGTCTCCCAAGTATTAGTGGGTTTTGCCGCTTTGTTCCTGTTTTTTGCGGCGCTAAGGGAATGGGTTTTTATAATATGTTTTTCTTTTTTAATTTGTTCTTTGTTTGGTTTGTTTTGCCTGCCAGTGTAGCCATTTACTGCCTAAGCCCATATATTTTTTTAAATTTAGTTTTCGAATGCAAGCTGGTTCTTCTGGATCAGGTGTGAGTCATCTCACGTTCACATCATGGAACTGTAGGGGTTTGGGGAAAGCTCTCAAAAGAGTAAAAGTATTTTCACATCTGAAATCATTGTCCTCTGATATAATCTTCTTACAGGAAACCCATATTCACCCCACAGAACAGAGACGGTTGAGAGCCTTATGGATATCCCAGGTTTATCAATCTACCTTTTCCTCAAAGGCCAGAGGAGTGGCCATCTTAGTGCGCAGAACTATACCTTTTGTATTCAAGTCTATGGTGACCGATCCAGGTGGGAGATTTGTGCTTGTAACAGGTACCATAAACTCTATGCCATTGGCCCTTTTAAATGTATATGCTCCAAATTTTGACAGTCCAGATTTCTTCTGTAAAATCTTTCGTCTTGTTGCGGAACAGAATAACTGTAACATTATTATAGGAGGTGATTTTAATTGTTTCCTAGACCCTCATCTTGATAGATCTTCCATTACAACTGCTCCCATGTTAAAATCTGTGCCAGTCCTAAATAATCTTATTAAATCGCTAAATTTAGTGGATATTTGGAGGCATCAACATCCCTTGGACAGACAGTACTCCTTTTTCTCCCAGGTACATGGCAGTTTTACTAGGATTGATTATTTTCTCGTTGATTCCAATTTAATTACCAACATTGTCAGTTCAGATTATAACAATATTTTAATTTCTGATCATGCCCCTGTGTCTGTTAAAATAAACTTCAATATGCTTGTGCACTCATATAATTGGAAATACAATCCGGCATTAAATTCAGATAAAGCTTTTTGTGAAAGCATCTCAAACAAAATTACATATTTCTTATACTTTAATGATAATGGTGAGGTATCTGATTCCACACTGTGGGAAACATTTAAAGCCGTTATTAGGGGTGATATTATCTCGTACCAGTCTTATAATAAAAAGGTTAAACAGAAGCGTATGTCTGAAATGCAGACCCAACTCCCTTTGTTGGAGGAATCATTTCGTATCTCAAAATCAGATGAAATACTAAAGAATATTGTATCTGCAAGACTTGAATACAGCCGCATTCTTGGTGAGCATGTTTGTAATTATATACGAAAGCTTAAACAAAAACAATTTGAGCTTGGTGATAAAGCACACAGCGTACTCGCTAGGCAGTTGAGAGGTATTCAAGCTGAATGGGCAATTTATAAAATTGTATCTAATGGAGAACTAATAACTGACCCTTTACAGATAAATAACACTTTTTATGAATATTATAAAAACTTGTATACCTCTAAATTATCATCATCAAAGGAAGACATATGGGGGTTCTTAAATAGATTGGATATGCCCACATTGAGTGAAAATGCCAAACAACAGTTGGATGCTGACTTCACACTAGAGGAGATCAAAGCTGCCATCCGTTCATTTCCAAATGGTAAGGCTTGTGGCCCTGACGGATTTGGCATTGAATTTTATAAAATTCACATTGATAAACTTGCTCCATTGTTGCTTCGTATGATAAACTCTTCCGTGAAGGAAGGATCATTCCCAGAGACATTATACGATGCGAATATTTGTCTACTGTTGAAGAAGGGTAAAGATGAAACAAATCTAGCTTCTTATCGCCCTCTCAGCCTTTTAAATAGTGACCAGAAAATTGTTGCAAAAGTTTTGGCAAACCGCTTGAACGAACACATTGGTTCCTTAATTCATAGTGACCAAACCGGGTTTATCCCCGAAAGGTTTGCATTTTCGAATACTCGTAGACTTCTGAACGTCATGTATTCTAACAACCCACCATATTCTGCTGTTGTCTCTTTGGATGCACAACAAGCCTTCGATCAAATTGAGTGGGAGTATATGTTTATTACTCTTAAAAGATTTGGCTTTGGTGACAGATTTATAGCTATCGCAAAAATGCTCTATGCACGTCCTAGATCATATGTACTTACTAACAACAATAAATCTGCCTCATTTTTATTACATCGCGGGACCAGGCAGGGCTGTTGCCTATCGCCAATGTTTTTTGCTCTGGTGCTTGAACCACTTGCTATTGCCATCAGGATGGAGCCTGAAATAGTAGGGTTTAGATATAGCGCAGTTGAATGTACTATTGGCTTGTACGCTGATGATGTCATTCTGACACTGTCTGACATTAGACAGTCTCTTCCACCTCTTCTTGAGATCATTAGGGAATTTGGTCAGTTCTCTGGTTTTACCATTAATTGGGAGAAAAGTGTTCTCATGCCTCTTTCAGATGGTCTAGATAAAACATTTCTCAATACATTACCTTTTAAAATATCAAATGAGCACTTTGAATATTTAGGAATCACCATCCCTAGGAATCCCAAACTTATTTTCAAATTGAATTTTACAGAACTATTAAATAAGATTAGGAGCATGATTGAGAAATGGAAATTACTACCAATTTCTCTAATTGGACGAGTAAATATTGTCAAAATGATTGTACTTCCTAAATTTATATATTTATTTCAGAATCTGCCAATTTTTCTTACAGCATCTTTTTTTAAATTAGTTGATTCCATTATCATCTCCTTTATTTGGGCTGGCAAAAACCCCCGTGTCTCTAAATTACATCTCCAAAAATCCTCGGTCGAGGGTGGTCTTGGGTTGCCTATTATGAGACATTATTATTGGGCCTGCAACGCTAGGGCCTTGGGCTTCTGGTCCCAAGATAATCATTATGCGGATCAAATACCGTGTTGGCCTGCACTTGAATCTCATAACTGTCAATCCCTCATTGGTACATCTTTATCTGCTTTATTATTTAGCAAGGTCGACGTCCCTCTAAATGTGTTCAGACATGACTTTGTGCTGCACAACTCTTTCAGAATTCTGAAACAAATTAAGAAGATATTGCATCTTCCTGACCTTTCCATATATGCACCTATATGCCAAAACCCTGCCTTCAAACCAGCTTTATCAGATCCTGTGTTCAGGCAATGGTCAAATAAAAGTATTCTTTCAATAAAGGACCTGTATATCAACAAAAACTTTGCATCTTTTACACAATTACAAATGAAGTTCAATCTCCCACCTGGTCATTTTTTCAGGTACCTGCAGATTAGACATTTTGTACAACAGTCTTTAACCCATTTTGTCAAACTTCCTGTACAACATGATTTCTATGAGGTTTTGAGAAAACACCCAACCTCCAAGCATTTAGTTTCAGAATTCGTTAATCTTTTCTCTTGGCCAACGTCTTCGACCCATGTCAAGGAGGCATGGACGAGGGATGCAGGTATAGAGATCTCAAATGATCTATGGGAAAGAGCCTTAGTTGGTATTCATTCATGTTCAGTAAATGCCAGACTTCAGCTAATACAATTTAAAGTAATACACCGATCACATTACTCTAAGACTCGCCTTAATAGACTTTTTCCGACCATTTCACCACTATGTGACAAGTGTAAAATAAGTGATGGTACTTTATGTCATTTATTTTTCTCCTGCCCCTCGCTTAAAAATTTTTGGTCTCAGATTTTTAATTTGTACAGTGTCATATATAAAAAAGTCATAATACCTGATGTCTTAACAGTAATACTTGGTTGTTCAGATCAAACTTTGCTCTGCTCACAGTCACTTCAGCATGCTATCAGGTTTGGCATGATTGTTGCGAAGAGGGTCATCCTGAAAGAATGGAAGGCCAATACGCCGCCCAGTTATATTAACTGGCTCAACGATTTGGCATCCTGCTTGTACCTTGAAGAGATTCGATATCATTTGTCTAACACTCAAGATATGTTTACTAAAATTTGGGGACCACTTATGGATCACATTAAGAAAAAGAAGACTCAGCCTGTAACATGAAAGGATTGTATTATGAAACTTGCTTAGCATGGACTGCTTACACTTTTGTAGTTATATGGGCTTTGTGTAACAATTACTTATTTCTTTGTGTATTTTCTTGAGCACTGGCAGTGTTTATTGTTCTGTCTTATTTTTAAAAAACTGAATAAAATATATATTAACTAACTAACTAACTAACTAACCTGCACTTATATAGCGCTTTTCTAGTCACAAAGACCACTCAAAGCGCTTTCATTAATACTAACCCTCTATTCTAAGGGCCTATAGGAAACAGATATCTAGGGACAATTTAGAACAGCCAATTAACCTAACATGCATGTTTTTGGCATGTGGGAGGAAACCGGAGAAATCCCGGAGTAAACCCACGCAACACGGGGAGAACATGCAAACTCCACACAGATCACTGTTGGTCGGGGGCTGGGATCGAACCCACGATCCCACGATCCCCACAATCCCCCGGCCAAGGGTAAACTGTGCTGCCGCAGTGCTAACCACTGCGCCAAAAAAAATAAGTATTTGGTCAAAAACAAAAGTTCATTTCAATACTTTGTTATATACCCTTTGTTGGCAATGACAGAGGTCAAACGTTTTCTGTAAGTCTTCAAAAGGTTTTCACACACTGTTGCTGGTATTTTGGCCCATTCCTCCATGCAGATCTCCTCTAGAGCAGTGATGTTTTGGGGCTGTCGCTGGGCAACACGGACTTTCAACTCCCTCCAAAGATTTTCTATGGGGTTGAGATCTGGAGACTGGCTAGGCCACTCCAGGACCTTGAAATGCTTCTTACGAAGCCAGTCCTTCGTTGCCTGGGCGGTGTGTTTGGGATCATTGTCATGCTGAAAGACCCAGCCACGTTTCATCTTCAGTGCCCTTGCTGATGGAAGGAGGTTTTCACTCAAAATCTCATGATACATGGCCCCATTCATTCTTTCCTTTACACGGATCAGTCATCCTGGTCCCTTTGCAGAAAAACAGCCCTAAAGCATGATGTTTCCACCCCCATGCTTCACAGTAGGTATGGTGTTCTTTGGATGCAACTCAGCATTCTTTCTCCTCCAAACACGACAAGTTGAGTTTTTACAGTAAAGTTCTATTTTGGTTTCATCTGACCATATGACATTCTCCCAGTCCTCTTCTGGATCATCCAAATGCTCTCTAGCAAACTTCAGATGGGCCTGGACATGTACTGGCTTAAGCAGGGGGACACGTCTGGCACTGCAGGATTTGAGTCCCTGGCGGCATAGTGTGTTACTGATGGTAGCCTTTGTTACTTTGGTCCCAGCTCTCTGCAGGTCATTCACTAGGTCCCCCCGTGTGGTTCTGGGATTTTTGCTCACCGTTCTTGTGATCATTTTGACCCCACGGGGTGAGATCTTGCGTGGAGCCCCAGATCGAGGGAGATTATCAGTGGTCTTGTATGTCTTCCATTTTCTAATAGTTGCTCCCACAGTTGATTTCTTCACACCAAGCTGCTTACCTATTGCAGATTCAGTCTTCCCAGCCTGGTGCAGGTCTACAATTTTGTTTCTGGTGTCCTCTGACAACTCTTTGGTCTTGGCCATAGTGGAGTTTGGAGTCTGACTGTTTGAGGTTGTGGACAGGTGTCTTTTATACTGATAATGAGTTCAAACAGGTGTCATTAATACAGGTAACGAGTGGAGGACAGAGGAGCCTCTTAAAGAAGAAGTTACATGTCTGTGAGAGCCAGAAATCTTGCTTATTTGTAGGTGACCAAATACTTATTTTATTGAGGAATTTACCAATTAATTCATTAAAAATCCTTCAATGTGATTTTCTGGATTTTTTTTCCTCATTTTGTCTCTCGTAGTTGAGGTATACCTATGATGAAAATTGGAGACCTCTCTCATCTTTTAAGTGGGATAACTTGCACAATTGTTGGCTGACTAAATACTTTTTTGCCCCACTGTACCAGGATCAACAGGTGCGCTTCTACCCAGATTTGGCCACAGGAATTCAACAATTAAGGAAACAGTTTGACCCCGCCTGCAAAGAGCTGCACAACCTCGGGATTCGTCACGGAGTGATTCACCCGGCAAGACTGCTGGTCACATATAAGGGGAGAACCCATATCTTCAAGACCCCTCAAGAGGCGCAGGAGCTTATTAAGCAGATCCAAGAGGAGACTGGTGGGAGCTAAGCATGAACATGACAAAGGTAGAACTTTTAAACATTTGTACAGGCATCTGATTGATCTGAAACATATAACATGTCTACAAAATACAGACTGTATTAAAAAAAAAGCTATGATGTACAAAGTTGCTATAAAACTTTGAAGTTATGTTGAAAAAACTACAGAAGAGAGTTAATGTCATTAAAAATAGTAGTAGAGTCAGGGTGATTGAGAGGAGAAAGAGAGAGTGGTTTGACTGATCCTCGCAGGTGTGGAACAGTCACTAGCTATAACGGGAGACAGAATTTTTTTGATTTTGGGGGGATTACCACGATTGTGGGGAAAGGGAATTTGTTTTTGTGTAGTTTGTAGGATGTATGTTCAATCATCCATGTTTTTGCTTGTCTGTATGAGCATGTTCATATTGCAAGGTAATCTCAAACTCCTTATTGATCATAGATGAAAGCATTAATCTTAATTTAACTTCATGAAATTGCAGAGGTCTACAAAATCTAAAAAAACTTAAACAAGTTATGAATAAAATAAAAGATATAGATTCAAAAATTGTATTTTTATAAGAAACTCATCTAATAGAGGAGGATGTAAAAAGAATTAGGAGAAGATGGCAAGGTAATGTGTTCACCTCATCATTTTCATCCCGAGCTAGGGGAGTTATGATTCTCATACACAAAACAGTCCCATTTCAAGTGAGAAATGTAATTGGAGACAAATTTGGAAGATATCTAATCATCCAAGGATCTTTGTTATTAGAAAATATAAATCTGGTGAACTTATACGGCCCCAATATTGATGATCAAAACTTCTTTGTCAATTTATTCCTTACTTTATCATCACTTACAGGGCAACATATAATAGCAGGGGATTTTAATTGTACATTGAATCCCAGTATAGATAGATCAACAGGACTGGACTGTACGCACAATGGATGCAGGATGACCATTAATCATTTTATGAAAGAATTGAGATTGCTAGATATATGGAGAGAAATGAAACCACAAGTCAAAGCCTATTCTTGTTATTCTAATACCTATAAGACATTCTCACGTATTGACTACTTTTTGATCTCTGCAGAATTAAGGTCCAAGATTCAAAACTGTTTGTATGATAACATTGTGATCTCTGATCATGCACCCTGCTGTCTAATATATGTAGATAAGAAATTGACAAAGGATCAAGGTAGGTGGCATTTTCAGCATAAATGGCTTCAGGATGAGGAATTTGTTAAGTGAGATGATGAGATGATGAGATTCAACTTTATTGTCATTACACATGTATGAATACAAGGTAACGAAACGTGACTTGGCATTTGGGCACGCTCTGCAGAGCGCATCCAAGGCCGGGGCAGCCGCTCGGCGCCAGTCATAAAGAAGAAAGGAAAAAAAAAAGAAAAGAGAAAGGATATGACACAGTAGGCGAGAGAAAAAAACATGTTTTATCAAAATGGCGCTTAGTAAGTAAGCGAAATTTTGATTGCAGGCAAAAAAACCCTCAATGCACATTTAGCAGACATTTAGTAGACAGATCACACAGCAGAGAGAGGGCAGTGTGTGTATATCAGTATGATGATGTCAGTGTGTGTGCAGTGTTGAGTGTATCAGTTACTGGAGTACAGCAAATAGTCTCCTAGGCAACGATAGATGTTATAGTTCATGAACGCTGTCCCTGAAGAGTTCTGTTTATTGCACAGCAGCAGTGTTTGAGTTAGCAGAGCCAGCTGACACATCCGCTTATCTCAACTCTGGAGGAGTGAGTTATCCAGGGGCGCCGATCAAGGCCGAATCTGCACAGACAGAGTATAGGATTTTCCTCTCTCATATTCTATGCTTACAATTCAAATTAACATTCACTGGCTTTAAATTCATATCATTCCCTGGAGAGCACGAAGCGACTCCAGATGTTTCCCCTTCTAAACACAGATAAACATGTCCGGTAGAGTCCATCTCTCTACAGTGCATGCAGATGGTAAATTCCATGTTGGTCATTTGCCGCTATTCGTGCACTCCCCATCTGGTCGAATTGTTGAAGAAGCAGCTATGCCGGGTCCGCATTTTGATTAGCTCTTCCAGTTAAATTTTCGATACACCAGGAGAACTCCAGAGCCAATCGGCAGAAATCCTGTGATCGTAAAAAAGCCAAAACAGGTAGATGTTTTCCACATCTTCAGTCGAATCACACACACACATGAGTTCCAATCCATGGGTCTCTCCACATTTGGGCTCCCCCGGGCCCGATTTTCTGTTTGAAAAGGTGGTGTCAATTGCGTTTAAAGCCCAGCTTATATCCATTTTCCGTATTTTCCATTTGGGTTGAGATCAGCGAGATGGTGAGACGGCACAGACACTCACTCAGACGCAGCAAGCTGGGATTTAGATTTAGGTCAGGAAGGCAGGATAGGAGGAGGGAGGAAAAAATGCGACTGCTCTCTCTGAAGGCAGCAGGAAGAATACATAGAAAGTACATAGAAAAACAGATAGATGAGTTCTTTGATATTAATACTACACAAACAACGGCATGTATAAAGTGGGAGGCTTTCAAAGCTTTTATTAGGGGGCATATTATTAGTTATACAGGTTCAAAATCTAAGAAGACTCGAGAGGAGAGAGTCCAATTGGAACGTAAAATAAAAATTCTTCAAGAAAAGGTATATGCAGGAAGTAACCCACAGTTAGAGAACGAATTACTGATTCTGAGAGCTGAATATGATAAAAAATCAGTGAATAGAGCTGCCTTGAGTTTTCTAAGATTGAAGCAAACTTTTTATGAACAAGGTGAAAAATCAGGAAAATTATTGGCATGGCAGATTAAACAATTAGAATCTAAAACACCAATTACCAGTATTATAAGTAACGGACAGGTAGTTATAGATCCTTTAGAAATTAATAGTGCCTTTAGAGATTATTATGAAAAATTATATGATACAAAAAATGAAACTGACTTAACAAAACTAAATGGGTTTTTGGGTGGATTATCTATACCGTGTATTCCAAATGAAAACAGGGAGATACTGGAGTCTAAAATTAGTCAAGAAGAAGTTGGGCAAGCCATTGATAATATGAAATCAGGAAAAAGAGCAGGACCAGATGGTCTTCCAGTTGACCTCTATAAAAAAATTTAAGAATAAATTAATAAAACCACTTTTGGAAATGGTTTTAGAAGCATTTCAAAATGGTAATTTACCACCATACATGAATAATGCCTTAATTATACTGTTGCCAAATGACATAACGCACGGCTCAGGAGACACGCACACACAGGCTTAGAGTAGTTCAAAGAGTTTATTAACAGCAGGGGTGAATGAGTGTGTGTCTGCGGGATGCAGATGTGTTGGTGGTGGCGTCTGCTTCAGGCACAGAGGCAGATGACCGTTCGGCCGAGCAACCCTATGGAGAGAGCACAGGGAGAGGGTGACGGGCATACACCAACACAGGATGAATTATGGCAAGAGAGGATCTTACTTGAGTTGTCAGGATAGCTGGCACAGCAAGGGGAACGTAGCCCGGGAGACAGCCACCTGGAGAGCTCCGTGCAGCGGCGAAGGATGGGCGATGGAACGGAGATGTCCGCCGCCGGGGAATCCACCTGTGCACAGGGGAGCAGACTGGAGAAGGAGGTAAGGGTTCTTACCCAAAATAGCGATGCTGAAGAAAGGTATGCTCACGGCGGTGAGGAAACGAAGTCTGACGGCTTCAGGCCGAGCCTCCGGGCGAGGCGGCTTTTATCCCTCGCCGCTGATGAGGATCAGGTGTGTGAGCAGGTGGCGCCGCTGATGAACGGCGCGGCGTGACAGTACTCCCCCCTCTAGCAGCGCCTCCTGGCGATGGCTTATCCGGGTGCGCTCGGTGGAAGTCCGCGATGAGCGATGGGTCCAACACAAACGACGGGGGCACCCATTGTCGATGCTCGGGCCCATAGCCCTCCCAGTCCACCAAGTATTGCAACCCACGACCCCGGCGCCGGGAGTCCAGGATGGAAGAGACGGACCAGGCCGGGTGGCCACCAATCATCCGGGGCGCGGGTTGCGCTGCAGGAGGAGGGCAAAGGGGGTCAGTGACTGCCAGCTTCACCTTTGATACGTGGAAGGTGGAATGGATGCGGAGGGAGGGGGGAATAGCCACGCGCACAGCCACCGGGTTGATGATCCGGGTGATGGGGAAGGGACCCATGAAGCGCTGTGCCAGCTTCCTCCTCTCGCCTTTTAGGGTGACGTCCTGGGTGGAAACGTAGACAAGTTGCCCAACTCTGTACGCCGGGGCAGGTCTTCTACGCCGGTCCGCCACGGTCTTGTTGCGCTCCGCTGTGCGTAAAAGTGCATGACGTGCGGCGGCCCAGGTGGAGCGGAACTGCCTCACGTGCGCCCTAACTGACGGGACAGTTACCTCGCTCTCCTGCGCTGGAAGCAGCGGGGGGTCGTAACCCAGGGACGCCTTGAAGGGGGACATCCCCGTTGCAGAAGAGCGGGCGGTGTTGTGGGCGTACTCCACCCAGGCGAGATGGTTGCTCCATGATGCCGGCTTGGATCTTGCAACACAGCGGAGCGCAGCCTCCAGCTCCTGATTGGTCCTCTCACACTGCCCGTTAGACTGGGGGTGATGGCCGGAGGAGAGGCTCACCTTGGCTCCGATGGCGTTACAAAAGGATTTCCAAACCTCGGATGAAAATTGGGGACCCCGGTCCGAGACCACATCCACCGGGATCCCATGCAGCCTGACCACGTGTTGGACGAGGAGGCCCGCCGTCTCCAGGGCGGTAGGGAGACCTCGCAGGGGGACGAAGTGTGCCGCCTTGGAGAAACGATCCACGATGGTCAGGATGGTGTCGAATGAGTTGGAAGCTGGGAGCCCGGTGACGAAATCCAGTGCGATGTGCGACCATGGCCTGCCAGGGACGGGCAGAGGCTGGAGCAGACCCGCTGGAGGGGCGTTTCTCGACTTGCTGGTGGCACAAATTGGACAAGCCCGGGCGTAGCGGGCTGCATCCCTCCGCAGGCCCAGCCACCAAAAGGACCGTTGGAGGAGGCTGATCATCCGAGAGGTGCCGGGATGACAGGTGAGCCGGGAGGTGTGGAGCCAGTGGATGACCTCTCCTCGGACCGCAGACGGAACGAACAGTCTTCCCTCCGGTCCGCCGCCAGGATCAGGTTCCACCTCCTGTGCCTTCCGGATCTTGTCCACAATGTCCCAAGAGATAGCTCCCACGACGCACGACCTGGGCAGGATAGTGTGGGGCGTCTCCTCAGCCCCCGCGGGGGTGAACTGTCTAGAGAGGGCGTCAGGCAGGCCGTTCTTGGAGCCTGGCCTGAAGGTGATAGAAAACCGGAACCTGGCGAAGAATAGAGACCAGCGCGCCTGGCGGGCATTCAGGCGCTTGGCAGATCGTAGATACTCTAAATTCTTATGGTCCGTCAAGACCACAAACGGCAGGTCCGCCCCCTCTAACCAGTGGCGCCACTCCTGTAGGGCGAGTTTAATGGCCAGGAGCTCTCTGTCCCCCACATCATAGTTCCTCTCCGCCGGGGACAGGCGCCGGGAGAAGAAGGCGCACGGTCGCTTGGCGCCACCGTCCGGTGATTGCTGGGATAATACTGCTCCCACTCCCGTGTCCGATGCGTCCACCTCCACAATGCACTGCAGCGCGGGGTCGACCTGGCGAAGGACCCGGGGGGAGGAGAACTCCGCCTTCAGCGCCTTAAAGGCAGCATCGACCTCTTCGGTCCACCGGAACGGGACCTTCGGGGACGTGAGGCGGGTCAGTGGTCCGACGATCCCGCTGAAATTCGGGACAAAACGGCGGTAAAAATTGGCGAAGCCAACAAACTGTTGCACCTGCTTCCGAGATGTGGGAGTAGGCCACTCCACCACCGCCTTCACCTTCTCTGGGTCCGGGAGCACCTGGTCTTGGGCGATGATGAATCCCAGGAAGGATGTGGTCCTAGCGTAAAACTCGCACTTCTCAGCCTTCACGTACAAACGATTCTCCAGCAGTCTTTGAAGGACCCGCCTCACATGGATCCGGTGCTCGTCTCTGGACTGAGAGAAGATCAGAATGTCGTCCAGGTAGACGAACACGAAGAGGCCGATGAAATCCCGGAGGACGTCATTAATGAGGCGCTGAAAGACGGCAGGAGCGTTGGTCAGCCCGAACGGCATGACGAGATACTCAAAGTGGCCGTTCGGGGTACGGAAAGCTGTTTTCCATTCATCTCCCTCCCGGATCCGGACGAGGTGGTAAGCGCTGCGGAGGTCCAGCTTGGTAAACCAGGTCGCCCCCTGGAGGGAGTGGAAGGCAGTGTCCATGAGGGGCAGGGTGTAACGGTCCCTCTCAGTGATGTCATTAAGAGCTCGGTAGTCAATACAGGGACGGAGGGAACCGTCCTTTTTCCCTACAAAGAAAAACCCCGCCCCCACGGGTGATGACGATGGGCGAATAATCCCAGCGCTCAGTGATTCCTTCAGGTACGTATTCATAGTCTCCTTCTCCGGCGCCGACAGGCTGTAGAGCCGACCAGATGGCAGGGGAGCCCCCTGGCGGAGATTGATGGCACAGTCATATGGTCGATGCGGGGGAAGAGACATAGCTTTTGACTTGCTGAATACTATACCCAGGTCGTGAAAATCTGGGGGCACCAGTGACAGGTCCGGGGGTGCTGTATCCGCCACAGGAGGAGCCGCGGACGGGGAGCAGGCAGCGGACTGAAGACAGGTGCCCATGCAGAAGGTACTCCACGCCGACACCCCAGCTGACCTCCAGTCCAGGACAGGATTGTGGAGGCGTAGCCAGGGATACCCCAGGATGACGGGCGACACAGAGTTGGGCAGGACGTAGAAAACCATTTCCTCCCGGTGGTTCCCTGAGATGATGACTGGGACAGGAATGGTTTGATGGGTAACTCTCCCAAGGGAGGCACGGGAGAGATGGACCAGGGAGATGGGGTGTTTGAGCGCCTGACAGCGGATGCCCAATCGAGTTGCCAGGCCTTGTGAAATGAAGCTGCCCTCTGCGCCCGAATCCACCAGTGCGTGGGTGAGGTGCCCAGTGGAATTGTGGCAAAAACGGATGGGCAGCTTTAATTGAGTGAGGGGACTTTGCCGATTGACGTCCGCGAGGCCCCCTACAGTGACTCGCGGACCCCACTGTTTGGCTTTTGTGGGCAAAGCTCTACCGTGTGTTGATTGTCTCCGCAATACATGCAGAGACCCAACTCACGGCGGCGCTGTCTCTCTGCCAAGGAGAGCTTTGCCCAGCCCGTCACCATAGGCTCCGACTCCTCGGGGCACGATGGTGGCGGCGCCGCCAGGGGGCGAGCTTGGGGCAGGCGTAGCGGAACTCCTCGAGGGCGAGAAGCAGACGGCTTCCGTCCTGAGGAGCGCTCGCGCAGCCTGTTGTCCAAGCTGATTGCTAATGAGGTTAGCTCCGCTAACGTTCCGGGGATATCCCGTCCAGCCAGTTCATCCCTCAGATCACTATTGAGGCTGCGGAGAAACAGGCCGCAGAGGGAGCGCTCCTCCCAGCCCAGTTCCTCCGCCGCTACCCGGTATTCGATGGCATAATCCGCGGCCGACCGGCTCCCCTGCTGGAGAGCGAGAAGCCGATCGACCTGGACCGCCTCGGAACGGGAGTGATCAAACACCTCCAGGAAGCGCCTCACGAACTCGGCATAGGTGAGGGTGGCATAACTGGGTCTTGCCATAATAGCGTAGGCCCAAGTTAAAGCACGCCCCTCCAGGAGGTTCCCTATGTAGCCGATCCGGCTGTGATCTGAGGGAAAGTCTCCGGGCACACGGTCAAACACGGACTCGCACTGCATCACAAACCCCCGCGCGCCGCCGAGCTTTCCGCTAAAGCGGGCGGGGGTCGGAATTGGTGTGAGTCGGGCCGGTGCCACTGGAGCTGGCTGGACGGCCACCGGAACAGCAGGAGCTGCGCCACCCTGAGGAGCCGGGGGGAACGGCTGCTGGGGGTCCAGGCGGTCCAATCGGCCAGTGATAATTATCAATTGATTTAGGATCACCTGCTGTTGATAAGCTATTTGATCCACTCTAGCCTCGAGAGTGGTAAGCCGGTGTGCGAGCCCGCCGTCCGCCGAGCCGCTCTGCTGAAGCCGTACTGACATAACGCACGGCTCAGGAGACACGCACACACAGGCTTAGAGTAGTTCAAAGAGTTTATTAACAGCAGGGGTGAATGAATGTGTGTCTGCGGGATGCAGATGTGTTGGTGGTGGCGTCTGCTTCAGGCACAGAGGCAGATGACCGTTCGGCCGAGCAACCCTATGGAGAGAGCACAGGGAGAGGGTGACGGGCATACACCAACACAGGATGAATTATGGCAAGAGAGGATCTTACTTGAGTTGTCAGGATAGCTGGCACAGCAAGGGGAACGTAGCCCGGGAGACAGCCACCTGGAGAGCTCCGTGCAGCGGCGAAGGATGGGCGATGGAACGGAGATGTCCGCCGCCGGGGAATCCACCTGTGCACAGGGGAGCAGACTGGAGAAGGAGGTAAGGGTTCTTACCCAAAATAGCGATGCTGAAGAAAGGTATGCTCACGGCGGTGAGGAAACGAAGTCTGACGGCTTCAGGCCGAGCCTCCGGGCGAGGCGGCTTTTATCCCTCGCCGCTGATGAGGATCAGGTGTGTGAGCAGGTGGCGCCGCTGATGAACGGCGCGGCGTGACACCAAAACCAGGTAAACCCCCTAATAAATGTGAAAACATGAGACCAATAAGCCTATTAAATGCTGATCTTAAAATAATCTGTAAAATTTTAACAAAACAACTACAAGAAATATTACCAAATATTATTAACCGAGATCAGAATGGCTTTATAATGGGAAGACAAGGCTTCCATAATGTAAGAAGACTATTTAATATTATTTATTCCAATAAAGAAGTACCGGATACAGCTCTCCTATCATTGGACGCCGAAAAGGCCTTTGATAGGGTCGAATGGCACTATCTTTTTGAAGTCCTACAAAGGTTTGGACTTGGAAATAATTTCATAAAATGGGTCCAGATAATATACAATAATGCTACAGCAGAAATCCTAACAAAGAGCAATATCTCAAAAACAATAAAAATCAATAGAGGATGTAATGTAATGTAATGTACTTTATTTATATAGCCCTTTAAAACAACCCGTAGGTGACCAAAGTGCTTTACAAAAAATAAACAGCATTAAAAACACACAGAGCATTAAAAACAAATAACATAAACAAAAACAACCTAAAAATAAAATAAAAACAAATGCCAAGACAAATATCACCACTACTGGGTATTAAAAGCCATCCTAAACAAATATGTCTTAAGTTCAGATTTAAAAAGGGTCAGGTCAGAGATAGCACGTAGACAAGACTGTTGACAAGACTGTCCACTTTCACCCTTATTGTTTGCTATGGCAATTGAACATTTAGTGATGGCAGTATGTTTACATCCACAAATATATGGAATTAAAGTAGGACCAACAGAACATAAAATCTCCCTGTATGCCGATGACATAATTTTGTTTATGTCGAATTTTAAAAAATCAATTCCGACCTTGTTAAATTTAATAAAGAACTTTGGGGAAATATCAGGATATAAAATAAATAAAACAAAATCTTCAATATTAATGCTAAATGAGACCCAGAGAAATCACCCAGCTCCTGAGGTAAATCAATTCAATGTTGTAAATCAGTTTAAATATTTAGGAATTCAAATTTTGCCTAAGCTAGAATCAGTCGCCAGTACCAACTATGAAGCCTTAATGACAGATATTAGTGAGTTACTTCAGAGATGGATGTCACTACCAATGTCGATGATCAGGAGAATTAATATACTTAAAAGTAATATCTTACCAAAAATACTTTATTTATTTCAATACATTCCTTTACCACCACCTTCAGATCTATTCTCAAGAATTAAAAAAAAGTTTGTGGAATTTATATGGAACAATAGGAAGGCTAGATTACGTTTGTCCTTACTATATTTACCATTTGATCATGGAGGTCTGAAATGTCCAAACTTTATGTTGTATTACTGGTCAGCACAACTGAGGTCTATGACATATTATTTTTCATCAAATGATCCTCCTCACTGGACTGAAATGGAATCATGCAATTTACCTTTACCTCTTCCCTTATTCATATACTCAGACTCAGCTAAAAAATTACAGAAACAAGTTAAAAATCCAGTTGTAAAGCACATGATCAAAATATGATGTGAAACCAAAAAATATTTAAAAGAACCACACTTACTGTCACAATTTAGCCCAATATGGGGTATTCAATACTTTACACCAGGGAGAGCGGATGCTGTATTTAAAGTATGGAATTTAAAAGTGATTCAAAAGATTCAAGATTTATATTTGTCACGTTCAGATAACATAATGTCTTTTGAAGAACTGAGGATTAAATTCAATCTTAATAGAACACATTTTTTTAAATATCTTCAGCTTAGAAATTTTATTTGATCAAATCAAAATAATGCTCTCACCCGACCTACTTCTTCATCCTTGGAAAAAATTTTGACGAAAGATAGTAAGAGAAAGGGTATTATTTCAGAGTTTTATAACTCATTGACACTATTCTCAAGTGAAAACTCACAGAAAAGACTGAATTATTGGAAAGAAGACCTGCAAATTGAAATTTCAGAGGAACAATGGGAAATGGCTTGTGCAGAAGTAATAAATGTACGTCTTAAACTGATACATTTTAAATGGTTAATGCGGATGTATGTTACACCAGTGGAGTTAAATAGATATAACAAAAACATACCAGATACATGCACAAAATGTATGGAAAGTAAAGGAACCCTATTTCACTGTTTATGGGAATGTAGAAAAATCAGAATGTTTTGGGAAGAGGTGAGGGTAACAATTGAAAAAATAATTTCAAAACAATTCACATTGAACCCTAAACTGTTTTTGTTGGGTCTGTATCCAGAAAAAACATAACTTTAATAAGAGTGAAAGAGCATTCATAGACCTCGGTTTGCTTAATGCCAAAAAATGTATTGCACTACTGTGGAAAAAGACTCATAGACCAGATGTGACTCAGTGGTTAAAACAGATGTTAACAAACCTTCCACTAGAAAGAATAACATACATACTGAAATCAAAGGAAAATGTGTTTGAGAATATATGGAGACCTTTCATTGATTATGTAAAGAAATTAAACATAACTTCTGAAGAAGAAGGTGAATGATATGTGTGGACCTTGCAAATTCCAAACTGGTGAATGTATATTATGTATACTTATGTAATAGATTACCTAGACTAAACAGAGGAGCATTGTTATTGATTTGCTTTTGTTAATGGTTGTTGTTGTTTTTAGTACATTTTTTTTGTCAGTGTTTTTTTTTAATTTTTAAATTACTTTAGTGTTAGTGTTTGACTGTCTGTGCCATGTGTGTAAAAAAAAAAGTTCAATAAAAATATTGTGGGAAAAAAAAACAATTATAATGGCGACTGAACAACTCCCATTCCCCAAACTACAAGAATCTAAGTCATAAAAGATCCCACAAATAAGTCTGGCAAACAAATAAACAAGGGTTTTCAAACAGTCGCTAATATTGCATGTCCCATTCATTTTCAAGAATTATGTAATTAATATTCACACAATCAAATACATTTTAGTGTTCAGTCCCTTTCATATTTGTCAAAGTCTAACATATGTGATTGTCTACATATAGGCTACACCTCTGTATTCCACTTTCAAACACAGCCTACATTTAGGCCTGTAAAGTCGCATTGGCCTACCTGTTTTCAGACAATACTTGCTTTCTATGGGCATGCATTAGTTTAAATTAATGGTTGGAAGGATCTGACTGATTTTATCTCTGATAGGTGAAATTTTATTATTGAAGAAGTTCATAAAGTTCTGACTAGTAAGGGCTTTACGAAGGAAATGCTAAGGGAATGCTAGATTTGATAAAGTCCTGACTCTTTGTCAGCCTGGCTACAGTGCTGAAAAGAAACCTGGTGTGGCGGTTTGGTGTAACCCCCACAAACAGACTGGACAGACACAGCACTCGGCTAGAGCAATTAACAGAACAGTGAAATGTGTATTAATGTCTACAGGCGGCCCCGCTTCTTCTGGCTCACTTCTGTGATGTTAATGTTGCCTTTCATGCATTGTGTTCATGCGTCCTGTCCTTACTGTGACCTAGGGACCGAGATCAATATGTCTCTCAAATGCAAATGTCTCATGCCTGTTCTGTTATCTCTTTGATCATACCAACTGCTGGGGAATGCTCTTTGATGTATTGTTGTAGTTGGGTATATTTGCTGCAACTCTGTAACTCAGACCCTCTCTCATTCTGATTCTGCAACTGCTACTGCTGGACACACACACCGTGTGTCTCCTCTTCTCTGAGAGCCGCTTGGGCTCGCTCCCGGCGCGCATGCACGGCGCCGGGAGCGGAGCTCGTGACGGCGGTATGATTTAATAAAACCTACTTAAAACTTCAGCATCGCTGCTTATTTTTTCATGCCGCTTCACTGGTGACCCCGCAGACGCACACACTTTGTGCGACGCAACTTTCGGGTCTGGACGACCACGCTGGCGACTCGACGCCGAAAAAGACACGCTGCCAGCGAACACAGCAGCCTGATGCAAACGATCCGCCCTCCCTTCTGCTTCAGGGAGACCTCGACGCGGAGCCAACACAGGCGAGCTACTCTCCCGGCATCACCCACGACCGGGAAAACTGCAGAAAACGCCATGGCGCGACCCTCGCCTGAGATCAGGACGTCCACGCTGGACCAGCCGAGGGACACAGAACGTTTTCTCCCTCTCACCGCTCCTCCTCCCTCTCAGCGATCCTACTCATCTACCCGAGCCTGAGGAACAAAGATCGTCTATCTCCCCTCAACGCTCCAACGCACCATGACTAATCTGCAGCCACAGCTCATCATAGATGATTATCGGCGCCGTCTGCGCCGATCTTCACCAAGATTCTGCACCCTGACTCGCCTCTCCAGCTGGCCCACCCACGCACGAGCTCCCGCGCACGCACCGGGGAGTTACGAGGACGGCGCATCATGCACGGGACAAATACGGCTCTTCTGACCGCCTTCCTTCTGCTGCACACTGGCCCTTCAGGCTTGCTCGTACACCTGAGGCCCGCAGCTTGCTCACTGGATTTTATGGTCTTAGCCACGGCACACAAGGGGAATTCAGCCGTCTGCGGTTCCCGAGGCTTTAGGGTTGCGCCTGCCCTAAAGTCAACACGCCAGTCCCTCTGCTTTTATTTTTTTCTTACCGCCGCTCCTGCTTTTCTTCATGGCCACGAGAGGAGTCAGAGACTAATTTTTCTTCTTGCGGACCTCCGCACGCGCAACGGGACAGCCCCTCGAAGTCGCGGAGCAGCAAGCAATTTTTGCGCGGCTCAGACGATTTCACCGTCCCGGTCGGCACGTACTACCCCCTCCTCCCTCCCCCTCCGCCTGCAGCGAGCTTCTCCCACAGCTCGCTCCCATAGATGGATTATCGAGGTCCCGGTCCCCTGCCGTGCCCTCTGGGGGGGAGCGTGTGGCGGTTTGGTGTAACCCCCACAAACAGACTGGACAGACACAGCGCTCAGCTAGAGCAATTAACAGAACAGTGAAATGTGTATTAATGTCTACAGGCAGCCCCGCTTCTTCTGGCTCACTTCTGTGATGTTAATGTTGCCTTTCATGCATTGTGTTCATGCGTCCTGTCCTTACTGTGACCTAGGGACCGAGATCAATATGTCTCTCAAATGCAAATGTCTCATGCCTGTTCTGTTATCTCTTTGATCATACCAACTGCTGGGGAATGCTCTTTGATGTATTGTTGTAGTTGGGTATATACTGTATGCTGCAACTCTGTAACTCAAACCCTCTCTCATTCTGATTCTGCAACTGCTACTGCTGGACACACACATTGTGTGTCTCCTCTTCTCTGAGAGCCGCTTGGGCTTGCTCCCGGCGCGCATGCACGGCGCCGGGAGCAGAGCTCGTGACGGCGCTATGATTTAATAAAACTTCACTTAAAACCTCAGCATCGCTGCTTATTTTTTCATGCCGCTGCACCTGGGATTATTCTTGTTCTCTTCTATTCATGCAAAATAATGAATTGTTCTAGCTTTCCTAAGAGATTTCTTTTTTTTATAAATTAGAAGTGGACTTCTTCAAGCTAGACAGATTTCATCTAATTTAGTGGAGCCCCATTTTCTTTCTAATTGACAAGTCTTCTGTTTTAAGCTATGGTTTTCTGTGTTGAACAAAGGAGTTAGAAATATCTGATTAGACTTTCTTTTTTGAAAGGGGCCACAATGTCTAGAGTCTGACGCAGGGAAGCTGTAACACTAGCTACCATGCTATTAAATACAGAAGGAGTAAAATTTCCATAACTTTTCTCCGTTGTGTTGACACATGGCATTGAGGAAACAGTCTGCTTAAATTTGGTAACAGCATCACTTGAGAGACATCTACTGTAGTAATATTTTTTCTTTAGGAGCCAAACAGTCAGAAATGGTAAAATCAACAGTTACCAGATAATGGTCTGACAGTACAAGGTTATGAGGAGACACTACCAGATTTTCTATTTCTATGCCATACTGTATGTCAGAACAAGATCCAACGTATGGTAGAGATAATGGGTAGAATTTCCTACTTTCTGAGAAAACCCTGTTGAGTCTAATATTGAATTAAATGCCTGAAAGAAAAAATCCATATTATTCTTTATTATTGTTCTATAATTCCATGTCTGATGTTTATATGTGCATTTTATGTATGGCCTTGAAGTAGCCCCAGTCTGTGTGTGAGTGTGCATGAGTTAACAATTATAAATCACACAGCTGTAATAATACCTTCTGTTTAGAATGTCCAGTCTGTGAGTGAGTGTGGTGTGAGTGTGTGGTTAGTTATGCAGCCGTTTTCAATTCATCATGTCCAGTTCCATGTGACTGAGAGTGTATTTGCCTCCCTGTTTAATGTGAGTAAGAAGATAAGGACTGTGCACGCCGTCTTACTAGACAGTCAAGGATGTTCCCTTCTGCTGCCCACCAATCTGAGGACTATAAGAGTTTGAGCAGTGAATGTCTGAATTTAGAAGTTTTGTGTGCGTGGACTGAGGGCTACATACTGTGACTTCTCCCTCTTGGCCAGATGAATAAATCTACTTAATACAGATCCTGCCTGATTTTTGACTCAGATTAATTTTACTAAAAAATAATCTAACATTTTTAGATTAGATTAGATTAGATTCAACTTTATTGTCATTACACATGTATGAATACAAGGTAACGAAACACAGTTTAGTATCCAATCAGAAGTGCAAAGGACAGCAGTGCAGTATATACGGTAATTAACAGTATGTGCTATTTAAGCAAATATATGCAAATATATGCAGCAGTGCAGAAAGTTAAGAGTACTGTTATGTGCAAATAATGTGCAATAAGTTAGATGTAGTTATGTAGTTATGCAGTTATGTACAGGTGAGGATGGTAAAAGATGATTGTAAGAGAGTCAGCGGGGAACTAAGTTCAATAACGTGACAGCTGTTGGAAAGAAACTGTTCCTAAACCTGCTGGTTCTAGTCCGAAGGCTTCTGAAACGTCTTCTGGAGTAGTGCAGCGCTGTAGAAACCGCATCCTCTGTACTCCTGTTGCTCCGGTAGGCGAACTGATGAGGGTCCAGTGTAGGGGGCATGCCTTTTTTGAGCTGTGCCAAGACCAGTCGCTCAAAGCACTTCATGACTATGGGCGTCAGTGCCACAGGGCGATAGTCATTTAGGCACGATGGTGTTGAATGTTTCGGCACTGGTACTATTGAAGTGGTCTTGAAGCACGCTGGTACCACGGCCTGGGCCAGGGACAGATTGAAGATGTCTGTGAAGACCCCTGCCAGCTGCTCAGCGCATGCCCTCAGCACACGCCCAGGAATGCCATCAGGGCCAGCAGCCTTACGTACGTTGACATGACTCAGTGCATTACGGACGTCGGTGTGGGTGAGTGTGAGGTGGTGGAGGTCATCAGAGGGTGGGAAATTGATGTTCTTTTCGTTGCTGTCCTTGTCAAAACGAGCATAGAAGTTATTTAGCTCATTGAGAAAGGGCACAGTCATGGCTATAGGTATGGAGTTGCTGGGCTTATAATCAGAGATAGCTTGAATGCCCTGCCACATACGTCGGGGGTCAGAGTCCCCCAAAATGTTTTTCCCCAAAATTTAGCGCTCCAAACAGGGACTCAAGATCCTGTTCCTACCCTGGCCGCTCCGGATGGAACCCAGCAGTGCACAGCTGAGAAGAGAAGACCGAGCCCAACGGCTCGGATTTCAGGAAGTGAAGGCTACCGGTTCGGAGTGGCTGGGAGCTGGGGTAGGTGACGGGTCTAACACTGCAGGCGGGATTGAATGTGAGTATATTTATGTGTTGTCAAGCTTATGGACCCTGGGTTTTCAGTCCCAGAGGGATTAACTATGCGTATGTTTGTGTTATGAAACTGAGCACAAAGTGTGAGCGTTTCTGTTTGCCAAAACAGTTCGGTCCGACGAGGTAGAGGCTCAGGAAAGGTAGGCACTGAACAACAGGCTCAGGAAGCACTGAGCATCTGGTGTTGCAAATTCGGAGTCAGTTCAGACCAGAGAGGCCCGAACAGATCCAGTTCGGAGCGGGTACAGGCTCAGGAAGGTCCTGGTACAGGCCGCAACGGGTGTGCACATCGTCCCACGCATAAGAGGACCACGGTATTCACGTGTGGAAGTCATAATGAGATCGTATTTTGCCACCAAGAGGTGAATTGTGATGAGTCATAATGAGATCCTATTTTACCACCAAGAGGTGAATTGTGATGGACCATCAATGTAAGATCTTATTTTCTTTCATCACGAGTGAGCGTTGATGAGGGTTAACCTTTAAGTAATAGCGCTGGTTTAAAAATTACTGCAGTTTTGTTTGTTTGTCTGGTTTTTCTGTGTTTTTCGGTTTGTCCTGGCAAGAAAAGAGCTTCCACGGAGGTGGAAGTACAAACACCAAGAAGGGTTGAAGCCGTGGTTATCTATTGTTTTTCTAGTCATTGTGAAGTGTAAAAGGACAGTTATGTGATTATTGTCTCACAGGGTAGTGGTAAAATTGTGTATAAGGTGGTGAATCAGTGTATGGGAGTTTGCAAGTGATAATTTTGGGGAGAAAATAAATTGTGTTCTCACAGCGGTGAAGAGAAAAAACATAAAGGGTTCATGTTACAGTGTGAGTTTGCCAAATGTGCTCTTTTTCCGCTGAGATTGCCATATCAGCTTGCTTTACGTGTTTTCAAAAGAAATTGTTCTACTAACGTGTGTGTTAATCTGAAGCTTACAACTGTGTGAAAACAGACTGTCTGACAGTGACCTTGGAGTGGATCAGGGAGTGTGAAAGAGCTGTGTGTGTGTGTATGTGTGAGTATTGTGGGCCCGTGTATCTGGAATTACTGCTGAACGGTTGATCTGAGTGAGTGAAGAAGAAAAAAAAAATATATATGGGTATTTTTGCGAAGCTTGCTTTCATTTCAAGGGAGGTTGTTTTTTTTACAGTAATTACTTTTGTTTTTGTGGGTTTTAGCTGGCCAATCTAATGTTGGGCTATTGGCAAATATTCTCCTATTTTTAAAGCCAACATTTTCAACTGCCAGACTGTTTTTTTCCTTATTTTGGGTTAAATTGCCTGCTGGCAGGACAGGAAAAGAAATTTGGGTTTTTAAATTAAATCATTAACTTACCCTTTATTGTCATTCAACTGTGCAACCAATAATGTACAGTAGAACGAGATTGTGTTTTACCTATCTACAGTGTTAATCACACATACCCCAAGTGTAGAATCAGAGGGCCGCTGCCATGCAAGGCGCCACCACGAATTTCCCTCCTCCATTCCATTATTGCTGAGCACCAAGCTGGACGGCAGGAAGTTCCACTTTTATATGGTCTTCGGCGTGACCCGGCCGGGATTTGAACCCCTGCCTCCCGGGTGTGGGGCGGATGCTCTGCCAACTGAGCCACCACTCCGGCTCAGTTGGTACAGCATCAATTTAGAGCACCAATTTATTTTTATCTTTTGGGATGCCTGAGGGCAGATAAGCAGCAGTGGCTAATTTATTCAATTTTGGGCTATTTTATTCAGTTTTTTGAAGTGTCAGTAAAATTTTTATTAGCTCACAGTTGCATCATCTCTCTGACCAAGGGGCAACAGTGAACTTCAGAGGGAAAAAGGGCAACAGATTAATGGTGAGATTGTTGCTAAATTAAAGACATTACCTAAGGTAGGAGGAAGATACCGGACTAATAGATGTATCTCCTCTTCCCTGCATGGGTCTGGTGTGAGAACAAGGGCTGCATTTTGGTCCCTCCCGCCTCATCCTCTGAGCTCTTCTCCTGCTAAGCCATGGCCCTGCTCAGCCACAGGACTCCGGCCGCTGATGTCACCCGCCTGCTCATCCCCACCCCTCCTGTCCACACCAGGCCATGTCAAATGCCAATGAGTTAAGTAAAGTGCACATATATCAATCACTGCAATCATCATCAATGTGACTAATTAAACTGAAGATTATGGAATAATGCTGTCACTAAACTCTAAACTCAGTGATTAAAGTGTTAAGTACAACTTATATGATACAAGATAAACTACAAACGAGGAAATGATGGAAAAATTGCTTATACACATGATTTAACTGAGGCTGCTAATGATCAAGCAAAATGTTTTTGATGTTTCTTTACCATAATATCGTTCTCTTCTAAATAGGAAAATCACTCTTAATGAATGGTTATGTGATTTTGAAACTTTTTATCTTTTTACTGTTCATGACAAAACAGCAAAGCTCTGAAGGATTGTAAGATTTAGAGAAGGAAAAAAAAGGAGAGAGGAAAAAGTCCTAATACTGGGCTCTCTGACTAGCTTTGATTCTGTGGTTATTACTATGACAAATTAGTTGGTTTTACTGTCTTGTGAATTTAGATAAATGACAGACGGTGTGAAAGTTGAGATTGTAATAAACAATGTATGGGCAAGGGACTTTATGAGGATAGACAGCTATGCAAATCACTACTGGATTAAAATCATCATTTCTTCTGTGTTGCTATTTATATGGGTGTGCTTGAGTAAAAGGAGCCATTTTATTTATTTTCTAACCTACTGAAAATAAATCACCAAAATTAAAAATAAAAATCATTTATGGTATTTACTTAGAGGAAATGACAAATATCCAACAACACAAAGACGTTGCTTTTGAAGAGTTTTTGGATTAAGTAATGCAAAGAACTAAGTTCATGTTACTCCTTAAACACTATAATGCTTAAAATTTTACCTAGAAAAGGAACTCAGAAAGTTCCAGTCTGACTTATATATATATACATTTTTTTTTTCTGTGAAATGTTTCCCTTTAATGAAGTGGAATAGGCTAAATGGCTCGGTACAAGGGATAACCGTCATTGCACTCCAACATTTTTTCTAGGATGACATAGGGCATGGGAAGCACCTTGTGGAATTTAAGTCCTCCATCCATCAATCCTTTACCACTTGTCCAGTCAAAGCAGTCTAAGCAGAGAAGATGGACTGCTGCCCGGATGACATATCACCATGCTCTCTTCTGCAGATAATTGGGAAAGGTTCACACTATTTACAATGAGGAGAGAAAAGATCTCTCCCATTCCAGCATAAAGATTAGAAAATAAGCTTGGGTCATTTTTCTAGATGTACAGGCAAAAACAAAAATTGAACCATTAGTTAGACTAGAATTTTTCACCAACACTGCAATAAGCAATGTGACAACTTAAAAGGACAAAGTTGAGTGAGTAACACTTAGAAAAATTTATGAGAAGACAAAATTGGACTCCTGTTTGTGTGGTTACTGACGCGAAGGGGGGGAAGCCCGGAGCTTCCCGCGATTCTTTTTTTTCAGGGTGGCACTGACACTGGACGCCTGTGGTGGAGGGGGGACGGAGAGAGGTGTGGGGCAGACTGGCTGAGGCAAGGCATTTGTTATCAATCCGAACATCAGGGCCATTGGCTGGGGGCGGCAGCAGAGTGGGAGAGGAGGAGGAGGACTTCACAGGTGGACCACAACATGTGACAAGCAGACCCGAAGCTAAGTGAAACAAATGACACTAACAATGACATAACACAGATCAATTTAAGTGACTTTGACTTTAAAAATGCAGCATTTTACCTGAAGTAACGTTGCAGGTCCGAGACATTTAAATAAAGCTTCATACTTGACAATGGTATGAAGTATCACATTTTATACATGTGACAGGAATAAGGAATAATTGTGTTGTATGACTTTGGTGTGCTAAGGAACTGGACTGTGTTCACGGTGCTTGGTTTTCGGCCGAGCCAGGCCCGGTGACTGCAGGCCAGATCGAAATTTAGTAGGAAAAATAATAAATAAAGCATTTCTTGTGCAGAAGGAAGTCCAAATTCAAATTAAAACAATATGTCCACTTTTCCATTAACAGAAGGAGTGAAACATACCCTTTCACAGACATGCACTTTCACAAACATGCACTTTCACAGATTCAAAACTGTCTGTGGTCAACACGAAAGGCAGATGTGGGCTTAGTGGAAAATCCAGAATTGGTTACAATAAATGCTAAATCACATTAAATATGCACAGGCAGCTGGGTTGATTGTTCTAACTGAAATTTGCAAATTACGCCAAGGGAAGACACTCACATAAAGACATACATTTGCTACACTGTCCAGAAAATTTTCATCTAAATTAGTCATATGTAAGCAAGCCAACATTTTGATACATGGGGACTCCCATGTATCAAAGGGGGTAGCACAATAATTAATTATGTAAGAGCATGAGCAAGTAAAGAGCAAATAAATAATATATGAAAAATAGGTGATACATGAGAAGCAGCTTGGTAATGAAGTCACAACATTCACCAGAAAAAGTCGAATTTACATCAATAAATTTGCAAATACATTTAAGAAAAATTATGTGAGAGAGAAATATATATATATATATATATATATTTGCAGATTATTGTGGGAAAATGTCCTAAGATTTTATAAGAAATATCATAAATAAAACATGTAAAGGAAAGAAAAACATCATGTTTATAAAAATAATTACTGGGAAAAGTTCCAAATGTCTAAGGGAAGTCCAATTTATGCTGATGAAGCTTACCGTGGGACTCAATATAAAATCTGCTACAAAGACAAAACAGATTTTTACTCAACTATGTAAGAAGAAAACAATGCTTAAGGGAACTTAAAGCAAAAATAATTTGACCTTCCCTGCTTAAACATATTCCTTTTAAAATCTTTGCATGGATTTCATTGAGTTGAATAAGTGTGAAGGCAAAAATGTTGTTTAGTGATTGTTGACATACTTACTAAATAGACAAAGGCCTTCCCTTGCACTAATCCAAATACTGCTATGGTAGCACAGAAACCCTTAACTGAAATAACATCAAGATTTGAAACAAATGAAATTATTTACTCAGATAATGGAATACACTTTGTAAATCAAATCATATCACATTTAGGTACAGTACTCAACATTTACCTAGGAAACCATTTAGCTTACCATCCACAATCTATAGGATTAGCATAATGCACAAATAGGATTATGAAAGATGGCTTAGGAAAAAGTGACAAAGAAAAATAGGAAAATTATGAATGGCAAACCCTACTATCAAAGCCATTTAACTTAGATGATGAGGAAGGGTTTTTGGTTGATTACATGCAAAGAATGTCAACTGACAGAGATGTTTTCCATGCTGCCCTTCCCAGTAGGGACCATGTGACGAAGGAACCACGGGGCATCTTTTGGCCAAACCAGGGGATCTGGTCATCAAAGAGGAAAACTGGACCAATACTCCCTGGCAAGGACAACACAAAGGTTATCCTGTGACACCAACAGCTGTGAAAGGTGAAGGACGTGACTCTTGGGTGCATCTAATGTTTTACCCCACTTGGAACCCTCAGCACTGAGAGCTGAATTACACAGCTAAATCAGCCAATCGCTTGAATTGTTATGCTTGTTCCTTAATGCCACTATCAGCTGGGCAAATTATCTCTTACTGCTAAAATAATGCAGCTACCACAGGCTGTCTGTTTCTTAAGGGGCCTATATCATGCAAAATCGACTTTTTTGAGCTTTTAAGCATGTTATAATGGTAATTCCTCACCAAAAACATCCCCAAAGTGGTATTTTGCTCCATTCACGCATCTCTGAGTATTCCTCCTCAACCCTGCTCTCTGAGCTGCTGCTGCGCCCTGTCCCTGATAATGACTGGGTCCCCACGTTCATACGGATGAACGTGGGTGAGCCGCCCACTCCAGGAAGTGGCTCTGCTGCCAGCACCGCCCCCAGGCTAACGCACACACCCACTTTCTCCGCGCAGCTAACGGAGCGGTGATCGGCAAAACTCTTTCACTTTAGCATTGACGCTGTGAAGAAGTAGTTCCTCTCACACCTAATCTGCTCAGTGACAACAACTGTTTGCTTTTTTACGTAAGACAATGTCTTCTAAGTTTTCGTGGGCGGAACCCAGTGACACACTGCAGCAGCCGGCTCAGGGGTTACGTTATGAAATGGGCAGCAGCCACAAGAAGGAGAGGCTGAGCCTCAGAGATCGAGGCATCTTACTTCCGGGTTGGAGAAGTAGCTCGCAAAAATAACTCATATTTCATAAGAAATTCATTCTCCAGTGTACCAAAGGTAATATACTATCACATACATGCATATAGTTTACTCTGAAAGGCTTAAAATAGCATGATATAGGCCCTTTAAGAGAAGCTATATACAGAAATAACACAGCAAGCATTACTTTCAATCACACCTATCACAACACTTATCACTCCACTGATCGGAAATATGATGACACTCCTTACTCTGTGAAGGCAAGATTAATTTCATCAGGGAACTCCTCCTTTTGTCCAAAGGGAAGTGGTGATGTCCCTCTGGGCAGCTTAACACTCTCTAAGTATGCAACAGCTTACAGTGCGTCTCCCCCCTGTACTGCTACCTGCTTGACCAACGAAGCGGCCGAATGCTATCCTGAAGATCTACATTGTCAGGGGGATGATGGTCATGTGGTTATTCGGCGTACTCGCACCTGCCCAGGAAGTGGACAGGGTTGTGTACCCCCGTTTTTGCGACTGATTGCACCCTCATTATGTCAGCAGGCCAGGTGGGCAGGGTGTAGAGAGATGCTTTCTTACCACAGGATGCTACCCTTTTTACCACATGATGCCATTTGGGGCATGGATGCACCAGAGCAATTTCAGATGAAAAGCACAGGAGTAAGGGTCCTTCATTCACTGTTTCCTTGGGTGGAGTGGGCAAGAACACCTTATTTATTGAAACACTTAATTATAGACTACAATCATTTGTTAATCCCCCCCCAGGGGCGTATGTACTATTGTAGGTGGTTATTGTTGTACTTTTATCCCTGTAAATGATGCAGATAGTCATATTATTACTTCGGCCATACGCAACCTCACTGCCTTGCTGTCAGGAACCGAGCCGGCTTGGTTTCCCCGGCTCAGTCCTGCCCTCTCTGTGGGTCTAGGTGCCGCAGCTTATATGTATGTTATGTATTGCTGTCTGTATTCCGTATCCATAGCCACTGTTGGACTGGCAGCTGTTAGACAGCCTCTGTGACCTAATTGCTGTGAGCACTGCTGACAGTCTGCCGGTTCGGCCACACCCCCCCCCTCTCTCTTTACCATCAGCTGTTCCCAGCTCCGTTAATCATCTTTCCCGGCCCTCACCCAAGTGCTCCTCATTTACCATAACCAGCAGTGCGTGTACTTAAGCACCTTTTGCCAGTCACGCACTGCTGGGTCTTTGTCTTTGTCTTACTCATTATCTGCTCCCTCCAAAGTAAATAAAAATATAATATATAAGCATCCCAAAGTGATTAAGCAAAAAATTGGTAAAACTCAAATTAAACGTAAAGCCTCTAAATTGAATGATTTGGCCTCTGTTCCTCCTCATAATTTAAAAATTAAATGTGGTTTATTAAATATTAGGTCTCTAACTCCCAAGTCTCTGTTAGTTCATGATCTGTTAATTGATCATCAGATTGATTTAATTTCCCTTACAGAGACTTGGTTAGGGCAAGAGGATTATGTTGGTTTAAATGAATCAACTCCCTCTGGTTATTTAAACTGTCAAAATCCCAGAAGTTCTGGTTGTGGAGGAGTAGTAGCAACAATTTACCATTCCAAATTACTAGATAATGTAAAGCAAAAAACATGTTATAATTCCTTTGAGGGCCTGGTCCTCAGTATTGGGCACTTTAGCAATTTTAGGTTAAACCCAATTTTATTTGCCATAGTTTATCGTCCCCCATCAACCTACTCAGAATTTTTATCCGAATTTGCTGATTTCTTAGCTGATTTAGTGCTGAAATCTGATAGAATAATTATAGTAGGGGACTTTAATATGCATGTGGATGTAGACAGTGACTGCCTTAATGTGGCATTTAATTCAATATTAGACTCGATTGGGTTTTCTCAGAAAGTAGGAAATTCTACTCATTACCTCCACCATACATTGGACCTTGTTCTGACATATGGCATAGAAATAGAAAATCTTGTAGTGTCTCCTCATAACCCTGTACTGTCAGACCATTGTCTGTTAACCTTTGATTTTACTATTTCTGACTATTTGGCTCCTAAAGAAAAATATTATTACAGTAGATGCCTCTCAGATGATGCTGTTACCAAATTTATGCAGATTGTTTCCTCTATGCCATGTGTCAACACAACGGAAATAAGCTATAGACAGCTTGCTCCTTCTGTAATTGATAACATGGTGGATAGTGTTACAGCTTCTCTGCATCAGACTCTAGACTTGGTGGCCCCCTTAAAAAGGAAAAAGTCTAATCAGAGATTTCTAACTCCTTGGTTCAACACAGAAACTCGTAGCTTAAAACAGAAGACTCGTCAATTAGAAAGAAAATGGTGCTCCACTAATTTAGATGAAATCTATTTAGCTTGGAGAAATCATCTTTTAATTTATAAAAAATCTCTTAGAAAAGCTAGAACGAGTTATTACTCTGCATTAATAGAAGAGAACAAGAATAATCCCAGGTTTCTTTTTGTCACGACTCGCCGCTCATCACCGGCGCCAGCTGTGCGCACACCTGCGCCTCGTCAGCGGCGAGGGATTTAAGCCGCCTCGCCCTGGGCTTCAGCCTGAAGCCGTCTGTTCTCATTGGCATCTCTTGCTGCAAGGAACCCCCTTCATCAAGCAAGATACTACGTAAGCATCTCTTACCTTTTCCTCCCAGCCTTCTCCCCTGTGCACAGGTGGATTTCCCGGCGGCGGACAACGTTCCCTCGCCACCATCTCCTCGCTGCTGCTTCAGGCGCTCCAGGTCGCTGTCTACCAGGCTACGCCCTTGCTTAACGCCAGCCACCTGCCCAGACCAAGTAAGCCAGCTGTCATTATCATTATCTCCTGTATTGGTGTGGTGCCCGTTACCCTTCTCCCTCTGCTTCTCCCATAGGGTTTTCCGGCTGAATGGCTTCCTGCCCCCGTGCCTGACGCAGACGCCACCACCAATACATTCTCATCTCACAGACACGCAGTCATACACTCTTGTTGTTAAATAAAGCTATTGGATCTACCCTGAGCCTGCGTGTGTGTCTCCTGAGCCGTGCATTATGTCAGTACGGCTTCAGCAGAGCGGCTCGGCAGACAGCGGGCTCGCACGCCGACTTTCCACCCTCGAGGCTTGGGTGGATCTAATAGCCCACCAACAACAAGTGATCCTCAATCAATTATGCACTATTACTAACCGATTGGACCGTCTGGACCCCCAACAGCCGTTCCCCCCGGCTCGTCAGGGTGGCGCAGCTCCTGCTGCTCCAGCGGCCGTTCAGCCTGCTCCGGGTGCGCCGGCACGACTCACACCTATTCTGACCCCCGCCCGCTTTAGCGGTAAGCTCGGTGGAGCGCGGGGGTTTATCATGCAGTGTGAGTCTGTGTTTCACCGCGTCCCCGGAGACTTTCCCTCAGACCATAGCCGGATTGGCTACATAGGAAATCTCTTGGAGGGTCGAGCGCTTACCTGGGCTTACGCCGTAATGGCGAAGCCCAGCTACGCCACCCTCACCTATGGCCAGTTCGTGAGACTGTTCCTGGAAGTGTTCGATCATTCGCGTACAGAGAGCGTTCAGGTCGATCGTCTTCTCAGCCTCCAGCAGGGAAGCCGATCAGCCGCTGATTACGCGATCGACTTCCGGGTTGCTGCGGAGGAGGTTGGCTGGGGAGAGCGTTCGCTCTGCGGCATCTTCCTTCGCAGTCTCAGCGCTGGTCTGAGGGATGAACTGGCTGGACGGGATATCCCGGAGACATTAGCGGAGCTGCCTTCCCTTGCCATCAGCTTGGATAACAGGCTGCGTGAGCGTGCCTCGGAGCGGAGGTCTCCTTCGCGGCCTCGGCACGGCTGTCCCAAGCTCGCCCCCTGGCGTTGCCGCCACCGGGGTTCTCCGAGGAGTCAGAGCCGATGGTGACAGGCTGGACAAAGCTCCCCCCAGCGGAGAAACAACGCCGCCGTGAGTTGGGCCTCTGCATGTATTGCGGGGGCAGCCAGCACACGGTGGAGCATTGTCCGGAGAGGCCAAATGGGGAGGTCCGCGAGTTACTGTAGGGGGCCTTGTGGACGCTAATCGGTTAACTCCCCTCACTCAATTGACGCTGCCCATCCGATTCTGTCACAATCCCACAGGGCACCTCACCCATGCACTGGTGGATTCAGGCGCGGAGGGTAGCTTCATTTCACATAGCCTGGCAACCCGATTGAGCATCCATTGCCACCTTCTCAAGTCTCCTCTCGCCCTAGTAAATCTCTCCCGTGTCTCCCTGGGAAAAGTAACACACCAGACGACCCCTGTCCCAGTAATTATCTCAGGAAATCATCGGGAGGATATCACCTTCTACGTCCTACCATCTTCAGTAACACCTGTGATTCTTGGATACCCATGGCTCCGCCTCCACAATCCTGTCCTGGACTGGAGGACCGGCAGGGTGTCCGCCTGGAGCTCTTTCTGCATGGGCACCTGCCTCCAATCCGCTGCCTGCGCCCCGTCCTCTCCTCCCACTCCCAAGGACGCCGCGCCTCCAGATCTCACCCTGGTGCCCTCGGAGTTCCACGACCTGGGCATGGTCTTCAGCAAGTCCAAGGCGATGTCCCTTCCTCCACACCGGCCCTACGACTGCGCTATTAACATCCGCCAGGGGGCACCCTTACCCTCGGGACGTCTCTACAGCCTGTCAGCGCGAAGGAGGCAATGAACACCTATTTGAAGGAGTCGCTGAGTGCTGGAATCATCCGCCCCTCATCATCACCATTAGGCGCAGGGTTCTTCTTCGTGGGCAAGAAGGATGGCTCCCTTCGTCCTTGTATTGACTGCCGTGCCCTCAATGACATCACGGAGAAGGACCGCTACACCTTGCCCCTAATGGACACCGCCTTCCACTCCCTCCAGGGGGCGACTTGGTTCACCAAGCTGGATCTTCGCAGCGCATACCACCTCGTCCGGATCCGGGAGGGAGACGAGTGGAAGACAGCCTTCCGTACCCCGAACGGTCATTTCGAATACCTGGTTATGCCGTTCAGGTTGACCAACGCTCCAGCCGTCTTTCAGCGCCTTATTAATGACGTCCTCCGGGATTTCATCGGCCTGTTCGTGTTCGTCTACCCGGACGATATCCTCATCTTCTCCAGATCCAGGGACGAGCACCGGGTCCACGTGAGGCGGGTCCTACAGAGGCTGCTGGAGAACCAGTTATATGTTAAGGCAGAAAAATGTGAATTCTACGCCAAGACTACGTCCTTCCTGGGGTTCGTCATCTCTCATGACCAGGTGCTCCCAGACCCAGCGAAGGTTAAAGCGGTGGTAGAGTGGCCCACTCCTACATCTAGGAAGCAGGTACAACAGTTTATAGGGTTTGCCAATTTCTACCGCCGCTTCGTCCCAAATTTTGGAGCCATCGTCGGTCCCCTGACCCGCCTCACCTCCCCTAAGACCCCGTTCCGGTGGACTGAAGAGGCCGCAGCTGCCTTCCAGGCGCTGAAGGCAGAGTTTTCCTCCTCCCGGGTCCTCAGCCAAGTCGACCCCGCGCTGCAATGCATCGTTGAGGTGGACGCTTCGGACACGGGGGTGGGGGCGGTGTTGTCTCAGCGGTCGCCTGTCAACGGGGCCAAACGGCCCTGCGCCTTCTTCTCTTGGCGCCTGTCCCCGGCGGAATGTAATTACGATGTGGGGGACAGAGAGCTCCTCGCCATCAAGCTTGCGCTTCAGGAGTGGCGCCACTGGATTGAGGGGGCTGCCCTGCCGTTCGTGGTACTGACCGATCACAAGAACTTGGAATATTTAAAGAACTGCCAAACGTCTGAATGCCCGCCAGGCGCGTTGGTCCTTGTTCTTCGCCAGGTTTCGTTTTAACATCACCTTCAGGCCTGGCTCCAAGAACGGCCTGCCCGACGCCCTCTCTAGGCAATTTGCCCCTGAGGCGTCAGAAGACGCTGTCCACACCATCTTGCCCAGGTCGTGCGTTGTGGGGGCCGTCTCGTGGGACATTGAGAGCAAGATCCGGAAGGCGCAGGAATTGGAACCGGACCCTGGCGGCGGACTGGAGGGGAGGCTTGTTGTGCCGTCCACTGTCCGGGGGGAGGTTATCCACTAGCTGCATACATTTAAGCTCACCTGCCATCCTGGGTCCTCCTGGATGATCGACCTCCTCCAACGTTCCTTCTGGTGGCCGGGTCTGCGGAGGGACGCCGCCCGCTACGCCCGGGCCTGCCCCGTCTGTGCCACCAGCAAGTCAGGTAACGCTCCCCCCGCGGGCCTGCTCCAGCTCCTGCCCGTCCCTGGTAGGCCCTGGTCGCATATCGCCCTAGACTTCGTCACCGGTCTCCCTGTCTCCAACACCTTCGACACAGTCCTGACCATCGTTGATCGTTTCTCCAAGGCTGCTCACTTCGTGCCATTACGGGGGCTCCCATCTGCCTTGGAGACGGCGGACCTCCTAATCCAGCATGTGGTCAGGCTGCACGGGATTCCGGTAGACGTGGTCTCGGACCGAGGCCCCCAGTTTGCCTCGGACGTCTGGAGGTCTTTCTGCAACGCCCTGGGAGTCAAGGTAAGCCTCTTCTCCGGCCATCACCCCCAATCCAACGGGCAGTGTGAGCGGACCAATCAGGAGCTGGAGGCTGCGCTCCGCTGCGTCACTGCATCCAAGCCCACGTCCTGGAGCACACACCTCGCCTGGGTGGAATACGCCCATAACACCGCCCGCTCTTCTGCCACCGGGATGTCCCCATTCAAGGCATCCCTGGGCTACGATCCTCCTCTGTTCCCTACGCAGGAGAGCGAGTTGACTGTCCCCTCAGTCCGGGCGCACCTCAGGCGGTGCCGCTCCATTTAGTCTTCGGCGCGCAGCGCACTTTTACGCACGGCGGAGCGCAACAAGTCCACGGCGGACCGGCACAGGAGACCTGCCCCTGCCTACCAGGTAGGCCAACGAGTCTACGTGTCCACTCAGGACGTCTGTTTAAAGGGTGAGAGGAGAAAACTGGCCCAACGGTTCATCGGTCCATTTCCCATCACCAAGATCATCAACCCGGTGGCTGTGCGTGTGGCTATCCCCCCTCCCTCCGCATCATCCCACCTTCCACGTCTCCAAGGTGAAACCGGTGGTCTCTGATCCCCTCTGCCCTCCACCTGCAGCGCAGCCCGCGCCCCGGATGATAGATGGCCATCCGGCCTGGACAGTCTCTACCATCCTGGACTCCCGGCGCCGGGGTCGCGGGTTGCAGTGCTTGGTGGATTGGGAGGGCTACGGGCCTGAATGGAGACAATGGGTGCGCTCCTCGTTTGTGTTGGATCCGTCCCTCATCGCTGAGGTCCACCGAGCGCACCTGGAGAAACCATCGCCAGGAGGCGCTGCTAGAGGGGGGAGTACTGTCACGACTCGCCGCTCATCAGTGGCGCCAGCTGTGCACACACCTGCGCCTCGTCAGCTGCGAGGGATTTAAGCCGCCTCGCCCTGGGCTTCGGCCTGAAGCCGTCTGTTCTCATTGGCATCTCTTGCTGCAAGGAACCCCCTTCATCAAGCAAGATACTACGTAAGCATCTCTTACCTTTTCCTCCCAGCCTTCTCCCCTGTGCACAGGTGGATTTCCCGGCGGCGGACAACGTTCCCTCGCCACCATCTCCTCGCTGCTGCTTCAGGCGCTCCAGGTCGCTGTCTACCAGGCTACGCCCTTGCTTAACGCCAGCCACCTGCCCAGACCAAGTAAGCCAGCTGTCATTATCATTATCTCCTGTATTGGTGTGGTGCCCGTTACCCTTCTCCCTCTGCTTCTCCCATAGGGTTGTCCGGCTGAACGGCTTCCTGCCCCCGTGCCTGACGCAGACGCCACCACCAATACATTCTCATCTCACAGACACGCAGTCATACACTCTTGTTGTTAAATAAAGCTATTGGATCTACCCTGAGCCTGCGTGTGTGTCTCCTGAGCCGTGCATTATGTCACTTTTCAGCACTGTAGCCAGGTTGACAAAGAGTCAGGACTCTGTCAATCCTAGCATTCCCTTAGAGCTTACTAGTCAGGACTTTATGAACTTTTTCAATAATAAAATTTCATCCATCAGAGATAAAATCAATCAGATTCTTCCCACAGTTAACTTAAATACTGTAACTACTACAACTCCGTCAATTGATGTCTGTCTTGATGAGTTTACTGCAGTCGACCATTGTGAGTTAGACAAAATAGTTTCCTCATCCAAACCTTCAACTTGTCTTTTAGACCCTATTCCTACCAGGTTATTCAAAGAAGTCTTCCCACTTATTGGTAGCTTTATTCTTCATATAATCAATTCTTCATTAACTTTAGGCCATGTACCGCAGGCTTTTAAAACGGCTGTAATTAAACCTTTACTCAAAAAGCCAACGCTAGATCCAGGAGCTGTAGCTAACTATAGACCAATCTCTAATCTCCCTTTCATTTCAAAAATCTTAGAAAGAGTTGTTGCTATGCAATTATTTGACCACCTGCAGGGAAATGGTTTACTTGTAGAGTTTCAATCTGGGTTTAGAATCCATCATAGCACTGAAACAGCCTTAGCGAAGGTCACTAACGACCTCCTCATCACATCTGATAATGGACTGGTTTCTGTACTTGTCCTTTTAGACCTTAGTGCAGCTTTTGATACTATCGATCATAATAAACATAATAAACATAAACATTCACTAAAAATGTTAAAAACTGGCTGAAAAATAAACAAGAATGTACTCATGTATGAATTAATTGTCTGCAAAGTGAGAGTGAATGAAGGGAAGGAATAAATGTGTTTGTTTATAGTGAGTGACGGAGGGAGGAAGGCCTGAAATAGGCAAATGTGAGTTATGTTATATGTGTTCAATGTGAGTCAGGCTGTTATATTTGTGTATTTATAATATTTATAATATTTATGTTAAATGTGAGTCAGGCTGTTATATTTGTGTATTTATAATTTAATATTTATAATTGTGTATTTATAATTTTTCTGCATTGATGTATGTGGTTATTGTGTATATTTTTTATCTTGATTCTTTTTTCTAAAGCCCATCCAGGGACAAGAGTTGCAAATTAGCTAATAGCTATACACTCTATGTGCAACACATCAGATTGATTGTCTTTGATTAATTGTCTATGTTTATTGCACTGTCCCTGTCAAATAAACTAATCTACTACTAATATTCTACTTGATAGATTAGAACACTATGTTGGACTTCATGGAACTTCGTTGCAGTGATTTAGATCTTATTTATCTGATAGGTTCCAGTTTGTTCATGTAAATAATGAGTTTTCTTTCAACTCAAAGCTTAGTCATGGAGTTCCACAGGGATCTGTGCTAGGTCCTACTCTTTTTAGTTTATATATGCTTCCATTAGGCAACATTATTAGAAAGCACTGTATACATTTTCATTGTTATGCAGATGACACACAATTATACCTGTCAATGAAGCCAGATGATAGTAATCAATTAGCCAAGTTAGAAGCCTGTCTTAAGGAAATCAAAGCTTGGATGACTTGTAATTTCCTGCTATTAAATTCAGATAAGACTGAAGTCATTCTTGTTGGTCAAAAAAACCTTAGAAATACCTTTCCAAATCAAACTTTCAGTTTGGATGCGGTTACTCTTTCTCTTAATAGCTCTGTGAGGAACCTTGGAATTATTGTTGATCAAGATCTGTCCTTCAATTCACATATTAAATTTGTTTCTAAGACTGCCTTCTATCATTTGCGTAATATTGCCAAGATTAGGAGCATCTTGTCTCAGAGTGATGCTGAGAAACTGATCCACACTTTTGTTAGCTCGAGATTAGATAATTGTAATTCTTTATTATCAGGCTGTCCTAAAACATCTTTAAAAAGTCTTCAGCTGATCCAAAATGCTGCAGCAAGAGTTTTAACAGGTACTAGAAAGAGAGATCATATCTCTCCGGTTCTGGCCTCCCTTCATTGGCTTCCCATAGAGTTTAGAATTAAGTTTAAAATCCTTCTTCTCACGTACAAAGCTCTAAATAATCAGGCCCCTTTTTATTTAAAAGATCTGATACTACCATATTATCCTAACAGAGCACTACGCTCCCAAAATGCAGGATTACTTGTAATACCTAGAATCTCCAAAAGTACAATGGGAGGCAGAGCCTTCAGTTATCAAGCTCCTCTCCTGTGGAACCAGCTGCCAATCTGGATTCAGGGGTCAGACTCGATCTCTGTTTTTAAGAATAGGGCTAAAACCTACCTTTTTGATATAGCCTACAATTAGGGAGGGATCATGTGTTTCTGAACCCTCCCTTAGTTATGCTGCTAATAGGTTTAGTCAGCCGGGGGACCTCCAGTAATGCACTGGGCCTCACTCCTTTCCTCACTCTCAATGAAATATTTTTTTTGCTGGTCATTAACATTTGTTTGTTCTCTCCCATAGATTGAGTCCCCATCGTGCTGTTTGCTCTCTACATCTGTTCTTTTCATCTTCTCTATCCCCTCACCCCCCAGCCAGTCGCAGCAGATGACTGCCCCTCCCTGAGCCTGGTTCTGCTGGAGGTTTCTTCCTGTTAAAAGGGAGTTTTTCCTCTCCACCGTCGCCAAGTGCTTGCTCACAGGGGGTCGCCTGATTGCTGGGGTCTTTCTGCAACTGTGGGGGTTCCCCCTACAGTTGATAGTGCTATGAGATGACTGCTGTTGTGAAATGGCGCTATATAAATAAAGTTGAATTGAATTGAATTGGATTGAATCATCTGCCTGCTTGTGCATCTGTCAGTGAACTGTCAGCTCCTACAGCGTGAATCCACTCCACGCAGCCCATGGTTCTTCTGCGTCCTTTAGCAATTCTGGCTGTGGGGCCCCAGCGTGGATACATTCCTCGTCTTATGCGTTCGCGGGGCAATGCCGACCCCCAAACGTCCACTGTAAGTGTTTTGTCTAACCCTTTTGTAAGTCTTTATGTTAATAAATGTGTGTGGTGGAACCCAGCACATAAATCCTCATTATTTCACCCCTCACCATGCGCATTGGAAAAGTGCACAGGAGGGTTCATGACACTTGCAGGCTGCTGTGGCCCAGAATAATGTCACTGATACACAGAATTGATTAAATTAGTTGTTCTCTACATGTGCTGTGAGCACGAGTTTCACATATGGCTGTAAGGAATGCACAATTTGTAACTCTATTAAAATAACTATAATATCTCCGAAGTTGTCTGATGCTGGACAATATTATGTTGGAGTAAATGTACCTGGAAAAGACCCCTTAGAGAACGTAGGCATGGTCTACTATTCATCCTAATCCTAATTGTGAAGCAGTAACACTATATTCAAACACACACCAAGATATGTAGAACATTTGGAACATGACCGGTTACCTGATCCACATCACCACAGCCATGTATTCACAACTAAATCTTGGTGGGGATATGCAGAGTTCCTTGCTAGTAGGACAAATAAAACAAATTTCTCCTGCTTAGAACTTAGGAACATTTCAGACAGTTCCTCCAAACGGTCCTCTGCCTTGGATGCTTTCAAGTTGCCATCCTCCACCAACTTGAAAGCTAAGGTCAAAAGCAAACAAATTCTAATGCAGTGGCCTCCATGGTGTTCCACCATTGGCTGCTTTCATGCAACATCATTTGCATTGCTACACTCAAAGATGCTGACAGGTTTCAGTGACTCCTTTAACCCTTTTTCTGATACTCTGGGGTTCTCTTTAAGCTCAGAGAATCATGTAAATTGTGCTCTGTGTCTTCATTTTTATGTGGTGCATCCTAGAGTATCTGCATATACACGTATATACATTTTAAAAAAAAAATCTTGATTAAGATCAAGAAAAGGTAAATTCAAAGTAAGCTAGGGGTGTAACGGTATGCCTAAAATCACAGTTCAGTACCTATCTTGATTGTAAGGTCATGGTTATTTTCATTTTTGGTACAGTAAGGAAACAAAATGCAAAATGTAAAACTCTTCATCTTTTGTATAAGTGGGAACAGCTTTACTGACAAAAAAAAAAACAAAAAAAACCCCAGCAAATTGCCAGCAGTAAATTATCCAATAAATAAAATATTCTCAACATAAACAAAATAAAATGTATACAATAAAATAAATAACTTCTCTTTTGAGGAAATGAATGATGCAGACAAGTGCAACTATAGAAGTTTGAGCAGCTTATTATAAAAAAGTTCCCAGAGCAAAATAAAATAATGACCCATGAAACATGAGGTGGAAAGCTGAACTTGACAGCTTAATCAGAAGTGTTTGTAGCAACACAAATAACAGACATTCATAAAGTTTGGTCTTTTAATCCAAAAACTAAAGAAATAAAACTCAAATATCTGCTTCTACTGCACCATACAGGGCTGTTGTAACTCTACTGTTACAACAGTAACCCTCCAGTATACAACTTGGACAATATCAGTCGCTACGGAGGGTGACAATATGTATGGGTACATATTCATACTATGTAGGATAACTAAGTAGACGGTTATGCTGTTTATTGCATCTAGCTACAATGCTCCGCACTGTGTATATATATTTATATATTTATGTGTACATATGTATATTCACTGCTCTTATTTTCTTATCTTCTAAATTATTGCTCTGAGTGTTGCTGTCCCTGTGCTGCTGCAATCCTGGAATTTCCCCATTGTGGGACTAATAAAGGCTTATCTTATCTTATCTTACTGTTCAAAACAAACTGCAGTAATAATATGAATCTATCTATAAATTCAAGGTCTGTCTGTCTGTGTTCCTCAGATATCTCTCAAACCGTTCGTCACACTGACCTAAGATTTTAAACATGCTTTGCTGAAGCTAAGATGGTGTGCATCCCAAATATGGAGTCACTCAGTCAAAATGTCATTTTTATCAATAAAAGTTGAGCCACCGCTGTGTGGCCACTCTCTGTCTTCATCCCCTGGCTTCAAGAAGTGTGGCCGGGGTTTCGGATCGACTCCATGCTCATTGGAGAATACACCGCATCATGCCATGCTGATTGGACAATACGCAGCATCATGACCATGCTGATTGGAGAACACAGCATCACAACCTGTCAGTTACCACAGCGCTTTGCAAACAAAGATTTTAGAAGTGCTTTGCTGCTGAGGTTACGAGGGTGTGCGTCCACGAGTATGGAGCCGCTCAGTCAAAATATATACCATAAAGTTGCCTATTCGCCATAGAGAACATGAGGTGCGGGGGAGGGGGGCAGGTGCTGCCAGAGACCCACGCATCCACGAGTATGGAGCCGCTACATACCATAAAGTTGTGTAAGTCTAATGGATATACGTATTTGCCATAGAGAACACGAGGTGTGGGGAAGGTTGGGGGGGTGCTACCGGGGATCCATGGTGCCGCAATGACATCACTGGCACACAGGTAAGGCAGCAGCCGAGACTCCTGTTAATCGGCCAACACTGGTGTCCCACCGTGCGCTCCACGAACGTTCAGGGGGAGGCATGCTCAGCCTGCCCGGTCAGTGGTACACGAAAGTCCTGACTGCTGCTTCATTGTGGAGTGGATTGACCAGATCAACTGCATATTACATGCGGACACATGCTTTGACGAAACGACAGGAAGATGCAAAAATGTCCAAATAATGAAATAAATCATTAAATATTTACAGACAAATGGGTAACACTGATGCAAAACTTGCAGCCAAATGGGTCATTCTGCTGTGTGTGTGTGTGTGTGTGTGTGTGTGTGTGTGTGTGTGTGTGTGTGTGTGTGTGTGTGTGTGTGTGTGTGTGTGAGACACTGCTGAAGGGATCGGCGCTGTACCGTGGATGCCCTGAATTTCCCTCTGGTGAACAATAAAGTATACAAGATACAAATAATAATAATAATAATAATGTTCGGTGTTTTGTACTTGTAATATTGCTAAAATATAAAAGGGTGCCCTACAATGGGTCTCAAATATTTGTAAACGTGTCCTGTTATAGTACTGCATGACTTTATTGATGATAGACTATCCACCTTATTCGTAGGCCCCATGATTTGAGTGAATTATGGTAGCAACTTTTTTTTTTTTTTGGACTTATTTTGTACCCGTAGGTAGATTTCTTCTGCAGTCCGGTGACAAGCCACCAGCTGCCGGTCGCTGCGTGCGCAAGCGCCCCTTAACTCCCTAACCTGCATGTTTTTGGCATGTGGGAGGAAACCGGAGAAATCCCGGAGTAAACCCACGCAAACACGGGGAGAACATGCAAACTCCACACAGATCACTGTTGGCCGGGGGCAGGGATCGAACCCACGATCCCCGCGATCCCCCGGCCGAGGGTAAACTGTGCTGCCGCAGTGCTAACCACTGTGCCACCGTGCAGCCCACTTGCGGTACTAGTTTAGAGCGTATTGTTGTCACTGAAACGGGACACTTTTCCTTGTTAAAAAACAATGACTTCAGCATCAAAAACACGGGAACACGGCCTTTTGCACCTTAAAAACAGTAATATAATCATACCACATCCCACGACTATGGATGGATGAGAAGATGACCTTAAAAAGTGGACAGTAGCTCCGTGGGCAGTAGCTCCGTTAGTTAGCTCCGCTGCTAACATGCTAACGCCATAAACAAATAAAAGCTTTGAGATATATCAATGTTTCCACTGTGGTGACCCACCACAATCAGGAACATTCATCCTCACACTCAAAAGGTCCAGAAGAAGCAGAGGACCATTCACATACAGACAAAGAACCCCTGGGGGAACAACCAGAACAATGGACTATTGTTTATACATCCCCGGATTAAGGAGGAGATGTTCGGGCGCCAGTGGTCATGCTAATCATATGTATTGACTGATATGTATATCAATATGCTAATGTGCCATGCATTTTCTCTGTTTGTATAACATGTATAAAAGAGCTTGCTATACATGCCTCAACAGCGCAACACGATACAGCACACACAGCACAGACAGCACAGCACAGTAGACCACTGTAGCACTACAATTTCGTCTCATTATGTTGGAGGAAATAAAACTCTGCAACCTTCCAGCTCACCGCATCACGCCTGAATTATTCCCTCCACACTGGTGACCCTTGACGAAGAATGGAACATGAGGCGAACACCCCAGAGATGACCCGGACGGGAAGCCCCAGCACGCGTCGTGGTGCGCCCCTCGCCTGATCTTATCCCTCCACACTGGTGACCTGACAAGAGAGAATGACTGTCTGATCCCTCTCACCGCGCTGTGGACACCAGAGGACCAGAGAACGCCTGCAACCTCTTCATCCTCACCGGAGCGCACGCCCCGGAGCAGGCAGCACTTGGACCGACATGCACCATGAACAGCGACACGAGCGAAACAAAGGAAGCAGCCTGAACGGGGAAATCATCGACACCGACTGCGTTGATTTCCACCAAGCTCCCCGACCCTGACTCAACTCGCGACAAGCGGACCTCCCGCGCACAGAAGCCCCGCACGCACACCGCAGCATTACGAGGACAGCGCAACTGCCAGCTAATGTGGTCATTGTGCCACGCACAGGGTCCAGCCAGCTATACAGACCGATACAGCGTCCTCCGCCGCTGCACATGCCCGAGAAACACGGCCGATCACCAGCCTTGGAACCTTCAGGGCTGCTCACTGCACCTGAAGCAGATGTGCAACCCTCACACAGGACATTGTATCGGTTTCTCAATCACGGCACACAAGGGGAATTTAGCCGATTGCTGTCCCCGATGGCTTTAGGGCTGCTTCCCGCACCTAAAAGCCAAACCGCCAGGTCCTTCACACAGCTGCAGTTGTTCCACAGCCGCTATGCATCCTCGGAGAATTTGGCCACTCGCCTTCCCTACATCCTCGCTGGATTGAGCCGCGAGAGGAATCAGAGACTTTTTTTTTTTTTTTCACAGCCGCTGTGGATCACCGCCAGGTTTAAGGGGAAAGTCCCTCACCATCGCGGATCCACACGCAATTTTTGCACGGCCCAGACACCTTTGACGTCCCGGGCTGGCACTCACTTACTCCCCCTCCCCCCACAGCGCTCTTCCCCTACCTCACTCCCTAAAGTCAGCCGATTGCCATCTGGTTCCATTACACAAGACTGCACACCGACCCCGGTGCCCATGATCCACGGCCGTTCAACGTGCTGGAACTTGGAGCGGAGCACACTGTCCTTTCCACCCCTCCCCCACGGACTGACTTGCCCTCCAACAGTTCTACCGGAGCTGGGAGCCAAATGACGGGGGGGGGCATCCCCTTCTGAGTATTCTGGGGGGAGCCCTGTGGTGACCCACCACAATCTACAGGGACATTCATCCTCACACTCAAAAGGTCAGGAAGAAGCAGAGGGGGGACAACCAGAACAATGGACTATTGTTTATACATCCCTGGATTAAGGAGGAGACGTCCGGGTGCCAGAGGTCATGCTAATCATATCTATTGACTGATATGTATATCAATATGCTAATGTGTCATGCATTCTCTCTGTTTGTATAACATGTATAAAAGAGTTTGCTATACGTGCCTCAACAGCGCAACACGATACAGCAAACACAGCACAGTAGACCACTGTAGCACACAGCGCTACAAGTGCATCTCATTATGTTGGAGGAAATAAAACTCTGCAACCTTCCAGCTCGCCGCATCACGCCTGAATTATTCCCTCCACACCACCACAATAAAGTCACCTACATTTTGTTAAAATATGTTGGACATAATCAAATTTACCTCAGAGCAGACATAGAGTCTAGTCAGAGCCACAAAGAACCACAACACCATGCTTGGGAGTTTTAAATTTGGAGTAAAACGTCAGATCTGTGACATTCATACAAGTGAAAACATACTTGGTGCTGCTGTGTCTGTACCACCGATCACACAAACAATCCTCTAGTTTTCAGTGCATGATCTACTCATTACTGTTGAAGCCACAGATTTAGCTGTGCTTATCTGTAAGGAGCATCACACCACGAACACCAGCGAGTACCACAACTACACAAAAACATTCAAAAATACAAAAACTACAAGTGCTGAAATTAGCTGTCACTTGAGTGCAAAACACTTATGTTGACTATACATTAAAATGAATTTGAAAAACTTTTAAAAACGCTATTTTAAATGCCCCTGCTACTCCGCTCTTACTGATTTAACACTAGGTCAGCCGAAACCAGAAGCTCCGCCTATAATCCCTACAGTGGCACCCCCAGGAATAAGGTGGACAAACTACACATATAAACTAAATTTATAATGGTGACTGAACAACTCCCATTCCCCAAAGAGCAACATACAACATTTATGAATATAACTCATAAAAGATCATACAAATAAGTGAGCTGACAAAAAAACAAACAAGCAGTTCTTAAACAGTGGCCAATAATGGATGTCAAATTCATTTTCAATTATTCTGTAATTAATATTCACACAATCAAATAAATATCAGTTAAGTTCCTTTCATATTTGTCAAAGTCTAACATGTGTGATTGCCTACATATAGGCTACACCTCTGTATTCCACTTTCAAACACAGCCTATGTTTGCGCCTGTAAAACCTGACTGGGCTACCTGTTTCAGACAGGAATACTTGCTTTCTACGGGCATGCACTAGTCATATTTAACTCCATCGAAGTCAAAAAGAAAATAAACTAGTCCATCCTGTTTGAAACTTTGCTGGGTCTAGAAGTTTAAAGGTTTAATTAGGCTTCAAATGAAAATTAAAAAAAAAACTTTTTGCAGTGCAAAATAACAGTTTACAAATGCTTTAAGTTACAGTAGAGGGATGTGAGCATTTATTACACATCACTCTATAAATTCAAGAAATCTCTGTAGAAATCTGTGTGTGTGTGTGTGTGTGTGTGTGTGTGTGTGTGTGTGTGTGTGTGTGTGAGAGAGAGAGAGAGTCTGTCTGTCTGTGTGTCATTATCATAGGACATCATAGGACGGGATATCAGGCAACATAGGACTCGCAATGCCGTCATATAGGCAATAGGACTGGCTACCTAGATGTAGTGTCCTATGAGCCTGCCTTGATGTCTTTATGTCATATAGACCAACCAGACACTACATAAATGGAGAGCAATAGAGTGAGGAGAACTGCTGCACGTCAGGAAAGATCCCGTGAAGATGCACAGTTGAGGTTTGAGCAGTACCTCCCAGGCATGACTGTGTTGCACGTCAGAAAAGATGCCATGAAGATGAAACACCTGAGGTTCGAGCATGTCAGGAAAGATCCCATGAAGATGACACAACTGAGGTTCGAGCAGTACCTCCCAGACATGACTGTGTTGCACGTCAGAAAAGATCCCATGAAGATGAAACACCTGAGGTTCGAGCAGTACATCGCAGGCATGACTGTGAAAAACACACCCGTCTGAGACAGGAGGAGACCCTTCACCAGAATAGGGTATGACAGACAAGGGATGCACAGACTGACAGGAAACGTGTGGCAGTGCACCATGCATGTGCTGAGTCATTTGAAGCCCGAAATGCCTGCAAAGCGAGCAACGCTGCACACCAGGCAAGGCACAGACAAGCTGAGACCGAGGAGATGAGGAATAGTCGGCTGGCCGCCAACGCTGCACACCAGGCAAGGCACAGAGAAGCTGAGACCGAATAGGACACACTACTTTAAACCACACCCATTTGAAGCAGTAAATCTGGAAATCTCACTCAGTAAGTCAGAAGGCACTCTATAAATTCAAGAAATCTGTGTGTAAATTTTATTTTGAAAAACGGTTATTTTGGGAAGAGGAAGTGTGACCCTCGTTATCCAACTTTTAAATTCCCGTTTCAGGGTCACGTTGGGCGATCTTGATCTTTTCATTCGTTAAGAGCGATATTAGCCCCGCCTTCCGAGCAGAGTGCCGAGGCACTCTGCTGGTTTTTCGGTCTTTTGCGATCTGAGAGCAGACGAGAGAGGCTGTGGACGATCTGTGTGGAGGCCTGTGGGTCTTCTTGGTGAGTTACTACTGAAAGGTGCTGTAAATGGATCTAAACACTCTCCAAACGCTAATTTGAAACCTTTATTGTCTTAAGTTGATGGGAGCACGAGCTTGAGAGGCCGTGAGGCTGTGACTTTTGCTGTGTTCATGCTGATATCTCATCTTGGTGAGTGAAAACCGAGTGTGTACTAAATGAAGCATGCTAACGCCATGCTAATGTTAGCATTACGCTAATGCTAATCGCGAGTGGATTTTTCCTGTTTAAAAGCAATGGAAAAGGCTATCTTTGTGTCTGTATGGTCTTCCTAAATGTGATTTCAGTTCACAACAGTATGCTGAAGTACTTTTAGTTCTTTTGCACTATTTCTGTCGATTGTAATGTGTAGTTGATGCTAAAAGCACATTGTGTTGGTTTCCTATGTGAATTCATAGGTTATGCTAAACCCAGACAGGGTTTTACTGACTTTAAAAGGAACTATTGGAAGTAATGGGACAGTATATTCCCTGGTTATGTGATAAATTAATTGTATTTCATTTCATGATTTACAAAGAAAAGATTAATCATAATTTCATGGTTAAATGATGTAGAGAAAAAAAGAGCATTTCATGTGCTACAAGAGGGAATTTGAATTTAAAAAAAAACATGTATGTAAGATGTGAAATGTAAGATCTTACTATATTACTGGATTGTAACAATAGTAATATGAGAGAAGAATTTAAACACTAAGCTATGGTGTTATATGAGAAGAGATTGAAAAGTGAATTACTTTAGCTGTATACAATAATATCATTATTGTTGTGCAGGCTAGGTTTTTTTGGTTGCTGATTAAGAACCTTCTGGATCCTGGATTCTCTCCGAATGGAGATGGCGAGCCTGACCCGAGACCTGAACCAAGACTGAATCGAGATCTGAACCAAGATCTCGGTTGAAGAACATCCTTCCTCTCTCCAGTGCACAAAATTCAAAGTGGTAGCAACTCAAGCCGCCGCTTTAAAAGAGGAAAAGAAACCTGAGTCTGGAAATACAAGATATCTTGACTGGTCAAACGACTTAAACAAAAAGACAAACAAACACTGAGCTCAGTAGGACATTTTTGGGGTTTTATTTCATGCCGGCCATTGTTATATTTGTATAGTTGTAAATTGTTTGTATATTTTGTTCCCTTTATCTTTAAAAATAACAGCCATTATTGCTCATTTCTTGCCTCCAGCTATTTCATTCCACACTCATTTTAATTCCCTATTGTAATCCTTACGAACCTAGCAACTGGTCTACACTTAATAATTTCCCTTACCTAATTAACATAAGGCAAGGGTTACATGTGTCAGTGTGTCAGTCTGTCACCCGATTAAGAATGGGACACACTAATTTAAACCACACCCATTCAAAGCAGTACCCATGAAGAATGGCAGTCTACACTACAAATGTGTAAAATGCCAAGCAAAGCACTGATTTTCTCCGGGTGTTCCAGTTTCTGGGTTTCGACAGGCATGCACGGGTCTTCCTGAACAGGGTCGAAAGCCACTTTTTGCTCAGATCTATTTTCATGATCCTGTCCATGAACTGGAATTACAACACACCTATCCCTTAACCAGTGGTCTGAACGAAGAAGAAGAAAAACAAGAAGACCCACCAGATGGAGAGCAATACAGTGAGGAGAACTGCTGTACGTCAGAAAAGATGCCGTGAAGATGAAACACCTCAGGTTCCAGGAGTACGCCGCAGGCATGACTGTGAACAACACAGCTGTCTCAGACAGGAGACCCTTCATTAACGGGCATGCAGAAATACTTGCTTATACTTTGTTTCTATGGGCATGGACGGGTATGCACGGGTATATACTAGTACAGTGAAATATTTAAGCTGCCTTAATTTGTGATATTATGGTTATCTTTTTGTAAAATTAAATTACAAATCGTGGTATTTTATTTACTGAGAAGCACCAATATTCAGAATGGGGGCTTATTACCGCAATAATGATAGAGAAGATGAAAAAGAGTAAAGGTGCCTTCACAGCAAACGTGAACGGGTGACGCAAATGTATACAAAGTTAATGGAAAGAGGTGAGCACACGCAAAATCACTCATTCATGCGTTCATGTCCAAGGAATAGCGCTAACTGAGATTCTGCCGTCAGAGTAAAAGTATCAACATTGCACAGTAAACTAGTTTCAAAATGATACTGACCTGGAGACAGAAGGACTGGGAGCTTTTCAGCTGAATCGGGATGTCGGGGCTATTTACCCATGGATTCCTGCCATGGGCATGCTAACAAGGCTAGCAAGCAAGCAACGGAAACCCCCATCATCTTGTAAAGTTTTGGAGACAGGGACAACTTTTTCAGGTGAGCCCCCCCATCGGATAATGTAAACCGAAGCATGACGTTATTTGGGAAATTTCCACAGCAGGTTGAACACTGCTGCAGAAGTTATAAAGGCAACTGTTGTGTCCATAGTTGGGTGATTCTCCAACTATCAAAGAATTTGTGTCCCAGGCAGAAATAAGAAAAACAAAAACACGTTTGTCATATTTTATTCATGCTGCACTTACTAGACACAAAGACGAACTTACAAAAAATTTATGATAGATAAATGACTATTTTTATTATATAAAATATGGTTTTATATTGAGTGTTTTTGCTATATGTCCTTTGTCCCTTGGCCAGATTTTGGACTCTGTCCCTCATAAGACTGAAATTAAATTTGATTCAACAGTAACTTTATTGACAAATGGCACAGAAATTCCATATTTTAATGAAAAATATCATGTGCTTGAAAGATATGTTAGTATTTTATTTATTTTTCATAAAAAAGAACACCTGTCCCTAGGGATCACTGTCATTTCCACCACCCACCACAAAATGTAACTTTTAACTTTTTTTTTTAACCTTTGTCTACTTGCAACCACATCAGTTGTCATGTGACAGGAGAGCTCATGGCAGGATAGCAGGGATGGCTCCATGGAAGGAAGGGAAACAAGAAAAAAACCAAGGTAAAGTTTTGCAAAACCAAGAGTAGATTTATTGGTCGTCATTTCCAAACACCTCATATTTCCTTTGAATGTACAAATAATGAGAAAAATATCATTTTATATTGTGTGTTTTGAGTGTATTTTATGCTACCTCTAAAACAGAGATTAGTATGCTAATATGTCATGAGATTTTAAAAGAAATGCTAAACATTGTCATTTCCACAACAGTCATTTCCATCACTTTATTTATTGTGATGGAAAAGATGTGTTGTGATGGAAATGACAATGTTAGTGTTATAAATGCATTTATTTGGCTTATATCACTTAAAATACTGTGTATTCAATTATGCAAAAGACTTTATACACTATTTCATACTTTGTATATACACAAACTACAAGAAAGAATAGATGCTTAAATGTGACACCATCTGTTTTTTAGATGGCACGCAAGACCACAGCAGAGAGATCAAAAGCATATAGAGAAAGGATCAAATCAGATCCGCTTAAATACCAAGAGTTTCTCAGAAAAGACAGAGAAAGATACCTGAAAAAAAAGAACAAGGTGTTGTCATATCTGTCACTGAATTGACACACAGGGAGAAAATAAAAGTTAGAAGACAATGGCGAACAGCTCAACAAAACAGACGCAAAAAAATGAAAACACTGGCTGAAGTTAGGAGATTTATGGCTTGAACTACATCACCGCTGTCACCAGAGGACATTGGTGTTGACTGTGGGGAGCGTGAAATAAAGAGACTGAATTATTTCTCAATTCAGGTTTAATGCAGATTTCACATCCCCAGCTTTCTCTCAAGACAAGAAGAGAGTGAGCTCCCAATAAACCCCCACATTTATACATGTAACATCAGAGGCAAAATCACACATTACTGCCAAACCTCCCATTGGCAATAATTCTCCCCCCAAGTCCCTTCGTCGTCCGTCTGACCCCAGGAGGTCAGGAAGCCTTCTCACACTCTTACCACGGCACCTCCGCCTCCTGCCGATATCCTCAGGAGGTCCAGACGTATTGTTCCATCCCAGACGTGAGGTCAAACCACACATGCATTACTAAGCATTTCACTCTTGTGCTTATACATATGCAGTCAAAATATGTGAGCCACATTGACCCGCATTATGTCTCACTGGGCAACTCCAGCCCCACCTGAACCCAAAAACTATACACAGAAAAGAGGAAGGAAAAAGGTTGCAAAGACGAGGGCAAAGGTCTACAGAGATCTTAATGCAACAACTATGAAGCTTGAAGATGAGACTGGTCCCAGAGCCTCAACCAGTTACAAAGAGGCACAAGATGTTGGATCCCACAGTTTGGGCAGAAATATGCTCTGCTCTTGATTATCATGGATAAAGGAATGAATTCATATGCAAGTTTGGCAGTTTGTTTAAAAGATTAAATCACTAATTGCAGAGAGATTAATGAATGTTTGTTTTGCTTCCAACAGTCAGCCCTAGTTTTGCAACTTGTTTGTAGGTTTCAGCACAAAAAGAGAAGGAGCAATGTTCTACCATCTGATTAATGTGTATTATTTTTTATGTTTAAACAAAATTAAATTTCAAAAATGATGTCACTTGATGTCAAGGACAATAAAAGTGACAGATGTTCAGCAATGCTCTGTGTCACACGTCATTTCCAACATGTAAGATAAGATAAGATAAGATAAGCCTTTATTAGTCCCACAACGGGGAAATTCCAGGATTGCAACAGCACAGGGATAGCAACACTCAGAGCAACAATCAGAAGGCAAGAAAAAAAAACAAGCAAGCAAGAGCAGCTAATATACATATGTACATATTACTATAAAATATATATATACACACACAGACACAGTGCAGAGCATTGTAGCTGGATGGAATAAATATATGAATATATGAACACAGTGCAGAGCATTGTAGCTAGATGGAATAAATATGTAAATATATAAACACCTACAGTACGGAGCATTGCAGCTAGGTGGAATAAATATGCAAGTATATAAACACACACAGTGCGGAGCAATGTAGCTAGATGGAATAATATGTAGATATATAAAAACACAGTACGGAGCATTGTAGCTAGATGGAATAAATATATAGATATATAAATATAAACACACCCAGTGCTGAGCATTGTAGCTAGATGGAATAAATATGCAAATATATAAACACACACAGTGCAGAGCATTGTTGCTAGATGGGATGAAACAGCATAACCGTCTACTTAGTTATCCTACATGGTATGATTATGTGCCCATACATATTCTCACCCTCCATAGCGACCGGTATGTTCCTAGTTGTATGCCGGAGAGGACCATTGTGTAAGTCTATTGCATCTTTTGCATTCAAAAAACTATTAGTTTGTTACGACTTTTTGCTATCTCTGCGAGCAGCCCTGCTTAGGTTGTACAGTCTGACAGCCGTTGGTAGGAAGGACCTACGAAACCTCTCGGTTGTGCACCTGGGATGATGTAGTCTGCTGCTAAATGAGCTCCTCAGTGCATCCAGTATGTCCTGCATAGGGTGGAACTCGGACTCCAGCAGAGATGACAGTTTAGCCACCGTCCTTCTCTCTCCTATCTCCTCCATCGGATCAAGGCGCTGCCCCAGGACAGAGCTAGCTTTCTTAATCAGTTTGTTCAGTCTCTTCCTATCGGCTGTGCTTCCTATCCTATGTGCTGTCTTTTCCACCACACAATGTCATGTCCATCACAACACATATTTTTACACAAAAGTAATAATAATAACACAGCTACACAAATAATATTTAGGAGTTTTGAAAATTATGCACTTATGGTTACAATTCATGTCTGGGATTGGAAAACTCATGATTCTGCCATGTAAAAACTTGATTGAAAGACTTCAGTAAGATAGTAAAAAGGTAATTTGTCATCTAGATGATGAGAAAATATTATCTTTTAAATGCTTAAAATAAGTACAGTTATACATTTGGGTACATCTATGTGTGAAATTTCATTAAATGTTTTGAAAACATGGGTTATGATAGTAATTTTGTTTGAAAAACACCTTTTTTGTGGTGTGATGGAAATGATGCTTTCCTCTGAATGCTAGACTAAAATGGCAAAAAATATATAATATTTATGTAATTTCATTACAACCACTATCAGTTAATGTTTCTACACATTGTGATGAAGTAGAACAAATCAAAATATTTCTAAAAATATGTGTTGGATTTTCTGAAAAATATCATGACCAAATTTGACTGTAGTTGGAGAATCACCCAGTTATAGGAATAACGAAGTATTGACTTGGTTAACAGGGCTTTATTTCAGGATACAAAACTATATACAGAAGGCTTACAGCACTCGCCTGCATGCCAGGTGGCTCCCACGACGAAAGAGACAGAGCCTCTTCCGTCCACTTCCTTTATACCCCGAGTGGTGTCACTACCGGAAACAGGTAGTTAGCCACCCCGATCTAATCCACGTCCAACCCAGCCGCCATCTTACTATTACCAGCCTTTTTCAAATGTAACTTCCTCCCCACCCCCTTTAAAAAATGTCAGGCATGCAAACAACCCACCCCAATTTGTCACCCAACTCATGCACTAAAAGGGAAGAACATATGTACAAAAATAAATAAACTCCTATCCATTCACACAACTAAGGCTGGGGGGGTCGGGTAGACTGCCAGCGCCCCCTACACGGCTGAGCGGGGTATTCTGCCGCTAAAGAAGAACAGTTCAACCAAACAAAAGAAAGCCGTGTTACTAACTCAGAATAATCCCATGAACAATTATACATAAACACCACACATAAATTTGCAATATACACACTATTGGTGGCCCCCACCCCAACTCCCACCCCACAATGGGCATTCACAACAAAATTACATTGGACATTCAATTAAAATAACTCAAACAAGCATGGTGGACTCAAAGTTACCATAACCGTAATTAATTACTGAGCCACTATCCCTCTGGCTGCAAAACTCATCACCTAAATACCAATTAAACGCTAGCACACTAAATCACAGTACTGAATCAGGCACACCACCATCCTGGTTGATAACATTTATCATGTAAACACACCACTTAGGTTCACAACTAAATAACTTAACATGCCTTCCGTAATTTCTCTCTTCTTCTTTTTTTTTTTTTAAAGTAAATTTACCGGGGCACCAAACAGCAAAACAACATATACAGGACTAGGGTAAACACAACAGACACACAAAACAAAGCCCTCAGTCCTTGGATGGATCCCTCTCCAGGCATCTCCGTCTCTTCACCTCAGGGCTCCTGCTGTGCCGTCTCCTCTCCGCCACTGGCAGCCGCAGATCCCTCGGATTTCTCCAGGCATAAATGGACCTACGCCGGTGTGCCTCCATCCATTCAGGCTCCAAGTGGAACCGCCTCTGGTCGTCCTGCTACTCTCGTGGACTGTGATCCCGTCGTGCTCGAGCATCAACCTTGGTCATCGAGGGAGCTGAGCCCTCTTCCTTTCATCCATATCACCAATCCTGCGACAGGCCTCCGTCACCAATCGCTCCGGCTCGCGGGCTCTTTTCGGTCTCCTCTTGGCTGGGAGCGCTTTACGATCACCACACTCCGCGGTCTAACCCCTTTTTCTCCCGGCATAGGCGCCTCGTCCTCATGAGCCTCATCGGGGGTCCCGGCATGCCGTCCGACACCCTCGTCCAGGGCAGCCTGCATGACGGCATTGGGTTCAGCCTGAGACGGCTCCACATGGCGCGGCATGTGCTCTCCCTCTGAAACTTTGTCCAGCCAGTCTGAATCCCACACCTCATCACCCTCCATGACTGGAACAGGAACGCTCCAAAGTCCACATCCAGACCATTCTTCACCGGACACGTTAGAAATAGAGACCCCAAGACTGTAAAATAGGTTACACCCCATAACGTTAACCCCGGATGCTGAAACGTTGATGCGAACTCTGGGCGCCACACTCTCCTTATACCAGGCCTCCATCTCCACATAGCCCAAAATGGCCAACCTGTTCCCTCCATAACCATAATACTCTCCATATTGCCTCCTAATCTGCCGGTGGGGAAACAGTGTCTCCATGGTCATCAGATTCAGGACGGAAATAACCGCTCAAGTATCCACCAAAAGTGGAACCTTGATGCCATCTAGCATGACAATGCAGCCGATCCTCCCTGTCGTCTCTGGGGAGATGGTATGCACAGCTGTCGGAGTTTTCTGCGCAGCACCTGGTTCACCCCTATAGCTCCTGTGTACGAAGTTGTCGCACACCTTGGCAAAATGGTTCAAAACACTGCACTTGCCACAACGCTTTCCTTTCGCCGGACACACCCTGGACTTATAGCGGTGCTCAGTGGACCCACAACCATAACATTTTGGCGTACCTGGGGCAGACCTTATCTTGACAACGGAGGCAAAATCATCCTCTCCGCATTCACCATCACAAGGGTCCAGGATGAGTGCCTCAGCGCAGGACTCATTCTTGTCCAGAGAAGCCCCTTCAGTAAGGCCTGTCATAATGGTCTCTGCTGCCTCGAACTGTTGGGCAAGCTCGACAGCTTCAGCTAACGTCGACTCCCCTGGGTATGTCACCAACCTGGAATGGGCCGCCAGGCAGCGGATGTGCTCTGCCAGCTGGTCCCAAGTCAACGTGTCCTCCAGGGCCCCAAACCTGCATTCCCTCACCAGCTCACGGAGGTCCGCCAAATATCTTCTCACCGGCTCTACCGACCGCTGGCGGTGCTGTTGAAACTGAATGCACTTCACTGTGACGTTTTCCAGCGCCCTAAAGTACCGCGCCATTAGCTTCACAACCTCGTCGAAACTGTCAGCACCTCCAAGGATCTCAAGCGGCCTCTGCCCTTCCATTCCCAAATTATGGATCAACACAGCTCTCGCTCGGAGCTTCTCCATCTTGCCCAGGTTTAAGACAACGAGATAGTTGGTGAAGGCAGCAAACCAACGAGGCCATGGCACGGGTGGGTCGCCCGGGGCCTCCAAAAATTGCCAAAAGCTGGCAATTGAACGCTCCATTACAGCTTTTACCTTGTCGCTAAATGTTGTGTCCATAATTATAGGAATAACGAGGAAGTATTGACTTGGTTAACAGGGCTTTATTTCAGGATACAAAACTATATACAGAAGGCTTACGGCACTCACCTGCATGCTAGGTGGCTCCCACGATGAAAGAGACAGAGCCTCTTCCGCCCACTTCCTTTATACACCGAGTGGCATCACCACCGGAAACCGGTAGTTAGCCACCCCGGTCTAACCCATGTCCAACTCGCCCGCCATCTTACTATTACCAGCCTTTTTCATATGTAACAGCAACTTCACCTGTCTGCATCTCACTCAGACGGTGAATTGATGTTGATTTGTGTGTTTACATTGTTATAGTGTAATCGTGCTGCACAAAAAATTTGCCCGTTCCCGTTTGCTGTGAAGGCACCTTAGGAATTACATGAGTAAGTAAACTCATGTAATTCACTCATTTACTGTCACTGAAACATTACCAGCAGAACTGAAACAGCTCAACCGTCAGCAACTATCATCCAAGAGAGATTGTCTGGCAGGTAATGTTAGCACATGCTAACAGTTAAACAGTTAATCAGTTTTCTAAAGCTAAGACAGTCAATCATTGAAAATAAGAAGCACTAACTTTACTCGCTAACCTTACAGTGTGGTGTTTAGAAGTAGCCTAATTTCAGTTATCCTTCACCGGGGTGGAGCGCTGCAGAAGTCTGCTGAAAAGGTGGCCGGAGACAGGGGAATGGAGGAGGAGGGGGCTTGTGTTATGTCCACAAAACCTGGTATTGAGGAAATGGACGAGGAGGTTGCACTTGAACTGAGCTTTATTATGAACTATGTATATTACAGCAGGTGCCACGCTGTGTGGGGTTGTCTGGGCAAGAGACAGCCAGAATGGTGGACGCCCCTTATAATAGGGCGGTGTGATAATGCAACAGGAAGGCGGCGTCATCACACTGCACTTCACATTAAAACCCCACATAACATCCTTTTCCCCCCCTTTACAAAGTACAAAAACACATACCAAATCAAACCCACCCTAATTTGGAAACGGAATCACACAAAGCACACCAAAATAAAACAGCAAAAATAAAAGCCAAGCATAAAACACCTAAAAAAAAACTAAAATAGGACCCCTGGGTCGACTACCACATGGCTTGCATGGCACAGTGGATTATTCTGCCACTGTTACTCTCACTTTTATTTTTATTTGAACAAACTAAAAAACTAAACAAACTAAAAATAACCGTGCTCCTAACTAAAACACAAAACAGGAACTATAAAACATCACTGAGTCTGTCAGCACAGTCTTCCAAGCTAATGGTGGGTCAGGCGGGGGGAAAACAGTTCAGCCTGAGGGCTTTTGAGGCGACCCCACGGGGGCTTCCCCCCTGAAGCTTTGGAGCAGGCTCGTGGTGGCCCCCCCTTCCCTGGGGCTTTGAAACACGCTTGTGGCAGCCACCTCCCTGGAGCTGTCAGACCCGCCCTGGCCAGTCTTCATGATGCCGGTGCCTTGGTCCCATACTGTGGTAGCCAACTCCCGCGGAGCCTCGCCATCTGGAGCAACCATCTGGGCACGCTGTAGTCTGTTTGTGTGCCGAACCGAATCATCCATCTGCCGAAAACATGTCATCCTCAGCTTTGCCACGATCTTCCGCGACGCCCATTTTTTCCCTGGCTGCGGCCCTGCCAGTCGCCGTCGTGGTCTCCCGCCGGAGCAAACCCGTACCCAGTCCATAACTTGAAGCTGCACCTTACTTGTTTTCCTGTGCTGTCGTTGCACTCCCGGTGACTCTGCACGCTCATTGGGCTTGGGACCTCCGCTGTGCTGCGGGGGTTCCGTTGTCACCCTGTTTGCTGCGGACCCTTCACCCGCTGTCTTTGTCGTCAGCTGCGGCTCCTCTTGGGTACAGAAGCAGTCCCGTACCTCTCCGGTGTCGCTCGTTGAAACGGACTCTCCATCCATCAGCTCAGTCGTAACCTGCCGAGCAAAGGAACGGGAGCAGTCCGACTCTTCCTCTTTGCCGTCAAAAGTGCTCTGTGTCGCCGTGTCGTGTGTTGTCTCTGTGCCCAGCTACCGCCACTGTGCTTCGGGGCTCTCAGCATGCTCGCGCTCCCCCTCCCGCGGCTCCAACTCAGACTGCTGGGAAAACAGGGCCGAGTCTGGTTGCTGCTCTCCCTCTGTGCCATTGTCACTCTCCACGCCATGCTCACCCACAGTGCTGCAGTCACTCTCAGCTCGGAATTCTCCCTCTTCGCTGCATTCACTCTCTGTGCTGTGCTCTTCGGCTGGCTTGTCGTTCTCGATGGGTACAGGCTCCCTCCCCTGTAGCTCCAATTCCACTGTATTAACTAGCTTGTACCCTGTAGTGTCTAGCTTCTGTGTCTGGTGCCCATTTAGCCTCATGGCTAATTTCTCCATTGCTACTAGCTGGGATGTTCGCTCCCCTGAGCTAGCTAGCTTCATGCCATTTGGCGCGAATAGCATCTCAACCCACAGCTTCGTGCTACGTGTGTGTTCGGCAAAGTAGCCAGCAAGCAGCCCGACTGCATCTGTATATGACTCCATCTACCCTAACATGTGGAAAATTCTCTGACCTTCTGCATCGAGTTTGCAAACCAGAAGTGCTCGGTTCCTTACTTCGTCGAGTTTACCCAGGCCCAATGCTGCAATGTATGTCTCAAACACGGCCAACCAGCGAGGCCACATAACTGCTGGCTCCCCTGGGTACTCCAGAAACATCCGTAGAGGTGTCCCACACACCTCCATGAGTTAATCCTCAGTCACCAAATGTTATGTTCACAAAACCTGGCATTGAGGAAACGGACGAGGAGGTTGCACTTGAACTGAGCTTTAATATGAACTATGTACATTACAGCAGGTGCCACACTGTGTGGGATCATCCAGGCAAGTGACAGCCCGAATGGCGGATGCCCCTTATAATAGGGTGGTGTGATGACATGACAGGAAGGCGGCGTCATCACACCGCACTTCACATTGAAACCCCACATAACAGCACGATATGACAGTTACACTTCCTGTCCATCACTCAATATGGTCCGTGTGGAACTTCGGTACGCCTCTGTACTGTATGGAAAAATACAACTACACGTACAGTTACACCCCTAATATAAGCTTAGATTAGCCCATAAATATACATCTAATTTAGCTGAAGAAAAATTCTTATATTTTTTGATGTAGATGAATAAATACAGTAGTGTAGTATTTTCAATTCAACTTTATTTATTCAACTTTATTTATATAGCGCCATTTCACAACAACAGTCATCTCATAGCACTATCAACTGTAGGGGGAACCCCCACAGTTGCAGAAAGACCCCAGCAATCAGGCGATCCCCTGTGAGCAAGCACTTGGCGACGGTGGAGAGGAAAAGCTCCCTTTTAACAGGAAGAAACCTCCAGCAGAACCAGGCTCAGGGAGGGGCAGTCATCTGCTGCGACTGGCTGGAGGGTGAGGGGACAGAGAAGATGAAAAGAACAGACATGTAGAGAGCAAACAGCACGATGGGGACTCAATCTATGGGAGAGAACAAACAGATGTTAATGACAGCAAAAAAAAATATTTCATTGAGAGTGAAGAAAGGAGTGAGGCCCAGTGCATTATTGGAGGTCCCCCGGCTGACTAAACCTATTAGCAGCATAACTAAGGGAGGGTTCAGAAACACATGATCCCTCCCTAATTGTAGGCTATATCAAAAAGGTAGGTTTTATCCCTATTCTTAAAAACAGAGGTCGAGTCTGACTCCCGAATCCAGATTGGCAGCTGGTTCCACAGGAGAGGAGCTTGATAACTGAAGGCTCTGCCTCCCATTGTACTTTTGGAGATTCTAGGTATTACAAGTAATCCTGCATTTTGGGAGCGTAGTGCTCTGTTAGGATAATACGGTAGTATCAGATCTTTTAAATAAAAAGGAGCCTGATTGTTTAGAGCTTTGTAAGTAAGAAGAAGGATTTTAAACTTAATTCTAAACTCTATGGGAAGCCAATGAAGGGAGGCCAGAACCGGAGAGATATGATTTTGATGTCTCTTGTAGTCAAAATATCATATACAGCCATAGCAAATCATGATGCAGGTATAAATTACATCTCTGACCCTGGCAACATGCTCCCACAATTGGGGTCTACAGAAGAACATCTACAATCACCTGCTGTGGCTGCTGGGAAATCTGCTTATCACCAGTGTCCACCTGTCTGAGGCAGCACTCAGCGTTTTAGCCTGCTGTCTAGTCATTACTGTCACAGTGGGGTCTCCGTGTCTAAAACTGAGGACGCCAATATGCTGAAAAGACATGCTAAAACATATTTTTCTCCCTTATTGATATTGACTGCACACAATAAATTGGAGAATTTAGAAAAATACTTAAATGTAAGAAATCCATCTCTTACTAAAACAATTTATCATTCTAGTATTAGTAGAAAGCTGTTTTTGCAAATAAAACAAAATAGAAGAGAATAGTTCAGGGGTTAAAATTTCTGTCCACTGGACACTACTGTAGATGGAATACTGGACCAATCCAGCTTGAAAAAAAAAAATTAAAAAAAAAAAATATATATATACACTACCGTTCAAAAGTTTGGGGTCACCCAGACAATTATTTTGTGTTTTCCATGAAAAGTCACACTTATTTACCACCATGAGTTGTAAAATGAATAGAAAATATAGTCAAGACATTGACAAGTTAGAAATAATGATTTGTATTTGAAATGATAATTTTTTCCTTCAAACTTTGCTTTTGTCAAAGAATCCTCCATTTGTAGCAATTACAGCATTGCAGACCTAACATGATTGCACAAGGGTTTTCTAATCATCCTTTAGCCTTCTGACGCAATGAGCAAACACATTGTACCATGAGAACACTGGAGTGATAGTTGCTGGAAATGGGCCTCTATACACCTATGTAGATATTGCACCAAAAACCAGACATTTGCAGCTATAATAGTCATTTACCACATTAGCAATGTATAGAGTGTATTTCTGATTAGTTTAAAGTTATCTTCATTGAAAAAAGTGCTTTTCTTTCAAAAATAAGGAAATTTCTAAGTGACCCCAAACTTTTGAACGGTAGTGTATATATATATATATATATATACAGTGGGGTAAAAAAGTATTTAGTCAGCCACCAATTGTGCAAGTTCTCCCACTTAAAAGATGAGAGAGGTCTCCAATTTTCATCATAGGTATACCTCAACTATGAGAGACAAAATGAGAAAAAAAAATCCAGAAAATCACATTGAAGGATTTTTAAAGAATTTATTTGCAAATTATGATGGAAAATAAGTATTTAGTCACCTACAAACAAGCAAGATTTCTCGCTCTCACAGACCTGTAACAACTTCTTTAAGAGGCTCCTCTGTCCTCCACTCGTTACCTGTATTAATGGCACCTGTTTGAACTCGTTATCAGTATAAAAGACACCTGTCCACAACCTCAAACAGTCAGACTCCAAACTCCACTATGGTCAAGACCAAAGAGCTGTCAAAGGACACCAGAAACAAAATTGCAGACCTGCACCAGGCTGGGAAGACTGAATCTGCAATAGGTAAGCAGCTTGGTGTGAAGAAATCAACTGTGGGAGCACTTATTAGAAAATGGAAGACATACAAGACCACTGATATTCTCCCTCGATCTGGGGCTCCACGCAACATCTCACCCCGTGGGGTCAAAATGATCACGAGAACGGTGAGCAAAAATCCCAGAACCACTCGGGGGGACCTAGTGAATGACCTGCAGAGAGCTGGGACCAAAGTAACAAAGGCTACCATCAGTAACACATTATGCCGCCAGGAACTCAAATCCTGCAGTGCCAGACGTGTCCCCCTGCTTAAGCCAGTACATGTCCAGGCCCGTCTGAAGTTTGCTAGAGAGCATTTGGATGATCCAGAAGAGGACTGGGAGAATGTCATATGATCAGATGAAACCAAAATAGAACTTTTTGTAAAAACTCAACTTGTCGTGTTTGGAGGAGAAAGAACACCATACCTACTGTGAAGCATGGGGATGGAAACATCATGCTTTGGGGCTGTTTTTCTGCAAAGGGACCAGGACAACTGATCCGTGTAAAGGAAAGAATGGATGGGGCCATGTATTGTGAGATTTTGAGTGAAAACCTCCTTCCATCAGCAAGGGCATTGAAGATGAAACGTGGCTGGGTCTTTCAGCATGACAATGATCCCAAACACACCGCCCGGGCAACTAAGGAGTGGCTTCGTAAGAAGCATTTCAAGGTCCTGGAGTGGCCTAGCCAGTCTCCAGATCTCAACCCCATAGAAAATCTTTGGAGGGAGTTGAAAGTCTGTGTTGCCCAGCGACAGCCCCAAAACATCACTGCTCTAGAGGAGATCTGCATAGAGGAATGGGCCAAAATACCAGCAACAGTGTGTGAAAACCTTGTGAAGACTTACAGAAAACGTTTGACCTCTGTCATTGCCAACAAAGGGTATATAACAAAGTACTGAGATGAACTTTTGTTATTGACCAAACACTTATTTTCAACCATAATTTGCAAATAAATTCTTTAAAAATCAGACAATGGGATTTTCTGGATTTTTTTTTTCTTATTTTGTCTCTCATAGTTGAGGTATACCTATGATGAAAACTGGAGACCTCTCTCATCTTTTAAGTGGGAGAAATTGCACAATTGGTGGCTGACTAAATACTTTTTTACCCCACTGTATATATATATATATATATATATATATATATATATATATATATACTGTATATACACTACCGTTCAAAAGTTTGGGGTCACCCAGACAATTATTTTGTGTTTTCCATGAAAAGACACACTTATTTACCACCATGAGTTGTAAAATGAATAGAAAATATAGTCAAGACATTGACAAGGCTAGAAATAATGATTTGTGTTTGAAATAATAATTTTTTCCAGATACTAACCTGCTTACAGGAAGGTCAGTTTTATAGCTTCTCTAACCAGCTAAACTGTTTTCAGCTGTGCTATCATGATTGCACAAGGGTTTTCTAATCATCCATTAGCCTTCTGACGCAATGAGCAAACACATTGTACCATGAGAACACTGGAGTGATAGTTGCTGGAAATGGGCCTCTATACACCTATGTAGATATTGCACCAAAAACCAGAGATTTGCAGCTAGAATAGTCATTTACCACATTAGCAATGTATATTAGATATTAGAGTGTATTTCTGATTAGTTTAAAGTTATCTTCATTGAAAAAAACAGTGCTTTTCTTTTAAAAATAAGGAAATTTCTAAGTGACCCCAAACTTTTGAACGGGAGTGTGTATATATATATATATATATATATATATATATATATATATATATATATATATATAAAACACACACACACACACACACACACACAGAGGAGTAAACCTCCCACAGTAGCTAGTAGAGTCATTTTTGGGGGTTTCGTGACCAACCTCCCAGGACCTTTTTTTCTCACTGGATTTAGCTTTCTAGACCCATTTTAATGAAAATAAGCTCCCATGTACCTCCCAAAAATTACGGGAAACCTTTTTTTTTGCCCAAAATTCAAAATGGCCACCAAAATGCGTTTATGAATGATGGTATGTTCGCACAGTCAATGACAGGAAATCCGTATTCCTGTGTTGCTCTGGACATATGGATTGAGTCAACGATGAATAAGGGTTCGAAGCTAAAGTCTGGTTGGTTGGCCATTCTGAAGAATGAGAAGCAACTCCTTTCAATCACTAGGAACGTGAATAACATCAATCGAGTGAGAAGAGCTGTGCATTTTCATGCTAATCACAAGGGCCATAGGAAATCCGAGCATGCTGATTGCTCATCGAGTAGAATAAGAAAGGATGAACAAGCCTTTCTTATTCTACTCGATGAACAATCAGCATGCTCGGATTTCCTATGGCCCTTTAGAGGGCCATTTAAAGGGAAAGGCGGAGGGAATGGAGCGGGACGCAATGGCCGCAGTTGTTGGATTAGTTGACAGTAGCGGGACACTGAAACTTGAAGATGTCATGCAACATTGTGTCACACCTGAATGCCTTTCGATCTTCAATGCCAATGGAACATTCCGCAAGTCACAGAAAAGCAAACTTTTGCAAAAATTGACAATGACTGTGACTCCAGAACCTGAAGTATATACATCCCTCATTGACATGGGTCTCATTTGGCACCTTGCGGTACCAACAACTGAGGACAGGGAGAAGAGGGATGGTACTAAGTTTACCTGGGGCAACTATGCACAGAAAATGGTGGATTTTGTCCTGCGTAGGCACCCGAATGCAGAAAGGATCATTTGCGTGAACGATTCATACGAACAGGACTATAGCATTAAGGACAGTGAACGGATACATCGACAGAACCAGATGCCAGTAAAGAACGTGTTTATGAAGGCAGAGGACAAGTTTCCCTCAAGTAAGGAGTTCCATGCTCTGCTAGGTAAACCTGCGAACAAGATCCGTCTACAGGCTTTTCTGAAAAGGGAATTCCAGAGAGCGGCAGAGACTACAGAGACCGAGATAGTCTATTGTGTGGTCAGCAGCTATGCACAGAATCTGACTACGGGTGAGGAATTGCCAGAATTCGTATGCTTTCAAGCAGAAGCAGACACTGCCATGTTCACGATGTATAGTGTGCTACGGTCAAAGGGCTACAAAGCAGCAGTCGTGGTTGACACAGAAGACACTGACAACTATGTCCAGGCAGCATATGTGGCTCATAGGACACCGGGGATCTTGTGCATAAAACGCAAACATCAACTGATTGATGCCAAACGTTTGTGTAGTGAAGAAATATCTCAATCCATCATTTCAGTACATGTCATTAGCGGGTGTGATCATAACTCTGGGTTCTTCGGGGCAAGTAAATTGCTGATAGTAGGACGCTTGGTGAAATCTAAGGAGGCACACAAGTTACTTTCATCATGTGGCGCACACCTCCCATGCCCACCGAATGTTATCAGTAATTTAGAAAAATTTGTAATTCGCTTCGTCTATGGGGATTCTAACAGCGTAACACCAGGGATAGCAAGGGCTAACAAGTGGAGGGGACAAAAGAAAAAAAACACAATGAGATTAATACCAGACGCAGACAGTCTGCATCATCACCTCCTCAGGACAAACTACCTTGCGTACTTGCTGACGAACTTCCACCTTCAAAGTCACCCATCACCAATCGGTCATGGGTGGCATTTGGTGAATGGTCTATGTCTACCTGTACGATCGACTCAACCGCCACTTCCCCTGTCAATGCTGAAACCGAACACAGAAGTCAACAGTGAGGAGAGCAGCAGTAGTGAAGACAGTGCTTCAGATAGCGCAAGTTCATACAGTGACTCATTCATTGATATTGAATCAAGTAGTGATAGTGATGTGTAGTTGGACATCTTAGTATGATGTGATGTGGTGATTGATAGTGGACTACATGTAATTGAGTTGGACGTTTGCGTGGCATTAACATAAGGTCTAGAGAAAATGTGCCCGCGTAAAGTGTATTCCAAGATGGCGGCTGGGGGCCATTTTGAGCTTGATAGACAATGAGGGCACTAATGAACACAATGGATGGTTCACAGGAGCCTCACTTGACTTTTTTTAGCTCATTTGGTGACCGATATGAAAAAGTCCATTGCATGTGAAAATGACAGCCGGCCGCCATCTTGGATTTCTCGATTATGTAATCATTTAAACACACTTTTATTGGAATAAACAGATAGTATGACCCCTTAAACCTCTGTTTTGACACCAACATCAGCTTTCTAGGTGCCTTAGTAGTCAAGAAACAAAAAAAATGTTAATCGGTGGCCATATTGGTGGCCATATTGGATTTCATCGTGATGGGTTTGTTTCACAAGTAAACTAATAGCATTAATGGAATGCTTGACCCCAAAAACCTATGTCTAGACACCAAAATCAACCTCCTAGCTGAATTAGTTACTGAGATATAGGTGGTGGTATGCATTTTGGCGGCCATTTTGAATTTTGGGCAAAAAAAAAAGGTTTCCCGTAATTTTTGGGAGGTACATGGGAGCTTATTTTCATTAAAATGGGTCTAGAATGCTAAATCCAGTGAGAAAAAAAGGTCCTGGGAGGTTGGTCACGAAACCCCCAAAAATGACTCTACTAAGCAGCAAAGATGGCACCTGTGACTGGTACGGCCTCTGCTGCTGTTTCGCTGCTGGCAGTTTTATTCCTACTATGTCTATCTGAAGCCATTTCAGCATACCCTTCTGAGCAACGTTATGATCATACAATGCTGATGCAAATTAAGGCATCTATGGAACAACACAGTGCGAAGTGGGGCCGATGCTTCTTTGCGCCACCATTTGGTTGTGCTGACCTGTCACTTGGAAATCTACTGCTGCTGCTTCCACTGGGTAGAAGGCCAAGGAGGCGTGAATCCCAAGCTGGCGTCCAGGTGAGGCTGAGACGCACCAGCCGCCTAAGCCACGAGGGATACACGAGTTGTCTGTGTCCCATCCACGTGCAAACACCTGAGGAGGACTACAACCCCACGCCACCGTTCCAGTATGACCTGTTCTACTGTCACCTTCGCTCTCGGAGAATTTCTACTCCACAGTACCGCTGTTTGACAGCGGTCAACATTCAGTCAGCTTGGCATGACACTGCGCTGCCGCCACGGACTAAGACAACTCTGCTGAACACTCGCTCCATCTCAAACAAATTGTTTTTCCTGAACGATTTGATTGGGAAAGAAAACCTGGATTTTCTATTTTTGACTGAAATGTGGCAATGACAGTATGAATTCGTTCACCTGAAGGAGATCTGCCCTACAGACTGCTCCTTCATTGTGACCCCTCACCTGAGTGGACGCGGAAGTGGCCTGACCGTCATTTTCCACAACCGCTTCAAATGCCGGTCTGTGAACGCTGAGCGTTTCTCTTTATTTGGACTTCAGATATCGAAGATATGTGCCTCAACTCCTTTTTTATTGTGTTTTAATCTACCGCTCGCCCGGCCCAGATGGTGTATTTTTATCAGAATTCTCAGACTTCGTATCTTCCATTATTAAATTAGAAAGAGTTTTAATTTTAGGTGATTTTAATATACATGTAAATGACATGTCTTCTAACGCTGCTGCAGACTTTAACTATCATAGAGGCTCACAATTTCAGGCAGCATGTCTCCGGCTCTACACATAAAAAGGGGCGCTCCTTGGACCTTGTCTTTTCACTGGGACTGAGTTTGGAAAATGTTAAAGTGGAGGATGTTTGTGTCAGTGATCATTGCTGTGTTTTCTTTGAGCTGTCAGTTAATGTGGAACAGCATGAATGTAAAACATTAAGACAGAGGCGCATTATTAACCAGCAGGCCGTGGATAGATTTATTTCAGCTTTTGACACTCACCTTGTTGTAGGATGTGAGGATGTAAATTCTATGGTGGATTGCTTTAACCAACAGTGCTGATTGGTACTTAATAAAATGGTTTCTATTAAATATAGCTACAGTGGGGAAAAAAAGTATTTTGTCAGCCACCAACTGTGCAAGTTCTCCCACTTAAAAGATGAGAGAGGTCTCCAATTTTCATCATAGGTATACCTCAACTATGAGAGACAAAATGAGAAAAAAAAATCCAGAAAATCACATTGAAGGATTTTTAATGAATTAATTGGTAAATTCCTCGGTAAAATAAGTATTTGGTCAGTAACAAAAGTTCATCTCAGTACTTTGTTATATGCCCTTTGTTGGCAATGACAGAGGTCAAACGTTTTCTGTAAGTCTTCGCAAGGTTTTCACACACTGTTGCTGGTATTTTGGCCCATTCCTCCATGCAGATCTCCTCTAGAGCAGTGATGTTTTGGGGCTGTCGCTGGACAACACAGACTTTCAACTCCCTCCAAAGATTTTCTATGGGGTTGAGATCTGGAAACTGGCTAGGCCACTCCAGGACCTTGAAATGCTTCTTTCGAAGCCACTCCTTCATTGCCCGGGTGGTGTGTTTGGGATCATTGTCATGCTGAAAGACCCAGCCACGTTTCATCTTCAATGCCCTTGCTGATGGAAGGAGGTTTTCACTCAAAATCTCACGATACATGGCCCCATTCATTTATTCCTTTACACGGATCAGTTGTCCTGGTCCCTTTGCAGAAAAACAGCCCCAAAGTATAATATTTTCACCCCCATACTTCACAGTAGGTATGGTGTTCTTTCTCCTCCAAACACGACAAGTTGAGTTTTTACCAAAAAGTTCTATTTTGGTTTCATCTGACCATATGACATTCTCCCAATCCTCTTCTGGATCATCCAAATGCTCTCTAGCAAACTTCAGACGGGCCTGGACATGTGCTGGCTTAAGCAAGGGGACACGTCTGTCATTGCAGGATTTGAGTCCCTGGTGGCGTAGTGTGTTACTGATGTAGCCTTTGTTACTTTGGTCCCAGCTCTCTGCAGGTCATTCACTAGGTCCCCCCGTGTGGTTCTGGGATTTTTGCTCACCGTTCTCGTGATCATTTTGACCTTACGAGGTGAGAACTTGCGTGGAGCCCCAGATCAAGGGAGATTATCAGTGGTCTTGTATGTCTTCCATTTTCTAATAATTGCTCCCACAGTTGATTTCTTCACACTAAGCTGCTTACCTATTGCAGATTCAGTGTTCCCAGCCTGGTGCAGGTCTACAATTTTGTTTCTGGTGTCCTTTGACAGCTCTTTGGTCTTGGCCATAGTGGAGTTTGGAGTCTGACTGTTTGAGGTTGTGGACAGGTGTCTTTTATACTGATAATGAGTTCAAACAGATGCCATTAATACAGGTAACAAGTGGAGGACAGAGGAGCCTCTTAAAGAAGAAGTTACAGGTCTGTGAGAGCCAGAAATCTTGCTTGTTTGTAGGTGACCAAATACTTATTTTACCAAGGAATTTACCAATTAATTCATTAAAAATCCTTCAATGTGATTTTCTGGATTTTTTTTTCTCGTTTTGTCTCTCATAGTTGAGGTATACCTATGATGAAAATTGGAGCCCTCTCTCATCTTTTAAGTGGGAGAACTTGCACAATTGGTGGCTGACTAAATACTTTTTTGCCCCACTGTACAAGTACATCTCAAAAAATTAGAGTATCATGAAAAAGTTCAAAATTTTTTGTCACTCATTTCAGAAAGTGAAACCCATATATTGTACAGATTCATTACACAGAGAGTGATATATTCCAAGTGTTTATTTATTTTAATTTTGATGATTATGGCTTACAGCCCATGAAAACCCCAAATTCAGTTTCTAAAAAATTGGAATATTAGGGATAAGGATAAGGGACTGTACTTATATAGCTTATAAAGTATAACTTATAAAAGTTCCTACCCCTGCCAGCCTGGGGATTCGAACCTGGAGCCTTCTAGCTATTACATAAAATTAATTTTAAAAAATAGTTTTTAAATAGAAATGTTGGACGACTGAAAAGTATGTCCATGTACACACTCAGTGCTTAGTCAGGGCTCCTTTTGGATTAACAACTGTATCAATGTGGCGTGGCATGGAGGTGATCAGCCTGTGGCACTGCTGAGGTGTTATGAAGGCCCAGGTTGCTTTGATGGTGACCTTCAGCTCGTCTACATTGTTGAGTCTGGTGTCTCATCTTCGTATTGACAATACTCCATAGATTCTCGATGGGGTTTAGGTCAGGAGAGTTTGCTGATCAAACACAGTGATGCCATGGTCATTAAACCAGGTTTTAATACTTTTGGCAGTGTGTGTGGGGCAGGGGGGGGGGGCAAGTCCTGTTGGAAAATCAGTTCGGCTTCTCCATAAAGCTTGCCAGCAGAGGGAAACATAAAGTGCTGTAAAATTTCCTGGTAGATGACTGCGCTGACTTTGGTCTTGATAAAACACAGTGGACAAACACCAGCAGATGACATGGTTCCTCAAATCATCACTGACTGTGGAAACTTCACACTAAACCTCAAGCAGCTTAGATTCTGTGCCTCTCCAATCTTTCTCCAGACTCTGGGACTTTGATTTACAGTTGAAATGCAAAAGTTACTTTTATCTGAACATAGGTCATCTGCTGGTGTTTGTCCACTGTGTTTTGTCAAGACCAAAGTCAGCGCAGTCGTCTACCAGGAAATTTTAGAGCACTTTATGCTTCCCTCTGCTGACAAGATTTATGGAGAAACTGATTTCATTTTCCAGCAGGACTCCCCCCCCCGCCAAAAGTATCGTCGTCGGCCTCCGTCGGTCTATGATGACCATGGAAGAGAATCCTAAACGTCTACTCTGCTACTCTGCTGGAACAGCACCGCCTGTGGCTGAACAGGCCGATGCGCACCGGTGTTCTACCTTCCAGTGTTGGGCGTTGGTAGGATTCAAGCCTGGGCAGGAAGATATGGAGGACAAGATGTTACCCATGCAGCATGTCCCCCCTCTCCACGTCACTGATGAATCCAAAGGAACAGCAGGGCTGCTCTAGTTTGGCACCAGCGCCGTCGCAGGAGCTGCCAGAACGATGTTGAGCACAACAGAGAACTGCCTTAGGGGCTCCGACTCCGGATTTTTCCTCAGGGTTGACTCCCGAAGCCTTTCCCATGACCGGGTGTGCCGCAAGGCAGCGGAGGTTTGAAATCAGGGTTTACCTTCCCCTAGATGGGCTACCTTACCAGGTTGACGAGCCACTATCTACCCGAAGCATCTGGTTTTAAGGTGCCAGAGATCCGCCCTCGCCCCTTCTCCTATTAGTAAAAGCAGTTCCGCCGGGCTTACAGACTAAACCACACGGGCAGGCTAGGAGTTGGACTTAGTTGTCAGAGGCTTTTCGAGATGCACGCCGTAAGGAGCATTTTATGAGCACTGGGAGCTTAACCCCAGTGCCGCTCCTGGCTATGACAACCTTGGAACCAAAAGTATCAAAACCTGGTATAATGACCATGGCACCACTGTGTTTGACTGGCCAGCAAACTCTCTTGACCTAAACCCCATAGAGAATCTATGGAGTATTGTCAAGAGGTGGATGAGAGACATCAGACCCAACAATGCAGACGAGCTGAAAGTCACTATCAAAGCAACCTGAACTTTCATAACACCTCAGCAGTGCCACAGGCTGATCACCTCCATTCTACGCCACATTGATACAGTAATTAATCCAAAATTTGCCCCGACCAAGTATTGAGTGTGTACATGGACATACTTTTCAGTCGGCCAACATTTCTATTAAAAAAAAAAATAATTAATTAATTTTATGTAATATTCTAATTTTGTGAGAAACTGAATTTGGGGTTTTCATGGGCTGTAAGCCATAATCATCAAAATTAAAATAAATAAATACTTGGAATATATCACTCTCTGTGTAATGAATCTATATAATATATGGGTTTCACTTTCTGAAATGAGTGACAAAAAATCTTGAACTTTTTCATTATATTCTAATTTTTTGAGATGTGCCTGTATATTTCTCCTAAGAAACCATGCCCTTGGTTAAATGAAGAGATCTGTATTCTTAGAAGCTGCCGTAAGGTGGAACGTTGGTGGAAGGCCACCAAGTTTGAGGTGCACAGACTCCACCTTAAAGACCTTATAACTTCACTAAATGATAGATGAAGGATTCGAGAACAAACTACTTTGCCCAGCTTATATCCTTAAACAAGGGAAATCCCAAGTTTATGTTTGACACTATTAATTCCATTGTCTCACCTGATTTAGCCATGTTTCCTGCTTATTCTAATGCTGAATGTAATGACTTTACAAATTTTATGGTGAATAAGGTGAATGATATTAGAGCAAGCACTACACCATCTGCTGAGGACCTTGGCCTGAATAAGGTCCTCCTCTAACACGTGGTCCTTATTCACTCCAGTCATGCTACTGGATGTAAATGGTCTCCTCTTCAAGCTCCTTAGGTATCCTCCCAAGGTCACTGCTTTTCAAAATATTTGACTCTATTGGGCCTTTAATTGTCGAAATCATAAATTGGTTACTTTTATCAGGCACTGTTCCCAGTTCTTTTAAATAAGCGGTAGTTGAACCCAAACTAAAGAAACAAAACTTAGACCCTACAGAACTGAACAATTACAGGCCCATTTCAAAGCTTCCCTTCCTATCCAAAATGCTTGAGAAAATAGTAGCCGAGCAATTAATTACATTCATGGAGAGAAATAAAATTTTAGACGCCTTCCAATCTGGTTTCCGTAAAATGCACTCCACCAAGACAGCGCTAATTAAAGTCTCCAGTGACATCATGATAGCAGCAGATTCTGGTCAGTTCTCGGTCCTGGTGTTGTTGGATCTCACTGATGCTTTTGACACGGTGGACCACAATATATTGATAAATAGGATGAAGGACACATTTATTTCAGGATTAGTTCTGAAATGGTTCTCATCTTATTTAACTGACAGAGGGTTTTGTGTTTTGTTCAACGAGAAGATGTCAGAGGTTAAAGGACTTTCCTGTGGGGTTCCTCAAGGCTCAATTCTGGGCCCTACTCTGTTTTTATTGTATTTAACCCCACTTGGCCAGATTATCAGTCAGTTTTAGGGCATCTCTCCATTTTTACACAGACAACATTCAGCTTTACTGCTTTTTTAAAGAAAATGAGCTGAACATTTTATCAAACTTAGTCTCTTGCCTGTCTGCCATTAGCAAAAGGTTAAATAACTTCGTACAATTAAATCTTAAGACAGAAACACTGAACATCACTCCAGACAGTAAAATTCATCTGATAAGGCAGCATTTAGGTCACCTAGGCTCTTCTGTCCAGCCCGGCCTACATAACCTGAGTGTTTGTGACAATGCTATGTCACTGGACTGCCATGGTTGGCATCTAGTCAGAAATTGCTTTTTTCATCTGAGGAATATAGCAAAACTTAGACCTATGGTCTCAACACCTGAACTGGAAATGATCATTCATGCTTCTATCTCATCTTGCTTAGATTATTGTAATGCCCTTTTTATGTGTTTTAGTAAAACTGCTGTTGCCCGCCTTCAGACTGTGCAAAATGCAGCAGCTCGGCATTTAACCCGGACAAAGAAAAGGTAACACATTTCCCCAGTTTTATCATCCCTTCATTGGCTGCCAGTTGCTTTTAGATTTCATTTTAAGATTTTAATTTTGACATTTAGAGCTCTTAATGGCCAAGCCCCATCATACATCTCAGCCCTCTTGACTTCTTATGCCATGACACGATCACTAAGATCCTCAGACCAGAGACTTCTGGTAATCCCTCGGACCAAATTCAAAACCCATGGAGATCAGTCTTTCCAGGCCGCTGCACCACGACTTTGGAACGCACTTCCCCTGTCCTTGTGCTGCCTTGAGTCTGTTGACTCCTTTAAGAAGGAGTTAAAAACTTCATTTGTTTTGACAGACTTTTAGCTCTCATTGAATGGCTTTTATTCCTTCACTGTTTTCTCTTTTTATTCCTATTAATATGAATATCTTACCTTATTTCTACTGATTTTAATTTCTGTGTATTTGTAAATTTTAATTTGCTGTGAAGCACTTTGTGATATACATCTGTGAAAGTGCTATACAAATAAACTTTGCTTGCTTGGTTACACACACAGAGAGTACAGTATATACTGTATAAAATGTAAAAATTGGGTTCTGTTTGCTGTCACTTGACCAAATTTAGCCTTGGATGATCCTGTTTTAGATCATATTAAATATCAAAATATAGGATTGCATCCCAGCTGATAAAAAGTCACCAACAAAACTTAATCATATTTATCTGTGTCATGATTATTGCATACGTCTAAACAGCTAAATCCAGTGAATAATTGAATCACCTTCAAATGGTGTCGCCATGCACCTCTTATATAAATGTAAACATCCATCAAAATTGTCCATTTTGACTTTCAACGTTTCCTAACAGTATTAATCATTTTATACACCATCAATGGCTATTGCCAGAAGAAATAAAAAAAAAAAAATTGAGCTGTTTAGAAAACCATTGTACATTTTTTACTATCAATGTAAATTATTTTCTGTAATCACTTGGTATTTTACAACCTGCATTTCTGAGTTAAACTGAAATTAGTCTTCATGGGCTAATTACCTCATATAAAAATTGTAAAATCTGATGAGTTAGTTCAACTCAAAGTGTTTGAGGAAACCGATTGCCTTGAATCATTTCAAATGACACTGCAAAAAAATCTAGGTTTTTTTCTTGTTAACATGTCTGTAACATGTTTTTTATGACTTACAAGACAAATCAAGAGTGCAATCTCTCAAATGTCTCATATCTGGGTTTATTTTTTTTTGTTTGTTTTTTTTGCTGTAGTTTCACTTAAGCCCCACCCCTGCAAAAAGGTGAGTTGAGACAGAGCCTTTTTAGTGACATAACTATTTGTGGTGCTGCCACGTGAGGAGTGTTGATCCAGTGAGAACACTCTGGCCTATGTGGTTGGGCCTAGTAATCACTGTTTCTGGCATTTGAATGTGTGTGTGTGTGTGGGGGGGGGGGGGGGGGGTGTGAAAAGATTCTGACTTGAAACTGTAAGACAATGAAAGATTTTTTGGTCGAAAAAAAATGACATAAGATACCATTTCAGACAATATAGATTTGTTTTAATAGGGGATTTATATCCACCGGAGTGCATCTTTAAGTTTGTAAACTCAAACCATTCAAGCACCATCCATGCATCCATCCATCTTCTACTGCTTTTCCAGAGGTCCAGGTCGCAGAGGCAGCAGCTCAAGCAGAGAAGCCTAGACTTCCCTCTCCCCGGCCACCTGCTCCAGTTCTTCAGAGAGGTTACCAAGATGTTCCCAGGCCATCTGGGAGACGTAGTCTCTCCAGCGTGTCCTAGGTCTGTCCTTGGGTCTCCTCCCAGTGGGACGTGCCCGAAACACCTCAATTGGCTTCTTTCAATATGGAGGAGTAGTGGTTCTACTCTGAGCCTCTCCTGAACAACTGAGCTCCTCACCCTGTCTCTGAGGGTGAGTCCAGCAATCCTACAGAGAAAGCTAATTTTAGCCGCTTGCATCCATGATCTCATTCTTTCAGTCATTACCCAAAGCTCATGACCATAGGTAAGGGTAGGAACGTAGATTGACTGGTAAATCGACAGCTTTGCTTTGCTTTAGAGTTCAGCTCCCTCTTCACCCCAACAGACCAGTACAATGTCCACATCACTGCAGAGGCTGCCCCTATCTGTCTGTCAATCTCTCACTCCATTCTCCCCTCACTCATGAATGAGACCCTGAGATAGTTAAACTTCTCCACTTGGGGAAAGAGCTTGTCCCCAATCTGGAGAGGACAATCCACCTTTTTCCATCTGAGGACCATGGACTTGGACTTGGAGGTGTTGATTCTAATCCCAGCCACTTCACACTTAGTAGCAAACCATCCCAGCAATGCCTGAAGGTCACTGGTCAATAAAGCCTACAGGATAGCATCATCTACAAACAGCAGAGATGAGATCCTCTGGTCACTGAGCATGACATCCTCCAATCCTTGGCTGTGCCTAGATGTCCTGTCCATAAAAATTATGAACAGAATCGGTGACAAAGGGCAGCCCTGGCAGAGTCCAACTCTCACTGGAAATGAGTCCGACCGAGTGTTTGCACTACGAACCAAACTCTTGCAATGGTCGTATAGGGACCAGATAGCTCATAACAATGAGCCCGATACCCCATACTCCCCCAGCACCCACCACAAGAGACCACGAGGGACGCAGTCGAATGCTTTCTCCAAGTCCACAAAACACATGTGGACAGGTTAGGCAAACTCCCATGAACCCTCGAGGATTCTCGAGAGGGTAAAGAGTTAGTCTGATGTGCCATGGCCAGGACAAAAACCACATTGCTCCTTTTGGATCCGAGGTTCGACCAGCAGTCAGACTCTCCTCTCCAGCACCCTAGTATAGACCTTCCCAGGGAGGCTGAGGAGTGTTTTCCACCTAAAGTTGGAACACACCCTCCGGTCCCCCTTTTTAAAAAGAGGAACCACCACCCCAGTTTGCCATGCCAAAGGCACTGTCCCCGACCTCCACACAACATCACAGAGGCATGCCAACCATGACAGCCCTACAACATCCAGGGCCTTGAGGTACTCAGGGCGAATCTCATCCACCCCTGGGGCCCATCCACCAAAGAGTTTATTAACCATTTCGGCGACTTCAGTCCCTGTTATGGGGGAGTTGTCCACCTCATCCACAAGCCCTGCTTCCTCTGTGGAAGGGGTGTCAGTGGGATTAAGGAGATCCTCAAAGTATTCCTTTCACCGCCCGAGAATGTCCCCAGTCAAAGTCTGCAGTGCCCCATCCACACCATACACAGTGTGGACAGGGAGCTGCTTCCCCCTCCTGAGTCACCGGACAGTTTGCCAGAATCTTTGAGGTCGACCGAAAGTCTTGTTCCATGGCCTCACCGAACTCCTCCCATACCCGAGTTTTTGCTTCAGCAACCACCCGAGCTGCACTCCGCTTGGCCTGCCGGTACACCTCAGCTGCTTCAGGAGTCCCACAAGCCAACCAAGCTTGATAGAATTCCTTCTTCAGCTTGATGGCCCCCTTCACCACTGGTGACCACCACTTGGTTCGGGGGTTGCCACCACAAGATGCACCAACAACCTTGTGGCCACAGCTCTGGGCAGCTGCTTCAACAATGGAGGTGGAGAACATGGCCCATTCAGACTCCATGTCCCCAGGCTCCCTTGGAATGTGGTTGAAGTTCTTCTTGAAGTGGGAGTTGAAGACCTCCCGGACAGGGGCCTCAGCCAGATGTTCCCAGCACACCCTCACTATACGTTTAGGTCTACTGGGTCTGAGTGGCATCCGCCTCTGCCATCGGATCCAACTCACCACCAGGTAGTGATCAGTTGATGGCTCTGCACCTTTCTTTATTCAAGTGTCCAAGACATGTGGTTGCAGGTCTGATGACACAATAACAAAATCGATCACCCACCTGTGACCTAGGGTGTCCTGGTGTCAGGTGCACATATGGACACCCTTATGCTTGAACGTGGTGTTCGTTATGGACAAACTGTGGTTGGCACAGCAGTAACAATAACTGAACACCACTCGGGTTCAGATCGGGCAGGCCTCACTTTCCAATCATGCCCCTCCAGGTTTCACTGTCGTTGCCCACGTGTGCATTGAAGTCCCCCAGTAGGACAATTGAGTCTCCAAGAGGAGCACTCTCCAGCACCCCAGTCAGAGACTCCAAAAAGAGTGGGTACTCTGAGCCATCATTTGGTGCTTAAGCACAAATGATGGTCAAGACCTGTTTCCCAACCCAAAGGCACAGGGAAACTACCCTTTCGTCCACTGGGGAGAACTCCAATGTGGAGGCAGGAAGGTTGGGGGGGGGGGCACAAGAATACTCATCCCTGCCCATCGCCTCTCACCCTGGGCAACTCCAGAGTAGGCCAAGCTCCAGCCCCTCTCCAGGAAACTGGTTCCAGAATCGGGGCTGTGCATTGAGGTGAGCCCAACTATATCTAGCTGGTATCTCTCAACCTCGTGTACCAGTTCCAGCTCCTTCCCCACCATAGAGGGGATGTTCCATGTCCCAAAAGCCAGTTTCGAAAGCCAGGGATCAGACCGGGAAAGTCTCTGCCTTCGACTGCCACCTGATCCGCGTAGCACCGGGCCCCCATGGTCCCTCCTGCAGGTAGAGAGCCTACTGGAGGGTGGACCCATGTAACTCCTTTGGGCTGAGCACGACCACTCAAGCACATCATTTTTTTTTCAGCTGAATAAACTGTTATGTTAAAAAGAGTCAACTTAAATGTATCTTCTTTACATTAAACTACTGTGTAAGTTTTATTTTATTATTTTATTTGTTTTTTTGTCTCTTTAGTTTAACTTTTTTACTGTGACCCTTCTCTCTTATCTTTCTCTTATATCCTGAGTGGTGGAGCTTTGAGTACTTTTATTGTGTCTATAGTAAGCTTCATGTGTGCTTGTGTTGTGTTCATGTTGCATGTAATTGTGTTTTGTAAATATGTGTTTACAAGGATGTTACCCGACTGCAAAACAAATCTACCTACCGGTATAAATAAAGTCACCTGAACCTGAATTTCTATTAAAGTTTATCACCACATTGTAGTGATGACAACTTTCATACTGTGTAACACAATGTGGCAAAGTCATTTTCCTTGATAGGGCAGTGTACACAATTGCTATGAGCCCCCAAGCTACAAATGTAGTCTCAGTGTTAGAATGTCAGTTGCCGCTGTCATACAAAAGGGACCAGGGTAGACAACTGGCAGCTAGACTCATGGTGCCAAACACAAAAGTTATCCAAAACTCAAATATCCCAGCAACAAAAGCTTCAACATACTGTATGTATAACAGTAACATACAATAAACTGACAGTCTAAGGCAGGGGTGTCAAACTCATTCCATGGAGGGCCAAGACCCTGCAGGTTTTACCTCCACCCAGTGTCTTCAACAGGAGATTTCACTGAATTTCCCCTCACTGATTGCTGATCAATGAAAACACCTGCTGAAGACACTGGGTGGAGGTAAAACCTGCAGGGTCTTGGCCCTCCATGGAATGAGTTTGACACCCCTGGTCTAAGGAGATCATGTTTATTTTTCAACATGTAACATTTCCCATCAGCCTTTGTGGCTGCATCATTTTTGAGAAATTTAAAAGTACCTATCTTCATTAGATGATTATGGTTATAATTTTTGAAATTACAAATCATTATATTCAAATTTACTGATAAGGCACTAGTATTATTTCCTGCTGGTTTAAATTATTGAGTCAACTTGAGATTAGGGCTACAGCTAACAACTATTTTACAGTTCGGGTAATCGTCCACTCTAATCAAAGATTAGGATACCAGACAGCAGGGGTGTAATTGTCCTCTGCTGTCTGGTAAACCTGGATACAACAGCTGATGGAACAGCTGATTGTCACAACAACATCAGTTGACCCTTCTGATGGAGACTGCAAGAAGTGGCCAAAACATGTTAAGGTAAAAACAACCTTTTTCACTGTCTAATAGAAAAGAAAATATAAAACTGGTCAGACGTGAGGTCCTAAGGCAGACTGAACATGCATTGGATCCTCTGCAGTTTGCCTATAGGCCTCACAGAGGAGTGGAGGATGCCACTGTCACTCTGTTTGACATGCTTTTTAAACATCTGGATTTTAATGGGACACACGCCAGGCTTTTATTTGTGGACTTTTCTTCTGCCTTTAATACAATCCAACCTCATATTTTAGTTGAAAGGCTCCTGCAACAATTTGATTTAAGCAATAATCTGGTGGGTTGGATTCTGGATTTCTTAACCAACAGGACGCAGAGAGTAAGGGTCAATGGCACATTGTCTGACCTAAAGTGCTCTTCTACTGGCTCTCCTCAGGGGTGTGTGTTGTCACCACTACTCTTCATCCTGTACACAAACATGTGTCGGAGCAGACATGACAACAGACACATTATAAAGTATGCTGATGACTCAGTCATTGTCAGTCTCCTCCAGGATGGTGAGAGTGGCCACGGCCCAGTAGTTGATGACTTTGTTCACTGGTGTGAGGATTCCTACCTGCAGCTGAATACAACAAAAACGAAAGATATGATTATTGACTTTAGGAGGAAAACTCCCAGGCACAAAGTCACCATACTAAAAGGCCAGACCACCGAATGTGTACAATCGTACAAATATCTTGGGACAATTATTGATAGTGGATTGAACTTTAAGGTGAACTGTGAAAGGGTGTGCAAAAAGGGTCAGCAAAATTTGCATTGTTTGAGGAAACTTGCACGCTTCCAAATTGACCGAACCATAATGACTATGTTCTATCGGGCTTTTATTGAATCTGTTTTATCCTTTTCTTTAATGTCATGGTTTGGTCAGATAAAACTGAAACAGAGGAAATCCTTGGATCAGGTAGTCAGATGGTCCAGTCGTTTGCTTGGTGAGTCACAGCTGAGCCTGACATCCCTGTACACCAGACAAGTACAGAGGATGGCCGACTCGATTTTAAATGATGATTCCCACCCTTTGCACTGCAACTTTCAGCTTCTTCCCTCCAGACGGAGGTTTGCTGTCCCAAAAAGTAGAACCCAGCGCTACAAAAACAGCTTTGTCCCTGCTGCTGTCAAAGAGTTGAACAAGCTATAAAAATTATATTGTACATATTTTATATTTACCTATTTTGTAAGATGTGTGCCTGTGTTTGTGTCTATGTTGAATGTAATTAGTGGCTTGTAAATATGGATGTCACCAACTGCAAAACAAATCTACCTACAGGTACAAATAAAGTAACCTGAACCTGAACCTGAACCTGAAAATTGTTTTTTATGTTGTTAACATGTCTGACATATTTTTTGTGATTTACAAGACATATCAAGAAACATCATTCCAAACTCCCCAGTATGAGTTTTTCTGCTTTGAATGTCAGTTTAAGTTCCACCCCCGAAAAAAAGGCAGATATGGACAGAGCATTTGTAGCTACAGAAGTTTCCTGCTTAGCCTGATTGGTTATAACATTAACCAATCAAATGGATACTCTTGGCTACCTTGGGGGAAGAGGAAGGCACTGAGGAGCAGCAGGACTGAGGCAGAGGGGGATGAAGGTGTCCGTTTTGCATAGCAAAGCAGTGGAGGAGGAGGCGGCGATCAATCACGTGCAGGGGTAGCAGCAGAGAGCGAATGAGGCAGGGGGGAGGGGTGCCGATTTGAGTGTAGCTGTGTGAGGCTCACTTTGCCAGTGGATGAGTGCCGCACTGTGAGGGGAGCGCTGCCACATTCAAATTGGGTACCCCATCTCTCCCCTCCCTGCTCAGTTGCCGGCGGACGGGGGACTGGTTGTTAGTAAAAAGTAAACACATATTTGGCAACTACACATTTATCTCTCACCTCGACCATTTTCAGAAGAATGTTTCACTGTTTACTTTTGAAGATACAGGAAAAACTTTAACATCCAGAAGCATCTTGAACATGAACAGACTAGCAGCCCACCCACCAGGAGTCACAGCGACCAGTCACGTGCAAGCCCTGCAGGTCAGGAGTATGACAACCAATCACATGCAAGCCCTGCAGGCTGCCAATTAGACTATTCATAGATCTGTGCATATTTAAGTAGGTGCAAGATGTAAAATCTTTTCCCAAGCAATTCTAAGGCAATGAAAGATTTTTTGTGGGTAAAAAGCCACAATATATTATTTTGAGTAATACATACTTGTTTTTGAGGTGGTTTTAGCGCCACCGGAGAGCACCTTTAAAGAAATGTGCATTGACCAACATGTGCGGAACTTTCTTTCCTAAAGAGCAGTAATTGTACCAAACACTCAATAACAAATGTACACATTTATTGTAATGCTTATTGCAATGTTTACTGCATAGAACCAGGGCTTGACATAAACACCGGCCAACCAGCCAATGGCTGGTGGATTTCAGCAGCGGCTGGTAAGACAGCTGCACCCACTAGCCACTTTGGCCGGTTGTAGGTTTTCTCAAACGGCATCTAAATTAATAAACCTATTGCAATATGAGACTACAAAACTACAACTCCCATAAGTACTGTTTTTGTCAAATCAGTTTTCTTTTTCTCTCTTCTTTTTTTGTGGTGAAAACAGGTAGTGTCTATTTAGGTTAAATCCATCAACAACTACTAATGACATAGTGCAGCCATAAAGGGATGTCCCAATTCATAGGGAGGTACAAATGGGTACAAAGGGGTACAAAGTGGTAGGGGTACAAATGAGAATTGGGATGGACCCAACTCTACCTCTGCTTCACTCTCAAATTGCAAATATTTTTCTTTACCATTTTACAGTATTTACTGCTCTTCATAAATAATTAAACAGACGGTGTTTTTCTTGCTATTTTATATGTATATATAAGGGTAATTTACATCGAAAAAGGTTGTAAATTCAAGTAAATTTTAGCATACCATAGTCCAATTTGATCATATTAAACACAATTTTCCAACCACAGAATTGTGGCTAGTTAAAAGACTGAGTGGCTAGTAACTTTGGAAAATCACCAGCTACAGTGGCTGGTGAGCAACAAAGTTAATGTCAAGCCCTGCATAGAACTAACAAGTATGAAAATAAAAAAATCAAATGCAGTCTTAAAAGGAACAGGGTTGAAGCCAAAAGCTTATCTTGTCCTATCCCATCATTAACTAATTAATATACAGTGGGGCAAAAAAGTATTTAGTCAGCCACCAATTGTGCAAGTTCTCCCACTTAAAAGATGAGAGAGGTCTCCAATTTTCATCATAGGTATACCTCAACTATGAGAGACAAAATGAGAAAAAAAAAATCCAGAAAATCACATTGAAGGATTTTTAATGAATTAATTGGTAAATTCCTTGGTAAAATAAGTATTTGGTCAATAACAAAAGTTCATCTTAATACTTTGTTATATACCCTTTGTTGGCAATGACAGAGGTCAAACGTTTTCTGTAAGTCTTCACAAGGTTTTCACACACTGTTGCTGGTATTTTGGCCCATTCCTCCATGCAGATCTCCTCTAGAGCAGTGATGTTTTGGGGCTGTCGCTGGGCAACACGGACTTTCAACTCCCTCCAAAGATTTTCTATGGGGTTGAGATCTGGAGACTGGCTAGGCCACTCCAGGACCTTGAAATGCTTCTTATGAAGCCACTCCTTCGTTGCCCGGGCGGTGTGTTTGGGATCATTGTCATGCTGAAAGACCCAGCCACGTTTCATCTTCAATGCCCTTGCTGATGGAAGGAGGTTTTCATTCAAAATCTCACGATACATGGTCCCATTCATTCTTTCCTTTACGCGGATCAGTCGTCCTGGTCTCTTTGCAGAAAAACAGCCCCAAAGCATGATGTTTCCACCCTCATGCTTCACAGTAGGTATGGTGTTCTTTCTCCTCCAAACACGACAAGTTGAGTTTTTACCAAAAAGTTCTATTTTGGTTTCATCTGACCATATGACATTCTCCCAGTCCTCTTCTGGATCATCCAAATGCTCTCTAGCAAACTTCAGACGGGCCTGGACATGCACTGGCTTAAGCAGGGGGACACGTCAGGCACTGCAGGATTTGAGTCCCTGGTGGCGTAGTGTGTTACTGATGGTAGCCTTTGTTACTTTGGTCCCAGCTCTCTGCAGGTCATTCACTAGGTCCCCCCGTGTGGTTCTGGGATTTTTGCTCACCGTTCTCGTGATCATTTTGACCCCACGGGGTGAGCTCTTGCGTGGAGCCCCAGATCGAGGGAGATTATCAGTGGTCTTGTATGTCTTCCATTTTCTAATAATTGCTCCCACAGTTGATTTCTTCACACCAAGCTGCTTACCTATTGCAGATTCAGTCTTCCCAGCCCGGTGCAGGTCTACAATTTTGTTTCTGGTGTCCTTTGACAGCTCTTTGGTCTTGGCCATAGTGGAGTTTGGAGTCTGACTGTTTGAGGTTGTGGACAGGTGTCTTTTATACTGATAACGAGTTCAAACAGGTGCCGTTAATACAGGTAACAAGTGGAGGACAGAGGAGCCTCTTAAAGAAGAAGTTACAGGTCTGTGAGAGCCAGAAATCTTGCTTGTTTGTAGGTGACCAAATACTTATTTTACCAAGGAATTTACCAATTAATTCATTAAAAATCCTTCAATGTGATTTTCTGGATTTTTTTTTTTTCTCATTTTGTCTCTCATAGTTGAGGTATACCTATGGTGAAAATTGGAGCCCTCTCTCATCTTTTAAGTGGGAGAACTTGCACAATTGGTTGCTGACTAAATACTTTTTTGCCCCACTGTACCTATATACCTGCATGCACATATACACACACAATACATACATACATATAGTGGATATAAAAAGTCTACACACCCCTGTTCAAATGCCAGGTTTTTGTGATGTAAAAAATGAGACCAAGATAAATCATTTCAAAACTTTTTCCACCTATAACCTGTACAACCCAACTGAAAAACAAACTGAATTTTTTAAGGGGAAAAATAAAAGATAAAAAACATACAATAACCTGGCTGCATAAATATGCGCACCCTTAAACTAACACTTTGTTGCACCACCTTCAGCTTTTATTACAGCACTAGATGAATAGATACATCCATGGATGCGCTGGGACACATCATCAGTGATGTTTCCTGATGTCATCGGGTGTTTCGGGTCTCACAACATCAGACACCCTCAATCAGGCGACCCAGCCAGGGTTGATCAGACCCTGACTTGTGTCCCGGCAGCATTGGCCCACGATTCAGACCTCTTAATCCATAGCCACTAAGAAGCTCTTTCTGCAGCCTCAGTGGCAGATTTGATGGCCTTCCTTTTAGCAACTCCTTTGATACCAAGGAGAGTGTAAATTTTGCACAGGGAGCAGGCAGCAAAGCCTCGACATCCCACCTCTATGGGCTCACAGTGTGCTCTCCAACCATTCCTCTGGCACTGTTCTACCAATTCTTGCTATTTGAGCCGTTTGCGTTCATTGGCCTCTTCTGTGCGCTCCTCCCAGGGAACTGTGAGCTCCACTAACAGAACCTGCCTGGAAGAGGAAGATGTAAGTACCACATCTGGCCTAAGCAATGTTGATGTTACATAGTCGGGGAACTTAAGCTGCTTTCCCAAGTCAATTCGCAGGTCCCAGTCTGATGCTGAAGAGAGCAGACTGGCTGATGGTCTAAGGCTTAGAGCTGGAGAGAGGCCCCGACCACAGCTTAGACTCTAAGCTGTGGTCGGGGCCTCTCTCCAGCTTTAATGAATGTAATTTTCCTTTGGCTACCAACCTGCTTACTGTTTGCCATGGTGCTAGAGATGGTCTCCGCTACACACTTTAGCACTTGGTCATGGCACCAGCGATATCGGCCCTCTCCAAGAGCTGTTGGGCAACTGCTAAGGATGTGTTCAAGCGTGCCCTTTCCTGAGCAGAGAGGACATGTTGGCAGCTCGTTCTTCAATCAATCAATCAATACATCAGATTTATATAGCGCTTTATCATAGACACTCAAAGACGCTTTACAGAAATTAAGGGTCATCCACCACCTGGATGGATAAAGCAGCCACAATACGGCGCCATCCCTTTTAACCATTCACACACACATTCACACAAAGGGCCAATTTAGAGTCTCCAATTAACCTAACCTGCATGTTTTTGGCATGTGGGAGGAAACCGGAGAAATCCCGGGGTAAACCCACGCAGACACGGGGAGAACATGCAAACTCCACACAGATCACTGTTGGCCGGGGGCAGGGATCGAACCCACAATCTCATGATCCCCGCGATCCCCCGGCCGAGGGTAAACTGTGCTGCCGCAGTGCTAACCACTGCGCCACCGTGCAGCCCCAACAGTCTCTGGGATAAGAACAGTCTCTTGTTCTTACCCCAGGTATGCAGGTTTGCCGGACTGAGTAGCACATCATATACTGCTCGGAGCATAAATTGGATGCGCTGAGGCTCTGCATGCCAGATGTCATTCCAGGTCAGCTTCTTGTCCACTACTCCCTCCCATTTTGTCCATGCCCCCTGCTGCCGCATGCCTACCATCCTACCAGTCCTCACTTCTTCAACACCTGCTCTCACCTCCTGCAGGATTAACTTGCGTTTGTCCTTTCCCTGGACTTTATCATAGCGCGGCTGTGGGATGGAGCCCAGCCCTGCACGTCCTATTGGCACTGTGCCCACCAGAGCTTTGTGTCTCAACCGAGATTCTGCAAGCTCCAACCCCTCTTGAGCTCTCCACTTCCGACCTGTCTTCACCACAATGCCTGCTGCTGCCACTCTCGAATCTCTAGATTCACGATAGGCTAGTGCCTCTCTTGTGCGGGAAACCTTGAATTCCTCTTCCAAACTACTAATAGGAAGCTGGAGTTTGTTGCTCCTGCCATAAAGTGCCGCACTACTAAAGCTATGTGGTAAACCCAACCATCTTCGAAGGTATGAGCTGATCTTCCTTTCCAGGGTCTCCACTGTAGACAGAGGCACCTCGTACACCAGCAGAGGCCAGAGGATACGGGGCAAAATGCCATGTTGGTACACCCAAGTCTTGAACCTGCCAGGAAGGCCAGACTTATCCACAGTCAACAGCCATGTTTCCAGTTTCCTGATGGTAGTTCGGATAGATGCTGTGTCCCTGAGACTACAGTCAAAGACCTTCCCTAGGCTTGTGACTGGTTTCTCTGTGATAGATGGTATCACAATGCCATCCAGATGGAAACGGAACTTATCCACCACTTTCTCTCTTTTCAGGACCATAGATCTAGACTTTGAAGGCTTAAAGTTCATTCTTGCCCAGGAAATAAGTTTTTCCAGGCCTTGGAGAAGCCACCTACTGCCAGGCACTGATGTAGTAGTAACTGTCAGATCATCCATGAAAGCTCTAATGGGGGGCTGCTGGATTCCTGACCTTGAAAGGGGTCCTCTACATTCTACCTCTGCTGCTTTAACCAGCATGTTCATGGACAGGGTAAAAAGGATAACAGAAATGGTACAACCTGTTATAATCCCTTTCTCCAACTGGTGCCAATCTGAGGTCAAGCTGCCAGAGGTGACTCTGAGTCTGAATTGACCATAATAGTTCAGAATGAGAGCCTTGATCTTACTGGGTGTGTGGTGTTGGTCCAGCATGGTATCGACCAGCTTATGGGGAATGACCCATAAGCATTGGCAAGGTCCAGCCAAAGCACCACTAGATCTCCATTTCCCTCCTGTGCCTCTCTGATCAGCTGAGTGACCACCCCAGTGTGTTCCAAACACCCTGGTACACCTGGGATTCCACCCTTCTGTACTGATGTATCAATATAATTGTTCTTCAGAAGGAAGTGGGTCATTCTCCTAGACAGGACACTAAAGGAGATCTTACCTTCCACGCTGAGGAGTGACATAGACCTGAACTGCTCCAGTTTAGATGACCTCTCTTCTTTGGGAATCCACAATCCCTCTGCCCATCTCCACTGCTCTGCTACAGTTCTCAGTACTCAGTCTTTTTAGGTAGGAGTCTATCAGCGTGGCGCATCTTGATGTGGCAATATTTGCCCACTCTTCTTTGCAAAAACGCTTCAAATCTGTCAGATTTGGAATCTTTCATACATCTCCTGTGCACAACCCTCTTCAGATCATCCCACAGATGCTTGATCAGATTCAGGTCTGGACTCTGTCTGGGACATTCCAAAACTTTAATCTTCTGGTGAAGGCATTTTTTGTTGATTTGGACGTGCACTTTGGGTCATTGTCATGCTGAAAGATGAAGTTCCTGTTCATCTTCAGCTTTCTAGCAGAAGCCTGAAGGGTTTGTGACAACACTGACCGGTATTTGGAACTGTTCATAATTCCCTCCACCTTGACTAAGGCCCTAGTTCCAGCTGAAGAAAAACAGCCCCAAAGCATGATGCTGCCTCCACCATGCTTATTAACTGTAGGTATGGTGTTCTTTTGGTGATCAGCAGTGTTGTGTTTGCTCCAAATATACCTTTTGGAATTCTGGCCAAAAAATTCAACCTTGGTTTCATCGGACCATAACACATTTTCCCACATGCATTTGGGAGATTTCAAAAGTGTTTCTGCAAAATTTTGCCGGGCTTGGATGTTTTTCTTCATAAGATATGGCTTCCATCTTATCACCCTACCCCATAGCCTAGACATATGAAGAAGAAGCCATCTCTGTTGTCACTCAGTCCATACAGCCAATCATGTACAATAGAACGAAATTGCGTTTCTCCCCTCTACACTGTTAATAATGTAGAATCAGAGGGGTCACTGCCATGCAAGGCACCGCCACAAACAGCTTCTTCTTCCCCCAGTCTATTACGCTGAGCACCAAGCTAGAAGGCAGGAAGTACCATTTTTATATGGTCTTTGGTATGACCCGGCTGGGACTTGAACCTCCAACCTGCCGGTTGTGGGGCGGATGCTCTATCAACTAGACCACCGGAGTGGTGGCCTAGTTGAAGAAGATGGGAGAATGTTGTCACATGCACTAAACAGGCAGTACTTGCTAGAAATTCCTGCAGCTCCTTCAATGTTGCTGTCAGCCTGTTGGCAGCCTCCCTGACCAGTTTTCTTCTCATCAATGTTGGAGAGCTGTCCAGTTCTTGGTAATGTCACTGTTGTGCCATATTTTCTCCACTTGATGATGACTGTCTTCACTGTGTTCCATGGTATATTTAATGCCATAGAAATTATTTTGTACCCTTCTCCTGACTGATATCTTTGAACAATGAGATCCCTCTGATGTTTTGGAAGCACTCTGCTGACCACGGCCTGTGTTGTAAGATGTGACAACAGAAATGTTGGGTAAAGCCTACGAGAACAGCTGAACTTTTGGGGGGGTTAATCAGAGGCACTTTAAATGGTGGCAGGTGTGTGCTGACTCCCATTTAACATAAGATGAGCCTTTATTAGTCCCACAACGGGGAAATTCCAGGATTGCAACAGCACAGGGATAGCAACACTCAGAGCAACAATCAGAAGGCAAGAAAAAAAAGCAAGCAACATGAGTTTGAATGTGATTGGTTAATTCTGAACAAAGCCACATCCCCTGTTATAAGAGGGTGTGCATATTTATGCAACCAGGTTATTGTAATTTTTTTAGTTTTATTTTTCCCCTTAAAAGATTTCTGTTTGTTTTTCAGTTGGGTTGTACAGGTTATAGGTCACATTCATGGTGGAAAAGTTTTGAAATCATTTATCTTGGTCTCATTTTTTTTACATTGTGGTGGATACACATACGGGACCTGTTTTGTGACTCACATTTTAGGTCAGAACAAAGGCAGAGCAGCTTCCTTAGTGATTACAGGAAGCTGCAAGAATCTTAGCTTTGGTATGCAAGGCTTGAGACTGTGGGGGGTTTAATTAAAGGATTAAAGAAGGGATGCATTGTAGACAGTTGAAGTGATATCATGGAGAGAGGATGCATTGTGACTTTCTTTATTATGCAAGGTGGTCTGTGATACATGTGACCTGAGTCCTGATATTTAAGGACGAGAGTTTACTGTGTGGATCTCGTTTTCTGCTTTGAGAAGATGGTGATGTGAATAAAGCTGACTTGAGAGAGAACTCTGCCTCATCATTCTCACATCTCCACACTGGTGACCCGAGACGTATCATGCAAGAGAATTCTCCCGGGCCAGCCTCGTCAGGAGCCCCCAGCCAAGCGAATGCTGCCACAGTCCAGCTACCGGACTTCTGGCAGAACAATCCGTGCTTCTGGTTCAACGCGGTTGAGGTGCAGTTCAACCTCCGGGGGATATGGGTAGACGCCACAAAATTCTACCACGTAGTCGCAAAGCTGGACAACAACACGGCCCAGCATGTGGAGAGCCTGATCGACCAGCCGTCGGACAGCGACAAATACGGCACGCTGAAGGCTGCTCTCATCCAGCAATTCACCCCCTCGGCGGAGGAGCGAGCAGAGAGGCTCCTGGCGCTGACGGAGTTTGAAAATGACATGCCCGTGAACCTGATGGAGAAGTTGTTGAGGTTGAAAGACTCTGACAATGATCACTTCATTTTCAACCACCTTTTCCTCAGGACTCTACTGTCAGCAGCGAGAGCGACCCTGGCCAGTTCGCCACTGTTGGTCCAAAGGGACTACCGCGCGCTGGGCCGAGAGGCGCAGCGGATTGTCAACGCCACCAAGCAGCACGCAGCCACAGCCGCTGCAGCGGGACTCGGCGTGACGACCGGAGATGACAGGGGGCCAGAGGCAGTGGTGCCAGACTCACCGACAGCGGCGGTGGCAGGGGCCAGGGAACGCGGATCGGACGTCCTTTGTTTCTATCATCGCCATTTCGCAGAGAGGGCACGCAAATGTGTACCACCGTGCCAGTTCAGGCGTTCAGGAAACACCAAGACCGGGGGTCGGTAGCAGCCACGGCCCTCGGGAAGGAGAACAAGCTGCTCTACTTGTCAGACGCACGCTCGGGGAGGCAGTTCCTCGTCGACACAGGCTCCCAGTTGAGTTTCATCACACCTTCCTACGCGGACAGACTGGCTGGTTCCGGAGGTCCCCTGGTGACAGCAGCGAACGGCTCGGAGATTAAGACCTTTGGTGAGAAGACTCTGCTTCTGTCTCTACACGGCTATACATTTGAGTGAACTTTTGTTGTAGCAGCAGTAAATTTCAATATGTTGGGGGCTGATTTTTTGTGCTCACATGGTTTGTTGGTTGATCTCGCTAACAGGCGCCTGGTTAATGCACTTTTTTTTTATTCTTTTTTTTTTATTTAAGTTTTTGTAAAGGGTATACAGGTCATTACAGCATTGCATTGTTTACATTTTCATCACATGTTCCCTTATTTTTTGCTATTTGACAACATTGGTAGGATAGTTATTACAACATCCCCCTTTTTTTTTTTAAAGTGAAAGAAAAAGTGAAATTAAGGAGAATTAAATAAAAACAAAAAACAAACAAACGAATAAACAAACAGAACAGCAAAAAACAAACAAACAGAAAATTAAGTAATTAAAAGTAAAAGAGCATCTGAGTAGAGTTGGAACAAAGAGCGGGACCATTATTGAAATGGTATTTGTCAAAGATTAGATCTAATGGAAGACACATATGCGATCCAGGGTTGCCAAAAGTTCATGAACCCATCCATGTCCTGTCTCAGTGCGAATGTCAACTTTTCCATCGAGTAAATGTCTTGAATCACGTTAATCCAATCTTCAGGTGTAGGACAGTCCTTCAGCATCCATTTTTTAGTTAGGGCTTTTTTACTTGCCAATATTAAAACATTGAATAAGTATTTATCTCCTCGTCTTTCCAGTGAGTCCGGTAGTAAACCCAAATACATAGTTACAAAAGAAAAGGGAACTGTTATTTTGAATATTTTCCCCAATATTGTCTGTACATTGGTCCAATATTGGTGGATAACTGGGCATGACCAAAACACATGAAAATGATTTGCAGTCTTTGCACCACACAAGCGCCAACAGTTCAACCCCTTATGGGTAAATTTGTTTTGTGCAGGTGTTCTGAAAAATCTTACCAAGTTTTTCCATCCAAATTCTCTCCACTGCAGGGATGAGGTACTTTTCCATTGCTGTTTATTTAGCTTTTCCCATATTTCCAATTGTAAAGTGAAATTCCCCTCTTTTTCCCATCTCTCTTTTATATATGATGTGTTGTCTCCTTTTAAGTCTTGAAGACCTTGGTATATTTTAGAAATGTATCTGATCCCTGGGATCCCTTTATATGCCATTAAGAAGACCTTCAGAACACCTGACTGGGCCCTTTCCAAATCCTCCTTTTTAAGTATATTGTTTATGTGGTGTCTAAGCTGAAAGAACCTGTAAAGATCTTGATTTATTAGACCTTGTTTTTTCAAATCTTCAAAACTTCTTAAAGTTTGCCCCTTAAAAAAATCATAATATTTTATCAGCCCTTTCTCTTTCCACTCTTTAAATCTAGTGTCTGTTTTATTGGGGGTAAAGTCTTGATCATAGGCAATCCATTGCAGAAGTCGATAGGGCTCTTTAGCTTGATTCTCTCTGACTATCTTAAACCAAATTTTTAGCGGGGTCTCTATCCACGGGTCGGTGTTATTCAAGAGTTTAGTTAAGGCATTGTTCCCTATTATCGCCTGTAGGGGGATGTCACTTGTTATTTGGCATTCCATCTCCTTCCATTGTGCAGTGTAGACTGGGTTACATATCTCTACTAAAGTTTTAATTTGTGCAGCTATAAAATAGTCCCTGATATTTGGCAGCGTGAGCCCACCTTTGTCTTTGTTTAGCTGTAGGGTTCTATATCTGATTCTAGGTCTCTTACCCTGCCATATGAATCTTGAGATCCTTCTGTCCAGCTCCTGCCATGTTTTTTTGGGAGGTTCTACCGGTATTGTTTGGAAAAGGTATAGAAGACGTGGAAGTATATTCATTTTGACTGCTTCAATTCTTTGTGCAGTGCCTAAGAATGGTATCATATTCCATCTTGCTAGGTCAGATTTTATTTTTGTCACCAGTGGATCATAGTTTAGTGTTATAATTTTGTCGAGTTGTTTCGGGATATTGACCCCCAGATATTTCATAGATTCCAACTCCCAGTTAGTTTTGAGTTCATTTAGTGAAAAATGATTTGGGTCATAGTTGAATGTTAAGACTTGGGTTTTATGCATGTTTAATTTGTACCCCGATAAATCTCCATAGTCTGAAAAAACTGAGATTAGTTCTGGTAGAGAAGTGTCTGGCTGCCCTAGGTATATTAAAATGTCATCAGCAAAGAGTGCTATTTTATGTTCCTTCTGACCAAGTGTAATACCTTGAATTTCTTGATTTTGTCTTATCCATTGGCTCAGAGGTTCTATGAAGATTGCAAAGAGCAGTGGAGACAGGGGGCAGCCTTGACGACATCCTCTTTCCAGCTCAAAAGATGATGATAAATTACCGTTAATCCTTATTTTAGCTGTTGGTTTTTTATATAATGCCTGTATAGTTCTAATGAAGTTGTTATGAAAATTGAAACTGGATAAGATTCTATATAGGAAAGACCAGTCAACCGAATCGAATGCTTTTTCAGCATCTAATCCCAATATGACTGCATTTAAGTTATATTTTTTTATATGATGAATTATGTGTAAAGTGCGCCGAATGTTGTCTTGTGTCTGTCTTTGTCTTATAAAACCTGTTTGGTCTAAGTGAATTAAGTCTGTCAGTATGTTTTCTAACCTTTTGGCAAGGATAGCGGTAAAAAGCTTATAGTCCTGATTTAATACACTGATTGGTCTGTAGTTGGAGCATTCTAGTTTATCCTTTTCAGGTTTAGGTATAACTGCAATGACCCCTTCTCTCCAGGAGGGGGGGATTTCCCCTGTGTGGAGGACGTAGTTAAATGTTTTCAGGAGGAGAGGAGATAGTTGCTGTTTAAAGGTTTTGTACCATTCTGCTGTATAGCCATCTGCTCCTGGGGATTTGTTAGCTTTAAGTTTCATAATTGCTTTTTCCAATTCTTTAGGTTGTATTTCTGACAGTAGGGTTTTATTTTGTGATTCTGTAAGTTGGGGAAGGTTTAATGTGTTTAGTAATGTCTCGGATGCGTTTTTATGTTTTTTGTGGGAGTATAAGTTCTTGTAGTAATTCTCGAAGCTTTTAAGAATATCCTGAATTCTGAATTTTATTTCCTTTGATACTGGGTCTCTGATTTTGTAGATTGCTCTTTCCGTTTGTTGTTTCCTCAATTTATAGGCTAGTAATTTTGCCGATTTACTGCCTGCTTCATAGTGTTTTTGTTTCAGAAATGTAAGTTTCTTCTGGATTTCTATTGTGTAGATCTCATTTATTTGATTTTTAATTTCTTTAATCTTGAGCGAGCCATTAGAATGAGTGTTGTCTTTGTGTTCTTTTTCTAGGTTCTTGAGTTCTGACTCTAGTGTGATTAGTTTTTCTTGTCTCAGTTTCTTTTGGGTTGCCAGTTTTGCAATAATTTTTCCCCTTATTACAGCTTTGCACGCATCCCACAGTATTAAAGGAGATACCTCTCCATTATCGTTTTCTTCCAAATATCTGAGAATATCTGATTCCAATTCATCTTTCAGTGGTCCTTTCAAAACACTTGAATTCAACCTCCAGGAAAATGTATTATTTGTGTATTTTTGGATGTTTAAGTCCATATAGATCGGACTGTGGTCGGAGAGATCCATCAGTCCTATTTTACATGTTTTTACTCTTCCAATGTCTCTATTAAACATAAAAAAGTAATCAATCCTTGAGTAAGATGAATGTGGCGTTGAATAAAAAGTATAATCTTTTACATTGGGGTTGAATTCCCTCCATACGTCACAGATTCCCATTTCTTTTAGTAGCATCCAAGTATTCTTACTTTGGGTGTTATTTTGATGTGAAGAATTACCTGTCACATCCCAGTATGGATTCAGTCTTAGATTGAAGTCTCCACCACATATCACTAAACCTTGGGCTTTAGTTATCATTAGGTCGAATACATTTTTATAAAATTTCCATTTAGCCCCTGGTGGTGCATATACATTCAGCAGGGTGATATCTTCTCCCTCTAGCCGCCCAGTTACCAAACTGTACCTCCCTTCTTTATCTTTGTGTTCTGATTTTTTTTCAAATGTAATTTTGGTTGATATCAATGTCGCTACTCCCCTCCTCCTCCCTGATTTATATGAAGATGAAGAGATCATTTTAAACCCTTGTCTATTGAGTTTAGTGTGTTCCACGTCTGTTAGGTGGGTTTCTTGTAAAAATATTATTTCTGCTTTGTCTTTTTTCATTTTGCGTAGAATCTTGGATCTTTTAACTGGATTCAGGATCCCTTTTATATTATATGAGGCTATTTTGGTTACACCCTGTTTCTCCATTGTATTTTCTTATTTAGTATAACAGTGTGGTGGCCCTCTTTTTTGCTACTCAGAAACTGAAAGAACATTAAGAACATAAAAAACATTAAGAACATAGTGTACGAAACTTTAAAACAAAAAACTGTCAAAAAAACTTCCTGAGCTGGGGTCTCTTTAAAGACCCTGTAAAAGCCCTGATGGAGTGTAGGCTCTGAGGGAAATTCCTCAAACTCTGTTACGTGTTGAGGGCCCTCTCTTACCCCTGTAAGTTGTCCCATGTTTTTAACATGAATTTCAGATCCCAATCCGAATTTGTAATGATTTTTTTTTTTTTTTTTTTTATGCCTATACCCTGAGATTGTGTGCACCCTCCCACCCCCATCACAGCAAGCATTCACTCTAATACAGTATTTGTTAGTATGGAGAGAACATGTGGGTCATTGTTACATTTCTATTTTAACATGATTTTTTTTTCCCCTTTAAATTAAGAAGACATTTGTTTCTAATGCTATAACTGCTCCATGAAAGGTTTTACCACATGCTGATTCTGCATCTCCTTTAATGTTTGTTACCTTGTAGGAGGGGGGGTGGAAGTGCAGAGTGACTGAAAAGAAAAAAAAACAACAAAAAGGTCGCTATTCCTTCCTGGAACTGGAAAGCTTATCTTTGTAGCTCTGGGGCTGGGTTTCCCGCTGCTGGCCCGTGGATTTTGAAGGTCTCTGAGTGGACCACGTTTGAGCTCTGATCTTCTCGCTCAGATCCGCTGCGGGTTTAAACACCGTTACCGGAAGTCCTCTTCTTGCCATGTCAGTTGTTGCTTCTTCCGCTGAGTTATAGAGACATGACTCTTCCCCGTAAAAGACCCTTAGCTTCGCCGGAAATGGCGTCTGAAAGCGTAGATTCTGTTCCCGTAAAACCTTTTTGGCGTCGTTATATTTCCGTCGTTTTTTAAGAACCTCAGGGGCGTAATCGTGCTCCACGAAGACTTTTCTCTCAAGATGCATAAATCCTTTTTTCTGCCAAGCCCGTCTTACAACCTCTTGTTTTATTTTGAAATTGGCGAATCTTACCACCACAGAACGTGGGGGCGCTTCCGGGGCTGGCTTTGCGGCCGATGTACGATGGGCTTTTTCTATCTTCAAATCGGTGGTTTGTGGAATATCCAACTTCTCTCTCAATAAGGATTCCACGCATTCCGCCACTGTGTTGAAACTCTCTTCAGCTCCTTCTTTAAGACCGTGAATTCTGATGTTACCTCGTCTCTGTCTTCCTTCTTGGTCGGTTAGCTTAGCCTCCAGCCATGACTGTTTTCTGTGTAAATCCAGCACAGAATCTTCAAGCACTTTTACTCTTTCTTCAGCTTCCAAGATTCGGTTTTCGGCCTGGTCCATTCTGCTGTTCGCCCTTTTTAGATCCTCTCTGAATTCAAGAAATTCGGCCCGAAATCGTCGTATTTCGTCAAATAGCGATTTCAAGCTAATCCTTTTGTTAGCTAGGCCCAGGTCTTCGTCTTCTGAACGGAGGTCCTCTGGTTCCGATTCTACAGCCGCTGTGCGTCCTGACCTGGGGAATGTCAGTTTCTTCTGCTTGTGGTTAGGCATGGTGTTATTGTCTTTTGATTTTTAATCTTCCAAAAATCCGTTAGGTCTGATTTTGAAGTTGTTTTCCTTGGATTGAGTCTGGGAGTTTCAGCGTTAGGTTGCTATCACCATGGCATCCAGACCGGAAGTCCACTTTTTTTTTATTCTATCCCCTGTACAGCGCAAGTGGCCCTGCCAACAGCACAAGCCAACATCACAGCTGCAAGCAGTAAGTTCCACACACTGCTCACTCAGTTCCCAGCACTCACGGTCCCCACATTTTCGGCAACAGTCGCTAAACACGGGGTGGAGCATTTTTTTACCACTACCGGACCGCCCGTTTTTGCAAAAGCTCGGTGCTTGGACGCAGTTAAGCTGGCCATAGCACGCGAGGAGTTCACCAACCTGGAGAGGTTGGGCATCATCAGACGTTCAAAAAGTCTGTGGGCTTCCCCGCTACACATGGTCCCGAAAGCTGACGGATCATGGCGACCTTGCGGGGATTTCCGCAGGTTAAACAACGCTACAGCGCACGACCGCTACCCAATCCCGCATATCCAAGATTTTTCCATTCATTTGGCAGGGGCGCGCGTTTTTTCTAAAATAGACTTGGTCCACGGTTACCACCAAGTCCCAGTGCACGCTGAGGACGTACCCAAAACAGCGGTAATAACTCCGTTTGGCCTATTCGAGTTTTTACGCATGCCATTCGGACTTAAAGGGGCTGCTCAGACATTCCAACGCATGATGGACGCAGTGCTTCGCGATCTCCCTTTCGTGTTCGTCTACTTGGACAATATTTTTGTAGCCAGCGCATCCGAAGACGAACACGAAAAACACCTGGCCACAGTTTTCCGAAGGTTGGGAGATCACGGGTTAATAATCAACCCAGCGAAGTGTCAGTTCAGGGTGGCGCAGATTGATTTCTTAGGACACCGTGTCTCCCCCGAAGGAGCAGTTCCGCTTCCTGACAAAGTGCGCGCGGTGGCAGATTTCCCTCGGCCGCAGACGGTCAGGGCGTTGCAGGAGTTTTTGGGAATGGTGAATTTTTATAACCGTTTTCTCCCCCGCACGGCGCAACTCATGCAGCCGCTGTATGCCGCGCTCAAAAAAAAGAAACCCGCGGATAAGGTCGAGTGGTCCCCGGAGCGGGACCAAGCGTTCTCGGAGGTGAAAGCAGCCTTGGCAAAGGCTGCGTTGTTGGTACACCCAGACCCAGCAGCCCGCATAGCGCTCGCCACTGACGCATCAGAGGTGGCAAGAATCTTAGCTTTGGTATGCAAGGCTTGAGACTGTGGGGGGTTTAATTAAAGGATTAAAGAAGGGATGCATTGTAGACAGTTGAAGTGATATCATGGAGAGAGGATGCATTGTGACTTTCTTTATTATGCAAGTGGTCTGTGATACATGTGACCTGAGTCCTGATATTTAAGGACGAGAGTTTACTGTGTGGATCTCTTTTTCTGCTTTGAGAAGATGGTGATGTGAATAAAGCTGACTTGAGAGAGAACTCTGCCTCATCATTCTCACATCTCCACAACATCACAAAAAACTGGCATTGGAACAGAGGTATGTAGACTTTTTATATCCACTGTACACACATTGCCATAACAAATAGAAACTTAATGAGCAAGGATGTGAATGAACAAATCTCAACACGCTTTTCAAAATCTTATTACTTATTAATAACAGAAATTCAAAAATTAAAATACGATGAGTTAACAAATTCACACTGATTATATAATCTTTCTACTTTCATAGACTTTCACCCAACCAACCCTAGCGATTAACAGGACCATCTTCCTCCCTGTATTTATCAAATTTCTCATTTTTGTACTTTTTTTAAAACTCAAAATGTTTGGACATTGTTTTAATTCCATATTTAATTGATTCCATGATTTAACCCCACAGATTGAAACGCAAAAGCTTCTCCTTGTTGTTCGTGCACCCACTGTCTTTAAAAGCAACTCCCCCCTTAAATGATAACCCTTTTGTCTTCCAAAGAACAAGTTTTGGATGTTAACTGGCTGTACACTGCACAATGTTGTCCTTCAGTTTGAGCTTGAAATGATCCCAGAATTGAGTTTTGGTTTTTTTTTCTGACTTTCTGACTTTCTTCCCCTTTGCCGGCCCGTCACTATGCCCCTCTGATATGACGCCATTAAACAAAGTTGCATCTTGTTTTCGTAGTGTGACCGTAAGAAAGTCATATAGACCAGAACTGCTACATTAAATGCCACGAAGCATAGATTTTGAATCAAGGAATTTTTGTAATCGAATTACAGTATTAGAGTAATCGTTGTAGCCCTACTTGAGACCTTTAATCTGAATTTTAGATTGACAAATCTAACCTGTTTTCTTCTTAAAGTGTGCCAGACTGATGCATCGCCATGAAGCACCTTCCTCTGTTTTATTAAAAACAGGAGCCCTCAAATGCTATCTTGCATAGGGCCCCTCAAAGGCAGGAAACAGCCTTGATCTTTGATTAAATGTTTTGTTTTCAAAACATTAGAATATAGTAATTTAAAAAAACCCAACAAACTGGTTACTTTAGAACTCATAGTGATCCTATCAAATGTTCTTTGCACCATAATAAAAAACATGAAAATTTACTTTAATTATGCCATTAAAGTGGTTGATTAATTTTGTGTGTTGAATAAATGAGGATTACAAGTCTGCAACTCGTAATGTCAGTTTAAAGGAATATAAAATTATTGGTGCACAGCCCGAATATTGAAGTTAACTCAGATGAAATGAATAAATACAATCTGGAATTATATCAGCAATACTTAAAACGCCCCCAAAATGCAAGTACACTCACAGCAACTGAGTTACTACTACAAACGTGTATTTTTGAGTAAGGTTAAATTTGTGGAAATCAGTGACTCCAATTTTTTCTTTAAGTTTTATTTATTTACTTCTTTTATTAAGAAGTAGTGTTAGGTTTTACAGCACATTTAAGGTTGAACTTTAAACTTTTTTCCTTTTTGTTATGAAATATTTAGCCCAGTCTAAGCCAAAATTAAGCTCTGCCATGATTCCTCAGTTTTCAAAGCTAAGATCGCCCTGAGAAAAAAAAAAAAAAAAAAAAGTCCACTTCAGAAACCCTGCAGAAAATACTGTTTCACGATCTGAGAGGGAAACTGGTTCTCTGGCAACACACACACACACACACACATCCCCCCCCCCCACACACACACACGCACACACACTAAAAGCAGGTCCTGACAGCTGTCACTCCCATCGGCCACCAAACCATCTCCCCTCTCAGCCTGACAACATCCAGGCGTTTCCCTGTCAGACAACATATGCCACTGCGTTTCTCCTGCTCCGAGCTGCCTGACATTATCCACTCCCAGAGCCTGTGGCCAGCACCAACTCTCAGTCCTCTTGCTGGTGGCACTGTGAACATGATCTCTGATGTCTCTTAGGCAGCAAGCTGATGCTGTCACTGCACCAGGACATAACACGATCCGCTGACAAACACCCTGTGACAAGGACACACAAGCACACCAGAGTGTCCTCAGACTGGCAGTTGGACTCCCATCAATATAATGCAAAGCCTTTTATATACCTTATATTTTTCCTGCAGATTCAAATGACCAGAAAATTTCACTTAGAAAAGTTGTGAAAATATAAACCTACTCATTTTTAAAAAGGTTCTGTACTCATGTTCCTCAAATTTTAAATTAACACAGCTGATAATGTAATATTCACATTTTCATCCATGAGAGTACAGCCTAATTGGGGACGTGCGCAGGTTAGGGGCCACTGTTGCCTGGGCAACAGCCCATTTGCCATCTTAAAAAAAATTTCAATTGTTGTGCTTTAATATAGTAGCTGATAATTAAACAATATTTCACGAGAGGGAGTGCAGTATCTATGAATATATAACTACCGTGATTCAGTTATAGTTATAGATTCATTGATACCACACAACCTCAAGTGTAATATTGTTTTTATAACAGTTCCACAAACACAGTATAATAAATTTCAGCAATACAGGACAAAATAGTGAGATTTTTGTTTGTTTAATCTGTTACCTTGCTCCGCAGAGAAAAACATTCCCTTCTGAATGGATCTAGTTAATACTTGCTAAGCATCTCAATGAGCATAATATAGAACGGAATAGGCCTATTGTCATTTCACACACATAACCAAATTAAAAATTGTAAACTACAAAAATCATGGTTTAAAAGCACACTACTACACTTGTTGAGTAGGTTTTGGTCACGTTGGCTTATGCCGGTGGTTAGTTTGTTGTTAGCTTGTTAGCAATTAAGCTTAGTTTCTGTGCACTATGTGTTATGTCTGTAATCAGAGACTGGAGTCGTCTTATGCCAAGCTGTGAACAGCCCTTTATTAGGGAAACACAGAAATAGATACAGTGGCCGCAGCCCGCCTGACGTCACCACCCAGGGCAGCTATGGCAAGCCCCAGGTTCAGGTTACTTTATTTGTACCCGTAGGTAGATTTGTTTTGCAGTCAGGTGACATCCTTTTAGACACATATTTACAAACCACAATTACATTCGACATGAACACAAACACAGGCACATATGAAGCTGACTATAAACACGATAAAAGTACTCAAGTCTCCACCAATCAGGACATAAGACAAAGAGATAAGAGAAAAAAAAGCGATAAGAGAGAAGGGTCATATTAAAAAAGTTAAAAACTAAGTCAAAGAGATTAAAAAAAAACTCAATAAAAGTCTGATGTCTAAAACCCAATAAAAGATTTAAAACCCAAATAAAAAAACCTACAAAAATAAACAAATATAAAATAAAAATTAATAAATAGATAACTAAATAATGTGCAATATATTGCTACATCTTGTTCAACTCTTTGACAGCAGCAGGAACAAAAGCTGTTTTTGTAGCGCTGGGTTTTACTTTTTGGGACAACAAACCTTTGTCTGGAGAGAAGAAGCTGAAAGTGGCAGTGCAAAGGGTGGGAGTCATCATTTAAAATGGAGGTAGCAATTCTCTGTACTTGTCTGGTGTACAGGGATGTCAGGCTCAGCTGTGACTCACCAAGAAAATGACTGGACCATCTAACTACCTGATCCAAGGATTTCCTCTGTTTCAGTTTTATCTGACCAAACCATGACACTAAAGAAAAGGATAAAACAGATTCAATAAAAGCCTGATAAAACATTGTCATTATGGTTCGGTCAGTCTGGAAGTGTGCGAGTTTCCTTAAACAATGCAAATGTTGCTGACCCTTTTTGCACACCCTTTCACAGTTCTCTTCAAAGTTTAAATTACTATCAATAATCGTCCCAAGATATTTGTAGGATTGTACACATTCAGTGGTCTGGCCTTTTAGTACAGTAACTTTGTGCCTGGGAGTTTTCCTCCTAAAGTCAATAGTCATGTCTTTAGTTTTTGTCGTATTCAGCTGCAGGTAGGAATCCTCACACCAGTGAACAAAATCATCAACTACTGGGCCGTGGCCACTCTCACCATCCTGGAGGAGACTGACAACAACTGAATCATCAGCATACTTTATAATGTGTCTGTTGTCATGTCTGCTCCGACACATGTTTGTGTACAGGATGAAGAGTAGTGGTGACAACACCTCAGTTTTCTTCTTTGTTTGATTGTAATTTTTTTAATGTAACTTAGAGAAATTATTCTTATATTTGCATTGGGGAGAAGGAAGTCTTGGCTTCTCTGCTTGAACTGCTGCCTCTGCGACCCAGACCTCCAGAAAAACAGTAGAAGATGGATGGATGGATAGATGTATTATAGTACTTCCAAAACCAATAGATTTGTGACTTTTTCCCCCTGAAATGTGCATGTATTGGTGTATTTGAGTTTTTTTTTCTTTGTAAATTTAGAATTTTGCCAACATTTTTTCTTGACATTTTTAAATGATTGTGTTGTATCCGAATAACAAGGAGGCGAGGTGACATTTTATAAAGTTTATTAACAAGAACTATGTACACACGGGGAGACTCTACCGCAAGTACAGGAGCCACAGCGAAGAGACAATATGTCTCCCGCTACAGGCTTATATACCACAGGTGACGCCACCCCCCAAAGGCGGGGCATCACCCCTCCCTAGCCTAGGGCACCGCCATACTAATATTATATATATATTATGATCTTACATCCCCCCCTTGAAAAAATGCAAGCACACAAATTACCCAACCAAATAATTTTCACCCAATTCACACACTAATACAAGAGTACTACTACTACTCATTCACACACCACACTGGCCCAGCGGCGCTCTCTGCTATATAAACAAACAGTACTCGGAAAAAAAAAAAAAAAAGGCCACACACCAAACTAAATTAATCCCGTTAAATCTAAACATATACATAAAACAATCATAGACATACACAATTAGTTGGCGGTACCCAACCCCATAAACTCACACAAAGAACTCCCCACAATAAAAAAAAACACAAGTTTCAGGACATAGGGCAATTAACACACACCCAATCACACTCTATCAGATATCACACCCAGGTGTTACTGCACCTCACACTCTCCCAACAGTCACACAACAACAGTGGTCTCATGCATCAAAATCCCATAATCACCCCATTACAGTGGCACACATTCCTTTTCACTTTCAAGAATGTAAATGGCCATTAAGCCCACACCACAATTAGGGTAAAATAAAATCACAGCATCATAAGACACTCAGATACTAGAAATATTAACATAGCACAATATTGTAAGATCAAAGTAAGTGGTCACGGTAGTAACACAAAGAGATTAAATTCCTATAAGATAATTCTATATACATCTTTTTTTTAAACATAGCAAAACAAACTAAATGCACACTTTACACACCGTTAAGTTGTATCACTAATAGGTTAAAATTCTATAAGAACCATCATATACATGTTTTCACAACACCCACATGGTTCTCTTCATCCCCATTCCGTTACAACTTTAACCTGTGAATACAGCTCGAACATATATTGAACATAGCAACCACAACCTTAACAAGCATATCAATAAATGCGCATAAACAGACACACCGTAAGTCCTCATACACTTTTCAACCCGGGTCTCCCGAAGGCCCCCTTCTGGAGTGTCCGTCCCATGGCCCACTCCCAGAGCGTCTCCTCTTCTTTGCGATAGAAGACGGGCTGCGCTGGCGTTCTTTCCTGCCCAAACACCGCAGCTCGTTGGGATGCCGTCTCAACCCATCAGTCAAACTTGTCGCCGGACTGGACCACCCGCAGATTATCCTGTCCAGCTGTCAGTTCCCTGGAACTGCGCACCCGACAAAGCCGAGGCTCGACCCTAGGGCGCACGTCATCACCCTCACCCAGGGGAGCACTCACTGGCTTTCTCCATTGTCTGCGTTGTGATCTGGCACCTTTATGACTCCTCAGCAGTTCGCCAAGTTGACTCAAGTCATGTCCCTTGCTTTTGATGTTTGCACGGCCAGAGTTTGTGCCATCTAATGGTACCCCGGATACCAGATGTTGTTGCATCGGAGCAGCACCAGCCACTGTTGAGTCGGCAGTCAGAACTCGTCGGCCACCAGAGCCCTGTAGCTCATGCTCTTCGGACCTTTCCACCACTGCAGGGATCAAACCATGCCGTTTGGGTCCACCATCCGTGGGACCACAAACACTGGCATGGGACCCCCGCCTATCCGGCGTACTAAGGTGCTGGTGGTGTCTCTCTTCACCTGGAATGGGCCACCCAAAGTCCCACACTTCATCGCCACTTCCCACGTAGAATGGCCAGTCCCATAAGCCACCACCTGACCACTCCTCCACTTCACCGCAGGTGATGGTGAAACCGAGCCCGTAAAATAAATCACAGCCCTTTAGGTTATTACTGTCCCGCAACACCATGAACTCGGCGGCGCACATGGAGGCCCCCTTGTACCTCACCGACAGCCACACCGAGCCCACAACATCCAGTGGGTGGCTACCATAACCATAAAAGGTAATGTTAGTGTTACTCACTCTGTAGTGGGGAAAACACCGTCTTACAGTTTCCAAGTTGAGGATGGAGACCGCTGACCCAGTGTCCGCCAACAGCGGTATCGGTGTCCCGTCCAACAAAATGTCACAAATGATACGACCATCTGTGCTGGGCGAGACCATGTGGACCACCATAGGTTCCTTCTTCTTAATGGTTCCTTTGGCTGGCCTCCATTCCTCCTTGTCAAAATTGCGGCAAACTCTGGTGAAGTGATGGAGCAGACCGCACCATCCACAATGCTTGCCCCTTGCTGTACACTCCCTGGCTCGATAGCAGTGCCTGCTGGATCCGCAGCCATAGCATGTCGGCATCCCCGGGGTGGACCGTAGCTTGACGATGGCCGCATACTCATCATCGCTTCCATCGTCCGAATCCAAGGCCAGGGTCCTCCCGTGTGCCTTGCTCTTCTGCGGAACGTCGCTGCCGCCGAGGTATTTTGTCAGCCGCTCACTGCCTCATGCTGTTGCGCTAGCTCCAAGGCTGCTAGCAAAGTTAGCTCACCAGCGTGAGATAGCAGGCGAACCCTCACCAAGGAGTAGGCCACGTGCTCGGCCAACTGGTCGCGGACCATCTCCTCCTCCAGAGACCCAAACCTGCACTCACCTGCCAGCTGCCGAAGGTCTGCCACGAACTGCTGGACTGACTCTCTGGGTCAGTGGCGCCATTGTTGGAACTGGATGCACCGCAATATGATGTTTTCTGGGGCGTAAAAGTAGCCGGCCATGAGTCTCATGACGTCGTCGAAGCTGTCACCTCCTCCCAGCGTGCAGAGGATTTTCTGGCCCTCCATACCCAGGTTATGGACCAGAATAGCCCTCGCTCTTAATTTGTCCAGGTTGCCGAGGTGTAACGCCAGTAGATAGCTCTGGAAGACCGCAAACCACCTGGCCCAAGGGATCACCTGGAGCCTCCAAAATTGGACGAAGCGTGGTCACAGCCCTCTCCATCTCCGTTTATCCTCATTGGCAAATGTTGTCGCCTAATAACGAGGAGGCGAGGTGACGTTTTATAAAGTTTATTAACAAGAACTATGTACACACGGGGAGACCCTATCGCGAGTACAGAAGCCACAGCGAAGAGACAATATGTCTCCCGCTACAGGCTTATATACCACAGGTGATTCTTTTCACTCACAAATTCACATTTTTTCCCCACACATTTTGTGATTTATGTAATTTTTTCTTCCAACTTTTCATCAGTAGGTTCTGTGATGTAGGTATTTATTGTTCATATATATTGTTTCATATTGGAACTCTTGTTTGTGTAGCATGGGGTGGTGGCTCCAACTTCCTGTTCCGCCAACCCCTGTGTATAAGAGGGGCTGCAGGTAGGGGGGCGGTCTCTTCCGCCTTTACCTCTGCCAGCCGGTGCATGCCTGGTTAGGTGCACAAAGCTCTATATCAATAAACAAGTGTTCAGCTCCACTTCTGGCGTTCTCCTTGTCTCCAATCTCAGACATAACTGGTTCCCTCTCATGTCTGTTGATTTTCTCTTCTTTAAAAGAAAATAGAGACTTTGTCTTGTGTGGCCGACTACTGAACGGAGGGTGAGGGGTTTGATTCCCGCTCAGTCTGCATGCTGAAGAGGCCTTGAGCAAGACACTGACCCCCCAGTTGCTCCTGCTGGGTCAGGCCAGTGCCTTGTATGGCAGCTCTGCTGCCACCAGTGTGTGAGTAGCAGGATCTGTAAAGCACTTTGGTCATCCAGAGATGAATAAAATGCGCTATATTAAGTGAACGCCATTTACCACTTGTGTTGCTTTTCTCTTGTATTTCTATGACGTTTTCTCAAAAATGTAACTTTTTATTCACAAATTTAGTACATCTTTTTAATGGGGTGCACTGATATATTGGCGGATATATTAGTATTGGATGATATTCACCTTGTTAACCGACATCTGCCTATTGGCAAATAATAAAAGTCCTACAGTCAGTTAATGAAAAGACTGAGGGAGGTGGAATTTGTAAGCAGCCTTTCATGCTTCTATTTGTTGATCTCGTCTGCCACCTGGTGGTAGAAATGGAGAGCAAGGGGCCAGTAACGTCTCAGAAAAAAAGCAAGGACTATATTTTACAGAAAATTACTTGGTTAAATCAATTTCTATTGTGCACAGGGGTTCCTTCTTCTCTAAACTAGTTATTAAAGATAATATTGACAATAAGTAACAATGGAGACTGAAATATAAAGTGGCCAATTGCATTAAGAAAATAGTTGCAGTCTGTTAGATATCTAAAAGAAAGTGATAGAACTAATTGATCATCTCTCCTCACTGGTTAGAGCTAAATATCTGCATGGTATCATAAATAGCTAAGTCACTGTTCAGTGTTTGTATGTAGGCATTTTTTATTGTTATTTATAAGCCATTAACCAGCCGAGGACTGCCAATGCAAACTGTCCTATTAGAATAATTCTAAGATATGTATGTAAATGGAAATGCATTCTTATACTCAGCACTGTAAACTGTAACTTCCTAAAGATCCAATAATGCTGTTGGTTAATGTGAAACTCATCATCAAGTGAGCAGAATACCCTTTCCCTTGGTTTAAGTAGGACTTTCAGTTGAGAATCATTCTAGAAACCTATCAGCTAATCTGAGGACTTTGGGGTCTTTGGCGCAACCACCAAGTCAAGTTACACCCATGAGTTATTGTTTACAAGCCATACAGTGATTTAGAAAAAAGCTAATCCATTGTCAGACAGAAGCCAATATACAGTATGTGCCAAATGGAGTTACAAAGAAGTGTAAAGCAACAACTCTGCAGTAAGGTGGTTGTAGGTTTGTGTACTAATGAATGGTAATTTCTGCCTTTTAACTTGGTCAGTATAAATAAAATGAGGAACCAAAACCTGTTCAACCTTGACTGCAGACTACAAATAGAAACCTGCACACTTTGAGCATCAAAACTTTGCTCCAGTTGCCTACAGATTTTTAATTTGCCTAATGTACCATCTGGTGATAGAGTTAAAGATTTTGACGCTGTAGCTGTAGCAGCTGATACTTGAACAAGTACCACATGCTGTGTGTAGTAATAATAATAAGAATAAGAATATCCAGACCATTTTTTTTTTTTTTTTATTTAGCGAATGCAAAGTCCTTAAGCCAAGCAGTTGCCTCCTGGTTTGCTGTATGGAGGGTGTGTAATCCTCCTTCCAGTCTTTGGAGCGGGCAAGCCTCTATGATGTGTTCCATAGTTTGCTCCTCTCCACATGCGCACAGTGGGCTAGGGCTACTGCCCCATCTGTGAAGGCTGGCCAAGCAGGGGCCATGTCCAGTCCTGAAGCGATTGAGTGTAGACCACTGTCTCCTTGGGAGGTTGGTGCCCGGGACCTGTTGGTTGGGGTTTATCACCAGCTGTTTGTTTGGGACCTCCTTGGTCTCCCATTCCTCTTGCCAAGCTGTCTGGATGGTAAAGTCAGCTGGGGGAGGGTTTTTCCAAATCGGCCGTCTGGATGAAAGTCGGGCAGTGGGTGGGGTGTAGATATCTGCATGGATTGGTAAGTGAGGAGAATCTTTAACTTTTTGGAGCATCCTTTGAGTTAATGCTGCTCGCCGGATGTGTGGAGGGGCTATGTTTGACAGTACAGAGAGCCAGGGGAGTGGTGTTGAGCGGATTGTTCCAGTTATAGTTCTCATGGTTGAGTTGAGCTGGGTGTCTACATGGTGTGTGTAAGATGACCTGGACCAGACAGGGGCACAATATTCTGCTACAGAGTATGAAAGGGCCAGTGCTGAGGTGCGCAGGGTGGAGACTGCCGCCCCCCATTTTGCACCAGCGAGCTTGCAGAGCAGGTTGTTTCATACCTTCACCTTAGCAGCCGTCCCCTTTAGATGTTCCTTGAAGGATAAGGTCCTATCAAGGGTCACTCCAAGATAAGTTGGATTTGGGGCATGCTTAAGCTCGAGTCCGCTCAGGTGGATGTTTAGTTCTCTGGCAGCTTTTGCATTGTGGAGATGGAATACACTGGAGACGGTTTTTGCTGGGCTTGGTTTTAGGCGCCAGATTTTGCAGAACTGGTCCAGTTTGGTAAGATCTTCCGTGAGCACCCGTTCCAGTGGTTCAAAGTCTGGTGCTTGGAATGCCAAACAGATGTCGTCTGCATAGATGAATTTGCGGGATTTTGTAGTAGGCAGGTCGTTTATGTAGAGGTTGAACAGAGTTGGAGCTAGAACTGAGCCTTGTGGGAGTCTGTTTTTCTGCATTCTCCATGCACTTGTGTTCTGACTGAGGTGGACTCTGAACCTTCGGTTGGTCAGCAGGGTTTTTATAATTGCTGTTGCCCAAGCAGGGATCGCCTTTATAAGTTTCAGGAGGAGGCCTTTGTGCCAGACCGTATCATAGGCGGCTGTAAGATCGAGAAACACAGCCCCTGTCTTCAGTCTGCTCTCGAAGCCATTTTCGATGAAGGTGGTTAGGGCCAGTACTTGTTCTCCTGTACTGCGGTCCTTGCGGAAACCTGCTTGATCCACACTTAGAATATCCTCTATTTCTGGGGAAATGCGTTGTAATATTAGGCGCTCCATGATTTTGTAAGGAACGCTGAGTAGGGAGATTGGGCTGTAGCTTGCTGGTAGTTTGTGGTCTTTGCCAGGTTTTGGGATGGCAATGACCTTTGCTGTCCGCCATTTCTTTGGGATCGAGTTTGTTTGTGTGATCCTTGTGTAGAACTGTGTCAACCAGGTTAGAGCTCGGGGGCCAAGATTTTTCATGAATTCTGGGAAGATGTTATCGTATCCTGCTGCCTTTCCACATTTCAGGCCCTGTAGGACTTTCTCCAGTTCAGCAGCCTCGAAGGGTTCAGGGTTCGTTTCCTCATCCAGACCATTAATGTTGGAGTATCTCATTCCAGCCTGATGAACATACCCCAAAGTTACCAACGGCTGTGGCTTCTCTCTCCACAGATGTGTATATAGCCTAGGCCAGGGTTCTCCAACCTGGGGCTCCTGGAACATTCCGGTTTCTGTTGGAAATTTTCAAATTTCACTTCTTAATTGGTCCAAAGCTTTGCAAATAATTTGCTGTTGTGGTGCAAGGGTGCCTACAGAACACATGCACAACAATGACAAATTATTTGCAAATCTTTGGATCAATTAAAAAGTGAAATTACAAAATTTCCCACAGAAATCTTAACGTTTCAGGAGTCCCAGGTTGGAGACCCCTGACCTAGGCCCACTCAAAGTTGGACTGACAGAACTCTTAACTAGACAGCATTTTCACGAAAACATTTTTTTCCAAAAAATTAAAACGTCAATAAAATGTTTATAAAGGTGCATAATTAAAGTAGTTATATTCTTCAAACAATAATATATTGATGAAAAACTAATTTATTTTATTTTTTTTTTATGGGTCTGAGGTAACCATAATACAAGTATTTAAATCGGAGCACTTGGATGACAAGACTCCAGTGGCTGTTAACATAGATATACAGTGGTGTGAAAAAGTGTTTGCCCCCTTCATGATTTCTCATTTTTTTGTATGTATGTTTGTCACACTTAAATGTTTCAGATCATCAATTTTAGATACTAGACAAAGATAGCACAAGTAAACAAAATGCAGTTTTTAAATGAAGGTGTGTATTATTAAGGGTAAAAAAAAATAAAAATCCAAACCTACATGGTCCTGTGTGAAAAAGTGATTGCCCCCTTCTGTTAAAACATAAATTAACTGGTTTATCACATCTTTGGAAAGCTGAGTTCAATTTCTCTAGCCACACCCAGGCCTGATTACTGCCACACCTGTTCTCAATCAAGAAATCACTTAAATAGAACCTGCCTGACAAAGTGAAGTAGACCAAAAGATCCTCAAAAGCTAGACATTCTGCGATCCAAAGAAATTCAGGAACAAGTGAAACAAAGTAATTGAGATCTATCGGTCTGGAAAAGGTTATAAAGCCATTTCTAAAGCTTTGGGACTCCAGCAAACCACAGTGAGAGCCATTATCCACAAATGGTGAAAACATGGAACAATGGTGAACCTTCCCAGGAGTGGCCAGCCGACAAAAATTACCCCAAGAGTGCAGTGACGACTAATCCAAGAGGTCACAAAAGACCCCACAACAACATCCAAAGAACTGGAGGCCTCACTTGCCTCAGTTAAGGTCAGTGTTCATGACTCCACCGTAAGAAAGATGCTGGGAAAAAATGGCCTGGATGGCACAGTTCCAAGACAGAAACCACTGCTGAGGAAAAAGAACAAAGGCTCGTCTCAGTTTTGCCAGAAAACATCTTAATGATCCCTAAGACTTTTGGGAAAATATTCTGTGGACTGACAAGACAAAAGTTGAACTATTTGGAAGATGTGTGTCCCATTACATCTTGCATAAAAGTGAGATGAGAGATACTTTATTTCAAACAAAAAAAACAAAACAAATGACAAGTGCAATAAAAGTGACCGTGTACAGTGTTCAGAAGGGAGAAGGAAAAAGTTAACACTTATTTACTCCAACTCCTCTTTTCCCTAAATACAACCTATGTGAAATACAGTATATACAGTACATGCTACCTCAAGAACCCCAAGTTGTCATGGATGCCCCTATGGGGCAGGAAGACGGACACTGGCGCTGAATCGTCGTGATGGCAAAGTCAAAACAGTGTTTTGGTACGTACCGAAACCTAGGTGGAACTTCTGAATCGAACCACTGTTCCAAGGTCTGTATCAGAAAGAGGATGTCACGTGACTGTTCCGTGTCGCGTTCCATTATGTCACTGTTTTGAAACGTCACAGTTGTTTTATATCACTGAAACAAATGAATATGCGGTGATTTTATCTTGTTTCTAAAATGTAATAATAAATAAAATACCACCATTACACAATATGAAAATGTCAATTCTATGCACAATGTATGTATTATATAAATACTTTATATGTAAAATAATTTCTCATGTCCTTGCCTGACTGGCTGCTGATTAATCACCCCACATGCCTAAAACATCTAAAAGCTCCTCTAAAGTGCAGTTTGTTTGCGAAGTCTTGCCTCTCTGAGTGTCTTGTACTGAGCGTGATTTTGGATTTACACTATCTATTTGGAAATGGATGGGGGTAGAAAGCGTCCCAGGTCAGATGTTTGGGATCACTTAGACGTTCTTGAGGGAAAAAAGTTAAATGTATGCATCATCTTGCATTTTGTAATAATACAACAACTACAGTCATGTGAAAAAATTAGGATACCCCATTAAATATTCAGTTCTTAATTAAGAAATATTCACATATCTAAGTCTAACCTTGTTTTTGCTTTTATTTACATTTTTTTAACATTTATTTTAGCCATTTTAAGTGGGAATGAATGTGGGGGTGTCCTAAAAAGATGGGGGGTATCTTCACTTATTCCTCACTATATTTTACAGAAAATTTTTAAAAAGTCTTTAATTCATTTTTAATTGTTTAGTCATATTACATGAATCTCCCATTATTTTAAACACTAATATTAAATATCCATATATCCAAATATGTAAAAAAAAAACAACAACACCACACAGGCTTATACAGGGTATCCTAATTTTTTCACATGACTGTATGTGGAGACACCTACGGACAAAACATCCTGACGTCTTTAAATTCCTAGCACAACACAACCGAATGCTGAATCAAGCCATGGCCAGTATAGTGTTTGTGGTATGTATTCATGGTCTTTTAATACACATACAAATATACATTTATTATTTATACACCTTTATTATTATTTACAATAAATATAATTATGCATTTGATCACTAAAAGAAGCCATATTGTTGTACATTTACATACTGTATAGTTACAAATTTTACATATATTTACATATTTTACATGTAATTACATATATTTACAATATCTACCATACAATACATCAAGTTGCATGACAGCATTCCTCCTGAATCAGTCTTTTTGTTGTTCAGAACTCAGAACTCAGAAAGGATTTATTGCCAAGTACATTAACAGTAAACAACTGATAACATACGAGGGATTTGACTTGACACAGAAAACAACCTGCATTTCCGGTGACGCGGCAGCGTCTGAAAAACGCGCCTGTCATCAGATGGGTACAGGATGCATAGGGAAGAAAAGGATAACACAATAGGAAAGAGCAAAAAACCATTGATTGTCAGAATACCGGTCATATATGATCAATATTATGATTACAAGAAAAAAAGCCCTCAATGCACAATTAGCAGACAAGAATGTACACAAAGACACAAAGGGAGCAGTGAGTGAATGATCTTTTTCATCAGTTTTTTTGAGTCAGTGTGGGTGTAGTGTTGAGTGTAGGTGTTTGTATCAGTTAAGAACAACAAAGTCTCTTTGGCAGGAGATGTTTTGTCTTAGCGGCTGGCATTTGTCCTTGAGCCATGCAGCTGGCTGTCCGTAGAGTCAATGCAGCTCAAATGTTTTGGAAACAAAAAACTGCAGATAATCTGGAGGACTTGTGTGAGGGGGTCAGATTAGTCGAATAGTACTGATCCCAGAGAAAGAAACTTTATATTCTCTTACAGATTCAGTACTTTAATCCTTCAGTGCTGGACGTTGAATCCTTCATGGACGGCTCTCAGCGTGATCATGATGTAATCCATTTTCCTAGACAGTTCTCCATTTGCCGCTGTCAGAGTCCTCTCCATTTTTTCAATTTGATGGTTAAGCCTCGCCTGGCCAGCATTTTAATAGGCTATGTCCATCTTCATCAATTTACGGTACACCAGGACAATACCAGATCCAATCAGAACGATCCCGATGACCATTGCTACGAAGACATACAAATCTTCGACATCTTCGATAGAAAGATCAGACAGGCACAAGAGTTTCCAATTACTTATGTGCCTCAAATAGCCTGCAGCCGCAGTTCCTGCAGGGCAAACTACCTCCCCCGGGGCACTTTTCCTCGTTGAAAAAATAGTGTCAATTGCGTTCAAAGCCCAGCTTATTAAATCCATAATTTCGTTCGATAATCAGCAGTAGAGACACGCAGACAGACGATAGCAAGCTGGGATCCAGTCAGTTAGGGGAGGAAGGAGAAAAAAGTCAGAGCTGGAGAGAAGGAAAAAGCGTCTGCTCTCTTTGGGAGGCGGAAGTGAATGACACCAAAGCAAAAAGAATTAGACGAGGCCCTAGTTGACCTTATTGTGAAGGACTCACAACCTTTTTCAATTGTGGAAGATGAGGGTTTCAGGCACTTTGTCAATAAACTTGACGCCAGTTACATCCTTCCATCCAGAAACACATGAAAACACTCAACTGTTCGAGTGTAGTATTATAACATTTGGCCACCAGATGTTGCTGTGGGGAGATGTCTCAAATGTTCCAAAAGATCAATTCTTTTTCTGAATCAATTGTTCCAAATGATTCGATCTCTCGAACGTTCCATTTCTGCCATCACTACATGAATCGTGTTAGTGACATTTATTAACGAAAAGAACTTAACAGTCCAAAAACAGTGCTGACAACACAAAAATGTAACATAATAACTTACAGGAGCAAGCCTCAGAGCTAGGAGTGCTCTGGAGAAGTAGCAAAAAATTTCAGAGGCTGGGAGAATAGGAGTGATGAGTATATGATCCAATGTAACCACAACAACACAGGGGGGAAAAAAAGGCAGTGCTTAAATATCATACAGTCTAATGAGCTGCAGGTGTGAGTCAATGAGCCAGCCGGCGACCTAATTAGACCCGCTGCCCACAGCTGAGATGGCAGGAAGTAACCTGTGGCCAGTAGTGGGAGTGTCTGGGAAGAGGAAGCACAAAAGAAAACAACCAAAAATACATATTCAGAAATAAACAAGTCAAACTAACAGACAAAGAATACTTAGAAATAAAGTGAGAGTCTGAGCTCAGTAAAAACATGAGCTCAGACACATGACACAAGTAGACAATTAACTATATTTTATACATATCAACATTGACACCCATCCATCCCTACATACATACAGTTCATACATCTATACCCAGCCCCAAACAACACAGATATACACAGTACCGTCCCACCTACCATACCATAGTGCCCAGAGTGAGTTTAGTGCATCTTACATATTAATACTACACCTCTAACATATATCCTTTTAGCAAATAATGTTTACAGCTATTTTTAAATTGATTTCTGTTTGTACATAGTTTCAGTTCCAGGTCCAGACTGTTCCACAAATCCACCCCACAGACAGATATGCACATACTTTTCTTTGTTGGTCGTACCTTAGGTTTTGTAAAGTTTAAGCTTCTCAAATTATAATCATTGTCTCTTTTTTTGAATATTTTTTGTATATTAGTTGGGAGTTGATTGTTATTTGCCCTGTACATTACTTGTGCTGTCTTAAATTTAACTAAATCCATGAACTTTATGGCATGTGACTTTAAAAACAAGTTGGTATGGTTTCTATGTCCTACATTATTTATTTTCCTTATAGCTTTTTTTTTTTTTTGTAACGTGCATATTGGCTGTAGGTTGGTCTTGTAGGTGTTTCCCCAGACCTCTACACAGTAGTTAAGATATGGTAAAAACAGTGAATTGTACAGTAAGAATAATGATTTATAGTCCAAGATGTGTCTTGTCTTCCCCAGTATCCCTATACATTTTGCCATCTTGGCCCAGATGTGACTGATGTGAGGTTTCCAGCAGATTTTATTGTGTAGCCTCACCCCCAGAAACTTATTTTCCTGTACTATTTCAATTCTGGTATCATCTATCATAACCATTATTTCATGATTTATTTTATAATTTCCAAACAACATAATCTTTGTTTTTTTTGTTTTTTTTTTCAGATTTAGAGATGATTTATTTTTGTTGAACCACTGCATTAACCTTTTCATTTCTGTTGTGACCACCTCTAAAACCTGCTGAAAATTCTCACCAGTGCAAAGGATATTTGTGTCATCCGCAAACAAAATAAATTTCAGAATTTTTGATACTTGGCATATGTCATTTATACTGTATATAAGATAAAGAGTTTGGGTCCCAAAACTGACCCCTGGGGCATACCACAAGTGATGTCCATGAACGATGATTTGTGCTCACCTATTTGTACAAATTGTTGTCTGTTACTTAAATAACTTTCCACCTAACTCAATCTGACCCCTCTTATCCCCATACCTTTCCAATTTCCCCAGTAAAATTCTATGATCAACTGTGTCAAAATCTTTCTTTAAATCTATAAATACTCCTACAGCAAACTTTTTTTTATCTATACAACTTGCGATTTCTTCTATGAGTTCAATCAGTGCTAAAGATGTAGATTTGTCTGCTCTAAAACCATACTGGCTGTCTGTAAGGAAGTTGTGTTTTTCAATGAAATTATCCAGTCTTTTAGTGAAAATTTTTTCTAGTATTTTGGAGGATTGTGAGAGTAAAGAGACCGGCCTGTAATTTGTGAAATGATGACTGTCTTCTGTTTTGTATAGTGGTATTACTTTTGCAATTTTCATTTTGTTTGGAAATTTACCAGTTTAAAATGATAGGTTACAGATGTGGGTGAGTGGCTTAACAATTCTTTCAATTACTTTTTTCACTATTGTCATGTCATTTTCATTCCAGTCAGTTGATTTTTTGTTCTTAAATTTACTCACAGTCTCTATAATTTCTTTTTCAATTACTGCACCCAAAAAGATTGTTTGGATTTCTATCTTCTATTTCATTTACAGGCCCACTATCATTTGTTTCTGGTGTCACTATTGTTTTTGCTAATTCTGGTCCAACGTTTACAAAAAATTTATTGAAACCACTAACCACATCCTCCATATTATTTATCAAATTGTAATTTTCAATAAAATATTCTGGGTAATTAGCATTCTTGGATTGGTTACTAATAATCCTATTTAGCACTAGCCATATTCCTCTTAAGTTACTTGTATTATCCTCTAATATTCTGTTGTAGTATTCTGTCTTACAAGTAAGATAAGATAAGATAAGATAAGCCTTTATTAGTCCCACAGTGGGGAAATTCCAGGATTGCAACAGCACAAGGATAGCAACACTCAGAGCAATAATTTAGAAGATAAGAAAATAAGAGCAGTGAATATACATATGTACACATAAATATACAAATATATATACACACAGTGCGGAGCATTGTAGCTAGATGGAATAAACAGCATAACCGTCTATTTAGTTACCCTACATGGTATGAATATGTACCCATACATATTGTCACCCTCCATAGTGACTGATATTGTCCTAGTTGTATACTGGAGGGGACCATTTGTGTAAGTCTGTTGCGTCTTTTGCATTCAATACTATTAGGTTGTCACGTTTTTTTGCTATCTCTGTGAGCAGCCCTGCTTAGGTTATACAGTCTGACAGCCGTAGGTAGGAAGGACCTGCGAAACCTCTCGGTTGCGCACCTAGGATGATGTAGTCTACTGCTAAATGAGTGGGTTCAGTATGTCCTGCATGGGGTGGGGCTCGGACTCCAGCAGAGATGACAGTTTAGCCATCATCCTTCTCTCCCCTATCTCCTCCACTGGGTCAAGGCGTTGCGTCAGGACAGAGCTAGCTTTCTTGATTAGTTTGTTCAGTCTCTTCCTATCGGCTGCTGTACTGCCATTGCCCCAGCAGACCACTCCAAAAGTGATGGCTGATGCCACCACCGTGTCGTAGAATGTCTTCAAGAGCACACCTTGTACACCAAAAGACCTGAACCTCCTCAGTAGGAACAGCCTGTGCTGTCCCTTCTTGTAGAGTGCGTCGGTATTGTGTGACCAGTCTAGTTTATTGTTCAGATGAACACCCAGGTACTTGTAGGATGTCACCATCTCAATGTCTGTTCTCTGGATGTTTACTGGTGCTGTGAGGGGTTGTCCTTGCCTGCGGCAATGCACCACCAGCTCCTTAGTTTTCCTCGCGTTGATCTGGAGGCAGTTCTGATGGCACCAGTCCACGAAGTCCTGGATAAGTCCTCTGTACTCAGCTTCATCTCCGTTGGAGATGAGGCCGATGATCGCAAAGTTGTCAGAGAACTTTTGTAGATGGCAGTGTGTTGTGTTGTGTGAGAAGTCCGCAGTATAAAGGGTGAACAGGAAGGGAGCCAAAACCGTTCCCTGGGGGGCCCCTGTGCTACCGATGATCGTGTCAGACACACAATCCCGGATTCTCACAAATTGTGGCCGGTTAGTGAGGTCGTCCAGGATCCATGATGACAGGTGCTGGTCCACCCCTGTGCACAGCAGCTTGTCCTTCAGGATCATTGGTTGGATGGTGTTGAAAGCACTGGAGAAGTCAAAGAACATGATCCTCACCGCATTCCCGGGTTTCTCCAGGTGGGACAGGGAACGGTGAAGGAGGAAGATCACTGCATCCTCCACCCCAATGCCATGCTGGTAGGCGAACTGGAGTGGATCCATCACTGGTCCCACCAGGGGGCGGAGGTAAGCAAGGAGCAGTCTTTCCAGGGTCTTCATCATGTGAGACGTCAGGGCCACTGGTCTGTAGCTGTCCAGGTCTTTGGGGTGGGAAGTCTTTGGTACAGGTACCACACAAGATGTTTTCCACAACTGTGGTACCCTCCCCAGCTTCAGGCTCAGGTTGAAGATGTGCTCCACAATCCCACACAGCTGGTCTGCACAGGACTTGAGGAGCTTCGCGCTGATGCCATCCGGTCCCGAGGCCTTCCTCGTCTTGATCTTCCTCAGTTCCATCCTCAACTGGGTCTTAGTGAGGGTCAGGTTGGGGGGCTGTGTGCTGGGAGTGGGGGGGTGTTGGTGGAGTGGGGTGTGGACAGCAGGTCTAGATGACTTTAGAGGCAGCAGTGGTTAGTGTGCAGTCGGAGGAGGGCGGTTGGTCAAACCTATTAAAAAACAGGGTCAGATTGTTCGCCCACTCCCTGCCCCCTGTGGCCTGGGAGGAGGTATTCTGGAGCCCAGAGATGGTTTTAAGGTTTCTCCAGACCCCACCAATGTTGCACTGTTGCAACTTGTCTTTCATCTTCTTCCTGAAGCTGTCCTTGCCTTCTCTAATCTTCCTCCTCAGCTCCCTCTGTACGGACTTCAGCATCTCCCTGTTCCCCGACCTGAAGATCCTCTTCTTCTCTCTCAGAAGTGTTTTAATCTCAGGGTTGATCCAGGGTTTGTTGTTCAAGCAACACCGTATGGTCTTGGTGGGTATGGTGTTGTCCACACAGAAGTTGATGTAGTCCGTGATGGTGTGAGTGAGGCCATCGATGTCCTCACCATGTGGATCGCAGAGCTGCTCCCAGGCAGTGGTTTCAAAACAGTCCTTTAGAGCGTCCATTGCCTCCTCAGACCATAACTTCACCGTGCGCATAACCAAAGGTTGTCTGTGTACTAGGGGTTTGTACACCGGCAGGAGATGAACCAAGTTGTGATCCGATCTCCCGAGTGGGGGGAGTGGTGATGAGGTGTACGCCTCCTTAGTATTTGCATAGAATAAGTCCAGTGTTTTATTGTCTCTAGTGTGGCATGTGACATACTGGGTGAACGTGGGCAGAATGGGGGACAGTGAAATATGGTTGAAATCACCTGAGATGAGGAGAAGAGCTTCTGGGTGTTCTGTCAGCAGGCTGCCAGTTACTGAGTGAATGGCATCACGCGCGGTCCCCGCGTTCGCCGTCGGATTTGCATAAATAACAATGCAGATCACGTGTGAGTATTCCCTCGGGAGATAGGTAGGCCGCATGCTAACAGCTAGCAACTCAATGTCTTTGTTGCAGTGTTGTTGTTTAACCGTGATATGTCCCGGTCTGCACCAGCTGTTATTGACATACATTATCACTCCTCCGCCCCTTGCCTTCCCACTGTCTGGTGTCCGGTCTGCCCGTATTGCGTGGAAACCCTCCAGTTCGATGTTAGCATCTGTCGCTAGTTCTGTTAGCCACGTCTCAGTAAACAACATCATGCTAATCTCTCTGAAGACGCTCTCGTAGAGGGATATAGCCGCTAGCTCGTCAGTCTTATTGAGTCGCGATCGTACATTCCCCATAATAACGGATGGAAGGACGGGTCTGTACCTTATATTTCTCGCCCGCCGTCTTGCTCCAGCATGGCATCCACATCGTTTCGGCAAGTCCTCATTATATTGTTAGCTTGTTTTTATATCTTTTATATTTGATCTCTGCCTCTACCGTTCTACACTTAATGAATTGATTATATAATATATTCTTCTTTTTACATGCATTTAATAGCCCCTTGGTGGTCCTTGGAATATTTTTGTTTTGTTGTCCATCACTGTATTGTTTTATAAGGCAGTTTTTGTTGTACAATGATTGAAATATTTGTAAAAAGTAACACAGCATTTCAGAAAAGAAACATCATACCAACAGCATCATACCAACAGTAAAATATGGTGGTGGCAGCGTGATGGTCTGGGGCTGTTTTGCTGGTTCAGAACCTAGAAGACTTGCTGTGGTAAATGGAACTGTGAATTCTGTTGTCTACCAAAAAATCCTGAAGAAGAATGTCCGGTCACCTGTTTGTGACCTCAAGCTGAAGCACACTTGGGTTCTGCAGCAGGACAATGATCCAAAACACACCAGCAAGTCCACCTCTGAATGGCTTAAGAAAAACAAAATGAAGAATTTGGAGTGGCCTAGTCAAAGTCCTGACCTGAATCCAAATGAGATGCTATGGCATTACCTTAAAAAAGCGGTTCATGCTCAAAAACCCTCCAATGTGGCTGAATTACAACAATTCTGCAAAGATGAGTGGGACAAAATTCCTCCACAGTGCTGTAAGACTCATTGCCAGTTATCGCAAACACTTGATTGCAATTGTTGCTGCTAAGGGTGGCCCAAACAGTTATTAGGTTTGGGGGGGGGGGGGGGGGGGTAATTACTTTTTCACACATGGCCATATAGGTTTGGATTTTTTTCCCTTAATAATAAACATCTCCATTTAAAAACTGCATTTTGTGTTTATTTGTGTTATCTTTGTCTAATATTTACATTTGTTTGATGATCTGAAACATTTAAGTGTGACAAACATACAAAAAAATGAGAAATCAGGAAGGGGCAAACACTTTTTCACACAATTGTATATATAAACACTAGATAGGACATGGCTAACATTTTCATTGCAAACGGAGTTGCCATATTCTGTAAGTAATGAACATTGGTTGACAGCACCTGCAGCACTGTGATAGCAGGATACATAAACAGTTGTTGGTTGTATGTATTGTAATCATATGAGTAAGCTGTGTAAAGGAAGCGTGACTAGCCTGGTGGCTAGCCATGTCCTTGTGTTTATACAAATCTATGGCCATTAAGGATGTTTCAGCCAGTTACGTGTCTCAACCAAAAGTTGGGGCAAGAGTAAGTGTGACACCTACTAGGCAGGATGTCAGAATGTTGTCTCTATCGCCTTTAAGCCTGTTGCGCTCTAAGTCACTGGACTTTGTGTGTGTGCATGTGTGTGGGTGTATTTTTCCATTCTCATTTTTTTCTCTTTGTTTAGTCAAAGGATTTGGGTTAGAATAAGTGATGATGATTTTTAGGTGCCACTCAAGGTGGCAGTGTTCAGTTGGACAGGTGTAGTAGCAGCTCAATCTCCTGGCAGGCAGGTAGAGAGAGTGTAGATTAGGAAGCCAGGTGTGTGGGTCTTTGGTTTGGTCTTTGGTTCAGCATGGCTCCTGAGGGTGTGAGCTTCAATGTGTAGATGTCCTTGGAGACGCTATTGGTATGTGTAACTGTAGTAATTTCATTAACTGGGAATAATCAGTTGTGTGGCAGTAAATTTTGTTCAATATTGGTGGTGTTTTCTGCAGATTTTGTGCCTAATTACTTGACTAATTGTTTGTTGAGATTTTGTATTGTGTATTTTTGGTCATTCAACTGGATAATTGGCTGTTTACTTTTCCTAATCTTGATTATAATTTAGAAATGTAGAAGTATAATGTGGATGTTATAATAGTGGGTATAGTAGTAAAATTATCTGGATGAAGCGGAGTTTAATTTGACAAAGTAAACTGGGTTGCCATTTTGGTTATGAGTGGTTCATTTCTGGTCTACAAGCATGGGAAATCTTATTTAAAAACAGTATTAAAACCTTTGCTACAATAAATAGGTTAAAGTTGTAATAAATAGGTTTAAAGTAGAACTCAACTCACCTTTTTGCCAAAAAAGTAGAATAGCAGATTAATTCCTTGTTACCTATAGTATTTTTCAACACATAAAAGAAATTTTTAGGCCGTGCGATGGCCAAGCTATAAGCCGATAAACTTTTGCCTCTGGCTGGCAGTGCCAAACAAACCGGAAGTAGTGCAGACGACGCTGCGTGACGTCATGAGTGTGACCCTTATCAAAACAGCAATGGCAGATGATAGCAGTTCCAGCAGTCAAGAACACCAGAGTTTTCAGAGTAAAGAGGCATTCAGGATCGATGACAAGACAGAGGAGGATGCAGGAGTGTCAAGTGAACAGGAAGAGAGCGAGGGAGGCATCGAACCGTACAGATTAGAGCCAGAATTTTCGGGGGATTCCGGCACCGACTCAGACCGCAGCAGTGATGGGGAGGAGAGTCGCTTATTGGATACAGAATGGTGAGTCTTTACTTTGGCATGTTTGGGGTGTCAGGATAAGGAAAATTAACAATAAAAAAGAAAGGGGGGAAAAAAACCATCAGCATTTTTCCAACTTATTACAGTGATCCCTCACTTATCGCGTTTAATGGGGACCAGAGCCGGCCGCGAAAAGTGAAAAACCGCGAAGTAGCGTCACCCCCCCCCAAGGGCGTCACAAGCACTATTTTGCACAAAAAGGCACAAGAGAACAGCGAAAAGTGCCACTAAGCAACACGAGCGATAAAGAACAATGAATGCGGTCTTCCTTCGCTGGGTATAGGTGCTCGGCAGGGAGCGAAGCTGGGTAAAGCGTCTCGGCCAATCAGCTTGCGAGATTCCCGAGCGGTGAAGAGGTGGGCGGAGAGGAGTGGAGCGGTGGTCAGAGAGGTAGATTTTCAGTTGTGCGGGCTCTCCGTGTTGATACCTGATGTTCTAATGTAGAAGGCAGGGAGAAGGCAGGGAGAAGGCAGGGAGAAGGCAGGGAGACTACATTAGAACATCAGGTATCAACACGGAGAGCCCGCACAACTGAAAATCTACCTCTCTGACCACCGCTCCACTCCTCTCCGCCCACCTCTTCACCGCTCGGGAATCTCGCAAGCTGATTGGCCGAGACGTTTTACCCAGCGAAGGAAGACCGCATTCATTGTTCTTTATTGCTCGTGTTGCTTAGTGGCACTTTTCGCTGTTCTCTTGTGCCTTTTTGTGCAAAATAGTGCTTGTGACGCCCTTGGGGGGGGGGGGACACTACTTCGCGGTTTTTCACTTTTCGCGGTCGGTTCTGGTCCCCATTAAACGCGATAAGTGAGGGATCACTGTATATCTAGAAACGCATCGCTTCCCGGTTGCTTTTCCTCCCCCTTTCTTTTCTTTCGTCGCCATGACAGCTTTCCTTGGCCGCTGAACAGATCATCCCAGGTGTTGGAAGTGTTTTGTAGTCGACTATCACGACAAAATGCACCAAAAACAACCAGTGTCGACGTGCTCGCAATGGTAAACATGGAGGACTGTGTCACACTCGTGACGTCACGCGGAACTCCGGCTGCGCTTCGGCGGATTTGTCTGATTTTTCAGGGCGGGAAATTCAAAATCGCGATTTTCTCCAAGATTCCGGGATTTGTGGAGGGGGTGCCAATGATAAATTATCTTTATAATTGTATGTACTATCACCCAGTGCCGTTCAATGCCGTTCAGTTCTACTTTAAAATGTCATAGTCATGGAAGCCAAAGATGGTCATGTATTTGATTTAGCTCAAAGGTGGTTAAAATAAGAATGAATTATTGTGTGGATGAACTGATTTCATTATGTTTTTTCCTTTTTAAAGGTTATCAACCTACTTCATATTACCTTCTTCCAACCTGATTACAGGCACTAAGTTTGATTAATTTCATTAATAAGGAATAAAATAAAGAAGAAAAAAGAGCGGAGTTGTCCAGCGTCCTCTATTGATACCTAGACCAAGTCGAGTTTAGGCAGATATTGAAGCCAAGACCCAAATAATTCGACAGTTGATAGCCACAGTTGTTAACCACCCTGTGTGCATTGTGGATGTGGTCAGGAAGATAAAAGGCTTCAAAGGAGAAAATAAAAAGGAAAAAAAAGAGCTGCAGACACAATGGTGTAGAGCTGGTCAAGTCCTTCAGTCCAAGATGGCAGCAGATGTGCTGGGAAAGACTGTTAAACAGCTCAAGGAGAGGACTACAGTCAAAAGCAATTTCACCAGGCAGGCCAACTTCCTCAGTAAGGAGGCAGACAACATGGTTTAAACTGAACTGAAAGAAGAGTCCAGCACACTCACCAGTTACTTCAGGAAAGTCCTCGAAGCAAATGATGATTACAGGATGGGGCTTGGCTGAGGCTACAAGAGAAGAAGAGGAAGAAGTTGCAATTCTCGGGGAGGCACTAGAGAATGACATTGAGAAGACTGCAACTGAGGCTGAAGCAAGATTCAAAGAATTGAGAGATACAGTCCAAGTGAACCTGTGGTCAAGATATGGCCAGTACAAACTCACCACTGCAGTCCTAGAATCAGAAAAAACTGGCAATGAAGCAGCTAACGTACCTGTTGGAAGTACTCACCTGGAGGGGTATGAGGTGCATCTGGTTCTGATGGAGAAAAGTACAGGAGGCCATTAGACTCATGTCAGCCTGGGAGCAATGGATGATGCTGCAAGAAAGAAGGAATGTAGAGGACAGAGTTAAAAATCTGGAAGGAACCAGCAGCAGGCTTGAGTTAAGAAAAGTTGAATTTGTCACTGCACGTAGGGTTGCAGAGGAAACATGAACTGCAGAAGCATCTGGTAGGAGAGAAAGCCCACTTTTAGCACCTGCAGTACCAGTACCTGTTGTGAAAATTAAGCCAACAGCTCTTCCCATCTTCAATGGCAATAAGAAAGAATTTCACAAATGGAAGAAAGACTGGGAGAGTCTACAAAGGCAAGGAGAGCCATCAGGATCAGCGGAAGCCAAGAAATTCAACTCCTGAGTAGTGTTGATGAGAAAATATTAAAGGATCTCAGGTTATCAATATACAGCACTGCTGCAGAAATCCTCAGTCTGGGAGAACAGATATGGGAACAAGTTTACCATCACTCTCAAAGTACTTGAGGACCTTGAGAAATTACCTCCTGTCAAAGGCAATCAACCAAGAAAAGTCATCAGTCTCATACAGTCAATAGAAAAAGCCCTGGCAGATCTTTCAGAATTAGGAAACTCTGGTGCAATGAAGAACCCGCTGGTGATTAGAGCAATAGAGAGCAAATTACCCACCTTTTATTAAGAGACTGGTTAGACTTCATGGTTGAACCCAACAATAATGTAACTTCAGACAACCACTTTGATGCACTACTGAGGTTCCTGAAAAATCAAGAGGAGATTCTGGAGAGACTTGAACAACTTAAAGTTGTTGAGAAGGCAGAGAAACTAGACTTTCATCCTGCAAAGAAATCTGAGAGAAAAGATGCCTCTACAAAAACCACAAAGAAAATGGCTGAAGATGTCTTTGTTGTGTGCAGTGATGGAAGGCACACTGACAAGATTTTCTTCTGCGAAAAATGCAAAGGATTGAAACTCCATGAAAAAGCTGGGAGTTTGCAGACGATGCCTTGGTTGCCATGATGATGGTTACTGCAGAGACACCTTCTTATGCAGGAATAAAGACTGTAAAAAAAGAAGGCAGCTCTAATCACCACTACTTTCTCTGCCCAAAAGGAAACCCTCGGTGGGGCAATGAAGAGGAAAGGAGAAAAGTCACCAAAAGCAATCTGACAGGTGAGGAGGAGGATCTCTTGTCTGAGCTTTCACCAGAGATGGCAGAGCGGTGTAAAAAAGCCTTCACCAACAATACTGCAAGAACAACCGAGACTAGTAAGAACCAATCTGATCTTCAGGAGAGAAATGGAGTGTGTGAACTTCCTGTTATCATGATGCTAATGGAGGTCACTGCTAATGCAGGTCAAAAGATCGGAACTCTGGATCTTGCATCTGATACCAATTACATTACCCACAAGGCTGCTGACAGGCTGAGGTTGCAAAGAAAGAGACCTTAGTTGTACATGGTGTTGGTGGGATGACCATGAAGGTGAACACAGAAAGGTACTTCCTTAGTCAGGATCAAGACATCCAAAGCCAAGGAAATATCCCATGAGCTCATCTGTTATGGCCTGGATGAGATTGCCAAAGTACACAAAAATGTCAGTCCTGAAAAGTTAAAGAAATTCTTCCCAGAGGTCACGTTAGAAGAATTGAGGAGGCCAAAAGAGATTGAGTTTCTCATTAGCCACAGAGAGGGAAGACTTGCTCCACAAAGAGTGAGAGTTGTTGGAGATCTCGTCCGATGGGAAAGCCCACTGGGGGAAAATGGTCGGCAGAGCACACCCCGAGGAATTCCTGTTTGAGGAGTTGGCGATGGCAACACACAGATCAAAAACCCACTTTGCCCGCTCCATGAGGGCAGCTGCAGTCAAGTATGAGGAGATTGTCAGTCACCTGAAGATTGAGAGTGCCACACTGCAAAGGGAAAATATAGTCAATGTTCAAAGTTCACAACCACATCAAACCATGAGTTTCTTGAATGGTGGAGGTGGGAAAGCATAGGAGCAGCTTGTGAACAAAGATGTGGAGGATACCGATGTGGGAACTGCCAGCCTGAAGCGAAAGAAATTACCCTAGCAGAGGAGAAGGAACTGGAAATCATAAAGGTAGGACTTACCTATGTCAATGAGGATGCTCACATAAATTCTCCACACTGGGATGCAAAGTATCCTTGGACAGAAGATCCTTCCCAAACAACAAAAGTGGAGTGAAAGCCACATTCCTAAGAACGGAGAGACAGCTGGAAAGGGAGCCAGAATGGAAAGCTGCATATACAGCCCAGGTCCATGAAATGGTTCTGCGAGGAGTAGCCATAGAACTCACTGATGAAACCAAGAGATGTTGGAAAGGGCTCATGTGGTATGCAAGTCACCTGGTGGCACCAAACCCACATTCAGTAACAACTCCAGTTCAGCTAATGTGAATGAATGAATGAATGAATTTTATTTATTTCGGATAGTACATTACAGGTTAAAAGAAACTGTATAATATAACAACAAGGTCAAATTAGACAAAGACTCCTTCTACTATACAATTCCACGTGAGTTATCCGAAATGGGTGATGGCTGAAGCCGCAGCTTATATTGCCCACCCATATTCCATCCAAGAATTCAAAGGAGAAAAAAGAGAAAACAAGACAAGAGCGATTACAATTTAAAACAAGGCTAAGACAAAATGTGACTGAGAGAAAAAGAAAACTGAGCTAGTCTAAGTTAAGCGGTTACTATTCAAAAACAAATCTAAGACATAGTGTCACAGAGAAAAAAAGAAAAAAAGAAAAAACTAAGCTACAACACAACACAGGCTGGAAATGTCAATCCTTATGTGAGTTTACATGTCGTCTTGTAAATATGTTTGGAGTATTTCTTCCTTTAGTTTTTGTTTAAATTGTCCAAGCTTTGTACATGATTTTAATTCAGGTCCAAAATCGTTCCATAATCTGACTCCTTGCACTGAAATACAGTGTTGCTTGGTGGTTGTTCTCACTGTAGGCTTTTGAAATATACATGTTCCTCTGAAGTGATATCGTTTCTCCCTTGTTGTTTGGAACAACTTTTGGATATTTGCGGGCAGTGATAGATTCTTCACTTTGAACATTATTATTGCGGTTTTAAAGTCAATCAGATCTTTCAACTTGAGAGTTTTTTGTTTAAGAAAAAGTGGGTTTGTTGGTTCCCTGTAAGCTGCTTTGTTGATTATTCTAATAGCTCTCTTTTGAAGCATAAAGAGTGGATATATGTTTGTTTTATATGTATTTCCCCATACTTCATTACAATATGTCATGTATGGGAGTATTAATGAATGGTACAAGGTGTATAGTGTGGGTTGATTCAGCAAATTTTTCACTCTGTGTAATATTGCAATTGATTTGGATACTTTACCTTTTATATAATTAATATGTGGCTTCCAACACAGTTTGTTATCAATTATTACTCCAAGGAATTTAGTTTCGGATACCCTTTCAATCTCTACACCATTTACACTGAGTTTGGGTACTGGGTAGTTGTGATGGTTGTTAAAGACTATAAATTTTGTCTTGCTTAAATTGAGCGTTAATTTGTTTGAATCAAACCACAGTTTCAGCTTTCCTAATTCCTTTCCGAGTGTATCCAGAAGTTGTTCCAAATTGTTTCCACTGCATAGCAGATTAGTGTCATCAGCAAACAATATTAAGTCCATTTTTTCTGAAACTTTACATATATCATTTATATACATATTGAATAATAATGGTCCCAAAACTGAACCCTGACTACTATGTGGAATAGTAGTCAAAAGTTCAAGAGGCTGAGTATGAATGATCGTTTGTTGAAAGGACCATATGTACTCGACCCAGTCAGAGCTGTTCTCCTGAAGTTTAGAAGAGGGGTACACGCAGCCCTTGGCAACATTAAGAAAATGTATAATTCAGTGTGGCTGGAAAAGCGTGAAATGCACTTACACAGATTTCTCTGGAGGGATAAACCTGAGAAAGATGTAAAAGAATATACCATCACCCCGATCAACATAGGAGATAAACCAGCTGGTTGCATTGCCCAGATAGCTATGTGCGAGACAGCAACACTTCCCATCTTTGCACACCTGGAAGAGGAAAGTAGGGTCTTCCAAGAGGACAGTTATGTTGATGACTTCTTGACTTCTTACAACTACCTGGGAAAACTGGACAAGATAACCGAAGGGGTGGAAGAAATCCTGCGAGCTGGAGACTTCTTCCTTAAACCTTGGGTCCAGTCAAGGCAAAAAGCTGCAAATGAACTGGAAAGAAAAGAACAAATTAAAACATCATTCTCCCAAATCAGATGAGAGATGAGGACAACAAAGCCCTTTATAGTCAGCTTCATGTGTGTCTGTGTTTGTGTTCATGTTGAATGTAATTGTGGTTTGTAAATATGTGTTTAAAAGGATGTCACCTGACTGCAAAACAAATCTACCTACGGGTACAAATAAAGTGACCTGAACTTGAAAGCCCTGGGTCTTTGGTATCAAGTGGAGGAGGACAAACTGTATATATTGACCTCAATCAACTTTTCCAAAAGGAAAAAGATGATGAGAATAGGCAAAGATCTTCTCAAAGAGGAAGTGAGACCTGGAACACCTAATCCACTGACTAGAAGAGAGATATACTAAGTCAAGTAGCTTGACTTTATGAGCCAACTGGCGTAGTAACACCTGCCAAACAGAATGGGGCAAACCGGGTTGGTGAGCTCCAAAAGGCTGGGCCGGTGGAAGACTGTGGTCCTGGGGAACTAAATGTTGCTGACATCATAACAAAAGGAGCCTCTCCTGAAGAACTACAGGAGAATTCCACATGGCAAAATGGACCAGAGTTTCTCAGATGGCAGGTGGAAAAATGGCCCAAAAAGTCAGCTGGAGAAGTTGCAGCATACGCTAGAGAAAGTGTGAACAAGCTTCAAAGAAAAGCCTTCAGAGGGGCAGTAACCAGAGCCCAAGCAAAACAAAACGACAACGGCAGTCATAATCAGGCCTCGCGGGAAAGCTGTGAGAAGTACGTTAAAATGGATAAAGTGGATGGGAAACAAATTGCTATGATCCCACCTGCTGGCTGGAGTAAGAACCTTGTCAAGATGGAAAAGTTTAGTAGCCTGTCCAACTTGATCAATGTCACTGCCTTGGTGTATCAATCTGCCAGGAAGTGGTTGGAGCTGAAGGAAGTTGGCAAAGGACAGGTGGAAAACAAACCAACTAGTTTAACAGCAAAAAAACAAAAAAAAAAAAAAAAAAACGTGAAAATTCACTAAAAGAACTTTTTGCTGCCCAAGAAGGGGTCACTTTTCCATGCGCAGCATTAAACCAGCTCACACTATACAGAGATGCTGGCTCTGGGCTTTTAATCTGTTGAGGCAGGATCCAGATGTTTAATGAAGACAAAACTTCTGTGCCAGTCTTACCCTACAAATCATGGGTGTCCACACTGATAGCACAGGAAGCTCACAAAACTAATCATGAAGGTATGGCAGGAACCTTTCTCAGGATGAGACAAAGGGCCTGGGTAATAAAAGGCCGAAGGCTTGCAAAGAAAGAAGTGGACAGCTGTGTGACCTGCAGAAAGGCCAGAGCAAAGCAATGTCAACAGATTGAGTGACCTTCCTCCTGAAAGAGCAAGTCCATTTGAGTTTACAACTGTGAATCTCTTTGGGCCTTATAAGGTAAAAGGTGAAGTCTGAAAAAGAGTCACATTGAAAGTCTGGGGCATTGTATTCTGTTGTATGGCCTTAAGAGCCATACACACTGACCTTGCCAGTGATCAGTCATCTGAAGGGTTTCTACTTGCTTATCAGAGATTTACTTCCATAAGAGGACAATCCAGAAAGCTGTGGTCAGACCCTGGCACAAACTTTGTAGGGGCCAAACTAGCACTTCAGGAGCTGCATAGATTCCTAAGAAATCTAAATGGGACTGAGCTTGAAAAAGTTTCCAAGCAGGGAACTAAGTGGTCTTGGAAGTTCCACCCAGCAGACTCTCCACACAGAAATGGAGCAGCAGTGAAGTTAATGAAGTGGGCCCTACGCAATCTTTGTGGCGATAGTCTTTACATGGGGTGAATTCCAGACATTCCTGTTCATGGTAGCAAACCTGGTAAATGAAAGGCCTATAGATGCAAGAGTGCAGAGCCAGGAGGACTGTATAGAGTATGTCGGTCCCAATTCCCTCCTGTTAAGACGAGCCAATCCAAGAGGGGCCCCAGGAGACTTCCAGTTTAAAGGGTATCCATACAAGAGGCTCCAGAGTATCCAAGGGGAAGTGAACTGACTCTGGAAGAAGTGGTGCCAGTTAGCTGGCCCTAATCTGTTCATAAGGACCAAGTGGCATACAAAGGAGAGGAATGTTGCTGTGGGAGATGCAGTATAGTTTGGATGGCTGATTAAAATGCACTAAAGGGCCAATATAGGTTGGCCAGAGTCACCAGTGTCAACACAGACAAGAAGGGTACAGTGAGAGATGTGAATGTGAGAACCTTCCCCAGCTACCCTGTCCCAATCAAGAAGCCAACCTTAAGGAACGCATCGGATGAGCACAGTAGGAAACACTCAACTAAGATCCCTGCAACCATCCTTCACAGGGATGTTACACGCCTGGTGGTCCTGCTTCCCATTGAAGAACAAGTAAGACCTTAAAAGGACGAAAAGACTTTTGACCTCCTTGGGTTCAGTAACCAGGAGCTCAAGTGAGAGGTGTTGCCCTCTAAGTCACTAGACTTTGTGTGTGTGCATGTGTGTGGGTGTATTTTTTCCATTCTCATTTTTTTTCTCTTTGTTTAGTCGAAGGATTTGGGTTAGAATAAGTGATGGTGATTTTTTAGGTGCCACTCAAGGGGGAAGTGTTCAGTTGGACAGGCGTAGCAGCAGCTCAATCTCCTGGCAGGCAGGTAGCGTTGATTAGGAAGCCAGGTGTGTGGGTCTTTGGTTCAGCATGGCTTCTGAGGGTGTGAGCTTCAATGTGTAGCTGTCCTTGGAGATGCTATTGGTATGTATAAATGTAGTAATTTCATTAACTGAGAATAATCAGTTGTGTGGCAGTAAATTTTGTTCAATATTGGTGGTGTTTTCTGCAGATTTTGTCTAATTAATTGACTAATTGTTTGTAGAGATTTTGTGTTGTGTATTTTTGGTCATTTGACTGGATAATTGGCTGTTTACTTTTCCTAATCTTGATTATAATTTAGAAATGTAGAAGTAAATTTGGTTGTCATTTTGGTTATGAGTGGTTCATTTCTGGTCTACAAGCATGGAAATCTTATTTAAAAACAATATCAAAACCTTTGCTACAATAAATGGGTTAAAGTTGTAATAAATAGGTTAAAATATAATCATGGAAGCCAAAGATGGTCATGTATTTGATTTAGCTCAAAGGTGGTTAAAATAAAAATTATCGTGTCTGGATGAACTGATTTTGATTGTTTTTTTTTTTTTTTTTTTCCTTTTAAAGGTTATCAACCTACTTCCTATTGCCTACTTCCAACCTGATTACAGGCATTGTTTGATTAATTTCATTAATAAGGAATAAAATAAAGAAGAAAAAAGAGTGGAGTTGTCCAGCGTCCTCTATTGACACCTAGGCCGAGTTGAGTTTAGGCAGACATTGAAGCCAAGACCCAAATAACTCGACAAAGCCAACCTGCAGACTCACCCAAAGATCACTGCATGCGAGTTTGGTGACCATCCAGACAACTGCCTTGGAGTAGCTATTCTCGTTGTTACAGCCCCACTACTCTTCGGAGTGGAACCTCTGTATGTTTTCCTATGCTGTAGGTGGAACTGCAAAGGACCACCCCTGGCTGAGAGGTGTGCTATATAAGCCATCTCTGCGCACCTGTCAGTAGTGCTTCTGCTCCCACTGGAGGCCGGTCGCCTTCCTGGTGTTTGTGCTCTGCCTACTGCCATTGTCTGTCTCTTGGTCTGGGTTGTGCTGGCAGCCCCTGTTTGTGTCTGTAGCCTGTGGGCTTTCTGGTTCTGGGTTTGCCGCTGGGCATTATTACAGCCCTGATAGAGCCGTGTGGTTGCTGGGTTGGCCAGTGACTGGTTTTTGTTTTGTTCATGCATCCAATACACACACACCCCACTGATTATTACAGACACCTTCTTTTTATTGCTTTTCTTCAAACGATAAACTTGTGTTTAAATTGGCACCTCCGTGTGGTTCCCCTTTTTTGTCCAAGCCAGCAAGCCGGGTGCTTGTCTGAACCTGGTTGGTCCGTTTGAGCCTGTAAACCATTTGTGATAGGACAAATGGGGGCTTATGTACTTGTTTTAACCCGTCCGTCTGAACCCGGTCCGTTTGAGCTCATTTATCTGTTTGGCGGATTTGTCCGTTTTTGTGTGTCACTGGGTTAAAGCAGGCAAGTGTGTTCCATTCATTTGGTTTTGATATCACTGGTAATTTCTCCTGTTAGGCTTAACAGTGAATTCCATTAAGGGGTTCACTGTCTGTCTTTGGTTTAGAGAGGCGTGAATGCGGTCTGGGGCCACTTCCACGGGCTATCCTGCAAGTTGCTGTGTAGCAGTTGCTTGGCACCCCAGTGGGCTCATTATTAAAGATCCTCTTGCAAGTAACTGCCCAAAGACTAGGGTCTACATTAGGTACATAAGTTTTTGTGACTAGTTAGCAAGGGAGGAGAATTGCCAGTGTGTCAGTTTTTGTATGGAAACACTTTCTTCTGTTTTTGATCCAGTTTGGTTTGGTCCAGTTGCACAATCTACTCACGTGGGTGAGTGGAGGCGTGGTGGTTTTTGTGACTGAGCAAGTGGCCGTGGTGTCTGGGTGACATCAGCGTCATCATTGTGTAGCGTTTGCCGAGAAGTGCGCACCTGTTGGGGAGACACGGAGGTGTCTATAATTTGTGAATCTGTTTGTGGTGTTTTTTGTTTTGTTTTTTGAGTTGGAGTGTGAGTAAATTGTTTTGAGTTGTTGGACAGAGTGCTGCACCTGTGTTGATTTGTTACACATCGGTCTGGTTTGTTTGTGTGTGTTGGTGTGTGTAACTCCTGTGATGTCTAGGAAGAGTTTGACCGGTGATGCTGCCGGGTTGTTTTTTGAGTAACAGAAAGTGTGGCTACTACTTGAAATGGAGTGGGAAAAGTGCAGGGAAAAATGGTTACGGTTTGAGAGACTTAGACTGAGTGTTGGTATGGCCAGTGGTGCTGATTTGGGTTTGGGCAGCGCTCCTGGCTGTGTGCACTCAAGGAGTGTTTCCTCTGGTTTGTGCCCAGTTCCCTCTCTTTCAGAGAGGCACGATCAGCCAGTTTGTGAATTGGTCCCAGCAGGCACATTGACACCTGTGGTGTTGGCCAATCCAATTAATTATGCTGATTCTGAAAACCTGCGTGTGGAGCCTCCACGTGTGCTTTCAGACTGTGACTCATCAGTAACACCAGTTGATGCATCAGAGGACGTAGATTCTGTGGCAGGCTATCAGCTAGAACAATCAGTTTGTCCTGCTGGTATCCCTGGCAGTCATATGGGTCTGGGGGCACTGTCAAAGTGCCTGTCAATCTGGTTCCTGATGAAGTTGGTTTGGTTACACCTGAGTATAAGGAGCATACAGCTTTGCCAGTTTACTCTGCTGAAATCAGATTACTCCCGGGGAAAGCTGGTTTTGAACCGGGGGGGGGGGGGGGGTAATGTGTCTTAGCAACCTGCTAGCTTAGCAGCTGCAGGGTCTGTGAGCAGGTGTGTGTCAGGTGCTCCTGATCAGTGTAGGTTGCAGGGCAAGTTGGAAAAGTCTGAGTCACTGCAAAACCTGCATGAACTGTGGTTTGTTTCTGAGCTGTGTCACCTTGCTCCTGGACTGAAACCTCTGGTTATCTTGTGGGGTTTTGATAGTGGTCGTCTTCCTGATGAGCAGCTCTATTTTGTCTGGCAGTGGATTTGGATCAGCCTCCTGGCAGAGTTTTCCTTCCTGTTCAGTGGACCCTGGATTTTAGTCGTCCTCCCGAAGGACATCAGTTTTCCATTGGGCTGTGGACTCCAGGTTGCTGTTTTTGGTCTGTTTGTCAGAAATTTTTTGACAATGTGAAGGGTCTTTTGTGTTCTTTCCCTGTCCTGGCAGCTCCACGTTTGGATTAACCTTTTCAGCTGCAGGTGGATGCCAGTGATGTGGGTGCCAGAGCAGTTTTGCTCCTGTCAGGACAGGATGGAATTGACCGACCTGTGTGTTACTGTTCAAAGAAATTTAATTCTTTTCAGCAGAATTATTTAGTGATTGAAAAGGAGACACTGGCTTTGGTGTGGGCTCTGAAACATGTTGAGGTCTATGTTGACTCTGGAGGCCCCATCAAAGTCTACACAGATCATATTGGTTTTCTTGAATCCGTTGATTTGCCCCAATCGTAGACTGATGCGTTGGTTTTTGTTTTTGCAGACCTACTGTTTGGATGTCCACCACATTAAGGGCTCGGAATGTTGTGGTGGAGGCTTTGTCCAGAGCAGCAAGTTAAGGGCTAAGACTTAAAAAAAAAAAAAAAAAATCTTGTCTGTGGTTACCTAAGCCATCTGTTCTGCTTTTGGCACTCTTAAATTGCTTCTCTAGGTGCCAGAGTTGCGGGGTAGTCGAGGGTTGTTAAAACTTGGTGAGTGCATAGTACACCTGCAGTTGTGGTATTTTCAATTGTATATAGGAAACTGGAGTTGCTAAATAAAGGAAACTGGGAATATTTATTATTGTATGATAAATTATAGGAGTGTTTGTAAAATCAGTTTGTTGGCCTTCCCAATGGGAAGCACATTTTTTTTTGTGTGTGGGGGGGGGGGTGTTACGGCCTCGCTCCTCTTCAGAGTGGGACCTCTGTGTTTTCCTATGCTGTAGGTGGAACTGCGAAGGACCGCCCCTGGCTGAGACGTGTGCTATATAAGCCATCTCTGTGCACTTGTCAGTAGCGCTTCTGCTCCCGTTGGCGGCCGGTCGCCTTTCTGGCGTTTGCACTCTGCCTGCTGCCATTGTCTGTCGCTTGGTCAGGGTTGTGCTGGCAGCTACTGTTTGTGTGTCTGTAGCCTGTGGGCTTTCTGGTTCTGGGTTTGCCGCTAGGGATAATTACAGCCCTGACAGAGGCATATGGTCACTGGGTTGGCCAGTGACTGGTTTCTTGTTTTTTGTTCGCACATCCAATACACACACACATATCACTGATTATTACAGACACCTTTTTATTGCTTTTCTTTAAACAATGAACTTGTTTAAACTGGCACCTCCGTGTGGTCTCTCTTCTTTGTCCAGGCCAGCAAGCTGGGTTTGTGACAAATTTCTTTTGTGTGTGTGGGGGGGTGTTACGGCCCCGCTCCTCTTCGGAGTGGAACCTCTGTGTGTGTTTTCCTATGCTGTAGGTGGAGCTGCAAAGGACCACCCCTGGCTGAGAGATGTGCTATGTACGCCATCTCTGTGCACCTGTTGGTAGTGCTTCTGCTCCCGCTGGAGGCCGGTTGCCTTCCTGGTGTTCGTGCTGTCTCCTGCTCATTGTTGTTCTGTCGCCTGGTCGGGGTTGTGCTGGCGGCCCCTGATTTGTGCTGCTTGTAGCCTGTGGGTTTTCTGTTTCTGGGGTTGCCGCTGGGCATCATTACCACCCTGACAGAAGCGGCAGAAACTGGGGATCACTGGGTTGGCCAGTGATTAGTTTGTTGGTTTGTTTCACACATCCAGTATTCCCACTCACCACTGATTTTTTTTTTTAATTGCTTTTCTTTAAAAATAAACTTGTTTAAATTGGCACCTGTGTGTGGTCTCCCTTTTTTGTCCAAGCTGCCAGCCAGGCTTGTGACATTGTGAAATATGAACAGACGGACATTGAACACAATGCACCCTTCACCGTTGCCAGAAGTAGATGATAATCATATCAATAACAGGAACAGCATTTAATTATAAAACATTAGCCAACTTCATTTTATTCGTATAACAGAGAAAATGGAACCGGTGAAATATAAATTGTGATACCAACATAATTATTTATGTATGAAACATGGTCACAAAAATTAACCCAATCAGAGCTCAGAATGAAGTTTGCATAAAGGTTCAGGCTTGCATAAAAAAGTCTGTTTTGTCACTCCAAACCAAAATATCTTCACAGGCAGCTTTTGCAGTTTATTACAGGTTCAATGACCCTGAACTCAGGCCTCAAGTGCCAAACTGAAAAACCTTTACACATTCTATAACTACACACATCAAGTACTCGAGAGATGAAATACTATCATTTACAATATTTATCAAAACAAGCTCTCCTTACAGAACAAATTCAACGCTACAATAAATTGTCTTCTCGAGAGCTCCTGAGAATCCAAAAGCTGATGGCTTTTAGTCAAATACTTAGAACTATCTGTAAAGGAGACAAATACAGTAAGTATAATAACTAAAATGTAAACATACTAAAATCAGCAAACATAAAACACATGAAGAGAAATGGAAAATGAGGTGAATTTGATAAAGGGAAAAAATTGCAGTCTTCAATAGCTTGACTGGCTGGTGTAGTCAGTAGAAATGTTTATGGCTACAGTATCTATTTCTAAAGATCACAGCTTGAATTTGCTACAGCGCTAGCACAAAGTGGAATAAGTGCAGACGTTTATATGATTACATTTCTGAGTGAAGACAAAGGGCAAATATATTTAACATTTTAAAGCAGGGCACTACATTTCATCGCTTATGGGTTGTCCTGACACAGTCGTTTTTACATAGCGGTCCCAATAACTGAGACCTATTGCTGTTTATTTAATTTAAGGTTTCTCCTGGAAATTATACTTGGCAACAGCCACACTTGTTTTCATAAACATAAAATTCTAAAGCCCACAGAGCTATGTCAAATTCTGCAGATTTAAGTAAAAACAGAACATGACTCAAACAATAACACCCTTGAGCACTAGATTATTTCGATACACAACTGTTTTTTCAGCAGTTCTGTTAATGACCAGTGGTTACTACACTTGAATGCATCGATAAAGAAATATTCCAAACAAACCACACTTTTCAGCCTAAAGTATGACTTTTTAAAATATCAATCACCTACATATCAACCATATACAATATAATAGATGTGATCATTTGGAGTGGTGTACTTTATGGGATTTTTGAATGTGTATCACAGAATTGTGGAAGGCAATCAGAATACAAAAAAAAAAACCTGTCTTCTGTCACAGTATGTGATGTGACTAATACTGCTTAAGAAGTATTAAGAATTAACTAATTAATTTTGGACTGATCACCAGCATGACGTTAGTTTTACCTCAAATTCTGATTCAATGACCACATACCTCAAAAAAGTAAGACATTTTACAACAAAACAGAACAAAAAAAAACTAAAACTTGACATTAATACACAGCAGTTAATAAAATGTTTGCATCACAACCTGTTTTACAGGTATGGAGTGGCATAATAGATTTTATTTGATATTTTGTATCTTTTACCCCCCAAACCAGCACATACTTTCTGTGGGGTTGTAGCCTCCTCTAACAGAACTACAATGTCTTCATTTTAATTTCACAACAAACCCAAACGATTCTACCTCGTTTCCACCAAACAAAGCACATCTCCGCTTGTGTCTTACTAACTAGCGTATCTACACTTTTAACAAAAGAACAAAAAAAAAAATCATGCAGAAAACTTGTAAATAACAATAATACAAAATGAATAAAGTCCATCACATTGTTTTGTATATATTGTGCTTTTTTTTCCAGCGCTTCTGTCCTTCGTACGAGTTATGGCTGGTTCCTGTAAAAGAGCAGCAGGCTTCTTTTTGTTGAGCAGTTCATATTTGTGCAAGCTGGAACACAATGTCTCTTCACGTTCCTTTATGGAGAGACCCTGAGGATGGAGTGGAGCGGCTGCTTATCTGCAAGAGACAAAAAGGAGCACCAGTTAAACCTAATAACACCGATGAGTCTACAGCTTTAAAGGGCACACTGAAATATGAGTTTTAAGGTTAGAGCAGAAGTTCACATCCCCACTACACATTTTTTTGTTGAAAGGAAAGTCAGCTTTTTTCAGGGTACTTAAACATCACTACGTGCATTTAAAATTTTATGCATCTTATATAAATCCACCAATCAAATGTCAGCATAGTTAGAAATTTAAGCTCAGCTGAGTCTGCATCATTGTTTACAGTGCTGTGAAAAAGTATTTGCCCCTTCACGATTTCTTTTGCATATTTATCACAGTTAAATGTTTCAGATCACACAAATTTTAATATTAGACGAAGATAACATGAGTAAATACAAAATGCAGTTTTTAAATGAGGATTTCATTTATTAAGGGAAAAAAATCTATCCCAAACTACCAGGCCCTATTTAAAAAAAGTGATTGGCCCCTAAACCTAATAACTGGTTGGCCCACCCTTGGCAGCAACAACTACAATCAAGCGTCTGCGATAACTGGCAATGAGTCTTTTAATCGCTGTTGAGGAATTCTGGCCCACTCTTCTTTGCAGAATTGTTTTTATTCAGCCACATTTGAGGGCTTCAGTTTGAGGTCACGAACTGATGGCCAGATGTTCTCCGTCAGGATTTTCTGGTAGAGAGAAGAATTCATGGTTCCATCAATTATGGCAAGTCATCCAGGTCCTGATGGTTTTTTGCAAACATGAGATGAGCCTTTCTATTCTTTTTGGTCAGTGGTGGTTTTCACTTTGGAGCTCTCCCATGGATGCTATTTTTGCCCAGCCTCTTTCTCATTGTTCAATCATGGACCAGTGTCCAAACTCAGGCAAGTGAGGCCTGCAGTTCTTTAGATGTTTTTCTGGGTTTGTTCGTCTGTTCTTGAATTTCTCTAGATAGCGGCATGATGTGTTGCTTTTTGAGATTTGTTAACCTACTTCACTTTGTCAGACAGGTTTTATTTCAGTGATTTGTTGAGTCAACAGGTCTGGGTGTGGTTTGTGAAAATGAACTCAGCTTTTCAAGAAAATGTGGTTAATCAGTTAATTCATGATGTAATGGGGAGGAATTCCTCAAGAGCTATGTAAAAGACTCATTGCCATCCATCCATCCATCTTCTTCCACTTAATCCCTTTCGGGTCACGGGGGGGCTGGAGCCTATCCCAGCATCTTTGGGCGAGAGGCAGGGTACACCCTGGACAGATTGCCAATCCATTGCAGGGTCAGCACAGAGACAGACAACCATTCACTCTCACAGTCATACCTAAGGACAATTTAGAATCCCCAGTTGATGCCAATTAACCTAACTTGCATGTTTTTGGCATGTGGGAGGAAACCGGAGAAATCCCGGAGTAAACCCACGCAGACACGGGGAGAACATGCAAACTCCACACAGATCACTGTTGGTCGGGGGCCAGTTATTGCAAATGTTTGATTGCAGTTGTTGTCGCCAAGAGTAGCAACTACTTTTTCACATAGGGCCAGGTAGGTTTAGATAGTTTTTTTTCCCTTAATAAATGAAATCCTCATTTAAAAACTGCATTTTGTATTTACTTGAGTTGTCTTTGTCTAATATCAAAATCTGTGTGATGATCTGCAACATTTCAGTGTGATAAATATGTAGAAATACAAGAAATCAGGAAGGGGACAAATACTTTTTCACTACACTGTACATCCTACCATGGTGAGAATAGTGTAAGCATCTAGTAAAAATGTGATAAGACTGCTACATATAGTTTCTTAAAAAGAAATTAACTCAAGTTATTATTGCTGCAAGTAGTTGGCCCATAATTTTTGGAACAAGATATTTCTTTCTTACATATGCAATATTCACTCAGTTTAAGCAGTATAAGAACTACTGGGTTTAATTATTGGTTAGGTTCAGATCTGTTCAGTGTTGGTGAATCGTCTCATAAACATAAGAAGTCAGCATGTATAACTAGTATTAAACTAATATTGTGTAAGTGTTAAATATATAAGTTAAATGTAAAAAATCAATGTCATCTAAATATAAGATAAGATAAGATGAGCCTTTATTAGTCCCACAACGGGGAAATTCCAGGACTGCAACAGCACAGGGATAGCAACACTCAGAGCAACAATCAGAAGGAAAGAAAAAATACACACTTGACGTACATACTTGAATAGAGAGCTTAAATATAGTGAAAAGTAACACAACTGAACTAAAAACATCCTTTAAAAGTTTTTTTCTAAAACACATTTCCATATTTTTGTTTAACAGTGGCTATTCTCCTGTTAAGTTGTGTCTGATTTGTAATTCTTCACCCCTGCAGATAGACAGTGCCCATCGGGAGTGTTTGCAAAGTTGCCCGTACATTACTCTAGGGGCGAGGAAGAGAAGGCAAGAACAGTTGTAGGTAGCATCAGGGTAGGCCTGACTGACAGGATGACGACACACCATATGGAGACGCTGTGTGGATTTTACCCTAAGGGGGACAACAATGTTTTTTTATTATTTGTTTGCCTCATCCCTGTCAGCTTCTCTCATGGAAACGAGTGGGAAGAGACAGCCAGGTTGTGGACGCTGACAGCCATGCACGCAAACACGGGATGATACGCAGACACGTGTGTACGGGATGATACGCAGACACGTGTGCACAGGAATGACAGACGTGCAGACAGGAGAGCAGCAAACATGGTTGGTGAAGACACAGTGCACATATGTGTGAGAGGACCAGGGATTCTTAAACCGCTATTAGTTAGTAAAATGACTGATCAAGTTCAGAGTCATGTGACACAAGACTTTTTAGGTGAAATTAATGAGTGAATAAAACATTTAATCTGCACTGGCACCGTTGGACTGTAAGAACTGATGCTTGTTTTCAAATAATCCATTTCAATTTGAAGGATTAAAAGTGAAAACGATAACAATGTAACCAGGGCTTGACATTAACACCCGCCCCAGGTGAGTATATTTCAGCTGTAGTGGGTAAGACCGCAACTCCCACTAGCCACTTTGGCAGGTTGAAGTTTTCTCAAACGACATCTATGTAAATGATAAAGTGACACTAAGACAAAGTGACAGTACAAAACTACAACTCCCATAAGCACCATCTGTGCACACACAGTGTATTCTCATTGATCCACTGTCAGCCAGCTGCAGCCCAGAAGTCTAGCTCCGCAGGTCAGTTCATTTTATTTCCAGTCGAGAAATGGCGATGAACAGACAGCAGCCGCTCTCAGTGATCAGATCACAGGAACAACTGCCACTGATCTCTTGTTGTCCCAGCGGTGAGAATAACCTCTGCTCTCTCCCAACATCAACTCCTACCTCTGTGGTCAAATATGATTATTTTTAGAGCAAGAAGTTCCCGTTTACTGTCCACAGTTGTGCAAATTTGTTTTCATATGAGAGAGAGAGAAAAAGTGACTGTTACCGTAAAGAACAAATGAAGCTTCTTCTGAGGTGAACTTTTATCTGTGATTATCTATATGTAATTTGCAGCTATTTCATGGAAGTAAAACCTGTAATTACAGTGGATATAAAAAGTCTACACACCCCTGTTCAAATGCCAGGTTTTTGTGATGTAAAAACATGAGACCAAGATAAATCATTTCATAACTTTTTCCACCATTAATGTGACCTATAACCTGTACAACCCAATTGAAAAACAAACTGAAATTTTTTAAGGGGAAAAATAAAAACTAAAAAACTTACAATAACCTGGTTGTATAAATATGCACACCCTTAAACTAATACTTTGTTGTAGCACCTTTGGCTTTTATTACAGCACTCAAGTGTTTTTGGGTAGGAGTCTATCAGTGTGGCACATCTTAATGCGGCAATATCTGTCTACTCTTCTTTGCAAAAATGCTCCAAATCTGTCAGATTGCGAGGGCATCTCCTGTGCACAGCCCTCTTCAAGATCACCCCACAGATGTTCAATCAGATTCAGGTCTGGACTCTGACTGAGCCATTCCAAATCTTAATCTTCTGGTGAAGTCATTCTTTTGTTGATTTGGATGTGTGCTTTGGGTCACTGTTGTGCTGAAAGATGAAGTTCCTCTTCATCTTCAGCTTTCTAGTAGAAGCCTGAAGGTTTTGTGCTAACACTGACTGGTATTTGGAACTGTTCATAATTCCCTCCATCTTGACTAAGGCCCCAGTTCCAGTTGAATAAAAATAGCCCCAAAGCATGATGCTGCCATCACCATGCTTCACTGTAGGTATGGTATTCTTTTGATGATGAGCAGTGTTGTGTTTGCACCAAATATACCTTTTGGAATTATGGCCAAACAGTTCAACCTTGGTTTCATCAGACTATAACACATTTTCCCACATGCATTTGGGAGCTTTCAAATGTGTTTTTGGATGCTTTTCTTTGTAAGATAAGGCTTCCGTCTTGCCACCCTACCCCATAGTCCAGACATATGAAGAAGACGGGAGATTGTTGTCACATACACTAAACAGCCAGTACTTGCCAGAAATTCCTGCAGCTCCTTCCATGTTGCTGTTGGCCTCTTGGCAGCCTCCCTGACCAGTTTTCTTCTCGTCTTTTCATCAATTTTGGAGGGACGTTCAGTTCTTGGTAATGTCATTGTTCTGCCATATTTTCTCCACTTGATGACTGTCTTCACTGTGTTCCATGGCATATTTAATGCCTTGAAATTCTTCTGTACCCTTCTCCTGACTGATACCTTTGAAGAGTGAGATCCCTCTGATGCTTTGGAAGCTTTCTGTGAACCATGGCTTGTGCTACAAGATGTGACTACAAAAATGTCAGGAAAAGCCTACGAGAACAGGTGAACTTTATTTGGGGTTAATCAGAGGCACTTTAAATGGTGGCAGGTGTGTGCTGACTCCCATTTAACATGAGTTTGAATGTGATTGATTAATTCTGAACACAGTCACATCCCCAGTTATAACAGGCTGTGCATATTTATGCAACCAGGTTATTCTAAGTTTTTATTTTTTTATTTTTCGCCTTAAAATATTTCAGTTTGTTTTTCAGTTGGGTTGTACAGGTTATAGGTCACATTAATGGTGGAAAAAGTTTTGAAATGATTTATCTTGGTCTCATTTTTTACATCACAAAATACTGGCATTTGAACAGGGGTGTGTAGACCTTTTATATCCACTGTAATACCTGTCTATATCCACTTTTAATGTGCAGGAGTGCTAAATACGTGGACCGTGGGCCAAAAACAGCCCGCCAGGGGTCCAAGTTTTTCTCTGAATTTACAGCTTTCTTTCTAGTAAATTTCTGACTTTTTCTACTGATCAGAATTGTTAATGTAAATTTGAGACATTTTTCTCCTGAAGATGAGACTTTTTTCTCATCAGTTTTCTTTTTCTACTTTTGTCCCTGGTGAAAACAGGTGGTGTCCATTTAGAGTAAATCCGTCAGCAAATACTAATGACATCGTGCAGCACTGAAGAGGTGTTCCAATTCATAAGGGTCATTTTCAACCCCTACCCCTTGACCTTTGATTTCAAGGACCAAGGGGTGGGGGTAGGCAAAGGGAAAGAGGTACAAATGAGAATTGGGACAGACCCCAAATCCACCTGTACTTCACTCTCATATTGCAAATATTTTTGTCCACTGTTTTATAGTATTTACTGCTGTTAATAATTAAACAGTGTTTCTCTTTCTATTTGTATGTATGTATAAGGGTCATTTACATTTAAAAAGGCTGTAAATTTACTTCAAATAAAATTTAGCATGCGATAGTCAAATTTGATCATATTAAACATAATTTTCCAACCACAAAATTGTGGCTAGTGAAAAGGCTGAGTGGCTAGTAACTTTGGAAAACCACTAGCCACAGTGGCCAGTGAGCAAATAAGTTAATGTTAAGCCCTGATTGTAACCTCGTGGCCAGTAGTTGTCTTACTCACTCTTGAACCACTATAATATTGTACTGACTGCCAAGCTGAGGACTCTGTTTTAAAAACTTCAGACGGGTAGGATTCACAGTGTCTGGCAGACCCTGTTTTTCCCGCAAAGTGATGAAACCCAACATTAAAATGACACACTGGTGAAAATCAAGGGTTTTTTTTTTGTTTTTTTTTACTTGCTAACATGTCTAACATGTTCTTTATGACTTACTAAGCATATCAGCAGCGAAATCACTCTTATGTGTCACGTCTGTGTTTTTTTGCTGTGAAAGTTCAGTTAAGTTCCTCCCTTGGAAAAAGGCAAGTTTAGACGGATCATTTTTGTGATATCACTATAACAGGTGAACCAATCAGGACTAAACACTGGCTGTTCAAATTTGCCAGATTACAGACTTCTGTGTACCGTGGTCTTGGAGGAGAGGCGGTGTGTGACCATCCTCATGGGTGGGATGTAGGTGGGCAAAATTCAATCTGGCTGTTTGAAGGAGGAGGAATAGGGCAAAAAATTTCACAAGCAACTGTAAGGCAATGAAAGTATTTTTGTGGAAAAAATGGCATACCATTTTAGACAATGTAGATTTGTTTTTAAGGGGATTTACATCCACTGCAGTGTGTTTTAACATACAGTAGTTATACTATTGGCTTTGAGAACCCTACAAGCTGTTGTACTTAAGCTATATTACATGAGAGGGAGTGCGGAATCAATGGATATTTTAATTGGTCATTCATCTGTAGGCCTGACGCATAGCGGAGGATCGAAGACATCACTGCAGTAAAGATATTCATGACACTGCATGACCTCAAGTGTAATATTACTTTTATACAACAGTTCCACAAGCACATTTTATGAAATGACAGCAATATTGGACTAAATTTTGATCTCCACTGTATATAAAACTGAACTGAACTGATCTAACCTTTCTGAGAGTTTTGTAGATATATTATTTTATGTGATCATTATTATAATCCCTTTTTGCAGTAAAATCTAATTAAAAGTGTCAGCGGATGCAACAATGACAACATACTTGTTTGGAAGCTTCAGAAGAGGAATGGACTTCATTTCCAAAATTTCCATTGAACTGCAACATTGCTGTAAAAGAAAGGTTGTAAAAGAACACAAAGTAGTTGTAGTATTAGAATATCTGTCTGACTCAACAGTATTCAGTTGTCTTTTTTTATACAGTAAGTAAAGCACAGAAAAACATTTCCTCCTTACCTTGGGGATCAAGTCTGGGATCAATGAATCCCCAGTGCTGATAGAGAGCCGCCAGATCGTGGGGACTGTAATTTTTCAAGAGACCCAAAATGTCAATGTCCACTGGCATTTCTGCGGAGTCGCTCTTTCCCTGAGAAAAAAGGAGGGGATCTAAAAATGCTTTGCTTCCATGCAGCCCCCACATGTTCATGGCAGCCCAGAGATCAGGACCCTTAGGACTTGAAGAGAAGTCACTTGACTGCCTCCGAGAATGGAGTCTATCTCCCACTGCGTTTGAAGAAGTTCCACCATGATTTCTTGCCAACATGAAACCCAAGCCCTCCTGTGGGAAGTTCCCCTCCACAGCAGCTCTGTGTGTGGGGCTGCTTTTAGGCTGGAAACTAGGAAGACTCTTGCTGTGCACAGTACTGTTTGATGATGTAGCCTGTGCACTGGTGAATTTACTTCCACCCTCCCCAGCTCGGCCATGTTCCTTCTTTTGAGGATGGTGTCCAACCTTCCCACCAGACTGTATCCCATCTGAAGCTCGTGAATCCTTGGACTGATGCTTGTGCTTTGGGATCCCTGAATGGGTCTTGTGGGTTGTGTGCTTGTTGCTGCTACTACTGCTGTGGGTTGTATAATCTGGAGGCTGTGTGCGTTGTGTTCTTGGAGCAGGCAAAGCAGGGCAGTCCTTTCCTTCAAGAAAGGGTGGTGGCCCTGTGCGTCTCCACTTAGATCCTCCTGCTTTTAGACTCTTAAAGTTGTTAATGGAGGGTGCCCACTTGGGTGCAAGAGCGCTGCTGCTGTCCACCCTGTGTGCAACACGCTGGTGGATCCACAGAACCTCTGGGTAGCTGGTTGTGTGCGAGCAGTATGGGCAGTGATGTCTCACCAAACCCTCTGTTTTTACAGAATAATTAACATCTGTTATGGGTAAAGAAGAAAGATTGAGGAGACTGCCAGCATCACCAGGAGAACTTTCCTGCACTTTGATATCTGCGCCATTTGACTTTTCTATTTTAATGTTTGTTTCTGCAAAGTCCTGGCTTGGAGGACAGGTGTAAGGGCTCCAGTATGGCTGACTGAGCAACATACTCCTGCTTCTGAGGTAGTCCATGTATCTTGAGGATTTGGAACCACTTCTGTTTATGTCCAAACTGATGTTCTGTTTGCTATATGGAGCCAGGAAGTCTTGGTGCTGCACGTGTATATGAGACCTGAGTAGTGCGGCGTCAGCAGTGCGGAAATCACAGTGCTCACAGAAGTAAGTTCCTTTACCTGTTGGCAGGAAGACAAGATGCGGCGATTGTGTCAGTTTGAGTACACTTAGAAAGATTGTTATTGTAACAAGACAAACACTGTCAAAGGTTTAAGAATGTCATCAGATCGATCTTTGGTGCCAGGGTGGGAAAAGCATTTACTGGGCTTAGAGAATGCATAAAACAATTTAAGGACACACTCTCATTTATTTATCCAACTGGCTCTGTGTATTCCTATCTGCACAAGAGGAAACACTCAACCTCTGCAACGGGCCAACTTGCTGCTGTCTGCAATAGTTGCATTCTTTAAAAAATGAAGCGATCACACTAAAAGTTGTGGACTTTGGGGGTTACACATTAGTCAGTACAGTACAGAAACAGCAATGTCTGCTTTCTGCTTAATTTGGTCATAAACCACAAATGATCTGCCTAACAAAACGCTGTTGTCTTTGGAGAATATCCAAAAACATTTTGAGCATTTTCACATAAGGCACAATTGATGCATACTTTGCCCAAACTCGACTGCACCGATCTGACTGTGCACATAAGCAAGTGTGCCTGAGTACACTTGCTTATGTGCAGAACCTGATACAGCTGGTGGCAATACGCACAACATGCAATCGGCCACAAAAAAATAAAGCAGAAGCAACCACTTGCATTATCAACTAGGTGACATTTGTATGTTTCAGGTTGTATGTAAATACTGTGTATAGTATCCAGTTCATTTTATACGTTTTCATCGGCCCAAATTTGTAACAAGCATTTTATATTTCTATGTTACACCATAATTTATAATGGTTAAAACTACAGCTGAACAGTTATGGCCTATAGCGGCCAACATCCTTGTTTAACAGTTCACATTTCCCAAGGACCATATTTTAAATATACATCAATTGTGCTGGATACCACCTTGGCATGAGAGGCAGTACCCAACTACAGCACATTTGTGTTCTCACTGATCAGATGTACCAGACTTTTGAGGACAAGCATATTTAAATCCAGGTCAAGGTCCACAGTGTAAGCCACTTTAGTTATTTTACATGTTCTGGACTTAAAATTTGTTTGGAAATAAACCAATCAACCAGGTTCAAGAGCCAGTGCCAATCCTTAACAACCCTAACTCATCACTCTTCTTTCATCCAAAAAGTTCTGTTTAAACATCTTTGAGGGAGTGGTCCTTGCCAGTGAAATGCCCCTGTAAAAATAAAAATGAATCTGAAACACTATAGAGGCCTCACTTTTCCACAGTGTAAAAACAGTGCTCTATAAGTTGTCTTTGTATGTCCACAAATACAACTTTAAAAAAAGAAACATGTAACAGTAATCAACACAGATTAGGTGTAGTATCTAAGTCTTATTTTCTAGGATAATATCTAGGATGGTCCTGTAGTGCTTTGACTTACCTTCCTTATCTTGACTTTTGGTATTTTTCATCTGTTTAGATGAGTATTTAGCATCTTTGTCCTTCTTAGATTGCAGTGCCTCATAAAATGCATGGCCAAGTCCATTCAACAGAATACGGTCCTTCTGGCAAATCTTTTTATTACCACCTCTGTGATCATCACTCTTTTTCTTCTTAAGGTTGGAGCTAGAGCTGTCAATTTGCTTCCTCTTCTTCTCTTGCTTCAGAGATACATACTCCCCCTTTTCCGTGTCATATGCCACCGCTGCATCAGCAAGTCTCTCCTCCCATCCCAGACATTTTTCTGTGGTTTCTGCTAATCGTCCCCTGGTGGCTAGCTGCCATGCTTGGTAACTACAAACTGGATCCAGCTCTGGAATTCGTCTGCCCACGTTCTCTTTCTCTGAGGTTTCTTTGGGGGCAACACATGTGAGGTTCAAGCATTCCAAAAAGCGCCTTTTAGAAATATGCACATCAGAGGCCTTAAGGTCTTCATGTGGCATATTCCCATTTGGATTGTGACAGTGATTGAGTTCATGCAACTTTTTGTGAATGCGTAAGGCCTTTCGGTCAGAGAAGAAGTTACCGCAGCTGGCACAGAGTTCGTAGAGACAGTCTTCATTTATGAGTGAGGCTGGATCTTGAGAAACGCCATTGATGGTGGTGGGGAATTCACTGTTTTTTCCACCCAGTGCTTGGGCTTTGACCTGGTGAATGCGCATGTGACTTTGGAGGAACCACGCTTGGCGAAAGCGTCGTCCACAAATCTGGCAGCCGTGATCCTGGGAGTTGTGTTGCCTTTTCATGTGGGATTTAAGGTGTAGTACCTGAGGGAACACCTGGCCACAAATGGTGCAGGAAAAAGAGTCATCCTCAGCCCTGTTACCCAGCTTGAGACCACATTTCCCCTTGACTTTTTTCTTTGTTGTTTTCTTCTTTACTTTCCCATTGATGTTATGAGCTTTGTCAGAGGGGCTCAAGATTTTAGGATTGTCCTGTACATCAGCATCATCTTTCTGTCCTTGATCACCATCCCCTTCCTTGTCACTGTGGTTAAGGGTGAACAGCCCAAGTTTATGGCTTCGAATGTGAGCCTTCAGACTGCCCTTTTGAGCAGTCCTATGTTCACAGTAGGGACACTTGTAGGGCTTCTCTTGAGTGTGTCTTCTCATGTGTTGAGACAGAGAGCTGAGAAGAGGAAAGCTACGGCCACACACCCCACAGGTGTGAGCTGAACTCGCGTCCTCCTCTGTCTCCATTTTCATGTCAGCAGTGGGTTTTTGTGGTACATCCTCCTTCTCATCTGTCCCCATTACTTCTCCTAGAAGCACTTGTATGTCACAAAAAAATCTTGCTTTTAGAGAGTCCTCTAGCTGTTTAAAGATGTACTTCAAAAGTTACTGAGTTCTTAAAAGATGCATGAAAAAGTTGTAGAACATCACAGCATTAGTGTCCATCGGGATCTTCTTTTTTAACAGGTATGTGGTATACCTGAAAAAAGAACAAGAAACTAAATCAGGTTTATGATAATTACATTTGGAAGAGACAAATAACATTCATAAAGTGAGATTTTTTCCATCAGATAAACAAGGTTAGTTTAGATAGGTTAAATATGATGAATTCAGCAAATTGTAGAACACATTAATCATACAGAGAAAACTGTTTAATAATATATTCCAGTGTTCATGGGCAACGATTTACCTTTACAGAGATCTACTTTTACCTTCTTCTAAAAATGCATATTTAAATGTACAGCTTTTGGAAATAATTACTTTTACAGTAACACTTTAGGAAATTAAAATACATATATGGTTTAGGGTTATGTTCCCCCTTCTGATGCCTAAAGCAGAATGTTTAGTCAAAAAACATTTTTATAAGTTAAACAACTACAGGTTGTTTAAAATTACAGACTCATTAACCATACATGGTGCTTCACTTAACATAGGAGATAAGGATACTGTATCTGTTCCTACTGATATCATACAATGTATCTTTGTTTTTTAATGGCAAAAGGCGCAAAAGCCTTTTTCACCGGGATGGAAAGGGTAATTTTCCATTGAATACACAAACAGAAACAAAAGATGTTTACATGTTTAGAAAAAAAACAAAAATCCTGCACAAAGTGAGGGAACTCACTGACGCAATCTCCTAATTTAATGAGGTTTTTTTCCCCCTTACAGTATATTGCACTTTTTCTAATCCCACAGATTTTGGAATAACCTTTGTCCCTTAGTGGATGAACAATGACTGACTGTACATATTAGGCTACGGGTCAGTGTCTCAACATACAGTATGTGTATGTGTGTGTCAGTCCTTTAGTTGCTTATGCCCTAACTGAGTGTGTGTGATGGAGCACAAAGAGATGTATTCATTCCTAGCCGACCAGGATGAGTCCCCAGGGGCCATCCACTCTAATTCACGATCAATAATCCATTATCAACAACTTCATTTCAGAAACTCACTAACTGGCACACAGAGACCTGGTTTTGGAGTAAGAGCTGAATTAAGAGGATAAATTAAGGAAATGACAAGGAACAATCCAAAATGTAACTTTAAATAAGCTGCCAAATGTAATTTTATTACAAGGAGTACAACAAGTGAGTGTAATCTGTGTACCCTTTGCTCTTTCAATATTTCCTTTCTGAAATGAAAACAAAACAACCAGAAATAACCGCTACATGGTTAGGTTAATTGGCCTCAAAGTGGGGATTCTAACTTGTCCTTAGGTATGACTGTGAGAGTGAATGGTTGTCTGTCTCTCTGTGTTGGCCCTGTGATGGACTGGCGATCTGTCCAGGGTGCACCCTGCCTCTCGCCCAAAGATGCTGGGATAGGCTCCAGCCCCCCCACGACCCGAAAAAGATTAAGTGGAAGAAGATGGATGGATGGATGAATGGATGGGTTTGGCCTTGTCAAAACAAATTCAGAATTGAGCCAAAATGGAATAACGGCTCTGATTTTGTCAGTTGTTTTTGTTTTTGGTGATTTTTTTTTTGTTTATTGTTTTGGTCACAGTCCGAAGTGCGTTTCATATTTAGACTTACTTATCCTTTTTTTTTGTAACACATCAGATTTAGCTGTTGCTTTTGACAGTAATGTTTGTTTTATAGAAATTATCATATTGACTTTTCAATAAAGTTACACAATACAACTTGTTTTCATCACTACCAGCTCTTACTTCTGGCTGTGACCAAAACATCATAGCAGTCTGTCGGGGGCGACAATGACCGTTTCATTTAGGTCTGATCAGATTCCTCCATGCAGCTCTGTAATTCGTCTTCTGCTGCCAGAAAGTCCTGACCTTGTTAACCCGGGCGACGTCCGAGCCAGTATGAGTTGCTCTCTGACTGACCATTTCATGAAACTGCTTGCTATTTGAGTAAGTAATGAAATCAGATCCATTATCCCATTTTGGCTCAATTCCAATTTTATTTTGTCCAGGCCAAAATTATGTAACGGCTGTTTACAGTTCTTTTGTTTTCGTTTCAGAAACAAAATATTGAAAGAATTAGAAAAGCACTCGGAGAGCGCAGACCTCCGCCAAGCGCCACAGTTCCCCCGGTGATCTGGATCACCACCAAAATCTAATCATCTGTAGGATACCCCATTTCTGACAATCTCTGAAAATTTCATGAAAATCCGTCCATAACTTTTGGAGTTATCTTGCTAACAAACAAACAGACAGACAGACAAACAAACCAACGCTGATGAAAACATAACCTCCTTGGCGGAGGTAACAAAGAGTAGACAGATTAAGTGTAAACAAATCCCAATTTGAACTGATACTTTCTAAAACAATACTTTGCTGGATGTTTTGTTGGTTGCCAGCAGAGGGCACTTGGCAGATGTTTGCACTCTCTTCTCTCCAAGGAGGTAATGTGATCAGGGCAGCTTGTTTTTTGCCTGTTCGTTTGTTAGCAGGATTACGCAAAAACTACAGAACAGATTTTGATCAAATTTTCACCAGAGGTGGCCTTTGAGCTGCGGATGAACCCATTTGATTTTGGAGGTAATCCAAGAGGGCATACCTCTGCCAAGGCCCCATCTCTCAATGTTAAAGAAAGTGAAAAAGTGATCCAGAATGCACATCCTGAAACCGGAGCACCTCCAAAATCGAGACAGACAGACCATAGTGGAGGTATGCACTCTCTGACTACTAGGGATGGGCATAATTTACCGATTAACCGATAATTGATCATTAAGAATTTCACCGAGGAAGTTCATTTTCGTCGACAAACCGTTTTTTTTTTTTTTAAACAATCCGAGGTAGGCCTAGTGCACGGCCGTCCTCAAACAATGCAATGGCAACATTTGGGCACCAGGGGGCAACATTACACCATCGCCGTACCCTGGCGTGCCTCAGTTGATATATGCGGGCTTCCGTAGGGCAATCGCCAAATCATGAAGCGGTTACGGCGAAGTGTTGCGTGGGACCATTTCAATTTAAAAAATGACCAGGTGTACTGCAATCACTGCAATGCAGCATACAAATATACCTCATCGACAGGGTCCATGGAACACCCTTATTACGCGAAGAAACCGCCAACAGTGGTTGCGCGCTGAGTAATGGCGGTCGTGAAGATTCTTTTTTTTTTTTCAGAAACTTTATTGAGAAGGTCATGAAGATTCGGTGTACACACGTCGAGGGAAGCTGCAGGAGGCGGTGTAGTGGCTCGACGGGAAGACTATTTTGCACAAAATGGCACAAGAGAACAGCAAAAAGTTCTGCGCGGCTAGACTAAGTAACACGAGCGATAGAGCAATGAATGCGGTCTTCGTTTTTTGGGTGGCCGCTCGGCAGGGACAGAAGCTGGTAAAACGTCTCAGCCAATCAGCTTGCGAGATTCCCGAGGGCTCTCCGTGCTGATTCCTGATGTTCTAATGTAGTCTACCTGCCTTGTTACGTACCTAAAAATGTTAATGATTAACCGATTATTAATCATTAATTCTCCCGACAATCGGTGAAGAAAATTTCACCGAATGCCCATCCCTACTGACTACCCTCAAGTTTACTTTGTTACCTCTGTCAAGGAGATTATGTAATCAGGGTGGTTTGTCTGTTTGTCCATCCGTCTGTCAGCAGGATTACGCAAAAACTACTGGATGGACTTTGATGAAATTTTCACTAGGTTTAGCCCTTGGGCCAAGGATGAACCCATTACATTTTGGTGATGATCTGAGAGTGCATACCTCCATCAAGGACCTTGTTTGTATTTGTGCAGCAGGATTACACAAAAACTACTACATGGATTTGGATGAAATTTTCACCAGAGGTGGTCCTTGGGCTAGGTGATGATCCCAGAATGCATACAGCCACCAAAGCGCTTATCTTCGCACACAGTGTTAGCAAGAAACGCCGCTTGTCCAAAGTGTTTGGAGTTTTATTTTCATTACATCTTGGTTGCATAAGCTTGATTTTATTCAACCACCCAAACCAAAAAAAAAAACAACCATCCTTTCAGTGTGACAAGAGCCAAAACGTCCTAGGAGATGTCCATGCAATGGAGACTTCTGATGCAGGTAAACTGATTCAGCATAAAACCCCGACTACCTAAGTGCATTTATGATGTGGTTTATATTATTCTTGTAATATTTGATACAGAATAAAAAAATTGAAACTCAATCAGAGCTGCTGTTTATAAACTGAATTAATAAGAGAGTTTTTGTTTTGACTAAATATATTGAAGGTAAATAACGGTGGCCTGTGAAACTGTTCTTTATAAATTCAAAAGACAAAACAAAAATGTGTGATATTGTGAACAATATTGTTATTGTGAAAATCTGCAAAAAATATTGATATAATTTTTAAGCCATATTGCTCACCCCTACTGCATCATTTACATTTTTATTCTGCCAAATCATTTAACATTCAACAATACATTTACTATTATTCTAAAAGTTCAAAGAATGCAAATCATTTACACGTTTGTCCTCAGTTTCCAACAAACATACAGCATATAGGCTAGCCAGTGTTGTGCCAGTCTGCACTCAGCTTCCTCAAGTCCCCCCCCCCCCCCGAATGTACAAACTGACTCCAACAACTCTAACTGCAGCTGATGGTGGTATTTTTTTGAAATGTACTGCAACCTGACAGAAAAAGGTTCACTTTTTTGTTCTTCCTTCTATATACTAATTAAACAAGTATGCAATTATTACTGTTATTATGACAAAGCATTTGAAAGCCAAACTTTGTCATTCAAGCCAACTCTCAAGCTATACATGGCAATATATGCACAGTAGAGCAAAATTATGTTTCTCCTATCGATCCTGTTTACAGGGTCATGAGTAAACTGATTACAATCAGCTTTCTGGAGTTACCTGATTATTCAAACTGTCATGTAAACAGAGTAATTCGATTATCTTTATCGGTTTACTCCAGTAATCGGTTTACTCGTGACCATGTAAACAGGGTCAAAGGCTCATTAACGGTTTATGAGAAAACAGATTAACACACCTAGTTTATTTGCCCAGTAAACCGTTTACTCAGTGCATGTAAACACCATAAGCTGTTTATTACCTTTATCGGTTTACTCTAGTAATCAGTTTACTTGTGACCATGTAAACATGGTCCATGTAAACAGGGTCTTTAACTGACAAAGGTAATCAGTGAATGGTTGTCTGTCTCTCTGTGTTGGCCCTGTGATGGACTGGCGATCTGTCCAGGGTGTACCCTGCCTCTCGCCCAAAGATGCTGGGATAGGCTCCAGCCCTCCCGCGACCCGAAAAGGATTAAGCGGAAGAAGATGGATGGATGGATGGATGGTAATTGGATTACTCTGTTTACATGACAGTTTGAATAATCAGATAACTCCAGAAAGCTGATTGTAATCGGTTTACTCGTGACCATGTAAACAGGGTCACTGTTCATCACATCCTAGAACTGGAGGAATTGCTGCCATGCAAGGCACTGTCACAAGCATGTCTGTGAATTGTGGGAGGAAACCAGAGCACCCAGCGGACACCCATACAGCACAGGGAGAACATGCCAGCTCCAAAGAAATTACCACATGGTCTTGAACTGGGATCAAACCTGAGTTCAATCCCAGATCCTCTTGCTGTGAGGCTGCAGTGTTGACCACTGATCCACCATGCTGCCCCACTTACGAATATATGTCAAATAACTGTAGCACATTCGTTGTTCTGTGACATTTATTTCCTGTTTGTGCATTTGCATCAATGCCTCACTCACTTGTGGCTTTTAATTAAAAATACGAGCCACATCCCAATCAATTTAAAATATTCTGGATTAATTAACAAGCAGTTTATTCTTGCTGTAGGCACCCTTGTGTATGACAGGGACCACCAAAATAACGTTCACATTTTGAGAATTCAAGGAGTCGAGAAAAGTCTGCAGTGAGTTAAAGTGTAAGTACAAACTTATGAGTCTGTGTTGATATCATGGTTCATGTAACAAACACATGTACTCTACTGCAACTTAATAAAATCACAGGTGCCATGCTTCCATACTGTAACGTTGGGGCTGGGATGAGGGGCGGGGGAATTCTCCGGGCATGCTTTAGTTCCACGGGGTATTCAAAGATTGTTATTACCTCCGCCAAAGAGGTTATGTAATTGGGGTGGTTTGTCTGTCCGTCCGTCCGTCAGCAGGATTACGCAAAAACTACTGGATGGATTTTGATGAAATTTTCAGCAGAGGTAGCCCTTGGGCCATGGATGAATCCATTAAATTTTAGTGATGATCTGAGAGTGCATACCTCCACCAAGGACGTTGTTTTTATGTGTGCAGCAGGATTACACAAAAACTACTGCATGGATTTGGATGAAATTTTCACCAGAGGCGGTCCTTGACCTACAGAGGAACCCATAACATTTTGGTGATGATCCAAGAATGCATACCTCCACCAAGGCTCTTAACTTCTCACACTGTGTTAGCAAGAATCCTCCAAAACAAACCCATTACATTTTGGAGGTGATCCATAAGGGACGGAAGGAGCCTTGGCGGAGGTATGTGCTCTCTGAGTGCTTTTCTAGTTATTCTTGTGTTCTGCGCATTACTGGTGTACTGTTATAATTGTGTTATAAGTCTGGATAGGATAGTGTTGTTTTCCCTGTGTGTGAGAGATTATGTGTCTGTGTCACCCTGAGTGAGGTGAGTGTGTGTGAGAATGACCTCGCTTCTGTTCTGTGTAATTAGTCAGTGAAGAATAAATGCCTGTTACATTCCGAATCCTCTCTCATTATTGTGTGAACCCTTGAAACATCACACTGGTGTCAGAAGTGGAATTTTGAGAGATGGAAGCGAGGATCAAGGAAGAGATTCGACAGCTTGAGTGGCTCATCACCCAGATGGAGATGGTCAGCAGAGCAGACACGCCAGCCCCCAGAGCTACTCGCCGCAAAGAATGGGGAAGCGGACCGGATGAAGCAAACACATCCCATATCCCGCCTTTCTCAAGGCAGGACGAGGAGCGCCAGTGGGGGAGCTACGAGCCAGCGATCCCACTTTGGTCGAGGGCAGTGATCAACAAGGAGGCAACCGTCCCACTGACCCACCAACCAGCCAAGCTTTCCCGCTTTGGTGGTAAAACCTTGCTGGAAGACTATCTTGTCCAGGTTGAACTGGCTGCTACACTGAACAGCCGGACAGCCTGAAGAATATCACAGCTGGCCAGCGCTGTGATATTATATAGGTGTGATATTATATAAGTAGCCAGGGGAGCACTTCGGAGGCAGTTCGTGAGAGCGACCCACACTGACCACGCCCGGCAACAGCTGGCCAGCCACCGATGAGGCGACCAAGAAAAGCTGGAAACCTATGAAGCAAACGTCCGGCTGCTGACACAGTGTGGCTACCCAGATTTCAAGCCGGAGGCTGTGAAGGAGCGCACCCTTCAGAATTTCATCCGGAAGCTCCGCCTGGCCCGGCTCCAAGAACATGTCCGGAGTCACACCGCGAGCAGCTGGGAGACAGTTGTGGCAGAAGCGGAGCAGGTGGGGCCAATGCTGGAGTACGTGGCTGACGTGTCATCACCGAGGCAGAGAGCTTTCCAGGCCACGGCTGAGAGCAAGGACACGGAGTAACTGTGCCAGACTTCAAGCTGCACGGTTGGCGAGAGTACGACGGCGGCGTGAGGAGGGATGCTTCCACTGCAGGGAGCCAGGTCATGTCGCGCGCTACTGCCCTGCACCTACCCCGCAACAATCCGGCCCCTCGCCAGCGTTAAACTAGAGCAAGGTGGCACAGACAGGGACCTACCGCCTCTCACAGACATTTTCGCCAGTGAACTATCACCACGTCTAGGCCGACTTGGACATTCACCAGGCCTGTACCTGCAATGCGGCCTGGACACAATGCCAATCTGGGCCCTGATCGACACCGGTTCCATCATCATCAGTTCCGATCCGGGGCGCTGCCCGGTACAGATGAACTCAGACCACAGAGGTGGGAACCCACCAGACACTGCGTCACCACAGCCACCGGTGAGCGTGCCAGATTGGGAAGGCGATGAGTCCTTGTGGTGGGAGTGGCCAATCAGAACATGAACCACCCATTCTGGCTGGCTGACATCCAAGACCCCTGCATCATTGGACTAGATCTGCTCGCAGCATGGGGCGCAAAGATTGACACCACCAGCTCTTTTCTTCTTCTGGGGGCTAAGACCATCACGCTCTGCAGCAAGAGCCAGACGGGGAACCAGGGGACCTGCATGATCGAGGAGCCGTCAGCGCAGGCCGAGCTGAGGGGATTGCCGCCAGAGCCGACCACTGCAGCACCACCAGCACAAGTGGAGAGATCGTCATCGCCGCTAGAGACAGCAGCAAGGGGGCCACCAACAGAATAGATGGCCACGTCATCAGAAACCCAGCAGGCAGTCGAGAAGCTGTTTCAGCAGAGCTGCAGGGGGTTAGAGCTGGTGCAGAGACATCAGCTACGGGAGCTGCTGGACTGCTACGTTGACGTCTTTGCCATCAAGGATGAAGACTGCACACTAACCTGCTTGGGGCAGCACCAGATCAACACCGGTGAGACCAGGCCAATCCAGCTCTGCTCTCGCCGTCTGCCTTTTTCAAGGCGGGTGGTAGCAGAGCAAAAGATTCAGGAGATGCTGGAGGCGAGTGTCACTGAACTCTCCAACAAACCTGGGTGGCGCTGGTGGTTCTGGTCAAGAAGAAGGAAGATTCGTGGTGGTTTTGTGTGGACTATCAGCGCCTGAATGACATCACACATAAGGACTCCTACCCTCTGCCCCGCATTGACGACACGCTGGATTACGTCAGCTCCAGCTGGTTCAGCTCGCTTGACCTCCACAGTGGCTATTGGTAGGTGGAGCTGTCACCAGAGGCCCGCCAGAAAACAGCCTTCTCCATTGGACAGGGACTGTAGCAGTTCAAGGTGATGCTGTTTGGACTTTGCAATGCCCTGGCCACCATTGAACACCTGATGGAGCGAGTGCTGACCCAGACCCCTGCAGCTGCTGCATCGTTTATCTCAACAACCTGGTGGTTCACGCAGCTGATTTTGGTGGCGCCCTGTCCAACCTCCATGAGGTGTTGGATGCCGTCCGCCGGGCAGGGCTGCGGCTCCACCCCCCAGAAATGCCACCTGTTTCGGCGAGAAACCACCTTCCTGGGCCACGTTGTCAGCACTGCGGGAGTCGCCACTGACCCAGAGAAGGTTGCAGTGGTGACTGGTCCCACAGGACGTAGGAGAGCTGCGGAGCTTCTTTGGACTGGCCTCCTATTATAGGAGGTTTGTGAAGGATTTCGCCACCATTGCCAGCCCGCTGCATCAGCTGACACAGAAGGGCCGCACATTCGAGGGGACTGAGGACTGTGTTGCTGCTTTTTCCCGTCTCCACTCAGCGCTCATCGGAGCCCTGTGCTGCAGTACCCCGACCTGAACCGCCCCTTCATCGTGGACACAGACGCTAGCAACCAGGCCATCAGGGTGGTGCTATCCCAGATGGGAGAACATGGAGAGCAAATCCTCTCTCATTATTGTGTGAAACCTTGAAACATCACAATACTAATATTACGTGCAAAGTGCAAAGAATATTTCACAAGATATGCATTTTAATTTCAATATTTGTCTCCTGTACAGCAACTTCACATTTATAAAGAAATAAATATTTTTCTGAGATTTAAATTATAACAGCTGCCACCAACTTGATAAATCATATGACTACAAGAAAATTATTTGGCAACTCAACAGCAGTGGCCTTCATGAAAAATAGTGCTCAGTGCAGGCACAGTCCAATATGGTCAACCACTTTCCCCAGGTGAACATGACCATTTGTTAGACTGTTTTGAGTGAAAGAAGGTACTCTCGCCAGCCAGGCAGTCAAAAGAAAAACCTGCTATTGTGTTTTCCGTTCTCCGCACCAGAACTGTCACATCGCCTCATGTCTGGCCCTCCACCCCTCATTAGGGGGTCAAGGGAGTTATTGTTAAACTAAAGAGGCCCGAGCTTACACATTAGTGTCTTCGAGTGGGCAAAGAGGCAGGACAAAAGACAACCCTTGCTTGTCTCATCAGTCTTTGGATGTGAGGGGAAAATAGCTGCATATAAACATTAAGGATGGGAAAAAAAAAAACACCAACTCGGGTATGATTTTCAGGGAATGAGGTTGTCTGTTTAATTATCTGTATGTGTATCCACAGAAGCATCTGTCTAGCATGCCTGCCTGCCTGCCTGTTTGTTATCGTGTGCTGATCCGCTCACGCTAGAATGGGTGATGTACGTGGAATCTGGAGTAGTTTAGGTTTTCCTGGACGTGGCAGGTGTTTGCTAGGCAGACGCCATCAGATTAGTGCATGGGCACACTGTTTCCAAGAGGGGGTAGATATGCAAAGGGAAAACTGGAGGGTGGCAATTAAAGGGTTAAGGTTAAGGAGAATGTAATGAGTTAACACAATGGGGATAAAATCAGAGAGCTGAAGGCAACAGATGGGAATAAACGGGCCATCAGTAGCGAGGTAGCCGCCTCTACAATATGAGCTTATTCCTTTGTCATAGCAGTCTACTGTGTGTTTAATGTGTATTACATATCTGTGCTATCCTACTCTTGTACTGTATATGTTCTAGCCAGTGACTTTAGTTAATTCAATTTTAAACAAGGAAAATAATTTTGAACCCCCTCTTCCCTCCATCGTCCATGTACTCAGCTATTTTGCTTTCATCCCATAAACACTCACAGCCCACTTGAGGATCTGTAAAGTAATACAGATAGGAGAACATGTTGCTCTGGGGCATAACTCATTTCTTTTAGAATTCCTCGCTCCCTGTTTTTTTCCCTGTCTCTTTTCTTTGGCAGATGAATAGGCATGTCCAGTCAGCTGTCCTCACATTGATTCATCCTGATGTCCCAACCAGCTCAGCACAAACTCCCTATGGTCAGGGCCACTGATGCTGAGAGCATGTGTGCTATGATGTGTGTGTGCAAACTTGCATGAAAATATCCGCTGTCTGTTTGCTGTACTGCACGTTGGTGTGTTTGCTCAGTTGCAACCATGGGCTCGCTCTTTAAACACATAATAAACCTAAATACCTCAAAGAAAAAAACACCTGCAACAGCTTACAGATAAAATTCTATAATTGTAAAATACGTGAAAATGGCTGTATAGGTGTGTGTTCATGGATATGAGCTTGTTTGAATGTGTGTGTGTGTGTGTGTGTGTGTGTGTGTGTGTGTGTGTGTGTGTGTGTGTGTGTGTGTGCATATGCTGAAGTCATCCAAATATTCACATCCACAAGCCAGTGCCAACATACCCCTGACTGGAGATAGCATGTGACTGTCCTTATGCTAGTGTTCAAAGCCACAGTCACTCGCTAAGCTTCACCTCACGTCTACTGTTTTGTGTCCAATAATCCTGTCTGTTTCCACCGACTGCAAACACAACACAGGCATAAAACAAAAACGGCACACCGACTATCCATACTACCTTTGGTGCAAATGCAGCCTAAGCATACAGACAGGTCATTTTTTTTTTCAATATAATTATGCCTATATTCAGATATTTATTTCTCCAAATTCACAATACAAGAATCTGTTTCAGCCAAATGAACTGAGTACACACATTTAATCTGTAGTTCTAAAATCTCCACACAATAATCATAGCCTATTACATATTTCATTATTGCTTATTTGGATGTTCCCTATTTCTTCTCTTTTTAAAAACGGTCTACAAGTAAACTGATGCCCATCCTTTTCATCAATGTCTGCAAAGCACTAAATGTTGGCCACTATGCCAAATTCTGAATGGGCTACAGTTCATTTATTGGCTATGGCTGTCCTTAAAAACAAGGAGTTTCCAGGATTACAAAAGCACTCTTATTACCCACTGTCTTTATAATCTTGTTTGCTTTTAATAATTTCTGAAGGGACAATAAGCAATTTCCTTACATTTCTACATATATTACAATTTTTTTTAAAGATTACAGGTAATCTTTTAAAGTCAGTATAGGTCCCATTCACTGCCCTTTTCCCACATTCTGACAGCAACCACAGGTCTTAATGAAATGTTTATGACATATTTTGGTCAAACTGCCTTTAAATATTTAATTATCGCAGCATCATTGTGGATCATCTTTTGCAGCCTTACTCAGAACAGCTTGTTTCAGTGCATGTCTCTTTAAATTCCTTAGAGCAGTGTTTAACTCCATCCTCCCACTTACGTCACTATTGCTGATCTTAGCTGGCTAGCTCTTTGCTCTGGTAGCGAGCCTGAACTCACTAACGTAATTTTTTTTTTTCAAAGAATGAATAAAATAATGCATGATTGGTGGACAGGAGTATGTGGTTTCAGTGGTCGATGGGATATGACCGGTCCCTGGAGTACAAAAAGCACAGAACCATTCGAGAATGAGTGGCTGAACTACTAGCTTCAGCTAGCCGACTTATACAATGATGTCTATGACATATATGGTCAAGTGTTGGTAGATGAACAAGGATTTCAGTGGGAGTGAATAGAATTTATAGAAAATAGTGATCAAAACCGGCCAGATCAACAGTCAACCTGTCTGTCACCCCCTACCTGTCACCCCCAAACTGCTATCCATCATAGACAATCCTGATCACTCCCTCCAGCACACACTGGACAGACAGTAGAGCACTTTCTTCAGCAGACTGCTACAGTTCCGCTGCCGAACGGTCAGGTACAGGAAATCTTTTCTGCCACATGCCATTTCACTGTAAAATAATTCACTCTAATGTTGAATTTTGGTCATAACAATGCTGCAATACTGCACCTACAGTCTATTTGGTACCTCACATTTCACCCTGCGCCTTATAATCCTTCTTTGTACAGTCAGTACTATCCATAGATTCATAACAATCATCATCTATTTAACCTAGTAATAGCCTATCTAGTATAGAAAATTATTTAAGCATTTGTACTTCCCTGGGTAACTCCTTTTTCTATTATGATGTGTGTATTTCTGTTGGTTTGGGTCGTCTACTGTGTCGTGCTGCTGTTACACTGTAATTTCTCAGTTTGGGATCAATAAAGTACATCCATCCATCCATCTATCTATCTATCTGCTAATTCATGTCCTAATGCCATTGGACTGGCTGACGCCGACGGCCTAGTCAAGCTAATGCAAATCAATGTAGCATCATGGCGAAAATATAACAAAATAAGCCATAATGACATGAGATTACTGACTGGTGGAAACAAGGATACTTACTATGGTAACTGAAATCTAAAGAAAATATCAATATAAACCACACTTGGTAAGCCAGCTCCCTAGTAACACTGTTAGCTCTGAAGCTAATGTCTTGGCTGGACTCTCTGCCATCTACTGTACGTAAAAAGTGTTAAAAAGTTAAAAAGTGTTCCTTTAATCTGAGTAAGCTGGACTAGCCTGCCACAATTTCAATATCCAGCTTATTTTTTCCCATTAAAATCTGATGTGTTTTCAAAGTGTTCCCTTTATTTTTTTGAGCAGTATATTACTTGGATTCTTATTGATATCTGGTGAGAATCTCAGGTCAATGGCTCCATCAGAAATGTTTAATGAGAAAAATGATGATGTGTTCAATACTTATATTCCCCGCTGTATATTGATGTACCCATGTGCCTACAGAAGTTTGCAGCTATCTAGCACAACAAAAAGCATGCTCAACAGCATGGGTCACATAGAAAAAAATTGCTTTAATACAAAAATGAAAACTATAAATGCGTTTAAATGTGTTTGGTAAAAAAGCTTGAAAGTTACTGTCCAGCTACCTTGACTTCAGTTTGTTTATACTATTCTTAACCAGCCTGAACAAATATTTGTAATTACAAAAATTTGCTAATGCTGATGGTAAATTTATAATTGTTAGCGATAACACAGTAATAACAGTGTGAGTTGATTTTCTCAGATTAATGATTAAATCATTTCTTCAATCAGCCAGCAAGGCCTAAGTTGTGTGTGGCGGCGCCTTGCATGGCAATGGCCCCTCTGATTCCAGATGTGATTAACACTGACAAGACATCAAGTTGCTAGCTGTTAGCATGCGGCCTACCTATCTCCCGAGGGAATACTCACACATGATCTGCATTGTTATTTATGCAGCTCCGACGGCGAACGCTGGGACAGCGCGTGACGTCATCCACTCAGTAACTGGCAGGCTGCAGACAGAACACCCAGATGCTCTTCTCCTCATCACAGGTGATTTCAACCATATTTCACTGTCCCCAATTCTACCCACGCTCACCCAGTATGTCACATGCCCCACTAAAGACAATAAAACACTGGACTTATTCTATGCAAATACTAAGGAGGCATACACCTCATCACCACTCCCCCCACTCTGGAGATCGGATCACAACTTAGATAAGATAAGATAAGATAAGCCTTTATTAGTCCCACAGTGGGGAAATTCCAGGATTGCAACAGCACAGGGATAGCAACACTCAAAGCAACAATCAGAAGGCAAGAGAAAAAAACAAGAGCAGTGAGTATACATATGTACATATAAATATATATATATAGACACACAGTGCGGAGCATTGTAGCAAGATGGAATAAATATGAGTACATAAACACACAGTGCGGAGTATTGTAGCTAGATGGAATGAATATATAAATATATAAACAGTGCGGAGCATTGTAGCTAGATGGAATAAATATATAGATATATAAACACACACAGTGTGGAGCATTGCTGCTAGATGGAATGAAACAGCACAACCGTCTACTTAGTTATCCTACATGGTATGATTATGTACCCATACATATTCTCACCCTCCATAGCGACCGGTATTTTCCTAGTTGTATACCGGAGGGGACCATTGAGTAAGTCTATTGCGTCTTTTGCATTCAATACTATTAGGTTGTCACGTCTTTTTTGCTATCTCTGCGAGCAGCCCTGCTTAGGTTGTACAGTCTGACAGCCGTAGGTAGGAAGGACTTGCGAAACCTCTCGGTTGTGCACCTAGGATGATGTAGTCTGCTGCTAAATGAGCTCCTCAGTGCATTCAGTATGTCCTGCATAGGGTGGAACTCGGACTCCAGCAGAGATGACAGTTTAGCCACCATCCTTCTCTCTCCCATCTCCGGTGGCGCAGTGGTTTAGCACTGTGGCAGCACAGTTTTACCCTCGGCCGGGGGATCGCGGGGATCATGAGATCGTGGGTTCGATCCCAGCCCCCGACCAACAGTGAGCTGTGTGGAGTTTGCATGTTCTCCCCGTGTTGCGTGGGTTTACTCCGGGATTTCTCCGGTTTCCTCCCGCACACCAAAAACATGTAGGTTTAGGGCGCTCGCGCACGCAGCGACCAGCAGCCGGTGGCTTGTCACCAGACTGCAAACCAAGTCTACTTACGGGTACAAATAAGTAACAAAAAAAAAAAAAATAAATAAAAAATCTCCTCCACTGGGTCAAGGCGCTGCCCCAGGACAGAGCTAGCTTTCTTGATCAGTTTGTTCAGTCTCTTCCTATCGGCTGCTGTAATGCCACTGCCCCAGCAGACCACTCCAAAAGTGATGGCTGATGCCACCACCGTGTCATAGAATGACTTCAGCAGCGCCCCTTGTACACCAAAAGACCTGAGTCTCCTCAGTAGGAACAGCCTGCGCTGTCCCTTCTTGTAGAGTGCGTCGGTATTGTGTGACCAGTCTAGTTGGTCACTTGGTTCATCTCCTGCCGGTGTACAAACCCCTAGTACACAGACAACCTCCGGTCATGCGCACAGTGAAGTTATGGTCTGAGGAGGCAATGGACGCGCTAAAGGACTGTTTTGAAATCACTGCCTGGGAGCAGCTCTGCGATCCACATGGTGAGGACATCGATGGCCTCACTCACACCTTCACGGACTACATCGGCTTCTGTGTAGCCAACATCATACCCACCAAGACCATACGGTGTTGCTTGAACAACAAACCCTGGATCAACCATCCATCCATCCATCCATCTTCTACCGCTTTTCCGGAGGTCCGGGTCGCGGAGGCAGCAGTTCAAGCAGAGAAGCCCAGACTTCCCTCTCCCCAGCCACCTGCTCCAGCTCTTCAGAGGGGATACCAAGGCGTTCCCAGACTAGCTGGGAGACATAGTCTCTCCACCAAGTCCTGGGTCTGCCCCGGGGTCTCCTCCCAGTGGGACGTGCCTGAAACACCTCAAGTGGGAGGCGTCCAGGAGGCATCCTAATCAGATGCCCATACCACCTCAACTGACTCCTTTCAATGTGGAGGAGCAGCGGTTCTACTCTGAGCCTCTCCCGGATGACTGAGCTCCTCACCCTATCTCTGAGGGTGAGTCCAGCAATCCTACGGAGAAAGCTCATTTCAGCCGCTTGTATCCGCGATCTCGTTCTTTCGGTCATTACCCAAAGCTCGTGACCATAGGTGAGAGTAGGAACGTAGATTGACTGGTAAATCGACAGCTTTGCCTTAGAACTAAGCTCCCTCTTCACCACAACAGACCGGTACAACGTCCGCATCACTGCAGATGCTGCTCCAATCCGTCTGTCGATCTCTCGCTCCATTTTCCCCTCACTCGTGAACAAGACCCCAAGATACTTAAACTCCTCCATTTGGGGCAGGAGCCTGTCCCCAACCCGGAGAGGACAATCCACCTTTTTCCGGCTGAGGACCATGGACTCGGACTTGGAGGTGCTGATTCTCATCCCAGCCGCTTCACACTCAGCGGCAAACCGTCCCAGCAAGAGCTGTAGGTCATTGCTGGATGAAGCCAACAGGACAACATCATCTGCAAACAACAGAGATGAGATCCTGTGGTCACCAAGCATGACACCCTCCATTCCCTGGCTGCGCCTAGAAATCCTGTCCATAAAAATTATGAACAGGACCGGTGACAAAGGGCAGCCCTGGCGGAGTCCAACTCTCACTGGGAATGACTCCGACCGAGTGTTGGCAATGCGAACTAAACTCTCACAACGGTCGTACAGAGACCGAATAGCTCGTAACAACAAGCCCGATACCCCATACTCCCGAAGCACCCCCCACAAAAATCCACGAGGGACGCGGTCAAATGCCTTCTCCAAGTCCACAAAACACATGTAAACTGGTTGGGCAAACTCCCACGAACCCTCAAGAATTCTCGAGAGGGTAAAGAGCTGGTCCGATGTGCCACGGCCAGGACGAAAACCACATTGCTCCTCCTGAATCCGAGGTTCGACCAACGGCCGGACTCTCCTCTCCAGTACCTTGGCATAGACCTTCCCAGGGAGGCTGAGGAGTGTGATCCCTCTAAAGTTGGAGCACACCCTCCGGTCCCCTTTTTTGAAGAGAGGAACCACCACCCCGGTTTGCCATGCCAAAGGCACTGCCCCCGACCTCCACGCAATGTTGCAGAGGCGTGTCAACCATGACAACCCAACAACATCCAGGGCCTTGAGGTACTCGGGGCGAATCTCGTCCACCCCCGGGGCCCGGCCACCAAGGAGATTTTTAACCACCTTGGCGACCTCAGCCCCTGTGATAGGCGAGTCATCCCCCTCGTCCCCAAACCCTGCTTCCTCTGTGGAAGGCGTATCAGTGGGATTGAGGAGATCCTCGAAGTATTCCTTCCACCGCCCGACGATATCCCCAGTTGAAGTCAACAGTGTCCCATCCGCACCATACACAGTGTGGACGGGGAGCTGCTTTCCCCTCCTGAGCCGCCGAACAGTTTGCCAGAATCTCTTTGAAGCCGACCGAAAGTCTTGTTCCATGGCCTCACCGAACTCCTCCCATACCCGGGTTTTTGCTTCAGCAACCACCCGAGCTGCACTCCGCTTGGCCTGCCGGTACACCTCAGCTGCTTCGGGAGTCCCACAAGCCAACCAAGCTTGATAGGACTCCTTCTTCAGCTTAATGGCCCCCCTCACCACTGGTGTCCACCACTTGGTTCGGGGGTTGCCACCACGAGATGCACCGACCACCTTGCGGCCGCAGCTCTGGGCTGCCGCTTCAACAACAGAGGTGGAGAACATGGCCCATTCAGACTCCATGTCTCCAGACTCCCTCGGAATGTGGTTGAAGTTCTTCCGGAGGTGGGAGTTGAAGACCTCCCGGACAGGGGCCTCAGCCAGACGCTCCCAGCACACCCTCACTATACGTTTGGGTCTACCAGGTCTGAATGGCTTCCTCCCCTGCCATCGGATCCAACTCACCACCAGGTGGTGATCAGTTGACAGCTCTGCACCTCTCTTTACTCGGGTGTCCAAGACATACGGTCGCAGGTCTGATGATACGATAACAAAATCGATCATCGACCTGCGGCCTAGGGTGTCCTGGTGCCAGGTGCACATATGGACACCCTTATGCTTGAACATGGTGTTCGTTATAGACAGACTGTGGTTAGCACAGAAGTCCAATAACTGAACACCACTCGGGTTCAGATCGGGCAGGCCGTTCCTCCCAATCACCCCCCTCCAGGTTTCACTGTCGTTGCCCACGTGCGCATTGAAGTCCCCCAGTAGGACAATGGAGTCTCCAGGAGGAGCACCCTCCAGCACCCCAGTCACAGACTCCAAAAAGGGTGGGTACTCTGAAACATCATTTGGTGCATAGGCACAAATGATGGTCAGGACCCGTTTCCCAACCCGAAGGCGCAGGGAAGCAACCCTTTCGTCCACCGGGGAAAACTCCAATATAGAGGCAGCAAGGTGGGGCGATACAAGAATACCTACCCCTGCTCGTCGCCTCTCGCCCGGGGCAACTCCAGAAAAGGCCTGGATCAACCCTGAGATAAAAACACTTCTGAGAGAGAAGAAGAGGATCTTCAGGTCGGGGAACAGGGAGATGCTGAAGTCCGTACAGAGGGAGCTGAGGAGGAAGATCAGAGAAGGCAAGGACAGCTTCAGGGAGAAGATGGAGGACAAGCTGCAACAGAGCAACATCGGCGGGGTCTGGAGAAACCTTAAAATCATCTCTGGGCTCCAGAATACCTCCCCCCAGGCCACAGGGGGCAGGGAGTGGGCGAACAATCTGAACCTGTTTTTAATAGGTTTGACCAATCGCCCCCCCCCCCCCGACTGCATAACAACCACTGCTGCCTCTAAAGTCATTGAGAACTGCTGTCCACACCCCAATCCACCAACACCCCCCACTCCTAGCACATAGCCCCCCAACCTGACCCTCACTAAGACCCAGGTGAGGACGGAGCTGAGGAAGATCAAGGCGAGGAAGGCCTCGGGACCGGACGGCATCAGCGCGAAGCTCCTCAAGTCCTGTGCAGACCAGCTGTGTGGGATTGTGGAGCACATCTTCAACCTGAGCCTGAAGCTGGGGAGGGTACCACAGTTGTGGAAAGCATCTTGTGTGGTACCTGTACCAAAGACTTCCCACCCCAAAGATCTGAACAGCTACAGACCAGTGGCCCTGACATCTCGCATGATGAAGACCCTGGAGAGACTGCTCCTTGCTCACCTCCGACCCCTGGTGGGACCAGCGATGGATCCACTCCAGTTCGCCTACCAGCATGGCATTGGGGTGGAGGATGCAGTGATCTTCCTCCTTCACCGTTCTCTGTCCCACCTAGAGAAGCCCGGGAATGCGGCGAGGATCATGTTCTTTGACTTCTCCAGTGCTTTCAACACCATCCAACCGATGATCCTGAAGGACAAGCTGCTGTGCGCAGGGGTGGACCAGCACCTGTCATCATGGATCCTGGACTACCTCACTAACCGGCCACAGTTTGTGAGAACCTGAGATTGTGTGTCCGACACGATCATCGGTGGCACGGGGGCCCCCCAGGGAACGGTTTTGGCTCCCTTCCTGTTCACCCTTTATACTGCGGACTTCTCACACAACACAACATACTGCCATCTACAGAAGTTCTCTGACAACTCTGCGATCGTTGGCCTCATCTGCAACGGAGATGAAGCTGAGTACAGAGGACTTATCCAGGACTTCGTGGACTGGTGCCATCGGAACTGCCTCCAGATCAATGCGAGGAAAACTAAGGAGCTGGTGGTGGACTGCCGCAGGCATGGACAACCCCTCACAGCACCAGTAAACATACAGGGAACAGACATCGAGATGGTGACATCCTACAAGTACCTTGGTGTTCATCTGAACAATAAAGTAGACTGGTCACACAATACCGACGCACTCTACAAGAAGGGACAGTGCAGGCTGTTCCTACTGAGGAGGCTCAGGTCTTTTGGTGTACAAGGGGCGCTGCTGAAGACATTCTACGACACGGTGGTGGCATCAGCCATCACTTTTGGAGTGGTCTGCTGGGGCAACGGCATTACAGCAGCCGATAGGAAGAGACTGAACAAACTGATCAAGAAAGCTAGATCTGTCCTGGGGAAACACCTTGACCCAGTGAAGGAGATAGGAGAGAGAAGGATGATGGCTAAACTGTCATCTCTGCTGGAGTTCAAGTCCCACCCTATGCAGGACATACTGAACGCACTGAAGAGCTCATTTAGCAGTAGACTACATCATCCTAGGTGCGCAACCGAGAGGTTTCGCAGGTCCTTCCTACCTACGGCTGTCAGACTGTATAACCTAAGCAGGGCTGCTCACAGAGATAGCAAAAAAGACGTGACGACCTAATAGTATTGAATGCAAAAGACGCAACAGACTTACACAAATGGTCCCCTCCAGTATACAACTAGGACAATATCAGTCACTACGGAGGGTGACAGTATGTATGGGTACATATTCATACTATGTAGGATAACTAAGTAGACAGTTATGCTGTTTATTCCATCTTGCTACAATGCTCCACACTTTGTATATATATTTATATATTTATGTGTACGTATGTATATTCACTGCTCTTATTTATATTTTTCATGTCTTCTTAATTATTGCTCTGAGTGTTGCTATCCCTGTGCTGTTGCAATCCTGGAATTTCCCCATTGTGGAACTAATAAAGGCTTATCTTATCTTATTGTAGATAGGAGAAATGTAATTTTGTTCTACTGTACATGATTGGCTATATGGACTGAATGATAATCAAGCTGGCTTCTTCTAAAAAACAGTATTGCAGATTTTCAACTTTAACTGAAACCTGAACAGCCAAATCAAAAGTTGTGAGAAAAGCGTCAAAACCAGATTAAGAGAAAGTGATAAAAAATGACTCAACTGAACTCTCAACATTCGTAGATCTGTTTACGTGTTGGCACAAACATCTCTATCCCACCACAGCTGGATTATCCATTTATAGCTTGCAAGTCACTTGCGGTATTACTGAAGGCCTATGGCGTTCCTAGAATGATTTAATTACATGAAAAACAGTGAAGCAGCACAGTGCTGTGGGTGGACTGCCTAACATACCTAAAAGATTAGACAACCATGAGCTCAACAGTCTAAAGCATGTACAAACTTGCTCACATTGGTGCCCATCCCCCTCTTTGGCCATCTCTGCACTTGGTTACACAACATATACAGGGATTACACTTCGTTGCATGAGATGGACTGCTCGGTGAGTGGCCTTTTATCCTGGATGCTCCTTAGTGTATGAAAGAGACATTCATGACATGATAAATGGAAGATAGCATGGGCTGTACCTGTGGTGGAAAGACAAAAGTCATCACACCAAGACGCAGATGATAGAAAGAAGCTGAACAATGCCACAGACAGCAGAGAGGCAAAGATGAAAAGATTGGGATTTGTTGGGTTATTTTAGGGGAATGTTAGGGAGCATCATTTATGTTAATTTATCTCTTGTGGTCAGTCTGAGGATTCATTATGGACTCTTTTCAGTGTGGATTGGCTAGTGTGGGAGACACTGGAGTATAATCTGCTGGCATTAACTTGCTCTCTAAAAAAAGCACTCTCGACAGGGATTAGATTATCATGGCAAGGTCAACTCAGACTCACTGACAGTCTCACTTTATGTCTCTATCACTCTGGTTTGTGTCCCTTACTTCATGATTATTTTCTCATCATATCCTCCAGTATAAATTCAGAGATGGGTTTCAGTTTCACCTAATGTAAAAAGAGTAATAAATGAACAGACTGTACAGAAAAAGTAAAAGAAATTAGGTTAACTACACACAGTAACTGAAAAAACATGAAGAGGGAGCTGTAGTGTTTTGCGTTTATAAATCATAAAATCTTTCTAATACATGATGGGCCATCACATGCTTACTTTTAGGTAATTACCTACAGTGCCTGAAAACTGGCATCAGTTTCAGTTTAAACTTCAGAAAAAAGTACTGTTTAAGTTCTTTTAATGCTCATCTTTGGACCCTGAACTATTTCATATTACTCCCTCTCCCAAAACAGAAACTTATAACACTTGGGTACAGTTTAAGAGTGCATCTGATTATCCCCTAATTGTTTCATTATGTTTTTTTGTTTTTGTTTTTTTTTTTTGGGGGGGGGGGTCAATTAATTCTCCAAACTCTATATTGATATTTCAAAATGAAAATCCACAGCTAAACTTTATCAATGATTCTTGTGATGTGTCCTGGTTTTGGTGCTACTCTTTTTGTGATAATCCATGTTGAGGAACCTTCATCGGATTCAATTTACAGGATATGTGCATGTTGATTTATTAAAACACAGAAGCAATTTCCCATTTCCTGTTATGATTAATGTAAGGATTGAAGAAGGGTAAAGTGATACCTGCTTCGCGATTTTACCCTAGAGCAAAAGAACGACAGCTGGCAGGAGGGTCTGGATTAGGTTTCCCAGAGGGGTATTGCATCTTTTACACTGCCACTTCTTTGGAGTAGAATGGGCTAATAGTAACCTGATTCCCTCAGACCCATCCAATCTCGTCTCCCTCTGTCTCAATGGGACCAAACAGAAGGGATCTGTGAGCGCCTTACTCATCCCTCCCATCTTCCATCTGGACGTTGTGCCAGTATTTGCACTCCAGTTCCTCTGCTGGAGACTTAAAGGGCAAGTTCTTCTAATTCAGTCAACTCAAATTGTTTTTAGTCATCCAAATCCAGTTTGTACTTTGAAATATCTACTTTTTGCCTTAAAAAATCTTCACTACAGTATAACAAACCAAATCAATCATAGCATGTTTTGAGTAACATTTGAATAAACAATTGCTGTGAAACTGAGAAAAACTGCAAACTGTTACCATTCTTGAAAGGTTTTAAACATTAAATTGATTAAAAGTTAAACTCTTTTTTTAACAGAATATTTTGACAACCCTTAATGTAAGAACTGTGAGTTCATTAAATTGCAAATATGCCTATTAATACTTTAGTATGTAGGTTTACGAACACAGAGACTTGGAAATTTAGCTAAATATAAGCTTTTCCACTGTATCTAATGTAGTATAATGAAAGTTTAAAAAACATTTTTTATTTAAAACACTGAAACTGGAAAAACTTTGAAAAACTTTTTTTAGTGCTGTCAATCAAAAAAAGTATTTAATTGTGATTAATCTCTGGATTCCCACATTTAAAGGCGATAGAGATGACAGTCTGACTTCCTGGTCAGAAGGTGTCACACTTACTCTTGCCCCAGCTGTATCAATCCTGTTATGCTATTGGCTGTGACCGGCTGTGACATCCTTACCGGCCACAGATATATATAAACTAGATAGGACACAGCTAGTTGCCAGGCTAGTCACTTAGCTTAAAGAGCTGGGCAATATTTTGATACTTTAAAACATATTGATATATTTTCACCCATGACACAGGACAACCCAGTATTGTTACCTCCACCAAGGAGGTAATGCAATTGGGGTGGTTTGTCTGTCTGTCTGTTTGTCCGTCCTCCCGTCTATCTGTTTGTTAGCAGGATTACGCAAAAACTACTTGATGAAAATTTCACCAGAGGTAGGGTAGCCCTTGGGCCAAGGACAAACCCATTAAATTTTAGTGATGATCTGAGAGTGCATACCTCCACCAAGGACATTGTTTGAATTTGTGCAGCAGGATTACACAAAAACTACTGGATGGATTTGGATCATATTTTCACCAGAGGTGGTCCTTGGGCTAGAGAGGAACCCATAACATTTTGGTGATGATCCGAGAATGCATACCTCCACCAAGGCTCTTATCTTCTCACAGTGTGTTAGCAAGAATCCTCCAAAACTACTGGATAGACTTTGTTGCAATTTTCACCAGAACTGGCTCATGGCCTACACATGAACCCATTACATTTTGGAGATGATCCATGACAGACAGAAGGAGCCTTGGCGGAGGTATGCGCTCTCTGAGTGCTTTTCTAGTTTGTATCTGTACTCTGTTTTCTCCCTTCCATCTGTACCCCACTTCACCCCACTCCACTTCCACCTCCACCTCCTTCTCAGAACACATAACACCCACCCTGACCCGCTAATTCCAGACCTACACCCAACTAAATGATGGCTGTCAAAAAAAATTGCCTTTACAGAGCATTTGCCCCCAACATGTTTTGCTTTACGGGGGGGCAATTGGTGTGTCCGTCCCTGCATCTACCCTGGCTTGCCGGCGCTGCAGAAGGGAATGGGCAGGGCAAGGCCACAGCCCGAGGCACCATTGCTGTGGCATCCCGCCCAGGAAGGCACCTAGTTTGTAAGCCTCCTATCTCTAGACCAGCTACAGTCTACAGTTTCCCCAAGACCACACCAGGGAACATGCAACGTTGCAGGCACTGTCTGATTTCTTACGAGCTGGAAGCTCAACCCGGCAGGCCTGGTTGCTATAGTCTCACCATCCAAGAGTTTAAATGTAAATGCTATGATTATGTTGAATCCGTAAATGGTTTTTTTTTTTTTTAAGTATTTTTCCATCAATATATAATTTTTTGAAGAATATTAAAACTTCAATCCTGCACCTTTCAAAACATTTTGTTGAATTTTGTTGAAATTTTTTTCACAAAAATAATGTCTTACTGCGACCCGAAAAGGATTAAGCGGAAGAAGATTTTTTTTTTTTTTTTTTGTTACTTATTTGTACCCGTAGGTAGACTTTGTTTGCAGTCTGGTGACAAGCCACCGGCCGCTGGTCGCTGCGTGCGCGAGCGCCCTAAACGTACATGTTTTTGGTATGCGGGAGGAAACCGGAGAAATCCCGGAGTAAACCCGCGCAACACGGGGAGAACATGCAAACTCCACACAGCTCACTGTTGGTCGGGGGCTGGGATCGAACCCACGATCTCATGATCCCCGCGATCCCCCGGCCGAGGGTAAAACTGTGCTGCCACAGTGCTAAACCACTGCGCCACCGTGTAGCCCAGAAGAAGATGAATGAATGAATGAATGTAACAAGAGATGACATGAAACGGTTGGAAAGAAATGACAGAGCCATGCTAAGAAGGATGTGTTGCATTAAGGCAGATGATGATGTCAGCTACAACAGTCTCTGCAGTAGGCTTGGGCTAGTCCCTGTGGAGCTCGACATGCGTTACGACGCCTCCGCTGGTTCAGCTATGTTCACAGAAGTAGTATTACTACTGGACACATTGTAGATCTGCCAGTGGAGGGTTCCAACAAGAGAGGGCGCCCACGTAAGACCTGGGAGGAAACCGTTAAGCGAGACCTGAAAGAATGGGGTTTTACTGCTGGGGATGCCCTCCACAGAGACCTCTGGAGAAGAAAGCTACGGGCACATCGTGCAACGTCCATTATGTCTACTTAGGATGTTAAGGACATTAATAGGATAGTAGTAGTAGTAGGTCATCTTTAAGATAAGATAAGATAAGCCTTTATTAGTCCCACAATGGGGAAATTCCAGGATTGCAACAGCACAGGGATAGCAACACTCAGTGCAATAATTAAGAAGATAAGAAAATAAGAGCAGTGAATATACATATGTACACATAAATATATAAATATATCTACACAGTGTGGCGCATTGTAGCTAGATGGAATAAACAGCATAACCGTCTATTTAGTTACCCTACATGGTATGAATATGTACCCATACATATTGTCACCCTCCATAGTGACTGATATTGTCCTAGTTGTATACTGGAGGGGACCATTTGTGTAAGTCTGTTGCATCTTTTGCATTCAATACTATTAGGTCGTCACGTTTTTTTACTATCTCTGCGAGCAGCCCTGCTTAGGTTATACAGTCTGACAGCCGTAGGTAGGAAGGACCTGCGAAACCTCTCGGTCGCGCACCTAGGATGATGTAGTCTACCGCTAAATGAGCTCCTCAGTGCGTTCAGTATGTCCTGCATAGGGTGGGACTCGGACTCCAGCAGAGATGACAGTTTAGCCACCATCCTTCTCTCTCCCATCTCCTCCACTGGGTCAAGGTGCTGCCCCAGGACAGAGCTAGCTTTCTTGATCAGTTTGTTCAGTCTCTTCCTATCGGCTGCTGTAATGCCGTTGCCCCAGCAGACCACTCCAAAAGTGATGGCTGATGCCACCACCGTGTCGTAGAATGTCTTCAAGAGCACCCCTTGTACACCAAAAGACCTGAGTCTCCTCAGCAGGAACAGCCTGCGCTGTCCCTTCTTGTAGAGTGCGTTGGTATTGTGTGACTCAAATTAATCACACTTTTCCCCATCTAGTCTAAATTTTAGCTCTGATAACTTATTTAAGGTTTTAAAAAGTAAAAACAAATAATTCAAAATAGGATTGCACAATTTCAGAAAATTATTATGGCCCCATATATTGTGATTTGTGATGCAATTTTGATTATATTTTTATGTTTTTTAAACATACTTTCATGAGTCTACTAGCTTTATTAGCAAGGATAATGTAAATTATCATTTTGAAATGTTTGTTTCTCAACTGAAATATTAAATTGCATCAAAAATAAACAAAAGCATAAGTTTGTATAGTAGTGTTTCCTAAATAACATTTATATTAATAATTAAACTGAAACTGCAGCATTTTGTGTGATTATATGTATGTTGGGCCTGTGATCAGAAGGTTGCTGGTTCGCATGCTGCTATCGGCACCTTGTCTAACCCATTTTAACTGGAGTGGTGGCCTAGAGGTAGAACATCCGTCCCCAACCAGGAGGTCATGAGTTTAAGTCCCAGCTGGGTCATAACAAAGACCATATTAAAAAAATTGTACTTCCTGCCTTCTAGCTTGGTGCTCAGCAAAAACAGAATGGAGGAAGGAAAGTCGGTTACGTAGCCACAGGGGGTGCTCCCTGTGCCGATCCCAAGCTTGGAAAAATGGGCAGGGTTGCGTCAGGAAGGGGATCTGGCGTAAAAATCCTTGCCAAATCGATATGCGGATCATGTTGATATAAGGTGATGATATGCTGTGGTGACCCCAAAAGGGAGCAGCCAAAAGCAAAATATATATAAGTAATTGAAGAGACTGACATTTTAATTGCAATTCAATTAACTGTGACCCCTGATAAACACAACTTCACAAAATAACAAACACAAGAAAAACTTCAGGCAAGATTCAAACAATATTCACTCAGTTCAAAGCAAGAATGAGCACAGAAGAAATCAATCTGGTTTGGTGTGACTATATGTTAAAAAGGAGAAGGGTGCTTTCTGTGGCCACAAATTCCTTTTTTCATCACTTATAAGCTGGATTGTGAAAGTCTGTATTTTATGTTGTTTTATCCAGCAACTAAATGCCACATGGCACTGTTCCAGTGTTCAACAATGTCTACAATTTTTAAAAAAACATCAGAGTTATGATTTTTGGCCCTACTGGCTTTAAATAGTTTGGTGCTGATTTTTTTTTACACTTTTTGCAGGCCATAGACTGCTGCAGGCAGTCACTTAACCCATTCTTTCCTCACCGAGTCCCCTCTTTTCTTCAGGATATGCTGTTTGAACAGGGTTGATGGGGATTGGCTGATGGCTGCAACTGGGTTGGAGGTCGAGGGTCGCCATCAGGGTCACAATAGTCACATGTCAAGAAAATAGCAACATTAAACTGGGGTTTACATTAACTCATTATTAATCTGCTGACTCTGACAGCACTCATTTTTAAATGAATGAAAATACTTTAATATTTATTATTGTAAAAATTGTATATTTTGTGTTAGTTTTGTATTCTTTTGATTTGCTTATCATGGCACAATAACTATAAATACAGCGGGGAAAATAAGAATTGAACATGTCAACATTTTTCTCAGTAAACATATTTCTGATGTTGCCATTGACCTGAGATTTTCATCAGTAACAACCATCATCATAGCAGTCTGTCGGGGTGACAATGACTGTTTCATTTAGGTCTGATCAGATTCCTCCACGCAGCTCTGTAATTCGCCTTCTGCTACCAGGAACTCCTGACCTTGTTAACCTGGGCGACATCCGAGCCGGAATGAGTTGCTTTCTGACTGACCATTTCATGAAACTGCTTGCAAAGTATTTGAGTACTGCTAGCTTTTGCTGGACTAGCGACACATTCTTGGCAGATAAGAGGTATTATCAATGGCAAGGACAGGCCAAGACAAACGGACTCCAGTATCTGTTGCAGTGACTGACCAGATGATAGGTTTGTTTATCTCTGCTCTTTGTGTAGTGCATGTCACGATGCACCGACTGGCAAAAGTCCACCACAGACCTTGCGACAGATGTGCTTATCTGCCAGGATGTCCAGTCTCACCCCGTGTAACTGGGAGTGGTCCACCAAAGACCTGGTTTTACCCACAAGGTGTTTTTCTCCCTCCGAGATGCGCAAGATCCATACATACAAAGAAATCAAGGCAACTGTGTTCACAAAACAAGCGATATTTAATAAAGTGGAATGGCACAGGCATGTTCTCCCCATGTCTGCGTGGGTTTACTCCAGGATTTCTCAGGTTTCCTCCCACAGGCCAAAAACATGCAAGTTAGGTTAATTGGCATCAAACTGGGGATTCTAAATTGTCCTTAGGTATGACTGTGAGAGTGAATGTTTGTCTCTCTCTCTGTGTTGGCCCTGCGATGGACTGGCGATCTGTCCAGGGTGTACCCTGCCTCTCGCCCAAAGATGCTGGGATAGGCTCCAGCCCCCCCGCGACCCAAAAAAAGGATTAAGCGGAAGAAGATAAATGGACGGATGGATGGATGGATGGATGGAATGACACAGGCAATAAGTATTGAACACATGAATCGAAAGAGGTGCAAAAAGGCATCGAAAGCCAAGAAATCAGCTGAAATCCATCAGAATTTAGGAATCCATCCCATCCCCCATCAGTGCAAATTAATTTCAGCTGGTTAAGTCCAGACTGATAGCCTTTAAAAAGGTCTGTAAATATCAGATTGTCACACCACAAAGAACTCATGATGGGTAGAAGCACAGAGCTCTTTCTAGACAAGGGGTCACCAACTAAAACTGCAAGAGGTGCAATAAGTCGGTCCTCCTCCCCAGCCGAGGTCCGAACTAGGTGTGGGAATCTTTAGGCACCTCATGTTTCGATTATGACTCAGAACTCCGACTTGATTCTAAAACCATTCTCAATGCATCTTGACGCATTTTTTTCTATTCAAGATTTTTCCCTCCCACTGTGTGACAACTTGGCCCTTTTAAAGCAAAGTATTTGCAATGACCTATGAATTTACTTTCAACATCTTTTATTAAAACAAATGGAAGAGAAATCTGGCACATGGTGGGCAGTGGTGGCCTAATGGTTATGGATGTGGACTGGTGAGCGGAGGGTCACTTGTTCGATCCCTGGACCGGCAGGATTAGATCTGGGTGGGACAGATAACATAGCAGTGTTTTCCCCACCCTCCTTAACCCCACTGTGGTGCCCTTGAGCAAGGCCCTTAACCCCAACTGCACCAGTATAGCTGCTCAGTGGCCACAGGTCAGTCTGTGGTTGTACTGGGCAGCTTCCTGGTGTGAATGTGTGAGTGTGAACAGGGCGTCCTTGAAAAACAGAGGTTTCCTCTCAATGGAACTGCCCTGTATAAATAAAGGTTAAATAAAAAACATGGACAAATTTATCTCAAAATGTGCTTTAAAGAACTGCCATCATTTCACTGACATTCTTTCAGAAGACCTCAGCTGTCTCCAGGCAGGCCAATATCATTTAACTTGCTTTCACACATTATTTTATTAAACTCACGTTTTAGCTGGTTTTAGCTCTATATTAATTTTTAAACAAAAAAATATTAAAATGAATTCCTTGTTCAATTCAAACTAAATGTAACATAAAATTTTATAATACAGGAGAACACTAAATGTGTTTGTTGACTTCAAATAGGTAGATCTAAAATTTTCAAATCAATTAAAATCCTAAAAATGTTTTACTGGCAAACACAAACTAAATTGTATTGCATTTTTTTTAAAAATTAATATCTAAAAAAAAAATCACAAAAAGTCCATCTCTATACAGTATTTTGAGTGCAGAAAAAAAACTGTTTCAAACTAAGACAAAAAAAAAAAGAGGGACACAAAATATAATTCCAGGACACAAGATGTAATTCCACATGGGCAGTGCGGTGATGGAGTGGTTAGCGCTGCGGCAGCACAGCAACTCCCCCTTGGCTGGGGGATCCTGGGTTCGATCCCAGCCCCCAACCAACAGTGATCTGTGTGGAGTTTGCATGTTCTCTCCGTGTCTGCGTGGGTTTACTCCGGGATTTCTCCGGTTTCCTCCCACAAGCCAAAAACATGCAAGTTAGGTTAATTGGCATCAAACTGGGGATTCTAAATTGCCCTTAGGTATGACTGTGAGAGTGAATGGTTGTTTGTCTCTCTGTGTTGGCCCTGTGATGGACTGGCGATCTGTCCAGGGTGTACCCTGCCTCTCGCTCAAAGATGCTGGGATAGGCTCCAGCCCCCCTGCGACCCGAAAAAGATAAAAGCGGAAGAAGATGGATGGATGGATGGATGACAGAATTCCTTGACATTTTTTGACAAACTCTGTTACAGCATGGATGGAGCTGTAACTCCATGGTTATAGGGAGAGGGGAGGTGGAACTTTTTATGTTCATTAACACATGGAGCTTTAACAAAGTTTTTAAGTGATACCGGAGGCTACAAAAGGGCCTCCATAACCAGTGACCTCACCCCTGCATCCCAGCATGAACTACTCTCTGCAAAATAGAGGAAGAAGGTAAATGCATTCAATTTCACAACAGAGTTTCTTTCTGTGGGTACAGACCTGAAACGGTCTGTCTGGGGTGGATGTCCTGGCTGTTGGCCTTGTGTGTGTGTGTGTGTGGGGGGGGGGGGGGGGGGGGTTAACAAATCTGATTTTGCTACCTGCTGACTCTATGGACCGGTTGGGGCCTCAGAGTCTCTGCAGAGAGTGGCATTCGTGGGACAGCAAAGAGGGAAGTCTGCAGCAGGAGGACAGCGTCCAAGGGCTCATGCCATAATCTGTCAGGCGGTCGCTGATGCAGCAGTTCAGTTCTGCTTTTTCTGCTTTTTTCCCACCAAAATAAGACGATCTCCCTTTTCCCCAAATTGTATCAAAAGGCTTCAGGGTCCAGATCCGGACTGGAGTCCGCCAGTTGGTGACCCCTGCTCTAGACCTTCACAACCTTGTTGTTGCAAAACATAATGATGGCATTGGTTACTGGCACATTTCTAAACTGCTGAATGTTCCAGTGAGCACTGCTGGAGCCATCATTCGGAAGTGGAAAGAACATCATTTTACCATAAACCGATTACAACCAGGAGCTCGCCGTAAGATTTCTGACAGAGGAGCCAGAAATCTTGCGAGAAATCTTCAATACTTATTCCCTGTGTCATTCCACTTTATTAAATATAATTTGTTTTGTGAACACAGTTGCCTTGATTTCTTTGTATGTATGGATTACTTGGATTGTTACTGATATCTGGTGAAAATCTCAGGTCAATGGCTCCATCAGAAGTAAGTTTAACGAGAAAAATGTTGTGTTCAATACTTATTTTCCCCACTGTATATCATGCATTTCTTAAATTATAGAACATTTGGCATGACATTTAGGTAGTTGGTTTGCATGCACAGAAAACATGGCTTGTATGAAATAATCTTGATCTGATTCCAGCTTCCATCTGTATGGTGTGCTGTGTTAGGTAGTAACACCACATGGGAGGGTGGTGCACACTCAGCAAGAATGTGTGGATATATACCCTTTTAGAATCAGATTGCTGTATTTTGCAGGTCTGTATCTCAGTGAATGGTGCAGCTGTTATATTTAAGCACATTTTTAGGTGTGCTGCATGTTAAAACTGACTCACTGGCTCACTTTTTTGTGCATTTAATATATGGTACTCAAGCACAGTAAAAACATAACAGAATAGTTTGGCTAAATACTGAGAAATAAGCAAATCTGTGTTTCCCCTGCAGGAACTTTCCCTGAGCGAGGAACGTTGAATGAAACTCAAGAGCATTTCCACCAGAGGCAGAAGGGTTTATAATGTTGCAGATAAATTACTAGACTATTTAAAGCCATTTTGGATGGTGAACAGAGAATTTTACATTGCAACCTAAAGAAGTTGCAATCAACTCCTACACTGCAAGTCACTGTAGCCCATATACGGCGAGGAAATAAGTATTGAACACATCAACATTTTTCTCATAAAACATACTTCTGATGGAGCCACTGACCTGAGATTTTCACCAGATATCAGAAACAACCCAAGTAATCCATACATTCAAAGAAATAAAAGCAACTGTGTTCACAAAACAAGTTATTTTTAATAAAGTGGAATGACACAGGGAATAAGTACTGAACACATGAAAAAAGAGGTGCAAAAAGGCATAGAAAGCCAAGAAACCAGCTAAAATCCATCAGAATTTAGGAAGCCATCCCACCCCCCATCAGTGCAAATTAATTTCAGCTGGTTAAGTCTTGACTGATAGCCTTTTAAAAGGTCTGTGGATAACTCATGATGGATAGAAGCAAAGAGCTCTCTCTAGACCTTATTGTTGCAAAATACAATGATGACATTAGTTACAGATGCATTTCTAAACTGCTAAATGTTCCAGTGAGCACTGTTAGACCCATCATCTGGAAGTGGAAAGAACATCATTTTATCATAAACTGGCCATGACCAGGAACTCCTCACAAGATTTCTGACAGAGGAGTCAAAGGAATTATCACAAGGGTTATCCAAGAGCCATACCCCCTGGTTAAAACATAAATTAACTCTGGTTTATCACATCTTTGGAAAGCTGAGTTCAAGTTCTCTAGCCACACCCAGGCCTGATTACTGCCACACCTGTTCTCAATCAAGAAATCACTTAAATAGGACCTGCCTGACAAAGTGAACCACTCATGGAGAGCTCCAGAAAGACCTGCAGTTAGCAGGTACTGCTGTTTCAAAGAAAAGAGTAACCCAGGATTTACACTAACTCCGGATGCAGTACGTAAACACTGTGATCCGGCCTCCACAGCAAATAGTTTCCATTCTCATCAATTTTTTAATCCCCACCTGGTCTGGACCACTACGGAAGGAAACCGGCTCATCAGATTTGGTTCACTAATGAAATGCAACAAGTCTATTTTTGACAGATGCCAGATAAAATCTGCAAGGAAATCCCACTGTATCTCACGGTATTTAATAGCCATTTGATCATTAAAAATGATTTAAGGATCTTCCATTATTTTCTGAAGTCTACTCCTCCACCACTGCGTCAGAGAAGGTAAAAACTTGACATAACATGCAAACACTTCATCCATCCATCCATCCATCCACCCATCTTCTATTGCTGTTGCGAAGGCAGCAGTTCAAGCAGAGAAGCCCAGACTTCCCTCTCCTCAGCCACCTGCTCCAGCTCTTCAGAGAGGATTCCATGGCATTCCCAGACCAGCTGGGAGACATAGTCTCTCCAGCGAGTCCTGGGTCTGCCCCGGGGTCTCCTCCCAGTGGGACAGGCCTGAAACACCTCAAGTGGGAGGCTTCCAGGAGGCATCCTCATCAGATGCCCATACCAACTCAATTGGCTCCTTTCAATGTGGAGGAGCAGCGGTTCTACTCTGACCCTCTCCCGGACGACTGAACTCCTCACCCTATCTCTAAGGGTAAGTCCAGCAATCCTACGGAGAAAGCTCATTTCAGCCACTTGTATCCGAGATCTCGTTCTTTCAGTCACTACCCAAAGCTCATGACCATAGGTGAGGGTAGGAACGTAGACTGACTGGTAAATTGACAGCTTTGCCTTAGAGCTTAGCTCCCTCTTCACCACAATAGACCGGTACAACGTTCACATCACTGCAGATGCTGCTCTGATCTGTCTGTCAATCTCTTGCTCGATTCCCCCCCCCCCCACTCGTTAATAAGACCCCAAGATGGGGTGCTGTTTGCCCCCCTCCCCTCAGGTAGAAGGCTTCGGTCCATTCAGACTAAAACCTCCCGGCACATGAACAGCTTTTTCCCCTCTGCCATCAGACTGCTGAACACTAAGTGACTTTTGACTCTCGTGCACTATGTACAGCAGCTCAACCAGACTCATGTCAATCATCACTGTTTTTCTGTTGCATTATTGACTGCACTATGTGGTACTTCACATTATCTGCTACATGCTAATTTTTTAAAACTGCCTTGACTAGTACTACTCATTATTACTAGTATTATTATTATTATTACTTATTATTACTTATTTTTCTACACTTATTGCACGTTTCTAGTCCTTTAGTTTTTTAGTTTATCCCTTTTTCTCATTATGTTTTTAATGTTGCAGCATGGCACCGAGACAAATTCCTAGTTTGTGTATCACATGAACAATGGCAATAAACCTGATTCTGATTCTGATTCTGAAGATACTTAAGCTCCTCCACTTACAGCAGGAGCTTGTCCCCAACCCAGAGAGGACAATCCACCTTTTTCTGGCTGAGGACCTTGGACTCGGACTTGGAGGTACTGATTCTCATCCCAGCCGCTTCACACTCAGCGGCAAATGGTTCCAGTAAGATCTGTAGGTCATTGCTGGATGAAGCTAGCAGGACAACATCATCTGCAAACAACAGAGATGAGATCTTGTGGTCACCAAATATGACACCCTCCATTCCCTGGCTGCACCAAGAAATCCTGTCCATAAAAATTATGAACAGGATCAGTGACAAACGGCAGCCCTGTCGGAGTCCAACTCTCACTGGAAATGACTCCGACCGAGTGTTGGCAATACCAACAAAACTCTCACAACGGCCGTACAGAGACCAAATAGCTCGTAACAACAAGCCCAATACCCCATACTCCCGAAGCACCCCCCACAAAAAAACCACGAGGGACACGGTCGAATGCCTTCTCCAAGTCCACAAAACACATGTAAACTGGTTGGGCAAACTCCCACGAACCCTCAAGAATTCTGGAGAGGGTAAAGAGCTGGTCCGATGTGCCACGGCCAGGATGAAAACCACATTGCTCCTCCTGAATCCGAGGTTCGACCAATGGCCGGACTCTCCTCTCCAGTACCTTGGCATAGACCTTCCCAGGGAGGCTGAGGAGTGTGATCCCTCTAAAGTTGGAGCACACCCTTCGGTCCCCTTTTTTGAAGAGAGGAACCACCACCCCGGTTTGCCATGCCAAAGGCACTGCCCCCAACCTCCACGCAATGTTGCAGAGGCGTGTCAACCATGACAGCCCAACAACATCCAGGGCCTTGAGGTACTCAGGGCAAATCTCGTCCACCCCCGGGGCCCGGCCACCAAGGAGATTTTTAACCACCTTGGCAACCTCAGCCCCTGTGATAGGCGAGTCATCCCCCTCGTCCCCAAACCCTGCTTCCTCTGTGGAAGGCGTATCAGTGGGATTGAGGAGATCCTCGAAGTATTCCTTCCACCGCCTGACGATATCCCCAGTCGAAGTCAACAGTGTCCCATCCGCACCATACACAGTATGGACAGGGAGCTGCTTTCCCCTCCTGAGGCGCTGGACAGTTTGCCAGAATCTCTTCGAGGCCGACCGAAAGTCTTGTTCCATGGCCTCACCGAACTCCTCCCATACCCGGGTTTTTGCTTCAGCAACCACCCGAGCTGCACTCCGCTTGGCCTGCCGGTACACCTCAGCTGCTTCGGGAGTCTCACAAGCCAACCAAGCTTGATAGGACTCCTTCTTCAGCTTAATGGCCCCCCTCATCACTGGTGTCCACCATTTGATTCGGGGGTTGCCACCACGAGATGCACCGACCACCTTGCGGCCGCAGCTCTGGGCCACCGCTTCAACAACAGAGGTGGAGAGCATGGCCCATTCAGACTCCATGTCTCCAGACTCCCTCGGAATGTGGTTGAAGTTCTTCCGGAGGTGGGAGTTGAAGACCTCCCAGATAGGGGCCTCAGCCAGACGTTCCCAGCACACCCTCACTATACGTTTGGGTCTACCAGGTCTGAATGGCTTCCTCCCCTGCCATCGAATCCAACTCACCACCAGGTGGTGATCAGTTGACAGCTCTGCACCTCTCTTTACCCGGGTGTCCAAGACATACGGTCGCAGGTCTGATGACACGATAACAAAATCAATCATCGACCTGCGACCTAGGGTATCCTGGTGCCAAGTGCACATATGGACACCCTTATGCTTGAACATGGTGTTCGTTATGGACAAACTGTGGTTAGCACAGAAGTCCAATAACTGAATACCACTCGGGTTCAGATCGGGCAGGCCGTTCCTCCCAATCACCCCCCTCCAGGTTTCACTGTCATTGCCCATGTGCGCATTGAAGTCCCCCAGTAGGACAATGGAGTCTCCAAGAGGAGCACCCTCCAGCACCGCAGTCACAGACTCCAAAAAGGGTGGGTACTCTGAAACATCATTTGGTGCATAGGCACAAATGATGGTCAGGACCCGTTTCCCAACCCGAAGGTGCAGGGAAGCAACCCTTTCGTCCACCGGGGAAAACTCCAATATAGAGGCAGCAAGGTGGGGGGATACAAGAACACCCACCCCCGCTCGTCGCCTCTTGCCCGGGGCAACTCCAGAAAAGGCCAAGCTCCAGCCCCTCTCCAGGAGACTGGTTCCGGAACCGGAGCTGTGTGTTGAGGTGAGGCCAACTATATCTAGCTGGAATCTCTCAACCTCGTACACCAGCTCAGGCTCCTTCCCCACCAGAGAGGTGACATTCCACATACCAAAAGCCAGTTTAAAAAGCTTGGTATCAGTCCGCCAAGGTCTCCGCCTTTGACCGCCACCTAATCCACATAGCACCGGACCCCCATGATCCCTCCTGCTCCTCCTCCTTTACCTCTAAAGATGTATAAATGTTCAAACACTGGCGATAGTGTTAGACTTGCTTGCTGTGTTTGTGGTTTTACGGAGTCTCTCCTCATGCGTGCTCCCGCGACGGGGTGCTTTTGGGGCAGGCGGACGTTTTTCAACACAAATCCAGCACTTCGTACATGCGGTCAGGATGGAAACATGGCATGACCTCCACCGGCAGGCTGGGGGAGATGGGGGAAGGGACAGTGTTGAAAACCTCATGTGTGGGTGGGGTTTTTTTAAATCACACACTCTGTTTGCTGATGTTTTTCATTAATAATCCTGTAAACACAGATGCGAACGCAGTGCAGCGATGCATTTGATTGGTTAGAGTGAGCGTTTCAGTGCCAGTCAGAGACAAATTTGATTGGTGAAATTGGTGGAAGTTGACAAGGATTGGCCAAAATTTCGGTAAAGTTGCAGTGATTAGGCAGTTGCAAGGTCGCACAATAGCTGCACTGATTGGCTGATTTCGTGTGAATTGATGCGATCGCAACATTGCAAAATCCTGGAGGGTCTGACAAAGGCTTTTCTACTAAATATTAAATAAACTTCACCGAGTGTGTTCAATACTTACTCCCTGTGTCATTCCACTTTACTAAATATAACTTGTTTTGTGAACACAGTTGCCTTGATTTCTTTGTATGTATGGATTACTTGGGTTGTTACTGATATCTGGTGAAAATCTCAGGTCAATGGCTCCATCAGAAATATATTTAATGAGAAAAATATTGATGTGTTCAATACTTATTTTCCCCGCTGTATGACAAGTTATTTTATTATGATTCTTTCATTCAGTTTCCAAGCTCATCCGCTTTTCCTAACACTGGAGTGACAGGAACAACTGAATGGTTTTGACCCATTTTGACTATCTATGTCTGTTTGGCTTTGGAACATAACTCCATTCTACTACCAGGAATATTATGCCTAATTGTGACCAGGTCAATTTTTTGTAAGACTGTAAGAGTGGAAAAACACATTTGTGTCATTACTGAAACTTTTCATTTACTCAATAATGTTTAGTACTAGTGTTTACATGCCCTTCAGTATCCCAAATGAATCTCATACTGATTATGATCATATTCAGGATATGCCATTTACATGGATCAATGTCCCTGTATACATGGTCATTAGAGTATCCAGATTTCTGGCCAGAATTCTACATCTATGTCTAATGGCACACAAAATGATCTTTATCAGTAGAGAATGTTCAGTAGTAGTAGTAATACCCCTGATAGCATATTCAGATTTCTCATAATAATTATATGGCCTTATCCAGGTTAAAAGAATTCTGAATAAGGTGTTTACACAGGATTACTGTTTGACATCAGTACACGAATATGCCATTTGCAAACAGGCTAATACCTCTTAAACATCTGTATGAAGACATAATTTCATAACTGGTGCATGTAGCTTCATCCTATTGTCACACAGGAGTCCGGCCCAAAGTGGAGATGGCCTGACCCCTCACATCCTGTCTGCTCCGTCTGCACCCCTCCCCCTTCCAGCAACAAGCCCCTGTCCAGACCCCAGCCTCCTGACCTAATCTAGATGATTAAATCATTTTTCTTCAGCACAAATTTGCCCCCCCCCCCCACACACACACACTCCTCTTGTCTGGTAGTTGTCGCACTCCCTCCCCTATTGATCGCCATGCTGAGGAGATTACCCTAATAGCTGGGATTACCTCCCCACATGTTGGTTGGTCACATAGTCTAAGGGGGGGGGGGGGGGAGAGCTAGGGACGGTGCATGTTGTGCATGATGTGCAAGTGTATGGAGGGAGGGTGGGAGGGAGGAAGAAGCTAGGGGGAAAAAATCTGGGCCTTGTTTTGTTTATTGCCTGTGAGTATTAGAACATAAATACGCTACAACACGATCATAGGTGCTTGTCTATGAGATGTAATTAGACTTTGTGCTGCCTACACAACAGTCTTTATCCTTATACTCTGCTGCTGCTCATAGATATTAGTCATGAGACTGAAGCCTTTCTATCAGCAGTGCAAGCAAACAAGAAAAAAGAGACATTTGATGTACATCAGCTTCAAACTAGATAATCACTTAAATTACTAATTATTTTGATTACAGATTTAAGTTTCAATAAATTGTCAGATAAATACAACTGCTGCTTTGTGGGTGTCAGTTATCTGAGCTTTACTTTTTTTTATATTCCCGATTGGGCAAAATAAGCAAAATAAAGGCGCATCAGCCTGTTCAAGTCTCAACAATTAAACAAGAAAAGAGGTGAGGCTGCAGCCCTGAAAACAACGCAGTTCAGCACCGTCCCATCCACGTTCCACCAGCAGCAGAGTTCGGTGTCAGTGGCGTGTCTGCATACACCTCCTAACAAGCACAAAGGGCTAAAAGCAAATAGAAATCAAGATGTTAAAGCCACAGAGGCAGAGGGAGGCTGGAGGCCATTCAGACAGTGCAGAGCAGAGAAAAGGAATTCCGTTAATCCGCCGCTGATCCGGTACAATGGCAGCCTTGTTGTCTGTCCCGTTTGCACTCACTGGCTGCCACAAGTTTGCGTGCACTGCCCATGTTCAGTGATAAGCGGCTGCAGCTGTGTCACATCACAGCAGGGCTAATGATAAGTGCTTAAATGATGTTAATGACGGGGCGACTTCACTCAGAAGTCTCGTGTCAGCAGGCTGGCGTTGGCTGTGTTTTTTTGGGGTTTTTTTTTACAATAACTCACATCCATATTACTGACCAACTATCCGATGGGACGCTGTAGATAACTTTCGCCCGGAATAACTCCCTCTTAAAAACAGGGAGCATTCCGCTTTTAAAAAGCAGCAGCAGCATCCCAGTCTCGTCTCACCCAGCATCTTGAAGTCAGTTAACCGTCGTTTAGCTTCACTCCTTACCTTACCAGGGGTTAACGGTCGGGCGGCAGGTCGGTCCTAAAGGAATCCGACAAACGTCCATCCAGCTTCAGACCAACACTTGTCGACTATGTTTCGGTCGGCGGCGTGTTCATCTTTTTTTTTTTTTCCCCCTTCTTCTTCCTAGCTTCACAAACTTCCGTGTATCTCAATCACAGCGGTGCACCTGCAGTCCCGTCCCGCTCCTCTGCAGCAGCAGCCGTCGATGTCGTTGTTTGGGGACATGAGTGACGCGAGAGATAACGTTATTAACGTCAATAACGAGCAGTGATCTCTGCGTGCGCGCGCTCCCCCCCCCCCCCCCACACACACTTGATTGCTGCTTAAGGTGAGCGGTGCACGCGCGGTGCATTAGATTAAGGGAGGGATATTTTTTACACTCATGTACATTTGGTCATAGTTTTGTTTGTTTTTACAGATTTAAAGTATCACTATTATGTACTTTTTACCACATGTAGACATTTTTTTTTCACCATGGAGATAACGGAGGTTTGTTAACAGAATTACGCAAAAACAACTGGATGGATGTTGATGAAATTTTAAACTCATTAGATTTTGGAGGTGATCGGAGAGCACATACCTCCACCAAGACCCTATCTTCTTGCAGTGTGTTAGTAGGATTACGAAAAAACTACAGGACGGATTTTGATGAAATTTCCACCAGAGGTGGCCCTTGGCCCTTAATCCTGTGTTATTTAAAAAAGAGAAGAGCCTTTCTCGTGATTCTTATTGTCTCTCCATCTCCATCTGTTCCCAGAATCCCAGTTAAATCCCATTCCCTACCAGCCTCTCGAACTTCATTTTTCATTATTTGTCTTTCAATTCCATACTTGTGACAGTGTAATAAGATGTGCTCAACACTTTTTTCTCCACATTCTCTACATTTGTCACTTTCACTTTTCCCCATGGTGAATAAAGTGCCATTTTAACCTGTATGATCCAGTCTGAGTCTTGCCATAATGATGTCGTCTCTCCTTTTGGTTGTTATGTAATTCTTTATTATAATAGATTTTTGTACCATAAAACAGGGCTATAAGGAACGGCGGGGTAATAAGGGACACTTTTTTTTTCAAATTTTCCTTAAATATAACGGCGACAAATTTCTTAAAACTAATATCTATCTACAGGAAAGACAATAACAACACAACTCAGTGTCCTGCTCAAAATAAAAAAAGTAGAATTACATTTAAAACATTTCCCAGAAAAGTGTCCCTTATTACCCCGCCGTCCCTTATAGCCCTGTTTTACGGTATTTTGTAATACAGTCTACCTTTATGATCTTCATCCCATCTTTTTTGCCATAGCTCAGTTTCTTTTTTCTTGATTACTGCTTTCCCTTCACCTTTTCCAAGAGACAATGGTATAGTTATTTCTTTCCCAAGTGCACTTTTTGATAATTTGTCTGCACAGTCATTCCCTTTCAGCCCTTCATGTGCAGGAACCGAACAACACTGAACTTCTCCACCACCCCTGTGTACCCTAAATAAACTGTGATATAGCTCAATCACCAAGTCTTCCCTTGTAGATTTTAGTGTCTGTATGGTTTTTAAAGCTGCAAGTGAATCCGTGCACACCACCACCCGGTCCGGTCTGACCTCCTCCACCCACTGCAAAGCAATAATTATTGCCACCATCTCTGCTGTAAACACGGATGGATTGTTGGAGAGTCTTTTTGAGATGGTCACTTTAAACTCTGGAATGTATACTCCAACTCCAACAGAGCCCTCTTTGTTTTTTGAACCGTCAGTATAGAGCTGAAAGTAGTTATAGTAATTGTTCCTGAGGTAACTGCTTGTTTTAACACCAACTTCACTCATATGCCAATCCTTTTTCCTCATTAGCAGACTAGCGTCTACTTCTATTCCCGGAAACAGCCAAGGGGGAACATTACTCACTGGACTGGTGTTAGCTATATCAATAGTGTGTAGCCCATACATTCAATTGGCTTTTCTTTCAATTGCCCACCCAAACCTGTGTCCCTGGAAGTTAGAATATTCCCAGCAGTCTTGTAGTGTTGTTTTTGAAATATTCACTTCCTCACTTCCTTTCAGCTTGACCCAGTATGATAATGTGAGTTTATCACTTTATATCACTCTTCTTCTTCTCAGGTGTGTCCATGTGTCACAATCACCACTCCTTTAGTGATGCCTGCCTTTGATCTATGGCATCACACATCTGTGCATCTGTGATGTCATAGCTATGTCATAGTCTATATGATGTCAGACAAACCATGAGGCTGATGTTCCTATGATCTCTGAAGGACGTCTATATGACGTCAAACAGACCGCAGGACTCGCTAAAACACATATATAGAGAGACACAGGTAATCAACATAACACAGGGGCCAATCAAATCTAAAAGAAGAAGAGAATGGCCAAGATGTGTAAAGTGATGATATAAAGTGAAGTGATGATCTAGAGTGAAGTACGAGGAGACAAAGAAGAATGTTGTCTGAAGATAGAGTTGAGGCTCAATTGGACACAGCAATGATGAGAGAAGAACTACAGCTCCTGACCAGATAGAGTGAAGTACGTGGCAGTAATGCACCTGTAAGCTGGTTGCCAACCACCAGTCTAAAAGAAGAAGAAGAGTTTGAGTTTTAAAAAATCCCTTTATTGTACAATTCAAAAATGTAAGATCACCAAGTGTCATCATTCCACCAAGTGTCTCACATTTCAAAAGTGCAAACATAAATCATCCCCCTCTCCCACAGAACACAAAATATTCCCTACAGTCCATCTATTGGTGAATACCTCCAAATTGTCCACAATTTTATAGTAAGAGTACTCCACCTGGAGTCTGGCTTTTAGCAAAGCCTTGAAAACAAACACAGGATCCACATTGCCAGTGTTAGTAGTCTGATTTTTCCTTGTCAGCCAGATGGCAAGTTTATCAGTACCAGATAGGAAGTTTATCAAAGTGTGCACAGACCTCTTTGCCACTTTATACTTTGGACCGTAAATGAGCAAACCAAAAGAGAAACATTCACCCAAATTATGAAACCACACTTTCAGAAGATCAAAAAGGCCAGATAAACGAAAACATTGAACAAACAAATGCTCCAGGGTCTCAACTTGGGAACAAAACAAACATTCCTCCCCCACATTAGGATCCAGGTGTGCTCTGTATTTATTCGTAGCTATTGCCCCATGTACAATCCTCCACTGGAGATCCGCCATCCGTTTCTCAATAGGGAGCTTGTACATGGACCGCCAGCTGCCTTTCGGGGAGAATACCGGCCCCAAAAACCCCACCCACTTCGACTCTTTCACCTCCGTCAGAGAGCGCAGATTCAGAACTTTCACACAGATGTGATACACTGTCTTCTTCTCTACAAACTGGAACTCACCCAGACGAGGATTTCCGAAGGACAGCAGGTGATCGTCCCCCTCCTGCCACTCTCCCACAGCTGGACTTATGGAAAGGGCAGGAAAGTTGGACACAGTGTCCTCATCCCATTGAGAGGAAAGAGTGTGGTCTTCCGCAAACGCTCTAAGCGGTCGTGGCAGGGCAGCACACATTTCCTTCACCACCCTATGCACCAGTCTGACAGATGTAATGTTGGCACTCCGCCCCAGCGTTTCTATCGACGTGGTTGACATCTTCATAAGATGACCAAGCTTGGTACAGCCTGCCTCTCTTAAACAAGTTCGCAGACTAACAGAATGCAGCACTTGAGTGTCCATGAATTGATTGAAAAACAGTGGTTCCTTGAACAGCCACATGCCTGATGTCTCCTCAGGAATGCAGGCTACGGTGAAGACTTGCCATGCATGCAAGACAGATGTATAAAAAGCAGAAAGTCCAGTAAGGTCCACCTCCCCAGATTTCACGAGGAAAAGCTGCTTATCATAGCCCAAGCGGCCAACTCGCCTCAGGAGCAGTTTTGCAGTGTCCATCCAGCAGGGGCCACATCCATAAAGGAGCCGTTGCACAGTCTGAAGCCTAAAACAGGCGATCTTGGACTGTATGTCCACCAGGCCCTGTCCTCCCTCAGCAACAGGCAGGTAGAGAACAGCCGCACGAACCCAGTGTCGACCAGACCAAAAGAAATCCACGATGATCTTCTGAACCTCCTCAACCAGGCTCCTGGGCGGTGTCAAAGCAATAAGCCTATGCCAAAGAGCCGAAGCGACCAGATTATTGGCGACCAGAACCCTTCCCCTATATGACAGCTGTGGTAGCAACCATTTCCATTTAGAAAAGCGAGCACACACCTTCTCCTTAATTCCCTCCCAGTTCTTGCGTTCAAAGTCCTCAGAACCCAAAAATACCCCCAACACTTTGAGACCGGCTTTCCCCCACAGAAGACCTCCAGGTAGCTGAGAAATGTCCTGATGTGACCACTGCCCCACCAATAAACCCTCACTTTTGGCCCAGTTTACCCATGCAGAAGATGCGCTTTCATAAACAGATAAAGTGTCCACCAGACGCTGTACATCCCTGTGGGATGTGATGAAAATGTTGACAATCATCCGCATAAGCAGACAAGACGATTGGACGACAACTACTGGAAGGCCCCGGCAGAATTAAACCACCCAGCTGAGTGCGCAACCTGCACAGCAAAGGCTCAACAGCCAAGCTATACAGCTGACCCGAGATTGGACAACCCTGCCTTATTCCCCGACGTACAGGGATTGGCCGACTTAGCCCTGCCCCCATCTTTACCAAACACTCAGCTCCAGTATATAACAGATTGACCCACCTCAAAAACATATTAACCAAACCCCTTCAGTGTATAAAACAAATAAGAATGGTCAACCCTATCAAAAGCCTTTTCTTGGTCCAAAGACATAATACCGAACTCTAAATCATAACATTTACTGAGATGAAGAACGTCACGTACGAGAAAAATATTGTCCATAATAGTTCGGTCAGGAATACAATATGTTTGATCTCTATCTATGATTAAATCCAATACATTTTTCAGTCTATTTGACAGGGCTTTAGAAAGCACCTTGTAGTCCGTGCAAAGAAGAGCCACAGGCCTCCAGTTTTTAAGCAAGGCCAAGTCCCCTTCCTTAGGCAGCAGAGATAGTACTGCATGCCGGCAGGAGACAGGTAAAGTTCCAGTTCTGTAACAGGCAATTAAAACGTCATAAAAGTCTGATCCGATAATATCCAAAAAATGCTTAAAAAAGTCAGAAGAAAGACCATCAAGTCCAGGTGCACGTCCCAGAGCCATTTGATTAACTGCTACAGTCAACTCATCCAAAGTCAGTTCACAGTCCAGAGCAGCCCTGTCTTCTGGGCTGAGCTTGGGAAGACCTTCAAAGAGTTGGTTTTGAGATTCTATGCAACATGGTTCTGCACCAAACAGGGCCCCATAAAAATCCACAGCATGGCTCCTCATCTCAGATGGATTTGTAGTCATTTGACCATGTGGGAGTTTTAAGCAAGTCATCAACTTCTTCTTTGCAGCAGACTTCTCCAGATTGAAGAAAAAAGATGTTGGGGCATCCATGTCCTGCAGGCGAGTAAACCGTGACTTAACAAGTGCCCCCTTCACTCTTTCCTGCAGGAAAGAGCTCAGGGCTGATCTCTTCTCCTGCAACAGAGGACCTGCGGCAGAATCCTGATCCCTAACCAAACTCTCCTCCAGCCTCTTGACAGCGTCCTCAAGCTCACCGACTTTGGTTTTGATGATGGCAGTCGAGTTCGCAGTATACTGTTGACAAAAAATGCGAATTTGCACCTTGCCAACCTCCCACTACTGTTCCAGGGAACTAAAACAAGGCTTTGTAGTCCTCCAGTGTTCCCAGAAACACACAAAATATTGACAAAAAGTGGTGTCCTGAAGGAGCTTGTTATTGAAGTGCCAATAAGATTTAGTTCTTTCCTCTGGTGAGCTAATTAACACCACAGAGGCCAGATGATGATCTGTAAAACCGACAGGACTTATGTTACTGTGGAGGATTCCCGGGGCAAAAGTTCGAGAAACATATATTCTGTCTAATCTAGCAGCACTGGCCATACCATCTGTGACTCTGACCCAGGTATACTGTCTAGTGTTTGCATGTTTAACTCTCCATGTATCCAAGAGGTCGAACTGTACAGTGATATTTTTTAAAACTTGAGAAGACTGCAGATGAGGTTCTGCATTAGTGCGATCCAGATTGAAATCTAAGGTACAGTTGAAATCACCAGCAACAATAAGCTGGTCTTGGTGATAGCTCTGCAATGCTTTTGCCAGTATACTGAAAAAGACAACTCTTTCAGAACTGTGATTTGGAGCATAAACATTGATCAAACAAAACATGGAATTCCCTATTTCGGCCCTAACAAGGAGCAGCCTGCCCTTCACTAACTCCACCACAGATATAACTGTTGCATTTGCAGATTCCCCAAACAAAATGGCTACTCCTGCACTAAAATTTGTACCATGACTGAGCGAAAAAGGACCCTTCCACCACAAGCCCCAGTCCACCTCATCTGCTGAAGTGGTATGAGTTTCTTGCAAAAACAAAATGTTAAGATTTTTTTGTCTGAACAGGTCACCAATTAATCCCCTCTTATGATTGGCCCTCCCACCATTGATGTTTAGGGATCCTAATTTTGTGTTTTGCATAGAGAGATAGATCTAAGGAACACTGTGCTGTGCCCATGTAAGTTATTTCATCTGTCGGCTGCCTACCTTTTGTCCTCCAACTGATTTACACAGGGCTGTTAGGTGCTTTTTAAGGCGAAAACGTTTTCTTTCATCCAGGAGGTCAAGACCAACCTGCCTTTTTAGCACATTAACTGACCTAATAAATTTGTCAGTGTCACTGAAGTAATCAGTGACTTTGATGGCTCTGTTATAGGTTTCATCCAGAAAAACATTTATTTCTTCCAGTGAATACAAACTTGTGTTTCTACTACAAGTTGCTCCAATAGACACAGTGTCAGATTCAGAATCCATTTCCTCGTCAGCACAACTTAGCTGACTGTTTGATACAGCTGGCCCAGCTGATTCATCATGAGCTACATTTTCCTTAACGCCACCTACAACAGCTGACTGGCGTTGTTCCGTTGGCTGCTCTGAAACGGTAGCAGCCACCGGAAACACAGCCACTGATGTCACAAGCTCTTTCTCACAGCTAGATTCTGATGCACCATCAGTGACTGTTTGGGCGTCATCACCAGCCACGGTCGCAACTGTAAGCTGGGCTGCGGGTGCCGCAGCCGGGCTGTCCACAGACACAGCAGCAGGTTCCGGAGCAGGACCGGCGGAAGGCCCCGCAACGTCATCTGTAGTAGCGGCGTGAGCGGAGGCCGCACCGCCGGCTCCAGCTGTGGCTTCATCAGAGCCTCCCGCCCGCTGCTTGTGCAGACAAGCGAACCGTTTATGGCCCACGTCGCCACATTCAAAACACTTCATCTGTCCTGAGCTCGCATACACCATGTAGGAGCCGTCCCCATGTTTGACACGGAAGGACACTTCTAGTGTTTGAGTGGACGAGTCCAAAAACATGAACACCTGTCGCCTGAGTGATTTTACATGTTTTAATTTGGTATCCTTGCATCCCAAACTCACAGTTCTAAACGGGCCTGCAAACTTCCCAAATCTACAGAGCTCCGTCTCCAACTGCTCGTCAGTGATGAAAGGAGGAACACCTGAGACGGTGATACGCGTTGATGGGACAGATAAGGGGGACACCTGTACATACGTATCTCCGATAACAACACCGCTCCCAATCAGAGTGTGGACATCCTCCTCAGCAGCCAGAAACACAACTACAGCTTTATTCATTCGGGACGCAAAGCAGATCGCACCATGTCCCGCCTTCTCACCCACAGCAAGAAGGACCTCCTCCACAGCGAAGAAGAAGAAGAAGAAGAAGAAGAAGAAGAAGACTTTTAAAAAAAAGGCTTTATTGTATTTATTGTACATTCCAAAAATGCAAAAAAACAATATCACTGGGTCAAGTGTGTCACATTTCAAAAGTGCAAACATAACTCATCCCCCTGACCCACAGAACACAAAACGTTCCCTACAGTCCATCTATTGATGAATGCCTCCAAATTGTCCACCATTTGATAGTAAGCGAATTCCACCTGGAGTCTGACTTTCAACAAGACCTTGAAAGCAGACACCGGATCCACATTGCCAGCGTTGCTAGCCCGATTTTCCTCGTCAGCCAGATGGCAAGTTTAGCAGTACCAGATAGGAAGTTCATCAAAGTGTGGGCAGCCTTCCTTGTCACTTTATACTTTGGACCGTAAATGAACAGACCAAAAGAGAAACGTTCACCCAAAGCCTGAAACCACTCGCGCAAAATATCAAAAAGTCCAGATAAATGAAAACATTGGACAAACAAATGCTCCAGGGTCTCATCTTGGGGACAAAACAAACACCCCCCCCCCCCCCACAGTCGGATCAAGGCGTGCTCTGTATTTATTCGTAGCTATTGCCCCATGCACAATCCTCCACTGGAGATCTGCTGTCCGTTTCTCAATAGGTAGCTTGTACATGCAACGCCAGCTGCCATTCAGGGAGACCTCTGGCCCCAAAAAACCCGCCCACCTCGACTCTGTGACATCCATCAGAGAGAGCAGATTCAGAACCTTCACACAGATGTGATAGACCGCCCTGGTCCCGACAAACTGGAACTTGCCCAGGTGAGGAATTCTGAAGATCAGCAGGTGATCCTCTCCTCCCTGCCACTCCCCCACAGCTGGAGTTATGGAAATTGCAGGAAAGGTGGACACAGCATCGTCATCCCATTGACTGGAAAGAGTGCGGTTTGTCGCAAACACTCGAAGCGGTTGTGGCAGGGCGGAGCACACGTCCCCCACCACCCTTTGCAGCAGTCTGACAGATGTAATGTTGGCACTCCGCCTCAGCGTATCCATCGATGTGGTCGACATCTTTATAAGACGACCAAGCTTGGTACAGCGTGCCTCCCGCAAACAAGTCCGAAGGTTGACAGAGTGCAGCACCTCAGCATCGATGAATCGATTGAAAAACAGTGGTTCCTCGAACAGCCACATTCCCGGTGTCTCGTCATGGAAGCGGGCCACGGTGAAGACTCACCATGCATGCAAGATGGACGTGTAAAAAGCAGATAGTCCAGTAAGGTCCACCTCCCCAGATGTCACGAGGAAGAGCTGCTTATCATAGCCCAAGGGACCAACTCTTCTCAGGAGCAGTTTAGCAGTGTCCATCCAGCAGGGTCCGCATCCGTAAAGGAGGCGTTGTGCAGTCCGAAGCCTGAAGCAGGCGATCTTGGAATGCATGTCCACCAGGCCCTGTCCCCCCTCGGCCACAGGCAGGTAGAGAACAGGCGCACGGACCCAGTGGCGACCAGACCAAAAGAAGTCCACAATGATCTTCTGAATCTCCTCCACGGGGCTCCTGGGCGGTGTCAAAGCCACCAGCCTATGCCAAAGAGCCGAGGCGACCAGATTATTTGCGACCAGAACCCTGCCCCTATATGACAGCTGTGGTAGCAACCATTTCCATTTAGAAAAGCGAGCACACACCTTGTCTTTAACACCCTCCCAGTTCTTTCATTCAAAAGCCTCTGAACCCAGAAAAAACCCCAACACTTTGAGACCGGCCGTCCCTCACTGAAGACCGCCGGGTAGGTGAGGGACGCCTTGACACGACCAGTGGCCCACCAATAGACCCTCACTCTTGGCCCAATTCACCCGTGCAGAAGTTGCCCTTTCATAAACTGACAGTGTCCACCAGACGCTGCACATCCCTGTGGGAGGTGATGAAAACGGTGACGTCATCCGCATAAGCAGACAAGACAATCGGGCAGCAACAGCTTGATGGCCCCGGCAGAACCAGACCACCCAGCCGAGCTCGCAACCTGCACAGCAAAGGCTCAGTAGCCAAGCTGTACAGCTGACCCGAGAGTGGACACCCCTGGCGTATTCCCCGGTGTACAGGGATTGGCTGACTCAGGCCTGCCCCCATCTTTACCAAACACTCAGCTCCAGTATATAGCAGATTGACCCACCTCAAAAACATATTGCCAAAACCAAACCCCCTCAGGGTGGAAAACAAATAGGAATAGTCAACCCTATCAAAAGCCTTTTCTTGGTCCAAAGACACAATCCCGAACTGTAAGTCATGACATTTACTGAGCTGGAGAACGTCACGTATGAGGAAAACATTGTCCATAATGTTTCGGTCAGGAATACAATATGTTTGATCCTTATCTACGATCAAACCCAAGACAGTGTTCAGTCTGTTTGCCAGGGCTTTAGAAAGCACCTTGTAGTCCGTGCAAAGAAGAGCCACGGGCCTCCAGTTTTTCAGCAGGGCCAAGTCCCCCTGCTTAGGCAACAGAGACAGCACTGCGCAGTGGCAGGAGACAGGTAATGTTCCCTTCCTGTAACAGGCAGTCAGAACGTCACAGAAGTCTGATCCAATAATATTCCAAAAATGCTTAAAAAATTCTGAAGAAAGGCCATCAAGTCCAGGCGCGCGTCCCAGAGCCAACTGATTTACAGCCACAGTCAACTCATCCAAAGTCAGGGCACAGTCCAGAGCGGCCCTGTCCTCCGGGCCGAGCATCGGAAGGGCTTCGAAGAGCTGAGTTTGCGATTCCTTTCAGCACGTTCCCGCAGCAAACAGGGCCCCGTAGTAATCCACTGCATGGCGCCGCATCTCGGATGGGTCCGTAGTCAGCCGACCATCTGGGAGTGTCATGCAAGCCATCAACTTCTTTTTCGCAGTAGACTTCTCCAAATTGAAGAAGAAGGACGTTGGTGCATCCATGTCCTGCAGGCGAGTGAAGCGTGACCTCACTAGCGCCCCCTCCACTCTTTCCTGCATGAATGTGCGCAGGGCCAATCTCTTCTACTGCAGCAAAGGACTAGCGGTAGAATCCCGACCCGTAACCAAGCTGGCCTCCAGCCTCTTGACAGCGTCCTCAAGTTCACTGACCTTGGCCTTGATGATGGCAGTTGAGTTCGCAGCGTACCGTTGACAAAAAAGGCGAATTTGCACTTTGCCAACGTCCCCTCACTGTTCTAGGGAACTAAAACAAGCCTTTGTGGTCCTCCAGTGTTCCCAGAAGCACACAAAATACTGACAAAAGGCGTTGTCCTGTAGGAGCTTGTTATTGAAGTGCCAATAAGATTTTGCCCATTTCCCTGGTGAGTTCAAGTAACACCGCAGTAGCCAGGTGATGATCCGTGAAACCGACGGGAGTTATGTTACTGTGAAGGAGTCCGGGGCTAAAGGTTCTAGAAACATATATCCTGTCTAATCTAGCAGCACTGACAACACCGTCAGTGACCCTGACCCAGGTATACTGTCTCGCATTTGCATTTTTAGACCTCCACGTGTCCACTAAGTCAAACTTCACAGTGAAATTTTCCAAGATTCTAGAAGACTGCAGATGAGGTTCTGCATTAGTGCGATCTACAGTGAAGTCCAAGGTACAGTTAAAATCACCAGCAACAACAAGTTTTTCTTGGTGATAGCGCTGCAATTCAGTAGTCAGTATATTGAAAAAGGCAACACTTTCAGCGCCGTTGTTTGGCGCGTAAACATTAACCAGGCAAAACACGGAATCCCCTATTTGGGCCCTAACAAGAAGCAGCCTGCCCCTCACTATCTCCACCACCGATAAAACTTGTGCATTTGCTGATTCCCCAAACAAAATGGCTACTCCTGTGCTTAGATTGGTGCCGTGACTGAGTGAAAAAGGGCCTTTCCACCACAAGCCCCAGTCCACTTCATCTGCCGAAGTGGTATGAGTTTCCTGCAAAAACAAAACGTTGAGACCTTTCCGTCTGAACAGGTCACTAATGAATCCCCTCTTATGATTGGCCCTCCCACCATTGATGTTTAAGGACCCTAATTTTATGTTCTGCATTAGGCGATCGATGTGAGGAGCACCGTGCTGTTGCCATGGAAATCATTCCATCTTTGCGCGCTTGGCCTTTTTTCCCCCTGCTGATTTACGCAGGGCTGTGAGGTGCTTTTTCAGGCGGAAGCGTTTTCTTTCATCCAGGAGGTCAACACCAACCTGCTTCGTCAGTACATTAACAGAGCGAATGAATTTGTCAGTGTCACTGAAGTAATCAGCGACGTTAACGGCCCTATTATTATAGGTTCCATCCAGGAAAGCATTTACTTCATCTAGTGAATACAAATCCGCATTGGCTTTGCCAGTTGCCCCAATAGACTCATTTTTAGCAGACACAGATTCACACTCCATTCCCTCGTCAGCACAACTTTGCTGACTGTTGGATCCAGCCGGCATGTCAGCTGGTGCAGCTGATCCTTCATCAGCCACGTGTGCCACGTGTTCCGGGGCGGCGCCTATATCAGGCGACCAGCGTTGTTCCGCCTGCTGCTCTGAAGTGGCAGCAGGCTGCGGAAGCACAGCCGCTGATGTCACACAGCGCGATGCTGAGTCAACGTCATTGACTGCTTGGGCGCCATCACCAGTCACGCCCCTAGCTGCAGGCCGCGCTGCGGGCGCCACAGGGCGACTGTTCACAGACACAGCGGCAGGCTCCGGAGCAGGAGCGGCGGAAGGCCCCGCAATGTTGTCCACAGCAGCGGCGTGTGCGGGCAGGCGAAACGTTTATGGCCCACGTCGCCACATTCAAAACACTTCATCTGTCCCGAGTTCGCATACACCATATAGTAGCCGTCCCCGTGTTTGACTCGGAAGGACACTTCCAGAGTTTGTGTGGGCGAGTCTAGAAACATGAACACCTGTCGCCTGAGTGATCTCACATGTTTAAACTCGGCTTCCCTGAGTCCCAAACTCACGTGTTTAAACGGGCCCGCAAACTTCCCGAATCTGCGGAGCTCCGCCGCCAACTGCTCGTCAGTAATGAAAGGTGGAACACCCGAGACGGTGTTAAGCGTTGATGGAACTGATAAGGGGGACACCTGTACAGACATGTCCCCGATTACAATACCGCTCGCAACCAGAGCGTGGACATTCTCCTCAGTAGCCAGAAACACAACTACAGCTCTATTCATCCTGGACGCATAGCGGATCGCATCAGGGCCCACCTGGGCACCCGCAGCCATAAGGACCCCCTTCACAGTAACAGTGTCGTCCGGAGGAGGAGGAGGAGGAGGAGGAGGAGGAGGAGGACGAGGACGAGGACGAGGACGAGGACGAGGACGACGAGGACGACGAGGACGACGACGACGACGACGACGACGACGACGACGACACAGCTCCAGGATATGATCAGTTAAGCTATGCTATGTTCCGGCAGTTGCCTATGCAATCAATGGAACTGGTGCTGAAATTGTTTAACAGAATGTGGAAGGAGGGGGTTATCCCAAGTGGGTGGAAAAGGCTGTAATTTTACCATTTAATAAACCAGGGAAAGATCTAGCTCATCCAGGCAACTACAGGCTAATATCATTAATGTCACACTGTGGTGATTTGAGCGCTGAACTCATCTGCACTCGGGTTACTCAGTATTTTCCCTTTTTCTCCCATATTTTTTCGATTTGGTTATTATTGTTCTCCCAGGGCTTTTATTGTGACAGCGTCACGGCCGAACTTCCAGCTGTCAAAGCCAAGCCTGTCACAGCTGATCTTGATTTTGGTAATTACGTTCCCCCTTTCCTGTTTGGTCCTTTTACTTTTGTTATCAGTATTTAAGGAAGCAGCTGAGGCTTACTCCTCGCTGCGACTTACATTTGTGTACCAGGACTGGAGTTCCTATCCCTGGCTCCAGTCTCCCATCTATGTTCGATTCATCCTCGCATCATCAGGCGTAAGTGTTTATTCTGTAGTGTCTGGTTCCGCCCTCGCTAAACTGTAGCACTGATGTCAGTGTTCTTTATTTTGTGTCCTAGTTTAATGTATGTGTTTTGCCCCACGTGGCTCTTTACTTTGTTCGTTTGTTAATAAACAAACAAATACTCTATTGGCATCTGGCGCCTCATTAATGCCCTGAAAGGGGCATGCATGACACACACTTAGGGAAATGGATGGAGAAGGTGTTAGTTTACAGACTCTCACATGTACTAGAGCAAAGATGATTAATAAACAACTATCAGAATGGTTTTAGAAGAGAAAGATCTACAGTGGATGCTCTAGTTAGGGTAAGTAATGATATTGAAAAGACTCTCAAAATGAAAGAAGTAATGGTTATAGTTTACCTGGATATTGAAAAGGCGTATGACTCACTGTGGAGGGATGGACTTCTTATCAAATTGAATAAAATGGGCATTGGTGGTAGGATGTATAATTGGATCATGGATTTTTTAACACACAGGACAATTAGGGTTAAAGTAGGATCAGAAGTTTCTAATGACTTTGAAATAGAAAGTGATGTTGGAGTGTGATAAGCCCAGTTTTATTCAACATAATGATTAATGACATGTTTGAAGATCAAGAGGGATCCATCAAAACTGCACTCTATGCAAATGAGGGAGCCATATGGACGAGGGGAAGAAATGAGAAATTTGTGTTCAAAAACATCAGGAAAGCAATGGAAAAAGTGGAAAATGGTCATATAAGTGGGGATTTCAATTTTCAAACAGTAAAACCTGCTATATGATTTTCATTAAAAAACACAGAACTGGTACAGAACCATTAACATTATATAATCAACCAATAGACAAAGTGAATGAGCTCAAATATCTAGGATTGTGGTTTGATAGTGGATACACATGAAGAGTTCATGTTGAAAATCTGGAGACCAAGTGCAAAAAAGTCATTAATCTCATAAAAGCTGTAGCTGGACATGAATGGGGTGCAGATTAACAGGCATTAATTGACATTTACAGAGCACTAATGAGATCGACAATAGACTATGGATGCATGATTTATGGAGCAACAGCAAAGACGATTCTGGAAAAAATAGAATGCAGCATAGAGTGCTTCGCCTGTGTATTGGAGCCAGCAATGCAGTTTTAATAGAATCAGGAGAAATGCCACTGGATTTGAAAAGAGATAAACTCGCATTATCATACTGGGTCAAGCTGAAAGGAAGTGAGGAAGCAAATATTTCAAAAACAACACTACAAGACTGCTGGGAATATTCTAACTTCCAGGGACACGGGTTTGGGTGGACAATTGAAAGAAAAGCCAGAATGTATGGACTACACACTATTGATATCGCTAACATCTAGGGGTGGGTTCAAAAGATCAATATATCGATATGGATCGATACATGTTTGACTGAGCCGATATCGATCCACAAAATCAGCGGATCGATCTTTTAATATTAATATGTTTTAATATAATATTTTTACGTTTGTGAACGTCTGCTGAGTATAATCGGGTCGAAACCGGGTCAGTGAGCCAGGAACAACGGCCGAGAAGCATAAACAACCAACGCGCTAACGGAGCTAGCAAGCTAACGGATATGCTAGTTCTTCTTCTGTGGTGTTAAAACGGTTCTCATCCGGCAAGAGTTTCCTGCCGCGCGTGCTCTTTCGTGTTTACACGAGCGGAGATAATAACGTGCGTCTCTTAATTTAGCAACAAAAGTCACCGTAAAGACTGTCCTCAACAGCTTCTGAATATTTTTCATAAATAAAACTTGTGTGTTCTCTGCAGCGCGTGCACATGTCTTTTGTGTTTACATGACGCGGAGTTAATAACGTGCGTCTCTTAATTTAGCAGCAAAAGTCACCGTAAAGACTGTCCTCAACAGCTTCTTAATATTTTTCATAAAGCAGGGATAAACAGACTTTTACTCCATGCAGCGCTGTGTTGGAACATAAAGTTGACGACTGATAAAGGGAAAATGCGCGGAGACTGAAACCCGTGAAGCAGAGACTTGGAGCTGCTGAGACTGTAAGTATAATATTTGTTTCTTTTAACGTTTGTGTCATCAATTAATAATTTATCTGGCATGATGATGGTTTCTTTTACAAACTATGGACACAGAGAGAACTGTTGGTTAAGCGCTGTGAATAAATGCAGAATTAAGGTATATTTTATGAGATTATGGACTTCTGCCACTTAAGCGATGTGAAGAGAATAAATCACAATAAAATTAATAAAGGCTGCAGTACAACAAGCTATTTTTACTCAGTAGAACTAAATTGAAATGAACAAACCTTCTCAGGAAATGAACTGAAACCCTTTTCCAACATTGAAAGTTAATTTGTAGTTAAAATATAAAAAAAACCCCTAAATTATTAAACCCCACTGTGGTGTGGGGATCTAAAAATATGAATGTTAATTTTACTGTGAAATCTATTCTTTTTATCTGCCTTCAGATGTGTGAAGACTGGAAGCTTCATCCTCACAGTGACCTTCTGAAGGTCAGAGGTCGTCAGTGGAGGAGCATCCCTGCTTCATGTGGATTTCAGCACAGAAGAAGACCTTCAAATTCAAGATTCAAGGAGGTGCTGCCATCACTTTCTCCACACTAACATGCATTCAATGCAATTTAGTTGTTGTAATGACAAATTCTTTTATTTCTTTTTTTAAAGTTCTCAGCAAGAACACAATATTGGTCTTTTTTTTTTTACAATTTTACTGAGCATTTAATTCTAAATAAATCACTGTTTAACAAGAAATTTTTGGCAATCCTGTACTTTTCTTGTGGTGTTACATAGAATAGCATCACTGTAAACTATGGAAAAAGCAGCTGCTTTAAAATTTGTACTTCCTCACACAACTTTGAGTGCAAAAAAACTCTAAAAGTGCCATAACTTTTTGGAAAACCCCCCACAAATCCAGGCTTTTTGGGCCACAACAATCACAAAAACAGCTGACAAAATCCTGGAGGGACTGAAATACAGTGAGATTATGTCTGCATGGTTCATGCATTGAATTTGTTTACTTACTCTGGGTGGTGAACTTGACACGACACACCCTTTGCACTAAAGAAAGCACCTGTGAGCACTTTATGAAATGATAAGTTAAATAATAAAAAGTGCATTATTGTAACTGATTTTGGGTCAGTTCTATATGTGATAATTTATGTATTAACAAAGTTAGAAGATTCTTGGTACAATTTGCAGCATTAGGTCTCGAAGATTTTTGTTTCATGGGAAGTAAAATGGCTATTAAAATGGTAATTCCCCAGATCGAATCGGGATTGAATCGGAATCGAATCGAATCGATTCAGAATCTCAAGAATCGGAATCGAATCGATTCTGGAAATTAGGGATCGTTCCCAGCCCTACTAACATCACTCCAGTGAGTAATGTTTCCCCTTGGCTGTTTCCAGGAAAAGAAGTAGACATTAGCCTGCTAATGAGGAAAAAGATTGACATTTGAGTGAAGTTGATGTTAAAACAATCATTTACCTCAGGAACAATTACTATAACTACTTACAGCTCTATGCTGACGGTTCAAAGAACAAAGAGGGCTCTGTTGGAGTTGGAGTATACATTCCAGAGTTTAAAGTGACCATCTCAAAAAGACTCTCCAACAATCCATCTGTGTTTACAACAGAGATGGTGGCAATAACTATTGCTTTGCAGTGGGTGGAGGAGGTCAGACCGGACCGGGTGGTGGTATGCACAGATTCACTTGCAGCTTTAAAAACCATGCAGACACAGGAGTGGTGGAGAAGTTCAGTTTTGTTGGTTTCCTGCACATGAAGGGTTGAAAGGGAATGACCGCAGACAAATTAGCAAAAAGTGCACTTGGGAAAGAAGTAACTATACCATTGCCTCTTGGAAAAGGTGAAGGGAAAGCAGTAATCAAGAAAAAAAAGAAACTGAGCTATGGCAAAAAAGATGGGATGAAGATCATTAAGGTAGATCGTATTACAAAATACAAAAATCTATTGCAATAAAGAATTATAAAACAACAGGAAGGAAGACATCATTATGGCAAGACTCAGTCTGGATCATACAGGGTTAAACGGCACTTTATTCACCATGAGGAAAAGCGAAAGTGACAAATGTAGATAATGTGGAGTAAAAGAAAATATCGAACACATCTTATTACACTGTCACAAGTATGGGAATGAAAGAGAGATAATGAAAAATGAAGTTTGAGAGGCCGGTAGGGAATGGGATTTAACTGGGATTCTGGGAACAGATGGAGATGGAGAGGCACCAAGAATCACGAGGTCTCTTTTCTCTTTTTTAAATAACACAGGATTAAGTCATAGACTTTAGGGGTCGGGCTCAGATGACATAATGTTACACTATCTTGTACAGTGGGTGACGGTATGCACCTTTCAGTTGTTTGCTATCCGCCAGTAACCGAGAGAAGAAGAAGAACATAACACAGAACAGTAACAAACAGATGAAGAAGTAATAAGTAGGGGCAAACACAGATGGCAGGGCATGGTTACAGAAAACAGGATGGCAAGGGCTGCATAGATAATCACACACAGAGGACCAGAGGGGAGACAAGACCAAGGCAAACCAGCATCTGCCCAACAGACTGTTTTAATTTATTGTCATTTGATGACAATGTATTGACAGATATCTCCTTCCTTGGTTGTCCATCGATTCGATGATGACCGTCCCTCATGTGTTAAGTCGTCTTCTTGCGTGCACACGGAGATGGCTGTTTAGGCCAATCCTCGATCGGAAGACAAAGTTGTCTGCAGTAGGGGCAAGGAAACTGCCCAGGTAATGTCGCCTTTCTTCGTGCCCGTGCTTCAGCTGCATCAGCTAGCCTCTTCTCTTCAAAGTAGTCTCGCGCCTAGGTAGTGAGGGTGCGTCAGCCTGGCCTGTCCATAGCCCGCAGCTCTAATTGTTTGGGAAGGATGCCAGTGTATCTGATGTTGAGCTTCACGCAGTCTTTGAATCTTTTGCGTGGTCTGCCTTGGTTCCGCTTCCCAGAGCAGAGTTCGCCGTGCATGAGCTGCTTGGGCAGTCTGTGGCCATCCATCCGGATCACATGACCAACCCATTGGAGCTGGGCTTTCAGAGTCATGGCCTCGATGCGGGTCATCTCAGCTCTGTCCAGGACCTCAAGGTTTGTGACCCGGTCTTGCCAGTGAATGTTCATGATCATCCATAGGCTTCTTATGTGGAACTTCTCCATCTGCTTCAGGTGTTTTTTTTGTACACGGTCCACCTCTCACATCCGTAGAGAAGGCTGGTGAGGACAACAACCCTGTACACTTTGAATTTCGTAGACAAGTGGATGTTGTGCTAGTTCAGGACGTGAGCTCGGAGATGACTGAGAGCTTGACTGGCCTTGCAGATTCTGGCGTTGATCTCCTTATCCAGGCTGCCATCATTGCTGATGTTGCTGCCGAGGTACTTAAAGTCTTCTACCATCTTCAGTTGGGTACCCTCAATGGAGATGGATGGGGGAGGCAGGTGTTGGCTGAAACAGTACCTCTGTCTTGCCGAGGCTGATGGTGAGACCAAAAAGGTGGGAGGCTTCTGCAAACTTATTCATGATGATCTGGAGGTCAAACTCTGTGTGGGCCATGAGGGCAAAGTCATCAGCAAAAAGCGCTTCCAGGACAATCTTTTCTGCAACCTTGGTCTTAGCCTTCAGTCGGCGGAGGTCGAACAGTGAGCCATCAAGTCTGTATCGCAGGTATACCCCAAGGTCCAAGTCCCTGATGACATGGTTAAGGATGCAAAAGAAAAAAAGGTTGAAGAGGACCGGGGCCAGAATGCACCCCTGCTTGATGCCATTGCTGATGTTGAATGGCTCTGATACCTCTCCACCTGAGAGAACCTGCCCAGTCATGTTGTCGTGAAACTGGCGTATGAGGTTTACAAACTTGTCTGGGCATCTAAGCTTGGATAGGATGATCCAGAGGGCCTCCCTGTTCACCGTGTCAAAGGCCTTAGTCAGGTCGATAAAGACCGCATATAAGTCCATGTTTTGTTCTAGACATGTCTCCTGCACTTGGCGGACGGAGAAGATCATATCCACGGTGTTGCGGTTTGAGCGGAATCCACACTGTGTTTCTGGCAGGTTCCCTTCAGAGACGTTGTTGATCAGTCGGTTGAGGAGGACCCGAGCCAGTTTTTTTCCGGCAATAGATGGAAGGGAGATACCTCGGTAATTGCTGCGGTCAGACTTGCTACCCTTATTCTTGAACAGGGAGATGACAATGACATCCCTGAAGTCTTTGGGCAGTTGTTCTTCATCCCAGATGCTGGTGAGGAGGAAATGGAAGGTTTTGAGGGCCATAGGACTGGCTGATTTAAATATTTCCGCCGGGATTCCATCTATCCCAGGTGTTTTGCCTGAATTGGTTTGCCTAATTGCGTTCAAGACTTCGTCCATTGTAGGGGGGAGGTTGAGGCAGTTGACGGTGGGTTTTTGTGGGATCATATCGAGGGCGTGGGAGTCTACAGTGGAGGGCCTGTTGAGCAGGTAGCTGAAGTGCTCTCTCCATTGCGCATTGATGCTGCTCTTCTCCTTCAGCAGAGTTGAGCCGTCTGCCGACAGGAGTGGGATAGTACATGGCTTTGCAGGTCCATATACTTCCTTGATGACGCTGAAGAACATCTTGGAATTTTGCGTGTCGGCATATCTCTGCACCTCATCTGCCTTCTTCTCCCACCATTCATTCTGCATCTTTCGCCGTGCTGCTTGTGCCTGTCTCTGGAGGTGCTTAAAGCAATCACACTTGGAAATGGAAGCAGGGTCATTCTGCCACTCAACAAAGGCCTTCTGCTTGTCATCCAGGAGTGTCTTGATGTTCTCGTCATTCTCGTCGAACCAGTCCTGGTGCACTCGTTTCCTGGGGCCGATGGTGGTTTTTGCTGACTCCGTCACCAGTGCTCTCAACTGTTTCCACCTTTGTGTTGGACAGTCAGTCAGGGGTCCATGGGCAATCAGTCAGCCGTCCAGATCTTCTGCAAATTCACTACGTCGCTGAGATTGTTCAAGTTTGGCAACGTTAAACGCTGGCCCGATGACTTTCGGCGTCTTGTGCTGTGTTGGGGTAATGTGCAGGGATAGGATGGCTCTGACTAAACGGTGGTCCGTCCAACACTCTGCTCCACACATGGCCCTGGTGATCCTGAAGTCACGGATGTCTCTCTGACGGCAAATGGCAAAGTCTATCAGATGCCACTGCTTGGATCTTGGGTGCATCCATGTTGTCTTGTATTTGTCTGCTTGCCGGAACAGTGTGTTCGTGATTGCGAGGTGGTTTTCAGCACAAAGACTCAAGAGCATCAAGCCGTTGGAGTTTAATTTTCCAGTGCCATGTGACCCCAGCACGCCTTTCCAGTTACAGCAGTCTGTTCCGACTCTGGCGTTGAAATCGCCTCGCAGAATAAGATAAGATAAGATAAGCCTTTATTAGTCCCACAATGGGGAAATTCCAGGATTGCAAGAGCACAGGGATAGCAACACTCAGAGCAACAATCAGAAGGCAAGAGAAAAACAAGAGCAGCAAGTATACATATGTATATATAAATATATATATATATATATATATATATATATATAGACACACAGTGCGGAGCATTGTAGCTAGATGGAATAGATATATAAATATATAAACACAGTGCGGAGCATTGTAGCTGGATGGAATAAATATGTAAATATATAAACACACACAGTGTGGAGCATTGTTGCTAGATGGAATAAATATATAAATATATAAACACACACAGTGCGGAGCATTGTAGCTAGATGGAATAAATATGTAGATATATAAACACACAGTGCGGAGCATTGTAGCTAGATGGAATAAATATGTAAATATATAAACACACACAGTGCGGAGCATTGTAGCTAGATGGAATAAATATGTAGATATATAAACACACACAGTGCGGAGCATTGTAGCTAGATGGAATAAATATGTAAATATATAAACACACAGTGTGGAGCATTGTTGCTGAATGAGTTTGTCATTGGGAAGAGTGTCCTTCATGAGGGTACTGAGCTCCTCATAAAAGGCTTCCTTCACTTCATTGCTGCTGGTGAGAGTTGGGGCGTATGCACTGATGAGGGTAACGTGCCGGTTATGGTTGAGGGGGAAACTGAGTTTCATCCGCTGTTCATTAACTGACGTTGGTAGGTCAGGAAGTTGCTTGAGAACCGATGTCTTGATAGTCAGTCCTACTCCATGGATCCTCTCTTCATCTTTGGCGTTGCCTTTCCAGAAGAAGGTGTAGCCGCCTTTTAGTTCGGCCACAGATCCTTCTTCGGCTAGTCTGGTCTCGCTGAGGGCCGCGATGTCAATGCGGTAGCGGGCCAGTTCCCTTGTAATGAGGGCTGTTCTTCTCTCAGGCCTCGAGGAGGCCTCTCTGTCCATGAGCGTGTGTACATTCCATGCACCAAGAATTAGTTTCTTTCTTCTTTGGTTTCGACCCCTTGGGGGGTAGAACTGCCAGCTGTGGTATGCTGGCCATTTGGAAGGGACAAGCATTTGTTTGGGACACATTTTCTAGTCCCCTTCCTCATGTGAGGGTGAGCAGTGCTGTCCTAAAGAGGCTGCTCAGTCGCCTGGGGGAACGCCGAACTCCACTGTTGTCACGAGGTCAGAAGGAGAGCAGCTATTGCTGCCAAGCCGCCTGCGTGCAGGGTTCAAGCTACAACTGCCAGTGGTCACCTCCATCTGTTGCTTCACTCGTTCCCCATCGCCGCAGGACTATTTTCGATGTAGGGTTTTGAGGACTAACACACACGAGGAAAACCTGTGCAGGAAAGTTTTTTAAAAGTGGGCTGCACGGTGGCGCAGTGGTTTAGCACTGTGGCAGCACAGTTTTACCCTCGGCCGGGGGATCGCGGGGATCATGAGATCGTGGGTTCGATCCCAGCCCCCGACCAACAGTGAGCTGTGTGGAGTTTGCATGTTCTCCCCGTGTTGCGCGGGTTTACTCCGGGATTTCTCCGGTTTCCTCCCGCACACCAAAAACATGTAGGTTTAGGGCGCTCGCGCACGCAGCGACCAGCAGCCGGTGGCTTGTCACCAGACTGCAAACCAAGTCTACCTACGGGTACAAATAAGTAACAAAAAAAAAAAAAAAAAAAGTCAATGCGCGGGGCAATCCGACTCTCTTGGCCTCAAAAGCCAGGATCTGGTGGTACGAAAAGAGCCATCACAACCAGGGACTTCCTCGGCTGCAGTGGATGATCATGACGTCTATAGTGCCTTCCCGTGCCCTTGCGTTCCATAACGCCTGCTGTCACCACCTTCATGACCGTTGGGACAAAAGAAGACCTCATCCGCTCAATCTGCCGACTACAGTTTTCACATGCTTGGGTAGGCATACCCTGTTTAACTTACCAGAGGGTTTGAGGCCCGACTGGCTACCCTCACCTGGTTCAGCCCGCCCGCCAAAGCGGTTTACCGGGGTGTGGCTGCTGCGCATGCTACAGCTTTGAGGAGCCATAGGTGAGAGTTGGGTATCAGGTGGAAACCAATGTAGGATGAGCTGTCCTAAAAGGACATGGCAAGCCACCCCTACAGAGGTACTATCCCTCCCTGACACCCCTGAACACCCTAGCATATAAGGGAAACCAGCATGCCTTGCAAGCACAAGATGCTTTAAAACACATCTGATTTCATATGGGGCAACACCTTCAAGAATAACATGCAGGATGTCTTATAGACATCATGTAGAGATCATCGGAACATGAATCCTATCAGTCCTATGGTTTATATGACATATGGACATCATGTAGACATCATTGGAACATCATGGGGGTCCTATAATCGACATCATAGAGACACCGTAGGCATAGACACTGTGACACACACACACAGATTTTGTGGAATCAGTCTATACGGTGTCTATCTGGCGTCAAATAGACATCATGTGAATCATTCTTCACTATAAATTCAAGAAATCTGTCAGATTGTGTGTCTGGGTGTCAGGATCATAGGCCACCTATGATGTTCCTATGATGTCTGCATGATGTCCTATGATGTTCCTATGATGTCGGCAATCATAGGACCATCTACATGATGTCTATATGACATCAGATAAACCGTAGTCTATATGATGTCAGATAAACCGTAAGCCTGATGTTCCTATGATCGATGAAGAATGTCAATATGATGTCATACAGACTGCAGGACTCCCTACAAGACATATACTGTATATAGACACAGGTAATCAACATAACACAGAACAGTAACAATCAGAATCAGGTTTATTGCCATTGTTCATGTAGTACACAAACTAGGAATTTGTCTCGGTACAATGCTGCAACATTAAACATGATAAGATAAGAGAAATAAACTATACATGTAATAAAGTGTAGGATAAGATTAAGTGATACTGGTCAACAGTTAAAATATATATTAGCCAGCAGCAGATACTGTAGAGAACTATATAGTGCAGTCGGTAATGCAGAAAGAAAACAGTGATGATTGACATGAGTCTGGTTGAGCTGCTGTACATGGTGCACGAGAGTCAATAAGTCACTTAGTGTTCAGCAGTCCTAATGGCAGAGGGGAAGAAGCTGTTCATGTGACGGGAGGTTTTAGTCTGGATGGACCGAAGTCTTCTACCAGAGGGGAGGGGGGCAAACAGTACGTGACCAGGGTGCGAGGGATCGGCTATGATCCGGCCAGCACGCCTCCGGGTCCTGGAGATGTACAGATCCTGGAGAGATGGGAGCTTGCAGCCGATCACCTTCAACAAGCAGGAGAAGTAACAAGCAGGGGCAAACAGAGATGGCAGGGCATGGTTACAGCCGATGTACGAACGCTGTGAATGTTGTTTAATTATCGGCGCCTTGGACATCATTAGTCCGTGAGTATCCTACATGGTTTGACAGTGTTAACAGCTACAATGAGAACTGCACGGTTGCATTGGTGTATTTTAAGTGACTGTCTAGTCCGTTGCCAACATTGTTACCAAGCTAAGTTAGAGCTAATGCTAACATGTGCTAAGCTAGACACGGTGACCATATCATTGACGGCGTGTATATGTCTACTTTGTTGCAGTTTTACACGGATGTAGGAACGAATGTAAACGGATGTAAGACCAGAAAAAGGCGAGTGTACATCACGTTGAGTTCCTTGTGGTGTAGCATCAATAAACGAGATAAAAGGAAGCATCTTGTCATCATTGAGACCTGCACCACACGTGTTAGCTTGCTGTCTACCAGTCGATAATTAGGAAACTCGATGGGAGGGCAGTAAAGTAAAAGGACTATAGCGCGGCAGGCCCAATAAACAAACAACAAGCAGCAAATGAGCCTCAGGGCAGGAGAGCAGCACCAGCCAACTCCCCAACTCAGAAGTGAAGTTATGGAGATGGAACACACAACTCCCTTGGCTACAGCTGTACAAGGTAGCTCGTTATATTCACGTAGCTCCAAGTCAAGCAAGGCTTCTTCAGCTACCTCCTCAGCCATAAAAGATAGAGCTAAAGCAGATGCTGCACGAGCTAAATTAGGTTATTCAGAGAAAGAAGCAGCCCTCATCACGCAGAAAGCTAATCTTGAAGCACATATGCACATTCTGAACCATCAGAAGGCTGTTGCAGCTGCAGAAGCTGAAGCTGCAGCCTATGAAGAAGCAGAGCAATGTGCAAGAAGTGAATTCAGTCAAGCATTAATGGACTTGCCAGTTGGCTCAGCACAACGCACATTTGAGTATGTACAGAAACACTTTGATGTGCGCCTTGAGGAAATTCCACTTAAAACTGATCCAGCCACCCCCTCTAAGATCCAGTGTGAACAGTTTGAAATGGCCACAAATGTACCATTCATCTCATCTAATGCTGTAGATGGTAAGAGTAGGGTCAGCGTCAACATGAAGGAGGAGCATGGAGCTACAGAGACAATTAATCCCCCAACGTTACGACCCTATTATGCCCCCGCAACACATTACGCGGAAGCACAAGGCATTCAGGATCTGACCAAATACCTCACACGCCGGGAAATGTTGAGCACGGGACTCCTACAGTTTGATGACCTCCCAGAGAATTATTGGGCATGGAAGGCATCTTTCCAGAATGCCATACAAGACCTCAGTCTCTCACACCACGAGCAATTGGATTTGATGATAAAATGGCTTGGCACAGAATCAGCAGAACAAGCAAAGAGGATCCGCTCTGCACATGTCTTCAACCCAAAAGCAGCCCTCAACTTAGTCTGGGAAAGGCTAGAAGAGTGTTATGGGTCACCTGAAGCAATAGAAAATGCACTGTTAAAAAAGCTTGATCATTTTCCCAAAATCAGCAACAAAGACGCATTCAAGCTGAGAGAACTTGGCGACGTTCTACAGGAAATCGAATGTGCAAAGGATGGCGGATACCTGCCTGGGCTCGCATACCTGGATACAGCCCGTGGAGTGAATCCTGTTGTAGAGAAACTGCCCTACAGCCTACAGGAGAAGTGGATTGCAGCAGGTGCCAAATACAAAGAAACACACAAAGTCGCTTTTCCTCCTTTCAGCTTTTTTTCCAGTTACGTCAGACAACAGGCCAAAATAAGAAACAACCCAAGTTTCAGTTTCTCTCCACCGGCCCACATGAACACCAGAGTTGAAAAGGCCCCCAAGTTCGCCAGTAAGCACCTCATCAGTGTCCACAAAATGGGCATCCCACCAGCTTCACCCGCAGCTAAAGGTAACCACGCACATAAAAGAACAGAAAGCCCAGATAAACAATGTCCCATACACAGAAAGCCATACCCATTAAAGAAATGTAAAACGTTTAGAGCAAAACCAATAGAAGAACGCAAACTGTTCTTGAGAGAGAATCTCATCTGCTTTAAGTGTTGTGGGTCCACTCAGCATCTGGCAAAAGACTGTAAACAGTCAATCCAGTGCTCTGACTGTGGTAGTGATAGACATGTAGCAGCACTACATCCCGGCCCCTCTCCTCCTCCCATGGAACCTCAGGAAGCTGAGACGGATCATGGCGGGGAGTCCCATGATTATGAGGGCACACTAGTCACGTCTAGATGCACAGAAGTTTGTGGTAATGCAGAAAACCCACAATCCTGCTCAAAAATTAGCCCTGTGTTAGTTTATCCTGCAGGACACAGAGAGGAAGCTCAGAAAATGTATGCAGTGCTCGATGAGCAAAGCAACAGATCACTCGCTAAATCAGAGTTTTTCCAGCTGTTCAACATTAGAGCACCTTCCAACCCTTACACACTGAAAACGTGTTCAGGAGCTACTACGGTCTAGGGGCGGAGAGCTTCAAACTTCATGATAGAACCAATGGATGGAAAAGTACAGCTCCAGCTTCCAAACTTGATTGAGTGTGACATGATCCCCGATGACAGGAGGGAGATTCCATCTCCAAAGGCCGCACTTGCGCATCCACACCTGAGAAAAGTCACAGACAAGATTCCACCTGTAGATGAACATGCTCCCATCCTCCTACTGCTGGGAAGAGACATCCTACAGGTACACAAGGTGAGAGAACAAATAAATGGGCCCCACAGTACTCCCTATGCACAGCGCTTGGACTTGGGATGGGTTATTGTGGGAGAAACGTGTTTGGGGACAACACACAAGCCTTCGACTGTTAACGTGCTAAAGACACATGTGCTCTACAATGGTCGTGCATCATTCCTTAGCCCATGCCCAAACACATTTCTTGTCAAAGAGGTTTCAGGTTGCTCTACCTCACGCCCCAACAGCATACTACCATATGCCTTGCAGGGTGAGAGAGACACAGACCACTTAGGAAACACAGTCTTTGATAAAACAAAGGACGACGATAAACCAGCGCTGTCAATAGAAGATCGGGTTTTTATTGACATCATGAACAAAGAAGTACATCAAAATGCAGAGAACAGCTGGGTAGCACCGCTACCATTTCGTTCTCCCAGACCACACCTTCCAAGCAACAGAGAACAGGCAATGCAACGTCTTCATTCTCTCAGAAAATCACTGGACAGAAAACCTGAAATGAAAAGACAGTACACAGAGTTCGTCCAAAAGATGCTGGACAATAACCATGCAGAGGCTGCTCCTCCTTTAGAGAAGAACAAAGAACATTGGTACTTACCGTCGTTTGGCGTATATCACCCCCAAAAACCTGACCAACTGAGAGTGGTGTTCGACACGAATGCGGAATTCGGAGGAGTATCTCTAAATAAGGTACTATTAAGAGGACCTGACCTAAACAACAGTCTTATGGGCATCCTACTACGTTTCAGGAAAGAGCCAATAGCGTTTTCTGTAGATGTGCAACAGATGTTTTACTGTTTTGTGGTCAGAGAAGATCATAGAGACTACCTCAGGTTCCTATGGTATGAGGATAATGATCTCGACAAAGAAGTAAGAGATTACAGAATGAAAGTGCACGTGTTCGGCAACAGCCCTTCTCCAGCCGTGGCTATTTACTGCATGAGACGTGCTGCAGCTGAAGGTGAGAAAGAGCATGGACATGACACAACACAGTTCATAATGAGACATTTCTATGTAGATGATGGATTAGCCTCCACAGCCACACCAGAAGAAGCTGTTGACATCCTAACAAACGCACAAAAGATGTTAGCCCAATCCAATCTCAAATTACACAAAATAGCATCTAATGACTACAGGGTCATGGAAGCCTTTCCAGCGAATGAAAGAGCAAAGGACTTAAAAGACTTAGCTCTCAAATGTGACGAGCTCCCACTACAGCACAGTTTAGGAGTGCTTTGGAATCTTGAAACAGACAGTTTTACGTTTCAGGTGTCCATTGACAGGAAGCCCTACACACGAAGGGGAGTCTTAGCGACAGTCAACAGCCTGTATGATCCTCTAGGGTTTGTGGCGCCTATCACGATGCAGGGGAAGAACCTCCTGCGTGAACTGTCAACAGAACATGGCGACTGGGATGAACCACTTTCCGCTGAGAGAGAAGAGGAAAGGAACAAATGGAAAGATTCCCTGAAAGACCTAGAAGACCTACAGATACCAAGGCGCTACCTGCCATTGTCGCAGCCTTCTGTTCGAAAAAGAGAGTTATGCATTTTCTCAGATGCATGAACCTTGGCAATCGGAACAGTAGCGTACCTGAGAACCACCAACAATGAAGGTCAGTGCCACTCAGGGTTCATTATAGGTAAATCTAAAATAGCACCACGCCCTGCACACACCATCCCTCGATTGGAGTTATGCACAGCTGTTCTAGCTGTTGAGATGTACGAGCTGATCAGAGATGAGATAGACACTGCAATGGATGCTGTCAGGTTTTATACAGACAGTAAGATTGTTCTCGGATACATACACAACAACACAAAAAGGTTCTACACATATGTGGCAAACCGTGTAACCTGCATCAGAAAATCAACACTTCCATCACAGTGGTATTACATAGCAACCAGCGACAACCCAGCAGACACTGCCACAAGATACATCGCAGCAGATGCACTCAAGCTCACAAACTGGTTCCAAGGACCTCTGTTCTTGGCTCAACCCAATGCAGAACCACAGAAATCTGACCCCTTCTCACTCATAAGTCCAGAAGAAGATGCAGAAATCAGGCCTGATGTAAAAACATTTGTTACTAAGGTGTCTGTTGGACATTTGGGGTCACATCGCTTTGAAAGGTTCTCACACTGGATGAAACTGTGCCGCACAGTTGGATCACTCATTCGTGTCGCAGCTTCATACAAGAGCAAGTCCGGGCAAACCAAAAACAGTGGGTGGAAACGTTATAACGGTGTGTGCACTATCAACGAACTTTCACCAGCGAAATGCCTAATAATATCTACAGTGCAACATGAGGTCTTTAAGGAAGAGTTCAAGTGCGTTGAAACAAAACACCCACTGCTGAAACAGAGATGGCTGAGAAAATTAAACCCAATCATTGACGAGGATGGTCTGCTTAGAGTCGGAGGACGCTTGGCACCAGCAAACCTGGCAAAAGAGGAAAAACACCCTCTCATTATCCCTCTTTCATATCACATCGCTGTTCTTTTAATCAGATACTACCATGAAAAGGTAGCGCATCAAGGCCAACACATGACAGAGGGAGCCCTTAGAGCATCTGGGTTTTGGATCATAGGCGGCAAACGTCTTGTGTCTTCTGCCATCCACAAATGCGTGACCTGCAGGAAACTGAGAAAGACATTGCAAATCCAAAAGATGTCAGATTTACCAAGTGACAGGCTCTCACCGATGCCACCGTTCACCAGCGTTGGTCTCGACGTATTTGGTCCGTGGTCAGTGACAACACGACACACAAGAGGAGGAAGCGCAGACATCAACAGATGGGCTGTACTTTTCACATGCATGTCAACAAGAGCTGTGCACATCGAACTGATTGAATCAATGTCAACGTCCAGTTTCATAAATGCTCTGAGAAGATTCTCTTCTCCATTCGGGGACCCACACAGCTTCTGCGATCTGATAGGGGCACAAACTTTATCGGGGCATGTAAGGAACTGAGAATTGAGCGCAGTGACGCAGCATTAACGAGTTACCTACAAGAAAAGGGTTGCAAATGGTTTTTTAACCCACCTCATGCATCACACATGGGTGGATCCTGGGAAAGACTCATTGGAGTTGCCAGGCGGATTTTAGATGCATTACTTCTCAAGAACAAACTGCGGCTCACACATGAGGTACTGAGCACCTTAATGGCAGAGGTTATGGCAGTGATGAATGCAAGACCACTCGTGCCGGTCTCAACAGATCCTGACAATCCAACCATCCTAACCCCAGCAATGCTACTGACCCAAAAAACCAACCCCTTGACAGCACCATTGGGAACTTTCGCTACACCAGAACTTCATGCATGTCAGTGGAAACAAGTGCAGGCTCTTGCGGATAGTTTTTGGATACAATGGAGACAAGAGTATCTCGTGACTCTTCAGAGCCGAAGAAAATGGACTGATGAGAAACCGAACATCAACGTTGGAGATGTCGTTTTGCTCAAGGATGGGCAAACACACAGAAATGACTGGCCCATGGGCGGATTGTAAAGACATTTCACGGAAAGGACAATAAAGTACGAAAAGCAGAGGTGAAGATAATAAGAGATGGGACTGTTAAAGTGTTTCTGAGACCAATTACAGAAATGGTTTTACTGATGGCAGATGGGGAATAGATAATGATATGGTTAACATTGTTATGCACTGTTGTTTGAAATGTTGTAAGGCTAAATAGTGGTACAATGTTATTGCACCAGACGGGGAGTATTCTGCCTTTATGAATTAAAGTTGAACAGTTCCCATTACAGCATTTCATGTAAGTGAGTTTGGTTCCCTCTAGTGGTGTAGTGAAAGCATCGTTTTGAACTAATACACAAAGTGGTGCACATGCCCAGTAATGATATAACAGGAGACCGGTCAGAGCTTCACCCGATGTACGAACGCTGTGAATGTTGTTTAATTATCGGCGCCTTGGACATCATTAGTCCGTGAGTATCCTACATGGTTTGACAGTGTTAACAGCTACAATGAGAACTGCACGGTTGCATTGGTGTATTTTAAGCGACTGTCTAGTCCGTTGCCAACATTGTTACCAAGCTAAGTTAGAGCTAATGCTAACATGTGCTAAGCTAGACACAGTGACCATATCATTGACGGCGTGTATATGTCTACTTTGTTGCAGTTTTACACGGATGTAGGAACGAATGTAAACGGATGTAAGACCAGAAAAAGACGAGTGTACATCACGTTGAGTTCCTTGTGGTGTAGCATCAATAAACGAGATAAAAGACCAGCGGTACCGTCGCTCATTCTCTCTAACGTCCGCTCCCTCGAAAACAAGCTGGACGAGTTGCGTCTGCTGAGAGAAACCCGCAGAGAGTGGAGAGACTGCTGTGTGCATGCGTTCACTGAGACATGGCTCCATGGAAACATTCCTGACGAGGCCATTCAACTGGAAGATATGGCGATGTTCCATGCCGGCAGGGAAACGGCGAGCTCCGGTAAGAGCCGGGGGGATGGGCTATGCATCTGTGTTAACAAGAACTGGTGCGTCAATGCCACGTTAGTGTCTAAACACTGCTCTCCCTTGGTGGAGTTCCTTATTGTAAATTGTCGGCCATATTATTTTCCGAGGGAATTCAGCAACGTGTTTGTAGCTGGTGTTTACATAGCACCGAGCGCTAATGCTAAAGCTAATGCTAAGAAGGCACTCAGGGAACTGCACAATGTGATTAGTGAAATCCAAACTTCACACCCGGACAGTTTTGTGGTGGTTGCGGGGGATTTTAACTACACCAGCCTAAAGACTGGTGTCCCCCAAGTTTAACAATGTGTAGACTTTAAAACCAGAAGGAAGAGAATAGTTGACTTAGGTGTACACAAACACAGATGCATATAAGGCGATACCCCACCCCCATCTCGGCCTGTTCTGATCACATATCCGTGAGTCTGCTGCCTGCCTACAAACCTTTATTGAAGCGCAGCAGGCCAGCAGTGAAACAATTAGAATTTGGCCAGAGAGTGCAACCTCTGCACTGAAAGACTGTTTTCTGCACACAGACTGGGAGGTCTTCAAAATAGCATCCTCCCAGGAAGACAAGACAGATGTGGAGGAGTATGCTGATACGGTCCACCAGCTACATCGCGAAGTGCACAGAGGATGTCACTACAGTGAAGACCATCACTATGCGGGGTAACCATAAGCCCTGGATGTACTGCAGAGGATGTGCGCGCTGCTTACAGTCAGAGATGCAGCCTTCAGAGCAAAGGACAGGATCGGTCTGCCGCTCTCAAAGGGAATTAAGGCGCAAAGCGCCCTATGCGGAGAAAATCCAGGGACACCTCTGTGACACTAGGAACACCAAGCAGATGTGGCAGGGAGTTCGGACACTGACGGGCTATAAGTCTAGGCAGGGGGTCGATGATGACGACGCTTCACTTCCAGACAGGCTTAACAACTTCTTTGCACATTTTGAAGCATCAAACTCGACAATCAGAGGGAGGGCTGGCCCACCCCCACCATCGGTCGGACCAGCTTTTACCATCAACACAGCGGACACACGGAGGACCCTAACCAGAGTCAACCCACGCAAAGCTGCAGGTCCGGACAACATTCCGGGACATGTGCTCTGAGACTGCGTGAGCAAGTTGGCGGATGTCCTGACTGACATTTATAACATCTCCCTGAATCAGGCCATCATTCCCAGATGCTTCAAGACCTCTATCATTGTACCGGTGGCAAAGAAACCAGTTGTGTCCTGTTTGAATGACTGTCGTCCTGTTGCACTGACACCAATTGTGATGAAGTGTTTTGAACGGCTTGTCAAACCACACATTACAGCCTGCCTCCCTGCATCACACGACCCGCTCCAGTTTGCATATCGTTCAAACTGCTCCACGGAGGATGCTATAGTCACCACCCTACACTCTGTCATCACCCACCTGGACCAGAAAGACACCTACGCCAGACTCCTGTACATTGATTTCAGTTCAGCATTCAACACTATTATTCCCCAGAGACTGATGGAGAAATTATTCCTTCTCGGTCTGAACACCGCCACATGTCTCTGGATCCTGGATTTCCTGACTGAGAGACCTCAGTCTGTCCGGGTTGGAAACAACATCTCCAACTCTGTCACGCTGAGCACCGGATCCCCTCAAGGCTGTGTACTCAGTCCACTGTTGTTTACACTTCTAACACATGACTGTGTATCCAGACATGAGGGGAACCAGATTATTAAGTTTGCAGATGACACCACGGTGGTGGGACTTATTCAGAGGGATGAGGAATCAATGTACAGGGAAGAAGTGAGAGACCTGGAGGGCTGGTGCAGGGAGAACAATCTGGTGTTCAACGTGGACAAAACAAAGGAGATTATTATCGACTTCCGGTGGTCTCAGCCTGAGCATGTCCCCCTCAGCATCGACGGCTGTTTAGTGGAGAGAGTGGAGAACATCAAGTTCCTCGGAGTGCAGATCTCGCAGGACCTGACCTGGAGCAAGAATTCCTTGGGGATCAGGAAGCGGGCTCAGCAGAGACTGCACTTCTTGAGGAAACTCAAACAGGCCTCTCTCCCCATCTGCATCCTCAGGACCTTCTACAGAGGTGTGGTGGAGAGTGTTCTGACGTACTGCATTGCTACATGGTACTCCAGCTGCAGTATGTCAGACAAAAAAGCCCTGCAGAGGATAGTCAAGGGGGCTGGGAGGATAATTGGAGTCTCCCTCCCCTCTGTCCAAGAACTTTTCCAGAGCCGTTGTAGGAGCAGGGCACTGAACATTGTCAAGGACCGTTCTCACCCTCTGCATAAACACTTTGAACTTCTTCCATCTGGTAAACGATTCCGGAGCATCAGAGGCAGAACCACCAGACTGATCAACAGCTTCCTTCCACAAGCTGTCAGGATGCTGAACAGTTGACCCGGAATCTCTCATACACATTACTGCACCTAAGGACATTTTGTATATTATTTGTACATTATAGTTAGTTTTTTCCCAAGTATGTCTCAGGGATGTGTGAATGGATGGGGGGGTGGGGGTGGGGGGTGAAGCTATGTGTGAGTGTGTCTTAAATCATGCTGCTTCTATTTATATGGATGCCGAGAGAAACGCAATTTCATCTTGCCTGCACTACAGTTGTATGTACAGCAATATGACAATAAAGTTTGATTTGATTTAAAAGAAAGCATCTTGTCATCATTGAGACCTGCACCACACGTGTTAGCTTGCTGTCTACCAGTCAATAATTAGGAAACTCGATGGGAGGGCAGTAAAATAATGATTAATGACATGTTTGAGGATCAAGAGGGATCCATCAAAACTGCACTATATGCAAATGATGGAGCCATATGGACGAGGGGAAGAAATGAGAAATTTGTGTTCAAAAACATCAGGAAAGCAATGGGAAAAGTGGAAAGTGGTCATGAATGAATGAATGAATGAATGAATCTTTATTTCGGATAGTACAGGTTAAAAGAAACTGAATAATATAACAAAGGGGGAAAGAAAATCCAACAAGGTCAAATTAGACAATAACTCCTCTGATTATACAATTCAACGTAAGTTATCCGAAATGGGTGATGGCTGAAGCCGCAGCTTATATTGCCCACCCATATTCCATCCAAGAATTCAAAAGAGAAAAAAGAGAAAACAAGACAAGAGCGATTACAATTCAAAAAACAAAGCTAAGACAAAATGTGACAAAAAAAAAAAAAAACTAAGCTAAGCTAAGTGTCACGACTCGCCGCTCATCAGCGGCGCCAGCTGCGCGCACACCTGCTTCTCGTCAGCGGCGAGGTATTTAATCCACTCTGCCCTGGGCTTCGGCCTGAAGCCGTCTCTCTACTTCGGCATCGCTTGCTACAACGGTACTCTCACCTACGAGCAAGACAATCTGGGTAAGCCCCCCTTACCTCCTTTCCTCCAGCCTTCTCCCCTGTGCACAGGTGGTTTCCCCGGCGGCGGACTTCCTCATCTCGCCGCTGCCTCCGCGCTGCTGCTACAGGCACTCCAGGTCACTGTCTCCCGGGCTCCACCCTTGTCGACGCCAGCCACCTGTCCTAACCAAGTAAGCCAGCAAGACTGTAATTATCCTCTGTGTTGGTGTGGTGCCCGTTACCCTTCTCCCTCTGCTTCCTCCCATAGGGTTGTCCGGCTGAACGGCTTCCTGCCCCCATGCCTGACGCAGACACCACCACCAACACATCCATATTCTACAGACACGCAGTCACACAACCCTGTTGTTAATAAAGCTATTAAATCTACCCTGAGCCTGCGTGTGTGTCTCCTGAGCCGTGCATTATGTCAGTATGGCTTCAGCAGAGCGGGCTCGGCAGACAGCGGCTCGCAACCGCCGTCTTTCCACCCTCGAGGCTCGGGTGGATCTAATAGCCCACCAACAACAGGTGATATTAAACCAATTGTTAGTGATTACTAACCGATTAGACCGCTTGGACCCCCAGCAGCCTTTCCCCTCGGCTCGTCTGGGTGGCGCAGCCTCTGCTGCTCCGGCGGCTGTCCAGCCTGCTCCGGGTGCGCCGGCACGGCTCACACCAATCCCCACTCCCGCTCGCTTTAGCGGCAAGCTTGGTGGAGCTCCGGGTTTTATCATGCAGTGTGAGTCCGTGTTCCATCGCGTTCCCGGAGACTTCCCCTCAGACCACAGTAGGATTGGCTATGTAGGTAACCTCCTGGAGGGTCGAGCGCTTACCTGGGCTTACGCCATTATGGCGAGGCCCAGCTACGCCACCCTCACCTATGGTCAGTTCGTGCGACAGTTCCTGGAAGTGTTCGATCACTCGCGTTTGGACAGTGTCCAGGTCGACCGCCTTCTTGGCCTCCAACAGGGGAGCCGATCGGCGGCCGAATACGCGATCGACTTCCGGGTTACCGCGGAGGAAGTTGGCTGGGAAGAGCGTGCGCTCTGCGGCATCTTCCTCCGCAGCCTTAACTCTGGTCTGAGGGATGAGCTGGCCGGCCGGGATGTCCCAGAGACTCTAGCGGAGTTGATCTCCCTTGCCATTAGCTTGGATAACAGGCTGCGCGAGCGCGCCTCAGAGCGGAAGTACTCTTCTCGCTCGCGGGGCGCCTCAGCGCGCCTGCCCCAAGCTCGCCACCTGGCGCTTACCACCCCGCCGGAGGTCTCCCAAGGAGTCGGAACCAATGGTGACGGGCCGGGACAAAGCTCCCCCTGGGCGGAGAAACAAACCCGCCGTGATCTGGGCCTTTGCATGTATTGCGGGGGCAGCCAGCACACGGTGGAGCATTGTCCGGAGAAGCCAAACGAGGAGGTCCGACAAGTCACTGTAGGGGGCCTCGCGGACGCTAATCGGTTAAATCCCCTCACACATTTGACGCTGCCCATCCGTTTTTTGTCATAATCTCACAGGGCACCTCACGCATGCACTGGTGGATTCAGGCACGGAGGGTAGCTTCATTTCACAAAGCCTGGCAACCCGATTGGGCATCCGTTGTCACCCCCTCGATCCTCCTCTCGCCCTAGTTAATCTCTCCCGTGTCTCACTGGGAAAAGTGACCCACCGGACATCCCCTATTCCGGTAATCATCTCTGGGAACCACCGGGAGGATATCTCCTTCTACGTCCTGCCCACCTCGGTTTCACCTGTCATTCTCGGATACCCTTGGCTCCGCCTCCACAACCCCATCTTGGACTGGAAGACCGGTAAAGTGTCTGCTTGGAGCACCTTTTGTATGGGCACCTGTCTCCAATCCGCTGCCTGCGCCCCGTCCTCGCCCCCCACAGCTAAGGACACCGCGCCCTCGGATCTCACCCTGGTGCCCTCGGAGTTCCACGACCTGGGTGCGGTCTTCAGCAAGTCCAAGGCGATGTCTCTTCCTCCTCACCGGCCCTACGACTGTGCCATCAACATCCGCCAGGGGGCGCCCCTACCCTCGGGATGCCTCTACAGCCTGTCAGCGCCAGGGAAGGAAGCCATGAACACCTACTTGAAGGAGTCGCTCAGCGCTGGGATTATCCGACCATCTTCCTCACCATTAGGCGCAGGGTTCTTCTTCGTGGGAAAGAAGGATGGCTCCCTTCGTCCTTGCATAGATTACCGAGCTCTCAATGACATCACGGAGAAGGACCGTTACACCCTGCCCCTCATGGACACTGCCTTCCACTCCCTCCAGGGGACGACCTGGTTTACCAAGCTGGATCTCCGCAGCGCTTGCCACCTCGTCCGGATCCGGGAGGGAGGTGAATGGAAGACAGCCTTCTGTACCCCTAACGGTCATTTTGAATATCTAGTTATGCCGTTTGGGTTGACCAACGCGCCAGCCGTCTTCCAGCGCCTCATTAATGATGTCCTCCGGGATTTCATTGGCCTGTTCGTGTTCATCTACCTGGACGATATCCTCATCTTCTCCAGGTCCAGGGATGAGCACCGGGTCCACGTGAGACGGGTCTTGCAGAGACTGTTGGAGAATCGTCTATATGTCAAGGCGGAGAAGTGTGAGTTCTACGCCAAGACTACTTCCTTCCTGGGGTTCATCATCTCCCATGACCAGGTGCTCCCGGACCCAGCGAAGATTAAAGCGGTGGTGGATTGGCCCACACCAACCTCTAGGAAACAGGTTCAGCAGTTCGTCGGGTTTGCCAATTTCTACCGCCGCTTTGTCCCAAACTTTGGAGCCATCGTCGGTCCTCTGACCCGCCTCACCTCCCTGAAGACCCCATTCCGGTGGACTGAAGAGGCCGCATCGGCCTTCCAGGCGCTGAAGACGGGAGTTTTCCTCCTCCCGGGTCCTCAGCCAGGTCGATCCCGCGCTGCAGTGCATAGTGGAGGTGGACGCTTCGGACACGGGGGTGGGGGCGGTGCTGTCCCAGCGGTCTCCAGCCAACAGAGTCAAGCGACCCTGCACCTTCTTCTCTCGGCGCTTGTCCCCGTCGGAGCGTAATTATGACGTGGGGGACAGAGAGCTTCTGGCCATCAAGCTTGCGCTTCAGGAGTGGCGCCACTGGCTGGAGGGGGCCGCCTTGCCATTCGTGGTCCTTACTGACCACAAGAACTTGGAATATCTAAGATCTGCCAAGCGTCTGAACGCCCGCCAGGCGAGCTGGTCCCTGTTCTTTGCAAGGTTTAAATTTAACATCACCTACAGGCCTGGCTCCAAGAATGGCCTGCCCGACACCCTCTCCAGGCAGTTTGCCCCGGAGGCCACGGAAGATGCTGTTCACACCATCCTGCCCAGGTCGTGCGTCGTGGGGGCTGTTTCCTGGGACATAGAGGATAAGATCCGGAGGGCGCAGGAGTCGGAACCGGACCCTGCCGGCGGACCGGAGGGGAGGCTCTTTGTGCCATCTGCTGTCCGGGGGGGACGTTATCCACTGGCTCCATACCTCTAAGCTCACCTGCCATCCTGGAGCTTCCTGGATGATCGACCTCCTCCAGCGATCCTTTTGGTGGCCAGGTCTGCGGAAGGATGCCGCCTGCTACGCCCGGGCCTGCCCCGTCTGCGCCACCAGTAAGTCAGGTAACGTTCCCCCTGTGGGTCTGCTCCAGCCCCTGCCCGTCCCTGGCAGGCCCTGGTCGCACATCGCCCTAGACTTTGTCACCGGCCTTCCTGTCTCCAACAACTTCGACACAGTTCTGACCATCGTTGACCGTTTCTCCAAGGCCGCCCACTTTGTGCCCCTATGTGGACTCCCCTCAGCCTTGGAGACAGCGGACCTCCTCATTCAGCACGTGGTCAGACTGCATGGAATACCGGTCGACGTGGTCTCCGATCGTGGTCCCCAGTTCTCTTCGGACGTCTGGAGATCCTTTTGCAACGCCCTGGGAGCCAAAGTAAGCCTCACCTCCGGCCATCACCCCCAATCCAACGGGCAGTGTGAACGGACCAATCAGGAACTGGAGGCTGCGCTCCGCTGCGTCACCACATCTAAGCCCGCATCCTGGAGCTCACACCTCGCCTGGGTGGAGTACGCCCACAACACCTCTCGCTCATCTGCCACCGGGATGGTGGCCGGGATCCCCCTTCAAGGCATCCCTGGGTTACGATCCACCTCTATTCCCCGCGCAGAAGGGCGAATTGGCTGTTCCCTCTGCCCAGGCGCACCTCAGGCGGTGCCGCTCCTTTTGGACTACGGCGCGCAATGCGCTTTTATGCACGGCGGAGCGCAACAAATCCACGGCGGATCGGCACAGGAGACCTGCCCCTGCCTACCAGGTGGGACAGCAGGTCTGGGTATCCACACAGGACGTTAATCTAAAGGGTGAGAGGAGGAAGCTGGCCCAACGGTTCATCGGCCCATTTCCCATTACTAAGATCATCAACCCGGTGGCTGTGCGTGTGGCTATTCCCTCCTCCCTCCGCATCCATCCCACCTTCCACATCTCCAAGGTTAAACCGGTGGTCTCTAACCCCTTCTGCCCTCCACCTGCAGCGCATCCCGCTCCCTGGATGATTGGTGGCCACCCGGCCTGGACTGTCTCCGACATCTTGGACTCCCGGCGCCGGAGTCGCGGGTTGCAGTATTTGGTGGACTGGGAGGGCTATGGACCCGAATGGAGACATTGGGTGCGTTCCTCGCTTGTGTTGGACTGGTCTCTCATCGCTGAGTTCCATCGAGCGCACCCAGAGAAACCATCGCCAGGAGGCGCTGCTAGAGGGGGGAGTACTGTTACGACTCGCCGCTCATCAGCGGCGCCAGCTGCGCGCACACCTGCTTCTCGTCAGCGGCGAGGTATTTAATCCACTCTGCCCTGGGCTTCGGCCTGAAGCCGTCTCTCTATTTCGGCATCGCTTGCTACAACGGTACTCTCACCTACGAGCAAGACAATCTGGGTAAGCCCCCCTTACCTCCTTTCCTTCAGCCTTCTCCCCTGTGCACAGGTGGTTTCCCCGGCGGCGGACTTCCTCATCTTGCCGCTGCCTCCGCGCTGCTGCTACAGGCACTCCAGGTCGCTGTCTCGCGGGCTCCGCCCTTGTCGACGCCAGCCACCTGTCCTAACCAAGTAAGCCAGCAAGACTGTAATTATCCTCTGTGTTGGTGTGGTGCCCGTTACCCTTCTCCCTCTGCTTCCTCCCATAGGGTTGTCCGGCTGAACGGCTTCCTGCCCCCATGCCTGACGCAGACGCCACCACCAACACATCCATATTCTACAGACACGCAGTCACACAACCCTGTTGTTAATAAAGCTATTAAATCTACCCTGAGCCTGCGTGTGTGTCTCCTGAGCCGTGCATTATGTCACTAAGCGATTACAATTCAAAAACAAAGCTAAGACAAAATGTGACAGAAAAAAAGAAAAAGAAAAAAAACTAAGCTACAACACAACACAGGCTGGATTTGACAATCCTTATGTGATTTTACATGTCATCTTGTATATATGTTTGGAGTATTTCTTCCTTTAGTTTTTGTTTAAATTGTCCAAGCGTTGTACATGATTTTAATTCAGGTCCAAAATCGTTCCATAATCTGTCTCCTTGCACTGAAACACAGTGTTGCTTGTGGTAGTTCTCACTGAAGGTTTTTGAAATATAGATGTTCCTCTAAAATGGTATTGATTCTCCCTTATTTGGAACAACTTTTGGATATTTGCGGGCAGTGATAGATTCTTCACTTTAAACATTATTATTGCAGTTTTAAAGTCAACCAGATCTTTCAACTTGAGTTTTCAAACAGTAAAACCTGCTATATGATTTTCACAAAAAAAACAAAAAACAGAACTGGTACAGAACCATTAACATTATATAATCAACCAACAGAGAAAGTGAGTGAGTTCAAATATACATATTCATACTATGTAGGATAACTAAGTAGACGGTTATGCTGTTTATTCCATCTTGCTACAATGCTCCACACTTTGTATATATATTTATATATTTATGTGTACGTATGTATATCCACTGCTCTTATTTATATTTTTTGTATCTTCTTAATTATTACTCTGAGTGTTGCTATCCCTGTGCTGTTGCAATCCTGGAATTTTCCCATTGTGGGACTAATAAAGGCTTATCTTATCTTCCCCTAATCTTATCTTATATCTAGGATTGTGGTTTGATAGTGGATACACATGGATAGTTCATGTTGAAAATCTGGAGACAAAGTGTAAAAAAGTCATTAATCTCATAAAAGCTGTAGCTGGACACGAATGGGGTGCAGATAAACAGGCATTAATTGACATTTACAGAGCACTAATGAGATCGACAATAGACTATGGATGCATGATTTATGGAGCAGCAGCAAAGACGACTCTGGAAAAAATAGAATGCAGCATAGAGCACTTTGCCTGTGCATTGGAGCTGTCAAAACAACACCAAACAATGCAGTTTTAACAGAAGCAGGAGAAATGCCACTGGATTTGAGAAGAGATAAACTCACATTATCATACTGGATCAAGCTGAAAGGAAGTGAGGAAGCAAATATTTCAAAAGCAACGCTACAAGACTGCTGGGGATATTCTAACTTCCAGGGACATGGGTTTGGGTGCTCAATTGGAAGTAAACCCAGAATGTATGGACTACACACTATTGATATTGCTAACATCACTCCAGTGAGTAATGTTCCCCCTTGGCTGTTTCTGGGAAAAGAAGTAGACATTAGTCTGCTAATGAGGAAAAAGATTGGCATATGAGTGAAGTTGGTCAGGAACAATTACTATAACTACTTATAGCTCTATACTGATGGTTCAAAGAACAAAGAGCGCTCTGTTGGAGTTGGAGTTGGAGTATACATTCCAGAGTTTAAAGTGACCATCTCAAAAAGACTCTCCAACAATACATCCGTGTTTACAGCAGAGATGGTGGCAATAATTAATAATAATAATAATAATGCATCAGATTTATATAGCGCTTTATCATAGACACTCAAAGACGCTTTACAAGTAGATACATTATTCATTCACTCCAGACAGACAATGGTAGTGGCAAGCTACTACTGTAGCCACAGCTGCCCTGGGGCAGGCTGACGGAAACGTGGCTGCCAGTCCGCGCCAATGGCCTCTCCGGCCACCACCGAACATTTATACATTTATACACATTCATACCCAGTGTTATGGGCACTGGAGGCAATGTGGGTGAAGTGTCTTGCCCAGGGACACAACGGCAGGATATCTGGGGAGAGCGGGATTCGAACTGCCAACCATTGGGTTATTAGACGACCTGCTCTACCTCCTGAGCCACTGCCGCCCCTACTGCAAAGCAAATTACAGTGGTACCTCTACTTACGAACATCTCTACATACGGAATTTTCAGGTTACGAGACGCCTCAACGGGAAAATATTGCCTCTAGTTACGAACGAAATTTCAGGATACGAAAGGCAAAAAAGTACGCGCTCCTCGCAGCTTCCGTAGTTTACCGAACGTAAACATACCTGTAGCTGCTCTGCCATTGGCTATCGCCTAGCATCTTCCTGGTATCCCATTGGCCATGAAGTTGTTTTTTTTTTCCAAAACTTTATTAAGAACAAGGTGAAAGTTTTACGTGTGTGTACAGTACAGAATTAACATTTATTCGCTATGGGCCCCAAGAAAGTGACGGAGATAAGTGGAAAAGGAGAAAAGAAGAGAGTTTTTTTGTCCATACAAACAAAGAAAGGAGATAATCGAAAGGTATGAAAAGGGGATGCGTTTGGTTGATCTCGCCAAAGAATATGGCCGTAATACATCAACGATCAGCACGGTATTAAAACAAAACGAAGCACTTACAAGCCGACAAAAGCAAACGTCCTTGGATCAGAACATGAACCAAAGAAGGCAAAAGGTGACGACGTCGACGACGATAGCAGTTAAAGGGTAAATGAACATAATTTTTATTATTCTTTCTCTTTTATTATTCTCTTTTATTATTCTCGCATTTTAAACTCTCATTTTATGTTTATTGTGCAGTAATCTAATTGTAACATGTATTTGTTACATGTTTTGATGCGTTTTTACGATTTATAAAAAATTTATGCCCGAATTTTGGGGGCTTGGAACGGATTACGGCATTTACATGTAAAACGCGCCTCTACTTACAAATTTTTCACGTTACGAGAATTCTTCCGGAACGAATTAAATTCGTAAGTAGAGGTACCACTGTATTGCTTTGCAGTGGGTGGAGGAGGTCAGACCGGACCGGGTGGTGGTGTGCACGGATTCACTTGCAGCCTTAAAAAACAGACACTAAAATCTACAAGGGAGGACTTTGTGATTGAGCTATATCACAATTTTTTTAGGGTACACAGGGGTGGTGGAGAAGTTCAGTTTTTTGGGGTTCCTGCACATGAAGGGTTGAAAGGGAATGACTGTGCAGACAAATTATCAAAAAGTGCACTTGGGAAAGAAATAACTATACCATTGCCTCTTGGAAAAGGTGAAGGGAAAGCAGTAATCAAGAAAAAAAGAACTGAGCTATGGCAAAAAAGATGGGATGAAGATCTTAAAGGTAGATCGTATTACAAAATACAAAGATTTATTGCAATAAATCTATTGCAATAAAGAATTATAAAACAACAAACAGGAGGGAAGACATCATTACGGCAAGACTCAGACTGGATCATACAGGTTTAAACGGCACTTTATTCACCATGGTGAAAAAGCGAAAGTGACAAATGTAGAGAATGTGGAGAAAAAGAAAATGTCGAGCACATCTTATTAGGGAATGGGATTTAGCTGGGATTCTGGGAACAGATGGAGATGGAGAGGCACTAAGAATCACGAAAAGGTCTCTTTTCTCTTTTTTAAATAACAGGATTAAGTCATAGACATTATGGGTTGGGTTCAGATGACATAATGTTACACCCTCTTGTACAGTAGGCGGCGGTATGCACCTTTCAGTTGTTTGCTATCCGCCAGTAACCGAGAAAAGAAGAAGAAGATGTCCTATGCCAGCCTTGGTGTCTTTATGATGTCATATAGACCATCCCTTACCTGTTGGTTGCAACATCTGTGATTGGTGTCAATGCTGGAAGCATTCTCCTGATTCCACAAATCACACTCACACCATCTGACATGTTTCCATGCAGATGGTGTGAATGGAAACATATCACTGACTTGAATCAAGTCAGTGGCAGTAATGCACCTGTAAGCTGGTTGCCAACCGCCAATCAAATCTAAAAGAAGAAGAAGAAGAGAGACACAGACGCACATATGACATCTCGGCTGCACCTCAGATACAGTCCAAGGACGGATAATTTTTTCACACATAAGGAGTTGTTAAGAACTCCTTATACAAAGATATAGAGTGATGATAATCAAGTCAGTGGCGGTAATGCACCTTTAAGCTAGTTGCTAACCGCCAATTAAATCTAAAAGACGAAGAATGTTTCCATTCACCTTGCGATGTAAACAGTTTCCAGTAAGACCCTGCTTTGCCATGACTGTGAATAAGTCAGGGCCAGTCTTTAAAGTGCGTTGGTGTTTTCTGCACAACAGATTTCTTCAGCCATGGCCAATTCTACGTTGCGGAGAGCAGAGTTGGCAGATGAAGCAGTCTTTGTATTCTTGCTCAAGATGAAGAAACTAAGCAAAAGGATTGCTTTCTGAGCAATGTTGTTTTTAACCTGTTGAACTCTGTTCAGCTTCCCTAAAAACACCTAAAAATAACATGCCCAAAGTAAATCAAAAGCTGTTCTTCAACCCTTTGCAGCATCTTCATGGGGTTAGTCTCATTTAAAAGAAAACACTCTGATTTTTTTGGCGAAACAGTCATTCTCTAAGTGCTCCTGCCACTGAGTAACAAGAAAGTTTGCCTGGGTGTTTTTTTTTAGATACAAATGCTTGCAAATAACATACAGCTGTCAGATACTGGCTGGAAAACACAACAGAAATGTAGAACCAAGTGTTTTCAAGCTCAGGTCAAAATTTTGTAAAAAATACCACAAAAAATGAATATATTACACAGCTTTTTTCTCAGGTTGTAACAAGGCTGTGTCTGTACTGGAAGACCGGAAATACAGCTTTTTTTTTCAGTGCGCACTGAGACACACTAAGATGCAGAGACGTGACCGCCCGCGGAATTCACAGAGTTCAGGGGGTTAAAGAGGTGCTGACAGTAAAAATATGTAATCTTGAAGAATGACAGTCTACACTACAAATGTGGAAAATGCCAAGCAAAGCACTGATTTTATCCAGGTGCTCTAGTTTCTTGGTTTCTACGGCCATGCACGGGTCTTCCTGAACAGGGTTGAAAGCCACTTTTTGCTCACATTTATTTTCATGATCCTGTCCATGAACTGGAATTACAACGCACCTATCCCTCAACCAGTGGTCTAAACGAAGAAGAAGAAGAAGAACCACCAGATGGAGAGCAATAGAGTGAGGAGAACTGCTGCACGTCAGAAAAGATGCCGTGAAGGTGAAACACCTCAGGTTTGAGCAGTATGCTGCAGGCATGACTGTGAACAACACAGCCGTCTCAGACAGGAGGAGACCCTTCAGCAACGGGCATGCAGAAATATTTGCTTTTACTTGGTTTCTACGGGCATGGACGGGTATGCACGGGTATGTACTAGTAATAATAACAATAATAGCAACGCAGGATAATAATAATAGCAATAATAACAAATCTACCTACGGGTACAAATAAAGTAACCTGAACCTAATAATAAGGTGAAATACAGAAAATCCCAGCTTAAAGCGAGGATGTGGGCTGGGACCCATATATAATTCAAGAAATCTCTTTCTGTCACCATGTCATGATGTCACGATCATAGGACTCGCTAAAAGATCAGAGGATGTGCTATGAGATCAAAGGCTGGCTGCACTCGCAATCATAGGACTCACTGTGACATCATCAAAAATCTAAGGCAGCCAGCACAGATCAAAGGCAGGCATCAACAAACGAGTGGTGACGTCAAAGATCCAAGGCAGGTTTCACTACTACCATGGTTGCTGTTGCCATGGTAACAGTAACTTGCTACAACCATGCAGAAATGTTTGCTTACACTTGCTTTCTATGGGCATGCACGGGCATGCACAGACATGCACAGGTATGCACTAGTTTAAAAGAATGACAGTAAAAACTGTCATCATTAGATAGTGAGTATTGGGTTTATGTGCACATAACCTGCTCTTCTCTGCAGTCATGGAGAAGGGCAGCTGTTTTCCCAGCAAGGCAGACTGGTCAATGTTTTTTTTTTCTCTGCGTAGAGAAAAACCCTGTTCTGGCTTCAAATATTAATATTTAACCCTTGAACAGAAAACACTGACTGAGTGTGTTTTTTCATTGTCATTATTAAAGTTGTGGGTTGATACAAGATATTTGTGGGTTGTTAGTCCTGATGGCACTATATTTTTCTGCTATTCAAGCTAAACCTAGAACTTTATGGTCATTCCCTTTATTTAGTAATTGGCAGCAGCTATGGATACGGAAGCTGTATCCCTATACGAAATATCTATTAGTACAGAAGAGATGGCAATCCCACTAAACTTTTCAGATCAGCTCCAAGCCAACTGCTGCTGTGGCTTAGGTAGATATTGCATTGGGCCTGTGATCAGAAGGTTGCTGGTTTGTGTCCTGTTATCGGCACCTTGTGCAAACCATTTTACTATGAGATGAAATTTAGACTTAAAATTAAGAGGTTAGACTTAGGATGTGGGAGTGGGTAAGGTTTAAAAGGTAGTAAATACATTGATTAAAATTTTGAAACAAATTGATGCCTGAGATTTCCGTGCCTGTAGCCTGCTGCTTTTTAAGATACGGATTAATAGAACATACTGTCCAATCAGATTTGAGCCGTATCTGTAGCAAGAATTCTGTGGGTATGGTTCCGTAGCCATAGCCACTGCCTTAGTAATTTAGGACCTTGAGGATCAAGCTGATCCATCAGTGACCTTGGCTACATGGCCACAATAATCTGATAACTGGGAATAATCAGATAATGGTAATCGGATTTGACATGCACTGATTAAATGGATTACTGGACAATAAACTATGTGTGTTAATGTAATTTCACTTTATGTAACACAATAATTGCCTTTTATCTGATTATTTTTACATGACAACTTTGATAATCAGATAACTCCAGAAATCCGATTATAAACGGTTTATTACCGTGCATGTAAACATGGCCAGTTTGCATATCATACTCCCATAAATATGTGGGAGGGCCCCAAAAATTGCTTTAGCCCAGGGGCCCACAACCTCTTAATCCAGCCCTGTTACCAGCAAACTATATATATTTATTTTTTATTTCATGAATTAAACAAAAACCTGATAAATTAATAAATACACAGTTATGGCATTGGGAAAAAAAATCTGGTGCTCGACATACTTAATAAATGAAACACACCTTTAAAAAATCACTATAACATGCTGTGGTCTTATTCAACAATGTTGCCACTCATTGAAAAATAGGATATTTTGGTTGTTTAATTGGTGTATGTAATTAATTATGGATGAGGGGTGCCTGGACCTTTGCACTTTCACAGCTGTGTATTTATTTATGTAATTAATTTTAATTCTGATCATTTTGGTAAATAGACAATATATACAGTGGTGTGAAAAAGTGTTTGCCCCCTTCTTGATTTCTCATTTTTTGTATGTTTGCCACACTTAAATGTTTTAAATCATCAAACAAATTTAAATATTAGACAGAGATAACACAAGTAAACACAAAATGCAGTTTTTAAATGAAGGTGTTTATTATTAAGGGAAATGAAAATCCAAACCTACACGGCCCTGTGTGAAAAAGTGATTGCCCCCTAAACCTAATAACTGGTTGGGTCACCCTTAGCAGCAACAGCTGCAATCAAGCATTTGTGATAACTGGCAGTGAGTCTTTTACAGCGCTGTGGAGGAATTTTGGCCCGCCCATCTTTGCAGAATTGTTGTAATTCAGCCACATTGGAGGGTTTTTGAGCACAAACCACCTTTTTAAGGTTATGCCACAGCATGTCAATCGGATTCTGGTCAGGAGTTTGACTAGGTCACTCCAAAGTCTTTATTTTGTTTTTCTTAAGCCATTCAGAGGTGGACTTGCTGGTGTGTTTTGGATCATTGTTCTGCTGCAGAACCCAAGCGCGCTTCAGCTTGAGGTCATGAACAGATGGCTGGACATTCTCCTTCAGGATTTTTTGGTAGACAGCAGAATTCATGGTTCCATTTACCACAGCAAGTCTTCCAGGTCCTGAAGCAGCAAAACAGCCCCAGACCATCATGCTACCACCTGCATATGTGAATTTTTATTTATGTTAAAGACCTATCACTGTGAATTTATTATCTCCGCCAAGGGAGGACAGAGGTAATGTTTTAAGTGGTGTTGGTTGGTTGGTTTGTCTGTTGGTTGGTTGTCTGTTAGCAACATAACTCAAAAAGTTATGAACAGATTTTGAGGAAATTTTCAGGAAAGGTGTGTATTGGCACACTGAACACGATTAGATTTTGGTGATGATCTCAAATTGCACACCTCCACCAAGGCTCTTATCTTCTCACAGAGTGTGAGCAACAATGCTCCAAAACTACTGGCTATATTTGGATGAAATTTCCACCAGAGGGAGCCCTTGGCCCAAAGATGAACTCATTAGATGTTGGAGGTGATCTGTGAATACATACTTCCGCCAAGGCCCTATCTCGCAATGTACAGATGGATGGTGATATGAATGGACAAAGGAAGGGAGGGATGGAGCTTTGGCAGAGGTATGTGCTCTCTGAGTGCCCTCTAGTTAAACTTTGTTATGTTTTTGTGAATTCACAAAAGCACATGTTCATAACTTACTACACTGTACCTGTTCACTCTGTTTGCAGTGTTTTTATACATAAGAAATGCATGTTTTCACGTTGGGTTTGATATTTTGATTCTTATATAAAAATTAATTACCTTTTCACCTTTGTAAATAGGTAATTAATCAGCCAGAGTGGTGACCTAGAGGTAGAGCATTCGCCCCACAACCGGGAGGTCAGGGTTGAAGTCCCGGCCAGGTCATGCCAAAGACCATATAAAAATGGAACTTTCAGCCGTCCAGCTTGGTGCTCAGCAAAAATGGAATGGAGGAGGGAAATATGGGCGGCAGTGGCTCAGGAGGTAGGGTGGGTCATCTAATAACCGGAGGATTGGCGGTTCGAATCTCACTCTCCCCAGACATCCTGCCGTTGTCCCTGGGCAAGACACTTTACCCACCCTGCCTCCAGTGTCCATGACACTGGGTATGAATGTGTATAAATGTTTGGTGGTGGTCAGAGAGGCCGTTGGCATGGATTGGCAGCCACGTTTCTGTCAGCCTGCCCCAGGGCAACTGTGGTTACAGTAGTAGCTTACCACTACCATTGTCTGTGGAGTGAATGAATAATGTATCCATTGTAAAGTGTCTTTGAGTGTCTATGAAAAGTGCTACATAAATCTGATGCATTATTATTATGTACATTCATTTAATCTTCATAAATGTACTAACATGTCTCAAAGTTTCAGTATCACAATTCATAATTTAATTCAAAGAACTAATTTCTTATCAAAAATTTAAAGCTAAAAAGGCTTGAAATAACTTGATGGTGAATATCAAAAATAAAAAAGTTAACTCTGTTTAAAAATTTATTTTCCACAATGTAACTTGAGATACACAAATATTCTAAGAAAAATGAAAAGAGAAGACACCTTACATGTGATACAAAAATTTAATTAACATATCTTGATATCTCATTTAGGCAAAAGGAGTGATAATGACATCAAGCCCACACAAAGCCCACATTGCCCCGCATGTCAAATGAGCTGGAGAGACTATGGCTCCCAGCTCATCTGGGAAAGCCTTGGTATCCTGTCAGAAGAGCTGGTGCAGGTGGTCGGAGAGAGGGAAGTCTGGGCTTCTCTGCTTGAGCTGCTGCCTCTGCAACCTAGACCTCCAGAAAAGTAGTAGAAGATGGATGGATGGATGGATGAGCACATCTCAGCGTCCTGGACTGAAGGTGTGGTGTCTCTGTGATGGCCCAACTGACAGTCAGTTTGGATGTCTGGTCTGCATTTCATATGCTGATTTGCCTCCAAACACAAAAAGAGTCACAAAAAGTTTTAAGATTAATGCTTTTAACATGTAATCACTGACATGTTACATTTAAAATATAAATACATGAAGACAATCCTATGATAACTTAAACATAATGTAATACCTTACATCAAACAATATTTAATTCTGCATATGAAAACATCATGTTAAATAATACATTTTTTGCCATAAAGTGGAGAGAAAGAGGAGACTCAGTTTTTACTAAGTGATCCCCATGATAAAATGCAGTTGAGTCTGTAGCCCTGCTGGTGTAGAACATACGAGGGAGGCTGAAAAGTTCATAGTGTAGAGGATGCCTTCACAAACGAGACTGAGTTTATTTCTCAGGAAAGGTTTATTGAGAGTCTACATCCTCTATCAAGCAAGTATCTCAGCAAAAGAGAAAGAACAATCATTCAACACAGCTCTTATACTCTCCAGAGACACAAAACCCCCCAACATCAAATATTACATTCCCAGCCCACAGTCCTTCAGTAAACATATAGCTTCCGAGGCTCCTTGGCGTCCCTATTGTCTCTCAACTCTTCAGCCTCGGGGGCTCCTGCTGGGACATTCTCTCTGACTTCCCGTCTCTCAAGAAACCACTTCACACCTCCCGAGGTCTCAGCCGGGTCAGGTCTTCTTGGCCGTTTAGACGTGAAGTTTCCAGAGTATGCACCGTCATGCCTACTGAATATATGTGAGGGAAAATGCATACCATACATGCATACTATATATGCACCCTAAATGCGCGCCATAATAAGCTGAAAAAGTTCATAGTGGTCAAATTTGACCAAATGTGGTTTATTTTTCAACATAGTCTCCCCTTCGATCCACACACTTCTTCCATCGGTGTTGCAGTGCTTGGATCCCTGCGGTTGAAAAATAAACCACATTTGGTCAAATTTGACCACTATGAACTTTTCAGCACCCCCCCCCCCCCGCCATAAAGCACCAGCTAAGGTAGCTGTGAGCAGGTCAACTATAAAAGTCTGAACACAAAGGGTCTGATGCAAAGGGAGAACTGATGTAACAATCACACCTGTAAATGCAACACAGACAGTGTAGACAGTTAGAATCACCTAGGTTGCTCGTTGGCTGTCCAGAGCAGGTGTATTATAACTAGGGATGAGCCGATCTGATCCACCGTATCAGTATTAGGGTTTGATCCAAGCAAAATGGCTGGATCAGTATTGGTAAGAAATAAAAGTAATTTACCGATCCGATACATTAACCCCTTGCACTCTGGTCAATTTCCCTAAAAACGCCAAAAAATAACGTACCCAAAGTAAATCAAAAGCTGTTCTTCAACCCTTTGCAGCATCTTCATGGGGTTGGTCTCATTTAAAAGAAAACACTTTGAATTTTTTGGCAAAACAGTCATAATCTCTCTAAGTGCTCCGGCCACTGAGTAACAGTCATCTAAACATACTGAACTTGAAGAAAATAAATTTCGCCTGGGTGTTTTTTTGGATACAAATGCTTGCAAATAACACAAAGCTTCAGATCCGGGCTGGAAAATGCAACAGAAATGTAGAACCAAGTGTTATCCAGCTGAGGTCAAAATTTTGTAACAATACCACAAAAAATGAATATATTACACAGCATTTTTCTCAGGTTGTTCCCAGGCGTTTTTGAACTGTGCCAAATTGTGCCAAATGGCACAGTTTGGAAAAAAGTCTGTAACTTTTGAATGATTCAATATAGAAGCTTCATCTTGGGCTCTAATGAAAGGTGACATTCAGGGCTGTGTGTGTGTGGGGGGGGGGAGTTGTCCCCCCCCCCCCGCTACAGAGGACGGACATCGCCCGGTGCGCCGCGGTCAGGGTGCACTGCGGTCTACTACGCACAGTTGTAATTTACCGATCGGTCAAAAGTCATTTTTGATTACAATTTTCAGGGATAAAGAATAATTTAGCTTATAACACTTACCTGTTCACAACAGCAGCATAGCTGGCGAACTTCTCTTCCTCATTGTCAGATGAACATGAAGCTGGTCCGCTTGTTACGGACTCGTGGTTCTGGTCACGCGACCCGGTCAAAACATAATTCCATTATTGCGGTTTTGCGCTTCCATGATTGTGGTTTTGGCGAACGATTTTTCAAAACAAATAACAGTAGTAAGAAAAAAAGACTGGCAAACGCGTATGTGTCACCCAGCCTTCATCGTCGGCCTCCGTCGGTCTATGATGACCATGGAAGAGAATCCTAAACGTCTACTCTGCTGGAACAGCACCGCCTGTGGCTGAACAGGCTGATGCGCGAATGGCAGTCCCTGTCACACAGGTCACACTTGTGGGTGGTCTCCGTGCTGCTGGGTCTGTGACGGTTCTTCCTGCGGGTCCTTTTTTCATCTGCTGCAGCAGTCGGTCTCTCTTCACCCAGCCTTACACAAAACAGCTTTCAAACTTCTGTGCTTCAATTGGCTGGCTGTATTCGCAGCCGTTGGTAGGCGGGTCCTTCTTGCTAGGTTTTCAGTCATTGGTTCTTCAAGGTTTCAGAAACTCAATTCAAGGCTCTTATTAGTCGAATGAGAGGTCAATCACATCTAAACCAATCAAAGCACTCCTTTGGCTTTCTGTTCGCGGCTGTGTCTGTAGTGGAAGAACGAAAATGCAGGGGGTTTTTTTCTTCAGTGCACCCTAGGGCGCCCTCGTGCGCTCTAGGACGCAGAGACATGCCCGCCCGCGGTACACCAGAGTGCAACAGGTTAATAGTATTAAAATAAAATGAAGGCGTGATCATGTTCTCAGCCGCGCTGCACTGAATTTCATCTGAATGTTTACTTAAATACTCAGCTTCAAATTTTTGCATAAACTTGCACTTAAAACTTCAGAATGCATGTTTACATAGTGCTGACCAGTGAAATGCTGCCAGTGTTGCAAAGTTTAAAATAAGAAAAAGCAGCAGCGTTGCTGAACTGAATCAAATTTGTAATATATTCTTTGACTTGTAGATTTATAGATTTATATGTGTGCAAAATGCAACCAGTCATTACCAAAGTATGTTCTGTACTTTTATTGTTTTAAATAAGAGAGACTGTATCGGGTTTGGATCTGTATCGGACGATACTCAACATCACAGTATCGTATCAGTATTGGACTTGAAAAAGTGGTACCAGCTCATCCCTAATTATAACATGATTTGAAATGAGTACTTACCTAGGTGGAAGTGTAGAGAGCACACTATTATTGACTCTGAGATGTTGTCAAGATGTTTTTTTTTGCATCTTACTGCACACACCCAGGTCATCTGACGTCGCCTTGTTAGGTCGCTCATCTATTCTTCCTCTCTTTGCTTCCAAGCACAGAAACGGTAAAATGGCACTCCGTTGGTGAATTTGTTTTTTGTGCACTGGTCATGGGAGCTACTACTGTAGCCACTACACAGCAATACTGAATCTTTTTCTGATTTTGGGGAGAACACAATCGCCAACAAAACCAAGGAAAAAAACACTTAAATAGCTACTCATCCATCTTCAGTGCAAGGAGTCAGATTATGGAACGATTTTGGACCTGAATTAAAATCATGTACAAAGCTTGGACAATTTAAACAAAAACTAAAGGAAGAAATACTCCAAACATATTTACAAGACGACATGTAAACTCACATAAGGATTGACATTTCCAGCCTGTGTTGTGTTGTAGCTTAGTTTTTCTTTTTTTCTTTTTTTCTCTGTGACACTATGTCTTAGATTTGTTTTTGAATAGTAACCGCTTAACTTAGACTAGCTCAGTTTTCTTTTTTCTCTCAGTCACATTTTGTCTTAGCCTTGTTTTAAATTGTAATCGCTCTTGTTTTGTTTTCTCTTTTTTCTCCTTTGAATTCTTGGATGGAATATGGGTGGGCAATATAAGCTGCGGCTTCAGCCATCACCCATTTCGGATAACTCACGTGGAATTGTATAGTAGAAGGAGTCTTTGTCTAATTTGACCTTGTTGTTATATTATACAGTTTCTTTTAACCTGTAATGTACTATCCGAAATAAATAAAATTCATTCATATTGTAATATGAATGAATATAGGTATATTTGAATGAATATAGGTATATGAATATATATGAATATATATTTCCCAATGCAATGAAAATAGCTAAAGTAATTCCGATATACAAGACGGGCGACAGAGGGGAACTCTCAAACTATAGACCAATTTCACTAGGGCTGCATGGTGGCGCAGTGGTTAGCACTGCGGCAGCACAGTTTACCCTTGGCCGGGGGATTGTGGGGATCGTGGGATCGTGGGTTCGATCCCAGCCCCCGACCAACAGTGATCTGTGTGGAGTTTGCATGTTCTCCCCGTGTTGCGTGGGTTTACTCCGGGATTTCTCCGGTTTCCTCCCACATGCCAAAGACATGCATGTTAGGTTAATTGGCTGTTCTAAATTGTCCCTAGATATCTGTTTCCTATAGGCCCTTAGAATAGAGGGTTAGTATTAATGAAAGCGCTTTGAGTGGTCTTTCTGACTAGAAAAGCGCTATATAAGTGCAGGTTAGTTAGTTAGTTAGTTATTACCACAATTTTCCAAGATACTTGAAAAAATATTCTATGAGAGAATTGACAACTTCATACTGAAGAATGATTTATTATGTGAGCAGCAATATGGGTTCAGACACAAGAGGACAACTGCATATGCCCTAATGGAATTTACAGAAAAAATATCAACAGCCATTGAAAATAAAGCGTATTCAGTTGGAGTATTCCTAGATCTTAAAAAAGCATTTGATACAGTAGATCATAATTTATTATTAAAGAAACTACAAAATTCTGGTATTAGAGGTGTAGCACTGTCCTGGTTAAGTAGTTACTTAAAGAATAGATATCAGTATGTATGTGTTAGCAACAAAAACTCAGAGTTGCTGAAGGTCACCTGTGGAGTCCCACAGGGTTCAGTTTTGGGACCATTATTATTCAATATGTATATAAACAATATATGTAAAGTCTCAGAAAAAATGGACTTAATATTGTTTGCCGATGACACTAATCTGCTATGCAGTGGAAACAATTTGGAACAACTTCTGGATACACTCGGGAAGGAATTAGGAAAGCTTAAACTGTGGTTTGATTCAAACAAATTAACGCTCAATTTAAGTAAGACAAAATTTATAGTCTTTAACAACCATCACAACAATCCAGTACCCAAACTCAGTGTAAATGGTGTAGAGATTGAAAGGGTATCTGAAACCAAATTCCTTGGAGTAATAATTGATAACAAACTGTGTTGGAAGTCACATATTAATTATATTAAAGGTAAAGTCTCCAAATCAATTGCAATATTACACAGAGTGAAATATTTGCTGAATCAACCCACACTATACACCTTGTATCATTCATTAATACTCCCATACATGACATATTGTAATGAAGTATGGGGAAATACATATAAAACAAACATACAGTATATCCACTCTTTATGCTTCAAAAGAGAGCTATTAGAATAATAAACAAAGCAGCTTACAGGGAACCAACAAACCCACTTTTTCTTAAACAAAAAACTCTCAAGTTGAAAGATCTGGTTGACTTTAAAACCGCAATAATAATGTTCAAAGTGAAGAATTTATCACTGCCTGCAAATATCCAAAAGTTGTTCCAAACAAGGGAGAAACGATATCACTTCAGAGGAACATGTATATTTCAAAAGCCTACAGTGAGAACAACCACCAAGCAACACTGTATTTCAGTGCAAGGAGTCAGATTATGGAACGATTATGGACCTGAATTAAAATCATGTACAACGCTTGGACAATTTAAACAAAAACTAAAGGAAGAAATACTCCAAACATATTTACAAGACGACATGTAAACTCACATAAGGATTGACATATCCAGCCTGTGTTGTGTTGTAGCTTAGTTTTTTGTTGTTTTTTTTTTCTCTCTGTGACATTCTGTCTTAGATTTGTCTCGAATAGTAACTGCTTAACTTAGCTTAGCTTAGTTTTCTTTCTTTTTTTTTTTTTTTCTCTCAGTCACACTTTGTCTTAGCTTTGTTCTAAATTGTAATCACTCTTGTCTTGTTTACTCTTTTTTCTTTGAATTCTTGGATGGAATATGGGTGGGCAATATAAGCTGCGGCTTCAGCCATCACCCATTTCGGATAACTCAAGTGGAATTGTTTAGTAGAAGGAGTCTTTGTCTAATTTGACCTTGTTGTTATATTATACAGTTTCTTTAACCTGTACTGTATTATCCGAAATAAATTCATTCATTCATTCATTCATTCATCTGTTCTACATGCTGCAGGTGCTGCGTGTACTCTCGCAACATGGAGGCTCTACCCCACAATTCATTGCGATGATGACATCAGTGCACGTTCTCTACACCCTGTAAAGGTGAGAAAATGAATGACTGCAGGAAACAGTATAATTTGAATATATTTTAATTTTGTTCATAGCTGTTTTCTCTATGCGCAAATGCCATGGCCCCCCAACAGCCACTGGAGCCCCCTGACAATGAGATTCAACATCACATTAATTGTTCTTAAGAGCACTTTAAACAAACCTTTGCAAGATGATATGCTTTCACCCCAAGACTCTATCCCTTTAAGGTGAATTCATACTTCCCCCTACTGGATGGCTTCCTATGAAGAGGGGTGGTCTTTCCCCACCATGACATTCATACTAATGGTGTCAAACCTTGTTACATAAAATAATAAATATAATAAAATATCCCAACAGATACATCCTATGCAGTGTAAAATGAGGATCTAACTTCTCTTTAAATCATTTGCCTAAGGAAAACATGCTTATTATCATTTCCCATCAGCCCTTGTGGCTGCATTCATCCACAAAGCTACAATATTTTGAGACAAAAAAGTGCCCGTCTTCATTTGCAACAAGATAAGTGCATATGGTTTGTGAATGGTTTAAAAATTTATGTAAAATATAAAGAAAACTAAGCTGCAGTGATAAAGAAGTTGTTTGGGGGTAATTCGATCAAAATTCTAGCTGCCAGGGTGAGTGACCAAGGGCGTAACAAACTTTTCAAAAATGTGGGTGTTGTGGTTCAGCTGGTGGGGGGCGAGGGATTTAATACCCAATAGATTTTTACAAAAACCATGGTCCTTCATCGTTACTTATGCATTTAACAAAGGGTCAATGTCAAAAAAGAATAGACAGCTTCCACTGAAAAATAACTTGAAAATACATACATTTTTGCAAAAATCTGAAAAAAGGCTTTTCTTTCAAAAAAAATAAATTATAAAATTTCCATTTATATAAATAAATTCTTTTATAATTTTTTTAAATTACCTTTGTCAGCAAAATCAGCCAAAACCATCCCTTCTATTAACCTGCCCCCCTCCATCCTCATAAAAACTGCAAGGATAGTTTGTACAGGACAACTTAGTTCAGGGGTGTGGGATTAATTTGAAAAGTGTGAAAATTAAAAGTAGAATACACGAACAGCAATTTTTCAATAAAGTAACTGCTATTCCCAATTTGTCCATTTGGGGACATACAAGAGTAGCAGACACAAAAGTGATCCCCAGTTTCCACTGACTCCACTTGCAGTCTGTTATCCCTCCTCCACCACAGCAGACTGCTAAAAATATGCAACAAGTCTTTTTATGGATGCCGGATCCAGCACACGTTTAAATGCCATGGTATTTACTGTATTTAATAACTCTTCTTTAAAATGACATTTGCTCCCTTGTCTCACAGTGCAGCAGGTGCTGGGGGACGTTCACTGAGAATATTTTTGTGGGGTTTTGCATTGGGTGGAGGAGAGGGCGCAATTTCATGCAGGTGGTTCATGGGGGGTTTGCACAACAGTTCACTGCCATTTGCCGGAGGTTTTTACAGTTGGAACCAGTTTGTCTTGTCACAGCGCTTTTTGAATTTGTTCAAAACAAGAGAAGCTGCCGGCTGACAACAGCCAGTTGTCAGGGTGTAGTGACAAAAAGTAATGGGCCACCAGAAACTGATCGGCTGGCTGCAGGAGCACACCTTGCTGGGCTAAAGTAGTTTCTTTTCGGATTCTAAGGTCGACAGCTGCTTTTGAGCAAAGCTGATGTGATTCTTTGTCCATGCAATTAGCGAAGGTATGTCTGTGAATATTTAATGCGGTGAGGGATTAGGCATAATCTTAGACCCACGAGTTTTGTTAGGATAATCAGATGTGACATTTTGTCTTGTAGCCGCTTTTAATGTTTTGCCTTATAGAGTATGTTAAGAAAAATGTGCTGAAATTAACAAAATCCATGTACAACAATGTAAAAGTCAATAAAGCTTTTCTTTCCCATGAATACTAGTGTTTGTGCATTATTTGCCTCCTATAATTGTATATTGTAAGTAGAATCCATAAAATGTATGCTTCATCTGTCAAAAATTCATTAAGGCTGTCATGAGTCTGAGCTCAATGTTTTCACTGAGCTCAGACTCTCAATTTATGGCTGAGTAGTTTATGTCTGTTATGATTATTTTGTCTGTTTCTGTGTTATTTTTGGGTTTTGTGACTGAGTGCCCTCCTTCCTTCCCAGACACTCCCACCTGCTACTCACTTTGTTTCCCCTGCCATGTCAGCTGTGAGTACTTGATTAATTAGGTCACTTGCTCACTCAGCTGCCCGCACCTGCTGCTCATTTGTTTTCACCTATTTATACACTGCCAGCTCATCCTCTCACTGTAGCAGTATTGACTGATTCCTGATGTCCTAAGGACTGATTTAACTCAGTTCCCTCTTGCAGTGCGATTTTGGCTCTGAAGAGTCCTTCTCTGTAAGTTACCTCTCTCCTCAGCACTCGCAGAGCGATTCCGGCTCTGGAGTGCTTTTCTGTTAGTTACCTTTAGTTAGTATTTTGTGTTCCCTGCACAGTTTTGTTCTTACGTTTGTTTTTGTTTTGATAAAAATCATTACTGCAGTTCAGAGCATGGGTCTGTCTTTTTGCCCTGGAGGGGCATTCTGGACAGAATACTGCCACCCGTAATAAGACCCAGCTGCTGCAGTTAGTGCATTTTTCCCTTTTGTTTTTTCCACTCACCTGTTCGTTGGAGCTGTTTTGGACGCAGTAGGTGGATGGGGATACCCGATGCGCCTGAGGTGGGAGTTCTGCCAAGCCCTTATGGAAATAGACTGGCTAATCTCCGTAGCATGCAGCGGCTTCACTCCAAAGGACGCATTGTGGTATCTGGGACTCGCGGAGGCAGTTGCCCGTCAGTGCCCTCAGCTGTTGGAGCACGCTGAGGGAGTTGAGAGGATGTCTTTGGTGACGGCGCTGCAACACGAGAACGGCAGGAAGGTGAGGAATTCCCTGGAGAAGTCTGGGTTCATGCCGAAGGGGAGGCGCTCCCCGGCCTCTGTTGTTTTGACTCCTCACCAGTCTTGGGCACGAGGGGGAGACTGCTTTGCTGAGGTTACAAGGGTGTGCATCCCAGAGTACGGAGTCGCTCAGTCAGAATCTGTGATTTTTATCAATAAAAGATTAGCCACCGCTCTGTCACTGCTCTGTCTCTTCATGTCCTGGCTTCAGGAAGTGTGGGCAGGGTTTCGGATTGACTCCATGCTGATTGGATAATGCGCAGCATCACGGCCATGCTGATTGGATAATACACAGCATCACGACCAATCAGTCACCACAATGTTCACTGGACAAAACAAAGAAGTGAAAAATGACAAATTTGACAAGAAAAAGATAATACTGAAGATTTAATGCTTAAAAAATTATAAAGTTGCCGTGATTACATAGGTCTAATTCAAAAAATAAAAATGCATCTGTTGTCTATGGTCTAATGTCACAATGACTAGTTCATTTGATTTCATTTTTAAAAGATCCCACAAAATGTGTAACATTGACAGAGAACAGCACAAATACTACTACCAACTGTAGAAGTAATAATCAGCACAGTTACTCCAAAATTTCTGTCAGTTCCTAATCGCTGTTTAAAGATTTTACTTCATATAAGAAGACTCAGTGCAGACTTGGTTACATGCTAATTGAGATATGATGACACCAGCGGGCTCACGCACTGCTGAACAAAGTGTTATTTTCTCTTTTGTACAAAGGGTGGCGACAAAGCCCACAAGCAGTGTGATCATGTTGGTGTAGTTACTCAACTGTAGAAACACCCAAACAGGCAAATTTATAACTCAGCTGATGGACATTGAATTTCTATTGGAAAAACCTTTGAATTATGATGGTTCTTTTGGAGCTTTTTACATTAAGATGAGAGCCAATAACATTTTTCAAAGGAAATTGGGCTTCTAAATAATGAAAAATAATGATTCAAAAAAAATCATCATTCAAATTTTTAAAAAAAAGAACTGTAAGGTGTGAATAAAACTGCTTGGCACTCCAGAAAAAGCTAAAGTAATCATGATTAGAGATATGGAGGAATTAGACAAATTTAAACCTTAGCTCTTATGCACAAAAAACGGTGCAGTAACATTATGAGTGGAAATTTTAGTGCGTTTTTTTGTTTGTTTTTTTTTTTGTTTTTTTTTTCCTTTTTGGTGTACATTGTTGACCCAACTTATGATTAGCACTTAACCAATCATCCTTCCTCATTTCAAAATGGAAGTGTATTAGGTCAAATTGAAGCTGAAACCTTTGTAAATATTAAACAGCAACCACAAGATATTTTAGGTGATATTGACCCAGATAACAACTACTTTAATCACATTAACAATAAGTGCACTTATTATGTTGAACAACAATTAAATGGAATTATGAACTCAGATCAGATATTGACAATAATACATATTAATAGTAGGAGTCTCTGTGCCAACTTTGATAGTATTAAGGAGTTTTTAAATCAATTTAAGACCCCATTTAGGATTATAGCAATAACTGAAAACATGGATTAATGAAGAAAAAGATGTAAATTTTGAATTACATGGATGTGAGATGTATACACAAAATAGGAAATGTAAAAATGGTGGGAGGGTAGCACTGTATGTTGATAGAAATTTAAAAAGTAAAAAGATGGACAGCATGACATCAACAGTGAATGAAATTATGGAATATTTAACAATTGATATTATGATGGAAGATAGAAAAAATATAATAGTAAGTTATATATAGAGAGCACCAGGATCTGATTTGGAAAAATTTAGAAATGGTATGGAAAAGATGTATACAAAAATAAGACAAAAAGATATCTTTATTTGTGGTGACTTTAATATAAATTTAAAGAAAACAAAACAACATAAACCAACTGAAGATTTCTTAGATACAATGTATAGCTTAACCTTATTTCCAAAGATTACAAATCCTACGAGAATAACGGCACGCTGTGCTTCCTTGATAGACAACATTTTTACCAATGTTATTGAATATAATATGGTAAGTGGTATACTAATAAATGACATTAGTGACCACCTGCCTGTATTTGTTTCTTTAGATATTAATTATGGGGTTAATGAGAGTAATAATAATAAACCATGTAAAAAAGTTATTTACAAAAGAATGCGAACAGAAGATACAATCAATGCATTAAAAGATGACATAATGTTACAGGATTGGGATGTTGTCTATGGAGAGAAAGAAGTGGACTTGACATATGATAAATTTATTGATATATTTAAATCATTATATGATAAAAACTGTCCAATTAAAGAAATTAATAAAAAAAATATAAATACAAAAATTGCCCATGGTTAACCAGGGGGCTACAAAATGCTTGTAAAAAGAAAAATTATCTCTATAATTTTTTTTTATTAAATTAAGAACTAAAGAATCTGAAAAAAAGATATAAAACATAAAAATAAATTAACTGAAATAATACGAACTAGTAAAAAATTATACTATAGGAAAATGATAAATGAAAATAAGCATAATATAAAAGGAGTCTGGAACATATTAAATAAATTAAGGAAAAATGGAACTAAGAAAACAATATATCCATTGTGTTTTACTGATAATTGTGGTGACAATTATGATAAAAAAAAACATGGTAATAAATAGAATGAATAAATATTCTGTAAATGTTGGACCAGAGTTGGCAGCAAAAATTACAAACCAAGGAAGAGCCACCGTGAGTGAAACAGTGATTGGAAATAACCCTCGGTCAATCTTTCTCTCAGCAGTGGATGAACTAGAGGTAAAATCTGTTATTGAAAAGTGTAAAAATAAATTACACACGGTTACAAAAATAATTTTTTTGTAAGTTGTCTGTGTTTTTTCAACTGATTTAAGACTTTTGCACCGCTGAATCCGAAAATGACATCCGTTCCTCTCGATCAGTTAAAAACTTGTACTTACTTAGTACTTACTTAGCACTGTGCATGTACTTACCTTTATATAAAGGTAAGTACATGTAAATTGAATGCTACGTCATCATTGTTCAAAATTCAGAGAATGTCAAGACATAAAAAAGAATTTACATCATATAAAGCAAAAATACCCGTACATGTAAACAAAAATGTATAAAACAATATGTGGCCATAATTCAAAAAGTTGACCTGATTGAGCAAATCCAATGTGATTTTTGGATTCAGCACATCAAAATTGTCCTAAATTAGCTAAAAAAAAAAAAAACCTTAGACATTAAATATGTTGTTGACCAGTGTTATCTACTGATTGTGATGGTATTGATATGGCACTAGTAAAAAGAACTGTTGATGGCATATTAAAACCATTTACATATATTTGTAATCTATCCTTTCAAACTGGCTCATTCCCACAGAAAATAAAAATAGCAAAAGTGATACCATTATTCAAGCAAGGAAATAAACACCAATACACAAACTACAGATCAGTATCGCTCCTCCCACAATTTTCAAAGATTCTGGAAAAACTTTTCAACAAGCGATTAGAAAACTTTTTAAATAAACATGATCTGCTTAATCGGAATCAGTACGGATTTAGACCAAGGAGTACAACATCATTAGCAATAATGGAAGCAACAGAGGAAATAATAAATGCATTAGCTCAAGGAAAATGTGCAACTGGTGTATTTATAGATTTTAGAAAAGCATTTGATACAATAAATCATTAAATACTTCTTGATAAACTGCAATTGTGTGGTATTAGGGGAGTGGCACTGAATTGGGTTACAAGTTATTTATCTGAGAGACAACAGTTTGTGAAGATGGGAGAATGTCTGGATGTATGGGAATTACCTGTTGGATCCCCCAGGGGTCAGTATTGAGCCCCAGATTATTTAACATGGATATAGATACATTCCAAGTTTTAAATTATTAAAAATATTACTTGCTGATGATACTAATAAGTTTTATTCTGGAAATAATTATAAGGAACTAATCATACTCTGAACTAGAAAAGCACTCGGAGAGCGCAGACCTCCGCCAAGCGCCATAGTCCCCCCCCCCATACAGTGTTTGTGTGTACGTTTTGAGATTCCTTGACCATGAAAACATATGACTAGCAATTGGATTCACAATGATAGGATTAGTGGTTCAGTAGTTATTGACGAAAATGGCATTTTCCATAATGGCGGTTTAGCGCCACAGTTCCCCCCATACAGTGTTTGTGTGTACATTTTCAGATTCCTTGACCATGAAAACATATGACTAGTGTTGTGTTGGGTTCTTTTATGAATAAAGACTGCTGCTTTGGGTGAACACGGAGCCTCCTTTATTAACTGGCTGCAACAACATTAACACACGAACTCCATCATATTAATATCCATCCTGTTGTACTCCAGACAACATCCGGTCTGTGTCGCCCCCTAGTGGCTCCACATATGTAATACTTAGATTACACTACATCCCCCTTACTGAAGCCAAGTTGACCAACCCTTTTAGCTGAAAACACAAAATACATTCTTATTTCCGTTCCCTTTTGTCAACTAACTATGACAGCATAAATTTAACACATCACCCCCTTTTACAAATCTATAACATTCCTTTTTTTCTTTTTTTTTTCAACACTGTTGCCATGTAAGAACATATTATGCAAAGGCCTCTTATTTTCTATTTAAAGAAGGCATTTTTAGAACTCAACTCTGTTTTCACAAATATTAACATGTAACTTCTACAGATCCAGTCTCTTTGGTTTAATCACTTCTCTACCAGACCTGGTTCTAACAACACCTGGTGTTTCCTGTGCATTGGGCTCAGAAACAGTTTCTGTAGGAGTGTCTTTTCCATTTGACTGGGTCCGTTTTTGGTATCGACATAGGCACAAGATGAGTGCGATTCCTCCTGATTGTCCCTTGTGGTCCACTGATGACATAGGACCGTGGAGTTTTGTGGACAGATGTCACTGTGCCCTGTGCTTTTGCATCTGTAATCCAAACAGAGTTTCCGGGTAACAGTTTATCCAAATCTCTCGTTCTGTGTCTTTTGTTGAAACATTCTGTTTGTCTCATCCGTCTCTCCTTTTCCACGTGACGAATTTGTTGCAGATTCGGCACGCATGGTTGCAAGGCCTCTGGAAGCATTGGCAGGGTGGTACGAAGCCTACGCCCCATGAGAAGCTGTGCTGGGCTGTAGCCATTTGCCAACGCTGTGGTTCTGTAGGCTAACAGTGCTCGGTATGGATCACTGGCTTTTTTAATTAGGTTTTTGACTGTTCTGACAGCTCTTTCTGCCTCACCGTTACTTTGGGGGTACCTGGGACTACTGGTCACGTGCTCAAAACAGTACTCCTTTGCAAAGTCTTCCATTTCCTGACTTGCGAACTGCGGGCCGTTATCCGTGATCAGTATCTCCGGTATTCCGTGACGTGCAAACATAGACTTTAAATGCACAATGACATTGGCAGAGCGAGTTGGGCTGAGCTGGGCAATCTCTATATACCTAGAGAAGTAGTCCACTAATAACAGGTAGTTTTTGTCTTGTAGCGTGAACAAATCAACTCCCAACTTCTGCCATGGCCTTTCTGGTAAATCTGTGGGCATTAAAGGCTCTCTCACATTAACTCTTTCCTGTATGCACTTTCTGCATTTGAGTACAACTTCGCTGATCTGGTTGCTTAAACCTGGCCACTATACAGCCTGACGGGCGCGCTCTCTGCATTTAACCACCCCCTGGTGGCCCTCATGTATCTTATCCAAAACTGCATTTCTCATGTTAGCGGGGATAACTAACCTCGTGCCTCTCAGTAGTAGTCCGTTATGCACACTCAAAACGGCTCTCTCAGACCAGTAGTGCTTCACCGCTCCCTGTAGCTGGTTACGATCCGGCCAGCCTTCTGTGCAGTATTTCATGACTTGTGAACAGACGCTGTCGGACTGCAGTTGCTCTTGGAGATCTGCAAGATATTTGCTGCTTGTAGGGAGTCCCTCTAGCACAGAGTCAACATAAATATTAGTGTCCTCCATAAGATCTGTGTCTGTGTGAGTAACACTGTTTGTGAGCGGTAAGCGTGAGAGCGTGTCGGCAGTGGTGAGACTTTTGCCAGGGATGTGCTTTATAGTGTATGAGTACCTCATTAGGCGCATACGAAATCTCTGTATACGCGGTGGAAGCGCATCCAAAGCTTGTCCTCCCAGTAGACTCACTAGTGGCTTATGATCAGTTTCTAGCTCAAAGTGCAGACCCAGGATAAAGTCATTGAATCTTTCGCAGGCCCACGTGAGAGCCAGCGCTTCTTTTTCCAGCTGGGCGTAGCGCTGCTCTGTAGGTGTCAATGATCGAGAAGCGTAAGCAACTGGTGACCACACGTCTCTCTCCTTCTGTAGCATGACTGCCCCCAATCCGTATGAAGAGGCATCTGCAGATATTTTCTGTGGTTTGTTTGGGTCATAGAGCTGCAATACAGGAGCAGAGGACAGTTCTTGTTTGAGATTACAAAACGCATTTTGTTGTTCATGCCCCCAGTACCACATGTTCTTTGTTGAAAGCAAGTCTCTCAATGGTTTGTCCTTTTCAGAAAGGTTCGGAATGAACTTCCCCAGCTGGTTCACCATTCCGAGAAAGCTCCTGAGCTCACTCACGTTGCTTGGCTCTTTTATGTCCTGAACAGCTTGGGTTTTGTCTGGATCTGGCCTCATTCCTTCTGCTGAAACAATAAACCCAAGAAATTTGACCTCTCTTTTGCCAAACTCACATTTTGACATATTCAACGTAACACCGGCTTTCTCCGCGCGCTTCAAGACAGCGTGCAGTCGTGCGTCGTGCTGCTCCTTGGTGGATCCCCAGACCAGGATATCGTCCATGTGACAGACGACCCCGTCGAGACCCAATGTAACCTCTGTCACCATCATGTTTTGGAAATGTTCAGGTGCACTGGAAATACCAAATGGCAAACGGTTAAAGTGGTATCTGCCAAATGGCGTAATGAATGGGGTGAGAAAGGCCGACTCTTTAGACAGTGGTATTTGCCAAAATCCCATATTTGCATCAAGCTTTGAAAAATACTGAGCACCTGTGAGCATGCCTAGCGTTTGGTCCACAGACGGGAGGATGTATCTTTCGCGACACACTGACTCGTTTAAAGGTGTCATGTCCACACAGATATGCACCTTTTCTTTGTCCTTTTTGGGAGCTACAACCATGCCACAGCACCAATCTGTTGGCTGCTCCACGCGACTGATGACTCCCAACTTTTCCATCCTCTCGAGCTCTTCCTTCACTTTACCCATGAGCGGCAGTGGCACACGCCTTGGCACCTTGAGCGAAAAGGGCTTAGCATCAGGTTTCAGTTTAATTGTGTATGGCTTTTGGACAAGCCCAAGTCCATCGCATAACTTGGGGTATGCTTTTCTCACTGTCTCTTGGTCTATAGTGTCAGCTCTGGCAATTAGTTTCAGTCTCACGGAAGCTGTTCTACTCAGTAGTGCCATGCGCAGATTTTTGACAACATAGATTTTCTCAGTAGCGCTCTTGTCACCGTATGTAATAGTCTCTGTCATAGACCCCAACACGGTTAGTGCAGTTCCACCCGGTCCGTAGAGTGGTTTTTGTGCCTTTTCCAACTGTTCATTTTTCTTCTTGAAGATTTCAAATGTTTGGTCAGAAACCGCTGTGACGTCCGCTCCGGAATCTAACTTAAAAGTCACTTTATTTCCTCTCACGTTTATGTCTGCCAGCCATGGATCCTCCCCTAGATCCACTTCACCCAGAAAAAGTCCATCTGCATTGTCAGTGACCTCATTCACAGTTGGGTTGGACCTACAGACTCTAATATAGTGTCCACGTTTTTTACAGTTATGGCATTCCGCGTTTTTAGCTGGGCACTGTACTGCTGCATGTGCTGGTGCTTTGCCACACTTGGAACAAACTTTACTGTCTTGTTTTGTCTGCTGAGGCCTTGAGGACTTAATCTGTTTTTGTTCCTTGATTATGAACTTGTTTGGCTTGGCTTTTCTGATGTGTACCGCATCCACAGCTGTTCTGTTAATGCTAGTTTCACCTCTTAGGTTAGTTTGTTGTCGTTTTATTTCTTCAGATTGTCTTGCCATTGTTATAGCTTTAGCTAGGGTAAGATCTTTGTCAAGCTGCATTCTTTCTGACAGCGACGAATCTTTTAGACCCACTACAAGCCTGTCTCTCAAGAGGTCATCATGAAGTGCACCGTACTCACAGTTTGCTGCCAGCGCATAGAGTGCTGTTATGAACGAGTCTACTGGTTCTGCCGGCCGTTGCACTCGCTTGTTGAATTTTGCTCGTTCGTAAATCACGTTCTTTCTGGGAACGAAATGTCTATCAAAGGCTGTTTTAACGGCATCATACTGCTGGCGCTGCACACTCGTTAGCTCGAGCCCTCTTAGCACGTCGTCAACCTCATCTCCCATGCAATAGACCAGCGTATTTACTTGGTTCGCCTCAGATGAGTTATTCAGGTTACTTGTCAGTCTAAAACGCTCAAAACGTCTTATCCACTTTTCCCACTCTTGGGGTTTCGCAAAGTCGAAGGGTGGTTTAATGGTGAAGGTTGCCGCTGGAGTAGCCGCCGCCATTACAGGATCAATTGGCGCAGCTGCAGCCCTTTGAACTCCGTCTGGCATAGGCGCTAGCCGGTTGCAAAGCTGACTTTTCTCACCTCAAAGCGCACCAACTTCTGACACCATGTTGTGTTGGGTTCTTTTATGAATAAAGACTGCTGCTTTGGGTGAACACGGAGCCTCCTTTATTAACTGGCTGCAACAACATTAACACACGAACTCCATCATATTAATATCCATCCTGTTGTACTCCAGACAGCATCCGGTCTGTGTCACCCCCTAGTGGCTCCACATATGTAATACTTAGATTACACTACAACTAGCGATTGTATTCACAATGATAGGATTAGTGGTTCAGTAGTTATTGATGAAAATGGCATTTTCCGTAATGGCGGTTTTCTTCTGGACGGTGGTCCGGATCATCCCCAAAATTTAATCAGTTCTTCCTTGTACCATTTCCAACAATGCCTGAAAGTTTCATCAAAATCCGTCCAAAACTTTTTGAGTTATTTTGCTAACCAACAGACAGACAGACAAACCCCGGCAAAAACATAACCTCCTGGCGGAGGTAATAATGAATTAAATAAGCTTAAAAATGGATGGATAGTAATAAATTATCACTAAATATAGATAAAACTAAGGTAATGATATTTGGTAGTTGTAAAAATACGGATAACCATGAAAACCGGTACTACCTGTCTCATGGGTGGGGCCGTCGGTGAGTCAATTGGCAACCCCGCCCTTCCAAGGGTGTGGAGGGTGAAACTGGGCATTCCTGCAGAACTAAAAACAATATCTGTCACAGGTCTGTGGTGGACCACTCCCAGTTGCACGGGGTGAGACTGGACATCCTGGCAGATAAGCACATCTGTCGCAAGGTCTGTGGTGGACTTTTGCCAGTTAGTGCATCGTGACATACACTACACAAAGAGCAGAGATAAACAAACCTATCATCTGGTCAGTCACTGCAGCAGATACTGGAGTCAGTTTGTCTTGGCCTGTCCTTGCCACTGATAATACCTCTATCTGCCAAGAATGTGCCGCTAGTCCAGCAAAAGTTAGCAGTACTCAAATACTTTGCAAGCAGTTTCATGAAATGGTCAGTCAGAAAGCAACTCATACCAGCTCGAATGTCGCCCAGGTTAACAAGGTCAGGAGTTCCTGGCAGCGGAGGGTGAAGGACAGAGCTGCGTGGAGGAATCTGATCAGACCTAAATGAAACAGTCATTGTCGCCCCTGACAGACTGCTATGATGAAAAATAAAGAAGATATACATATTCATATAGATAATGTAATTATTGAAAATGTTAAGGAGATCAAATTTTGGGGTGTAATACTAGATGATAAAATTAGTTGGAAACCACACATCAGATACATACAAAACAAAGTCGCAAAAAATATTGCAATTATAAATAAAATTAAGCAAGTCCTAGATTACAAATCGCTTCATATCTTATATTGCTCATTAGTACTTCCATACTTGACCTATTTTATAGAGGTCTGGGGTAACAATTATAAAAGTACACTTAATTCATTGCTAATATTACAAAAAAAGGGCAGTCCGTATTATACACAAAGTCAGATATCTTGAACATACTAATTAATTGTTTTTACATTCAAAGTTATTGAAGTTACAGGATCTGGTTGATTGTGTGGCAAAAAGTTTTTACTGATTTTAAACATTAACTGTGCTGTTAATGTTTAAAGTCAGTAAAAACTTTTTGCCACACAATATACAAAATCTTTTTAGTCAGAGAGAAGGGAAATACAATTTATGGAGGAATACAAAATTTAAAATGGACCTAGTAAGATCCATCCATCCATCTTCTTCCGCTTAATTCTTTTTGGGTCACGCGGGGGTTGGAGCCTATCCCAGCATCTTTGGGCAAGAGGCACGGTCGACTAGGAAAAGTTTTTGTGTGTCTGCGTGTGGGGTAAAATTGTGGCATGGGTTGAGGGAGAAACACAGGCAATGTTCAAACATCCATATATTTAAATCAACATATAAAGAAATGATTTTTGAACAATAAGAAAATAAAGGACTAATATTACAATGTGTCTTCAGTGAAGAAAGGTTGTTATTGTTGAAAATATATATGCTGAGTTATTGTTGAATATATATGCTGAGTACTATTATTATTGATATCATTATTACTAGATTACAACGGTATTATAGTATTATGATTGTTGTTTAGGATGGAGTTATTTAAAGTATTATATAGGCCAGGTGGTATTATTATTGTTGTTATTGTAACTACTATATGGCTATCTATTATTATGGTTATTATTATAAGGTTACTTAATGCACCTAGGTATTGTAAGCCATGTGGGGGTATATGGTAGTATATATGGTAATTATGATGATGATGATAATATTGTCTATAATTATATTAAACGTGCCAGAAGTATTTACTTATTATTGCAATTATAGATAGATAGATAGATGTGCTTTATTGATCCCAAACTGGGAAATTACAGTGTAACAGCAGCATGACAGTAGACAACCAAACAACAGGAGCACACACATGACAGACAAAGGGATTACCCATGGAAAGTAAAACTAACACGACTATAAAAACCTATATACATCATAGCTTAATATATGGTGACCCATATAAACACATGAATCATCCCATTGCACAAAGAAGGACTATCAGGAGCAGAGTGAAAATGTGATGTACCAGTTAGTCTGTAAGGTGCAGTGTGGCAGCATAGCTATGACCAGAATACAACATCATAGTGAGTTATTGTACAGTGAAATTGCATGTGGCAGGAAAGATTTCCTGTACCTGACCGTTCGACAGCGAAGCTGTAGTAGTCTACTGGAGAAAGTGCTTCGCTGTCTGTCTAGTGTGTGGTGGAGTGGGTGATCAGGATTGTCCATGATGGATCGCAGTTTATTTAGTGTTCTCCTCTCCACCACTGTCTCAAAGGTCTCCGGTCTGAGACCAATTACAGAGCCAGCCCTCTTGATAATCTTATCAAGTCTGTTGGTGTCTCTGGCCCTGATACTGCTACCCCAACAGACAGCAGCAAAGAAGATGGCGCTGGCGACAACGGTCTGGTAGAAAAGTTCCAGCATCCTGCTGCACACGTTGAAGGATCTCAGCTTTCTGAGGAAGTAGAGTCTGCTCATCCCCTTCTTGTGCGCAGCATCAGTGTTGGATCTCCAGTCCAACCAGATGCTGATCCTGACACCCAGATATTTGTAGTCTCTCAACCACTCCCATATCCTCCCCCCTAATCTGCAGTGGCTGAGAAGGCATCTTCCTCTTCCTGAAGTCAATCACCATCTCTCTGGTCTTGCTGACATTCAACCTCAGGTGATTCTGCTCTGTCCACTCCGAAAATCTGTCTACCAGTGCTTTGTACTCCCCCTCCTCTCCTCCTCTTATACACCCCACAACAGCTGAGTCATCAGAGAATTTTATTCTTATTATTAGATGTTGGCATTATTGTCACTATAAACTATCATTGTTGTATTATTTCTATTGCATAATTTAATTATAAGCTGCATCACATATTATGGTGTTGTATAATTAATGTAATTATGGGATGGATAATGACTAGAATGATATTATAATTTATTGGGTATGGAGAAGGTGGGACTATATAAGCGTTGGCTTCTTCACACTCCTTTTGAACAAGGCATTTTTTTGTTATGTTTATTTTTTTGGTTTTGATTCCTTGTTTTTAATTTTTTTGTCTTGATGTTCAAATAAATCAATAAATCAATCAATCAAATATCAAACACTTCAATGCACAAACCCCCAAGAAAAGATTGACAACATTAACAAACATTGCACATCCACTATTATGGTTTGTTTTGTTTTAAATCACCACACGTGTGAGTAGGAACCTCTTTTTATAACTACACATTCCATTACACACACCTATCAACCAAAAATTTCTAGCAGAGTTAAGGATGCAAAAAACACCCACTTAAAAACTTGAGTAATGACTTCAGTCTTGAAGGTTTGAGGTTTTTCTCAAAAAATGTATTGTAGTGATGTGAGAATGACGAGGCAGAGTTCTCTCTCAAGTCAGCTTTATTCACATCACCATCATCTCAAAACAGAAAAGAGAGATCCACACAGTAAACTCTCGTCCTTAAATATCAGGACTCTTACACTTCACAGGTCACATGTATCACAGACCACCTTGCATTATAAAGAAAGTCACAATGCATTTTCTCTCCATGATATCACTTCCACTGTCTACAATGCATCCCTTCTTTAATCCTTTAATTAAACCCCCCACAGTCTCAAGCCTTGCATATCCACAGTCTCAAGCCTTGCATACCTAAGCTAAGATTCTTGCAGCTTCCTGTAATCACTAAGGAAGCTGCTCTGCCTTTGTTCTGACCTAAAATGTGAGTCACAAAACAGGTCCCGTATGTGTGTCCACCACAGTATAACAATTTTCTTATAGTTTTCTACTTTTCTCTGTAAATGTATCTAAATTTGAAACCATTTTCCTCAAATTTGTAATTTCCTCTTGTAAAATGGAATTTTCTTGTACATTTGAGACTTTATTATAAATTTGTGGATTATTTTATGGCTAATTTTTGTCTTTTTTACCTCCGCCAAGGAGGTAATGTTTTTACTGGGGCTTGTTTGTTTGTTTGTCTGTCTGTTACCAACATAACTCAAAAAGTTATGAACAGATTTTGACAAAATTTTCTGGACAAGTCCCAAATGGGACAAGGAAGAAATGATTACATTTTGGGAGTGATCCGGATCACAGTCTGGATCCAGGAATTTTTTAAAGGATTCTTTATCATTGCGAGATAGGGCCATTTTTAGCATATGTGTATATAACTCTACAATAAATGGTCAGGACGCTTGCCAAAAAAATACAGGATAAGATCCCAATAGGTTCTACGAAATATCAAAGACTGATCCCAATCCTGCAAAAAATCCAGATACTGCGATCCAGAACAGGAAATAACAGGGGATCTTTGGAATTTTTATCACTGTAAGGTAACAAATTAAGATATAAACATACAACAAACACCAAAATATAGCCTAGACACTGAGGAATCAGTACTGTGCCAATGGATTTGTTGTATCTTCAAAAGCTGTGGCGCTATAGCCAGAAGAAAACCGCCATTACCGAAAAAGTGATTTTTGTCAATAACTACTGAACTAATAAAGATATCAGTGTGAATCCAACTGCTAAAGGTATGTTTTGATGGTCAAGGAATCTGAAAATATAGATAAAATAAATGTAGGACTATTACATTTGGGGAAAATTCAAATATTAGGGGGAACTGAGGTACTAGGCGGAGGTCTGAGCTCTCCGAGTGCTTTTCTAGTTTTTAAATAAAATTACTTTTTTATGTACAGTGATCCCTCGCTACTTCGCGCTTCACCTTTCGCGCCCTCAGTGCATCGCGGATTTTTCAAAAATATTCATCAAAAATTCAAAATTGAGAAATAATGGGCGGGCGCTAGCAGAAGGCAGGGAGACTACATTAGACCATCAGGTATCAACACGGAGAGCCGCACAACTCAAAAAATCCACCTCTCTGTTCGCTGTTCTCATGTTGGCTCGGCTCGGAAATCTCGCAAGCTGATTGGCCGAGACGTTTCACCCACCTCCTCTCCCTGCCGAGCACCCATGAAGGGAAGGAAGACCGCATTCATTGCTTTTTATCGCTCGTGTTACTTAGTCTCGCCGCGTGGAACTTTTTGCTGTTCTCTTGTGCCATTTTGTGCGAAATAGTCTTCCCGTCGAGCCACTACGCCGCCTCCTGCAGCTTCTCCAGCTCTATCAGAAGCTGCCCTCGATGATCCTGCGCCTCCAGCACCTGACGATGAGGCATCACCTGAGGAGCAGTAAAGCTCTCATTAACCTGTGCAGTAAATCATTTTCATCTTGAGTTTCGTATCTTGTTATAAGAATAAAAGAGTTCTAAAAACATATTTATGTACACTTTATTTACATCTACGTATGTATGTACACGTACACACACACACACACGTATCATATGAGAGAGAGAGAGTGAGAGAATGAACGTACGTATTATTTATGGATGACGTCATTAGGGGTGACGCTACTTCGTGGTTTTTCACTTTTCGCGGTCGGTTCTGGAACCCATTAACCGCGATAAGTGAGGGATCACTGTATATATAAATTTGAAACAGATTGTGGTAAAAAAATGACTTCTTTTCCTTATACAATTTACATTTTTGACCATAGGTTTGCAGAGCAGAACAGAACAATAATTTAACTCTGATTTCAAAGAAAAAAAATGTAAATTGTATTTCATGAAATAAATTAACTTTAATTACCAAAGATGCCGTTGTTTCTGTTATAATATTTCTATATATTTATAGTTTTTTAGAACTCTCCTCATCAACCAGAGAGCAGGAAAAACCTCCCTTATTTTGAAATCCAAATGTTGGCATGCTTAGTTTGTCTGAAGGCTGTTGATGGATTAAAGTCATTGACTTCGTGAATTTCAGTCATCTTAACTTGCCAGGTACATAATAATGAACATAAAGTATTAGTTAATATTGTAGTAGCTGGTGAAATCAATCCTCAGCAATTCATCAGTCACTCTTGCCTTTCTCTACATATTAAGCCTAACCACACCTGTTAGCTAAGCAACTTTTCATTATTGTTCCTGTTACCAGCAGGTTAAAACCACAATAAATGCCTTCACTGCTTACAGACCTCTCCTGCTTTTTTTCCCCCACATTTAAAATACTTTAATAAGCTTGTGTTTCTCTGGGACAATGACACTAGCAAGACATTCTGCCTGCAGACTGGAATGGTCGCGTGGGCGGGGTGCTTCTGAACTTTATGTGGATGACGGTCACGCACGTTGTTCATGTGCACGCTTGCGGACCATCATTCTTTCATATTTTTTTCTTAAATTTATACTACTTTGGCATGGCCTGGGCCACTCGGATGTTGTTTCTGGGCCGCATGTTGCCTGTGGGCTGCAAATTGAATAGGCCTGACCTACAACATCCAGAACCTTGAGGCACTCAGGGCGAACAGCCCCTGTGATGGGCGAGTTGTCCCCCTTGTCCTCAAGCTCTACTTCCTCTGTGGAAGGCATGGCAGTGGGATCTCCTCAATCTCTTTGTAACTCCCAATTACAGAGAGAGGCTTTGAGTCCCAAGTGTCTGAGTTTTTGTATTAGGTGCTGGGGGATGCTGCACTGAAGTCCAAGAACAGCATTCGCACGTAGGGGTTCTTTGAGTCCAGGTGGGTGAGGGCTGGATGGAGAGCAGCAATGATGGCATCCTCTGTGGATCTGTTTGACCTGTATGGAAACTGAGATGGGTTGTGGGAGGGAGGGAGGATGGACTTAATGTTTTGCATGACCAGCCACTCAAAGCACTTCATTATGATGGGGGTCAGTGCTACGGGCCGGTAATCATTGTAGTTGGATGGTGTGGTGTTGGTGTTTGACACCTTATTGTGAAGGGCAGTGTAGTGGCGAGCACTTCCTGTTCCGCCACTGCACCGCCCTATAAATAGCAGAGGGCATCCATGATGCGGCCTCTTCGACCAGTGCCCTCTGCCTGGTGTCTACTGTGTGTCTACTGTTATTACCAACATTCAATAAAGCTGTGTTCATCCAGCCATTTGGCCTCAACCTTTAAAGAGGTATTTTACAATACATAACATTTGGCGATCGAGGATTAACTAATGGAGGCATGTATTACACCACTTTGCCCCTTCCTTGAGCTCCTGGGCAAGCCGCCCGTGCCGTGGCCGAGATGGTTTGAAGCTTTCCAGACCTACATCACCGCGCTTGACCTGGGTAAACTCAACAAGTTAAGAGCACGTGCACTACTTGTTCACAACCTCGGGACTGAGGACCAGCATGTCCTGTGCACACTCGGAGCTTCTGACTCTTTTGAAGATGTCGTCAAGCTGCTAGCCAGCCACTTTTGTACATCGGATAGTGTGAATGTCTGGAGGATTTGCTTTCGGCAGCAACATCAATGTTTGGGTGAGCCTATACATCAGTTTGTCGCTGACTTGAGGCAGCTAGCTAGCGAGTGTCATTTTGGGCCGCTGGAGGATGAATTAGTACGTGACCAGCTTGTGGTACACACAAGTAGCACCACTGTACGGGCTAGGCTACTCACGGCACCAAGTGACCTAACGCTAGCCAGGGATGTTGAGCTAGCTCTCCAGTTGGAGGCCGCAGAGAAGCTAGCTTCAGAGCTAAACTGGCACCAACCACAATGGCCGCCGGAGCCTCCCACCGCGGCAAATGTAGCAGACTTGGATAGCAAGGATAGCTTAGACAATGACACTATGGAAGCCAATGCTGCCAGCCAAAGGTCTGCCCCAGGAAAACCCCTTCGCAAGGGTTGCAGGTCCGTGATGCACCGAAATAAGGCTAAGGACTACCCCCCCCCAATGCTAGTTCTGCTCCTCCTGCCCAAGGAACAGTGCTGTAAATTTTGTGTTAATAGTTCTGGTGTTCTAATGTTTATATATGTTGTAAAATGGGATTGTTTTGTGTGTTTTTATTAGTTTAGGAACACGGCAATGATTTTAGTTTATTAATGGACTTTTCTTGTAGCTTATCAGGTGGTAGAGTAATCCACCACGCTATGTGGGCAGGACGGTAGTCCACCTGTCCGCCGTATTTTAGGTTTTGTTGTGTGAATGTGTTAGGCCATTTAGATATATCAGTTCTTGTTTTGCTAGTACGAGATTCGGGTCCCAAATTGATGGGGGGGGTGTCAATTGAGTGAGTGGTTTTGGACTTTTCTAAGGTGGGGAGGAAATGTGGTGTTGGTGTTTGACACCTTATTGTGAAGTGTGGTGTAGTGGTGGGCACTTCCTGTTCCACCACTGCACCACCCTATAAATAGCAGAGGGCATCCATGATGCGGTCTCTTCGACCAGTGCCCTCTGCCTGGTGTCTACCGTGTGTCTGCTGTTATTGCCAATGTTCAATAAAGCTGTGTTCGTCCAGCCATCTGGAATCATCCTTTATAGAGAGAGGTATTTTACCATACATAACAGATAGGACGGGCTTCTTTGGGACTGGTATTATGGTGGCAGTTTTGAAACATGTTGGGACAACAGCTTGAGTCAGGGAGATGTTGAAGATGTCGGCCAGGACGTTCTTGAGCTCCTCTGCACAGTCCTTCAGAACGCGACCCGATATGTTGTCTGGTCCAGTTGCCTTGCATGGGATGATCCTGCAGAGGGTCCTCTTCATGCTAGCTGGATCCAGACTTTTGGCCTGCTCATCTGGAGGAGGAGTGGTCTTATGTGCTGATGCGCTGTTTTGTGCTTCAAAGCGGCCAAAGAAGTCATTTAGGTTGTTAAGCAATGTGATGTCACTCGCACAGGTCTGAGGTGGAGGTTTGTAGTTGGTGAAGGGCTGTATGCCACGCCAGAGGGAACGTACATCTCTGGTGTTGCTGAAGTGGCTGGATATTTCCTTGCCGTACTGCCGTTTCACCTCCTTTTTTCTTTTCCCTTGTCCTGTTAGGCAGCTAGGTGAGCAGAACAGAAATCTGTTACCCTTATTGTGCCAAACCCTTATTGGGCTGCACGGTGGCGCAGTGGTTAGCACTGTGGCAGCACAGTTTACCCTCGGCCGGGGGATCGTGGGGATCGTGAGATCGTGGGTTCGATCCCTGCCCCTGACCAACAGTGATCTGTGTGGAGTTTGCATGTTCTCCCCGTGTTGCGTGGGTTTACTCCGGGATTTCTCCAGTTTCCTCCCACATACCAAAAACATGCAGGTTAGAGATATGGGGCGCTTGCGCACGCAGCGACCGGCAGCTGGTGGCTTGTCACCAGACTGCAAAACAAATCTACCTACGGGTACAAAATAAGTAATAAAAAAAAACAGATTTACTTTGCCAAAAGGAGCTTTGCACAGTACATATATATACTGTATATGTACTGTATATTGTTGTGAACTCCTCTTGTAATAACTTTTAATACTTTATTTAAAGTATTTTACCCATGAAAGACCCAACAGGAGGGGAATGGGGAGAGGAGGTGTGGGGAGGGGGAAGGAAAAGGGAGAGGAACAGATAAAGAAAACAAACAAACCAACAACTAAAACAAACAAAAGACAGACTGCTTCTTCTACCAAAGAGGTCTTAACACGAGTCTGGTATCTGCACCTGTTAAAGGAGAGACATATGTGCGTGTGCATCCATGTGCATGTGTATGACAGCGTGCTCAAAATAAGTGTGTACATATGAGTGGTTTGTAGGAAACATACGAAGAGGGCGGCCAGTCACAGCAATTCCCTCCCGGAAACCCTGAGCCAGAGGACAATGCCACCAACCCCCACAGAGCACAAATGTCTGAGGCCAACAAGCCCCAGGAGAGCCAGGCATGTGCTCCAGGAGGGATGGCTGAGGGAGGCCGGGCTGCCAGGCGGCCGGTGTGGTGGGCCCACGCCCCCGGACCAGCCAACTCCCCACCCTCCCCAGCAAGACCAACACCAGCCCCCAGGCCCCAGACGCTGGGAGGCCAGTGCCCCCACCCTCGGGCCGGAGATTGGCCCGTGCCTCCGGCGCGAGCCCCCCACACACACCCCACAGCAGGCCCACCCCCATCCCAGCTCCACCGCCGCACACCCCAAGAACCCTCACGCCCAAAGAAGGCGGGCCAGGTTGCTTTGCCTCCTTGATGCCATGGGACAGGTTGGCCCTAGCTGTTGTTAGTCCTGCAGTGTTGCCGGCCAGCCCTGAAGGCTGCGTCCCGAGCCCTTAGGAGCCTGTGGACCTCTGCTGTCATCCATGGCTTTTGGTTGGCATGAACAGTGATGGCTTTGCAGTGAGTGACATCATCAATGCATTTAGCTATGTATGCTACAACAACCTCAGTGTACTCCTCTAGGTTTGTGTGTCCATTGTGAGTGGCTACGCGCTTGAAAGTGTCCCAGTCTGTAGTGCTGAAGCAGTCTTTCAGAGCATCAGAGGCCCCCTCTGGCCACACACGTACCTGCTTTTTTATTGGTCTGATTGTTTTCGCTCTGGGTTTGTATGCAGGCCTTAAAAAGATGGTAATGTGACCAGAGAGACCCAGGTGGGGAAGGAGGGGAGGCTCTGTATGCTTGAGCTAGACACAAAGCCATTACATTTTAAGATAAGATAAGCCTTTATTCGTCCCCCAATGGGGAAATTCCACATGATCCATCTTGGTGATGATCTGAGAATGCACACCTCAGCCAAGGCTCTTATCTTCTCACAATGTTTTAGTAACAATACTCCAAAACTAATGGACAGACTGATGCAATTTTCACCAAAAATATGGCATTAGGGTAGGACTAAATAAGTATTAACTTCATCCCACCCCTTTTCAAGCATGTAAATTTTGTTGTTTGGAAAATTTCGAGGGATCTCCATGTGTTTTGGTTATTTATTTACTTTTACTTTTTTCTCAACTCAACTCAACACTCCGAGTGCTTTTCTAATTTGTTTTATTTTAACTGCAGAATCAGTTAACATATGCAATAATCAATCTAACATGTTAGCTCTAATACAGTGATGTGAAAAAGTGTTTTCCCCCTTCCTAATTTCTCATTTTTTGTATGTTTGTCACACTTAAATGTTTCAGATCATCAAACAAATTTAAATATTAGACAAAGATAACACAAGTAAACACAAAATGCAGTTTTTAAATGAAGATGCTTATTATTAAGGGAAAAAAAATCCAACCTTCATGGCCCTGTGTGAAAAAGTGATTGCCCCCTAATCCTAATAACTGGTTGGGTCACCCTTAGTAGCCACAACTGCAATCAAGTGTTTGTAATAACTGGCAATGAGTCTTTTACAGCACTGTGGAGGAATTTTGGCCCACTCATCTTTGCAGAATTGTTGTAATTCAGCCACACTGGAGGGTTTTCAAACATGAACCATCTTTTTAAGGTCATGTCACAGCATCTCAATCGGATTCAGGTCAGGACACTGACTAGGCCACTCCAAAGTCTTCATTTTGTTTTTCTTAAGCCATTCAGAGGTGGACTTGCTGGTGTGTTTTGGATCTTTGTCCTGTTGTAGAACCCTCGTGCGCTTCAGCTTGAGGTCACAAACAGATGGCCGGACATCCTCCTTCAGGATTTTTTGGTAGACAGCAGAATACATGGTTCCATTTACCACAGCAAGTCTTCCAGGTCCTAAAGCAGCAAAACAGCCCCAGACCATCACACTACCACCACCATATTTTACTGTTGGTATGATGTTCCTTTTCTGAAATGCTCTGTTACTTTTATGCAGGATGTAATGGGACACACACCTTCCAAAAAGTTCAACTTTTGTCTCGTCAGTCCACAGAGTATTTTCCCAAAAGTCTTGGGGATCATCAAGATGTTTTCCGGCAAAACTGAGATGAGCCTTTATGTTCTTTTTGCTCAGCAGTGGTTTTCGTCTTGGAACTCTGCCACGCAAGCCATTTTTGCTCAGTCTCTTTCTTATGATGGAGTCGTGAACACTGACCTTAACTGAGGCTAATGAGGCCTGCAGTTCTTTGGATGTTGTGGGGTCTTTTGTGGCTTCTTTGATGAGTCGTTGCTGTACTCTTGAGGTAATTTTGTTTGGCTGGCCACTCCTGAGAAGGTTCACCACTGTTCCATGTTTTCACCATTTGTAGATAATGGCTCTCTGTGGTTCGCTTTAGAAATGGCTTTATAACCTTTTCCAGTCTGATAGATCTCAGTACTTTGTTTCTCATTTGTTCCTGATTTACTTTGGATTGCAGCATGATGTCTAGCTTTTTAGGATCTTTTAGTCTACTTCACTTTGTCAGGCAGGTCCTATTTAAGTGATTTCTTGATTGAGAACAGGTGTAGCCATGATCAGGCCTGGGTGTGGCTAGAGAAATTAAACTCAGCTTTCCAAAGATGTGATAAACCACAGTTAATTTATGTTTTAACGGGGAGGGCAATCACTTTTTCACACAGGGCCATGTAGGTTAGGATTTTTTTTTACCCTTAATAAGAAACACCATTTAAAAACTGCATTTTGTGCTTACTTGTGTTATCTTTGTCTAATATTTAAATTTGTTTGATGACTTGAAACATTTAAGTGTGGCAAACATACAAAAAAATGAGAAATCAGGAAGGGGGCAAACACATTATCACACCACTGTACATGAATAGAAGATCTTTCATGTTTATAATAACTAATTTGTTTTTTAAACTAGGTTCTTTCCTGACAGTACAATACATATAAATACCTTATTGTAAAATTGAAAATTATCATGCCTTTTCCTGAGAATGTTGCTGACAGTGAAAACATGAAGGAGCTGCCTGTTTTTCCCTGCTAGTTTATAATGATGGCTCAGCTTAGACAGATCCACATAAATCGGTTTCCTTGCTCTTCCGCTTCTCCCCATCTAATCTCATTTAGTCAGTCACTGCTGATGTCCTTTCCACTATCAACAGTTGATAATGAAGAGTCATCTCTGCTGCTCAATTGAATCTTGAAGTAATGCCACTGATATAAATAGAAAAAAGCAAGAAAGGTAAAATGGGGGTCTTTCTTCACCTTTATGAAAGGTTTGCATGCTTTTCAACAACAATGTTCATAAATGGACACATTGTTTCCTGTAACACTACAGAGATCCTCTGAGGCTGACTAACCTCATAACCAAACCTTGATTTACAGTTTACACTGGCCCTGGGCACAAATGTTCTAGTTCATTTAATGGATTTCCACAAAAATTAGACAGACAAAAATTAAATAAATTTATCAAAATAATTAAAAATCACACACACAAAGTCCCTAACCTGGGCATATTTTGTATAATATGCTCCTGCCATAAGGGAGTGTTTTTTGTATTTAGATAGATAGATAGATAGATAGATAGATACTTTATTTCGAACAAAAAACTCTAACAAAAACAAAACAAATGACAAATGCAATAAAGTAACAGTATACAGTGTTCGAAAGGGAGAAGGAAGAAGTGAACACTTATTAATTCCATCTCCTCTTTTCCATAAATACACTCATGTGAATTATATACAAATTACAACATTTAAGACCCCAAGTAAACAATTAAACTGTATTTTGTACATATCAACACTAACACCCATCCATCCTAGCATACATTGATGTCCATACATCAAAACCAGCCTCAAACAACACAGATATACACAGTGCTGTCCCACCCACCATTCCATAGTGTCCCATAGTGTCCCAGAGTGAGCATAGTGAATCGTACATATAAATACTACCCTTCTAACATATATCCTTTCAGCAAATAATGTTTGTACCTCTTTTTGAGTTGATTTCCGTTTGTACATAGTTTCAGTTCCGGCTCCAGACTGTTCCACAAATCCACCCCACAGACAGATATGCACATACTTTTCTTGGTTGTTTGTATCTTGGGTTTTGTAAAGTTTAAGTCTCTTCTCAAATTATGATCATTGTCTCTTTTTTTAAATATTTTTTGTATATTAGTTGGGAGTTGATTATTAATTGTATTTAACAATATTGTTTTTTTGTGGAAGTTTTGTGGATGTTTTTCAGATTACATAATTGTTCTGTGTGCTCTATGCAATGCATTAAAATTATAACCAGACCATCACTGACGGAGTAGCTCATTCCGGCCTGACAAAATCACCCCACGAGTGTTCAGATCTCCTGACCATTGACTTTGACCTTAAGCACATCCTAGATGCAGACCCATTTTGGATGTGTTTAAGGTTATGGCCAGTGGCCTAGGAGGAGTAACAGTTTTCATTAAGTTATAAATGCCAAGATCTCCTGACCTTTGACAACGACCTTGAGCTCAATCTGGATGCAGACAAACCTGACGATCATTGTGCATGAGTTTGGTGACCATCACGGTGAATACCGAGACAGAATAGCAATTCCATGAAATGCTGATGGATGGACAGCTGATATCATACCATTGCATTGGCTTCTTTCAGAATGAGCTAAAAATGTAGTGATGCAACAATAAATGTTAAATCCACAGCATTCATCTCATCATTCAACAGCTCTCGATTGCATTGGAATGAAAAACACACAGATTATTAACTCATCCACAATCTTTCTGCAGAATACAATGCAGCTCCTTATGCAGTAGCCATTGCTTTTAAATGTGCCATACCAAATTGGAAAATATATTGGATAAATTTGTCAAAATGTTAGAAAATAAACATGCAATAAAACACTGTCAACCACTGATCCACCATGTTGCCTGAAATAGCAATGTTATTACATTTTATAATGTCTTTAAATATTTCTCAACAATTATTGTGTGAATGCTGTTGAGCATTCACACTGTTGTTATTCAAATCCTCATTATTTTTTTTCTGACTTTTTCTGACATTCATACATTTTTTGGACTTCTACTACTTCAGCATTTCTTCAGCTAGAAATTCCATTCAAACTTCAAAATGTTCAGCGTATTTAGGACACTTATGCTATTACTTTTGGTGTTTATGTTTTAAAACTTTTAAATTAATACATTTTTCAGCATTAAAAACATATTGTTTTAAATGGAGACATTTTTCAAATTCTCTTTAAACCTTCAGCTTTTCAGCCTAACTACTGTAATTCAGCAAACTTTCAACTAGCGAGCCCATTCAAATTTTAAAATACTTTTACAAGTCTTGGCTCTTCATGTATTACTTTTCTTTTTGATATCTAAAATAGTTTCTGAATGGTTTGGCTTCAAAGTCAGGTCAGAATTTCAGTAAAGTTCAGCGAGTAATAGGAGTCTATGGGACGGAATGTTCAGAGTCGGTGCATAATGTCATAGGTCAGAGTGGGAGAGATTCATAAGATTTTAATGGATAAATTGTCATTTTGGCCACCATTTTCACTCCACAGACTTATTTTTTTCTAAAAATGTAGCCATACATGTCCTGTCACTGACAATGTTGTCCTCAAAGCTAAAAGTTGTCTGTTTTTTTCTGATCAAGCCCAGAACTGACCCAAAAAAAACTTTCAAAAGGAGTTTTATTTAAAAATACTGGACTAAAAACTAGTTAAAATACAAGACCAGGGCCAGAGACACTTCCTGCTGCTGCAGTCTGACAACTGATGATGGTATTCGGATAAACACTGAAACATCTTGTATTTTAATTAGTTTTTAGTCCAGTGTTTTTAAATAAAACTCCTTTTGTAAGTTTATCTGATACCTGGATGTTTTAAAATGAATTTACATAGACTGACCCCCCCAAAAATGATCAAAACCCAAACACTTTACAATGGGGGAAGAAATCTTCTTTTCTTCTTTCCTTCTTTGTCGTCTACGTACCTTCACTACCTCTACTCCTTGAATCTTCACCATTACATCTTCCTCCCTCTCATTTATACTCATGCATTCTGTCTTGCTTCTACTGACTTTCATTCCTCTTCTCTCCAGAGCACATTTCCACTTCTCCAGGTTCTCTTCCACCTGCTCCCTGTTCTCACTACAGATCACAATGTCGTTTGCAAAAATCATGGTCTACTGAGACTCCTGCCTGACCTCATCTGTCAGCCTGTCCATTATCATGGTAAACAAGAAGGGGCTCAGAGCTGATCCCTGATGTAATCCCACCCCACCTTGAATCCGTCTGTCACTAATCCAGCACACCTCACCATAGTCTCACTGTCCTCATACATGTCCGGCACCACCCTCATATGTCTCTGCCACTCCTGACTTTCTCATACAGTACCACTCTTCCTCTCTTGGCACCCTATCATATGCTTTCTCTAGATCCACAAAGACAGAGTGCAACTCCTTCTGACCTTCTCTATTCTTCTCCATCAACACTCTTAAAGCAAACATTGCATCTGTAGTACTCTTTCTTGGCATAAAACTATACTGTTGCTCACTGATTGTCACCTCTCCTCTTAACTTGGCTTCAACAACTCTTTCCCATATATATAGCGTGTAGTAGCAATTGATTATAAGTGTGATAAGGTACAAGGATTATTTAATTTAAATTTAGAGTTGTGTGTGGGGACGGAGGTTTATTTCATGACCACAAACACTCACAAAACAAGAGAGAAACACTTGTAAAGGGGCATCAGTCCAACTTGGACAATTTATTAATAAATAATCCTTGAACCTTTCATTAACCATTCTCAATATTTGTGAATTCTTCTGCCGTGACCCAGAAAATACACACACAAAAGAAATCAAGCAGAAACTTCTCTATACCGTTAACAGTTTTAATAATCAGACTCAGGTTAAATGACATTACATTCAATTGATTTGTAAGCAGGTGAAATGATCAACAAGTATCAAATATCATATGAACTAGTAACGGATTCCTGAGCATAAAGTCTATAGTTAAACCTCTGTGGAAACAAGACAAACCAGATCATGAATTTTTAACTGTAATGCAATGGGAGACTATGGAATAACTGTAACAAAAATATGCATAAAATTGGACGCAATTTTATGGGAAAACGATGAAAGCTGATTAAATGAAAAAGGCACTTCTGAGTTACTCTAAAAAAATGGAGGCTATTGAAAAGAGGAATATTAATTTTCCTTCAGCTTATAGCTCCTATCGTAGCTTATGGACTAACTTTAACATGAAAAATTGGTCATATTCAGTTAGAATTAGACATCACATTTAACCCAGCAGATAGAAACTGGAAGTCTGGCTTAAGAACAGCTGTGTCTTCAGAGTCCAGTGGTGATCTTGAATGCCAGCAGATGGCAAAAAGGAAGAAAGACTTCCAGCAGTCCTTTCCAGTTACAGCTGTTATGGCACAGACTTAGCAGCGGGTGTCCGGAGAGTGGAACCGGTGGCAGAATAAACGGCTGACCCCCTGGGCAGGTGTGACGTCTCTTCTTAGGCAACAGATCCTGTCCTGGCCCGCAAATTTAGGATGTCCACCAGCCGATAAGAAAACACAGGCTGAAGGAAAATGGATGTAAACAGTTCCACTCGTGAAATCCTAGTTCTTCTGACTTCGTGATACGTGGATGAGGCAGGCTCAAGGGAAGAAGTTCAAAAATCACTATCAGTCCACTTTAAAGGCGAATTAAAGAAAATCAATAGCAAAAAGTTCAGCAGAATAAACACGGCGTCTGAGGAGAGGGAAAAAGGTGTTTTGGAGTTTCACTCCAAGTAAGAAGGTTGAGCTCAACAAGATAATCTCTCCTCAAATACCAGAAAACAGAAAAAGACTTAATAAAAGAAAACTTTAAGAACACAAGATTCTGAAACTGACAAAACTCACAGAAAACTCGACAAAAACTGAACCGAACTGAACAAAGACAAAAACTGAACTGATCTACTTGGGCGTTTTCTCTATTTACAGTGGGGCAAAAAAGTATTTAGTTAGCCACCAATTGTGCAAGTTCTCCCACTTAAAAGATGAGAGAGGTCTCCAATTTTCATCATAGGTTTACTTCAACTATGAGAGACAAAATGAGGGGAAAAAAACCCAGAAAATCACATTGAAGGATTTTTAATGAATAATTGGTAAATTCCTCAGTAAAATAAGTATTTGGTCACCTACAAACAAACAAGATTTCTGGCTCTCACAGACCTGTAACTTCTTCTTTAAGAGGCTCCTCTGTCCTCCACTCGTTACCTGTATTAATGGCACCTGTTTGAACTCGTTATCAGTATAAAAGACACCTGTCCACAACCTCAAACAGTCAGACTCCAAACTCCACTATGGCCAAGACCAAAGAGCTGTCAAAGGACACCAGAAACAAAATTATAGACCTGCACCAGGCTGGGAAGACTGAATCTGCAATAGGTAAGCAGCTTGGTGTGAAGGAATCAACTGTGGGAACAATTATTAGAAAATGGAAGACATAAAAGACCACTGATAATCTCCCTCGATCTGGGGCTCCACGCAAGATCTCAAATCAAATCAAATCAAACTTTATTGTCATATTGCTGTACATACAACTGTAGTGCAGGCAAGATGAAATTGCGTTTCTCTCGGCATCCATATAAATAGAAGCAGCATGATTTAAGACACACTCACACATAGCTTCACCCGCCCACCCCCACCCCCCCATCCATTCACACATCCCTGAGACATACTTGGGAAAAAACTAACTAACTATAATATACAAATAATATACAAAATGTCCATAGGTGCAGTACTGTGTATGAGAGATTCCGGGTCAACTGTTCAGCATCCTGACAGCTTGTGGAAGGAAGCTGTTGATCAGTCTGGTGGTTCTGCCTCTGATGCTCCGGAATCGTTTACCAGATGGAAGAAGTTCAAAGTGTTTATGCAGAGGGTGAGAACGGTCCTTGACAATGTTCAGTGCCCTGCTCCTACAACGGTTCTGAAAAAGTTCTTGGACAGAGGGGAGGGAGACTCCAATTACCCTCCCAGCCCCCTTGACTATCCTCTGCAGGGCTTTTTTGTCTGACATACTGCAGCTGGAGTACCATGTAGCAATGCAGTATGTCAGAACACTCTCCACCACACCTCTGTAGAAGGTCCTGAGGATGCAGATGGGGAGAGAGGCCTGTTTGAGTTTCCTCAAGAAGTGCAGTCTCTGCTGAGCCCGTTTCCTGATCCCCAAGGAATTCTTTCTCCAGGTCAGGTCCTGCGAGATCTGCACTCCGAGGAACTTGATGTTCTCCACTCTCTCCACTAAACGGCCGCCGATGCTGAGGGGGACGTGCTCAGGCTGTGACCGCCGGAAGTCGATAATCATCTCCTTCGTTTTGTCCACGTTGAGCACCAGATTGTTCTCCCTGCACCAGCCCTCCAGGTCTCTCACTTCTTCCCTGTACATTGATTCCTCATCCCTCTGAATAAGTCCCACCACCGTGGTGTCATCTGCAAACTTAATAATCTGGTTCCCCTCATGTCTGGATACACAGTCATGTGTTAGAAGTGTAAACAACAGTGGACTGAGTACACAGCCTTGAGGGGATCCGGTGCTCAGCGTGACAGAGTTGGAGATGTTGTTTCCAACCCGGACAGACTGAGGTCTCTCAGTCAGGAAATCCAGGATCCAGAGACATGTGGCGGTGTTCAGACCGAGAAGGAGTAATTTCTCCATCAGTCTCTGGGGAATAATGGTGTTGAATGCTGAACTGAAATCAATGTACAGGAGTCTGGCATAGGTGTCTTTCTGGTCCAGGTGGGTGATGACAGAGTGTAGGGTGGTGACTATAGCATCCTCCGTGGAGCAGTTTGAACAATATGCAAACTGGAGCGGGTCGTGTGATGCAGGGAGGCAGGCTGTAATGCGTGGTTTGACAAGCCGTTCAAAACACTTCATCACAATTGGTGTCAGTGCAACAGGACGATAGTCATTCAAACAGGACACAACTGGTTTCTTTGCCACCGGTACAATGATAGAGGTCTTGAAGCATCTGGGAACGATGGCCTGACTCAGGGAGATGTTATAAATGTCAGTCAGGACATCCGCCAACTCGCTCGCGCAGTCTCGGAGCACACGTCCAGGGACGTTGTCCAGACCTGCAGCTTTATGTGGGTTGACTCTGGTTAGGGTCCTCTGTGTGTCCGCTGTGTTGATGGTAAAAGCTGGTCCGACTGATGGTGGGGGTGGGCCAGCCCTCCCTCTGATTGTCGAGTTTGATGCTTCAAAACGTACAAAGAAGTCGTTAAGCCTGTCTGGAAGCGAAGCGTCATCATCATCGACCCCCTGCCTAGACTTATAGCCCGTCAGTGTCCGAACTACCTGCCACATCTGCTTGGTGTTCCTGGTGTCACAGAGGTGTCCCTGGATTTTCTCCGCATAGGTGCGCTTTGCCGCCTTAATTCCCTTTGAGAGCACAGACCTGGCTGAGCGGAGGGCGATCCTGTCCTTCGCTCTGAAGGCTGCATCCCTGGCTGTAAGCAGTGAGCGCACCTCTGCAGTCATCCAGGGCTTATGGTTACCCCGCATAGTGATGGTCTTCACTGTAGTGACATCCTCTGTGCACTTCGCGATGTAGCTGGTGACCGTTTCAGCATACTCCTCCACATCTGTCTTGTCTTCCTGTGAGGCTGCTATTTTGAAGACCTCCCAGTCTGTGTGCAGAAAACAGTCTTAAAGTGCAGAGGTTGCACTCTCTGGCCAAATTCTGATTTGTTTCACTGCTGGCCTGCTGCGCTTCAATAAAGGTTTGTAGGCAGGCAGCAGCATCACGGATATGTGGTCAGAAAGGCCGAGATGGGGGCGGGGTATAGCCTTATACCCCGCCATGGGGTCAAAATTATCACGAGAACGGTGAGCAAAAATCCCAGAACCACATGGGGGGACCTAGTGAATGACCTGCAGAGAGCTGGGACCAAAGTAACAAAGGCTACATCAGAAACACACTATGCCACCAGGGACTCAAATCCTGCAGTGCCAGACGTGTCCCCCTTCTTAAGCCAGTACATGTCCAGGCCCATCTGAAGTTTGCTAGAGAGCATTTGAATGATCCAGAAGAGGATTGGGAGAATGTCATATGGTCAGATGAAACCAAAATAGAACTTTTTGGTAAAAACTCAACTTGTCGTGTTTGGAAGAGAAAGAACACCATACCTACTGTGAAGCATGGGGGTGGAAACATCATACTTTGGGGCTGTTTTTCTGCAAAGGGACCAGGACGACTGATCCGTGTAAAGGAAAGAATGAATGGGGCCATGTATCGTGAAATTTTGAGTGGAAACCTCCTTCCACCAGCAAGGGCATTGAAGATGAAACGTGGCTGGGTCTTTCAGCATGACAATGATCCCAAACACACCGCCCGGGCAACAAAGGAGTGGCTTCGTAAGAAGCATTTCAAGGTCCTGGAGTGGCCTAGCCAGTCTCCAGATCTCAACCCCATAGAAAATCTTTGGAGGGAGTTGAAAGTCTGTGTTGCCCAGCGGCAGCCCCAAAACATCAGCGCTCTAGAGGAGATCGGCATGGAGGAATGGGCCAAAATACCAGCAACAGTGTGCGAAAACCTTGTGAAAACTTACAGAAAACATTTGACCTCTGTCATTGCCAACAAAGGGTATATAACAAAGTACTGAGATGAACTTTTGTTATTGACCAAATACTTATTTTACTGAGGAATTTACCAATTAATTCATTAAAAATCCTTCAATGTGATTTTCTGGATTTTTTTTCTTTCTTATTTTGTCTCTCATAGTTGAGGTATACCTATGATGAAAATTGGAAACCTCTCTCATCTTTTAAGTGGGAGAACTTGCACAATTGGTGGCTGACTAAATACTTTTTTACCCCACTGTAACAGAGCACGTTCCTTGGATCATAAAATATGACTGGCAGCAGGAAGAACCAATTATCAGCTATCGTGGGAGATTTGAATAGGCTATGGTCCAATAAGAAAGCAGTCCTTTGTCTGTAACTGATCAATAGAATAAAAGGGGCATCATCCAACACAGACGGCCTGGTGATTGGCTGGTACAAGTCAGATGACTGGCATAAGTTTCAGAAAGCACATACACATTTTAACGGTGAAATTCATTATATACTTAATACAAAATCTAAGCTAACTTCAGTCATTCATGACTTACCTTCAGTGAGCATGCACTTTTATAAACTTGTCCTTCTATAATTAACATGCATTAGAATAAGGTTCATTTAAGCATTTTCAAACATGCAACACATTTAAAATCAATGATTAGTGAAACATTTCAAACCCATCATTGTCCAACACAGAGGCGGTCATCTTCAACAGTGTTCTGAGCAGTATTTCCTGGAAAAATAAAGTATTGAGGAGAAAGGATTATTTCAGCAGATAAAACAGAATTCCAATGTTGATTAAACCCAACATGTCCCTGAGTTGACAGAAGGGGGCAATGTTGAGCTTTGAATAATTCCTAGTGACCTGTGAAATGCAATGGATCTGGGATATCTCAAACAGTACTTAAAGCATAAAACTGCCTTGTTGGGGAGGAAGCTCTGGGATTTATGACTCAAAACTAATTTGTTCCTGGCATGAAATGGGATGCTTATCATACCTTTTACCATGGAATGTGTTTTCAAACGGTGGTCCTTAGGTGAAGGAAACAATTCTTGACCAGACTTTGGGGTGAAACAATTTCTTTACAGTGAAGAGTGATTTTCTAGATTGGAACCACATGGATTGATGCTACACATATCTTCATAGTGTGGCTGATCAACTTTATGCCTCTGTAGTTGCTACAGCTCTGAGTATCACCTTGTTCTTGAAAATTGGTACCAAAACACTTCTTCTCCACTCCTCAGGCATGCTCTCACTCTCCAAGATTGTGTTAAACAATCAGGTTAAAAATTCCACTGCCATCTCTCCTAAACATCTCCATTTTTCATCCTCTTCTAAGCTGCCCTCACTTCCACCTTGCTAATCCTCAGAACTTCCTGGTTCAATATCTTTCCTCCATCCATCCTCCTCTGTCTCTCATTTTCTTCCTTCGTCACCCCCTCAAGGCACTCCTTCCACTTTCTCAACACACTCTCACCACTTGTTAGTACATTGCCATTTCTGTCTTTAATCAACCAAACCTGCTGCACATCCTTTCCAGCTCAATCTCTCTGTCTAGCCAATTGATACAAGTCAGTTTCTCCTTCCTTAGTGTCAAACCTCTCATACAATTCATTACATGCCTTTTCCTTTGCCACCTCTCTCTTTGCCATGCGCCTAGTGTCCAAATATGCCTGTCTACTTTCTTCATCTCCCTGACTATCCCACTTTTTCTTTGCCAGTCTCTCCCTTTCAATAATTTCCTGTACCTCCTCATTCCACCACCAAGTCTCCTTATCTTCATTCTTTTGTCCAGAGGATACACAACATAACTTTCTTCCTGTTTCCCTTAATACTTTTGCTGTACTTTCCCAGTCATCTGGTAATTCTTCCCTACCACCCAGAGCCTGTATCAACTCCTTCCTAAACTCAGCGCAACCTTGTTCCTTCTGTAATTTCCCTCACTTAATCTTTGGCTCTGCCTTTACTCTCTTCCTCTTCTTGCTTCCCAAAGTCATCCTACAGACTACCATCTGATGCTGCCTAGCTACATTCTCCCCTGCCACCACCTTGCAGTCTCCTATCTCTTTCAGATTTCCCCTTCTGCATAAAATGTAGTCCACCTGTGTGCACCTTCCTCCACTTTTGAAAGTCATCTGATGTTCCTCTCTCTTCTTGAAATATGTGTTCACCACAGCCATTTCCATCCTTTCAGCAAAATTCACAACCATCTGGCCTTCCATATTTCTCTCCTTAAAACCATACCTACCCAGCACCTCCTCATCACCTCTGTTCCCTTCGTCTAGATGTCCATTGAAGTCCACTACCCTGGAAATACTCTCTGCCATTTCATCTAGCTCACTCCAGAATTCTGCTTTCTCTTCTACCTGACATCCAACTTGTGGGGCATACGCACTAACAACATTCAACATCACATCTTCAATTTCTATCTTCAAATTCAAGATCCTGTTGGACTCCCGTTTTACCTCCTGAACACTCTTTATAACTCTTCCTTCAAGATTTTGAATTATAGACATTTGTTTGAAGGGTGGGATGAGAATCAGTACCTCCAAGTCCGAGTCCATGGTCCTCAGCCAGAAAAAGTGGATTGTCCTCTCAGGATTGGGGACAAGCTCCTGCCCCAAGTGGAGGAGTTTAAGTATCTTGGGGTCTTATTCACAAGTGAGGGGAGAATGGAGTGAGAGACTGACAGATGGATGATCGGAGCAGCATCTGCAGTGATGCGGACATTGTACCGGTCTGTTGTGGTGAAGATGGAGCTAAGCTCTAAGGCAAAGCTGTCGATCTTGTAGATGTCAGTCTACATTCCTACCCTCACCTATGGTCATGAGCTTTGGGTAATGACCGAAAGAACGAGATTGCAGATACAAGTGGCTGAAATGAGCTTTCTCCGTAGGATTGCTGGACTCACCCTCAGAGATAGGGTGAGGAGCTCAGTCATCCGGGAGAGGCTCAGAGTAGAACCGCTGCTCCTCCACATTGAAAGGAGCCAGTTGAGGTGGTATGGGAACCTTATCAGGATGCCTCCTGGACACTTCCCACTTGAGGTGTTTCAGGCACGTCCCACTGGGAGGAGACCCTAGGGCAGACCCAGGACTCACTGGAGAGACTGTCTCCCAGCTGGTCTGGGAATGCCTTGGTATCCTCTCTGAAGAGCTAGAGCAGGTGGCTGGGGAGAGGGAAGTCTGGGCTTCTCTGCTTGAACTGCTGCCTCTGCGACCCAGACCTCTGGAAAAGCGGTAGAAGATGGATGGATGGATGTTTTTCAGTTAAATCTCATGCAGGGATCAGGCGAATCTCTAACCTGTTTGAGTTGGATTTTTTTTCCACACACATCTGCTGGGGTCCATTTCCATGGTAACAATGCAGAGTTTGTTACAGCAGGGTCACAAATAAGGTTTTAATTTACATTTCAACCTAGATTCCTTTGAGTTTAAGCAACCCCCACAAATATATACACTACCGTTCAAAAGTTTGGGGTCACTTAGTAATTTCCTTATTTTTGAAAGAAAAGCACTTTTTTTCAATGAACATAACTTTAAACTAATCAGAAATACATTCTATACATTGCTAATGTGGTAAATGACTATTCTAGCTGCAAATGTCTGGTTTTTGGTGCAATATCTACATAGGTGTATAGAGGCCCATTTCCAGCAACTATCACTCCAGTGTTCTAATGGTACAGTGTGTTTGCTCATTGCGTCAGAAGGCTAATGGATGATTAGAAAACCCTTGTGCAATCATGTTAGGTCTGCAATGCTGTAATTGCTGCAAATGGAGGATTCTTTGGCGAAAGCAAAGTTTGAAGGAAAAAAAATATTATTTCAAATACAAATCATTATTTCTAACCTTGTCAATGTCTTGACTATATTTTCTATTCATTTTACAACTCGTGGTGGTAAATAAGTGTGACTTTTCATGGAAAACACAAAATAATTGTCTGGGTGACCCCAAACTTTTGAACGGTAGTGTGTATATATATATATATATATATATACACACACTACCGTTCAAACTTTTGAACGGTAGTGTATATATACGTATATATATATATATATATATATATATATATATATGTAAAATGAATATATATATATGTAAAATGAATAGAAAATATAGTCAAGACATTGACAAGGCAAGAAATAATGATTTGTATTTGAAATAATAATTTTTTCCAGATACTCAACCTGCTCAAAGGAAGGTCAGTTTTATAGCTTCTCTAACCAGCTAAACTGTTTTCAGCTGTGCTAACATGATTGCACAAGGGTTTTCTAATCATCCATTAGCCTTCTGACGCAATGAGCAAACACATTGTACCATTAGAACACTGGAGTGATAGTTGCTGGAAATGGGCCTCTATACACCTTGCACCAAAAACCAGACATTTGCAGCTAGAATAGTCATTTACCACATTAGCAATGTATATTAGATATTAGTGTATTTCTGATTAGTTTAAAGTTATCTTCATTGAAAAAAACAGTGCTTTTCTTTCAAAAATAAGGAAATTTCTAAGTGACCCCAAACTTTTGAACGGTAGTGTGTGTATATCTATCTATCTATCTATCTATCTATATATATATATATATATATATATATATATATATCAAAATGTTCAGCTTGATTAGAATTGCTATTTTTTTCTAGCTACATTTTATATTTTTAAGTTTGTCTCTAAAATATTCATAGAAAAATTACCAATACCAGTTTCTCCATTTAAATGAATGGGATATCTCTGAGAGCCACTGGATACAATTGGCAGACTTCAGTGCCCTGATACTTGGTTCAACCTTAAGTAAAACTGTCAGAGTGATGCTGTAGTCAGTATTATATTATAGTACTGACTACAGCATTTTCGAAAGACTTTCAAAATAAAAGCCCCCCCAAAATGCATGGCCTTAAAAAAATGCCTGGTTTAGCCCGAATTTGAATATGTCCATCTATCCATCTATCCATTTTCTACCGCTTTTTAGGAGGTCCAGGTCACAGATGCACTAGCTCAAGCAGAGAAGCCCAGACTTCCCTCTCCCCGGCCACCTGATCCAGCCCTTCAGAGACAATGCCAAGATGTTCCCAGGCCAGGTGGGAGACGTAGTCTCTCCAGCATGTCCTTGGTCTGCCCCGGGGTCTCCTCCCAGTGGAACATGCCCGAAACACCTCAAGTGGGAGGTGTCCAGGAGGCATCCTGATTAGATGCCCAAACCACCTCAACTGGCTCCTTTCAGTATGGAGGAGCAGCGGTTCTACTCTGAGCCTCTGCCAGATGATCGAGCTCCTCGCCCTGTCTCTAAGGGTGAGTCCAGCAATTCTACAGAGAAAGCTCATTTCAGCCACTTGTATTGTGATCTCATTCTTTCAGTCATTACCTAAAGCTCATGACCATAGGTGAGGGTAGGAACATAGATTGAGTGGTAAATCGACAGCTTTGCTTTAGAGCTCAGCTCCTTCTTCACTAAAACAAGCCAGTATAACATCCCCATCACTGCAGATGCTGCTCTGATCTGTCTGTCAATCTCTCGCTCCATTCTCCTCTCATTCATGAATGAGAACCCAAGATACTTTAAAGTCCTCCACTTGGGCTAGGACCTTGTCCCCAACCCGAAGAGGTCAATCCCCCGTTTTCCAGCTGAGCACCATGGACTCAGACTTGGAGGTGCTGATTCTAATCCCAGCCACTTCACACTCAGTAGCAAACCATCCCAGCAAGACTTGTAGGTCATTGCTCGATGAAGCCAACAGGATGACATCATCTGCAAACAGCAGAGATGAGATCCTGTGGTCACCGAGCATGGCACTCTCCATTGCTTGGCTGCGCCTAGAAATCCTGTCCATAAAAATTATGAACAGGATCGGTGACAAAGGGCAGCCATGGCGGAGTCCAACTCTCACTGGAAATCAGTTTGACTGAGTGTTGACAATACGAATCCAACACTTGCAACTGTCGTATAGGGACCGGATAGCTCATAACAACAAGCCCAATACCCCATACTCCCACAGCACCCCCACAAGAAACCACGAGGGACACGGTCAAATGCTTTCTCCAAGTCCACAAAACACATGTGGACTGATTGGACAAACTCCCACAATCCCTCAAGGATTCTCAACAGGGTAAAGAGTTGGTCCGGTGTATCACGGCCAAGATGAAAACCACATTGATCCTCCTGAATCCGAGGTTTGACCAGCAGTTGGACTCTCCTCTCTAGTACCCTGGCATAGACCTTCCCAGGAAGGCTGAGAAGTGTGATCTCCCTAAAGTTGGAACACACCCTCTGGTCCCCCTTTTTAAAAAGAGGAAACACCATCTCGTTTTGCCATGCCAAAGGCACTGTTCCAGACCTCTATGCAATGTAGCAGAGGCGTGTCAACCATGACAGCCTTACAACATCCAGGGCCTTGACGTACTCAGAGTGAATTTCGTCCATCCCTAGAGTCCGGCCACCAAAGAGTTTTTTTAACCACTTCGGCGACCTCAGCCCCTGTGATGGGTGAGTTGTTCCCCTCATCCTCAAGCCCTGCTTCCTCCATGAAAGACGTGTCAGTGGGATTGAGGAGATCCCCGAAGTATTCCTTCCACCACCTGACGATGTCCCCAGTCTAAGTCAGCAGTTCCCCATCCGCAACATACATAGTGTGGACAGGGAGCTGCTTCCCCTATCTGAGCTGTCGTACAGTTTGGCAGAATTTCTTTGAGGCTGACCGAAAGTCTTGTTCCATGGTCTCACCAAATTCCTCCCACACCCAATTTTTTGCTTCAGCAAAAACCCGTGCTGCACTCCACTTGGCCAGCCGGTACACCTCAGCTGCTTCGGGAGTCCCACAAGCCAATCAAGCTCAATAGGACTCCTTCTTTAGCTTGATGGCCCCCCTCACCACTGGTGTCTACCACTTGGTCCGGGGGTTGCCACCACGAGATGCACCAATGACCTTGCGGCCACAACTCTGGGCAGTTGCTTCAACAATGGAGGTGGAGAACATGGTCCATTCAGACTCCATGTCTCCAGACTCCCTCAGAATGTGGTTGAAGTTCTTTTGGAGATGGGAGTTGAAGACCTCCCGGACAGGGGCCTCAGCCAGACGTTTCCAGCATACCCTCACTATATGTTTAGGTCTACTGGGTCTGAGTGGTGCCCAACCCTGCCATCAGATCCAACTCACCACCAGGTAGTGATAAGTTGACAGCTCTGCACCTCTCTTTACCCGAGTGTCCAAGACACATGGTGCAAGGTCTGATGACACGATAACAAAATCGATCATCAACCTGCGACCTAGGGTGTCCTGCTACCAGGTGCACATATGGACACCCTTATGCTTGGATATGATGTTCGTTATGGACAAACTGTGGTTAGCACAGAAGTCCAATAACTGAACACCACTCAGGTTCAGATCAGGCAGGCCGTTCCTCCCAATCACCCCCCTCCAGGTTTCACTGTCATTGCCCACGTGTGCATTGAAATTCCCCAGGAGGACAGTGGAGTCTCCAAGAGGAGCACTTTCCAGCACCCCAGTCAGAGAATCCAAAAATGGTGGGTACTCTGAACCATCATTTGGTGCACAGGCACAAATGATGGTCAGGACCCCTTTCCCAACTTGAAGGCATGGGGAAACTATGTTTTCCTCCACCGGGAAGAACTCCAATGTCAAGGCAGCAAGGTGGGGGGATACAAGAATACCCACCTCTGCTTGTCACTTCTCGCCTGGGGAAACTCCAGAGTAGGCCAAGCTCCAGCCCCTCTCCAGGAAATTGGTTCCAGAACCAGAGTTGTGCATTGAGGTGAGCCCAACTACATCTTGCCGGAATCTCTCAACCTCGTGTACCAGCTCAGGCTCCTTCCCCACCAAAGAGGTGACGTCCCACTTCCCAAAAGCCAGTTTCAAAAGCCAGGGATCAGACTGCCAAGGTCTCTGCCTTCGACCATCACCTGATCTGCATTGCACTGGACCTCCATGGTCCCTCTTGTAGGTCGTGGGCCCACTGGAGGGCGAACCCATGTAGCTCCTTCGGGCTGAGCCTGGCAGGGTCCCATGGGCAGAGACCCGGCCACCAGACGCTAGCCATCGAGCCCATCCCCCAGGCATGGCTCCAGGGTGGGGCCCCAGTAACCCCATACCGGGCTGGGTACACTGAGTCCTTAATTTTTTTGTTCTTCATTGGAGTCTATTGGATTGCTCTTAGTCTGGCCCCTCACCCAGGACCAGTTTGTCTTGGGAGACCTTACCAGAGGGAAACTGCTCCAGACAACATAGCTCCTGGGATCACTTGGGCACGCAACCCCCCCCCCCACCACCACCACCACCACCACCACGACCACGATAAGGTGGCGATCCATAGGGGATTGCCACCTTGAAAAAAAAAAAAAATATATATATATATATATATACACTACCGTTCAAAAGTTTGGGGTCACTTAGAAATTTCCTTATTTTTGAAAGAAAAGCCCTTTTTTTCAATGAACATAACTTTAAACTAATGAGAAATACACTCTATACATTGCAAATGTGGTAAATGACTATTCTAGCTGCAAATGTCTGGTTTTTGGTGCAATATCTAGATAGGTGTATAGAGGCCCATTTCCAGCAACTATCACTCCGGTGTTCTAATGGTACAATGTGTTTGCTCATTGCGTCAGAAGGCTAATGGATGATTAGAAAACCCTTGTGCAATCATGTTAGGTCTGCAATGCTGTAATTGCTGCAAATGGAGGATTCTTTGACGAAAGCAAAGTTTGAAGGAAAAAATTATTATTTCAAATACAAATCATTATTTCTAACCTTGTCAATGTCTTGACTATATTTTCTATTCATTTTACAACTCATGGTGGTAAATAAGTGTGACTTTTCATGGAAAACACAAAATAATTGTCTGGGTGACCCCAAACTTTTGAACGGTAGTGTATATATATATATATATATATGAGGTACTATAATATCATTTTACTTAATGACAGCCACTGGACGGCCACACCACTTTGAAATACAGTGGGGGGTTTTAAATAATAAAAGCTTCTTTATATTTAATCTGTCAATATTTTGCTGTAACATTTGGTGACATACACTACTCACAAAAAGTTAGAGATATTTGGCTTTCCGGTGAAATTTATCCATCCATCCATCCATCCATCTTCTACCGCTTTTCCGGAGGTCCGGGTCGCGGAGGCAGCAGTTCAAGCAGAGAAGCCCAGACTTGCCTCTCCCCAGCCACCTGTTCCAGCTCTTCAGAGAGGATACCAAGGCGTTCCCAGACCAGCTGGGAGACATAGTCTCTCCACCGTGTCCTGGGTCTGCCCTGGGGTCTCCTCCCAGTGGGACGTGCCTGAAACACCTCAAGTGGGAGGCGTCCAGGAGGCATCCTAATCAGATGCCCATACCACCTCAACTGACTCCTTTCAATGTGGAGGAGCAGTGGTTCTACTCTGAGCCTCTCCCGGATGACTGAGCCCCTCACCCTATCTCTGAGGGTGAGTCCAGCAATCCTACGGAGAAAGCTCATTTCAGCCGCTTGTATCCGCGATCTCGTTCTTTCGGTCATTACCCAAAGCTCGTGACCATAGGTGAGAGTAGGAACATAGATTGACTGGTAAATCGACAGCTTTGCCTTAGAACTCAGCTCCCTCTTCACCACAACAGACCGATACAATGTCCACATCACTGCAGATGCTGCTCCAATCCGTCTGTCGATCTCTCGCTCCATTTTCCCCTCACTCGTGAACAAGACCCCAAGATACTTAAACTTCTCCACTTGGGGCAGGAGCCTGTCCCCAACCCAGAGAGGACAATCCACCTTTTTCCGGCTGAGGACCATGGACTCGGACTTGGAGGTGCTGATTCTCATCCCAGCCGCTTCACACTCAGTGGAAAACCGTCCCGGCAAGAGCTGTAGGTCATTGCTGGATGAAGCCAACAGGACAACATCATCTGCAAACAACAGAGAGGAGATCCTGTGGTCACCAAGCATGACACCCTCCATTCCCTGGCTGCGCCTAGAAATCCTGTCCATAAAAATTATGAACAGGATCGGTGACAAAGGGCAGCCCTGGCAGAGTCCAACTCTCACTGGGAATGACTCCGACCGAGTGTTGGCAATACGAACCAAACTCTCACAACGGTCGTACAGAGACCGAATAGCTCGTAACAACAATCCCGATACCCCATACTCCCGAAGCACCCCCCACAAAAATCCACGAGGGACGCGGTCAAATGCCTTCTCCGAGTCCACAAAACACATGTAAACTGGTTGGGCAAACTGCCACGAACCCTCAAGAATTCTCGAGAGGGTAAAGAGCTGGTCCGATGTGCCACGGCCAGGACGAAAACCACATTGCTCCTCCTGAATCCGAGGTTCGACCAACGGCCGGACTCTCCTCTCCAGTACCTTGGCATAGACCTTCCCAGGGAGGCTGAGGAGTGTGATCCCTCTAAAGTTGAAGCACACCCTCCGGTCCCCTTTTTTGAAGAGAGGAACCACCACCCCGGTTTGCCATGCCAAAGGCACTGCCCCCGACCTCCAATGTTGCAGAGACGTGTCAACCATGACAGCCCAACAACATCCAGGGCCTTGAGGTACTCAGGGCGAATCTTGTCCACCCCTGGGGCCCGGCCACCAAGGAGATTTTTAACCACCTTGGCAACCTCAGCCCCTGTGATAGGCGAGTTATCCCTCTCGTCCCCAAACCCTGCTTCCTCTGTGGAAGGCGTATCAGTGGGATTGAGGAGATCCTCGAAGTATTCCTTCCACCGCCCGACGATGTCCCCAGTCGAAGTCAACAGTGTCCCATCCGCACCATACACAGTGTGGACAGGGAGCTGCTTTCCCCTCCTGAGCCGCCGGATAGTTTGCCAGAATCTCTTTGAGGCTGACCGAAAGTCTTGTTCCATGGCCTCACCGAACTCCTCCCATACCCGGGTTTTTGCTTCAGCAACCACCCGAGTTGCACTCCGCTTGGCCTGCCGGTACACCTCAGCTGCTTCGGGAGTCCCACAAGCCAACCAAGCTTGATAGGACTCCTTCTTCAGCTTAATGGCCCCTCTCACCACTGGTGTCCACCACTTGGTTCGGGGGTTGCCACCACGAGATGCACCGACCACCTTGCGGCTGCAGCTCTGGGCCGCCGCTTCAACAACAGAGGTGGGGAACATGGCCCATTCAGACTCCATGTCTCCAGACTCCCTCGGAATGTGGTTGAAGTTCTTCCGGAGGTGGGAGTTGAAGACCTCCCGGACAGGGGCCTCAGCCAGACGCTCCCAGCACACCCTCATTATACGTTTGGGTCTACCAGGTCTGAATGGCTTCCTCCCCTGCCATCGGATCCAACTCACCACCAGGTGGTGATCAGTTGACAGCTCTGCACCTCTCTTTACTCGGGTGTCCAAGACATATGGTCGCAGGTCTGATGATACGATAACAAAATCGATCATTGACCTGCGACTTAGGGTGTCCTGGTGCCAGGTGCACATATGGACACCCTTATGCTTGAACATGGTGTTCGTTATGGACAAACTGTGGTTAGCACAGAAGTCCAATAATTGAACACCACTCGGGTTCAGATCGGGCAGGCCGTTCCTCCCAATCACCCCCCTCCAGGTCTCACTGTCATTGCCCACGTGCGCATTGAAGTCCCCCAGTAGGACAATGGAGTCTCCAAGAGGAGCACCCTCTAGCACCCCAGTCACAGACTCCAAAAAGGGTGGGTATTCTGAAACATCATTTGGTGCATAGGGACAAATGATGGTCAGGACCTGTTTCCCAACCCGAAGGCGCAGGGAAGTAACCCTTTCGTCCACTGGGGAAAACTCCAATATAGAGGCAGCAAAGTGGGGCGATACAAGAATACCCACCCCTGCTTGTCGCCTCTCGCCCGGGGCAACTCCAGAAAAGGCCAAGCTCCAGCCCTTCTCCAGGAGACTGGTTCCGGAACCGGAGCTGTGTGTTGAAGTGAGACCGACTATATCTAGCCGGTATCTCTCAACCTCGTACACCAGCTCAGGCTCCTTCCCCACCAGAGAGGTGACATTCCATGTACCAAAAGCCAGTTTAGAAAGCTTGGGATCAGTACGCCAAGGTCTCCGCCTTTGACCGCCACCTAATCCACATAGCACCGGACCCCCATGATCCCTCCTGCAGGTGGTGAGCCCACTGGAGGGCGGACCCATGTAACTCCTTCAGGCTGAGCCCGGCTGGGTCCCATGGGTGGAAACCCGGCCACCAGATGCTAGCCTTCGAGCTCCTCCCCCAGGCCTGGCTCCAGGGTGGGGCCCCGGTAACCCCATACCGGGCGGGGTACACTGAATCCTTGATATACAATTTATCATGAGAGTCTGTTGGATCGTTCTTAGTCTGGCCCTTCACCCAGGACCAGTTTGTCTTGGGAGACCCTATCAGAGGCAAATTGCCCCAGACAACATAGATCCTGGGATCACTGGGGCATGCAAACCTCCCCACCACGATAAGGTGACGATCCATAGGCGGGGTGAAATTTATGGAAAATGTAAAAAGTTCATGCTATTTTGATATTATATCATTAAAGTAGGGCATTTAAGTAGAAGCAGGTAATGGTGATTTCCTCATCTCAAACAATTTATGGAAACAACAGTGGCAGGTATACCACAAGAAAAAATGTCAGTGTCTCAATAACTTGTCATGTGCCCTTGAGCATCAATTACAGCTTGACAACGATGTCTCATGCTGTTCACAAGTCGACTTATTGTCTGTTGAGGCATGGCATTCCACTCTTCTGGAAGGGTGGCCTTCAGGTCGTTGAGGTTGTGGAGTGCAGGGTTACAAGCCTCTACACGGCGACTCAGCTGATCCCATAGGTTTACTATGGGATTCAGGTCAGGAGAAAGTGCAGGCCACAACCTCCAGCAGCCATGCCCTAATGATGTGACCTTAATGAGCTGGAGCATTGTCATCCAAGAAGCTGAAATTAGGCCTGTGTTGTTCATGCAGGGGCACAATGACTGAATTAATGATATTATTCAGGTAGTATTGGCTTGTTACTCTACCATTCACAAGGTGTAGGGCAGTTCTGGATTGACTAGACACACCTGCCCAGACTGTAACACCACCACCACCAAAGGTTCATTTGGTGACAACAGTGGCTGATGCATAGCACTCTCCTTGATGTCTCTAACATCGTTGGTGGACATCATTTCTGCTCAGTGTGAATCGACTTTCATCAGAGAACAGCACTGAGGCCCATTGGTCCCTTGTCCAGCGTAAATGCTCTCTGGCCCAAGCAAGACGATGACACCTGTGCCTCGTGGTGTGGTCAGGTACCCTTGCAGGTCGACTCTAGCACACAGACCACGCTGATGTAAATGGTTTTGAATGGTCTGATGTGACACTTGGGTGCCTCTCACCTCCCTTAAATGTGCCTGGAGTTGAGTGGCATTCATTTTCCGGTTCTACAGGGCACTGTTCACAATGAAGCGGTCATCAGCATGCGACGTGGTCAAAGGATGTCAACTTCTATGCTTTTCTGTGACTCTTCCAATCTCTTCGTATCTCTGTTGCAACCTGCTGATGACACTCTGTAACACTCTAAGCTCAGTGGCCACTTCCCTCTGAAAACATCCTGTTTGAAGCCTCACAATGACAAGCTACTGTTGAACTATTGTTAGGTGTTGTTTTGGTCTCATGATGTCAAAATGTGAACAGCACAATGAAGAGGACTGTTTAAATACCAATTCTAACTGAACCAGAAAATTTACTGGTCGATTCATTGATCAAACACCTGTTGTGAATTTTGCCGTTAAACACCTTAATAGAGAACAACAAGTTATGCAAAAAGTATGACATGTGCATTCAAAAGGTTAAAGAAGATCAAATTAAGTTCACCTGTAAAGGTTATAGTGCATTTTAGGTGCATCCTGAAATTTCGCCCGAAAACTGAATATCTCTAACTTTTTGGGAGTAATGTATAGCTCTCTCATTTTTTATGTTGTCAACTTTAATATGTGCTGGAGGAAATTTAACTCATACACAACATGATATTATACACACTTTCAAAATAAAAGCCCCCCAAAATTCATGACTTTGAACAGTGCCTTGTTTTGCTCAAATTTGACAATGTGAGGTACTGTCAGTACCATTTTACATCATGACTGCTATTGGATGACTCGTCATCGTCATCCTCCGTTGTGCTTGATGAAGACCACTTTGCACTGTTTCTTGTGTGTCTGTTACTTGTGTGTCCCCATGTGGCTTATTAGGCCAACCTGGGCGTGAAAAGATCTCTGACAGACAGGGCAGAAAATACCCAAGGAACCATCTGCAGGAATCCTCTGGCGAGCATTCCTTGCTGACTTCTTTTGGCACAGCTGTAGTGGTTCTGTTAGTTTCTGAGATATTTTCTCCATTGGTCACTGCTGAATGCCATACAGAATGCTCTGTCACAAGCTGTTCCCACGAGTCTGGATTTATGCCAAAGGATTTTAAAGAAGCTTTCAGGGTGTCTTTGAAGCATTTCTTTGGTCTACATTGAGACCGTTTTCCTTCTTGCAATTCACCATAAAACAACCTCTTCAGAAGTCAATCATTCTGCATGCATACAAGATGGTCAGCCCAGCGCAGCTGGGACCGCATCAAGATGATGTATATTCTAGGCAGACTGGCTCGTGCCAGAACCTCCGTGTCTGGGATTTTTTCTTGCCACTTGATGTTAAGCAATTTCCTCAGACATGACATATGAAAATGGTTGAGCTTCCTTTCATGGCATTGGTACACAGTCCACGTTTCGCAAGCATACACAGCATAGACAGAGCAATAGCCTTGTATACTTTCAACTTGGTAGGTAAGGTAATTGCCCTTTTTTCCCCATACTTTGGTACAGAGTCTACCAAAGGCTCTGCTAGCTTTTGCTATTCTAGTGTTGACTTCAGTATCAATGTTTGCATTGCAGGACAGTGTGCTCCTAAGGTAGGTGAATCTATCACTTTGAGCCTCTCATCCTTGATTGTAATAATTGGTTTACTGTAGGGCTCACTGGGAGCAGGCTGGTCCAGTACTTCAGTCTTCTGTGCGTTGATGGTTAGGCCTAAGTTGGCACAGGCAGTTGAGAACTTGTCAACACTGTGTTGCATGTCTGCAGTAGTGCCTGCATTCAGGGCACAGTCATCAGCAAAAAGGAATTCTCGGATAGTATCTAATGACACGTTGGTCTTTGCTTAGAGCCCTCTCAGATTAAACAACCTTCTATCAAAGCAAAAGTTGAAGTCAGTACCCACATTGCCATCACGATATGCATCATACAGCATTGCAGAAAACACCATACTGAACAGTGTTGGTGCCACAGACACATTCCTGTTTGAAACAAGGAAGGATATGGATGCCTCGCCTCTGTTCTGAACTCCTACTTGCATGCTATCATGAAACTGATGAACCAGGGAAATAAACTTGTGAGGACATCCAACCTTAGCCATGATCTTCCAAAGGCCTTCCCTGTTCACTGAGCCGAAAGCCTTTGCTAAGTCTATGTAAGTTGAGAACAAGGCACGGTTTTGCTCCTGGCATTTCTCCTGAAGTTGTCTTGCTGCAAATACCATGTCGATGGTCCCATGTCCTTTTTGGAATATGCCCTGGCTCTCAGGCAAAGATCTTTGTGTTCAAGGTGACATGTGAGGTGATTGAGCATTAGCCTTGCAAGAATCTTGCCAACAATGGCAAGCAAAGAAATGCCCTGGTGGTTGTCACAAACCAGGCGGTTTCCTTTCCTTTTGTATAGGTGGATAATGGAGGCATCTTTGAAGTTCTGTGGAATCTGCTCTAGCTGTCATATGAGCAGAAGTAGCTGGTGGAGCTTCACCGCAAAGATTGTACCACCATCTTTAAAGATTTCCACTGGAATAGCATCAGATCCGGGAGCCTTGCCACTGCAAAGCTGAGAGATGGCCTTCACAGCCTCTTGAAATGTCAGTGGATGATCCAGGGTTTCATTTATAGTAACTTGTGGGAGCCATTCTATGACATTAGTGAGCATGTATGAGGAATGATTGAGAACGCTATTGAAGTGTTCCACCCAGTGCTCGATGATCTTATCCTTTTCAGTGAGTAAGGTTTTCCCATCAGAACTGAGCAAAGGGAACAATCCAGAGGGCATAGGTCTGTAAACTTCTTATAAGGCACTGTAGAAGTTCTTCAAGTCATGCCTATCTGCGTAGCCTTGGATCTCACCTGCCTTCTTGTTCAGCCAAGTATCCTCCACCTGACAAAGTTTCTGTTGAATATTGCTTCGGATGCTCATGTATGCTGTTTTATGAGATGTAGACGTAAGGTTATTGAGCTAGGCCTGGTTGTGGTGCCTCTTTTCAGATAGTAATTGTTGGATTTCCTCCTTTCATCAAACCAATCTTTGTGCCTCCGGGTTAAAGGGCCCACGGTCAAAACAGCCGCATCAAAGATCAGGTTTTTCAGGGTTTCCCAAGCCAACTCTACGCTGAGCCCATCAAAGGTGAAAGCATTCAGTTGCTCATCAAGCTTTGCACCAAGCTTCTTCTTAATGATGCTATCCTTCAGCCTGGAAACATTGAGTCTTTTGGGGAGCTTCATCCCTTGGGAGCACCTTTTGGGTTTAATACAGTTGCTTAGTTTTGTTATTATAAGACAGTGGTCTGTCCAGCAGTCAGCATCACACAGTGGTTTAATGCACATCCTGTCTTACGATTGCATAATCAATGAGATGCCAGTGGCGGGAGCAAGGGTGCATCAAAGTCATCCTGTTGCGACCTGGGAGAGGAAAGACCATGTTAGTGATGAGAAGATCATGTTTCTGCACAGGTCTGAAGCAGAAGAAGCCATTGCTGTTACAGCTTCCAATCCTGTATTTTTCAATTACTCCTTCCCAAGCTACACTGTCTGACCCAACTCTAGCATTAAAGTCTCTCAGAATGATTAGCTTGTCAGTTTTTGGGACAGTGGTGATTAGAGATTGAAGACCTTCATAGAATTTCATCTTCTCTTCTTCAGAGTTGGTCATGGTAGGGGCATACACACTATTGATGGTCAAGTGTTTGAGACTGGATGTAAGAGGAAGTTTGAGAGTCATTAGCCTATCGCTCAGGCCTTTGGGGGTACCAGCTAATTTGGAAACAAGAGTTGTCTTTATTGCAGAACTGACACCAGCCTCACGACATTCCTCATTAGCATGCCCACTCCAATAAAGGTGTAGCCCGACCCTCGTTCACAAAGTTCCCCTTCTTCAGCAAAACGGGTTTCAATCAAGACTGCAATATCAATGTTGTATCGAGTAAGCTCACTAGCAACCAAAGCTGTCCTCCTATAAGGTCTTTCCGAGTTATTATTGTCCAAGAGTGTGCACACATTCCATGCATCAAGTCTGAGAGGTACAATCCTTGATTTCTTTCCTAATTTTTGACCACACAAAAACTGGGTCCCCGCCAACCATGGTTTGCTGGCCAGGAGTAGGAAGGAATAGGCAATATTAAGGGCACCTTCTCAAGCCCCTTCCTCATGCCAGGAGTTGAGCAGTGCATTCCTAAAAAGGGCTGCTCAGTCGCTCAGGTAGCTGCCGAACTTCCCTGCTTCCTGTCCTTCATCCAGTGTAGAACGACCTTATAGCCTGAGCTACCTGTGTGCAGGTTCGAAGCTATGACTTCCAGCAAGACCCACGCCTGTCACTTCGCTACTAGCCCATTGCCACAGAACTTGAAAACAAGGTATTACAGTGGAAAGTGACTTGCGCAAAAAAATTTATCAAAGTGAGGAGGACTTTGCGTGGCACCTTGACCTCGCTCTCTCGTCCGAACACCTCCTGGGCCCAGCAGCAAGACAAAATTAAGACGGCTGGAGGATGAGTGAGATGTAGTGGATGACCGTGACTTCTAGTGCCTCATCACACTAACTCTTTGTAGTGATCGCCATCCAGCTCATTGAAACATAACATGGCTTGAAGCTTTCCGCCAAAGGCTGACTTTATATGTGGGGTAGGTAAGCCTGAAAAAGTAGCATGCTCACAAAGGTTGCCGGGACTGATGCTGAGTTGACAAGCAGAACCGCCATGAATTTGTGCTGAATTTATAGGTCATAATGATATACTTTCATATGAAGTCAGATCAGTATGTGTTAATGTCAGAATGTTAAGACTAAAGATATAAATTAAATTTTCTTAAAAAATAAAAAATCAAACAAAAACACTTGCTGTCTGCACTAATTTTTCACCAGGTCTGAAAGATATTTTTGTTTGCTTGGGCGCTGGTGGAGCTAAAACATGGGTGGAGCTCCTTGAATTGATGCTGGGGGGACACCCACATTGATGTTGCTGTCTGTGTTATGCAAACAGCTGAAAGCTACAAAATCTGCTGTGGCCTGAAGATCACCTGCTTACACACAGGTAACTTTTTTTCTTTAGTACTGCATTTTGTGTAAAAAAAAAAAACCAAAACTGATGATAAATGAGCTGGATTATTAAAGTAACCAGAAAGTGTAAATCTGTACCTCCAGTGTATTTATTAGTTTCATTGCTTTCTTTTGTATGCAAGAACTGCTTTGTAAACTAAAACATATTTACCTTTGTAACATTAAAGTACAATTACAGTCATGTGAAAAAATTAGGATACCCTGTATAAGCATGTGTGGGTTTTTTTTTTAACATATTTGGACATATGGATATTTAATATCAGTGTTTAAAATACTGGAAGATTCATGTAATGCAACTAAACAATTAAAAAAGAATTACTTTTTTCAAATTTTCTGTAAAATATAATTCTAAACAAATAGTGAAGAACAAATTAGGGCACCCCCATCTTTTTTAGGACACCTCCACATTCATTCCCACTTAAAATGGCTAAAATAAATTTTAAAAAATGCAAATAAAAACAAAAACAAGGTTAGACATAGATATGTGAACATTTCTTAATAAAGAACTGAATATTTAATGGGGTATCCTAATTTTTTTATGACTATAGATAGATAGATAGATAGATAGATTTTATTTTGTAAACTTCAAAAGTAGTATTTTATAATACCTGTTGTGCTCAGTAATATTTTCTCATTCTTGTCTTTTTCTTCCAATTAAGCAGTTTCTATTAGTATAGGTTTCTATTTGTATTTCTTAGTGATAAATAAAATATTAGCTATATTTCATGCTTTAAAAAGACTCACAGCATTGCATTTAATTGTAGTTGTTATAAAATATATATTGCCCTAGTAACCATTCACAATGTAAGCAATTGAAAATATTGAAAGCTTTTGAAAATCTGGATAATTTAGGCAGAAGCAGTTATTTGGGACAAATGCTCAAGAGTCAGATAAGGGTGTAACTCTCAATCTCAAGTACTGTATATATTTATATACAACTATATAAACACTTCTAAGAGAAAAATGACCCACGTTAGGTAGAAATAAACTTCAGAGTGTAATGTTCTCAGCATGCTGTGTATCCCAAAGACATGCTGGAGCCTACAGCAGAGATATGATGTATTCAGTCCAATGTGTCGACACATGTTTTGGCTCCTCTAGCTGATGCCAAAATGAACACTGCTGTATCAGGCGGTACTCTTTAAAAATAAATAAATTAATAAATAAGAGCAAATCTTTTACCCATATCAGTAAATCAAGTATGTCATGTATAAAAGCATCATGAACATCATAAATTGATATTTCAATGCTAATCCTCCTGATTCTTTTGAATTTGCACTGCTTTATCCAATTCTGTGGGCGACACTTGAGCATGATTTGTTCATCTGACAGAGCTAATCTACTTATTTACTCATACACTGCATCGCCTATTATCTAATAATAATGTCCTATTTCCTTGCAGGGACACATGATTGTCATCTAATAAACAGACATCCAAGATTTAGACTTTTGATAAATTGCTGCCATACAGAGGACAACTGGAAACATCTCAACATCTCAAGGACAAACTTCTCAATTATCAAGAAAAATTAAGCAAAAATGTCAAACTTTGACATTAAGAGGCTTGAAATTTTGAGAAGCATCCTGAACAGATGCAGCACGGGCTTGCTCTGCAATGACTCTCATCTGATGTTTCACAACTGGAGTGTTTACAACGGGCTGGGGATTTCTGATGATGGATCACCCTCGTTAAGAATATTCATGTCTGTTGTGTACTTTGTTGTGGCTACAGCTGGTGTCCTAGGGAACTTGTTGGTGATGTTCTTGCTGTATTCTACTCACACCATCACCACAGGCACCATCAATTTCTTCATCTTTAACTTGGCTTTAGCTGATCTGTTCTTTTCACTGGCCCTACCATTTTGGGCTGTTGACATTGCACTGGACTACAGCTGGCCTTTCGGCTTAGGTACATGCAAGGCAGTGTCATTACTCACTGGGCTCAATGTGTTTGCAAGCTGCTTTTTTCTAACAGCTATGAGTCTGACCCGCTACTGCTATGTGGCAACTGCTCTCAAACCCGGTGCGTCCCTGTGCAGTAGGCCGTGCACTTCTCAGGTGGCCACAGCTTTTATCTGGGCTGCAGCACTCATAGCAGCAGCACCCCGAGGTATGTTTGCAGACCTGGACCGTGTGGGCAGTGGCAATGACACAGCATGCCTGCTTCGTTTTCCAGATGGTACAGCCTGGCTTGGAATAAACCAGCTCCTGCGAGTGGTGCTGGGATTTCTGCTGCCCTATGCCATCATCATCCTCTCCTACCTGCTTCTCATGCGCTTCCTCTGTCAGCACAGACCGAGGGGCTCAAACTCACGCCGAAATGCTGACATTTCCAAATCTGTGGCAGTGGTGGTGCTTTCATTCTGTGCCTGCTGGTTTCCATACAACATCCTGACTTTTTGGAGTGCCCTGATCCAGCTTGACATCACTGATATCAGCCCCTCATTCTACATGGCTCAGAAGTACTACTTCCCTGTGGCAAACTGTTTGGCTTTCACCAGCAGCTGTTTCAACCCTGTCATCTACTGCCTGGTTAGAAAAGAATACCGTGTGGCTCTGAACAACGTTTTCTTCAAATTGAGTATGACTCTCATGTCCAAGGTGCCCTATGGCATTAACTCTGAGGAGGAGTCAGGGCAAGCTGGGCAGCCAGCTATTGCGCTCAACAAAAAAGACAGCCAGACATCCAACAGTGACAAAAGATATGTACCATTGGCAACACTTCCAACTGTGGCGTCCACTCTGTAAAGCTACTGTACATGTCCAAATTGTGCATTTTATCAAAAACCTGTTATGGAACAAGGATAGGATATTTTGTCTGTTCTTTGGAAAGACTAATTTTTAGCTCATTCTGGCGAAGCCAAAAGGAGCTAATGCGATGACATGTCGTCTGTCTGTCTGTCCATCCTTCTGCCCATCTACATTACACGTGAATCGCTACTCCTCCTAGGCATTTTCCCCAATGCACACTAAACTCACTCACAATGATCCTCAGGTGGGTCTGCATCCAAGCTGCGCTCAAGGTCAAGGCCACTGACCTCCTAGATGGGTCTGTATCTAGAGATCTGTATCGAGATCTGAGCACCTCAGGGGTGATTTTGTCAAGCTGGAATGAGCTACTCCGTCATTGATGGATTGGTTTGTTCTATTGTTACACAGTGTGAGTATTTAGTTGTGGTGTAACTGAGACCAGACTGAGACCAGAGTCTCCCAAGACCAAGTCAAGCCCAAGGCCACTGTGTATGTACTGTAGGTCTTGGGCTTGGTCTCTTCTTGGTCTTGGGAGAGTCTGGTCTTGATGGGGTCTTGACAAGGTCTCAGCTACAGCACTAGTATTCAATACTTTGTGAAAGATTTAGTCCTTAAAACTGTACCCAAGCTTTTCTGCATAGGGTTTACACTTTGTAAAATGTATAGAATCATTACAGTTAATGGCACTGTTAATTCAATGTAACTTCTCTTCATTTGTATTATTAAAATCAATATACAATGTCTGATGAAAAAGGTCATATACTCATATTTAATTACACTTTTATTACAGCATGAATTCACAGTTGCATCCTTTTGTTAAGCTTATTCATTGTCACAAAATGTAATTAGGTCCAGAGTTGCATTAATTTTTTAATAAGTTTGTATGGTGATGATGGAAAAGTTGATGAAAGTTCATAATAAAGAAGATGGTTCACCACTATCCTTGCAGGTTTTAATAATGTGTTGGACAGCTCTTAGCCTGGCTTCAATAGTTTCAGCAATCTCCTTGGTTGTTTTCAATGATTGATTCAGACTAATATTTCGACACTTCTGAAAAGGTAAAATCTTTTCCACAACTAATATGTCTTCATCACGGTTGTTTACTCATTGCATCAGTTAGGGATGTCGCCAGCTGCCAAATATCAACTATACAACATAACAAATATTAATCACTGCAGTAATTATCCAGTGAAAGGCCCTTATCTATTTGCTAAAAGGGGCTCAAAGGATTTTCATCACCACTGGAGCCACACTACAGATCCACTTTCAAACCTAAACAAAGCTCTTGTTGCCCACACCCCCTAACACCTGCCATCACCACCAATCTCCTTCCTTGTAGTTCTCCTTGCAATAGCAGCTGCAAGTAATGTGTTCCTCAAATTCATTTAGGCACCTGCGTTATTAGGAATGTGTTAAAGTTTAATTAGAGGAATCAAAACAATTTAGCAACACTGAGCTAACTGGGCTAACAGTGATAACCACGAGATACTGCGCACATCAGATAAAAACTGGAAGTAAGAACTATGGATCATGTGTTTCACAGGTTCACTATTAGTGGCCATGCAGTGTTACCAGGAACGGGTAAGTGTCTAATAAGAGGAGCAAACAAGACAACAGCTATACTAATCTAGCCCTGCTATGAGCACATAAAAGGGAATAAATCACGTTAAACACAACATCTTACCTTTAGAATGTAGTTTTACACAATGCTTACGTCGTCCTGGATGGTCTTCTGCAGCAATGTGGGTGGCTGCACCAGTCATGTAAACAAGAGTCTAAGAATCAACACAAGGAAGGGGGGGGGGGGGGGGGTGTCAGCTCTGAGAAGTGTCTGACAGCACTCACCATTGCCATCACATAGGAGCTGGGTTTTTTTAATAGCATCTTTAATTAAATCCAGGTAGTGACTTCTTGTTTTCCCAGCCACAGTACTTTACAATATATCACTAGTGTAAATTACAATTGACATGTCTGTACTGTAGGTCTATATTGTTGTTGTTTTGAGACTCTTTAAGGTGTGAAATTATGCTTATCTTTTTTTTTCCTGAATGGAATACATATGAATAAAAGAAGATTGTTCCCACCCCATTCTACTGTTTATTTATTCAGCTGAAGCAGTGCTTACTTTTGGAGCAAGTCTCACTCTTTTTCCCGCTCTCTCACACCACAAACCCTATTTTCTCACTCCAAAATGAGGAAATAACTGGCAAGATCGTGTTGATTTCCTTTAGATTTTTCCCACAATAAGAGCTCTCAAGGAAGGATAGAACAGATTGAACATGTTCTAAAACTTATTCTGAGGTAAAGAAGTGTATGCCTCAAAAAAAAAAACCAACTGTTTATGTGTTGTCCACCTGCATGTTCACTCCACCCCTACGCCCCAGTCTCCCCCTTGCACAGTTCCCTCTAAATCTCACTCCAAGCTTTTCTGAAAAGTTAGCAACTCTGACCAAAGATGTCAGATTAATCAGGCATTACATTTCTATTTTACATTTACACTGTAGCATCTTTGCAGTTGAAAGCACCTTGAAAATACCGATAGTGAACTGGAACTATGTAAATAAAAGTGAATGGTTTGGATATGCCAACAGTGTGGCTCATGTATTTTTGCCTACATATGTATGAGTATAAAGTGAGATGCTTAGGATTGCATATGTGGATTGACCTCACGTCTTAGGATGGGACAATATGTCTGGACCGCCTGTGGATAACGGCAAGAGGACGGAGGTACCGGATAAGGAGCTGAAAGGACTTCCTGACCTCCTGGGGCCAGGCGGAGGACTAAGGGACTCGGGGGAGAGTTATTGTCAATGCGGGGTTTTGACAGGGATGTGTGATTCTTCCTTTGATGTTGATGTATAAATGTGGGGGTTTTGATGCGGCTCTCCCTCTTCTGTTCTTGAGAGATTGCTGGGGATGTGAAAGCTACATTAAAACCTGAATTGAGAAATAATTCAGCCTCGTTATTTCACGCTCCCCACATTGGTGACCAATGACGTGAAATGCATAGACGCGTTTCCCCTGATCCAGACTCGTCGGAGTCTGCCCGAGCAAGCGCCGTCTCCATCAGACTTCCAGAATTCTGGCAGGACAACCCGGACTCATGGTTCCTCCAGGCCGAGGCACGGTTCGCACTCGGGGGAATAACGGCAGATGACACTAAGTTCTACCACGTCATCGCAAAGCTCGACAACCGCACAGCTCGGTGCGTGCGGAGCCTGGTGCAACAACCGCCCGCTGATGACAAATACGGCGAGCTGAAGACTGCCCTCATCCAATGCTTTACGCCCTCAGCCGAAGAGAGGGCTAGGAGACTCCTGGCTATGCACGACCAGGGCGGACGCAGGCCAGTCGACCTTATGAAGGATATGCTGCAGCTGAGGGACTCAGACAACGACGATTTCTTGTTTAAGCATATCTTCCTGAGAAACCTCCCAGCGCAGATGAGAGGGACCCTGTCCAGCATGCGTTGCGTGACCCAGCGGGACTTCCGCGCGCTGGCCCGGGAGGCACAGCGGCTCCTCGACTCCTGCGGTGAGCAGACGGCTACAGCAGCAGCGGCAGACCTCGGTGCGGCGTCCGGGAGCAGCGAATGGCCGGAGACAGCAGAACCAACCCCACCAACAATGGCAGTGGCGCGTTCCCGACGCAGCAGGGAAGATGGCCTCTGCTTTTATCATCGGCATTTCGCAGAGAAGGCGCACAGATGTGTGCCGCCGTGCAACTTCAAGAGCTCGGGAAACTCCAGGACCGAGAGTCGGTAGCAGCCTCGGCTCTCGAAGAACGGAATAAGCTGCTCTACATCACAGATGCGAGTTCCAGGTGACACTTCCTCGTGGACACCGGGGCCCAAGTGAGTTTCATCACCCTGACCTATGCTGACCGGCTGGCAGGCCCCCGGGGTAACGGGGCAATGGCGGCGAATGGCTCGAGCATCAACACCTTTGGAGAGAGGACTCTGTTTCTGTCCTTACACGGCCGCACTTATGAACGGACTTTTATTATAGCGGCGGTGAGTTTCAACATGTTAGGTACTGATTTTCTGTGCTCACATGGTTTGTTAGTTGATCTTGCCAATAGGCGGCTTGTAAATGCACTCTCTTTTTATTCAATCCCTTGTGCAGCTCGAGTGTCCCCGCCACCAGTGCAGACCAACGTCGCCACAGCAGGCGGTAAGTTTAACACACTCCTCACCCAGTTTCCAGCGCTCACAGTCTCCACATTTTCGGCAACAGTTGCGAAACACGGAGTGGAGCATTTTATCACTACAGCTGGCTCCCCCGTCTTCGCGAAAGCTCGGCGCTTGGATGCCGCTAAGCTCTCCATAGTGCGTGAGGAGTTCGCCAGCCTGGAAAGGCTGGGCATTATTCGCCGTTCGAAGAGCCCATGGGCCTCGCCGCTGCATATGGTCCCTAAAGCTGACGGCTCGTGGAGACCTTGCGGCGATTACCGCAGATTAAACAACGCCACAGCGCATGACTGCTACCCAATCCCATACATTCAGGATTTTTCGGTGCATCTGGCGGGGGCGCGCATTTTTTCTAAAATAGACCTGGTTCGCGGCTACCATCAAGTTCCAGTCCGACCTGAGGACATTCCTAAAACAGCGGTAATAACCTCTTTTGGACTTTTTGAGTTTTTGCGCATGCCGTTTGGTCTTAAAGGCGCTGCACAAACCTTCCAACGTATGATGGATGCCATGTTACGCGATCTCCCTTTTGTGTTCGTCTACCTCGACGACATTTTAGTCGCCAGCACTTCCGAGGAGGAACACGAAAAACACCTCACTGCGGTTTTTCGGAGGTTGGCAGAGCACGGGTGAATAATTAATCCAGCCAAGTGCCAGTTTGGCGTGGCGCAGATCGATTTTTTGGGGCACCACGTTTCCGCAGAAGGGGCAGTTCCGCTACCGGACAAGGTGCGCGCAGTGGCAGAATTTCCCCGACCACAAACGGTCAAATCATTACAGGAATTTTTAGGAATGGTAAATTTTATAACCGTTTTCTACCCCACGCAGCGCAGCTCATGCAACCATTATATGCCGCGCTTAAAAAGCAAAAACCCTCCAATACGATCGAGTGGTCCCCGGAGCGGGAGCGCGCATTCGCGGAGGTTAAAAAAGCCCTTGCTGACGCTACGCTTCTAGCTCACCCAGACCCAATGGCCTGCATAGCGCTCACCACTGACACATCAGATTTGGCCATAGGTGCGGTTGTGGAACAGCAGGTTGCCGGGGTTTGGCAGCCGCTGGCATTTTTCAGCAGATCCTTGCATGGGGCCGAGCGGAAATACAGCACGTTTGACAGGGAGCTGTTAGCGCTCCACTTAGCCATTCGCCATTTCCAGTTCTGGCTGGAAGGTCGGCGTTTCACCGCGTTTGTCGACCACAAGCCGCTCACTTTTGCGATGGCCAAAATTTCAGAACCTTGGTCGGGCCGCCAACAGAGGCAGCTGGCCGCGATTTCGGAATTTACTACTGATATTCAGCACGTAGCGGGTAAACTCAATGTAGTGGCATCCTGCCTCTCTTGCGCAGTGACAGCACCAGTCCGCGCGGAGGTAGATTATTACTACCACAGCCGCAGGGCAAAATAGCAGCGCGGCCCCAGTTCACGTGGGGATAGATTATGCAGCCATGGCGGCGGAACAGAGTAGAGATGCGGACGTGTGCGCGCTCCAGTCTGGACCAACAGGGTTAAGGCTGGAGAGTAGGAGTTTGCAAACCGGTATGCCCCCTCTAATCTGCGATATCTCTACTGGGCGACCGCGCCCGGTGGTACCGGCCGCTTGGCGCCGCCGCGTTTTTGACTTGGTTCACTCCCTGGCACACCCAGGGGTGCGCGCTTCGGTGAAAATGGTAGCGGAGAAGTTTGTTTGGCCGAGCCTGCGCAAGCACGTGAAAGAGTGGGCAAGAACCTGCATGGCTTGCCAGCGGGTCAAAATTCACAAGCACACAAAATCCCCCTTTGAACCATTCCACATTCCGGCCAAGAGGTTCGATCATGTGCATGTCGACCTCGTGGGCCCCCCACCGTCGTCGCAGGGGTTCACACATCTTTTGACAATGGTGGACCGAACCACACGCTGGCCGGAAGTGGTCCCACTAGCATCGACCATGGCTGCAGAGGTGGCTCGCGCATTTTTGACGGCCTGGGTAGCGCGTTTCGGGGTCCCGTCGGATATTACGTCCGACAGAGGGCCTCAATTTGTCTCTGAGCTTTGGTCAGCGATGGCCAGCAGCTTAGGGGCGACAATTCACCGCACTACCGCGTATCACCCCCAGGCTAATGGTTTATGCGAGCGTTTTCATAGGTCCTTGAAGGCAGCCCTCAGAGCGTCGCTTACGGATGCAGATTGAGTAAACAAACTACCATGGGTTTTATTGGGGTTGCATGCTGCGCCCAAGGAGGATTTAAATGCCTCCCCAGCGGAGTTAGTTTTCGCACAACCTCTCAGGCTGCCCGGTGAGTTTCTACCAGAGCACCCGGAGCCCGGGCGTCCCCCGGCTCTGGGGCCACTGAGTGGCAGGGGAGCAGACATGCTCCCGGGCCCCGTTCATCACACCTTTCCGCGTGTTTTCGTTCCCAAAGCTTTAAAAAATGCCAAGTTTGTTTTTGTCAGGCACGAGGCTTCACGATCAGGCCTCCGCCCGCCATATGATGGTCCATTTAGAGTGCTGGAGACAGGTGACAAGCATTTTGTGCTAGATTTGGGGGACAGAAAGGAAACAATTAGTATTGACAGACTAAAGCCTGCTTTTGTGATGAACGATGAGTCTGTACAGGTAGCAAGGGCTCCTCGACGTGGCAGACCCCCCAGGGAACAGGTCCTGGAGCCCCCGCAGAGATCAAATAACCATTCTCTTCCTCAGTCGGCAGATTCTTTGCAGGATGGCGCCGTAGGGACGGCGAGGCCTGCTTACAGCAGATTTGGAAGACGTTTGAAGCCCAGACAGCATACTGACTGATGTGTGATTTGATCATGCTGTGTAAATCATGCTGTTGATGTTGTCATATTTTGTGAACTATGAGATATTGTCCATTCTTCGATGTTTGGGGGGGGGGGGGTTATGTGGCTCATGTATTTTTGCCTACATATGTATGAGTATAAAGTGAGATGCTTAGGATTGCATATGTGGATTGACCTCACGTCTTAGGATGGGACAATATGTCTGGACCGCCTGTGGATAACGGCAAGAGGACGGAGGTACCGGATAAGGAGCTGAAAGGACTTCCTGACCTCCTGGGGCCAGGCGGAGGACTAAGGGACTCGGGGGAGAGTTATTGTCAATGCGGGGTTTTGACAGGGATGTGTGATTCTTCCTTTGATGTTGATGTATAAATGTGGGGGTTTTGATGCAGCTCTCCCTCTTCTGTTCTTGAGAGATTGCTGGGGATGTGAAAGCTACATTAAAACCTGAATTGAGAAATAATTCAGCCTCGTTATTTCACGCTCCCCACAACAGCAACATTTAAAAATTTGCTTGACATTCTCTCCTAAATGCCTGAGTCCTGTTAAAAATCTCTGAAAGTGACATTTAGTTTCAGACACCAGCACACTCTTGTTTAAGAAAATTTCTGTCCGCCTGTACTAAAACTATTGTTATTGTATAACTGTTAATAACTGTTTCATTTGCATGGATAATGGCAACATTCTCTGGTAGTCCAGTCCAATAGTACTTGAATGTTTCCCCACTACACCATAAGATGGCACTGTTGTCCCATTTTAGTGTTTTTCTTTTTAATTGACAGAAGGGTGAACTACTATATTGACATTCTGATTTGGATTAACATGTTTCAGAGTAGGCTGGTGTCCAGTAATAACATTTATTCAGCACAGCTTATACAAAAAATTAAAATAAAAAAAAAAATCTGTCTGACTTTTTTTGTTCCCAAAATTTGAGTTGGGATCATTTTTGGGAAATAGGCTTATTTTATCACACTTTATCTAAAAGTGTGAATCTCCAAGAACAAAAAGTTTAATCAGTGTAAATCTATTAATTTCATTTTTACCAGCTTTCACATTGTTTATAGACAAAAACCAGCATGAATGACAGGCTTCTCTATGGGTATAGCTGTTTACATATTTTCCATATATTAATTCCAATATATCAGATTGCTGCTGGGAGAAAACTGAAAGTGCAGAGAGGAGGTGTGAACTGATTCACCTTCATTTTCTTGCAGCGTGTCAGGCAGTTGGGTATCTGTAGTCTTTTGGCATCATGCAGATCTCTGATGGAGAGCAGCTGACATCTCATTACCCACTCAGCTGCTGAAATTAGGTACTGGGAGCAAGGCAGTTTAGGACTATGATTAGTACTGTGGCGGCACAAGAAAAATGTGTGTTGACAGTGGAGGAGCTTCTGCATTTGTGATATTATTTGAAATGTTTTTCACCCTTTTGTCCTTTGTCCACAAAAACGGTACAGGGACAAAGTATTAAAGCCTGATAAGATGCAGTGTGATTGTTTTTTGTATTGGGATTTCAACAATTACAGCAGACTGATGAAGGCCTAGTTTACAGAGCAGGATGGATTGTTGGATTTTGGCTGAAAAGTGAAGCCAATGCAGAAGAGCATCTGTGTCTGCAAAACAAGTTCTGATGTGGTTATGATTTCAGTTGCTTAATTTATATTATAATTGAAAAACTAACAGACTGAATTAAAATAAACTTTGCACATTGTGGTCCCTATTAGTGTTAAGTAGAACTATTAGGTAGGGCATTTCTAGCCCCATTTACTACCAGGAACCAGTTGAGGGGGCCAGAAACTTTTCAAGGGACGTTCCTGTATTTGGCCCTCTCCCTCGTTGTGTCTCCATTATGGGGAGAGGAACCATCTGTATGCAGAGGATTTATCAGTGATGTAATCATCTGATAGTTTCAGCGTGAGGCAGAGTGCCCAAGTAATATGCAGGTGTAGCGTGGCCGACTACTGATCAAAGGGTTGGTGGCTCGATTCCCGCTCTCTCTGCAGTTTGCATGTCGAAGTGTCCTTGAGTAAGACACTGAGCCCCCAGTTGCTTCTGGTGGGTCAGGCCAGTGCCTTGCATGGCAGCTCTGCCACCATCAGTGTGTGAATGGATATATAGCAGGATCTGTAAAGCATCTCATCCAGAGATGAGGAAAAAAGCGCTATATAAGTGAACGCCATTTACCATTAAAATCATACAGAAATGATTATGTGCAAAATAAATGTAGAGTGGAGTGCTTGGAACCAACTTAGCACTGTTGTCTAATAAATGGAATCGATCGATTAAACTGCATAAACCATGTGAGCAGCAACAGCACACATTCCACCTCCCGCTGGCCGACAGTGTGGACTCACTCTCTGGCTACAAACAGCCTGGGCCTCCAGTCCTGTGCCTTGCCTCTTTGCTGTTTCTGCAGCCCTGACGCATGCGTGGCCGCATATCATATACAGTATCTGATTGTTCTTCTCCGCAATTGCGGCAGTATTAACTTTTAAATTTTTATACATTATAATAGGCATGCAAGTATATGGGGGAAGCCAGTGCGAATTCCAGTCTCCTGGGCTTGCATCCACGCAAAGGGCAGCTGTTATGTGCTGTGGCGTGCCACTGTAATGCTCCTGTTCTTCCCATATGCCGATTTGTCATTTAGACCCTATGCAATTACAGCAGCATTATATTATAGTTTAAGCATTAGAGCTTCACTATTGTCTTTGTCTGGTCAAATTTGCCGCTTTTCATTGCCTGGTGTTTTGTTCAGGTAGTGCTCTGGCCATGATGTAGAGCTTTAGCCAATCAGCACCAAGTCAATCCTAAGCCTCACCTTGCAGTTTTCGGGGCTGCACAGAAGTACCTACCCCTAACCAGGCCACTTTTTTTTGCCACTAAAGGTTCCTGAAAATGATTTCTGGTAGTGGAGGCACGGACATTGGGGAAGTTCCTGCAAAATTGGTTCCTGGTAATGGAAATAGGGCTTCTGATTCATCCCTACCTTGTGATCAAGGTATACAACTCTGAAACAACTGGAAGGTGATGGCAGAAAGCTGAGCTCAAAACGTTTTTGCAAACTAAATGGTGATGGTCACACAAAATATGAATGTGTCTTACAGTACAGGTTGGGGTTTTGCATCATTTAAATAGCTGGCCACAAAGGCTGTTAAATTAGCATTATTTATCTTTATAATATTAATGGATTAGATTTATATGGCGCTTTACATGTCAAGTGATATCTCAAAGCCCTTACAGTGAGTCCATTATTCATTCACTCCAAACAGACTGTCCTGGGCCAGACTGACGGAAATGTGGTTGCCAATCCACGCCAACAGCCTCTCCAACCACTACCAAACATTTATACACATTTATACCCAGTGTCTTGGACACTGGAGGCAAGGTGGGTGAAGTGTCTTGCCCAGGGGCATGACGGCAGTGTTATGTCTGGATGAAGGGACCAGCGGACATGTTCTCTGTGTTGATGGTTATCTTTTATTGAACTGCTAACAACATGTGTAACAAGTTAGGAACAAGCTAGGAGAGGTGTGGTACAGCAGGTTACAGGTTGAAAGGCGGAGCGGCAAAGATCTCGACTTTCGCCATTAGACTCCTGTGGTGACGGCATGGTGACGTCATCCGTGCCTGCGTCCCCATGTCCGTGATGTGCATGGTGATATTCCAATATGCCACATCCCCCCTCCCCCGGGAAAAAACAGAACTCTACTGGTGATAGTTAACCTTAGCTGGGAACCTTGATTGTGGCATTTGCATGATGATAAACACAATACTGTATGGTATTAAAGCACACTACTGCTATCAGTAGCACAATATGGTTAACTAGCTTCTAAACCCAAACCATAAATCACTTCAAGTTCCATACACCAAAACTATTACTTTTGAACCGTTATATAAACCTGGGCAACCGGGTTCGTCGGCCTCCGTCGGTCTATGATGACCATGGAAGAGAATCCTAAACATCTACTCTGCTGGAACAGCACCGCCTGTGGCTGAACAGGCCGATGCGCGAATGGCAGTCCCTGTCACACAGGTCGCACTTGTGGGTGGTCTCCGTGCTGCTGGGTCTGTGGTGGTTCTTCCTGCGGGTCCTTTTTTCATCTGCTGCAGCAGTCAGTCTCTCTTCACCGCCTTGAGCTGTCTGGTCAGGGTGCCTCTCCATTTGGAGCGGTCCGTTGCAAGGTCCTCCCAGCGCTCTGTGTTGATATCCAGGGCCTTCATGTCTCTCTTGCAGACGTCTCTAAAGCGCAGCTGTGGGCGGCCAACGTCTCTCCTGCCAGTCGCCAGTTCTCCGTAGAGGACGTCTTTGGGGATTCTGCCATCCTCCATACGGTGAACGTGGCCTAGCCAGCGGAGCCTGCGCTGCCTGAGTAGAGTGAACATGGAGGGAAGGCCGGCGCGGGACAGAACTTCTGTGTTGGGCACTTTGTCCTGCCAGGATATGTTCAGGATGTGGCGAATGCAGCGCAAGTGGAAGGAGTTCAGTCTCTTTTCCTGCCGGGCGTATGTTGTCCACGTCTCACTCCCATAGAGCAGTGTGCTGATGACGCAGGCGTTGTACACTGCCATCTTCGTCTTGACAGAGAGTTTGGGATTCTCCCACACTCGTGTGGTGAGGCAAGCGAGTGTGAAGGCTGATTTTCCAATCCTCTTGTCGATCTCTGTATCAAGGGAGAGGTTGTTGCTGATCGTGGACCCCAGGTACGTGAACTGATTCACGACCTCCAGCTCGTAGTCGTCGATGGTGATGGTTGGTGGTGCTTCCGTGCCTTGCGCCAAGACGTTAGTCTTCTTCAGGCTGATGGTAAGCCCGAAGTCCTTCCATGCCTGGGAGAAGCGGTCCATCAGGGTCTGAAGCTCCTGCTGTGTGTGGGTTGCGACTGCAGCATCGTCTGCGAACAGCATGTCTCTGATTAGAGCCTCGCGTACTTTGGTTCTGGCTTTCAGGCGGGTGAGGTTGAAAAGCCTGCCATCAGATTTTGTGTGCAGGTAGATTCCCTTTGTTGCTGTGCTGAAGGCATGCCTCAGGAGCATAGCAAAGAAAATCCCAAAGAGGGTTGGCGCAAGTACACAGCCCTGTTTCACTCCGCTGCGTATGTTGAATGGCTCTGAGACGTTGCTGTCGTGCTGCACTATCCCCTGCATGTTGGTGTGAAACGATTCGATGAGGCTTTGCAACTTTGGTGGGCATCCTATCTTTGGCAGGATCTTGAAAAGGCCCTCTCTGCTGACCAGATCGAACACTTTGGTGAGGTCGATGAAGGTGACGTACAGGGGCATGTTCTGTTCTCTGCATTTCTCCTGGAGTTGGCAAATGGAGAATATCATGTCTACCATAGATCGCTCAGCACGGAAGCCACACTGAGACTCGGGGTAGACACATTCGGCAAGCTTCTGTAGACGAACGAGAACAACTCGTGCGTAGACTTTGCCAACAACACTGAGGAGGGAGATGCCCCTGTAGTTGTTGCAGTCACTTCTCTCCCCTTTGTTTCTGTAGAGGGTGATGATCTTGGCGTCCCTCATGTCCTGTGGTACGGCACCTTCCTTCCAGCACTGGCAGAGGACGTCATGCAATGGCAGCAGTAGGGCGGTCTTGCAGTGCTTGATCAGGTCGGGGGGTATGCCGTCGTTGCCGGGTGCCTTGCCAGCGGCCAAGCTATCAATGGCCTTGCTGAGTTCGTCCATGGTTGGCTTGGCATCAAGTTCGTCCATGGATGGCAGGCAGTCGATGGCATCAAGGGCTGACGGTGTCACGGTGTTCTGTCTGGAGTAGAGGTCGGAGTAGTGTTCCACCCATCTCTCCATCTGCTTGTTCTTTTCTGTGATCATCTCCCCAGTGGAGGATTTGAGGGGGGCCGTCTTGCTCTGAGCCGGACCAAGTGCTTTCTTGATGCCATCGTACATACCACGGATGTTCCCTGTTATGGCAGTGGTTTGAATGTCTTGGCTGAGCTGAGTCCAGTACTCGTTGGCACAGCACCAAGCAGTCTGCTGAACTTTGCTTCTCGCAGCCCTGAGAATCTGGAGATTCTTCTCGTTTGGGTACTTCTTGTACTCAGCAAGTGCTGAGCGCTTGGCTTCAATGACAGGGGTCATCTCGGTCAACTTGGCATCAAACCAGTCCTGTGACTTCGAGGTCTTCCTCCCAAAGGTAGCCAAGGCTGTGCAGTGGATGGTGTTTCGCAGCTCTTCCCACTTCTGCTTTGCAGATTCTCCTTCTTGTGGTACACCAAGTTCCTTCTCAAAGGTGGAGGCAAACTGCTCAACAAGTTCTGGTTGGGCCATCTTGCTGGTGTCAATCCGTGCCTTTCCAGGCTGTCTAGCACGATGGAATTTCTTCAGCTGCAGCTTGACCTTGCAACACACCAATGAATGGTCTGTGTCACAATCTGCACTCTGGAACGAACGGGTGATTAGCACGTTCTTCAGTGAGGTGCGCTTGGCCAGGATCAAGTCCAGCTGGTGCCAGTGTTTTGAGCGCGGATGTCGCCAGGAAACCTTGTGTTGGGGCTTGGTCTTGAAGAACGAGTTTGTGATGCACAGATCGTGATATGTGCAGAACTCGAGCAGCCGCTGTCCGTTGTCGTTCATTCTGCCCACGCCAAATGGTCCAAGACAGGAGGGCCAGGAGCCGTGGTCACCACCCACTCTGGCATTGAAGTCTCCAAGGAGAATGAGTTGTTCAGAGTTGGGGATGATCCTGACAGTTGTTGCGAGATTCTCGTAGAACTCGTCTTTTGCCTCTGGTGTGGCTGTCAGTGTTGGGACATACACACTGACGAGGGTGACTGGGCCTTGAGTGGTGTTGAGGCGAAGGGTGAGGAGTCATGCAGAGCCATTGCTGCCCGGTTCCACCATCTTCAGCAAGGTGTTCTTCACTACGAAGCCCACTCCGTGTTCCCTGTGTTCGTCACTGCCCTTTCCCTGCCAGTAGAATGTGTAGTCCTTCTCTCTCAGTGTGCCTGCGTCAGCCAACCGTGTTTCCTGGAGAGTGGCGATATCCACTTCCAGTCTCTTCAGCTCATTATTGATGATGGCAGTCTTCCTGGTGTCGTTGATGTCCTTGAGATTAGCAGCGAGTCCTGTCATCATAGTGTGGACGTTCCAAGTTCCCAGTTTTAGAGTTGGTCTCTTTTATTTTTTTGTCTTGCCTGGTGTGAAGGTTCTCAGCCTGCTGTTCGGACTTCTCCTCATCCCCATGCACCCAATGAGGAAAGCAAGCTGTGGCGGGACAACACCTTATTGGCTGGGGGCTGCCCAGCTTGAGGCGGGCGGTAGCTGTCCAGTGAGATCTGATGATCCCTCCCACCGTCGGGAACAACCCCTGGCGCCGCGCTCTACGCCAATTGAGCAATGGCTTATAACTGGTAACTGTCATTCCCCGTGTTTTGTCTACGCCAAAGGCGAAGCTGGAGTGTCCTCTCCAGTGATCCAGTGTTCTACCTTCCAGCGTTGGGCGTTGGTAGGATTCAAGCCTGGGCAGGAAGATATGGAGGACAAGATGTTGCCCATGCAGCATGTCCCCCCTCTCCATGTCACTGATGAATCCAAAGGAACAGCAGGGCTGCTACAGTTTGGCACCAGTGCCGTCGCAGGAGCTGCCAGAACGATGTTGAGCACAACAGAGAACTGCCTTAGGGGCTCTGACTCTGGATTTTTCCTCAGGGTTGACTCCCGAAGCCTTTCCCATGACCGGGTGTGCCGCAAGGCAGCGGAGGTTTGAAATTAGGGTTTACCTTCCCCTAGATGGGCTACCTTCCAAGATTGATGAGCCACCATCTACCCGAAGCATCTGGTTTTAAGGCGCCAGAGATCCGCGCCTTCAAATCACTTCAAGTTCCATACACCAAAACTATTACTTTTGAACCGTTATATAAACCTGGGCAACCGGGTAGACTGCCGGTAAACCTGGTTTGAGTGGGTTATTCTGCCACTTGTACCAACCATGCTCTGTTTAAACCTTTAATTTAAAACAGTCATTTAACAGTTCAGCCTCAGGGGTCTCTGGTGAGCCTGCGGTAGGTGCAGCCCTGGAGGTGCTGGCCATGGTGGACCTGGGTGCCATCTTGCTGAAATTGCTCGCTTGTCAGCAGTCTCAGTCCAGGTCCCACACTGGCTGGGTCAGTTCCTGTTGTCCCCTGGTGTTCAGCTCGGCATCCTCCAAAAAGGTTGCGGTGTCAACGGGCTCTTCTGCCGGGGTAGCTGCATGAGCTAGTGGGGTTTGTTGTTTTGAAGCTCCTCGCTGTGATGTTAGCTGGACGGCGGCCTCCAACTGGAATGCTAACTCCACCGCCTTCGCCAGCGGCAAGTCGTCCGGCCCCAATAACAGCCTCTTCCACAGCCGCGGGTTGGTGGTGTGCTCCACTAGCTGGTCCTGCACCATCTTGTCGTCTAGCTGTGCAAACCTGCATGTACTCACCGTACAGCGGAGGTCAGTGAGAAATTGCTGAGTCGTCTCTCTTGCTCCCTGTTGCTGTTGGCCAAACCTAATCCTTCATGCCAACATACTCTTGGGTGTTGCGAAATGTCCAGCTAATAATGCAAAGCATTTGCCGTAGGTGTCCGCCGGGGCCAGGGTTCTGAACACGCACTGTCCCTTGCTGCCGAGGCTATGTATTAGCATGGTGCTCAGCTGAAGATTGTTAACCTTAGCTAAGTCCATAGCCAACACATACGTCTCAAAGGACTTGAACCAGCGAGGCCACGGAATGGGTGGCTCATCTGAGGTGGCGAGGAATGGCAGCAGGGGTGCCAGACACACTTCCATCTTCAGGAAAATGTTGAATTCTCCTCCAGAAGTTTACCTCGTCGCCAATGTTATGTCTGGATGAAGGAACCAGCGGGCATGTTCTCTGTGCTGATGGTTAGCTTTTATTGAACTGCTAACAACATGTGTAACAAGCTAGGAACAAGCTAGGAGAGGTGTGGTACAGCAGGTTACAGGTTGGAAAGTGGAGCGCCAAAGAGCGCGACTCCCACCATTAGACTCCTTATATACGTACCCACGGTGTGGTGACATCATCCATGCCTTCGTCCCTATGTCCGTGACGTGCATGGTGGTATTCCAATATGCCACAGACAGAATGGCTGGGGAGAGCAGGATTCAAACCACCAACCCTCCGGTTATTGGACAACCCGCTCTACCTCCTGAACCACTGCCGCCTCGATTAAGTAGTACAAAAAAAAATCAGTTAGGCTTTAAATTTAGGGTTGCTTTCAGGTGTCATTGACTGCCTTTTTCCACACATTGACAGCTCCCACTGGTCTTAAGGTGCACTGCGTAAAAAACTGGCGGCAACTAGTGGTGCGGTTCCATATTGCAACAAACTGAAAATCTATTCCCCACCCCTCCCCTTCAGAATGCAAGTGACTCTCCACAGAGGCCGTCAGGTGTGAAAACTTCTGCAACTGCCAAACGTGTATTTGCCAAGATGATGTCTCCTAGCAACTCTACGGATATGTCAAGTGGTAAGATAGAAATTGAGGAAATGTAATTTGCAAAACCATCACAGACAATGCCAGTCAATAAATATTCAGCAGTTGAGTAGTGTTATTGTACACTGCATCCGGAAAGTATTCACAGCGCTTCACTTTTTCCACATTTTGTAATGAAACAGCCTTATTCCAAAAGGGATTAAATTTGTTATTTTCCTCAAAATTCTACACACAATACCCCATAATGACAATGTGAAAACAGGTTTTTTTTTTAGATTTTTGCAAATTTATTAAAATTAAAAAACTAAGAAATCATATGTACATAAGTATTCACAGCCTTTGCTCAATACTTAGGTGTGCCAAGCTTGTGGCATTATTTTTAAAAAAAACTTGAGGCTGTAATTGCTGCCAAAGGTGCATCAACAATCTTTAGCCAGTTTGCCCATTCCTCTTTGCAGCACCTCTCAAGCTCCATCAGGTTGGATGGGAAGTCTCGGTGCACAGCCATTTTCAGATCTCTCCAGAGATGTTCAATTGGATTCAAGTCTGGGCTCTGGCTTGGCTACTCAAGGACATTCACAGAGTTGTCCTGAAGCCACTCCTTTCATATCTTGGCTGTGTGCTTAGGGTCATTGGCCTGCTGAAAGATGAACCATCGCCTCAGTCTGAGGTCAAGAGCCTTCTGGAGCAGGTTTTCATCCAGGATGTCTCTGTACATTGCTGTATTTATCTTTCCCTCTATCCTGACTAGTCTTTCAGTTCCTGACGCTGAAAAACATCCCCACAGCATGATTCTGCCACCACCACTGGCATGGTTACGAGTGGTGTCTGGTTTCCTCCAAACATGTTGCTTGGCATTCACGCCAAAGAGTTCAATCTTTGTCTCATCAGACCAGAGAATTTTGTTTCTCGTGGTCTGAGAGTCCTTCAGGTGCCTTTTGACAAACTCCAGGCAGGCTGCCATGTGCCTTTTACTAAGGAATGGCTTCCATCTGGCCACTCTACCATACAGGCCTGATTGGTGGATTGCTGCAGTGATGATTGTCCTTCTGCAAGGTTCTCTTCTTGCCACAGAGGAACACTAGAGCTCTGACAGAGTGACCATCAGGTTCTTGGTCACCTCCCTGACTAAAGCACTTCTCCCCTGATTGCTCAGTTTAGACGGTCGGCCAGCTCTAGGAAGACTCCTGGTGGTTCCGAACTTCTTCCATTTACAGATGATGGGGGCCACTGTTCTCATTGGGACCTTCAAAGCAGCAGAAATTTTTCTGTGCCCTTCCCCAGATTTGTGCCTCTAGACAGTCCTGTCTCAGAGGTCTACAGACAATTCCTTCGACTTCATGCTTGGTTTGTGCTCTGACATGCACTGTCATCTGTGGGACCTTATATAGACAGGTGCGTGCCTTTCCAAATCATGTCCAATCAACTGAATTTACCACAGGTGGACTCCAATTAAACTGTAGAAACATCTCAAGGATGATCAGTGGAAACAGGATGCACCTGAGCTCAATTTTGAGCTTCATGGCAAAGGCTGTGAATACTTACAGTATGTACATGTGATTTCTTAGTTGTTTTTTTTTTAAATAAATTTGCAAAAAAATCTCAAAAAGAATGTTTTCACATTGTCATTATGGGGTATTGTGTGTAGAATTTTGAAGGAAATAATGAATTTAATCCCTTTTGGAATAAGGCTGTAACATAACAAAATGTGGAAAAAGTGAAGCGCTGTGAATACTTTCTGGATGCACTGTAAATGTTCACTATGTAGAGACTTGGGTGAGTCAGCAGACAGCGTCTCAGTCAGGATGCAGAGGTTAAACATAGGAGGACAGTAGTCAGGGAGATCCTGGGGAGTTGGCAGGAAGAAGGAGCCAGGGGGGTTTAAGGGTGGATGTATTGTGAAGTTAAATGTCATGCAATGTGATGTGAAATGTCATGCAGTTGTGAGATGAGCAGTTGGGATAAAAGGAGAAACCGTGCTTGGTTGTATCATGCCTTTTCTGTGTATGACTGATGAGAGAGTGTAATAAACTTTGTCTGTTCGTAAACCTGCCTCCTCATTTCACACACTCTCCACACTGGTGACCCTGGACGTATTATGGAACATGAGGCAAGAACCCCGGAGTCGGCCCGGACGGGAAGCCCCAGCAACGCGGCAAGCATTCCACAGATGGCCCGGACGGGAGCCCCCAGCAACGCGTGCGCTGTTTCAGTCAAGCTACCGGACTTTTGGCAGCACAACCCGCACTCTTGGTTCCACCACACCGAGGCCCAGTTCGCCCTCCGGGGAATAACGGCAGACGACACCAAGTTTAACTACGTGGTTGCAGCGCTGGACACTCGCACAGCTCAGCAGGTAGCGAGACTGCTTGACCAGCCCCCAGCCCACAACAGATACGAGGCTCTCAAGGCTGCGCTGACCCGGCGCTACACGCTCTCGGACTGTGAGAGAGCAGAGAGGCTCCTGAGGCGTTCCGAGTTAGGAGATGGTTCAGCTGTCGATCTGATGGAGAAGATGTTGGTGTTAATGGGCACGGACGACTGGCATTTTCTGTTTGCCCACCTTTTCCTCCGGAACCTCCCAACAGAGGCGAGAGCGGTTCTGGCCAATTCGCCGTTGCTGGCCACACGTGACTACCGTGCGCTAGTCCAGGAGGCAGACCGGATCATCCTCACCACCAGAGCACTCACAGTCAAAGCGGCGGCGTCGGAACCCAGCGAGACGACCAAAGGAGGCGAGGAGCCACCGACGGTAGCGGCAGCGGGGGCCAAGGAGCGCCAGAGAGATACGCTCTGCTTCTACCACCGCTGCTTCGGAGAGAACGCACGCAGATGTGCGCCACTGTGCCAATTCAAGCGCTCAGGAAATGCCAAGGCCAGCAGTCGGTAGCAGCTGCGACCGCCGGCGAAGAGAACAAGCTGCTCTACGTGACGGACTCGCGCTCAGGGAGGCGTTTCCTTGTAGACACTGGAGCCCAGAACAGCATCATCCTGCCGACCTATGCCGACCGGCTGGCAGGACCCAGCGACCCCAGGCTGGTGGCGGTAAACGGCTCGGACATTAAGACCTTTGGTGAGAGAACACTGACTTTATCTCTACACGGCCATACATACGAGTGGACTTTTGTCATAGCAGCACTGAGTTTCCCAATCCTGGGAGCTGATTTTCTGTGTGCACATGGTTTACTAGTTGATGTTGCTAATAGGCGCTTGGTTAATGCACTGTCCTTTGACTCTCTCCCCTGTACAGCTTGAGGGGCCGGGCCAGTAACACGAGCCAACGTCACAGCTCCAGGCGGTAAGTTCCACACACTGCTCACTCAGTTCCCAGCACTCACGGTCCCGACGTTTTCGGCGGCCATCACTAAACATGGGGTGGAGCACTTTATAACCACCACCGGGCCGCCCGTTTTCGCACGATCTCGGCGCTTGGATGCAGCTAAACTGGCCATAGCGCGCGAGGAGTTTGCTAACCTGGAAAGGTTGGGCATCATCAGGCGTTCGAACAGCCCATGGGTATCCCCGCTACACATGGTCCCTAAGGCTGAGGGGTCGTGGCGACCGTGTGGTGATTTCCGCAGGTTGAATAACGCCACAGCACACGACCGCTACCCGATTCCACACATTCAGGATTTTTCCGTTCACCTCGCCGGAGCACGCATTTTTTCTAAAATAGACCTGGTCCTCGGTTACCACCAGGTCCCAGTGCGCGCGGTGGACATACCCAAAACAGCGGTAATAACTCCGTTTGGCTTGTTCGAGTTTCTACACATGCCATTCAGATTAAAAGGAGCGGCACAGACGTTCCAGCGCATGATGGATGCGGTGCTGCGCGATCTCCCATTTGTGTTCGTCTATCTGGATGATATCTTGGTAGCCAGTGCGTCCGAAGACGAACACGTAACCCACCTCAGGACGGTTTTCCAGAGGTTGAAGGAGCACGGCTTAATAATCAACCCGGCGAAGTGCCAGTTCGGCGTGACGGGGATTGATTTTTTGGGGCACCGTGTCTCACCGGAAGGAGCGATACCCTTGCCCGACAAAGAGCGCGCCATGGCGAATTTTCCCCGGCTTCAGACGGTCAGGGCGCTGCAAGAATTTTTGGGGATGGTTAACTTTTATAACTGGTTCCTCACCCGCGCAGCTCAACTCATGCAGCCATTGTACACCGCGCTCAAGAGACGGAAACCCGCGGATGGAGTCGAATGGACTCCGGAGCAAGAGCAGGCGTTCTCTGAGGTTAAAGCAGCCCTGGCAAATGCCGCACTGTTGGCGCACCCAGACCTGGCGGCCCGGATAGCGCTCACTACCAACGCCTCGGACGAGGCCATAGGGGCCGTCGTGGAGCAACACGTTGCCGGTTCTTGGCAGCCACTCGCTTTTTTCAGCAGGGTTTTGCGCGACAGTGAGCGTAAATACAGCGCGTTCGACAGGGAGTTGCTGGCTCTCCACCTGGCCATACGCCACTTCCAGTTCTGGCTGGAAGGGCGCAGCTTCACCACATTCGTGGACCACAAGCCGCTGACGTTCGCGATGGCCAAGGTTTTGGAACCATGGTCGGGCCGGCAGCAGAGACAGCTGGCCACAATCTCGGAATTTACGACCGATATTCAGCATGTGTCAGGTAAACTGAATGTGGTGGCGGACTGCCTCTTGCGCACGGTAGTGGCCCCGGTCTGCATAGGGATAAATTATACAGCCATGGCTGCGGAGCAGATTGGCGATACGGACGTGCGCGCGCTCCAGTCTGGACCAACAGGGTTAAGGCTGGAGAGCAGAGTACTGCAAGACGGCAGGCCCCCCCTAATCTGCGATGTCTCCACGGGACGCCCACGCCCGGTGGTCCCAGTCACGTGGCGCCGCCGCGTGTTTGAGTCAGTTCACGCTCTGGCGCACCCAGGAGTGCGCGCGTCAGTCAAAATGGTGGGAGCGAAGTTCGTGTGGCCAGGCCTGCACAAACAAGTGAAAGAGTGGGCGGCAGCCTGCGTAGCATGCCACCGAGCCAAAGTGCACAGCCACACAAAGGCTCCTTTGGAGCCGTTTAGTATACCGGCTAAAAGATTCGACCATTCACGTGGACCTAGTGGGCCCCCTCCCGCCATCGCAGGGGTGCACGCACCTTCTGACAGTGGTGGACCGCACCACACGCTGGCCAGAAGCAGTCCCGCTGGCGGCAACCACGTCCGCGGATGTGGCGCGTGCTTTTTTGACAACATGGGTGGCGCGTTTTGGAATCCCGTCGGACATCATGTCCGATAGGGGCCCGCAGCTTGTTTCCGACCTTTGGTCCGCGATGGCCCGCAGCCTGGGTGTTGCAATTAAGATAAGATAAGATAAGATAAGATAAGATAAGCTTTTATTAGTCCCACAACGGGGAAATTCCAGGATTGCAACAGCACAGGGATAGCAACACTCAGAGCAACAATCAGAAGGAAAAAAAAAAAAAAAAGCAAGCAAGCAAGAGCAGCTAATATACATATGTACATATTACTATAAATATATATATATACACACAGACACACAGTGTAGAGCATTGTAGCTGGATGGGATAAATATATGAGTATATAAACACACAGTACGGAGCATTGCAGCTAGATGGAATAAATATGTAAATATATAAACACAGTGCAGAGCAATGTAGCTTGATGGAATAATATATAGATATATAAACACACAGTACGGAGCATTGCAGCTAGGTGGAAAAAATATGTAAATATATAAACACACAGTGCGGAGCAATGTAGCTAGATGGAATAGTATGTAGATATATAAACACAGTGCGGAGCATTGTAGCTAGATGGAATGAATATATAGATATATAAATATAAACATAAACACACCCAGTGCGGAGCATTCATTTCATCGCACAACCGCGTACAACCCACAGGCCAATGGGTTATGCGAGCGTTTTCATAGGTCACTGAAAGCAGCACTCAGGGCTTCGTTGACGGATGCAAATTGGGTGGACCGGTTGCCGTGGGTTTTATTGGGGTTGCGTTCCACACCAAAAGAGGATTTGGAGGCTTCCCTGGCAAAGCTGTTTTTTTTTCTCAACCACTGCGGCTGCCTGGGGAATTTTAGCCAGATAATCCCGCGCCGAACAACTGCCCGTCTCAGCATTTGCAGCATAGTGCAGACACAGGCACGCTGCCCGGCCCCGCCCACCACTGTTTTCTATGCGCTTTCGTGCCAAAAACTTTGAAGAACACGGAGTTCGTGTTCGTCAGACATGATGCCCACCGCCCTCCATTGCGCCCACCCTATGATGACCCGTTCAGAGTGCTGGAAACAGGGGACAAGCATTTTTTGTTAGACTTGGGGGGGGCGTCGGGAGAAAATATGCATAGACAGACTTAAGCCCACCTTTGTAGTGGCGGACGAGCAAGTGCTGCTGGCTCGGGCCCCTCGGCGTGGAAGACCCCCACTGAGAACTCCCCAGGCAAACGATTCACCAGGACAGCCACATGGGCAAAGCAGAGTTTCCCCTCCCCCTCGCCATGGCCCACCCGCAGTCAGACATGCTTCCAGCAGCCCCCCGCCGGCACAGAAACCCCTGTTACAGCAGATATGGGAGGAAACTGAAGCCCAAAAGGCGTGAGGATTGAAACTCTGTCTGGGGGGGGGGGGGGGGGGGATGTAGAGACTTGGGTGAGTCAGCAGACAGCATCTCAGTCAGGATGCAGAGGTTAAACATAGGAGGACAATAGTCAGGGAGATCCTGGGGAGTTGGCAGGAAGAAGGAGCCAGGGGGGGTTAAGGGTGGATGTACTGTGATGTTAAATGTCATGCAATGTGATGTGAAATGTCATGCAGTTGTGAGATGAGCGGTTGGGATAAAAGGAGAAACCGTGCTAGGTTGTATCATGCCTTTTCTGTGTATGACTGATGAGAGAGTGTAATAAACTTGGTCTGTTCGTAAACCTGCCTCCTCATTTCACACACTCTCCACAGCTAACTCTTTTCTATACAAATACAAGTTAATTAGCAAAGTAACAGTTGGAAACTATTCCATGATGATGTAAGGCTGGCAAAACATTTTTTTTTCTCCATTTGCAGATAACAGACAGCATAATAGTATAGTTTGGCTGTGTTGTGTGTTTTCAAACACAACTTTTAAACATACAGTATACATATTTTAAGTCATAATAATGTTCTTTTCAACTAATGTCTTGATTTTGGTTAACTCAACAGATGTTTTTCGTTGAAATCACAGGTTCTTTCTCATATTTGCATTTCAAATTGAAATGCTGCAACACAGGAAACGTTTATGCACCGATTGCAAAGCATGAGCGTGTTGACTACAACTGTCGTGATCAACAACATGATATTTTATAGCGCTAAACATTTCTTTATTAGTGAAAAAATATGTTACAATTTGCATTAATTTTGTAAGGGTGCATTACCTGTCCAGGAGAAAGCAGGCGACTTCGGCGTCACTTTTAAAAGTCCCTCATCAGCTGTTTTCATCAGGTAAAGGCAACACCGATGTTTACACGAGTCCTCTGTCTTTGCCTCACCCGACGTCGTCGTCTCACCATGTTTTCTTTTTTCTTTGATGAAGACAATGCACACTCATTTTTTTTCTTCTTGACGAGAATAATAAGTATAATCCACCATTTTAGCACGGGGCCCCCCCCAGAAATCACACATCTATATCAAAGTCTCTTTATTCACATTCATTAGCCTTTTATTTACCTAACTCCCCCTTCTCTCCTCTCAAGCCTCAGTGGTCAGGAAGTCTTCTGTCCCCTGTCCTCCGCAGGGGGTCCAGGCTCTGTGGCTCTGCACTGCAGGGGGCTGGCTCTCCTTCATCGTGAGGTTAAATCACATATGCAGTGTCCAACATATACATGTCTCACAACACAGCCATAGCGGTACAAAATGGCAGCCTCCATAATGGTGTGGGTCCAGCTCCATGTAGCTATAAACAACTTATTCTAAGGTAACAAAAATCAAACAGCTTTTTTTTTTTTAAAGACTATACATTATTAAAAACATGGTTATACATGATTATCTTAATTTTTGATAAAAGATCACCCAAAATTTTACACAGTGTACCTTTAATGAAATGTTTGGAACATATTGGTCAAATTTTATTTAAGCATTTAATTACTGCAGCATAATTGTGAATCGTCTTTTACAGCATTCCTCAGAATGACCCGTTTCAGTGCATGGCTCTATAAATGCCTTAGAACCACTGTTAACTCTGCCTTCCCTCTTACGACACTATTGCTAACCTTACTTGACTCATTGGCAAGTGAGCCTGAGTCAACTAATGTCCATTTGGCTTGAAGAATGAATGAAATAATGCATCACTGGTGGATGGGGGGGGGGGGGGGTGGTTCAGTGGTAAATATAACCGGTCCCTGGAGTACAATAAACACAGAAATATTCACAAATGAGTAAATGGTAGCCCAAAGTACCTACCTGATGCTCTAAGGGCCTAGCTGACGCTAGGCAGCTAGTGTTACAATCTGGATATTGTGTCCACACTTTCTATTGTTTGTAAACTATTTGCACCATTATTTTCTTTATGTTATCATTTATATTATTTAAGTTCCCTGTTTTCCAGCACCAGCATTTACCATTGATGTTTCCTTTATCTTTAGCCACTCATGTATGTTTCCCTGTGGTCCCCTACCTTATAGCCTTGGTTGATCATTGTGTTTATCTTTCATTATCACATCTCTAATCATGTTCTGTAGTTTTGTTCCTGCATGTATCTTTAGTATCATTCTCTAGCTCCCCAGTGGCCATTACTTGCACAGCCCCGCCCGTCCTGTCTCCCTCACCTGTAGCTGATCCCGTGTTATCTGTTGGCCCTGATTAATCTCACCTGTGTTGTATTTGAGTAATCACCAGTTTCCTTTACTAGCCGTCCTCTTCTGTTGACTGGTGCTGGAACATTGTGTGTCCATTGTGCTGATCGTTGCACGGGTTGCTTCTCCAGCGCCCATTGCTTCTTCTTTATTTAGTTAAAACCAAGTTATGTATTTGTTTGACAGCTCAGTCTGTCTTCTATCCTTGTTGTCCTGGCTTTGGAATAAAACCTTTGTGCTCTACATTGTGCTCACCTTAAGGAGTCATTTACTGTCTGCCGGAGGCAGCCCATGACAGCTAGCAGCTACTTAGCAAAAATGATGCCAAGCAAATATAATGTCTCAGAGTCACGGCCTTCCATCCATCCACCTTCTACTGCTTATTCAGATGTCCAGGTGATAGGGGCAGCAGTCTAAGCAGAGCAGCCCAGATTGCTACTCGGTTCACATAGCACCATGATCCCCATTATCTTTCCTGCAGGTGGTGAGTCCATTGGTGGGCGGACCCAAGTGGCTCTTTGGATACACTGGGTCCATGATGTAACTTTTTCATGGGGATTTACTGGACCATTGTTGGTGTGGCCCTTCACCCAGAACCAATTTGTCTTTGGAGCCCCTACCAAGGGACCCCAAACAACATAGCTCATGAGATCATTAGGGCACATAAACCCCTTCACCACGATATCTAAGGGGGTGTGTGAGGGGAATTTCTAGAAAATAGCAATCAAAAATGGCCGGACTTGCAGTTAAGCTAACACCAGGCAACCTGTCCAACCACCTAGCCAAGCTAATGCTAATGGCTTGATGTAGCATCACTGCAAAAATATAATATAAGCTAGAATGGTATACGTATTATCGACTGTAGATTAGTAAACCAGGTGGAAACAGGGATGTCTATCTACCTTATTCCTGGGGGTGCCACTGTAGGAACGATTATGGGCGGAGCTTCTGGTTTCGGCTGAAGTCGTGTTAAATCAGTCAGCAAGAGTGGAGTAGCAGGGGCATTTAGCGTTTTTAAAAGTTTTTCAAATTCATTTTAATGTATAGTCCACATACGTGTTTTGTACTCAAGTGGCAGCTAATTTCAGCACTTGTAGTTTTTGTATTTTTTGAATGTTTTGGTGTAGTTTTGGTACTTGTGGCTGATGTTCGTGGTTGTGCCATAGACTGTATAAATGGAGGCTTCTCACCGGCAATGCGTAGATCATGCACTGAAAATGGAAAAAGGACTGTTGTTGTGATCGGTGGTACAGACACAAGAGCACAGCAGGTATGTTTTCACTTGTATGAATGTCACAGATCTGATGTTTATGTGTTATATATGTCACCAGAATGAAGGCTGCATGAAGGAAAATAAATAAAAAAATAGTAACAGTTTGCTTCCTAAGGCTTAACGATTTAAGAAAGATATCAAATAGTTTTGGGGGTTTTTTGCATTCGTTGCACTGCCTTGGAACGATATGGACTAGCAGCTTCAGCATGCATTAATTTTTAAATTAGAAATATAGATCAATGAAATTTTGAACAACTGTCAGAAAAGGTCTGTACATGTTAAGTTAAATGACAAGCATTCATGGTATGACAGCAGCATGAGCATTTTAATTTCGGGGTAAAACGAACAACTGCAGCCGTCTGTATTTACCCCGACATTAAAACACCCAAGCACGGTGTTGTGGTTCTTTGTGGCTCTGACAAGATTCTCCGTCTGCTCTGAGGGAAATCTGATTATGTCCAACATCTTTTAACAAAATGCATCCGACTTTATTGCAGTGGAGACATTGATATATCTCAGAGCTTTTATGTAGTTGTTTACAGCGTTAGCATCTTAGCAGCAGTGCTAACAAACGGAGCTACTGTCCGTGAGGCCACATTTTAAGGTCATCTTTCTAACCCTAGATAGTCATGGGAAGTGGTATGATTATATTACTGTTTTTGAGGTGCAAAAGGCCATGTTCCCGCATTTCTGATGCAGAGGTCATTGTTTTTTAACAAGGAAAAGTGTCCCGTTTCCGTGACAACCATACATTCTAAACTAGTACCGGAAGTTGCTACCATAATTCACCCAACGCATCATGGGGCCTAGGAATAAGGGGGACTTGGGTGACTGAAATCTAAAGAAAATAAAAATATAAACTGAACTTCTAGCAACGGTGTTAGCTCACTGTTCTCTACATAACAGACAGCTAGGCTGACCAATAATAGAGCAGCAGAGCCAGTGTTGCCAGATGGGAAATGTTGAAGTATTGTACCAGCAGCTCAAAATTATCTTATTTTGAGGAAAATTATCGTACTCACCCAGTTTTCATTCTGATGTGGCTCAGGACCGTCTGTTTCAGTAACATATCACAGATCGTGCCTATTACAGCCTATAACACAGTTTTACCTTTAAATAATCTAACAGATCAGTTAAAAAAAACCTGTGTGGAGTACAGGATGAGCCTGTACTGAAAGGCACAAAATATCAGTCGTACTTAACTATCTTCTATACGCCTTCTGTTGAATCATCATATATTAAGGTCTTGCCTCATAAATATTTTGAGAAGTAATGTGTTTATACATTAGAAATAAACATCAAAATCAATCCACCTAAACTACTGCTAAAATGCCTCTTGTGGAGAAAGGATGCAGGCGAAGAAACGGGCTGAACAACACAAGACTTTATTCTTTCTTCAACAAGAAGAGTATAGCAAAAGCACATCCCGGGCCTCTGTGCATCCCTCTTTTATGTCTTTATTTCCATACATTGAGGCCCGGAACTTCCGACCATACACTTTATGTTTAGATCAAAGCCTGTGCAGCACATTAACATGATATCACACCGGCATCGCTCTCCATTCTTCTCCCAGTGGCCTGGTATTTTACTCCTCTCCCCGCGGGCGCATAGCCCTTACTAGGGATGGGCATAATTTACCGATTAACCGATAATTGATCATTAAGAATTTCACCGAGGAAGTTCATTTTCGTCGACAAACCGTTTTTTTTTTTAAACAATCCGACGTTATTAGGCCTAGTGCACGGCCGTCCTCAAACAATGCAATGGCAAAATTTGGGCACCAAGGGGCAACATTACACCATCGCCGTACCCTGGCATGCCTCAGTTGATACATGCGGGCTTCCGTAGGGCAATCGCCAAATCATGAAGCGGTTACGGCGAAGTGTTGCGTGGGACCATTTCAATTTAAAAAATGACCAGGTGTACTGCAATCACTGCAATGCAGCATACAAATATACCTCATCGACAGGGTCCATGGAACACCCTTATTACGCGAAGAAACCGCCAACAGTGGTTGCGCGCTGAGTAATGGCGGTCGTGAAGATTCTTTTTTTTTTTCAGAAACTTTATTGAGAAGGTCATGAAGATTCGGTGTACACACGTCGAGGGAAGCTGCAGGAGGCGGCGTAGTGGCTCGACGGGAAGACTATTTCGCACAAAATGGCACAAGAGAACAGCAAAAAGTTCTGCGCGGCTAGACTAAGTAACACGAGCGATAGAGCAATGAATGCGGTCTTCGTTTGTTGGGTGGCCGCTCGGCAGGGACAGAAGCTGGGTAAAACGTCTCGGCCAATCAGCTTGCGGGGTGAAACGTCTCGGCCAATCAGCTTGCGAGATTCCCGAGCCGAGCCAACACGAGAACAGAGAGAGGGCTCTCCGTGCTGATTCCTGATGTTCTAATGTAGTCTACCTGCCTTGTTACGTACCTAAAAATGTTAATGATTAACCGATTATTAATCATTAATTCTCCCGACGATCAGTGAAGAAAATTTCACCGAATGCCCATCCCTAGCCCTTACTGTCCCGTCTGAACCCCCCCGCTGACACCTCCTCTTTGGGTCCATTGTTCCCTATGTGGAGACACCCAGACAACATGGTGGAGACAACACCATGCCCCCCCCCCCCGAACACCCAGAATGGGTCTTAAACCCCCACCACCACCACCGCCCTTTGGCTTTGAGGTGGCGTCCACAGCGGCTGTAGCGGGGGGTCACCGATCCAGTCGAACTGCCCTGCTGGTGGGGTGTGCAGGAGGGCATGTCAGTCTGTGGAGGGAAAAAGGGAGGGGGAGAAAATACATCAGCTTCAGGAGAACTGGTCCCTGCTGAGGAATCACCAACCTGCAGAGCCACCAACGGAGGGCGTCCACACTGGGGAGCTTGGGCCAACACTACCCACTCGTCTGCCAACACAAAAGCGGGCTTCAGCCTGTCGATGCAGACGGTCTCCCTACGTCCCCCTAAGTCTAACACAAAATTTTTCGCCCCAGGTTCCAACACCCTGAAGGGTCCATCGTACGGTGGCGCAGCGGGGTCCGGTGTGCATTGTGCCTGACAAAAACAAAACTGGCGTTCTGTAAGCTTTTAGGGACGAATGTGTGGGGAAAATAATGGTTGGTCAGGCCCAGTACGCTCACAGCCTCCGTCCTGTGTAAAAATTGCATGAGCAAATCAGCCCCGGGCACGGAGCTTTCCGGTAAAAATTCCCCGGGAATCCGCAGCGGTTGAGAAAAAACAAGTTCTGCTGGGGAGGCTGCCAAGTCCTCCTTTGGTGCGGAACGCAACCCTAAAAGAACCCAAGGCAGGCAGTCGACCTAATTTGTGTCTGTGAGCGAAGCTCTGAGCACTGCTTTAAGCGATCTATGAAAACGCTCGCATAACCCATTAGCCTGGGGGTTGTATGCGGTAGTGCAGTGAATTTTGACCCCCAGGCTCTGAGCCATCGCGGACCAGAGTTCCAAAACAAATTGTGGACCTCTGTTGGATGTGATGTCTGATGGAGAGCTGAAACGTGCAACCCAAGCTGACAAAAAAGCGCGCACCACTTTCGCGGACATGGTAGAAACCAGTGGGACCACTTCAGGCCAGCGCGTGGTGCTGTCCATGACTGTCAAAAGGTGTGTGAAGCCTCGCAACGGTGAGAGGGGTCCCACCAAATCCACATGGACGTGGTCGAACCTCCTAGCCGAGATTTGGAATGGCTCGAGGGGAGCTCTGGTGTGCTTGTGCACTTTGGCCCGCTGGCACGTGACGCAAGCTGCAACCCACTCTTTCACATCTTTGTGCAAGCATGCAATTTGCCTACCAGCATGGCATTGGGGTGGAGGATGCAGTGATCTTCCTCCTTCACCGTTCCCTGTCCCACCTGGAGAAGCCCGGGAATGCAGTGAGGATCATGTTCTTTGATTTCTCCAGTGCTTTCAACACCATCCAACCGATGATCCTGAAGGACAAGCTGCTGTGCACAGGGGTGGACCAGCACCTGTCATCATGGATCCTGGACCACCTCACTAACCGGCCACAGTTTGTGAGAACCCGGGATTGTGTGTCGGACATGCTCATCAGCAGCACGGGGGCCCCACAGGGAACGGTTTTGGCTCCCTTCCTGTTCACCCTTTATACTGCGGACTTCTCACACAACACAACACACTGCCATCTACAGAAGTTCTCTGACGACTCTGCAATCGTTGGCCTCATCTCCAATGGAGATGAAGCTGAGTACAGAGGACTTATCCAGGACTTCGTGGACTGGTGCCATCGGAACTGCCTCCAGATCAACGCGAGGAAAACTAAGGAGCTGGTGGTGGACTGCCGCAGGCAAGGACAACCCCTCACAGCACCAGTGAACATCCAGGGAACAGACATTGAGATGGTGACATCCTACAAGTACCTGGGTGTTCATCTGAACAATAAACTAGACTGGTCACACAATACCGACGCGCTCTACAAGAAGGGGCAGTGCAGGCTGTTCCTACTGAGGAGGCTCAGGGCTTTTGGTGTACAAGGGGTGCTCTTGAAGACATTCTACGACACGGTGGTGGCATCATCCATCACTTTTGGAGTGGTCTGCTGGGGTAACGGCATTACAGCAGCCGATAGGAAGAGACTGAACAAACTAATCAAGAAAGCTAACTCTGTCCTGGGGCAGCGCCTTGACCCAGTGGAGGAGATAGAAGAGAGAAAGATGGTGGCTAAACTGTCATCTCTGCTGGAGTCCGAGTCCCACCCTATGCAGGACATACTGAACGCACTGAGGAGCTCATTTAGCAGTAGACTACATCATCCTAGATGCACGACCGAGAGGTTTCGCAGGTCCTTCCTACCTACGGCTGTCAGACTGTATAACCTAAGCAGGGCTACTCGCAGAGACAGCAAAAAAACGTGACGACCTAATAGTATTGAATGCAAAAGACGCAACAGACTTACACAAATGGTCCCCTCCAGTATACAACTAAGACAATATCAGTCGCTATGGAGTGTGACAATATGTATGGGTACATATTCATACCATGTAGGGTAACTAAATAGACGGTTATGCTGTTTAGTCCATCTAGCTACAATGCTTCGCATTGTGTATATATATATATATATATATATATATATATATATATATATATATATATATATATATATATATTTATGTGTACATATGTATATTCACTGCTCTTATTTTCTTATCTTCTAAATCATTGCTCTGAGTGTTGCTATCCCTGTGCTGTTGCAATCATGGAATTTCCCCATTGTGGGACTAATAAAGGCTTATCTTAAGTGCAGCCAGACGAATTTCGGCCCCACTAATTTTACTGAAGCGTGCACTTCTGGATGCAAAAGAGAGTGGTCCGACTCAAAAACACGACGGTGCCAAGAGCTCAGAACCACCAGGCGCAGGCAGCCGGTGAGACGTCGCAGAGTAAGGGAGGGCACTCTTCTTGCACCACCCTGTTCTCCAGCCTCAACTCAGTTGGCGCAGACTGGAGTGCGCAAATGTTCGTGTCCCTGGCCTGTTCCGTGGCCATGGCAGGGAAATCTATTCCCATGTAGACTGGGGTGGTTAATGCGCACGACAGGCAGTCGGCCACAACGTTGAGTTTACCGGCAACGTGTTGAATGTTGGTAGTAAACTCCAAAATTGCGGCCAAGTGCTGTTGCTGCCGGGCCAACCACGGTTCTGAGGTCTTGGACATTGCGTGCGTCAGTGGCTTGTGATCCACGAACATGGTGAACTCGTGCCCCTCCAGCCAGAACTGGAAATGGCGCATCGCCATGTGGAGAGCCAGCAATTCTCTGTCGAATATGCTATACTTGCGTTCATTGTCGCGCAGAGTCCGGCTAAAAAATGCGAGCAGTTGCCACGAACCTGCGACGCTCTGCTCCACCACTGCCCCTATGGCAATGTCCAACGCATCCGTCGTGAGCGCAATCCGTGCAGACAGATCCGGGTGGGCTAACAACGCGGCGTCTGCAAGCGCTGTTTTGGCGTCGGTAGAAGCCTGGACTCACTCGGAAGTCCAGTCGATGGTTTCTGCTGGCTTCCTTTTTTTAAGCGCGGCATACAATGGCTGCATCAGCTGGGCTGCCCGGGGAAGGAAACGGTTATAAAAATTAACCATTTCCAAAAACTCCTGTAGTGCCCTCACTGTCTGTGGGCATGGAAAGTCCACCACAGCACACACTTTGTCCGGTAACGGGATCGCGCCCTTCAGCAAAATGAGGTGGCCCAAAAAGTCAATCACTGGCACACCAAACTAGTATTTTGCCAGGTTAACTATCAGCCCGTGCGCTTCCAGCCTCCAGAAAACTGTCTTGAGATGGGCGATGTGCTCCTCCTCGGATGCGCTGGCTACCAAAATATCATCTAAGTAGACAAAAACAAAGGACAAGTCGCAAAGCACTGTGTCCATTATCCTCTGGAAGGTCTGCGCTGCGCCTTTTAATTTGAATGGCATGCGTAAAAACTCGAAAAGGCCGAAAGGAGTTATTGTAGCTGTTTTTGGAACGTCTTCCTCGCGCACCGGGACCTGGTGGTAACCGTGGACCAGATCTACTTTGGAAAAAAACACGCGCCTGGCCAGGTGTACGAAAAAATCCTGGATGTGTGGGATAGGATAGCGATCGTGTTCCGTAGCGTTGTTCAAGCGCCGGAAATCGCTGCATGGTCGCCATGACCCATCGGCTTTAAGCACCATGTGTAGCGGGGATGCCCACGGGCTGTTGGAGCGCCTGACGATGCCCAACTGTTCCAAGTTGGCGAACTCCTTGCGCGCATTGGCCAGGTGCCAAGATCCCATGAATACCAGCGGCCCTTTTGTAGTTCTGAAATGTTTGATCCCGTGCTTTGTTATCATAGCCGAAAACGTCGGGAGCGTGAGTGCTGGGAACTGTGCGAGCAACTGTTGGTACTTACCCCCTGGAGCTATAACATTGGCCAGTGTTGTCTACCCGGCTCCCCGAGCTGTGCAGGGCAGAGAGGCAAAAGAGACAGCATCAACTAATCTATTAGCAACATCAACTAATAACCCATAAGCACATAAAAAATCTGCGCCTAAAATGGGGGCGGAACATGCAGCCACCACAAAGTTCCACTGAAAGTTGTGTCCATGTAAGCATATTGTCAGTGTCCGCTCACCAAATGACCTGATGGTGGATCAGTTGGCAGCCGTAAGCTTGGGACCACTGCCCCCTGCCACCTTGTCTGTGTTGTGTGGTAGGATGAGGCTCTTCTGGAAGCTGGAGTCCACCAGAAACCATCTCCCCAAAAGTGTGTCTGTGACATACAGCAGCTTGTTTCTGTCACTAGTGGTCGCAGCTGCTACTGACTGCTGGCCGTGCCATTTCCCGACTTCTTGAATTGGCATGGCGGCATGCATCGATGGGCGTTTGAGCCGAAATGGTGATAATAGTAGCAGATCACCCCGTTCCTGCGTCTCCCGGCGTCTGCTGTGGCCACCACCCACGGCTCCTCGACCTCGCTGGAGTCCTTCCTGGACGTCGGTGTTGCTGCATTCACGCTGAGCATTCTGGTCGCTAAAATGATGCGATCTGCTTCCTGCGCCAGTGCGCGGTAGTCCTTCGTCACCAGCAACGCCGAGTTGGCCAGGATCACCCTCGCTGCAGCAGGTAGGTTCCCGAGGAACAGATGGGCAAACAGGAAAGACTCGTCATTTCTACCTATCAGCACCAACATGCTCTCCATTAACTCTACAGCTGATCTGTCCCCCAACTCTGAACGTGTTAGGAGTCTCTCCGCCCTTTCGCTGTCCAAAAGGGTATAGCGCTGGAGAAGCATCCTCTTGAGTGCCTCATATTTTCCTTGGGCCGGTGGCTCCTGGAGCAGGCTTGCCACCTGCTGTGTGGCGTGCGCGTCCAGCACAGCAACCACGTAGTAGTACTTTGTGTCATCTGTTGTTATCCCACGGAGTGCGAACTGGGCTTCTGTGTGCAAAAACCACGCTGCCGGGTCATGAAGCCAGAAGTCCGGGAGCTTGATTGAAACAGCGCACGCGGCGTTGTTGCTCTCCATCCAGGAAATCTCCGGGGCTGTGCTCATCTCGCCCTCCATGGCACATCAGGGTCACCAGTGTGGAGAAAAGATGCAGGCGAGGAAACGAGCTGAACAACACAAGACTTTATTCTTTCTCCAACAAGAAGAGTATAGCAAAAGCGCATCCCGGGCCTCTGTGCATCTCCCTTTTATATCTTTAATTCCATGCATTGAGGCCCGGAACTTCCGACCATACACTTTATGTTTAGAACAAAGCCTGTGCGGCACATTAACATGATATCACACCGGCACCACTCTCCATTCTTCTCCCAGCGGCCTGGTATTTTACTCCTCTCCCCGGGGGCGCATAGCCCTTACTGTCCTGTCTGAACCCTCTGGTGGCACCTCCTCTTTGGGTCCATTGTTCCCTGGGTGGAGAAGTCCAACACCATGCCCCCACATCCTGACAATTTAAGTAGAAACCTGTTTCAGTTTTATTGAGAACTACAATCCAGTGACATTTTTGCAGACATCTGCATGTTGCAGCCGCGACAGAATGTTTTAGTACTAATGCCAACAACAGGGTTGAACCACCCAGTAAAACTGCTATGCGCACCCCCCCCCCCAGTTCATTTCTCATCCTGCTGCCGATGTTGCTTACTTTTTGAGTCAGCCGTGCCTGCATTAATGCTGTAACATACATGAACAATTTGATCAAGTGTAGTAGTTTATATGGGTGAACGTACTGTACTGAATGAAAGCACCAAGGTGCTGATGCCTTGGTGCTAGAGCCTTGGCGGAGGTATGCATTCTTGGATTATCACCAAAATGTTATGGGTTCCTCTCTAGCCCAAGGGCCACCTCTGGTGAAAATTTCATCCAAATCTATCACATAGTTTTGGAGTATTCTTGCTAACACCCTGTGAGAAGATAAGAGCCTTGGTGGCGGTATACACACTGGGATCATTACCAAAATGTTATGGGTTCCTCTCTAGCCTAAGGACCATCTCTGGTAAAAATTTCATCCAAATCCATCCAGTAGTTTTGGAATACACGCATGCGTAGTGAAAATAATCTGCAGTTCATATGCCCGTACTGTCGGCAGCAGCCAAGAGCCACCAACCTGATTTGAGCAGCTGCAATCCAAACACAAAGAAGAGCACGGTGGCAGACGTTTTAAATGGCGGAAGCGATGGAAGTACATGAATACAATGACAATCAAGATGAACAGGAGCTTTTGCTGTTTAGTGGCAGAGGAAGAAAACAGACAGGCAAAAAGACGGACATTTGTTCATCCAGTATTGGTGGATTGCTCAGTACATTCCTCTGGCAGGAGTTTCCGGGTGCATGCGCACTGCTGTTCCATTGATGGTACAGGTGAGCTATTTTTGTGTTTATTTCAAAAACAAAACATTATTTCAAAATTATGGCAAAGTCATCATGGATCCTGGACTACCTCACGAACCGGCCTCAGTTTGTGAGAACCCGGGACTGTGTTTCCGACACGATCATCAGTAGCACGGGGGCCCCCCAGGGAACGGTGCTGGCTCCCTTCCTGTTCACTCTTTATACTGCGGACTTCTCACACAACACAACACATTGCCATCTACAGAAGTTCTCTGATGACTCTGCGATCGTTGGTCTCATCTCCAGCGGAGATGAAGCTGAGTACAGAGGGCTTATCCAGGACTTTGTGGACTGGTGCCATCGGAACTGCCTCCAGATCAACGCGAGGAAAACTAAGGAGCTGGTGGTGGACTGCCGCAGGCATGGGCAGCCCCTCACAGCACCAGTAAATATACAGGGAACAGACATCGAGATGGTGACATCCTACAAGTACCTGGGTATTCATCTGAACAATAAACTAGACTGGTCACACAATACTGACGCACTCTACAAGAAGGGACAGCGCAGGCTGTTCCTGCTGAGGAGACTCAGGTCTTTTGGTGTACAAGGGGCGCTGCTGAAGTCATTCTATGACACGGTGGTGGCATCAGCCATCACTTTTGGAGTGGTCTGCTGGGGCAGTGGCATTACTGCAGCCGATAGAAAGAGACTGAACAAACTGATTAAGAAAGCTAGCTCTGTCCTGGGGCAGCGCCTTGATCCGATGGAGGAGATAGGAGAGAGAAGGACGGTGGCTAAACTGTCATCTCTGCTGGAGTCCGAGTTCCACCCTATGCAGGACATACTGGATGCACTGAGGAGCTCATTTAGCAGCAGACTACATCATCCCAGGTGCACAACCGAGAGGTTTCGTAGGTCCTTCCTACCAACGGCTGTCAGACTGTACAACCTAAGCAGGGCTGCTCGCAGAGATAGCAAAAATACGTAACAAACTAATAGTTTTTTTGAATGCAAAAGATGCAATAGACTTACACAATGGTCCTCTCCGGCATACAACTAGGAACATACCGGTCGCTATGGAGGGTGAGAATATGTATGGGCACATAATCATACCATGTAGGATAACTAAATAGACGGTTATGCTGTTTCATCCCACCTAGCAACAATGCTCTGCACTGTGTGTGTTTATATATTTACATATTTATTACATCTAGCTACAATGCTCAGCACTGGGTGTGTTTATATTTATATATCTATATATTTATTCCATCTAGCTACAATGCTCCGCACTGTGTTTTTATATATCTACATATTATTCCATCTAGCTACATTGCTCCGCACTGTGTGTGTTTATATACTTGCATATTTATTCCACCTAGCTGCAATGCTCCGTACTGTGGGTGTTTATATATTTACATATTTATTCCATCTAGCTACAATGCTCTGCACTGTGTGTTCATATATTCATATATTTATTCCATCCAGCTACAATGCTCTGCACTGTGTGTCTGTGTGTGTGTGTGTATATATATATTTTATAGTAATATGTACATATGTATATTAGCTGCTCTTGCTTGCTTGTTTTTTTTTTCTTGCCTTCTGATTGTTGCTCTGAGTGTTGCTATCCCTGTGCTGTTGCAATCCTGGAATTTCCCCGTTGTGGGACTAATAAAGGCTTATCTTATCTTATCTTAAAAGTTGAGAAAATATGGTGATACAATGACACAAGCCTTTAACACCACTTAATTTTGACCGGGGAGCTGAAACAGAGGTGGACAGATTAACAGATACACACACAGAGCCACAAACAGACACACTCAGTGATTACTGTATGCCTCCATTTTCACCAAGGCATAATCACTCACCAGAACTGTACTGGAAGCCAAGGATCACCAGCTGAATCACCCGCCTGATCAGCAAACGAGCCCCACCCGCTCCGTTCAGCCGACTCAGTTCAGTGAGCAGTAGACAGCTGGAGCTCCAGTACAGCACTGAGTGATTCAATGTAGAACTATTTCTAAGATAAGATAAGATAAGATAAGATAAGCCTTTATTAGTCCCACAATGGGGAAATTCCAGGATTGCAACAGCACAGGGGTAGCAACACTCAGAGCAACAATCAGAAGGCAAGAAAAAACAACATCTAGTAAACATATGTCCATATTACTATAAATGTATATATATAGACACACAGTGCAGAGCATTATGGTTGGTTGGTGAATGTGCAGCAGAAAGTCTAAGCTCTCTCTCCGCGGATGCGGCGGGCCAGCTGGTAGTCTTTGGGCATGATGGTGACCCCCTTAGTGAAGAAGAGACCACCAGGTGGGCCTCGCTGGTCTCCTGCAGAGCCATGACGGCGAAGCTCAGGAAACGCAGGACGGTCTTGAAGTCCTGAGCGATCTCCCTCACCAGGTGCTGGACGGGCAGCTTACGGATGAGCAGCTCCATGGATTTCTGGTAGCGACGGATCTCACTCAGAGCCACGGGCCTGTGACGGCGAGGCTTCTTCACTCTGCCGGTGGCCGGAGCGCCTCTCCGAGCAGCCCTGGTGGCTAGCTGTCTCCTGGGGGGCTTCTTAATCCAGTAGATTTTACGGGCGGTCTGCTTGGTTCTTGCCATCGCTCTTTATTATTCTATCTTATATTTCTTGCACGCCGCCTAAACTCCAGCCCGGCACCCGCGTCGTTTTCGCTACAGCTCCCGGTATGTCGAGTTTCCCATTAGCACCGGGCAGCGGCCAAGTGCTAGCTAGCACTAGCTCCTCCCCGCTGTAACGTCTCCCGCTGCAAACCGTGGCTCCGTCCGCCGACCCGGGAGACCCCCGGGGCGATCCGTGCGTCCGTGATATATATACAGAGTGAAAGGTGTAGAAAGAAGAAGGAAGATTAAAAAAAAAAAAAAAAGGCTGTTGCAACAGGCAGCCTACTCGTGTGGCGCCACCGGTCCGGCGGAACCAGAAAAAAAACCCCAAAAAAACCAGTAACTTCTAACAGATCTTTTTAGCTTGACTCAGCACGTTTCAGTGAACTGTAGATCCCATCACCAACCTTCATCCGAGGCTGCCTCTCTGCTATTGCAACGTGAGTCTTCTTCTCTTTTCCGTGCAGCCTGCGCACGTGAGATGATGTGTAAAAACAAGTGTAACATCCGTATTCTGATTGTGTTTTCTAATGTAATTGTAATGATGCCAAGCGCGAGTCTGTGCTGCGCTTGGGTCTTTGTGGTCTTACTAATTTTCTGTATATGTATTTATTCCTGATTTTCGTCCATTATGGTTTGTGCTTTTATTTTGACAGTGCAGTTTGTGACTTTCTGCTGTCAAGTCTTTTCGCGGGTTGTCACAGTTGTTTTGTGTTCATTAATCACTTTCACTCCACACCTGATTCATGTTTGGGGGTTTCAAGTATTATTATTTAAGCTCACTCACGGGGGTCATTCCTTGCAGCGACCTTGCCTTTTGCAGACAGGAATCCCCACGTCTGATTCCAGTCTTACTACTGCTTTGTTCTCAGCCTCGCCAGTTAATATGTAAGTTACCTTTCATGGTTTTTTCATTGTTTGTATTTTTCTGCAGTCACCCTTCTTGGTCCTTGTTGGCTAGTATTTATGTTCTTTCTCATTAAACATGCATACTCACTGCTATACATACTATAATTGGAGCTTCATTTCTGCCCTGTAAGGGCCGATTATGACAGTAGGTTGCTGCCAGTAGGTGCCAGCGGCAGTGGGTTTGCCTTTTTTCTATCTTTTTCCCTTTCCCTCACCTTTTTCGTGTCTGGAAGGAAAAGCTGTCAGTATGTCCCCAGCGCGCTGAAGGAGGTTGGCAGCCGGGGGCCCAAGCATGGATGAACAGTGGGCAGCTGAATTCATCCTGGGCCATGTTGCTGAAGCCCTCGCCTCCTGCGGCCCGAAGAAGGTTCTGGAGAGCGTGGTGGCAGTGGTCAGGATTGTGGAGGTGCATCCCAGTTTAGGTAATTATCCTGAGTTCACGGAACTGCTGTCTACCGTCTCCGCTCTCCAGCAACGATTTCCGGGGTTGGCGATTGGATCATCCCTGGCCCGTAGACGCCACCTCCTGGCGCAGACCTCTACTCCTCCCTGTGACACAGCCGTACCAAAGCGGATGGAGGAGAGTCACCGGGTCCAGTAGCGACAACTCTCCCACCATTACCCAGCCACGGGCCGTCAGAGGGACTCCTCCGTCTCTCAGCCAGCAGTTTCATTATTGCCGTGTCAAGAAGCTGTTCCCCCCTCCTCCACGACGCCTCCTCTCGCTGCTGAGAGCCCAGCTGATTCTTCCCCGGCTTCGCTTGTCACCGTGTCTGCAGGGGCAGCTCCTCCATGTTCTCCAGAGGGGCCCACGACTACTGCAGTCACGGAGAGGGAAGAAACTGGACTTGCTGTAGCAGGAACAACCGTGCAGTGGGAAAACAGGCAAGTGTTTTTTTCACTCTACAGTATATCACCATCATATGAATTACATTGCCTGATTCCCGGGGTAAGGCTCAGTTATTGCAGTCCACTGAGTCCTCACCACCTGCTGCAGCCACAAAGACTTTACCTGCTCTCTCTGTGTCTCCTCCAGTGCCCCCAAGTGTCCGCCGGTCCTGGGATTAAGTCGCCGGACAGAGGAGGAGCCTGCAGCCCTGGAAAACCTGGTTCCAGTTCTGCAGCCACGGTCCAGACAGAGGAAGAGGTCTGCCTGCAATCCGGAGCCTGCGCCAACGAGGAAGCGCCCCCGGGTTTCAACTATGCAGGATTCAGCACCAACAGAGAGCGGATCTCCTGTCGCCACGCCGGGTGAGCCACCTGTGTGGGTCGTGGGGATTCCAGGACTGCATTGTCCATCATGCCTGCTGCTGGGGCTGCCACAGCAGAGTCCGAGCTGGACCTCCAGAGGGTCGGGCCCGAGACATCGTCATCTGGATCAACAGAGTCCTGGACGGCGGTGGAGCCTGAGCTCAGGCAAGTACTCTCCTTTGTTTTTGTTGTTTCTGTATTGGAGAGATCTTGTCTGGCTCTTGGTGGGGAGAGCTGGGTGCAGCCATCAGCTGCACCTGAGCTCACCTCGCCGTGTTGCACTGCCACCAGTGACCCTGACCCTGTTCCTCTTCCCTTTCTATCTGAGCTTTCCACCAGGGTCACCGAGGATCATCCAGCTTTGCCTGAGGTCTCCATGGGTTCGAGCTCGTCGTCTGAGGACTTCGTGGATCCAGCTCCCCCGGCCAAGGTTGTCATGGAGGCTCCGTCCCAGTCTGGGACCTCCGTGGGTGCTGCTCCTCCTCCTGCTGAGGTCGTCATGGGGGCTCCGTCCCAGCCCGGGCCTTCTGAGGGTGCAGTTCCTCCTCAGTCGGGGTCTCCATGGGTGCTATGTCCCAGTCGGGGACCGTCGTGGGTGCTGCATCACAGCCAGAATCCTACGTGGGTGCGGTGCTCCAGTGTGTGCCCGCTGTGGGCATTACATTCCAGCCCAGGGGCCACTGTGGGTGCAGCTCTGTCCCAGTCCAGGTCCACCAAGGGTGCAGCTCTGTCCCAGTCCGGGTCCACCGAGGGTGTTGCGCCTATGTCCAAGGCTGCAGCAGGTCCTCTGTCCCCATCTGGGTCCGTCATGGTAGTGTTGTAGTACTCGAGATCGGTCTTGGTCTCGAGACCGGTCTTGAGACCACTTTTTAAGGGTCTCGGTCTCGTCTCGGAATCAAAGGCATTTTTACTCGGTCTTGTCTCGGTCTCGGACAGGGTGGACTCGGGATTTTTGATCAAGACTGGTCGAGACCAGGCCAGTGATAAGTGATCTGTGATAAGTGAGAAAAGTAGAATGCAGGCTGGTGCCTTCCCAGTCACGCAGTGTGACACGCGGAGTGACACGCCCCCTGTACACAGAGATTGAATGAAGACGACTGGAGACGCTGCGCCTCCGGGGAAACTAGCCGTTAAAAATGTCAGCAAACTCATCAGTCATTAAGTTTGGTTTCCAAAACCATAAGGACTTTATCTGCAAAATGACATGCAAGCGAAAACACTCTGCAGTGTGTAAATTCTGCGGTGCTCAAGTCACAGAAACTGCTGGGACAACGTCAAACTTTTATCGTCACATTGAGAGGAAGCATAAAGACAGGTAAATTAACTGTTAAATTAGCTACACTGGGAAACTTAAAATCAAAAAATTTCAACACCCCATCTTAAAACATTGTGCGAAAATAAGCTCTTTTCTTCCCACGATTGTTTTTTGCTAACGTTCAGAGCACCGACTTTATATTATAGCCAAGTTAGCTTGCGTAGCATTGTCAAAAGCAAGATAGCAGAATAACAAACAATGAACACGCCAGGTATTAGTCGAGGCCACTGGCGTTACTTGGGAGGTTCTTATGCAATGGAAACGTTGTTCACTGCACCAGTAAATGGGCTGAACTTTAGTTGGGACCAACAGGACATATTTCTGGTCAACAGTGTCTTCAGCTGCAGAAAGTTGATCGTTTGGCTCAGCCATGAGCTAGAAAGCTAACGCTGTGCTAGCTAGTTCAAAGTCAATAACACTGAATGAGTACGTTCATCAAATTTGTTTGAAAAAATATATTGTAAAAGAAAAAAAGTTAAAAAGCATATTTTAAGACAATAAAGACTCCGAAAAAGGTAATGCTAAAAATTAAAGATTGTTTAAAAGCAGTAATTCAAAGTGAAATCTGACTTCATTCATTTTAAAAAAGTGAATATACTGTATATGAACTATGTAGTGATGCATGATGTGTTTCTCTGGCTTCTATAATTTGTTGCTTGTTTGCACTAAGCACATATTTGTTAGATGTAACGTTTGCATCTTCTGAGAATTCTCTCTTGGTATTGGTAAATTGTAAATCCTCCTCAATTTCAGGTTCCTGGAGTACAAGGCTGGACAACAGGTAGATGCTACACAGCCAACTATAGCATCCTTTGCCCAGAAAGTGCAGATCTACAGTCTCCATTCCCCAAGACAGCAAGCCATCAGCGATGCCATTGTCAAAGATTTGATAATTGGGTGTTGCCTGCCACTGTCCTTTGTGGAAAATGAACATTTTAAACACTTTCTTGAGTTTGTAGATAATAAGTACACACCAATCTCTAAGAGAACAATTGGTGAGAAACACATTCCAGTTTTGGTAAAGAAAGTTAAGGAGACTGTTCTTGACAAGTTGGAGAAAAGCTCAACAGTGTCCTTAACTACTGATATCTGGTCTGATCGTAGACTGCGTTCCTTCCTCGGAGTAACTGCTCATGTGTGCAACAAGTCAAAGGAATCCTATGCCCTTGAATCCTACTTGCTGGACTGTAGACGTTTCACAGGCAAACATAGTGGACAGCGAATTTCTTCTGCCTTTGAGGAGATCACCGACGAATATGGTGTCCGTCAGAAGATAAGTTATATTGTCACAGACAATGCTGCCAATATGAAGTGTGCTTTTAAAGTTCAGATGCCACAACAGCAGTCAGATGGCAGTGAGAGTGAGGAGGAGAATCTAGATGATGAGAACCTGTGGGAGGACATGAATTCTGTGGAGGACACAGAGCCACTCTGGTCATCAGGTGAGCGTCTTTCTTGTTTTGCTCACTCCCTGCAGTTAGTTGTGAATGACGGCATGAAGGAAGTTAAAGCCATGTCTCGCAGTATTGCCAAAACATCACACTTCTCAACTCTGTTACACAGCAGCTCACAGTTCAAAGACAAATTTGAGGCTGCATTTGACTCTACTAAGACTATTCCAGCTGCAAACAACACTCGCTGGAACAGCATTTTCAAACAAGTGAAGGCCCTCACAGCTCTGGACCATAAAGCTCTGACTGAAATGTGCAGCAAGGACTATGAAGAAGTGGTATTCAGCACTCGTGAGTGGAACCAGCTTAAAGAACTGACTTCAGTTCTCGCGCCATTCTCAGAGGCAACAGACCTGACAGAGGGAGAGAAATCAGTTACCATTAGCATGGTCGTTCCGACTGTTCTGGACCTGCATACACACCTTGTGAAGATGGAGACACGAATACAGTGTCGGCCATTAGTAAAGGCCCTCCGTCAGTCTCTGATTACAAGATTCGGTGGAATCTTTGGCAAAACAAATATGACTAAAGACAGTGGGAGACAGGAACCTTTTAGCCATAATGTGTATTTTTTAGCTACAATGCTTGATCCACAGTTTGGATTAAGCTGGGTGGATCTGGATGTTACTAATGGGCTAAATGCAACGCCACTCAAGAAGTTTAGAGATGAGCTGAAGAAAACACTGACAGGTATACACACATACATTTTACATCAAGAGAAAAATATTGTGAGAGCAGTTTATTATTTGATACCTGCAGACACTGTATATCCTTTAATCTAATCTGGTCTTTTTTTCCATGTGCTTGTGTTTTTCAGACACTTTGATCTCTGAGGTTGAGAACTTGATGGACTGTGAAGGTACTGCAATGGACTACGGACCAAGAAATGGAGAGTCACCTGGGGATTCACCTCCAGTCAAATGCCCACGCCTTCTTTCTCGCTACAAGGCTCACAAAAAGTGCAGCACAGGCCAGGATTCAAGTGTCAGGGCACAGATAAGCAAATACTTTGATGCCATACAGGACACTGACGCTGACAATGCACTTGTCTTCTGGCACAAAAACCATCACAGATTCCCACAACTCCACAATTTGGCACTGAAGGTGTTGTCAGTCCCTGCATCCTCTGCACCAGTTGAGAGGGTATTTAGTAGAGGAGGCATCATCATGAGGCCCCACCGAGCCCGTTTAGGTCACAAAATGCTTCAGTCTCTAATTTTTCTGAAATGCAACCAAGCTTTTGTTTAACCTCCTCATCCCTAGAGCCAGGCAGGACCATCCATCTCACCCTAACCCTGGCCCAGAAATGGGACCTTTGAGGTTTTTTACAACCACCCTTTTGTGAGTGTATTCTTAGTGTTCAGCTCAGACTTTTAAGGGTGTTTTTTTAAAACACATTTTGTTCATGCTTGGCATGCCATAATTTTCAGTTAAATTACTCCTAGTTAATTTATGCTGTAATTTTATGAAGGAAACTTGTTGTGGCTGCCTAGGAGAATTAATACTTCTAAAAAGAACATTATCTGGCTTTCTTTGTTGTTGTGAAAGTTCTGTTACTGTGAATGTTCTTCATAGCTGTGCACCTAAGTTGGCTGGCAAAGCACCAAAATGCAAAATGTCAAAGGGACCCATGTTCAAGAAAATTATTTAAAAAAATACCTTGCTGAAAAGGAATGTCAGGGTTATTTTTTCACTCATTTAATTTAATTTAGGTGTTATTCCTTACTTTTTCTTAATTTTTCTTTCTGAAATGACATATTTATCGTGGCTTGTCAGGACAATGCAGTTTTAATGAGTACAACTGCGTAATTTGTACAAGTGAAAAAACAAATTTGCTTAGATTTGAGATTTGTTTCATTTTGCTGGTTTGAAAACAACATAGCAGAATTTTTTTTTGTTGCTGTTGCATTTATGTAAAAGCAAACTTAAATTAAAAAAAAAAAGATACTGGTCATTTTGTTATGATTTTTCTTTGATATATACAGTCTTGGTCCTGTTTCGGTGTCGACCTCCAAATGTCTTGGTCTTGTCTTGGTCTCGATACTCTCTAGTCTCGACAATGTCTTGGTCTCGGTTGGTGTGGTCTTGACTACAACACTACGTCATGGTTCATCTCCCACCATCTCTCTCATCAGGTGCCCAACTTCTGGGTACGGGGTCTGCAGTAAGCACTGGTTTCAGCTGCCGCCTCCAGGAAGGGGTGTGTATTCTGTGTATATTCTGCTGGCCAGATATTCGGGATTTGGGTGCTATTCCCAACGGAAGAACACTTCAACTTCAATCAACACCAAGAGTCACATGAGCCATATTCTTATTCATCTGCTGAATAAACTTATGAAATTTGGGTACAATTGAGTATTTGATCCGTTGCCAAATTTAAAGAGCCTTAACGTAACTCTTCTTTTAATTAAAATTCCGTTTTTATTTTCTCAAGTGTAATCCAGAACTTTTCATATAATTAGAAAATTTTCCCCATAAATTTGCGCTTAATTTCTCTTAGTCTGTTAACTCAAACTGATCTAAATTCATTTCACGGTTTAATCCTGGTTCTGCAAATGTCATATTGTTACTGTCATTTACAAGGTTGATTTAATGGTTAATAAATCATTGCAATGTACTGTAATCATCATTTCATTTAATAATTAAGAGAAAATGAGAGAAGTTGTTGGGAATTTATTCCATTCTGAAAACGATCCACCCAGTTACCATCGGAGAGCACAGCACGCAATGCCGCTTTCAGATATCAGTTGTTTCCTGCTTATTTTTGTATTCTAGATATTTGATATCTGTTGTTTGTTTAGGGTTCAGTTTTCTTTGTATTATTTCATCTAGTTATTTTCCCAGGGTCTGGGCTTGCCCTCGGCTGAGATGGACGGACTTTCAACACGTGATTGTGTCTATTTTTGATTTGATTTCGGCATTTTTACCGTGTAAATAATAGTTCAGAATAGTAAATAGTTTTAGTAGTGACTGTGAGATTTTTGGAGTGTTTTTATTTTTATTTGCTTCAAGAACGAAGGTAAAAGGAGCAGCGAGTTTGTGTATATTTGCTCCTGATTTCGGCGTTTTTACCGTGTAAATAGTAGTTCAGCCCTCGGCTCTGACTGTAACATTTCTAACATTTTAACACGACTTCAGACCTTCTGTACTTAAACGTTTTTTTTTGTTTGTTTTTTTTTCTGGTGATTTTGTGCCATTTTCATGTAACTTTTTTTGTTAGTTTGCAGCCCTTTGCATAAGCAGTACGATCTGTGTTTTTCCACTTTTCCTCTGGTGCACTCCTGGTGCACAATTTGGGCTTCTCATGTCTCATCCTTTTATTCCTTCACAATATATACATATATATTGTAACACCTCTGGAGAATCTACTGGATATTTTGGACAGTTTTTACGTTTTTCCTCCGTACTTCAATTTGAATATTGTGGAGAGCGTGAAATGAAGAGGCTGAATTTATTTCTCAATTCAGGTTTATTAACAATCACGTGTCTCCAACATCTTCTCAAACAGAAAGAGAACTAACTTCCCACATCTCCCCTTTTTATACCCGGGACATCAGAGTACAGAATCACATTGCCATTCACTCCCCAGAGACAATACATCACCCCCCCAGGTCCTCTCTTCTGCACCTAAACCCTGGTGGTCAGGAAGTCTTCTCAGAGCCATTTCTAAAGACACATTTCACACCCTCCTGTCATCCCCAGGAGGTCCAGACTTATTGTTCCTTCTAAGACGTGAGGTAACAGTGATATACATATGCAGCCTAAGCATCTCAAAAGTAATATACATATGCAGCTTAAGCATCTCAAGTATGTGTGCCACATAACCCCCCCCCCCCCAAAACGTCGAAGATGAAACAATACAACATAGTCTAGACAACATGATAAAATCACAACATCAGTCCATATGCTGTCTGGGCTTCAACCTTCTTCCGAACTTGCTGTAGGCGGGCTTCGCCGCTCCCGTGGCGCCATCCTGCAGTGAATCTGCTATCTGAGGATGAGAACTGTTAGTCAATCCCGGAGAGGGTTCTGGGGCCTGCTCCCTGGGGGTCTGCCGCGTCGAGGAGCCCTCGCCACTTGCACAGTTTCACCAGCCATCACAAAAGCAGGTTTAAGTCTGTCTATAGCAATTGTTTCCCTCCTGTCCCCTAAATCTAGCAAAAAATGCTTATCACCTGTTTCTAGCACTCTATACGGGCCGTCATAAGGTGGTTGCAGGGTTGGGCACTGAGCCTTGTGCCTGACAAAAACAAACTCGGCGTTTTTTAAAGATTTAGGTACAAAAACACGCGGAAAAGTGTGATGAACGGGGCCCGGAAGCATGTCCGCTCCCGTGTCGTTCAGTGACCGCTGAGCAGGGGGACGCCCTGGCGCCGGGTTATCGGGAAGAAATTCCCCTGGCAGACGGAGTGGTTGTGCAAACACCAACTCAGCAGGGGAGGCTTTTATGTGTTTGTGTATTTTGGCCCGCTGGCAAGCCATGCAGGCTCTTGCCCACTCCTTAACTTGCTTGCGCAGGCTCGGCCAAACAAACTTCTCTCCTACCATTTTTACCGACGCGCGCACCCCCGGGTGCGCCAGAGAGTGAATCGAGTCAAAAACACGGCGGCGCCACGCGGCCGGCACTACCGGACGCGGTCGTCCTATAGAGACATCGCAGATTAGGGGGGCGTACCATCTTGCAGCCTCCTGCTCTCCAGCCTTAACCCTGTTGGTCCAGACTGGAGCGCGCACACGTCAGCGTCGCTACCTTGATCCGCAGCCATGGCTGCGTAATCTATCCCCACGTGGACTAGGGCCATGTACGCTTCCGCGCTGCTATTTTGCTCTGCGGCCGCAGTAGTATAATCTACCTCCGCGCGGACTGGAGCGGTTACGGCGCGAGAGAGGCAGTCTGCCACCACATTAAGTTTACCCGCTACGTGTTGAATATCAGTAGTAAATTCTGAAATTGCAGCCAGCTGCCTCTGCTGCCGGCCCGACCATGGTTCCGAAACTTTGGCCATCGCAAAAGTGAGCAGTTTGTGGTCGACAAACGCGGTGAAACGCCGACCTTCCAGCCAGAACTGGAAGTGACGAATGGCTAAGTGGAGCGCTAACAACTCCCTGTCGAACGCGCTGTATTTTTGCTCGGCCTCGCGCAAGGTCCTGCTGAAAAAGGCCAGCGGCTGCCAAGCCCCGGCAACATGTTGCTCCACTACCGCCCCTATGGCCACGTCTGACGCATCAGTGGTGAGCGCTATGCGGGCCGTTGGGTCTGGGTGAGCCAACAACGCAGCGTCCGCAAGGGCTTTTTTTACCCCCGAGAATGCGCGCTCCCGCTCCGGGGACCATTCGATCGCATTTGAGGGTTTTTGTTTTTTAAGCGCGGCAAACAATGGTTGCATGAGCTGCGCTGCACGGGGGAGGAAACGGTTATAAAAATTCACCATTCCCAAAAACTCCTGTAGTGCTTTGACCGTTTGTGGCTGGGGAAAATCTGCTACCGCACGCACTTTGTCCGGCAGCGGAACTGCTCCCTCTGGGGAGACGCGGTGCCCCAAAAAATCAATCTGCGCCACCCCGAACTGGCACTTCGCTGGGTTGATTATTAACCCGTGCTCCCCCAACCTCCGGAAAACTGCCGTGAGGTGCTTTTCGTGTTCTTCTTCGGACGCGCTGGCTACCAAAATGTCGTCCAGGTAGACAAACAAAAAAGGGAGATCGCGTAACACCGCATCCATCATGCGCTGGAAAGTTTGCGCGGCGCCTTTAAGCCCAAACGGCATGCACAAAAACTCAAAAAGTCCGAACGGAGTTATTACCGCTGTTTTGGGAATGTCCTCAGCGCGTACTGGGACTTGATGATAACCGCGGACTAAGTCTATTTTAGAAAAAATGCGCGCCCCCGCCAAATGAACCGAAAAATCCTGAATATGGGGGATTGGGTAGCGGTCATGCGCTGTGGCATTGTTCAACCTGTGAAAATCACCGCAAGGTCGCCACAAGCCGTCAGCCTTAGGGACCATGTGGAGTGGGGAAGCCCATGGGCTATTCGAACGCCGAATGATGCCCAACTTTTCAAGGTTGGCGAACTCCTCGCGCGCTATGGTCAGTTTAGCTGCATCCAAGCGCCGAGCTTTTGCAAAAACGGGGGGACCAGCGGTAGTGATAAAGTGCTCCACCCCATGTTTAGCAACGGCTGCTGAAAAAGTAGGAACCGTTAGTGCTGGAAACCGAGTGAGGAGTGTGTGAAACTTACCGCCTGCTGTGGCGACGTTGGCTTGTGCTGTGGGCGGGGACACTCGAGCTGCACAAGGGATAGAGTAAAACGAGAGTGCATTAACCAAGCGTCTATTGGGGAGATCAACCAACAACCCATGTGAGCACAGAAAATCAGCACCTAACATGTTGAAACTCACCGCCGCTATAATAAAAGTCCACTCATATGTGCAGCCGTGCAGGGACAGAAGTAGGGTCCTTTCACCGAAGGTCTTAATGCTCGAGCCGTTCGCCGCTGATGCTCCGTGACTCCCGGGGCCCGCCAACCGGTCAGCGTAGGTTGGCATGATGAAACTCACTTGGGAGCCTGTGTCCACGAAGAATTGCCTCCCAGAACGCGCATCCGTCAGGTAGAGCAGCTTGTTCTGTTCACTGAGGGCCGCAGCTGCTACCGACTCCCGGTCCTGGAGTTTCCCGAGCTCTGGAACTGACACGGCGGTATACACTTGCGTGCCCTCTCTGCGAAGCGACGATGGTAAAAACAGAGGTCGTCTCCTCCGCGGTGTCGGGGCTTCGCCGCCGCCGTTGTTGGTGTATCTGCCTCTGTCACCTCTGGCCCTTTGCCGTTCCCGGTCGTCGCGCCAAGATCTGCCGCCGCTGTGGTGGCCGTGTGCCGTCCGCTGGCGTTGAGGATCCGCTGCGCCTCCTGAGCTAGCGCGCGGAAGTCCCGCTGGGTCACAAACTGGGAGCCCGCCAGGGTCGCCCTCGTCTGCGACGGTAGAGTTCTCAGGAAGATGTGAGTGAAGAGGAAATCATCGTTGTCTGAGCCTCTCAGCTTCAGCATGTCTTCCATCAGGTCAACAGGCGTGCTTTCTCCCAAGTCGTGCAGGGCCAGGAGTCTCTCGGCTCTCTCTTGGACTGAGGGAGTGAAACGCTGGATGAGGGCAGTTTTCAACCCGCCGTATTTGTCGCCAGCGGGTGGGCGCTGCACCAGGCTCCGCACATGTCAAGCTGTGCGACTGTCAAGTTTGGCGATGACGTGGTAGAACTTTGTGTCATCTGCTGTTATTCCCCCGAGAGCGAACTGGGCTTCAGCCAGGAGGAACCATGAGTCCGGGTTGTCCTGCCAGAATTCTGGTAGCTTGACTGAGACTGCGCTTGCCCAGCTGGTCCCTGGCGAGTCTGATTCGGGGGAATCGTCTCTGCCCATTATACGTCTTAAGGTCACCAGTGTGGAGCGCGTGAAATGAAGAGGCTGAATTTATTTCTCAATTCAGGTTTATTAACAATCACGTGTCTCCAACATCTTCTCAAACAGAAAGAGAACTAACTTCCCACGTCTCCCCTTTTTATACCCGGGACATCAGAGTACAGAATCACATTGCCATTCACTCCCCAGAGACAATACATCACCCCCCCAGGTCCTCTCTTCTCCACCTAAACCCTGGTGGTCAGGAAGTCTTCTCAGAGCCATTTTTAAAGACACATTTCACACCCTCCTGTCATCCCCAGGAGGTCCAGACTTATTGTTCCTTCTAAGACGTGAGGTAACAGTGATATACATATGCAGCCTAAGCATCTCAAAAGTAATATACATATGCAGCTTAAGCATCTCAAATATGTGTGCCACAATATCTTCATTTGTAAAGGACATTCCAAGGTAAGACAGCTGTGTTTTATATTAAACTATTTTCCTTCTTGCAATACTCTTAACTTTAATGTTATGTGTTTTAAACCTGCTCGTTTGCAATAACTCGCTGCCATTCGTTTCAAAGTGAAACGCCGGTTCCACGTTGTTGACGCCATAAAGGTCTTAAATGACATTAACAGTCGGTTTAACCTCTGGATTATCTTAGCGACTTTGAGCCTTTAGTGGTATACTGACTTGGCCATTTTATACAAAGCTGGACTCTTCAACACTTGAGACTTTTAACTGGAACAGCAACCCCTTAAAGATGAAGCCAAAGCAAAATTTTTAACATTTTGTATGGAATCTAGTCCATCCCATGAGTGGTACTTGGAATGTTTGAGTGCAGGTGATCTGCAGGCAGAACGTCATTTACTTTATTTAATCAGTCAATCAAAAACTTTATTCCAGACTCATGGTCCATCAAAAATAAAATAAAATAAACAAGACAATTGAAACAGTTAATAAGAAAAACAATCAAAAAGTTACAAAACAATAAGAAACAACTACTAAAAGAAGTACAAAAACAGTACAGACTTTAAAAAGACTTAAAAAGACTACTGTACCAATGCCTTCTAAACTGTGACTGACAGCGAATAGAACTGAGCTTAATGCTAGACATAACTTGAATGATTTCATTTCTAGATACATCAAGCCGACAGATGAACTTATACATAAGATTCCTTATTACTGCATGCAGTGTATTTACACGTGATGATACAAATAACTCGGAAGCACTGCACCATCGAGGCTTTTTAAGTAAAATTCTGAAAGCATCATTGTAAGCAACCTGTAATTTCTGCATACTTTGTTTCCTATAATTTATCCATAAATGAGCAGTGTATAAAGGTTTACAATAGGTTTTAAAAAGAACCAGCTTCACCTCATCTGAACAAAAGCCAAACCTGTGTGCAAGAATATTTGCTTGCATGTAGATTTTGCAGCATTGTCTGAAAATATCATCATCATCAGTCATTCTATCATTAATAAAATGTCCCAGATATTTAATGTTATCCCTATTAATCCAAAGATTTTTATTCTTAAACGCTCCCAGTTGTATTCAGATTGATTGTTTTTGTTCAAGTCTTAATTAAGTTGGTTGCAAATACTCTGCTTGTTTGAATTAAGATCTAAATGCGATCAGATGAAATTGTATGTTAAATGGCATATTGTATGATATAGTGTAGTTAGAAATGTACTTTAAATCAGTTAACATTATTCTTAAAATTATGTTTTAAAAACTCAAAGCAATCAGAAAGTGGCCTGGACAGTCAGAAAAAGGACTGGAAGAGAAGCGGGAAAAAAAAAAAAAGAAAAATCAACAAAATGTAAAACAATGTGTCATGGGTTTAACTTTCCCCTGAAGTTTGTTTCCTGAAATTGTGACTTAGATTAACCACTATAATTCATTAAGTGACTCCGTGAAACACTCATGGCTGCTCTGTTCATTCACAGACCAGAAAATCCACGCTGCTACCCTGTTAAATCAAAGGGAATCATCGTTCTTTTGCATGTCCTTTTGTTGTTAAAATTGTGTTAACGGGCCTGAGGAGTTGTTAGTTCCTGTCCAGCAGGTCAGTTGGGAGGGGGGTGGGTCAGTGCTGCTGATAAAGCCACGTCACCCTTTAACCCTTTGGTTTCTATCTCAGCAGCAGCTCTGTTTAAATTGTCCTCAGAAGGGAACATGTAAATCGATAGAGGTGTGAAGTTTGTCCCAGCTGTTCCCACTGATGTCATGGGGGGGTGATCTGTTGGGTGTCATGGGGTGACATGTGTTTACTCTTCCTGGGTTAACTGGATTATTTCTGCTGCTGGGGATCACCTATTCCTCGTCTTCTCCTTTTCCCTGCTGATTAATGCAGATTTGCAGAATTTAACACCTCCGAACACAACCACTTAGTTCCTCCTCACGGCTGTCTTAAAAAAAAATGGCCAACACACACCAACTTATCACATCCTTTTTCATGTAAATGAGAAACATCCTTTTATAAATGTGAGGATTTTTCTCATAAATTTGCAGGATTTTCCTGCAGAGTTACAGCCATTTTACTCAGAAATGTGCAGCTTCTTACTTGAAAATTTACAGCTTTTTATTATTCATAATTTTGCAGCTCTTTCCTCATGAATTTAGAACTTTTCTTACTCTTGAATTTGCAGTTTAAAAAAAAAAAGCTTAAACTTGCAGCATTTTACTCAAATCTTAGATCTGCAGCATTTTTAGGTTGTAAACAGTTGGAAATTTACACCTTTTTTTGTCTTTTTGCTAAAGTTGCAGCTTTTTACCCATAAAATTGCACTTTTTTGGTCAGAAATTGGCAGCTTTTAACTGAGACTTACATCCCTTCCCCCCCCCCCTTTTTTTTGTCAGGTCAGGCATTGGCTTGCTTGCTACCGGATAACCATGAAAACCGGTACTACCTGTCTCATGGGTCGG